>JAGSMP010000093.1:0-1395000 GCA_029286625.1 Parnassius orleans
TGCATGTCTTACCAGGTCGACACTCCATCTAGTGGGAGGACGCCCTACACTTCGCCTGCCGGTACAGGCTGCCCTTGATAACCTTTCTTCCCCATCGGTAGTCGGTTCTTCAAGCTATGACCGGCCCATTGCTACTTCAGCTTACTAACTCTTTGGGCTATGACGGTTACTCCGGTTCTACTGCGGATATCCTCGTTTTTAAGTTTATCACGCAGAGAAACGCCAAGCAAAGCCCTCTTCATAGCTCGCTGAGCGACTTTGAGCTTCCTCATACGGCCAGCAGTCAAGGACCACGAATCTATGACTGACGAGAAGATGTGTCGTAATCTCCCGAACGCTGCCCAGCCGAGTTGAATCCGTCAATTGACCTCTTGGTCAAAGTTGGACTTACCTTACCTAGTCGAACTATTTATCCCCGGTTCGTCAACAACTTCGAGCTTAGTGCTCCCAACAACTACCGGCATAAGTGTGACATGGACGTTAAACATGATTTTTCTTTTGTCCATGTTCATCTTAAGACCTATCCGTCAGGAGACACTATTGAGGTTAATCAGCATAGTTCTTAGGTCTTCCAGCGATTTTGCCATAAAGACTATATCGTCGGCAAATCGAAGGTGAGTGGTGCTATCCTTCTTCCACTTCTGCTCCACGCCTCCGGAGTAGTGCCACCATGGAGGACGGAATTAAAGAGCTTCTGAAGGACTTTAAGTACCAGTTTTCGCCCGCTTTCAGAAGCTCCGCTGTAATTCCATCCTCGCCCGGGGACTTGCCGTTTTTAAGGTGCTGGAGAGCCATTCTAATCTCGCTTAGACTGACATCCGGGATATCATCGGAATAGTGTCGGATAAGACTTGCTCTTTGATCGTTACTCACACTTGCGTGTGACTCCAACAATGACGTGTACTGCTGCCCGTAAAACCTCTTAATCTCATTCAAAATCTCAGGTATCCCGGAAACGATGCTGCCACATTCGGTCTTCAGCTTCGACAGTTGGCTCTTTCTGGCAGACAGATCTCTGGCAAAGACTTTGGAGTCCTGGTTCCGCTCGATCGCTTCTTCAATACGAGCTGTATTGAAGTTGCGCAAGTCCCGCCGCATGCATTTGGAGATCTGTCTGTTCAGTTGTCTGTATGCTGTCAAATCTGCTGAAGACAGCTTCATCTCCCGTCTAACAACCATGAGATTAAGAGTGTGTTCGGAGATTTTTTGTGTTCTTCTGCGGCGGGACTTGCAGAACTTAGCTCCGACCGCATGGACAGTTCCCACGAGCTTATCTTTCATATCGTCCACTGCGTTGCAGTCTCCTAGACACTGAAAACGGTTTTGTAATTCGAGCTGAAAGGTTTCGGGACTTTGGATTAGAGCACGAGGGGACGGAGCCTTGACTTCATTAGACGTGACCTCTGCAAATTAACGTTTAGGTTTAGTGTGCCTCTCACCATTCGGTGATCGCTGCCAGTTTTCACCCTCGCGATCACTGAGACATCACTGAACAGTTGTCGTCTGGTCGTATAAAACTGTAAATATATACATATTTACAGTTTTATAAACGTATATATTTTTTAAATTTTGTTTACAACACTTGCTAGCAGCAAGTATGTTTACAAGCACTTGTTGTTTTATTATTTGCACTGTAAATGTCCAATCTTAGAGGTGAACCAACTCTTGAGCATGCGACGTACAATTGACCGTGTGAAAAGCATGATTCTCTCAAATGAACGCCACAATGTTGGAATGTTTGGCCCTATGCTTTATTGATAGTCATACTATAAGCCTAACTTGACTGGAATTGTAATCGCTTAAAATTGAAGGTATTCGCGGTATAAATACCGTTTGTCTTTTCTTTACCCGTTATTATACTAACCTCGATGATGTTATTTTGTAGTTGTTTGATGTAGAGTCTTGTACCATTACACAGTTTCTGCAGTTCAGATTTCGTAGTAAAATGATTGGCAAACCAACTTTCAATTTCAGACAGTGTAATGGCATTCCTGGTACATTCAACGAATTTAAAAATTCGGTAGAAATTGACGTTTTCATCTCCATCAGTCATTTTATATAGAATAGTGCTGTGATTTCGTTGACAATCTTGTTTTCGTCGCTAAGATAATTATTTCGCAAACCCAATTCCGAATTAGTATAATTATACACATATTCATATATACCTCATTTTATAAGTTGTTCAGGTGTCTCAACAACATTGCACATTTATTTTTCAGTACGATTTGGCCATAATTTTCATCTATTGAATAGGTGCCTTCTCCTATTCGTAGTAGATTTTCGAAAAATTCTTGCGCTTTTACGTCTCTTGAAAATTCGTGCTCTCATATTTGTTGTTAACTTGACTGTTTGTACATGTTTCCATATGGGTGATTTCTTCAAGCAGGCATTAATTTCATCCGCCTATAATTTCATAGAGTTCAGGATTTTCTTCCGGGTTTGGAAATTCAGCCTGGATGATGTTGTCTATCTTATCTGGTCGGATCTTATTTTTAATCAAATTAAGTTGTGAAAGGGAGGCAGTCCTCGTTTTTGCCATTCAATCGAATACTTCCAGCTAAGAGCATCACCAAATATTCGTTTTTTGACGATAGCGTCGACAAATTTCATTTGTTTTTGTCGAAAAACTCGAGCAACAATATCATGTCGGTCATTGTCTACCTGTCCGTATTGCAATTCTTCTTTGATTTCCGGCCAAGAAGGATTACATATGAATGTTATAAATAAGTCAGGTCGACCGTATTTTCTGACATAGGTCATTGCATTTTTGGTGTATTCGTACACATAAAGTGGACTTCCAGTAAACGTAGATGATAAGATGACTAATTTTCCCATGTTTTCGTCATTAATCATTGCGTCTTTTAAATGAACATATTCTTCCGAACGCAATTTTAGTTGATTATGATGAATAAATTCAAATCTTTCCGTCTCAATTTTTACATACATGTCAAGAATAAATTGCTGGAATAATTCCCGACAATTTAGAATATGATTATATTCACAATGTCTAACCATAATTCGATAAGCGTAGAAACGCAAGTAGAAATACTTTTTGGTAGTTTCAGCACCTGTAGTTCGATTTACTTGTTAGATGTTAAAGCGGTAACCGTCTTCACCTTGCCAAAATATTAACGGATACTCCAGCGCATCGTAACTGCGATGTGTTTCAGTAATACGTTGCAGTTGGTTACTTCGGCGGTGACTATATTCATTATCATAGATTACTACTGCAACTTCATTCGCTTAAGGTGCATTGAATCTTCGTTCGTGTTCACCGGCTGGTCTTTGTCTGCCCGAACGACGATCTTATAGTTGTCTGCAACAATTTGTTTTAGAAGTTTTAAACATACTATAATCAGTTGATTGTGATTATGAAGTAAACGTTGTAACTCTTGAGTAATATCTTTCTTTAGCCCTGAATGTGAATGCAACGCTGATCTATTTCAAGCTGTTCATTTGCAATGAAATATACTTGAAGAATTTTGATGTTTCATCTGGTAAAAGCATTATGGAGCATATTCGGTGATAAATTTGTCCTAGGTTTGGAAAACCGGACTGAAATTGCCTTCATTACATATTGATATAGCCCCAAAGAAGTCATTTGAAAGCAACAATTGTATCGACTTATATTTTGAAGAAAATACTTTGACTCTGGTGTCGCTCCGTTCATAAAAGTAAAAGCTGGGGTGGTGGTATTTGTAATGATGGTAATTTGGCTTTACAAATCATGCAGCACATACCAGCAGTTTCACCCTAAAATTTATTTGCGTTGCAATATTTACGTATCGTATTCATTTTCCGCTAACAATACTTGGATGCTTAGCGTACTTTTCCTAGGAACATAATGAAACGCTTGAAGTTCTAAACTCTCGTTGTAAGTCGTTTTTGGCGTATTGTTGCCATTCTTACTTCATTTTCTTAATCCCTTCGATCTACTGATTGATGACGTCGAATAGATCTCTTTCTAGTCCGCATATTTTCGTTAGACATTGTTCTTTGTTTTTCACTTTGATTTCTTTTAGTTTGCTGCGCTCTTTTTCGATTTCTCGAAAGCCGTTGTTCTCGTTGTTCTTCTGTTTCATTTTTACGCGCTGCTTTTTTCTTCTGAGCATTCACATGAGATTGTGTAAATAATATTTTACGCTTAGGCATTTTTATTTAATATTTTAATTTATTTTTTAATCACTTATGATCCTGACGTCATTCACTTGTTGATTTTCTGATCGTAACTGAGATCTGACTGACAAAAAGCATTTTTTCCCCACATATATATTGTCAGTAATCGAAATTTCTGATTCAAACCTTTCTAGACTGCAAATTCAAAAATCATTGAAACTGAATGAATTCGACGTTATGTTTATTCCAGAATATAAATTTTAGATCATTCTCTTTTCGAACTGTCTAAAATCATTTTGAATAATTTTGTACATTCAAATAATCTAGAATATATATAATCTAGAATATTCTAGACCGATAATTATTATTATTTAATCATTTTAGTGTTTGGATATATGACGGAATTCTCAGATATTTTGAGAAGATTCCAAGACGTCTTAAATCAGTTAAAATTGTTTTAATCGACTTTAAACGTTTAAATAAATTCAAATTTTTAGATTATATTAAAAAAGTTTAAAAAGATCTAAAATATTTTAGATCCACTACAATCATTTGCAAATATTTTTGAATATTTAAATATATTTTATAATTTTATAGAATGTTTTAGAAATGTTTGAAACCATCTAGAACGTTCTTACATGTCTAAAATTATTTTTAAATAATATTAAACATTTCAATATATTTTAGAGCTTTACTGATCAATCTGGAAATATTTAGAATCTAGATCGATGACAATAATACTTAATTTATAATTTTCAGTGTTTGAATATATGATGGAATTTCTTAGATCATTCGTGAAATCTTGAGAACAATTTAGAACATTCTGGATCAACTACAATCACTCATTTTCATAGTTCCTTTTAAAATTGTAAATATCGTAGAATATTCTAGAACATTCTGGAAAAATCTGAAATGTGAAAAGTTCTCGATATAATCACACACAAACGTAATTTACGCCATTCACACAGTCTGGAGCTTATATGAGTCGTACAATGTGTTAGAAAGGATAGAGGTATCTCATTACACATTTTACCACCACTTCCACCACAGCAACCAAACTCCCTTACTTGCAAGTGCACGTGGGGCCTTCTACCACTGCAACTACAAGTGGGTGGCAGTGGGTGGTCATAAAAAAAGCTGGATATAAAGACGAAAACTTTCCTTTTATATATTGATTTTATTGTCTTAAGTATCCTCTTCTTCAATGTCGCAAAAGCATTTTACAAAGTCTGGCAGGACGGCTTGTTTTACAAGCTGTATAAACTCAACGTACCTGATAGGCTCTCTCACATCCTCAGAGCCCTCCTTGCC
Organism: Parnassius orleans; assembly: GCA_029286625.1. Classification (NCBI taxonomy): domain Eukaryota; kingdom Metazoa; phylum Arthropoda; class Insecta; order Lepidoptera; family Papilionidae; genus Parnassius; species Parnassius orleans. Next base: position 5,428 of record JAGSMP010000093.1, read on the forward strand.
AACCGCTACTTTCGTTATTAGTGGGGAACTCACTCTTCAAGCGCCTCCATTGGGCTGGGGTCCCACAGGGCTCCGTGCTCCCCACTCCTTTTAACACTTTACACGAGTGACATCCCTAAAGACCCGGTAGCTAATACTCCTCTTTTACCGATTATACGGCTCTTCATTGCCGATTACATAAGAGATTTCTCACCAAGATGCTTCAAAGCTGCCAAGCCCTTAGGCAAATGGTTTCCTTATGGAGAATCAAGTGAATCCTGAGAAAACTGTAGCAATATACTTTCAAAGGAATCCTCTCTCGGAATCTTAATCCAAAAACATAACACACCCTATTTGGCCGCTAAATTCCCTGGACAACAAATCAAAAATCATATACAACTCGCCCAGAAACACGAAAATACTCAATATAAAGTCTATTTTGTACCGGATGTAGTCAAAACAAGTTAATTATTTATTTGTTAAACAATTAACTTTGTGTTGCCGATCTAATATAAAACTTCGTAACAGCACACACCAACTTTCTTTTACCAAATAAACATTACCACAAAAAGGAATGTTGTGTAAGAATCATCTTACACAACATTTCTTTTTCCATGTGGTAATGAAGTAAATGTCTTTACGCCCTTAATTTATTTTCTTTACGGACGTGAAAAACGTATTAGTGGACGTGAAGACCGTGTTATTGAACGACATACTTAAGAGAACATATAGAAGTTCCAGAAGGGACTTCAGTTAAAAACAAACAAGTGTTCAGTTGTGAGAAGAAAACTACTTTCATTTAATGTGTATGTTGTGTTCAAGTAAACATAAGCAATCATAGACAAGTGTGTAACTTAAAACCGTTTACAAGATATTGGTTTGAACATTTTGATTATACTGTTAAAGATATGGGTTGAAAAAATTCCCGAGATGATCCATATTTATATTGATTTAATAAAAATTCTGTAGAGGGAATAGCAGTATGTCTGATAAAAATATTCTACAAACTTTTTTTGTCGGTAGGGAGAAAATGAAGAGTATTATTGATAAAATGTATTACATGAAAATAAAAGTTTGTATTATATCTTTAACTTGCAAAGTAAAATTGGTCCAAATGGATACAATGTCTACATTCGGAACAATTTATTAATTCAATAACAAGAAATGAAATATTTCTGGCATTACAAGAACAAATGAAATAAAGTAAAAGCTTATATTCCACTGCTGGGTGGGTACAGGCCCCCTTTCATTTCCAAAAACATTTTTGGGTTACAATGTTTTTCTTTAGTGTCAAGCAAGAACCCTTAATGTTGCAACCAAAATTTTTATTGATGCTTGTGGGGATCCAACGTTTACTTTCGTAGACATTTAAGGCGAGATTTGAGTTGCCACCCCTCTTTTTATTTTTTAACAGTTTATAATAGTTTACTGCATGAACGTCTGTATAAGCTCTACGTCCTTCTCACTCAGATATCTTACACCGGAGACTACATTTCGTCGCCGGTGTGGATACTTATATCTGTCATATATTAGATGACATCTATCGGAGGTTACGAGGTCTGATTGGGCTTTCCTATAGTCACCTCTAACGAACTTACGATATGAAATGGGATGAGGAATTCTGTTTCGTTGCCTCCACGCGGTATAACAACGTAATAAGTCAAGCGTATTCTAAATTTACATTATAAAGATTCATGCAAACGAAAAGTGATTCATTTACTGTATTTTTAGAATTGCCGTTGAAATTTAATTTTGTTTTCCTTGGCATTTTTTTCTTCCTCAGAAATAACAGGCATGTCAATGTTGCTGACTTACTGTTGTATAATTTTATTAATATCTAATAACAATACATTTTGTTCTATACTTGTAAAATTTAATAGGCAAGTTCATGAAACGATTTTACTGCTTTTTTATAACAAAAATGCAACAATAGTTAAAACCCTGACAACCGATGGCGGTATATCTATTCAAAATGTCGAATCGAAATTGCATAAACTGGTAATATTGTAACTCTTGACCATTTTATTACTATCATAAAAATAAAATTAATTTTGTTTTAAAGGCTCAGGAATTCCGAGAACCTAAATAAATTGCTTTAAATTAAAACAAAATATTAAATAATTCATGGTCAACCGCCAGGATTTAAGGCTTAAGGCGGCAACAGATAAGGGTTGTAGTGCCTAAATGGAATTTGTTTAACCGCTCAGGGGTCGCCATTTTATTGGACCAACTTAGTCAGACCTATTATCAATACAAAGAATATAGTAGGTCAGGCCTAAGACAATATTTTTTAAATGATGATGAAATATAACTTAGAGTTATTACTATATTCTTATCCAAAAATATTTTTTTGTCAACAATTAAAATATCTATTTATTTGTATGAAGGTCATGTGAGCGCTAGAAACGACGATTGCAAGACGTTGTCGATAAATAAAATGTTTTGAGAAGTTATCAATTACCGTATAGTGGCGATATATGAATATCCATACCATCCCGTGGGTCTCGTAAGAGGCGACTAGACTTGGGGAAAAGTGTTATTTTTAAATAACCGTGAGTTTTAAAGTTTTATTATGGATGGTTGGACGACGAAAAAAAATCGACAACAGCACATAAAGGCTTTTGTAGCTGCTTTTGTTGCTTAATGTTTAGTCGATTAATACAACATTTTAAAATATATCGAAATTGATACGAATTCGATACTCTAAAATAAATATCGATATATCACGACAACAACATTATATGAAAATATTTCTTCCCCTCCGTCGCTGATATCCGATATTCATCGACCGAGTCGTGCCATAATTCGTCAAATTCCTCCATTTTTCTGAAAATGTATGTACACACACGTGAACATTTTGTGTCTTCATGGGGCTCGAAAAGAGTTTATGGAAAAAGTTCATAAATTTATATATAAAAATTATAAAATACCAAATTACAACACCCAAATAACTACTATGTAGAAAGAAACAAGGACATAGAAACACTCGAAATTTCATAAAGAAAAATATAATATGATATGATTATAACGATATCGTAATATATATCTACTAAATAAAAATAAATCTTTGTTACGCTACTTTTGCGAACACCATTTTGTTGAAAACAACTCCGCCGTAATATTCACGATATATCTAAATTATAACATAAAACGTAAATTTCACATTATACTTTGTGTAATGAAAATTTGTGTTTTACATGATTAAGGTAATAACTCACTTAATATTTCATTTTCAGTTACTTCTGACTACTTTATTTCACACTCGAACGATACAGTATTTGAAATGATATATTTATAAATATATCATTTCAAGAAGAAATTTTAACTGTCAAAAGCTACGTATATTTAACTTATTTTATTTTATTGTTTAGAGGTCAATTTTAGCTTACAAATTTCAACAAAAGATCAGTAAATATATAACACAGTTATTATAATAACTATTTTTTGATTTCAGACATATACTCATTTATAAAGGAAAATATTTCTGCTGCGTCGTTGTCAACTGTGAAAGCATAACGACTACATACAATTTTATCAATATGAAATAAATCCAGGAAGTAATGTGATAATATTTCATTTATAGAGCAAAATGCTTTTATTTAGGCCGTAAATGATTGTGTTTCAGGTAAAGATGCGAGGTACAGCACATTTCAAGTCAATATGAAGCTATGTATATAAGACTTTTGGGTGCTGTAGAGATCTGTTTAGATTTTATAATGAATATCTCCGCTCCGCTACATTCAAAGCCAGATTTCCTATAGTGTCAAAATTGTACCGACGGTAGGCTGTTTAAAGGTAAAGGGATTAAATGTACATATTAAACGATGCCATAGTAAAAGTATTTCGGCTTCAGCCTACCGTAAAATTCATAACTCTATTAGTAATTCCTCTAATGACACAAATTTTCCATTTTTTCGAACAAATTTACAATTATCATCGCAATGTACCAGTGTTTAAAAGAATTCCTAGAGGTGCGAGGATGCAGCTTGATAAAGCATTGTCATGCACTATTCAAAATTGTTTCACTAATAGTGAAAAGAGTTGGCAAAATTATCTACTTTCGCGTATTCATTTTTTCATTTTGATAAAACAATAAATAAATCAATTACGTCTGAACTAAAGAGACATCTTTTCAAAATTTAGATTACCCAATTAATACTCATTTATCTCGACCACGTCTTAAATTAGATTTAAAAAAGTTGTTGAGTCTAAAGTAATAGATGGCGACTTGAAAAATATCCCGTATTTTATCATATATAGCATTGAATGTTACCAGTTTGCAACATATCATTGATATGCCAAAAAAACAGCGTAGGTGATAGCATGCAGCCTTGTGGAACACCAGCGTTAGTAGGCTTGTAATCAGGCGTGCCGTCTACTCCGAACTTGATGCTCCGATCACCAGGAAACTGGTGATCCAACTGCACAATTTCTCCAGGAAGCCCATAGGAAGGGAGCTTCGAAAGAAGCGCTTTGTACCAGACAATCGAAGGCCTTCGCTATGTCCTATAACTAACGGAATGCCTCGCCTGGATTGGAGGAGGTAAACACGATTACTTTTGAAAATATCAATTGTTTACTCGTAACTCAATTTATTTTTAATCTCTTCATTTATCACGTGGGAAGCCATGGAATGTAAGTGGCAGTTTAATTTTGATTTTTTAGTTATAATTTTTTTTTCTGCTGATGCCGAAATTGTCGGTGGTTTGAGCAGCCTTGTAATAATTTATTTTAATAAAATACACTTTGCCTCACTCGCACTTCGGGTTCAGCCGCCGTCACAGAGTACATTGCATAGATAATATACTATATAGGGCAGTACATTGTATATACAGCCGCCGTCGTGAGTGGATTACTGTATCGTTTGCTTACAGCAGCGGTAATAGGCAGCAAAAATATCGATCGCTGTAGAAATACAAAATATTCCAAAAACCAAATTTGATACATAGATATTTGACCAAGGTTATCATTTTTATAATCACAGATTTTTATTACAATATTTTGTTTCGCTAAAAGCACGTAGGATTTATATATAAATATACTTATACGTCTTGGACTTTATGGAGTGACCTGAAGGTGTACTTCGGTATCTGCTACTGGAACTCCTCGACGAGTAGAACTAGGTGTGCCGAGATTGTGTTCGTTATGTTAGTTATGACGAGACCTTACCCCGGACTTGACGGAGTGACCTGAAGGTGTATTTCGGTGAATGCTACTGGAACTTCTCGACCAGTAGTACTAGGTGTGCCAGTTTTGTTAGTTATGATGAGACCTTACCTCCGGACTTGATAGAGTGACCTGAAAGTGTATTTCGGTGAATGCCACTGGAACTCCTCGAAGAGTAGTACTAGGTGTGCCGAGTTTGGCTTCGTTTTGTTAGTTATGAATAGACCTTACCTCCGATTGATGACTTGACGAATTGTACTTCGGTGACTGCTACTGGAACTCTTTTACGAATAGAATTACAATTTACAATTTTTATTTTTCAGGATCTTATGAATCATACAATTTTGGATTTTCTAAAAAATTTAAATGAAATTTGACATAAAATTATCGGAAAATTGAAGTATAGTAATAAGTATAAAGTTTTAGTGAGAACTTGTGTGTAATTAGACTACTTTAAAATTTACGTATAATCATTTTATACGTAATTTTTTAATGTTAAGGCATGCACAATTGGATTTACCAATAGTTTTTGAAATTAGGCATAATATTAAGAAGTTCTTATGGACATTAACTTGCTATAGAGCAATATATGTTTGGAATTTAGTACCCAATCAAATGCTTTTTTCAGGTCTACAAAATTCTTGTGAAGAAATTAAGGTTTCTTTTAGCATGTACTTTCTCTTTTATAGACTTCAATAATATTGAATATAACAACAAAATGTGAAATAAGCAGAGTAATCACTAAAAACAGTACACACAGTGTGAGGTATTTTACTGACCTATAAAACATACTGATTTTCATTCTACTGTAGATGTTTACATTTGTATACGAGCTTTTATACAAATGTAAAGCGCAATTACAATGGCTTAGCTGACCTTTCCTTTTCTCATTTTAGTTGTCTTTTGTAACAATATGCGCGAATAAAATTGAAAGCCTAAGAGATGTTTACTCTAGTGTCATGGGTTGGGGTATGAACAAAAGTTTGACATTGAAACCATATTTCGTCGGCTTAGAGTGTAAACCCGCTAACGCCATATTATGTAAATTTACAGAAGACACAAAACACATTAATAAAATAGTATAAATTAATTAGGGGGAGGGGCTTTAATATAGTTGGTCTATTTTTATTATTTATAATATAAAATAAAATAAAGTTATTAGATTCAGTATTAATTTATTTATGATTAATTTTGTGATATAGCAGGTTTTGTAATCGAGAAAATTTTGATAACGGACTTAGCAGGTTTTCGTTAAAACAACAATATTCCTCTAGTTTATCTATTTCTCTTTACGCTCTTTATGTAATGTTTTAAATTCAACATTTTAATATAAGTTACAGATAGATTAGGAACACAACTTTCAGTCTCTATAATTATATTATTAAACTTCATAATAACTAGGTACTTTTATAGTCCAGAGGTAAATATCACAAAATATCTTGTAGGCAAATTTTAATGAATTCAATAGTTATCTTTTCTTCATTACACTTGGCTTCCTTGGAATTTTATAATTACATTTTTTCTTTTTTTATTTCCGTAACTTTTCCAATTTCTCTCATCTCCGTTTCTTTCAGCAAACCATTTTATTTTTGAATCTGAACTTTTCTCTTTTTCTTGCTTTTTCTAGGTAGTTTTCGTAATTAGAATCAGATTTAATTTTATATGGTACTAAACCTTGTATAATTTTATCTGATATCAGATCTTCTATTTGGTTGGATAGGTTTGACTAACTAGTACCAATATTGTCGATTACACCTGTCAAAATTTCTATTACTGTTTTAAGTTTCTTGTAAAGTGCACTGATCGATAGCATCTTCAGATACCAGATTGTTGCTACAGTGGTACTCATCAGTCTTTGTGTAGTTGACCAAGCTGGACAAGGGCGAGTTTCAAGGTAAAATGGACAGCACATTGATTTCTCTGAATTGAACTTCTTGTTCTACATTATGAGCATCAATGTCACTATTTATGATTGAGTTCAGCGAGACATCAAAAATTACAGTATATTTATTTTTCAGTGCTGAGACTTCAGAATGAGGTGATATTGGAAGATATTTCTAGTGCATCATTGCACTAGAAATATCAATATTACCTCATTGTGACGTGAACAGTGAGAGTCGGTTGCAATTAATAGGGTGAGTGTTCCTTAAATTTTCAACATTAAACATGTTTGAGCTAAAGTCATTCGATACCTATGTACTGTTTCAGATAAATTTATGTATTCAAGTTCAACATTTTGGACTACAGACCAAACTTCAGAAATTGGTATTTTAGATGGTTCCGACTTGTTTATTTACTTGTATTATACAAGTTATTCTTGGCCACCACCAACTACTTTTAGACCTGAATAAAATCATAAAAAACTTTACTATACAAACAAGAGAAAGCTAGATGTTAATTTAAATACTAATGCAGAGCTAAATAGTCAATAATTAATTATATATAATACGTAATACCTGCTATGTAAAATAAATCAGTGATTTACTTTATAAAAAACTGCTAATTCCATCTGTTTAGATTGTAGGTTAATTTACTTCTTAATTTATACAAAGTTTTAAAAAAAACAATAATAAGAAAACCATATAAAAACATACCTCTGCAATATTCCAATTCTAAAAACCTTCATTTAGACCAGAACCTAACACCCAAGTAAGTAATTATTTGCAAGAGCTCACGTGCTGGCTACCGGCATCAAAAACTCAGTACAAAATAGCGGTTAAGATGGAGTTAGCCGCGAAGTTTTAAAGTCATGTATTTGACTGTTTTACTCATCACGTGTTTTTCTAGATTATGATGTATTTTGTTTTCTCTTTCGAATGATAGGAAAAATGTAATAACGATAAAAATGGATTTAACAGGTTTACTCTCTAAATTGACGATTTGTTTTGTCAATATGGGCCGTACGGGTAATTTATAACCCAAATTAAAACGTCCCTCAAAGAAAAATTAAAGACATAAACATATGTATTAACTTTAGCATCGCATTATATTTATGAAAATGTAATTTTGCACAAATATGTAAACACGAATAGCTTTGATAAGGACAAACACAAGCTTGTAATGTCAGTTACTTGACCCCACAGAATTAGTAATTTATTATGACGCAATGTGTACGCTTTTACAACAAAATCCCAGAAATTTTCAGTTTGTCAATCAATATGTTTAAAAGTTTTATTAAGGAAAACAGTAAAAAAATTATGTCTTATCTATCTATAGTCTATACCCACATCACGCATCACGCATCACGCAAAAACCTGTGAACCGATTTGGATGGGACTTTCACTGGCAAATAGCTGATGTTATAAGCAGAAACTTAGGCTACTTTTAGTTTAGGAAAAGAATTAGGGTTCCGCGCAAAAAATTAAACCCCATGAAATCAATCGCAATAAATTCCACGCGGGCGAAGTCGCAGGAACAGCTAGTATATATATATATATATATATATATATATATATATATATATATATATATAGTGGCGATTATGCAAATCTAATGAGAATTGAATTTGAGAGGTAGTCCATTTCCAGCAATGGACTACAATAAGTTGATAATGAAGACGATCTTCATGATTGTTTAATTCAGTAAAAAAATATGTTGCTAAAAATTTCACTTTTACTTACCGTTTTGTCGGTAGGCCTATTCTTTAATTAAAGACCGCTTTACTTAATTATACAAGCGGTTTGTACTTATCATAAATGTTTGAATTATGGTCGCGTGTACGTTTCAGCCTACGTTAAAATTATATCGTTTAACTCAAAAAAGTAAAAGCGGCTTTTGCAGCTGGAATAAAATAAATTTTCTGAGGTTTAATAATAAAGAGGGATATTATATAATATTTTACGTTCATGATGGTCGTTTGACAGTATTACAAAATATTTGACAACAGCGCTTACCTATACTAAACGCGGTTAAAGTATTTCACTGCTGTCGAGTAGTAAGACTACTCGGTTCGGGTGAAAATCATTTTTTGTGTTTAACATAAATACGGATGTGTTTATTGTGATTTGAGATCAGTTCGAATTAAGCTATTTATTCAATCGTATTGTATTGCAATTATACGGAAAGATTTCGGACATGTTTGTGTGTCGGTGTGTTTTTTTAGTACAAAAGCAGTGTTTTGATGTGTCAATTCCAAAATGTTATTTTGATTTGAAAGTAGCGTGCAGATCATCATAATTGTTACAGACCTTCACAAGTTCACTTCTGAAGATAGGCCTCCTCCAAGGAATGCCACAAAGCACGGTCATGAGCCACCTGCATCCATCGACTTCCTACATATTTTATCAGGTCGTCACTCCATCTAGTAGGGGGCCAGCCTACACTTCCCTTATCGGTACGAGATTGCCACTCGAGAACTTTTCTTACCCATCGGTTGTAGGTTCCTCCATAGCTCGCCGTACGACCTTGAGTCAAGAAAAAGTCGTCTTTTAAGCGTTGAGTATTCTTAACAAATCTCGTTTAAGGTACTGCAAGATCAAACATAATTTAATCACAAAATTGTGTTTATATTTGAAAAATATGACAAATGGACAAGAGTTTTAATCGTATGGTGGTAATTATAATGACTCTCATCTTTAACAAAGCAAAGTCTGACAATTGCAATAAGTACATTGACCATAATCCTTTTCGTGTTCTGGAAAATGGTCGATATTATCGCACCTTACGTCATCTACTAGTCTGGAACGCGCAGGGTTTATTTTATTTTATTTATTTAATTAAGATCTTGTACTTTAGATGCGTCTTAAGTTGTCGCCTCTTTTAGTAATGCCTTGTAAATACTTAGCCCAAATTGTTTTAAAAGTTTTCCTTTCCTTTCTTTTATTATCCCTTCGGTAGGCCAGGCATTATTAATACATATATCAAGTAATTGTGGAAAAAATTGAAAGCTATCAACATATCCGCCAGGTCTACACTGGCCATATGGGTGTTATAATGAATAATAAAATAGTGTACCTCAATCCTTGGCTTCCTAATTTTGAAGTATCTTTATACCTTAGTTAGTGGACTGTGTAACTGGAAGCATTTAAAACACATTTGCAACACATCTATTGTCGTTCCATTTCACCACAGAGATTTTGGTTTTGTTACAAACAGTTTGAACAAAAGCCCTGCCTACCCTGAGTTTTGAGAACCTGGTCTGTCTTCAGTTTTTTCGGCATCTCTCAAGCGACTTGTACGCATTGTACCGAGACTAAATATTCCGTAGGAATACCACAGGTTGTGTATTAGTTCCAACGAAGAAAAAATGTTGTCAAAGTAGACGACACAAGGTTATTTTCTGAATGGTTTTACAAAGCCCCAAAATAGCCTCGGCCCCCAACCTAAACCTTCTTCTTCCTCTGTAAAGTTACAGTCGTCAAAGTTATCGTTGACAGTATAAAGAAAAAAGTCGTAAATAATCCCCGATGCACCTGCTCGAACCAAGTTTTTAAAGACTTATTTTCGTGGGTTGCATGGGTTATAATACTGCCTTTTTCCCCTACTTTGGTGCCTTTATATGGAATCACCATTTCATTTAGACTGAACCTAGTCTTCTCTTCCATTTTCAGGCAGTTTTCCACTGCTAGTCTACTACTAGTCTTATTTTAAAATATGAAATGGAAGCAGTATCTATATTGTCTACAAAATGTAGGTATCTCCGTATAATTTGATAACGCTTTAGAGGCATTACATCTGCAACCATTGGGAAACATGTAGTGTAGTATAGCTTACCAGAACACGCCTGTGGCCACGGTCTTCACAAAATCGGTCAACACAGTTTGCACATTCAGAAGGAAAGCCTAGCAATTTTAGCATATTATGACATTCTTTAGTATACACGGTGGCTTGTTCCGCACTTTTAACACCCCATACTACGTCTTTATTTACATTAATTATTCTCGCAGAGATCTTAGGATTTATTAAATTTAAATTACATTTAATTATAAGTGGGAAATGGTTTGACCAAAGAGTGTCATACTTGACATCTACACCAACGACAGCCTGTCTCGCCTCGAGAGTTGTGACACAGTGATCTAGCCAACTGCTGGTCCAGTGTGCGTCACTTATAAAAGTAAAAGTACCCGAGTCCAGCCCCAGCATATCTACATCTATACATGACCATAACTGGTCATTGCAAATATTAACAAGTTCACTGTAAAATATCTCACCCGGGTCCGCATTGAATTCGCCTAAGATAAACACAGATTCAATTCCATACTCGTCCATAATTTGTTGGCATGTAAACACTCATCACAATTAAGGGTTTATCACTTGTTATAATTTTAATTGCATAAAAATACGCGAATTTTCACAAGTTAACACTGTCACCTACTGAACGCTATATCATAGACTTAGAATATACTGTATATTCTAAGTCTATGCATATATATAGTATTCTAAGTCGCATAGACTTAGAATATACAGTATTATCCACTCAAACGTCCAGGCAACGCGGCGACAATAGCCTTGCACGTCCCGGCGCCGCTCGTCGCGGTTTTATACGGTGCGATCGCGACCAGTTCGACTAAAACCACGGAGAAAGTTCTTTACCTATATCAGAATAAAATCACCCACAGAAAGCTAATGAAATGCAGACTTTAGTTACGTTAGTAATAATATTTTATTGAAATAAATAATAAATACAAAACTTAACGAAAAGCCGACACACAAAGGCGAAGTTTTCGCATGTCGACTTTATCACATATAAAACCATCAGTACAGATTTTTGATTCATAAAACTTGTAGATATACGAAAAGAAAGTATCTTGAGGATTATTTTCATATATAATACTAGTACAAAAGTATAATAAACACATTATTACATAATGACGAACGTTCTTAAGTGCAACGTGTGTGTGATTGATGAACTTATTATCATACGGCAATTTTGATCGTTCGAGACGTAACTTATGTAAACTTTACGCCGTCGATGTCGAAAAAGTTTTCACCTTTTAGTCCGTTGTTACACCCCGATGCCAGGCAATTTAAGGATAGATATCGCCTTTTCAAAGAAAGTATTCAAGTTTTTGTATAAATAGCGTTTGATAATTCCAAGTTCCTACCATCACTATTCAATAATTAAGTCAATTCCTCCCAATTCTTCATACAGGCCATCCTATCGCTTGCATTAGGGGATGCTTTGCTGATGCCTCCATGCCGAAAATCTAATAAATTCTAGTCTGTGAAACTTCATAAGTTCAAAACACACGCATCATAAGTTCACTTAACACTAAGTAACTAAATTGTATTCATTGCTCCATAAATGTCACCATAAAATCATATTAGAACGAAAACATTTTCATGTTTTTGCTTTTAATTTTTTTTAATTTAATACTATCCATAATTAACAATTAAATGGCTAATTCACAATCTCATAATACTAACACAAACTACCAAAACCTTGATCAAATTACGAAACATAAACAAATAGATAATAAAGATCGCTATAATAAGCACAACTTTCATAGACAGATGCTAATATTAAGACCACTAAATAAAATGTCGTTCTCAATTTGGTTAGTATATCTTACGACAGGAACGCTCTGCCAACGTAAAACGATCAGGGGTTAGCTTCAATGAAATCTCTTACACTGCCACCACACGTTTTGTACGTGGTAGAGCCACGCTGCAGCCATATTATAGCACGAATGGGTCGGCTCGACCGAGCTTAATGCTGCTTTGTTTCATATGGTGAGTGCAGAGAACCATATACCCTTTTTACTGGAATCGCGGCATTCCATCTTAATCCTCAGGGGTGACAACGCATCTGCATTTTGATTCTTAATCGAGGATAAATGTAGATGTCTATGGACCACAGCATCCACTTACCATCAGGTAGACTATGTGCTCGCTTGTCACCCTTATTCTATATTAAAAAAAACATGGCGAGTTAAAAATGTAGCCTTTTAAATATGTTCGAATATTTTGAAAGTTAAAATTGTTTCGTATTATAATAAATTGACACTTAAAAATAAAATATAATAACAAATATTTTATAATTTGTCGCGTATTCAGTGGACCTTTAAAATTCAAAATAATCCGGCCCGACATAAATTTTAAAACCAAACTACGTAATTTACTTCGGATAACATTTAATTAAAATGCTACAACGCTACCTACATACAGTGGATATGATAAAAGTACAAATAAAACCTTCAATTCACTGAGGTAAAAACAAAAGGTCACTTTATTTATATTTACGGTACATTTGGCTGAGCACCGAAAAAACGAGGATAGTCTCTTTGTTTCTTTTTTTCTTCATCTTTAAAAACGTTACCCCCACTTGGATTTTCTCCTGTATCGTGGAGGCAGTTTACAAACATAAATTGCACGAGGACAAATATCCAGACCCGGAACAATTATTTGTAGGCCATACAAATACTTGTTCCGTACGGGATACGAACCCGAGGCCCCCAGCGCAACAACTCATGCACTGCGCCATGGAGCCGTCAAAAAGTCACCATATACATAAATAATAGTCCGGGGTTCTCTGCGTGATTGACGTTTTTTTCTCTCTTGGTTTTGAAAATATGAGAAGGGTTTTATAAAATTTTAGGCTACCGTGAAACCTGGCAACTTTGCCATTTTTGGAAGGACTTTAAAGTTTAGGACCAATTTTCCAACATAAAAGGTACTCTCATACTGGGCGTTAATGTTAAAAGTGACACTATATTCTTCATAGATTTGGTATTTATTAACAAGTGGGATGCGGGAAGAAAAGACTGTGTAAGAACCTCCGAAGGAGACGGAGTTATAGCCGAAATAAGAATTTAAAATTTTTGGTTTTTGGCCATTTTGACCCCTAAGTGTAATGAGAATTTTCGCTCCTATTCAACCATGACCCCATGACATCCTTTATATGATAGGCTATTCAAAATGACTATTCCTGAAGTTCGAACCACCCCCCAACTTATCTCTAAAGTCTTTACTTCCAATGATTTAAACAAATATTAACATTAAATGAACAAAATACTCAAAAATAAAAAATGACAACGATAACCTCACTTTGTGGCAACTTGGCCGTTAGGGTTTACAGTGAATAAATAGGATTTAACTTCAAGGTCGAAGGTAAGTTTACCTCATAATATAATACACAACACTCAGAATTATGATTTGCTCTTTTAATTGTGCTGTAAATAGCAATGTGTACGCTTTAAACTAACTTTGCCAAATTAGTTTTATAGATAAATGTTAAGACCAACATGTTGAAAATGCTATATTACATTTCGTAACAATTAATATTTCCTTAATACAAAAATATAGATAACTACATTCAGTATTTCAAACAAAATCAACAAAAGTTCTGGAGCACTAAACAAAGAGGTTAGGTACTTCGCCGATACAATTCCGCGTTAAAATAAAATGCCAAAATTAACTCTCATGTTGCCTTCAATTAGTTATTGTATTTTAATCCAAAAAATGGCATATCTCGAAAAACGTTACGTTTTCTTTGTTAATCGAAATTTTGTACCATTACACCCTGATGGCAAAGTTAACTTCCATTGGTAAAGTACAATTTTGTATAAATATAGATTCGCAAACTTAAGCTTATCAGTGCACGGGACATAAGAAAATTGAATTTTATCTACCAAATTAGGTGTAAAACCGCTATTCGGCACATTTTTAAAGACGGATACTCTGACGTTCACAAAAAGCTATTTGTCAATTCAATTTATAAAAAATATCTCGCAGATATTCTTGATGCCATTATAAGTTACAATAGTTATAAAAGTTTATAGTTAATGAAAATTTATCTACATCACATTTCACTTTTTTATTATTCTGCAATGACAGGTTTACTTACTTCTACCCATGACAAAGGTTAAAAATAAGATAAAAATGAAATGAAATAAAAAAGGGAAGAAAAGAAAAGGAGACAATGTCATGATTGGCAGGTTGCTTACAGTTAATTGTTATATAAATGATATCTAGACACACTATAGAGTGTGTCAGCCATGTTCGGAAAAGATAAGGGCGACGCACCGGCAATGTATATATTTTACACGAACCATTTGGAGCCACTTTCAAATCCCCCGTTATTCAAAAACTGTAAGACCTAGGCACTTGCAATTCAGTTCCAAGAACGTTGTATATTCGTTTCGTTCGTTGCATATGTTTTAAGCAACTGCTATGGAGCAAAGCGCCCATCCAGTCTACTACTATTATATCGGCGAAGCCGACAACGCAGAAAGTTGTTTGCATCGACCTTGGCCAATATTCACATTTATATTTTTGGTAGGATTTAATTAAACGAAAGGCCAATGTAGATAATATTTTATGACACCCACATCATATTTAAATGACTTGGCACTGCAGTGGCTAAGCGTTTAGTTGCGGCATTGCGAGTTGTGGGTTCGAATCCTACACGGGTTTGATGTGATTCACGATAAATATAATCTATATAATCTATAGATAAATTCCTAATATCGGAGTAATTTTTCACACCTCAATCGCGAAGCTTTTGAAACGTTGGACTTTATTTAAAAATTGTATCCGGAGGGAAAGACAATTTATTCCAATCCTTTGCTATAGTTATATCGACAACAAAAGGATAGACATCATCATGTAATAAAACTTTGTGCGTATTTTTTGACAAATATGGCGTTTTGAGGCGTATTATACCTACAAAATAAATAGAGCAAGCCTAGACGAGAGTCTGTACGCGGTAGGTCGCAAACTTCAGATTACCTGATTAGATTTCCTTATCAGAATTTAAAATTCGGAATTCCGTCAGCCTAGAGCACACATTCGTTTCTTTGCGTTAGGAATTTAGTACCTACTGCCAGAAATTTTTCTCTAGAATTTTCCATTCGTACGCGGCGGCACGGACATAATAATTGCCAAAGTTGCGTTCAGTTTGGTTCGGCATTTTGATGCTCGAACACGGAGAATCTTGGTTTCTACACTAAGCTATGTGAGCGTTATTAGTTAGTTTTTCGTTACATAGACCTCCCCATAGATGACCTCATAGGGGGGATATTGACCGTATTTGTAACGATATGGGGTAGTAGATATTCTTACACTGTCACTACACGCAGAATGGTAGTTCATCGAATTTGATTAATTAAGTTTCATTTAATAATTAATTAAAAATAAATTGCAGGTAAGCTACCACTATTACTGTTATTTAAATAGTGTATATTCTATACCTATTATGATGAAATATGTTCTGTCTCCCGGAGGGCGAAAAGTGGATTGCGGAGGCCCGTCTGGCTACGCTGAATGTATGTGAGCAATGAATGATAAGATGGATGAAATATGCGAAATGATGAATGATAGAGGAATAGATGTGTTATGTGTAAATGAGACGAAACGAAAGGAAAGGATGCCACTGCACATGGCATGTATACCGCGTACTGGTCTGGTGTAGACGAGACCGAGCGGGCATGCCAGGAGTCGGTGTCATCCTTTCAGAAAAAGAATGGGTCTATGTGTGAAAGAGTATGAATGTGTAAGCCCAAGGCTGCTATGGATACGAATGAAAGTGGGCTTAAGAAGTTGTTTGTGCTAGGGTGTACGCTCCACATGTCTAAGCCCACTTATATCCGAGAGCAGTTTTGGGACATGGTAAATATGGTGTTGATGAAATGTAAGGAAATGAAAATATCATTATGTTGGAGATTTTAATGGAAGGGTTGGGGTGAAAAGGTCTGATTATGAAAGGATATTAGGAATGTTTGGCGATGAAAGTGTAAATGAGAATGGTGAAGACCTCCTCGCCGTATGTGAAGAAAAGAATCTTTTGTGACGAATACTTTCTTTCGCCATAAGAGATTCACATGTATACATGGGAAAGAGGTGATGATAGAAGCATAATAGATTTCATAATTGTGGATGAAAGAATGCGGAGCGCAGTGGTAGATACAAGAGTTTACCGGGGTCCAACGTAGGGACGGATCATTACTTGGTCTTATGCCGAATTAATGGTCTATTCAGGCGTTGGCGGCATCGGACATCTGTGTCTACCACTGCGTTACAGCGTATAAGAACAGAGAGGTTACAAGATGAAGGTGTGAAAGAGAAGTATAAATGTAGACTGAGGAGAATATAAATGGTTTGAATGAAATATGTATGAATGATTTAGACCTGAAGACTGTATGGAATAATGTTAAGAAAGTTTTGGTGGATGCAGCCACCGAAGTATGTGTAAGTAAGAGAACGAATGAAAGGAAAAATAATACGTTGTGGTGGGATGATGAGACTCGGATGGAAGTTGAAGCAAAGAAGAGCATGGCTAGATTTACTGGCAACAAAGCTGGTAATTCTGGCGGTATGAATGATGAGATTGAAAGAAAAAGGCAGACTTTAGACTTATAAATAAGAGAGTAAAAGAAGTTGTTGAACGGAAAAAGCAAGAAAGAATGGATAAGAATGATAGAAGGATATCTGATAACTCCAGGCAAATATTAAAATGTTCTGGAAACTCGTAAGAACTGCTAGGAAATTCAAAACAGCCTAGAATGAATGCTATACGAGACGAGAATGGCTGTATGCTGAATGATGAAGTTTCGAATTTAAAGAGATGGATGGAATACTTTGAAAGCGTGTTTATGAGTGAAGGGTCGTCTAAATTAAGTGAAAAGAAATTCCGAAAGAAGTGGAGAGAGGTAGGGAGATAAGTGTAGATGAAATAATGAAAGCAATGAAAAGCATGAAAGCAGGTAAGGCAGCCGGATATGATTATCACTCGAAATGCTAAGGGCTGGAGAGGGGTGGTGGCAGGCCTGCTGTACACCTTGTTTAATTTATGTTGGGAACTGAAGGGTACCGGAAGACTGGTGCAAAGCCGTTATAGTCCGAATTATAAAGGAAAAGGGTCACAGCAGTACTGTAAAAACTACCGTAGTATCAGCTTGCTTAGCATTGTGGGTAAACTATGCTAAGGTGTTAATTGAAAGAGTTATGGAAGAAACTGATGGAAAAATTTGGGATGTGCAAGCTGGATTTAGAAAGGAATGGGGTGTACGGATCAAGTATTTTCCATGCGCATGATTGCGGAGAAGTTTTGGCGAAAAACCAGAAAGTTTTTTGTGCTTTCATGGGCTTGGAAAAGGCTTATGACAGAGTGGACAGGAATGTGTTATGGCAAACACTTAACTCATTTGGTTTGAGCGCTGGTTTGATACAGGCATTGAAGTCTCTTTATAGGGACTCTAGTGCTTGTGTCAGGATCAACAGAGTCTACTCGGACTGGTTTGGCATCCAAAAAGGTGTCAGACAGGGCTGTGTAGCTTCCCCCTGGCTGTTTAACCTATTTATGGACAGTTGTTTGCAAACTTTGAAAGTTGAAGAATGTGGGTTGAGAATGGGTGAGTTAACCGTCAAATGCCTTTTGTACGCCGATGATCAAGTCATATTTGCATCGTCGGCGGCCGAGTTACAAATGATGGTTACTTTAATGAACCGGTCATTAAAGAAAGAGGTATAAAAGTGAACTCAAGTAAGACGAAAGTGATGGTTTTGAAAGAGAAGAAAGTAAAACGTTACGTGAAATAAGAATAGAAGGAGAGTTGATTGAGCAAGTGGATGAGTTTGTATATTTGGGATGTTTATTTATCAGGGATGGTGGATATGATAAGGATATAAAACGACGAGTGAACGCAGGAAATAGAGTGAATGGGGCTCTACACGCTATTGTGAAGAGTCAGAATGTGTCAAAAGGCACGTTTGGCAATTCACAATGCTGTGTTAGTCCCTACTTTAATGTATGGTAGTGAAAGTTGGGTCTGGCAGAAAAAGCATGAGAGTAGAATAAATGCTGTAGAAATGCGGTCATTAAGGGTATGCTAGGGCTGAATCTGAATGACAGGGTGAGAAATAGTGTGATAAGAGAGTGTGGTTTGCAAGATGACGTTGTGACCAGGATTAAGAAAGGAATGCTTCGGTGGTTTGGTCATGTAAAAGAATGAACGAAGAAAGAGTGACAAAGCAAATTTATGCTGCAGATGAACGGCAGAGTCGGAAAGGACGCCCTAGATGAAGGTTTATCGACCAAATTGGCGATATATTGAAAATGGGCCAGATTAGGAGTACCCTTAACCGACGAGCGTGTATGCGTAGATATAGATGTAAAGGAGGCGAGAGGTGTGCCAGGATCGTGCCAAATGGAAGTCCGTAGTCTCTGCCTACCTCTGGGTGACAGGTGTGAGTGTTTATGTATTATGTATGTATGAAATATGTTGAAATAAGATAAATGGTTTCACCTTAGATAACTGAACTAGGGTGAGATACTTTTAATTTCGTTTATTTTTCTTTATATGCCCATTATAGTCCCCAGCTGGACACGGGTATGGTTTCTCTAATGGAATGGTTTGCCTAATCGCTACGCGTGGCACGCATATTCTTGATCGCAGTACTAGATATCTCGCACTGTTAATCCCTATACTGCTACAATCCATCAGTCTGAGAATTTTGCACGTATTATATTATGAGATCCTTCTGTCCTTATTATAGTCTTAAAACACCCACGGGACAAACGTTTTAAAGAAATCAATTATCTTTATAAAATGTCCTTATAACCTTATGTTGGTTAAATGTCAGCCACCCGTGCTTGTAATCTTGTAATACGTTAATTTTAATTTAAAACGACACGTTGTTTTTGCAATACATCTTGGATACGGTACGCATAATAATAAAGTGTTAAAATTATTTTAATTCTAAATAGTATTACTGTTAAGGTAATACTAATATTTTTATGATTTATTAAAAAATCTTTTAATTATAATTGATACACTTATAACATGACATACTTTATTAACTGTTTTTATTCCTGCGAAATGTTTTGGGCATTCAAACGAACGATGAAGGTTCGTGGTTGCTCGTCACCAGGTTACGTTCTGGGATATTGCGTTAACTACGTAGACCGTTCTTACCGTTACTTGTTATAAGATGCCGGTGGCTCAGGACTGTGCTTTGTAGCATTCCTTGGGGACGCCTATATTCAATAGAGGACTTCTGAAGGGCTGTTATGGTGATGATGATGATGATGATAATGATGATGATCTAGACCGGTTAGAAATTAGATAATGTACACTAGATGATTATTTTAATTTTAAATTCATACACCATGCCTTAGAATCAATACTCAAAATTTCTCATACTTCAATTAAAATCTATAGAAAATTCGTTAGACTATTTTTAAAGATAATTTTAATGTTATTCTAATAACAGAATAATATGAGTGTTTGCGTTAACCGATTCAAGTGATCTTTAATCCTTCGCGCATATCCCATCCCTTCAGGGTTGCCAGAAAGTGGGTGTATTTCAGTTTAAAGAACATCCTCATATGCGTTACCGTGTCTTTGGCCTTTGTCGTTTTAAATTAGGCGCTGAATCTATTGGTTAAAGTTGCTACTTGCAATCAGAAGAACTGTTACTATATTCAATGTTATTAAAAAGATATAATTAATAACTAAATAAATAAAACACATAAAACATAAACTCTCACGCCTGTTACCCAGAGGGAGAGACTACGGACTTCCATTTGGCACAATTCTGACTCAACTGTCCTCCTTCTTTCACATACATGCTCGTTGGTTGCTCTAACACTAGATTACTCTTAACTTGACCCATCTTCAATATATCGCCAATTTGATCGATAAACCTATGTCAAGGCTTTCCTTTCCGACCCTGGCACTCACTACTCCAGCATAAATTTGCTTTGTCACTCTTTACTCATTCAATCTTTCTACGTATTCGACCAATAAAGTATTCCTTACTCAATCCTAGTCACACAATCTTCTTGTAAACCATACTTTTCTCTTATCACACAATTTCTCACCCTATTATTTAAGCTCTAACATAACGTAATATTTTACTTACGTGCTTCTTCTACACCCAACATTCACTACCATACATTAAGGTAGGATAGAACACAGCTTTGTGAATTGCCATACGTTTTTGAATTATTCTGACTTCGCACAAGAGAATAAAGAGCCCCATTTACTCTGTATCCTGCAATTGTCAATAAAAAAATAGTGCTTATTACGGATAGTTGTATATTTTAACTTCTTAAATCCCATTTCATACAGTTGTGAGGAAAATATATAATTTATTAAATAATGTTATTATCGGTTATTATAAATAATAGGGTGTGAGAGGAAATAGTAATTTAATTAATTTCCTAAAAGGAAGTTTCATATGATCTACAGAGAGTGGAAAATCAATTAAAATATGCCCAATCTAAATCATCTCTCAGACTAGTGATGGAATTCAAAATGCGTTAAGTTAAGCTTGAAGCTTGTTGGTGAGTAAAAATAAGTTATTTCGCATGATCTTTGAAAAGAAATGTTCAGCAATAAAAATTGAATGAGGATTTTAATATTAATAAAGCCAAATATCGTCGTGTAATGGCGGCGCGGCGTAGAGATACCTTATATTAATTTTAAATTGCGGAATTCACATGCGGAAGAAAATTGTGATGATCAATTGATGATTGATGGTCAGAAACGAAAAGCTTCTAATATGATAAAAATTAAAAAATTACACCCTGAAACGTCAGCGTAAGAGAATCCATAAACACACAGCATCACTTGAAAGATGTTTTTGCTGTCAACAGAAAAACGGCAGCATAGGTATCTCGTAAAGTACCCAGACCAGTGTAAGGTAGTAGAGACAAAAATACGAGACGTATAGTAATTTGATCGCCAATCCGCTTCCCAAGCGTGATGATTAAAGTAAATCCTAATCCTCCTGTAACTACACTCGACGTTAAACATAGAAAAGTCAGCTCTAAAAGCTATTATATTATCAGCATGGAGCATGTTATATTGTTATTTAAGGAGCTGTTTTACGAAGCTGTTAACACGCGCAGCAGGAATGCAGATCCGTCTGACGCGAGCGCTCAGAATAAATGGGACGCCTATCATTTTTTGCGCCAATGCAAGGACACCCTCCGGAAGCGGGGAGGAGATGGTGAATGCTCATAGCATACCGCAGCCGGCTGCGTGGTTATGTGGACTCACTTTGAAGAAGTGCCTTACCCACTAAACACCACCTGTGGGAACGGCTTTGGCCTATGGTCTTTCCGCCGAATCGGATGCGACCCCTTAAGGAAAGAGGCGCAGTTATAAGCCAGTGTCTTATATCTCCGCCGTTCGCGTGGAATGCGAGGCCACGCGCGTCCAGGAATCAACAACACAAAAATTCCTTTTGCTGATTTTCTTACGACCGCGTGTCAGTTAATAATAATAATTACTTATTCGTTGTTGTAATCTCAAGACTGTAAATATTTTAAAGTAGATATTGTTATTGGTTAGAACTTTGTTAATTTTAGTATATAAGAATAGAACTGATTCTACTCGTTTTACTTATTCTACTCGTTTTACTTATTCCTCGTTTCTACTGATTTTACTCTTTTACTCATTCGTGCTATAAGACCAGAAAATTGGTGACCCGTCACATCACCAAACTATGGGAAGGACCCTTCTTGTTAGTGGACTGTTTACGGATGAATGACATGACATAAATAATTTCATATTTTATACTGTATTTTTTAGAAGATAGGTATTTATAATTAGATATAATACTCGTAAATTTATCAGGAGAAGAATAATAAACGGGTATTTCGGAACACAATTTATTTGCTACAACGGTAAGTTATTAGTACATTTACATGTAGTCAATATAATATTATCACATAATATAAACATATACAAAAACCACCATAGCAAAGCGCCAGTTTTTGGAATGAATGTAATAAACTTATATGTTTTCCAAAGATTGATAAAATTTTGGAGTATACAACTGAATAGACGTTGATCCCAGAGCGACGTTTGCCGTTTATAAAACTGTATTATATGCCTTGTTTTTGGTAAATGCTGCAATTTTGTCAGCATACAGATCATATAGAATATGTGTCTCTATAAATATAAGAGAACTTGAATTTAAATCTGGCTAAATAAATTTTCTATGTCGTTTACCGTGCTTTGGAAAACCAAGAGAGTTTCGAATGAGCATAAAGAAGCCGCCACGCTATCCTGTCGATTCAAAATTGTAATAAATCATCGTTACCAACTGTGAGTTTCATATGTACTATTACTAGGTATTAGTAGGTTATTTATACGTGGTAGAACCACGCTGCAACTATTATGGTTGTAGCACCAATGAATCGACTCGACTGGGGAAGAACCACGCCCTGAACACCAATTTTATATATAATAACACATAACTTTCGTGTTCTTAAACCTATACATAAAAGTCCCGCTGGGTTTCTTGCTGGTTCCTTCGCAGTACGAACGTGTTTTTCCAAATCTCATCATAGATATCTTGCGACAGCTTCAGTATGATATGGACTGATTGCATTGGTTACCGCCACCACATGGTAATTTTTAAAAGTGGACGGATATGGGGCATTTAGCTAAAGTATTAGAGGACGTTATGCAGCTACAGCATGGCTCGGAATGTATAAAAATTACCCCTTTTAAGATTCAAAAATGAATATGTAACAAAACATGTAAAAGTTAACGGCAAAGGGTAACGTCGATTACTTACCATAAGGTGGGCCTCGTGAGCGTTTTCTTCATATAAGATACGGGCTTTTCTAACTATAACCTACGACCTTTTAAAAGACACTTAGCATTGGTTTTTTGTAAATATAATATTGCGAGCCCAAAATTAAAATATTTATTTCTTTTAATTTTTACTCTTACTCTCTATTCAGTTTACTACTACCACTCTTTTATTTAGGTTATAAATTGAAAAAAAATGTATGGGGATGATGTAAAATAAAAAAATAACATTAATTTGGTTATTTGAATACACTAATTTTGATAATGTATGTTACCTATCTAGTTTATTGGTAGGTATTCAATTTGTAATTTATCTCTATTTAGGTAATAATAATGGTAAACAGCCGTAAAATCTATAAAGTATAACGTTTAGTTTGGTAGGAATAGTGATTTATTACCTTAAACCCACACTAAGCAGGCTTACTTTACTTAAGGTTTTTATAAATAATTATGTATAAAAATATATTATAAGAGAAGAAACTATTCGTCTTATTTAGCCTTACCATAGTACATTTAACTAGAAATAAAATAATTTTTAAAATTCATAGCTATAAGTTTCGGTTTCGTTTAAAAATAGACGATGAATCGTTTAATTAATTGAAGAAATTACTTTCTCTTATTGAAGATGTCCCTGAGGGAAATTTAAGAATACGTCTACTTAAAATGTTTACGTAGGCAGGGATGGATTCTTAGCCTAAATCAAGCTGAAGTTTATTACTTCTTACTGACGTAGATAAAAATAAATAAGGACTTAAGGTTTTCTTTAATTATAATAGTAAAACCAGCCTGATACTCGTATAAAATAAGATATAGTTTTTTGTACTAAAAGAAATGCTATATATTTGGTTCATTATTTCGGATTCCACAATCGAACAAAGATCTTTCATAATTCTGTTTGTATTACTATATCTACAACAAGGTTTTAAGAGGTTTTAAGGATTATATTAAAACTAAAATTTGTTAATTTGAAGATTTTTGTAACCGAGTTATAAGTAGACTTTCTGCCTGATTTGCAAATAATTCTCCCCTTCTTTAACAAGTAAAGTGTTGTTCTAAAAATGAAAAAAATATAGCAATTACTTTAAAATTACAAAACAAAGTAAAACCACTGTCTTATTCAACTGACTGAAAGAAAGAGACAGAAATCAACAGATTTATGACGAATAATAATAAGAAGAAGAAACGCAGTTTTAAGTGCCAAGAATAGGTGGCATTGAAGAAAACTGTTGTAAAGAATGTTACTTGAATATCCGAGAAACTATAAATATTTAAATTCACCCATTGCAGCATCATCTTAAGACTAGGCAGCAGTTGAACATCTAAGGTTTATTAAATTTTTCTTTTTTGCGTGACTGACTTGTGATAGATAGTGATGGATGGTGTTTTGACTTCTTCGGCTATCGACCCGCGTTAATTTATAGTGATGCAAAATGTTGGTCTAGTTTTAGTTAAGGTTTATGAATTATTAGACTTTTAAGCATTTGCAGTCGAG
Organism: Parnassius orleans; assembly: GCA_029286625.1. NCBI lineage: Eukaryota > Metazoa > Arthropoda > Insecta > Lepidoptera > Papilionidae > Parnassius > Parnassius orleans. Next base: position 30,553 of record JAGSMP010000093.1, read on the forward strand.
TGGGAAAAATATTTGTATCTAACACGAAAAAAATAAGAAATTGAATTTTAAGTATATTATTGGTTATTTTAGGTTGCCATTGACAATTTGACATATTAAAAAGATCTTTTGGTTTCTTATGAATGGCGGTTTTGTTTAAAACAGGCGTCAAATACGTCAGCCAAGCGTGACGATAAAGACAAATTCTCTCTACAATGATATGGTCTATATCCACTAATAGACTTTAACGGGCTAATGATGACGAAGAAATATACTAAATAAATAAGTATAGTTTGTTATACTTCATGCACTTCATGCCGTGTACTGGCGGCGAAAGTGGCAACTATCAAAAACCCCAGAAAGATCTCATAGCTTCTGATTGATGGTGCTATAATCATCTCGTTTATGACAGACGTAAAATACTCAGGCCAGCGATAGATAGCTTGTGATATTTCTTATTACATTCAGAAAATTAAAGTTTTAGTCAAAGTAGAAGCCCACTTTGAAGTACGAAAAATTAATCAAATATACATGTATTCTTTAATTAATTTTACTTAATTCTTCTATACACTACGTCTTAGTACCAATTTCTAAAGCTGTTATGTGGAAATTATGAGTAGTTTATTATTTTAGTTATTTTAAAGTGAACTTTTCTTTCAAGTAAAACGTAGGTAATTTATTTCGTTAGAAAAATATCGGAAGAATGTCGCTCAATTGACTTAGCTTAGCCAAAGACTGGCTTCAAGATTTAGCTTGAAATAGCTTCAAATAAAATACGCAAATGGCTTCAAAGTTGCTAAGTGTGGCACTGGCAATTGTGAATATGTGAGCAAAGTTTGATAACATATCTGCACTTTGCCAATCAGACTCATTTTTGGAGCTGCATGAAAGTTAACAAAGTTCAAAGATTTAGTGGCCTATCACACATTTTGCTTAATTTACTAATTTTAGCAACGCGTGTGCCGCTCAACAGTTGTGTGCGACAACAGTTGTGAGCACAGAACACTATTTACTCTAGGTTGTGAGTGTAGACAATAAAGTTATGATACCCATATCAGATTTTATATTTTATTATATATTATATTTATTTCCATTCTTTTATCTATGTAATTTATTCTAATTTTCCGTATATTTTTCTTCAGAAGAGCTTAAAAGAAGAAAATTTTCTTCTAACACACTGTAGACATAATTTACAAAATAATTAAGATCAACAAATACCCAGCTCTAAAAGGTTAGTAGGTAGTTAAGGTTATTCATAAACGTCTTTTAGATTTCAGATATTTTCCTTGAAATTATATAAAATTAAAAGTTTCAGCTTATACCTCCACTGTTGGGCACAGGCTTCCTCTTATTTCTAATAGAGTTTTAGGGCAAGGAAGTATTCGCAGCGCTGTCCCAATTGTTTACAGTGATTACAGATTTAACATGTCTTCGAAATATTTTGTAATTACACAAACTTGAAGATTTCTCACAATGTTTAACTTAAAAAATTGGTTGCCTGTAAAGTCGGTATACGGGCGAAAGTTTTACGTGACAACGACTTTGGTGGTAAAATAATTTTATTATGTCTGTCTCTCGCTCTTAGGCGGGCTAACCATGCCGAGTGGAAGGGACGCGTGCCTCTCACTCGCTCTCATTGTGAGCGCATAACGTGAGCGGAGCGTAACGCAGTTTCTTGAAGTGTCACCCGGCAAACCAATTTATAAGACGTTGTCACGTCAAAAATATGTAATTGAAGGCAGGTGAATTAAACACATAAGGAGTCCATAAAATAATCCTACATTAAAATTTTGCTGAAATGTCTGGTACTGAAACTACAATAGCTACGCACACACATAAAACTTGTGCGGATAGGCCAGTGTTCTTGTAGGAGTAGTAGGTACTAAAATTTCTGATAACTGCATCGTTGGTTCGTGGTCGTAAGCGTGACTGCTGATAATATGGTCCCGAGTTCGAATCTAGAGTTGGGACAAAATAAGTTATGGGGTTTTCTGTCAAAATATTTAAATTTTCATATTTTTCACCACATCTAGCAGCCCTCAGCCAAAATTTGGTCCTGCGTCTGGTCTGATTATAAAGGAGAGAATAGAGTGCACTTGTGTAATCCTGTCCTGCGCAGATGGCTAGTCTCCATTGTTACTAGCCGCCGTGACCTAAATTCGGTTTGTAGGACGTATAATAAATCTGTTCGTTTGTTTTGAGTGTCGTGGGTGTGCTTGGAGCTTCTATTATTGTTTAGTCCACTCAAAAGATTCAAATAATTAAACTTAAAACATAGAAATTTCAGTCAAGCCAAGAACTTCAGAAGCTATAAAATTATGTGAATTTTTTATATTGTAGTATTTTCTTGAGGGTGGTTTTTAATTTTTTAAATTCTTAAGTGGATGTTGTGGCCCGCAGGCACCTTATATATTATACCTAGACATATCTATACTCGATTAAGAATTTAAATACAGATGCCCCTGTGGAATAAGATGGAATGCATCATTATCAGTCAAAGGGTCTCCAGTTCTTTTCACTCACCATGCGAAACACAGTAGCATAATTAGTATGCTGCTATTTAACGCTGTTATTCTGTGCGAGCGTGACATTTTCCCTATGGAACCAAGTTATTCGTGCTGAAGCCATAGTGCAACTAACCTCTACCTAATATGAATATATCATGGGATATTTTAGTAGTATTCTCGTCTGGTTTTATTTATCTAGTTCTAACAGAGACACTTTAATTCAAAATTTCAATCATATTTCTCCAGGAAAAAATATGTCAGTACGGAATCACTATACCTGCTAGGTGCCACGTTGTTTTCGATAGTATTAAACCTGTTTTAAAAACAACATTTGATCAGTTTTAAACCACGTAGATAAATTATATAATTTAAGCCCCCATTGCTCTTACTGTTTTAAAATATTGTCTTCTTGTACCTAGATTTACATACTTACTCCGCTCGAGTCCAGTCTGGAAATGTTCGGATATTTTAAAAGATATTGATAATAATCTTAAAATAGCTATAGAAAAAATTCCAAATTTAACTTTAAATACAACAGCCTGGACTCAAGCTACTTCACCTATAAAATTTGGTGGTATTGGTGTGAGAATTTTTCTAGCGTTGCGTTGCTGCTTTCCTTGCTTCTATGCATAGTGTCAGTGACTTGGCACGATACAACGGGAGTAGGACTGTATGATGATTAAGTTATTAGTTTTAGTTTTTTTATTATAGATTTTTAATATTTTGAATGTAATTGTGACATAATATTATGTTTTATTTTGTTAACAAGATAATAAAATGAAATATGTTGAAATATTTTGAATAAAATATATATAAATAAATTAGAAATATTTGGTACATAATGTAAAAGTGTCCTTGAGAGGAATGTGAAGGTGAATAAATATATACGATTGTGTAATCGATTCTGATTATTAGAATAATTGCTAATTTGCCAAACAATTTAATCGAATAATTAATTTCTTTGTAACACACAAATTGCTATAGTAAATGTTTATTAGGATTTCAATCAGAATATTGCATAAACTTTTAAAGGTGTAGTGATAGTGTAAGAATGTCCACTACCCCATATCGTCCCGTGGATGTCACAAGAGGCGATATAGGGAAACTAAAACATGAGCTGAGCAGCAGCATCTTTTTGATAACTCATCATCATCATCATTATTACATCCCCACAAGTCCACTGCATAACAAAGACCTCCCTCAAGGAATGTCTCAAAACATGGCTTCTCACGACATACTGCATGTCTTACCAGGTAATCACTCCATCTATTGGGGCCACCCTACACTCTGCTGTAGCAGTGCCATGCTACAGCTATATTAATAGTATAGTTGTAGCACGAATGGGTCGGCTCGACCGGGGTAGGACCACGCTCTCACAGAATATCAGCGTAAAATAGCAGCTTAATGCTGTTGTGTTTCGTTTGGTGAGTGTAGAGAACCGGAGACCCTTTTACTAGAAAAGAGGTATTCCATCTTAGTCTTCACGGCTGACAACGCATCTGCATATTATTCGCAAACGAGGATGTCTATGGGCCACAGCAACCACTTACCATCAAGAGGACTGTGTGCTCGCTTGTCACCCTATACTATAAAAAATCACCCCGAAAAACCCAGGCATAACCCTCTTCATAGTTCACTGAGCGAACTTGAGCTTCCTCATACATCTCAGATCCATAAATCATCACTGGCAACACGCACTAGTTGTATAATCTCGTTTTCAAGTTTTGGTATACCTGACGAGAAGAAGTGTAATCTTAAGAACGCTGCCCAGCCGAGTTGAATCCGCCGAGTTGGACTATTTGTCCTAGGTAAACATACTCGTCGACAACTGAGAGTAAAGCTCCCAACAACTACTGGCAAAGGTGTGACATAGACTGTTACATGACCTTTGTTTTGTCCATGTTCATCTTGAGACCTATCCGTTGGGAGACACTATTGAGGTCATGAGCATAGTGTTTAGGTCCTCCAGCTATTCTGACATAAAATATAGCGTCGGCAAATCCAAGGTAAGTGATGTACTCGCCATTGATATTAATTCCTTATATTTTTCTGTCAAGTGGTTTGAAAATGTCTTCCGATGCAGCGGTGAAAAGTTGTCGGGGATATAACGACACCCTGTCTTACACCTCTCTGCAGTTGGATAAGTTTCGTACTCTGGTTTTGTACTCGGATAGCTGTCGTAGACCTACTGTACAAACACTTCAGCACTTCGATATACCGACAATCAACTTGGCATCGCTGAAGGGAATGTAGCACCGCCTAAATTTCGACGGAATCAAAGGCTTTCTCATAGTCCACATACGCGAGACAAAGTGGCAGATTGTACTTACTCTTCGGTCTTATGTACAATTTGCCGAAATGTATATATGTGGTCTATTTTACTAAAGCCTTGTTCAGGACGTTGGAAGTCGTTTAGTCTGCGTGCGAGACGATTCGTAATGATTCTCGAAAACAGCATAGACGCGGCTCAGAAATGATATCGGTCTGTGGTTCTACAACAGAGCGTTGTCGCTTTCTTTAAGAACAAGACCAGCACACTTCTGCTTGACGTCTCCGGAGTAGTGCCACCATGGAGGACAAAATTAGAGAGCTTCTGGAAGATTTCAAGTACTGGTTTTCCACCCGCTTTCAGTGCTCCGCTGTAATTGCGTCCTCGCCCGGGGCTCTGCCGTTTTAAGGTGCTCGTGAGCCATTTTAATCTAGCTAAGACTGACTTCCGGGATATTATCGGAATAGTGTCGGATAAGACTTGCTCTTAGGTTCGTTACTCTCATTTGCGTGTAGCTCCAACGATGACGTACAGCTGCCTGTAGAACCTCTCAATCTCACTCAAAATCTCATGTGTCCCGGAAACGAGGCTATCTAAGGCAAAAACTTTGGAGCCATGGTTCCGCTCGATTGCTTCATTAATACGAGATGTGTTTAAGTTGCGTAAGTCCTGCCACATGCATTTGGAGATCTGTCTGTTCAGTTGCCTGTATGCTGTCATATCTGCGGAAGACTGCAACTTCATTACCGTCTAACAGTTATGAGATTAAAAGTGTGATCGGAGAGTTTTTAAGTTCTTCAGCGACTGGTCTTGTCGAACTTAACGCCGATCGGATTGATAGTTTCCACAATTTTCATTCATAATATTGTCCACTGTGTTGCAATCTTCTAGGCTCTGGTAAGGTTCAATATGCCTCTTCCATTTGGTGATTACTACCAGATTTCACTCGACCAGGTCCACTTTCTATGGGACCGCTTCTGGAAGAGTCACTCTTTCTTCAAGATATCGGCCATGTGCCAGCCCCTGGGCTCCGTTGCCCTATACCAAAATTCCTTATCACCTTCAGATCACCGTTCTCTCTTGTGCCTTGTTTTTAGTTGAAGTCTCCCATTTACATCGTATACTGGGTTTTGGGGAAATGTATGGCTCTAGAGTTATCATCATACATGTTCTCCACCTCATTGGGATGTGCTGAGGTTGGTGCGTAAATCTGTATAATCTTCAACGAATACCGTTGGTCATTCTGAGTATAAGGTACGCAACCCTCGTTGATACACTCCCAGTCTTAATAACGTTATTAACGTGACTTGTGGTCGATAAATCCAACACCTCCTTGGGACAGATGGTCGCCCTCCCGATAATAGAGCAAGCTACCGGATTCGAGGATTACCCTCTCTTCGGACCTCAGATAATCCTATAACATCTCAGCGCAACTTGTCAATCTCTTCTTAGTCGTCAGCTCTAAGACCTTCTCGTCAGTCCTCAGGGTGCATGTGTTATATGTTGCTAGGTCGCGTCGTCTTAGGTGGCGACCGAACCATCACCGAATACTCTTAGTACCCCCTGCCCCGCCGTTACCATGGTCAGCGCCGTAGCCAGGAATAGCGGGGCCTCCGGGGACTCTGATGCCGAAGCTCATGATGTTTGCCATAGATGCCTGACAAGCGGAGTTACAACCGCAGTTTTTTATTGTAGTTTTTGCTTTATCAAGAAGATGATGCTGCCCATCTCCTGTGTCAGTATACCTCTGTCGCCTTAAGACTCTCACGGGAAGATGTGGGGTAATGGATATCTTACACTGCCACTATGCGGTGATAACAACTCAAAATTATTATAGATACCTGCGGTTGCCAATCCACCAGCCACGCGTGGCAACTACGGAAAAATCCCTATGAGGCAATCTATGAGGAGGCCTATGTTCAGCAGTGGACTATTCATAGGCTGTAATAGTACATTGTATAAATGTTTATTACGCGCTAATATTAGCACAATAATAAGTTTTGATTTAATTTAGAAATTTCGAATATCTGATGATGCAATCTTGGACCGGTAGCTTTATAAGAAATTTGTCAAAATAAATAACTCATTACATTGATACATTTGCTAAATTTATATATTACTTATTAAGAACAGCAACTCACTCCAACTGATGAAATTAATTATCAATAAGAGTATAACTTAATAAGTTGATAAATTTCTTATTAAGTTGGCGAGATTCATAACTAATTCAAAATATTTCGTCTGTACGGCATAAAATACTATTTATTGTACTTTACCCAATGCGCCTTGAAACGATAAATTAAGAATAATGGTTTGCATAGCGACAATCGAATCACGCGAAAAATGTATATAGTTGAGTAAAACTTTAATTTAAAACACAAAAAATAATAGTATTTACGATTGAATAAAGTTTTATCTTTTAGTTACAGTCACATGCATCGTTGACATTTGATTTGATTGGACTCAATTACAATACATGCAGTCTCGACAAGTGATTCTTGGGAAAAATATTGGCCTTAATGTGTTATAATTATTTTTTTTCTTTTATACTTGCACTATACCAAAATTGTTAGAAAACATTATCCTTGATAAGAAAAATTATTTATAAAGGAGGTCTACAATAGATATTTTTTAAGAACGCAGCTAACAGCGCAGATGTTTTTGTGAATTTATTATTTGCTTTTAGAGCTAAATGTTCTCAAAGAAAACACAATTTCCTTACAGAATAGTAAGAAAAAAATAATGTTGCTTAAAACGAAATTAAAGCATGTCTAACTTTTACTTATTATTATTAGTGATAAGGATTTTGGAAGCAGAAAATACTTAGTAAATTGCACAATGATAGATTGCAAACAAATGAATTAAAATTTATTTATTTACATTAAAGTTACACACCTCCATTATATGCCAATATATCGGCCATATGTTAATCCGCCTGCCAAGAGTGAGCTTGTATTGGTTATAGAAAAACTATTAAAAAAAATCCTCCGCACAACGGGAGATGCATAAAACAGCAGTGGACTTTTATGACTGAGGAAGAAAAAGAAGAAGAGGACTGGTGGTTCACTTCACGGCGTTTCTGAAGTCGTCGTAAAGTGGTGACGTAAAATAATCCAGTAGCCCATATCATTCCGTGGATGTTGTAAGAGGCGCCAGTGGAAAACTGAACAGGATCTAGGCAGCAGTATCGTTATCGTTCGTATAAATATCGTTCAAACTGTCAAAATCTATCTTCCTCTATTACATTCCGTGGGTCTCGTTAGAGGCGACTGTAGAAAAGACCAGACATGTTTAGTGACCTTCGATAGTGATTCCGATATAATTTCGATATCGATACTTTCAATTATAGCAGCAATTATAGCAAATCCTTGATACAGCATAAAGGCATCCGTCTAGTATTGAACTGTTACCAGCTGATAAAGAATAATAATAATGTAGTTAATAAAATGATCAGTTTTTAAATTTTGATATACTATATATTGATGATGGTCTAGAAGACAAACGTGCTAAAGGCAAAATTTTGTGGTTTACACTTTTTAATGCCAAACATTGTAAGTTAATAGGCCGCATCTTCTCCACTTATCGGAAAGCCATAATTTCATCTCTTTCGGTTCAAACCAAAACTATACATTTGTAATAAGAAACGTGAGGCACGAGACAAAAGAATCAAATTCGCTTATCTACCCATGATAGAGATTGCAAAATGTATTAAGTAGCTTTAAACCACTTTATCTATGAGTATTGAAATTCACACAAACTTTAAGTGTTTTATAATGATAGGCAATTGACACCTAAAACCTAAAATTGGTACCTAATTTACATCACAATTTAGGTGGAATGTTATAAAATCAAATATATTAATTTAAGAAATTTTATTTTAATTTCCAATAATTACATAGTAATTGAAAAGCACATGTTATACACAAATGCACTAAGTGAACGTGAAAAGTATTAAGTGAATGTAATTTTTCATGTTACTGAGTCTTTCTCAGTACTTTTATAGTTGAGAACAATTCTTTAAAATTAGTTGTACAGTATAACAGATAAATACCTAACTAATACAAGTATAAAATATGTTACACTATTCAGCTTTACATACTAACGGGTCAAACTTTAAAATTTATATAACATAAATTTATAAAACTTTATTCAATCGTAAATACTATTATTTTTTGTGTTTTAAATTAAAGTTTTACTCAACTATATACATTTTTCGCGTGATTCGATTGTCGCTATGCAAACCATTATTCTTAATTTATCGTTTCAAGGCGCATTGGGTAAAGTACAATAAATAGTATTTTATGCCGTACAGACGAAATATTTTGAATTAGTTATGAATCTCGCCAACTTAATAAGAAATTTATCAACTTATTAAGTTATACTCTTATTGATAATTAATTTCATCAGTTGGAGTGAGTTGCTGTTCTTAATAAGTAATATATCAATTTAGCAAATTTATCAATGTAATGAGTTATTTATTTATTTTGACAAATTTCTTATAAAGCTAACGGTCCAAGATTGCATCATCAGATATTCGCAATTTTCTAAATGAAATCAAAACTTATTATTGTGCTAATATCAGCGCGTAATAAACATTTAAACAATGTACCATTACAGCCTATGAATAGTCCACTGCTGAACATAGGCCTCCCTCATAGATTGCCTCATAGGGGGGATTTTGCCATAGTTGCCACGCTTGGCTGGTGGATTGGCAACCGCAGGTATCTATAATAATTTTGAGTTGTTATCACCGCATAGTGGCAGTGTAAGATATCCATTACCCCACATCTTCCCGTGAGAGTCTTAAGGCGACAGAGGATACTGACACAGGAGATGGGCAGCATCTTCTTGATAAAGCAAAAATACAATAAAAACTGCGGTTGTAACTCCGCTTGTCAGGCATCTATGACAAACATCCCCGTGAGCTTCGGCATCAGAGTCCCCAGGCCCGATATTCCTGGCTACGGTGGTGACCATGGTAACGGCAGGGCGGGGGTACTAGGTATTCGGTGATGGTTCGGTCCACCTAAACGACGTGACCTAGCAACATTCAACACATGCACCCTGAGGACTGACGAGAAGGTCTTAGAGCTGACGACTAAGAAGAGATGACAAGTTGCGCTGAGATGTTATAGGATTATCTGAGGTCCGAAGAGAGTAATCCTCGAATCCGGTAGCTGCACTATTATCGGGGCGACCATCTGTCCCAAGGTGTCAGGTTATCGACCACAAGTCACGTTAATAACGTTATAAAGACTGGGAGTGTGTCAACGAGTTGCGTACCTTATACTCAGAATGACCAACGGTATTCGTTGAAGATTATACAGGTTTGCACCAACCTCAGCACATCAATGAGGTGGAGAACATGTATGATGATAACTCTAGAGCCATGCATTTCCAAAACCCACTATACAGTGTGGAGACTTCAACTAAAAACAAGGCACAAGAGAGGTGATCTGAAGGTGATAGGAATTTTGGTATAGGGCAGGCTCAGGGGCTGGCACATGGCCGATATCTTGAAGAAGGTGACTCTTCCAGAAGCAGTCCCATAGAAAGTGGACCTGGTCGAGTGAAATCTGGTAGTAATCACCAAATGGAAGAGGCATATTGAACCTTACCAGAGCCTAGAAGATTGCAACACAGTGGACAATATATGAATGAAAACTGTGAAACTGTCAATCCGATCGGCGTTAAGTTCGACAAGACCAGTCGCTGAAGAACTTAAAACTCTCCGATCACACTTTTAATCTCATAACTGTTAGACGGTAATGAAGTGATGAAATGAACAGACAGATCTCCAAATGCATGTGGGACTTACGCAACTTCAACATCTCGTATTAATGAAGCAATCGAGCGGAACCAAGGCTCAAAGTCTTTGTCTACGACGCATGAGATTTTGAGTGGGATTGAGAGGTTCTACAGCAGCTGTACACGTCATCGCTGGAGCTACACGCAAATGAGGTAACGAACCTGAGCAAGTCTTATCCGACAATATTCCGATGATATCCCGGACGTCAGTCCTAGCTAGATTAAATGGCTCTCGAGCACCTTAAAAACGAAAACCAGTACGAAATCTTCCAGGGCTCTCTAATTTTGTCCTTTATGGTGGCACTACTCCGGAGACGTCAAGCAGAAGTGTGCTGATCTTGTTCTTAAATAAAGCGACAACGCTCTGTTGTAGAACTACAGACCGATTTCATTTCTGAGCCGCGTCTATGTGCTGTTTTGAGAATCATTACGAATCATCTCGCACGCAGACTAAACGACTTCAACGTCTGAACAAGGCTTTAGTAAAATAGACCACATATATACATTTCGGCAGATTGTACATAAGACCGAAGAGTAAGTACAATCTGCCACTGTCTCGTATGTGGACTATGAGAAAGTCTTTGATTCCGTCGAAATTTGAGCGGTGCTACATTCCCTTCAGCGATGCCAAGTTGATTGTCGGTATATCAAACTGCTGAAGTGTTTGTACAGTAGGTCTACGACAGCTGTCCGAGTACAGAACCGAGTACGAAACTTATCCAACTGCAGAGAGGTGTAAGACAGTGTCGTTATATCCCCGAAACTATTCACCGCTGCATCGGAAGACATTTTCAAACTACTTGACAGAAAAATATAAGAATTAATATCAATGGCGAATACATCACTCACCTTGGATTTGCCGCTATATTCCTTATGTGAGAATAGCTGGAGGACCTAAACACTATGCTCATTGACCTCAATAGTGTCTCCCAACGGATAGGTCTCAAGATGAACATGGACAAAACAAAGTTCATGTGTAACGGTCTATGTCACACCTTGCCGGTAGTAGTTGGGAACTCTACTCTCGGAGTTGTCGACGAGTATGTTTACCTAGGACAAATAGTCCAACTCGACAGATTCAACTCGGCTGGGCAGCGTTCTTGAGATTACACTTCTTCTCATCAGGTATGCAAAACTTGAAAACGAGATTGTACAACTAGTGCGTGTTGCCAGTGATGATTTATGGATCTGAGATGTGGAGGAAGCTCAAGTTCGCTCAGCGAACTGGAGAAGGTTAATGCTCAGGGTTTCTCGGGGTGATTTTTTATAGGATAAGGGTGACAATCGAGCACACAGTCCTCCTGATGGTAAGTGGTTGCTGTGGCCCATAGACATATACATCTATCCTCGTTTGCGAATAAAATGCAGATGCGTTGTGAGCCGTGAAGACTAAGATGGAATGCCTCTTTTCTAGTAAAAGGGTCTCCGGTTCTCTACACTCACCAAACGAAACGCAACATTAAGCTGCTATTTTACGCTGATATTCTGTGAGCGTGGTCCTTCCCCGTTGAGTCGACCCATTCGTGCTACAGCTATACTATTAATATAGCTGTAGCATGTCTCTACAGCAAAGTGTGGGTGGCCCCACACTAGATGGAGTGATTACCTGGTAAGACATGCAGTATGTCGTGAGATGCCATGTTTTGAGACATTCCTTGGGGGAGGCCTTTGTTCTGCAGTGGACTTGTGGGGATGTGATGATGATGATGATGAGTCATCAAAAAGATGCTGCTGCTCAGCTCATGTTTTAGTTTCCCTATGTCGCCTCTTGTTACACCCACGGGTGGATATGGGGTAGTGGATATTCTTATACTGCCACTACATCTTTAAAAAAATTTACAATATTCTGATTGAAATAAACATTTACTATAGCAATTTGTGTTACAAAGAAATTATTATTCGATTAAATAGTTTGGCAAATTAGCAATTATTCTAAGAATCAGAATCGATTACACACTTTTTATAATTATTCACCTTCACATTCCTCTCAAGGACACTTTTACTTTATGTACCAAATATTTGTTATTTATTTATATATAATTTTATTCAAAATATTTCAACATATTTCATCTTGTTATCTTGTTAACAAAATAAAACATAATATTATCTCACAATTACATTTACAATATTAAAAACTATAATAAAAAAAACTAAAACTAATAATCTAAGTATGATACACTCCCCGTGGTATCGTGTCAAGTCACTGACACTATGCATGGAAGCAAGGAAAGCAGAAAATGCAACGCTCGAAAAATTCTCACACCAATACCACCAAATTTTATAGGTGAAGTAGCTTGAGTTCAGGCTGTTGTATTTAAAGTTAAATTTAGAATTTTTCTATAGCTATTTTAAGATTATTATCAGTATCTTTTAAAATATTCGAACATTTCAGACTGAACTCGAGCAGAGTAAGTATGTAAATCTAGGTACAAGAAGACAATATTTTAAAACAGTAAGAGCAATGTGGGGTTTAAATTATATAATTTATCGACGTGGTTTAAAACTGATCAAATTTTGTTTTTTAAAACAGGTTTAATACTATCGAAAACAACGTGGCACCTAACACGTATAGCGATTCCGTACTGACATTTTTATTCCTGGAGAAATATGATTGAAATTTTGAATTAAAGTGTCTCTGTTAGAACTAGATAAATAAAACCAGACGAGAATACTACTAAAATATCCCATAACATATTCATACTAGGTAGAGGCAAGTTACACTATGGCTGCAGCACGAATAAGTTGGTTCCACAGGGAAAGGGTCACGCTCGCACAGAATAACCGCGTTAAACAGCAGCATACTAGTTATGCTATTGTGTTTCGCATGGTGAGTGAAACGAACTAGAGACCCTTTGACTGATAACGATGCATTCCATCTTATTCCACAGGGCATCTGTATTTAAATTCTTAATCAGTATAGATATGTCTAGATATAATATATAAGGTGCCTGCAGCCACAACATCATAAAATTTAAAAATTAAAACCACCCTCAAGAAAATAATAGAATATAAAAATTCACATAATTTTATAGCTTCTGAAGTTCTTGGCTTGACTGAAATTTCTATGTTTTGAGTTTAATTATTTGAAACTTTTGAGTGGAATAAACAATAATAGAAGCTCAAGGCACACTCACGACACTCAATACAAACGAACAGATCTATTATACGTCCTACAAACTGAATTTAGGTCACGGCGGCAAGTAACAACGGAGACTAGCCATCTGCGCAGGACAGGTTTACAAGTATACTCTCTATTCCTCCTTTTATAATCCCATGGGACAGCTATCCGACACGATCGGAGAGAGAATAGTAGACAGGACCAAATTTTGGCTGAGGCCTGCTAGATGTGGTGAAAAATAAGGAAAAATTTAGATATTTTTGACAGAAATACCCCATAACTTATTTTGTCCCAACTCTAGATTCGAGCCCGGGATCATATTATCAGCAGTCGCACTTACGACCACAAACCAACGATGCAGTTATCAGTGATTTTAGTACCTACTACTCCTACAAGAACACTGGCCTGTCCGCACAAGTTTTATGTGTGTGCGTAGCTATTGTAGTCTCAGTACCAGACATTTCCGCAAAAATTTTAATGGAGGATTATTTTATGGACTCCGTATGTGTGTTTAATTCACCTGCCTTCAATTACATATTTTTTTAAGTTAAACATCGTGAGAAATCTTCAAGTTTGAGTAATTACAAAATATTTCGAAGACATCTTAAATCTGTAATCACTGTAAACAATTGGGACAGCGCTGCGAAGACTTCCTTGCCCTAAAACTCTATTAGAAATAAGAGGAAGCCTGTGCCCAACAGTGGGAGGTATACAAGCTGAAACTTTTAATATTATATAAATTCAAGGAAAATATCTGAAATCTAAAAACGTTTATGAAGAACCTTAACTACCTACTAACCTTTTAGAGCAGGGTATTTGTTGGATCTTAATTATTTTGTAAATTATGTTTTCACTGTGTTGAAGAAAACTTTCTTATAAGCTCTTCTGAAGAAAACATACGGAACATTAGAATAAATTACATAGATAAAAGAATGAAATAAATATAATATATAATAAAATATAAAATCTGATATGGTATCATAACTTTATTGTCTACACTCACAACCTAGAGTAAATAGTGTTCTGTGCTCTGTGTTGTCGCACACAACTGTTGAGCAACACACGCGTTACTGAAATTAGCAAATTAAGCAAAATGTGTGACAGCCACTAAATCTTTGAACTTTGTTTACTTTCATGCAACTCAAAAATGAGTCTGATTGGCAAAGTGCAGATATGCTATCAAACTTTGCTCACATATTCACAAATGCCCGTGCCACACTTAGCAACTTTGAAGCCATTTGCGTATTTTATTTGAAGGTATTTCAAGCTAAATCTTGAAGCCAGTCTTTGGCTAAGCAGTCAATTGAGCGACATTCTTCTCCGATATTTGTCTAACGAAATAAATTACCTACGTTTTTACTTGAAAGAAAAGCTCACTTGTAAAGAACTAAAATTTCCACATAACAGCTTCTGCAATTGGTACTAAGACGTAGCGTATAGAAGAATTAAGTAAAAATTAATTAAAGTATACGTGTATATTTGATTAATTTTTTAGTACTTCGAAGTGGGCTTTTACTTTTGACTAAAACTTTAATTTTCTGAGTGTAATAAGAAATATCACAAGCTATCTATCACTGGCCTGGGTATTTTACGTCTGTAATAAACAAGATGATTGTAGCACCATCAATCAGAAACCATGAGATCTTTCTGGAGTTTTCAATAGGTGCCACTTTCGCCGCCACTAGACGGCTATTTGACACTTGCGCGAACACAGTTATTTCAGAATTATTCTATTTTGATGGCACGGAACACAAGTTTTTGTTTATTAAACGAATTAGTTTCTCTTCCGTCAGGGAATATCAATTGCAAGAAAAGCAAACATTTTGTCTAATTACATTCTATGTTTATTACCTTACTCGACGGAATGGACGATGTAAGTTGTTTCTCATCTATTTTGCCCAAAAATATATGAGCATTCAGCAAATTCGTAGTGAGAAACCCTGTAATTTGTATGTAGCAGTTCTAATGCACTAAAGCATTTAATTTTGTTGCTTTAGTGCATGAAGTAACAAACTATACTTATTTATTTAGTATATTTCTTCATCATCATTAGCCCGTGAAAGTCTATTAGTGGATATAGACCTATATCATTGTAGAAGAGAATTTGTCTTTATCGTCACGCTTGGCAGACGTATTTGACGCCTGTTTTAAACAAAACCGCCATTCATCTTTTTTCGAATCTTTTAATATGTCAAATTATCAATGGCGACCTAAAATTACTAATAATATACTTAAAATGCAATTTCTTATTTTTTCGTTTAGATACAAATATTTTTCCACTTGACTGCAAATGCTTAAATGTCTAATAATTCATAAACCTTAACTAAAACTAGACCTTTTAAACACCTACATTTTGCATTAACATAAATTAACGCGGATTGATAGCCGAAGAAGACAAACACCATCCATCACAATCTATCACAAGTTAGTCACGCACCAAAGATAAACATAATAGACCTTAGAATTTCAGTTGCTTTCTGTCATAAGATGATGCTGCAATGGATGGTTTAAATATTTATAATTTGTCGGATATTTAAGTTTCTTTACCACAGTTTTCTTCTAGTACGTGGCCTAGAAAACTTCTTAACGCTTCAAACTGCGTAACTTCTTATTATTATTACTCTTCATAAATCTGTTTTTCCGTCTCTTTCTTTCAGTCAGTTGAATAAGACAGTGGTTTTACTTTGTATTGTAATTTGAAAGTATTTGCTATATTTTTTCATTTTAGAACAACACTTTACAAAAGGGAGAATGATTTAAAGAAGGGAGAATTATTTGCAAATCAGGCAGAAAGTCTACTTATAACTCGGTTACAAAAATCTTCAAGTTAACAAATTTTAGTTTTAATATAATCCTTTAAACCTCTTAAAACCTTGTTGTAGAATAGTAATACAAACAGAATTATTAAAGATCTTTGTTCGATTGTGGAATCGAAATAATGAACCAAATATATAGCATTTATTTTACGACAAAAACTATATCTTATTTTATACGATTATCAGGCTGGTTTTACTATTATAACTAAAGAAAACCTTAAGTCCTTATTAATTTTATCTACGTCTGTAAGAAGTAATAAACTTCAGCTTGATTTAGGCTAAGTCCATCCCTGCCTACGTAAACATTTTAAGTAGACATGTCTAAATTTCCCTCAGGGACATCTTCAATAAAGTAATTTCTTCAATTAATTAAACGATTCATCGTCTATTTTAAACGAAACCGAAACTTATACCTATGAATTTTAAAAATTATTTTATTTCTAGTTAAATGTACTATGGTAAGGCTAAATAAGACGAATAGTTTCTTCTCTTATAATATATTTTTATATATAATTATTTATAAAAACTTAAGTAAAGTAAGCCTGCTTAGTGTGGGCTTAGGTAATAAATCACTATTCTACCAAACTAAACGTTATACTTTATAGATTTTACGGCTGTTTACCATTATTATTACCTAAATAGAGATAAATTACAAATTGGAATACCTACCAATAAACTAGATAGGTAACATACATTATCAAAATTAGTATTCAAATAACCAAATTAATGTTATTTTTTATTTTTATCATCCCCATACATTTTTTTCAATTTATAACCTAAATAAAAGTGGTAGTAGTAAACTGAATAGAGAGTAAGAAAAATTAAAAGAAATAAATATTTTTATTTTGGGCTCGCAATATTATATTTACAAAAACCAATGCTAAGTGTCTTTAAAGGTCGTAGGTTATAGTTAGAAAAGCCCGTATCTTATTTAATGAAGAAAACTCACGAGGCTCACCTGATGGTAAGTAATCGACGTTACCTTTGCCGTTAACTTTTACATATTTTGTTACATATTCATTTTAATCTTAAAAGGGGTAATTTTATACATTCAAGGCCATGCTGTAGCTGCATAACGTCCTCTAATACGTTAGCTAAATGCCCCATATCCTTACTTTTAAAATTACCGTGTGGTGGCGGTAACCAATGCAATCAGTCCATATCATACTGAGGCTGTCGCAAGATATCTATGATGAGATTTGGAAAAACACCTTCGCACTGCGAAGGAACCAGCAAAACCCAGCGGGACTTTTATGTATAGGTTTAAGAACACCAAAGTTATGTGTTATATATATAATTATGTTCAGGGTGTGGTTCTTCCCAGTAGAGTCGATTCATTAATGCTACAACCATAATAGTTGCAGCGTGGTTCTACCACGTTTAAATAACCTACTAATACCTAGTAGTACATATGAAACCCACAGTTGGTAACGATGATTTATTGCAATTTTGAATCGATAGGATAGCGTGGCGGCTTCTTTATGCTCATGCTGGTCTTACAGCACGAATGGAGCAAAACAGGTAGAATCGGTGAGAAAATGAGATAAGTGAAACGAGGTAGAATAAGTAGAGAGCAGGTGGTAGTAAACAGGCAGGTGGTAAAACAGGTAGAGATAAGTGAAACAGGTAGAATAAGGTAAAACGAGTGAGATAAGTGAGCAATTGAGATAAGTAAAACAGGTAGAATAAAGTGAGAGCAGGTAGATAAGTGAGAAACAGTGGAATAAGTAAAACAGGTAGAATAAGTAAAAAACGGGTAGAATAAGTGAAAACGGTGGAATAAGTGAAAACAGGTGGAATAAGTAAAAACGAGTGAGATCAGTAAAACGAGTAGATCAGTGACAGTGAATCAGTAAAACAGTAGAATCAGTAAAACAGTAGAATCAGTAAAACAGGTAGAATAATTTATTATAAAATGTGATTCCTAACATACTAAAATTAACTAAGTTCTAACCAATAAAAATATCTACTTTAAAATATTTACAGTCTTAATATTACAACAACGAATAGAAATTATTATTATTATTTGGGATATTTATGAAGTATTCTCATTTGGTTGGGTTGAATAAATATATAAAAGAAACAGTAAATAAATATACATAAATATAAATGTATGTAGAAAGGTCATTAAGAATATAAAGAACTTAAATGAGCTTTATTCCACTTCTTGAAGGATGTTATTATGATGTATAGAGTCACATGAAAAGGCTTTTGGAATAGAATAGAATCACTTTTATTCAATATAGTACTACTACCACCGGTTCGGATAAAACCTCTGTCCTGGGAAGAACCAGCGAAACCAGCAGGACTTTTCTTTTAAATAAGGTTAATTTACAATAGATTACTTAATACAACTATAAATTGTACAGAGACTAATTTTGTAGTTAGAATAATAATTAATTCGTTGGCACGAATTAATTATAACAAATCAAGGATAAGCTAGTAACGAGAATACAACAAGCGCACCGTTCCGCCAGAGCCTGCCCTAACGGCGGCCGCTCCGTCCGTTTTATACAACCAGATCGGGCGCCACCGCAGGTGTTGACGCGGTGTGCGGTGCGCGTGTTGTTTACAAAGAATTCTGTTTGACATCGCCGGCTCGACGAATATTCGTGTGCCAACAATGTTGTTCTGCTGAAGTGGTCTGTACGGTATAGTTGTGATAATCTGTAAGGCCAACATTGAAAGATCGCTGAATTCTTCAGGACAGAGGTTTATCGAACCGATATGTTGAAGAAAAAGGATTCTATTCCAAAGAAACTGCTGCATCGCAATAACATCGCTTCGCAGAGATGAGATGCTTTCCATTGGTAATTCTGTTAATGACTGCTACATACATTATGTTATGTTGCTGTTCTTTGCTTTATATTCACAGCAACAAATGAAATGCTCGTAAATATCAAATAATGTGTTCTGTTCGTTGTAATGGACTGTAAATGACACAAAGTAGTATTTGATGGTTGGAACTGGATTAATTTTAATGTGTGGAATCATTTTATAATGTGTACTCATTTTACCGATTCTCGTTTCTTCTACTCGTTTTCTGTTCGTTTTTCTTATTCTACGTTTTGTTCTACTCGTTTTTATTCTGTTTCTGTTCTTCGTTTTACTGTTCTACTCGTTTACTTCTCGTTTTCTGTTCTGCTGTTTACTATTCTCGTTTTACTCGTTTTACCATTCTCGTTTTACTGTTCTACTCGTTTTACTATTCTCTCGTTTTACTATTCTCGTTTTACTATTCTACTCGTTTTACTATTCTGCTCGTTTTATATTCTCGTTTTTTCTTATTCTACTCGTTTTACTTATTCTACTCGTTTTACTTATTCTACTCGTTTTTGCTTATTCTACTCGTTTCTACTTATTCTACTCGTTTCTACTGTTCTACTCGTTTTGCTCATTCGTGCTGTAAGACCAGTAAATTGGTGAGCATAAAGAAGCCGCCACGCTATCCTATCGATTCAAAATTGCAATAAATCATCGTTACCAACTGTGGGTTTCATATGTACTATTACTAGGTATTAGTAGGTTATTTAAACGTGGTAGAACCACGCTGCAACTATTATGGTTGTAGCATTAATGAATCGACTCTACTGGGGAAGAACCACACCCTGAACATAATTATATATAATAACACATAACTTTGGTGTTCTTAAACCTATACATAAAAGTCCCGCTGGTTTCTTGCTGGTTCCTTCGCAGTGCGAAGGTGTTTTCAAATCTCATCATAGATATCTTGCGACAGCCTCAGTATGATATGGACTGATTGCATTGGTTACCGCCACCACACGGTAATTTTTAAAAGTGGGCGGATATGGGGCATTTAGCTAACGTATTAGAGGACGTTATGCAGCTACAGCATGGCCGGAATGTATAAAAATTACTACTAATTTTGTAGTTAAGAATAATAATTAATTCGTTGGCGAATTAATTATCCAACAAGTCGAGATAAGCTAGTAACGGAATACAACAAGCGCACCGTTCCGCCAGAGCCTGCCCTAACGGCGGCCGCTCCGTCCGTTTTATACAACCAGATCGGGCGCCACCGCAGGTGTTGACGCAGGTGTGCGGTGCGTGTTGTTTACAAAGATTCTGTTTGAAACATCGCCCGACTCGTTCAGACATATATTCGTGCCAGCAGTCAGTATTATTCTTAACTCAGGTAATTATGGATAAAAAGTAATCGTGTAAATTAACCTTATTGAAAAGCGAATTCTTTGCTGTTCTTCAGGACGGAAGGTTGCCGATGACAGCGCTGTTGAATAAAAGTGATTCTGTTCAAAACCAACTCGCCATCATAACAACATCGCTCATGAGAGATGAATGGCTTTCATTGGTGTTTATGTAATGAACTGCTACCGTTATGTTGTGTATGTTGCTGTTTCTGCTGTTCAGCAGCAACGAAATGCCGCAAATATCTGAAATAACTAATGTTCTGTTCGTGTAATGGACTGTAAATATTTTAAAGTAGATATTTTTGAGTTGAAACAGTTGAATACATTGAAATCATTTTATGAATATTCTGCTCGTTTGATTCTACTCGTTTTACTGTTCTACTCGTTTTACTGTTCTACTCGTTTTACTGTTCTACTCGTTTTACTTATTCTACTCGTTTTCTGTTCTACTCGTTTTACTGTTCTCGTTTTACTGTTCGTTTTACTGTTCTACTCGTTTTACTATTCTACTCGTTTCTGCTTATTCTACTCGTTTCTGCTTATTCTACTCGTTTTACTATTCTCGTTTTACTATTCTACTCGTTTTACTGTTCTACTCGTTTTACTATTCTCGTTTTACTATTCTACTCGTTTTACTATTCTCGTTTTACTGTTCTGCTCGTTTTACTATTCTACTCGTTTTACTTATTCTACTCGTTTTACTTATTCTACTCGTTTTACTTATTCTACTCGTTTCTGCTTATTCTACTCGTTTCTACAGTTCTACTCGTTTTGCTCATTCGTGCTGTAAGACCAGTAAATTGGTGAGCATAAAGCCGCCACGCTATCCTATCGATTCAAAATTGCAATAAATCATCGTTACCAACTGTGGGTTTCATATGTACTATTACTGGGTATTAGTAGGTTATTTAAACGTGGTAGAACCACGCTGCAACTATTATGGTTGTAGCATTAATGAATCGACTCTACTGGGGAAGAACCACACCTGAACATAATTATATATAATAACACATAACTTTGGTGTTCTTAAACCTATACATAAAAGTCCCGCTGGGTTTCTTGCTGGTTCCTTCGCAGTGCGAGTGTTTTCAAATCTCATCATAGATATCGCGACAGCCTCAGTATGATATGGACTGATTGCATTGGTTACCGCCACCACACGGTAATTTTTAAAAGTGGGCGGATATGGGGCATTTAGCTAACGTATTAGAGGACGTTATGCAGCTACAGCATGTTGGAATGTATAAAATTACTACTAATTTTGTAGTTAAGAATAATAATTAATTCGTTGGCGAATTAATTATCCAACAAGTCAAGATAAGCTAGTAACGGAATACAACAAGCGCACCGTTCCACGCCAGAGCCTGCCCTAACGGCGGCCGCTCCGTCCGTTTTATACAACCAGATCGGGCGCCACCGCAGGTATTATTGACGCAGGTGTGCGGTGCACGTGTTGTTTACAAAATTCTGTTTAGCTACACCGACGCCGCCGCACGTGCAATAGTGCTGGTGCCGTCACGGCCATGCTGACATGCGTGCGTCCTCACACGCGCTCCGCGACAATTTTAGTTATCTGTAGACAGAAGAACATCGTTCGATTATCCTGACAAAAACCACAAATGTTTACATTCAGCAACATATTCTGGTCCGGTCTATAATGACCCTGCATATATTAACAACTAGCTCTGGTCCGGTCTATATCGACCTTTCAGGCAATTAGTATTGGACCGGTTCCTTCGAACCCTGCAACACTAATCAGTTTTGGTCTCAAAACCTATCTCTTTTTTAATAGAATCATTCTGTTTTCTATTTTCTCTTTTTTTTACGTACTGTTTATGCTAGTCCGGAATCACTATTCCTATAGCCATATCATTGGACCGGCACAAAGCCCTGCAATGATAGTAAGAACCATTTTTTTTCTCTTTTTTTTTCAATTCAGTATAGAGCAATTACAGTTCGACCATACCGCAAACACATGTCCCTGTCACAATCACACAGTAGTGTAACGTGAGGAACAAGTGACATGATAATACCAAAGTATGCAAACCAACAGTAACACGACACATCCTAGTGTAACACAGACCACCCTCCAGCAACACCATCTTCCTTTCCTGCACTAGAAGAATTACTCCGCTAGAGTGATGCAACCTCTATATTTTCAAGACGCGCAGACACGGCCACCTCCGACTGTCGCACGTCGTCGTGCATTTGACAGTAAACAGCATACAGTCTCTATCAGTTATCACCACCTGCTAACAGATATTAACACTTGTTAAATATTACAATGGTCAACCATCCCAGACTTCATTTAGGTCATGAACGCGCCTATACGGCCAACTCCAGACAAACGCGCTACAGCGTGCGGTTCCGCTGCGTTCGCGCCACCCTCGCGCCAGCGAGCCGTCGTCCTGCTTTGCAAATATAAAAATGAAAAGAAATGGAGATAAATTTATTGCAAACCATAGAATTCCGAGCTTCCAAAGTTCACCACACATTCTCTTAAGAAACGGCAACTGTATGACATAGCACTCATGGAAACCATTGCACATTGCAAAAAACGACAACTATCTCGAGACCGATACCACCACATATTTCAGGGAAGGAGGCGCTGCGTGAAATCTACAAAAGCTGAAGCTATAGTTGTAGCACGAATGGGTCGGCTCGACCGGGTAGGACCACACTCACAGAATACCAGCGTAAAATAGCAGCAATGCTGCTGTGTTTCCGTATGGTGAGTGTAGAGAACCGGAGACCCTTTTACTGAAACGAGGCATTCCATCTTAGTCCTCAGGGTGACAACGCATCTGCATTTTGATTCTTAATTGAGGATAAATGTAGATGTCTATGATACAATACCCACACCATCAGGTGGACTGTGTGCTCGTTTGTCAGCCTATGCTATAAAAAAAAAATGTGTTCGGCGGCCGCTCGAATTTCCTGCCGTTAGATCTGCCGATAAGTTACAGACTGTAGCGGTGTATGCTCAATCTTACCAGCGCTCGGCCGTACCTGACCATGTCCGATTTGGCCGTCACAACATCTTCCTCATTGATGATTGTTATAGAGACTTCTACGAATTCCTCGACATCAAACCATAATCTTGTCGACCACATAATATTCGGAGTAAACTGCAACTCTTATCAACACATTAGAACACCAAAAGGCCACTTATTATTTTCAATTCATAGAACGTTAAAGTTATTCAATTATTTTGGTACATCGCTTAAACATTTCGAACTTCAAAATGTAGCAAATGTTAATCATGTCTCGCGTGAACTATCAAATTATAATAAAACTTGAACAAGTTAAGTTTTCACTGAATACAAACTATAACTCATTTAGAAAGCCTCCAACATTTCTTTCGACATTTATTAACATATTTCGGTAAGTTAAGAAATAATGAAAGTACTCATGGTACTTTTGATATAAATCGAACAAAGGATTTATCTTTGGGCTTAAATCATTTCACTTTAAAACTTTTCTCTACACATTAATGATACGTCAATATCGTAAGTAAGACAGCAAATTTCATTACGGCATTTAACATAAAAATTGAGTCATCCATGTGAAATTGCATTATTATAGGTCTTTCACAAATATAATAATCCTCATACTATTCGAAGATTATATGTGGGCAATAATGAGGACTTTATCCACTTCTGATGTAGAAAGGTCATTAAGAATATAGAAATTAAATGGAAAGCTTTACTCCCACTTCTTATGAAGGATGTTATTATGATGTATAGAGTCACATGAAAGGTTTTTGGAATAGAATAGAATCACTTTTATTCAATATAGTACTACTACCACCAGTTCGGATAAAACCTCTGTCCTGGGAAGAACCAGCAAGAAACCCAGCAGGACTTTTCTTTTAAATAAGGTTAATTTACAATAGATTACTTAATACAACTATAAATTGTACAGAGACTAATTTTGTAGTTAAGAATAATAATTAATTCGTTGGCACGAATTAATTATCCAACGAAGTCAGGATAAGCTAGTCACGGAATACGACAAGCGCACCGTTCCACGCCAGAGCCAAGACTACCTAACGGTGGCCGCTCCGTCCGTTTATACAACCAGATCGGGCGCCACCGCAGGTGCTGTTGGCGCAGGTGTGCGGTGCACGTGTTGTTTACAAAATTCTATTTAGCTACACCGACGCCGCCGCACGCAATAGTGCTGGTGCCGTCATGTATATATATATTGAATATACTAACACAAATAATACATAAATAAATAAAAACCCAACCAAATGGAAGCCCTCGGCGAGACGAAACAGCCGAGGGTTGGGGAAAAGGAAAAAAACCGGCGGACGATGCGGGCGGTATCGAGGAGCACCGCCTTCTGCATTTGAGCACGGGCGGTCCTTCACGGGTCTCAGTCGTCTCAGATGACCCGTGAGGCTGACCGGGATTAGCCCGTTCGCAGAAACGACCACAGGAATAATTTCGGTCGGCAGACCACCCCACATCGGTCACCTCGTGAGCCAGGTCTGATATTTTGTCAGCTTATCTGTTTCGGCTTTCACGAGGTTCTCGTCATAAGGAATGGTAATATCGACCAAAATATCCTTGACTGTGCCGGTCCATCAGCACAATATCAGGCTTATTCGCAAGAATAGTCCTGTCTGTGATGATGGCCCGGTCCCAATGAAACCTGGCGCGGTCATTTTCGAGCACGGCTTCCGGCAAGTACTTATAATATGGCATTTTCCTATCCACGAGACCGTATTTCAGAGCGAGCTCCTGGTGTAGAATCCTGGCTACTAGGTTGTGTCTGTGCAAATACTCAGTGTTAGAAAGCGCCGAACAACCGGAGATGACATGCCTAAGTGACTCGCCGGGATGGCGACAAGCTCAACAGATGTCGACGGCGCCTTCCTTTGGGATGTATCTCCGATAATTGTTGGTCTTAATAACCTGATCCTGTATCGCACAGACAAAACCCTCGGTTTCCCAAAGTCACCGAAACGTAGCCAGTGGAGGCGACTGTGTCTACGAAAGGCTCATGTAGAGCCTTGGGAACCTCCCGTGGAGCTCCTTCTCCTTTCATACGGTCTCCCGGTCGGAAATGCACTGTACTGCTGGGTCTTGCCATTGCTCGTTGGCTAAGGATAGAGGAGTAAGCCCTTTATCACACGAAATGACGTCCTGTAGAATGGATCATCCGATCTCGCCAGAAAGTAATTACGGAGGCTGCACACTTCGCGATTATGCATGGTGAGAGCGCTCAAAAGCCGCGCCCACCATGTTTCCGCGGCAAGTACAGCCTCATTACTGACGATCTCGGGTGATGCATCCTGTGTGACGTCATAACAGTGCGGACGTTTCTATCCAGAGCGTTCAGTTCGGTCTTAGTCCACCTGAGCATGCCGAAGGTATATGAGGACAGGCATGACCCAACCGTTATATGCGTGTGTCTTATTCACACCCGACAAAAGACTGTTGAGCACTTTTGTCAAGCGTGCATAAAACACATCGCAAACTGACTGTTCCATATCCGCTCATCGATACCTATGTTCTGTGACATACCCAGGTATCGGTATGTTTCAGCCTGGGAAAGGGTCCTTATGTTGATGGGCATGATAAGTCTATGCCCTCAGAGTTAACAACCCTACCCCTTTCGACATGGAGGACCGCACACTTATCCGTCCCCAGCTCCATTCTAATAGAATTGCTAAAATCACAAGTGATGTTCAGCAATTCCACAAGATGTGAGCGACTGGAAGCGAATAACGAGATCATCCATATAGAAAGGTGGGTCACTTTTGTACCTCCTTTCCGAAGCTGAAATCCTCCCAGAACCCCCAGTAAGGTACTGAGAGGGTTTAGAGAGAGGCAGAACCAGATTGGACTCAGACAATCGCCCTGGAAGATACCCTTCTTATCCTTATGTGGTTCTCCGCAGCCGTCATCCGCTCGCCTAGTTGACAAGGGATCGTACTCCACTGCTCCATACACTGCCCGAGGAAGTCTCTAACTCTAACTGTACAGTCAACCTTGTACAGCTCGAGGACCCTCTTCAGCCATGTATGAGGCACCGAGTCGAATGCCTTTTTTAGTCTATCCAGGTGGCGGACAGGTTCCGACAGTTGCGTTTAACCTGCCAATGACCGCGTCAATGAGGTGGTTCCTTGGTTCCACCACCACCGCCCCGACATCCATTTTGAGCGCGCGACATCACCTGATTTGAGTTCAGGTGACGAGTGATTCTCGCGCTCAAAATGGATGTTAATCTTATATATTGTGGGTAGACACGTGATGGGGCGGTATTTGCTCGGGTCTGTGGTATCGGTCTTTAGGAACCAATGAGTGATCCCAGTGGTGAAGAGGCTTGGGAGCGACTTCTGGTCGAGGCCTCTTGAAACTGTCGGGCGAGCACAGCGTGACACCACGAACCCTTCAGCCAGTAGTGATGCAGCCCGTCGGGGCCCGGACTTTCCAGTTCGGGCCCTTCGGACCGCCTCAGCTACATCGTCCGGCGTTATGATGATGGGGTCCATGGTTGTAACATTCGCACTGACTCGCCACAACTTCCGTCAAGGGCCCTCACTGTGGTTTACGGGCTCTGACCAGAGCTGCGCCAGAACGCGACAGTGTCGGCCTCATTCGGTGCTTGGTCCGTTCCATGTACCATTGGTCGCTCCAATGATTTATAGAGCCTCTTCTGATCACTCTGGAAGAGACGATTCTGGTTGAACCGTGTCAACCTCTCGGTATATCGCCGAATCCGCTTCCCCAAGCAGCGATTCAGGTCGTCTATGCGCTCCGTCAGTTTTGCGTAATATTCGGCTGGTACAAACTTATATTTGTCCCAGCAAACGCCATCCTGACGGTGCGCTCAATTTAGTCTATTATTACCCGACCTGAAACTTGTCAGTCTGCCGATGAGGGCTCTTGCCTTTGTGATACGGTCCTCAATTCTTTTTCCAGGCTGGGATGGCGCTACTTTGTCTAGTATCGCGTCCAGCCGTGAAATTGCGCCAATAATACGGCAAACTGCCAGTGCGGCGCCAAAAGAATTGAGTCCGTCTCTAAAGGTCCCGGATGGCTTCAAATAGGTCACCAGCATTGGGTTGAGAGTCCTCGACAGCCCGATTCCGCTTGCTTAAGGGTATGCGGGAAGTCGCGGTCGATTTTCGAGAGCGTACTGCGCGTTTCAAAATAGCCTCTTCCAATATGCTCCTCATTTGCTCTAGCTTGGGAGACTATTTCATCATCGTCTGAATTAACCACAACTGGAATATCCACGGCGGTATCCACGTGCGCAGGTTGCTCTGCAATTAGTGGCACCGCATTACCAGCTGTAGCATTTTCATCCGATGAGGAACAGCCTCACGTCGTAGTCGTTCGAGTTCGGCGTCACCAAATATGTTGGAGCGCAGGATGTACCGAACTCGGTCTGCCAGGTTTTCTCCGTTACATGAACAGATGGCTCCAGCTCTGCGAAAAAGTGATGCATCCAGCCGATACGCTAACATTCCAGTTTCTTCCTTTTGCCTAAAATACGCTCGCAATGCGTTTGCGTTCATAATTTGCGTCCAACGCATGCGACGTGTTCCACCAGCGGCGGGTGCCGCTTGCCGAGTCGAAGACCCAGCGGACACCAAGCCCTCTGGTGGGGATGATGGATGCAGGCGGCTACTAGGTGGTCTTGCAGCCCCCGCGCTTGGCTGGCGACCCGCATGCTGCCAGCTCCAGACGCGCCCTGGCGACCTCAGGCAGCGGCCCTTTGCGCCTCTTTTTTTCATCATCAATTTTTGGGCGTCAATTAACGGGAGACGCCCAGGCCCGCACCGTTTCATGGTTCGGCCATATGCAAACGGACCTTTACCCTCAATTTTGCCTAGGCACGGCGCTCACACCTTTGGCAGGGCGCTGACTGACTGCACCGACGTAGCAGTTTTGTCACTTAAGTGTTACGTCAGCGGGCGATGGGGTCGTCACTTCCTATGCCTAATTATTATTATTATTAACAGACACGCGGTCGTAAGAAAATCAGCAAAAGAATTTTGTGTTGTTGGATTTCTGGATGCGCGCGTGGCCTCGCATTCCACGCGAACGGCGGAGTATAAGACACCGTGGCTTATAACTGCGCCCCTTTCCCTTAAGGGGTCGCATCCGATTCGGTTGAAAGGCCATACAGGCCAAAGCCATTCCACAGGTGGTGTATAGTGGGTGAGGCACTTCTTCAAAGTGAGTCCACATAACCACGCAGCCGGCTGCGTGGTATGCTATAATTCACCATCTCCTCCCCGCTTCCGGAGGTGTCTGTGCATTGGGCGCAAAAAAAATGATAGGCGTCCCATTTCTTCTTAGTGCTCGCTTCGGACGGATCTGCATTCCTGCTGCGCGTGTTAACAGCTTCGTAAAACAGCTTCTTAAATAATAATATAACATGCTCCATGCTGATAATATAATAGCTCTTTTCAGAGCTGACTTTCCTATGTTTAACGTCGAATGTAGCTACAGGAGGAGTAGGATTTACTCTAATCATTACGTTTGGGAAGCAGATTAGCGATCAAATTACCAGACGTCTCGTATTTTTGTCTCTACTACCCTACATTGGTCTGGGTATGAGATAGTTTTGCTGCTGTTTATCTATTGACAGCCAAAACATCTTTCAGGTGAAGGTGTGTGTTTATGGATTCTCTTATGCTGCCGTCAAAGGTGTAATTTTTTTTAATCATATTAGAAGTTTTTCGTTTCTGAACATCAATCATCAATCATTCATCACAAATTTTCTTCCGCATGTGAATTCCGCAATTGAATAATTAATGTAGGTAATTGACGCCGCGACACCATTACACGGCGATATTTGGCTTTATTAATAAAAAATCCTTATATAATTTTTATTGCTGAACATTGCCTTTCCAAGACCATGCCAAATAACTTATTTCTTACTCACTAACTAAAGCTTAACTTAACCCATTCTTGAAGTCCCCGTCACTAGTCTGTGAGATAATTTGGATTGAGCGTAAATTTTAATTGATTTTCCACTCTCTGTAGATCATATGAAACTTCCTTTTAGGAAATTAATTAAATTACTATTTCCTCTTACACCCTATTATTTATAAT
Source organism: Parnassius orleans (assembly GCA_029286625.1). Taxonomy (NCBI): domain Eukaryota; kingdom Metazoa; phylum Arthropoda; class Insecta; order Lepidoptera; family Papilionidae; genus Parnassius; species Parnassius orleans. The sequence goes on from JAGSMP010000093.1 coordinate 60,302, forward strand.
AACCGATAATAATATTATTTAATAAATTATATATTTCCTTCACAACTGATTGATAATGGTTTTAAGAAGTTAAAATATACAACTATCCGTAATAAGCACTATTTTTTTTATTGACAATTGCAGGATACAGAGTAAATGGGGCTCTTTAATCTGTTAAGATTCAAAAAACGTATAGCAATTTATAATGCTGTGTTTTTTTATACCTTAATGTACGGTAGTGAACGTTCGGTGGGGTAGGAGAAGCACGTAAGTAAAATTAATGTTGTAAAAACTCGGTCATTATTAGTATGTTAGAGCTTAAATAATAGGGTGAGAAGTTGTGTGATAAGAGAAAAGTATGGCTTACAAGAAGATGTTGTGACTAGGATTGAGTAAGGAATACTTTATTAGTCGGATACGTAGAAAGATTGAATGAGGAAAGAGTAACAAAGCAAATTTATGCTGGAGTAGTGAGTGCCAGGGTCGGAAAGGAAAGCCTTGACATAGGTTTATCGATCAAATTGGCGATATATTGAAGATGGGTCAAGTTAAGAGTAATCTAGTGTTAGAGCATGTATACGCAGATATTCCATATATGTGAAAGAAGCGAGGACAGGTGTGTCAGAATTGTGCCAAATGGAAGTCCGTAGTCTCTCCCTCTGGGTAACAGGCGTGAGAGTTTATGTTTTATGTGTTTTATTTATTTAGTTATTAGATATTGTATCTTTTTAATAACATTGAATATAGTAACAGTTCTTCTGATTGCAAGTAGCAACTTTAACCAATGGACACCAGCACCTAATTTAAAACGACAAAGGCCAAAGACACGATAACGGATATAAGGACATTTACATGCTCTTTAAACTGAAATACACCCACTTTCTGGCAACCCTGAAGGTGGGATATGCGCGAAGGATTAAAGATTACTTGAATCGGTTAACGGAAACACTCATATTATTCTGTTATTAGAATAACAATAAAATTATCTTTAAAAAATCGTCTAACGAATTTTCTATAGATTTTAATTGAAGTATGAGAAATTTTGAGTATTGATTCTAAGGCATGGTATATGAATTTAAAATTAAAATAATCATCTAGTATACATTATCTAAATTCTAATCGGTCTAGATCATCATCATTATCATCATCATCATCATCATCATCATAACAGCCTTCAGAAGTCCTCTATTGAACGTAGGCGTCCCAAGGAATGCTACAAAACACAGTCCTGAGCCACCGGCATCTAACAGGCAACAGTAAGAACGGTCTACATAGTTAACGCAACCTGGTGACGAGCAACCACGAACCTTCATCGTTCGTTTGAATGCCCAAAACATTTCGCAGAGAATAAAACACAGTTAAGAAAATGTGTCATGTTATAAGTGTATATATAATTAAAAGAAAAATTGTAATAAATCATAAAACATTATTTTAATATTACCTTAATAGTATTTACAATTAAAATAATTTTAACACCTTATTATTATGCATGATATGTTGCAAAAACTATGTATCGTTTTAAATTAAAATTAATGTATTACAGGATTGCAAGTACGGATGGCTGACATTTAGCCAACATAAGGTTATAAGGACATTTAATAAAAATAATTAGTTTCCTTTAAAAGTTTGACCCGTGGGTGTTGTAAGAAACTATAAAAAGAACAGAAGGATCTCATGATATAGTAGGTGCAAAATTCTCAGACTGACGGATGGTAGCAGTATATTGATCTACAGTGCAAGATATGTAGTACTTTAATCAACAATATACGTGCCACGCATAGCGATTAGGGCAAAAGATTCCCCATTAGAGACCCGTGTCCAGCTGGGGACTGTAACGAGCATATAAAGAAAAAAAAAAGAAATCAAAACTAGCTCACCCTAGTTCAGTTATCTAAGTTGAAATAATTTCATCTTATTTCAACATATTTCATCATAATAGGTATAGAATATACACTATTTAAATAACAGTAATAGTGGTAGTTAGTGACAGTGTAAGAATATCTACTACCCCATATCGTTACAAATACGGTCAATATCCCCCCTATGAGGTCATCTATGGGGAGGTCTATGTAACGAAAAACTAACTAATAACGCTCACATAGCTTAGTGTAGAAACCAAGATTCTCCGTGTTCGAGCATCAAAATGCCGAACCAAACTGAACGCAACTTTGGCAATTATTATGTCCGTGCCGCCGCATACGAAGGAAAAATTCTAGAAAAAAATTCTGGCAGTAGACACTACCGCGTACAGACTCTCGTCTAGGCTTGTTCTATTTATTTTGTAGCTACGCGCCTCGAAACGCCATATTTGTCAAAAAATACGCACAAAGTTTTGTTACATAATGATATCTAGCCTTTAGTTGTCGATAAACCTAAGGCAAAGGATTGAAATAAATTGTCTTTCCCTCCGGATACAATTTTTAAATAAAGCCCAACCTTTCAAACGCTTCGCCATGGATGTGTGCAAAAATTACTCCGATATTAGGAATTTATCTATAGATTATATAGATTATATTTATCGTGAATCACATCAAACCCGTGTAGGATTCGAACCCACAACTCGCAATGCCGCAACTAAACGCTTAGCCACTGCAGTGCCAAGTCATTTAAATATGATGTGGGTGTCATAAAATATTATCTACATTGGCCTTTCGTTTAATTAAATCCTACCAAAAATATAAATGTGAATATTGGCCAAGGTCGATGCAAACAACTTTCTGCGTTGTCGGCTTCGCCGATATAATAGTAGTAGACTGGATGGGCGCTTTGCTCCATAGCAGTTGCTTAAAACATATACAGCGAATGAAATGAATATACAACGTTCTTGGAACTGAATTGCAAGTGCCTAGGTCTTACAGTTTTTGAATAACGGGGGATTTGAAAGTGGCTCCAAATGGTTCGTGTAAAATATATACATTGCCGGTTGCGTCCTTATATCTTTTCCGAACTTGGCTGACACACTCTATCGTATGTCTAGATATAATTTATATAATATTTAACTGTTAAACAACCTGCCAAGCATGACATTGTCTCCTTTTCTTTCCTTCCCTTTTTTATTTCATTTCATTTTATCTTATTTTAACCTTTGTCATGGGTAGAAGTAAACCTGTCATTGCAGAATAATAATAAAAGTGAAATGTGACGTTGATAAATTTTCATTAACTATAAACTTTTATATCTATTGTAACATACAATGCCATCAAGAATATCCGCGAGATATTTTTGATAAAAGGTAGTGACAAATAGCTTTTTATGAACGTCAAACTGAGTCTTTAAAAAATGTGTCCGGACAGCGGTTTCGCACCTAATTTGGTAGATAAAATTCAATTTTCTTATGTCCCGTGCACTGATAAGCTTAAGTTTGCGAATCTATATTTATACAAAAATTGTACAGTCAAGTCTGGCACTTTACCAATGGAAGTTAACTTTGCCTTTAGGGGTGTACTGGTACAAAATTACGATTAACACGGAAAACGTAACGTTTTCGAGATATACCATTTTGGATTAAAATACAATAACTAATTGAAGGCAACATGACAGTTAATTTTGGCATTTTATTTTAACGCGGAATTGTATCGGCGAAGTACCTAACCTCTTTGTTTAGTGCTAGAACTTTTGTTGATTTTATTTGAAATACTGAATGTAGTATCTATATTTTTATATTAACGAAATATTAATGGTTAGGAAATGTAATATAGCATTTTAACATGTTGGTCTTAACATTTATCTATAGAACTAACTTGGCAAAGTTAGTTTAAAGGCACACTTTTGCAGCACAATTAAAGAGCAAATCATAACTCTGAGTGTTGTGTATTATATTATGAGGTAAACTTATCTTCAACCTTGAAGTTAAATCCTATTTTTCATTATAAACCCTAATGACCAAGTTGCCACAAAGTGAGGTTAACTTTGTCATTTTCTATTTAGTATTTTGTGCATTTAATGTTAATATTTGTTTAAATTATTGGAGTAAAGACTTTAGAAATGAGTTGGGGGTGGTTCGAACTTCAGAATAGTCAGTTTGAATAGCCTATCATATAAAGGATGTCATGGGGTCGTGGTTGAATAGGGCGAAAATTCTCATTACACTCCTAGGGGTCAAAATGGTCAAAACCAAAAATTTAAATTCTTATTTCGGCCTAACTCCGCCTCCTTCGGAGTATACATATATATATATATATATATATATATATATATATATATATATATGTATATGGCCACCTTAAAACCGCAGACATTTATCTAATTTATAAATTATGTATGATACATTAACCGCAATCGACTACACCGTGTATTAGCCGGATAGAATTTGGTGTAGCTGCACTTCGGCTTCTAGGGAAAACTTATGAGTTCGCGTCACCGATCACCTCGACATGCTCGTGATATGTTTTGTGGCATTTCTTGGGATAGACCTACATATGTCCATCAGTGGACATGTCAGAGGTTGCAATGATGACGACGATCCATTCGAAAGCGTTGAACTCAAATTTCATAGAATCATGATGAGAAGCATCATCACCAGTACGCTCAACAACCCGCCTGGCGAGCGTGATCAGTATTGCGCAAATATTTGAATTATAATTTATGCAGAAGAGATACTGCTCTTAAGAAATCATTTGAGCACACTATTGTGCTTTCAGTACCAAGAATTTAATATTAAAATAATTTGAACACACTAACTATATTTTTTTTTTACTTCTCAACAAGAAAGGCTTGTTATCTTAAATATTCTTGGAAACACTGACGTGCTAAGTAAGGTTTGATAACATTCCTTTTTATAATTCCCTTACTTATATGTCTGTAAGGATAAAATGCTTAAGAGCCTACGCCTGATGATGCTTGATACGACTGAAAAAAAAAGATATAAGAAAGCGTTTCTATAGCTTGAAATATACCAAGTCAAATAAATTCCGATCAGTTATTTCATAACAAGGAAGAACAAGAACTTTATGTCAATGTCAAAAACCGTGAATTTGTAAAATTGTTAGCCCTAAATTGGTAAAGAAATTTATTTTTGTTAGCACCGTTCCAAATGTTCTATCAGTTCATGTTATATTCAATGTTTTTCCATTGATGACCGTTTTGTCATAAGCGTTCAATATTCGTGATTATATAGTCATACGTCTTAATTGTGAATGCAGGCTTGAAGTCAATATTAGTGTAACATCTACAAATGTTTGGTATGATTTGAAGGTGATTTAATTGCAATTTTATGTGCACGCCGAGTACGTTGACAATCGTGCTCTAAATAATAAACGTACTCAGCAGTTAAAGAAAATATTAGGCAAAATCTGCATGTATAAGTAAGCAAATATTTAAGAGGACATGTGAAGTCCACTAAAACGCATTAGAGCACTAATTGCACACTAACCCTGTATGAGGATGCCTGTGTCTTGATGTATAGAATGTAACTTAACTTTTTTATTTTTACTATTATATGGATGCACTGTTATAAATTCTATTTTATTAGTTAAAAGTATGTTTGTATGTACTTTAAAGTACATCACTAAACGTGATAAATAAGATAATAATGCGCTTTTATATTAAGGAAAAATTAACTGTAAACAGTGGGAGGTGGTAAATAAATTAACATGCTAATATCCAAATAAACTAAACCAATACATTATAGTAAAATAACAAAATAATTCACTTATGTATTCAAAATAAACATATATTTATGATAGACATATATAAAACTAAAGAGCTTCTATATTGCTACGATTTCGACAGCACAAATACGTTATCTCTGGAGACATAGAAAAGATGTATTGAGCAATTAATGTGTCATCGGCTTAACGCTGCTTACAGCAAATTATCTTTAAAGCAGATTGTAAGTTACCTTTAAAACATATACGTTCAATACTGTTACTTACGGGACAGCTTTTGCTCCTATTTAGCGACAAAATGCTTAGTGAGTCAGCCGCTACCGCCAAGAACAGAAACTTCAACTGAGTGTGACTTCGATGTCGACGACTATCTCAGTGGTAGCGACTCCATCCCTAAGGTCATAGAACTAGCCAAGGTAAATTGTATACAGGTGAGCTTATGTGGAAGTGTCCGGTATTATTTGCGTATATTTTAACATTAACATTAAACAATATGCGATTCCCGAACTTGATAATATCTCAGTTCGTTGGTAATAAATTGCCTAGGAAGAGGCAATGTCATTACCAAATCTTAATTTATTGAAATTAAAACAGTAAGTTCCTAAACTACGTAATATAAAAAACTTACGAAATAGAATAAGTATAGTGGTGCTAAATAGAAGAAAATCAATATTCTTTAATGAACACGTTACATAAGAGACAAATTAGGTTACAAAACGAACGACACTGAGAGACATTATAAGTTTATCTTGATAAAGGACCCGACGTGTAGTCCTAATTGACAAAGATAGATTTTCCTCGTCGCAAAAAAGTCTCAAAAGGAATAAAAGTGTAAACCCACTTACTTAATTGGCGAATTACAGTATAATGAGGAGTTTATTTTAATAGAATAAGGGTAAAAAACGAGCACAAAGTCGACTTAATGGTAAGTGGTATATAGACATCTACGAGTACATCCAAATTTAAAAATCAAAATGCAGAGATGCGTTGTCATCCTTGATGACTAAGATGGAATGCGTTCTTTTCAGTAGTAGGAGAAGAATTAGTAAATCTTTCAACATGTTCGAGGATTTTGGCAAATGTTTAAATTTCTGGCGCATTCTTACAAAGATTTTATTTAGCAATGTATGTATAATTATATATTAATTTAATTTTATATTATATATTATAAATTAAATATATAATATAAAATTATAAATGAAATATACAATCTATATATTATATATTTAATTTAGCAATATATGTATGGTTGATATTCATTCACCTTGTAGTGGCGGTGTTAGAATATCCACGTGTAAGAATATCCCGTAGTGTCGTAAAAGACGACACAGGGAAGCTGAGTCAAGAGATGGGCAGTTTACATCTGATAAAAAAAACTGCGATTGCCAACCAGCTTGCCAAGCGTGGCAACTATGGCAAATACCTCCTTATGAGGTAATTTATAGAGGAAGCTTATGTTCGGCAGTGATTTTTTGAAGGCTGTAACGGTAATGGTATGGAACGGATATTAATTATTCTTTCATTCGTTTATTCATTCTCTTTCTTTTTCATATGAAAATGTCACTAGTATTTTTCCTGTCCATTTAAATCTGGTATAAATTGGACCCCGCTAATTTTAGACCTATTTCTGTACTACCAACTCTTAGTAAAATTTATACATCGATCCTAGATTAAGAATGAAAATGTATATGCCTTGTTACTTCTAAGAACTATGATAGTATGACTATGATAGTATGACGTTACCAGTAAAAGCAGTTCTGGTTCTTTGTATTTATCATAGGAATCACAACAACATTAAGTTGCTATTACGTTGATATTCAGTAATAGCGTGGTCCTTCCCTGGTCGAGCAAAACTATCCGTGCTGCAACCAATATAGCTGCAGCATGCACGTTAAAATTTAGTAATACTTATTATCCTAATCTCTTTCAGTATCTATCAGTAATCCTAATCTTAAAAAGTTGAGTCATCTTCTTCTAAGCATAATCCCGGTTATTGTCAAGGTTCGTTTTTCCACTCAAACGTCATCATTTTGACATGTCTTTAGTCATAGTCTTGATCTCAATGTTCGCTAAAATATAAATGATACTTTTTGATATCAATCAGCAAATAATCTGACGTGACACTCAGGGGTTGTTCCGTACTCATCCTATAACGTTTTATCCGATTAAGTATGTCGTCTTTTACGCATCCTATGTTTTCTTAACTCAACCGATAACATTTTCTTATTCGATTTTCACAGCTCAACCGAAATGTGTTTCTTACTCGTCTTAAAGCAAAAATAAGCAAGACGAGTATGGACAGCATAAAATGAGTTCTCATTATAATTTTAAAGTTTTGTGTTGATATAAATAAAATCGTTATAACAGATACATGTTGGCAACCTTTATCAAGTCCTATTTTGTTTTGTGTAATAGATTGACGCCAGTAGGTTTTTTACTAATGAATAAGAGTGAAAGAGATAGCACTACTTTAGATCACTCTTGACTTATTTTTTATGCAGTCTAACAAGTAAGTTAAATGATAGGAAATAATGTCAGTTTATCTATAGGTGAAATCTATATGAAGGGTAAAAATATAAAAATCAAAAAATTGTAAGGGTCTGAGTAACAGAATATACTTCTAGTAATATTTAGCAAAAACAGTAATTCATTATATGCATTTTTTATTTCATTATATTATTAAATTCATGTGTTGTGTACTATATACTTGGTTATTTACTTGACTATTTATTTGCTCATTATCTATTAATACTTGGCTTATTAACGTGACTGTTTACTTTTTATAATGATTTATTATGTTTACGCGAACACTACACATTTAAATGAAACTAAGTTTTGGATTTTATCACCTATTGTGGAAGGAGGATACTTCAAGCAAATGGTGTGGCGATGGGCTCACCTGTATCTTCCATTGTCACCGATATATTTATGGAGCACTTTCAGGAGAAAGGTACGTAGATATGGGCGCAAATCGCCATCTATCGGCAATAATTGGCAAATATTGATATTTATGTTTTAGTTTATCGTTTAAGTGAATATATTATTATAGGAATATCTGAAATATATAAGATTTAAATTTAAATATTTATTTATAAACATAAATCCGTTATTTATTAAGGTCTGATATTTAGTAGACACTGTTTTGACTGTTTGAAAGCTTTGAAGACGTTTGATGTTTAATTTATTGTTAAAATACTCATTTTACTGTGTAAATGTTCAAATTAATATCTACTAGAATTAATATCATTATTTTGTATCAAATTTTATTATTTTATGCAATAAGTCTTGTTTACTTTAATTCGAATCTTGCTTGTAGCGCCACCTTTTGACAGACTATTAGAGCCCAGATTTTGACTAACTATGATAAACTAATGTTTGTTCAAATTAAATGAACAAACATTTATATAATATAAATCGTTTGTAGTTATTTAAATTCATTAAAATATTTATTATGAATATTGAGGTCTATTTTAAGAATTATTTTGTAGTACTTAATTTTATTTGTTTGATTTAAAAGAAGTTGTATTTGCTATATCCATTTTTGTAAGGAAACTATAAAAGCGGTTGATTTATGTAAAGACTGTTCTGTTCTATACTAGTAATTGTGCGAAAATAAACTACGTAATATTTGGTGTGCTATTTCATTGTGATGGACCCTGAGCGTGAAAACCCTGGCGTATCGCCGACAGCAGCGGTGGGATCACAGCCCCAAGACTCTTCAGGGCCTCCAGATGGGACGACCTTCACTATGGAACAAGTGATGGGTCTCCTAACCTCCATAACGAAAGCTGCCGTGACAAGCGCTGCGAGAGGGACGTTATCTACGGAGACTGCACCTTTACGGCACCACCATGACTTTTATCTACCGCCGTTCAACCCTGATGAGAGATCACATGACATCAGAGACTGGTGTGCTAACGTGGACGAAACCATTACGAAGTTGAATATTTCGCCTCATGTAGCTCGAATGAAGGCCATCTTGCAATTGAGAAGACTAGCAAAGACATGGGCCGGTACCTGGTTACTGCATTCAACCACGTGGGAACAAGTGAAGGAAGAGCTGACTCATACGTTTGGCAACGAGTTCAGGTACGCGGATGACTTGCAGAAATGGCGCAGCTACACCTCGGACTAATCGAGCAGCTACGCTGAATATGCTACAACGGTATGGACGCTCTTCAGGCGGGTTCATCCAGAAGCTGCCAATACCGAGGTAGTGGAAGCACTGATCACAGGTATTTATCCCGAATTTATTCGTTCTGAGTTGTTGAAAAATACCCCCAATTCACTTCCCAAATTAGTATCGGTTCCAAAAACATTCCGAAAACGTAAAATTGAAAATAGAGAGAGTAAATATAATGATGTTAAAAACCACGTCTTACGGGATCTTCAGAGGATAAAGTCATGTTTTAATTGCAATAAGTCGGGTCATTTCTCACGAGACTGCAAACATCCCGCTAAAAATAACCCTGTTCTGTCACAACCAAATAATAATTCCAATTACTGTGGCAGTTCTAGTAACGCTAAGGTTATTGAGTGCGAATACTGTTTTCGTAAGGGCCACTTAGAGAAAAATTGTTACCGCCGTCAAAGTGACGAACGTAATGCTAAATTGAACCAAAACACTATGAACTATTGTTCATCTATTAAACATAGTAGCAAAGGAAGCTAGTAGACCAACGGTCAGGTTGAGCGATTAATGAAAGTTATAAAACTAAGTAGGCATGGCACACAGCTTTATAATAATACAATTAGCATTTACTGCACAATATCAAAAGTACAGGTAAAGTCCCATGGAATTATTATTAGGAAAATAATTTTCCCACCTGCCATTAAAATATTGAAAATTGACGATGACATACTAACAGACGACTTAGAGGAAGTTAGATTGATTGCTAAAAATGGATGGACGAGTGGTCCCTTAACGATAAAACTGTTTTGATAAAGTTAAAACCACAATCGACCCATTTAAAGTCGGTGGCTTCGTCTTAATGCGGCGCCATGAACGACGCACTACTAAGTTAGGCTCTAAATTTGAAGGTCTGATGAAAATTTTAGAAATATTACCAAATGATCGATATACCCTTAAGCATGTTAACCTTCGTGGCTGTTCAGAAAGATTGCAAGTCGCAATGCCTTACGTCCTGCTCCCATAGCTCAATCAGACCCTTTTAATGGTTCTGACAACTCTGATGAATTGACCGTATGGGCAGAGAATCAGTGGAGACCGAGGGTGCTTCCACTTCCTTTGCAGACAATGTTGGTTCTATATGATTGCATTTGTGTTGACAATTGATATGATTTAAGATTTATTTTGTAATTATTAATGTGTGTGTGTGAAATTTATTTTCCTATCCAATATCGTTCCTAAAACGCTGGCTGGCCACCATGCGTATCCTTTTAAACCTGGTCTTGTTGGCTAGATCCCAGGACGGGTGATGCCTTGTGTGTTGGCTAGATCCCAGGATGGGTGATGCCTTGTGTGATGGCTAGATCCCAGGACGGGTGATGCCTTGTGTGTTGGCTAGATCCCAGGATGGGTGATGCCTTGTGTGTTGGCTAGATCCCAGTATGGGTGATGCCTTGTTTGAAATTGTCATAAAAACAGCGCAAGGGGCGCGCTGGAGTCAGTATGGGCGCAAATCGCCATCTATCGGCAATAATTGGCAAATATCGATATTTATGTTTTAGTTTATCGTTTAAGTGAATATATTATTATAGGAATATCTGAAATATATAAGATTTAAATTTAAATAGTTATTTATAAACATAAATCCGTTATTTATTAAGGTCTGATATTTAGTAGACACTGTTTTGACTGTTTGAAAGTTTTGAAGACGTTTGATGTTTAATTTATTGTTAAAATACTCATTTTACTGTGTAAATGTTCAAATTAATATCTATTACAATATATCATTATTTTGTATCAAATTTTATTATTTTATGCAATAAGTCTTGTTTACTTTAATTCGAATCTTGTTTGCAGCGCCACCTTTTGACAGACTATTAGAGCCCAGATTTTGACTAACTATGACATTAGTTTAATGTTTGTTCAAATTAAATGAACAAACATTTATATAATATAAATCGTTTGTAGTTATTTAAATTCATTAAAATATTTATTATGAATATTGAGGTCTATTTTAAGAATTATTTTGTAGTACTTAATTTTATTTGTTTGATTTAAAAGAAGTTGTATTTGCTATATCCATTTTGTAAGGAAACTATAAAAGCGGTTGATTTATGTAAAGACTGTTCTGTTCTATACTAGTAATTGTGCGAAAATAAACTACGTAATATTTGGTGTGCTATTTCATTATGATGAACCCTGAGCGTGAAAACTCTGGCGTATCGCCGACATAGACGATACTTTCACATTCTACCTTTAGATAAAGTTATTTAATTTTAGACCACCTTAACTCCATAAATTCTGAAACTCAGTTCACAATGGAGTTAGAGGCAAATAATTCTTTAGCATTTCTAGACGTATTAGTAATTCGGAATCCTGGTTACACCTTGAGCCACACTGTAAAGAAAAAGACCCATACTTACACATATTTATTCGGCGATTCTCACCACCATCTTTCACAGTTAGCTACCTTGGGAAAATTTTTGTTTCAGAGAGCACGAAGGTAGCCGTGGTTAACAATAATATTGGGACGTCAAACACCTCAGTCCCCCCGTGACCATAGGTGCAGTAAAGTGCTCGAAAAATCGTGAATATAAATTTAGCTAATATACGATAAATTCCGTAATAACTAGTTTTATTTGAATATTTCCTTTTATTTACTTACCAATGTACTAGACTATATACTTATTTACTTATCTATGTTTTAACTTAATATGTCACTATTTAATTGACTATTTATTGGCTTATCTACTTGTCAGTTTACTTGCCTCTTTGATATATATACTATACTTGATTATTTACTATTTAATTGTCTAAATATTTGATTATTACTTGATTATTTACTTGACTATTTTTTGCTTTTATATTACTAGATACTTGTTTATTTACATGCCTGTTTTCTTAAATATATACTTGGTAATTTCTATGACTATATACTTGATAATTTAGTTGACTATTTACTTGCATATTTACTTGCCTATTTACTTAACTATATATATGAGTATTTACTTGACCGTATACTTGTTATTTACTTAACTATATACTTGATTATTTACTTAACTATTTGTTTGATTATTAACTTGACTATAAATTTGAATATATACATGCTTATTTACTTTATATACTTCTTTATTAACTTGTCTATTAACCATTAACCAGATTATATACTTGATTATTTACTTACTATTCACTTGACTACTTACTTTCTTATTGACTCAACAATATACTTAACTATGTACTTGTTTATTTACTTGACTATGTACTTAGTTATTTACTTGACTAATTGCCTACCTTTTTACTTGAAATTATACTTAATTAAATAATTATTTTTGCTTGCATATTTACTTAACTATATATTTTATTGTTTACCTAACTATTTATTTTCGATATACTTGACTATTTACTTGACAATATACTTGATTTTTTTACTTGCCTTTTTAGTTAACTATTTACTAGCCTATTTACTTTACAATATACTTGTTTATGTACTTGATTATTTATTTGAATTGACTTGGTTATCAACTTGCCCATTTACTGGAAACTGAGTATATGGTAAGCAACACTCATCGACACGCTCCAACTCTTTACAACCTCTCTTGGGACCTCAGATAACCTTATAATTTCCTAGCGCATTTGTCTATCCTCTCTTCCAGCTTCAGGATCTTTCACGTCATTTCTCAGGGTGCGTGCGTTGAATGCTACTAGTTCGAGTCGTCTAAGTTGTCAACCAAACATCCACCGGAGATTCTTAAGGCGGAATCAAAGCGAAATGTTCACTCGAGTGCATGCTTCATTTTATTTCATTCTATGTTCACACAGCTTAGCTGGAATGACATAGAAAAGAACATTCACCTGCTCTTTTCTTTCAATATCGTCGAATGACGTCGTGTTAATTGTGATCGTTTAATTAAACATACACTGCTTAAAAATTTGCATGTTTGAACCAGTATAGAGTCGGTACATAGACATGGTCAGAAGAGCAACCACTTTTGTAGATTGCTTTATTTTGGTTAATTCACAACAGAATTATCCTTAACGCATTGGGTCCTTAACGCATTGAGGTATAATGTACTGTATTTTAGTACATAATAATTCAATGCCTTAACGTCTTTATTTTATGTTTAATATCTTCTTCAGTAACCTCTAAGTTTAAATCACTAATTAGAGATTTCATAGCGTTTGCCCGTATTGTTTTGTCTTTGTATTTATCAAGTTTGTGGTTCCAAAGACATTGATAATAATTTTAAAAATTGTCCAAAAACAGCAGCGTATTTTGAACGTTCCACTTGAAAACCATTTTGCCGCACCGGTTGTTCTGACGTTTATTTGCTACGGGACTCGACACAAAATGGTTGAAGCTGAGTGAATGTTCTCCCAGTGTTCATTTGCGTTCATTCGGAGTGGGAGTGAATGATGCCGAATGCCAATATCCAACATTGTTAGATCGATTCACTAATGAATTCATTCGGCACTTTTCTTTCATGCCGTGTTTAAACGTTTCATTTCCAGTGAAAGTTGCCGAATGAAAGACGAAAATGAACGGTAAATGAACCGTCTGATTCCGCCTTTAGAAACCGCAGTTTATTATTGTAGTTTTGCTGTCATCCGAAATATACTGCTGCCTATCTCTTGTCTTAGTTTCCGAACGACACCCAAGGGAAGTTATGGGGTAGTGGATATTATTACAACATTAATACAGTTTAAATAATGACAAAATGCCCAAAAATGTCAAAAGAATTATCGTTCCCTCCTTATCATTGAAGCTGCATTGCAATCCACGAAACTCTACGCTTCTATTTAGATTATAGTTGCTCTGTTCTTAGTGCATTTTTTGTATTTTCTTAGTGCATATCAACGTTACTAAGTTTTCTACCGACTTCAAAAGGAGGAGGTACTCAATTCGACTGTATATTTTTTATGTGTTACCTCATAACTTTTCTGGGTGAACCGATTTCGATGATTCTTTTTATTTGAAGATGATGCTTCTCATGTGGTCCCATATAAAGTTGATTAAGGTCTGACCAATAGTGTTTGAGTTATTCTTAATAATTTATATTGAAGTAGGTTCTACAAAATTTTTAATTTTTAATTATTGTGAAATATATTGTTGGTGTTTTATTTAAAATGTTTATGTATATTAGGATAGTAAATAAGTAAAATAGTAGTTTTTCCTGATTGTAATGATGTAAAGTTATGCTCACCTATTCTGAAATACTATTGGCAATACTATAATAATATTGGCATTTAGTTTATAGGTGGCGAGCACTAATAGAAACAGCTTTCAGCCTCTTTTTTATAACAGCTCCAGTATTACGAGGTCTCGAGCTTATTAAACATTTACTTTTTAATTCTTTTAGTTATTGATTTTAATGGTGCCTTTTATTTATATTGTTGATTTATATATAGTAAGATTATCTTCCACTCATGGTTTTATTTCAGAACTGAATATATTATTTTAAATTTATTTAATTAGAAAGTTTTTAAGCTGAACGTACACACAAGCCTTCGTGTTTTTATTATAGTTTCGCAATTGACAGAGGGAAACAAATCCGGAGATGGGCAGCAGCGTCTTTCTAATAACAACTAAAAATAAAAAAATAAAACTGCGGTTGCCAACCGGCTTGCCAAGCGTGGGAACTATGGCTAATGAGCTTATGAGGCAATCTATGGGGGAAGCCTAAATTCCGCAGTAGACTTTAATAGGCTGTTACGGTAATTTAATGATAATCTTTAAACATAATTGTTTAAAATTTATCATAAAGGGACGATATTGGCAACAGCTCGTTTTGTGTACGTTTTGATAGGGTCGCAGTCGCAGGGTTCGCAGTCTTCATTAGCGTTGGTTGCCTGTTACTTTTAGGGTTCCGTAACCAACGGGTCCCTATTACTAAGCCTCCGCTGTCCGTCCGTCCGTCCCTCCATGTGTCTGTCAGCGGGCTGTATCTAATGATCCGTAATAGGTAGATAGTTGAAATTCACATAATGTGTTTTTCTGTTGCCGCTATAAGAAAAATTACGGAACGGAAGTACGGAACGCTTCATGCGCGAGTCCGACTCGCACTTGGCCGGTTATTATACAATATTTTATCGAATTTAGATTACGGATTGTTTAACCGTGGCACATAATGACGTACTTAGTAGCCCTGTTCTCTTGCATCAGCATAGAGCGTGACGTTAATCGGCAACGCCCTTGCCAAAGAAGCCAAAACGTTTTCAAATTCAATCATATTAACTTATAATTTTGTATTTAATTGGTAATTATAGGGAGCGATCGACCGTCAGTCCTCTACAACCACAACTGGATAGTAGAGAACATTTTGTTAGAACCACGTCCTTAATAGCTGAGCACATCACAAGCAAGTGTGGTTAAAATTGGTTCTTTTAGATGTTAATTACACCAATAAATAACGAAACAAATGACGAACTTTATTACAAAATTTTGATAAAGACTTTAAAAGCCCCGGTAATTTATCAAAATGATTATATTCTTATGCCTTTTCACAATTGTTCTGCATATAGATAAGCCCGTAAATAATCCACTGCTAGACATGGGTATCTCACGGAGAGGATTAAAGAAAAAGAGAAAGAACCGATAGAGTAATCCTTGATTGTTCCGTGAATGAACCACGTTTATGATCATAAATTCATAAATAATTGACGCCGCATAAGAGAATCCCTCACTCCATTCCATCTCGTGGATATCGTAAGAGACAACTATGAGAAATGTCAAAAATATGTCATGGTTTTCGATAGATGAAGGTATAACCATCTCGTTTATGATTGACGAAAAAACCAAAACCAGTAGCGGAGAGCAACGTCAAAATCGTGAAACATCTGGTAGTGCGATTACCAATCAGTATAGCGGGAGGCCCATAAAAAGCAGTAGACTTTAAAGGGCGATGATGAGCCATTATATATATATATATATATATATATATAAGTATATATAATTTATATGTTAATGTAACCTATTGCTCAAATAAACATAATTTGTTAATTGTTAAAGTAAGTGCGGCGGTCGTACTTAATACGTTCTTTTATTTATTACGAGTAATTCAGATACTTATGTTATATATATATGTTAGGAATAACTTTGCAAATAAGGTTTGCTATTAGGTTTAATTTTAATTCCAAGCTCGAAAATGAATGGAAAAATTCCTTGCATACAAAAGGAAACTCGTCGTGCCGCAGAGTTCGTCCATTGTACGTCGCCAGGTCCAGTTTGTGTTGCTTTGTTGCTTTGTGTTGTGTTGCTTTGTGTTGCGTTGTGTTGTGTTGTATCCTGCCCTCTCCCGGGGATTCTTAGCACCCCTGTCCCACAGTTGCCATGCGACCGCCACCACGTCAGGTACATAGGGACGGCCGGCAACTGGGGCCGTGTTTTGGTGCTTATCATTGGGAGGTTTGCCCTTAATCGCCACGCTGGGCGCGGGTTGGCGATCGCATTGTCGACACGTCGCACCTGTAACGCTGCAGCCCATCACAGATCTGGATATTTTTGGCCTGACATAATAATTGAGGTGGTTATTCCGCCATCTGTCGGATGCCAAAGCTTGTTTTTTTTTACTTTGGCCTTTCTCCTTAGTCGCCTCGTACGACACCCACGGGAAGAGAGGGGTAGCAGGATTCAGATATATATATTATAATAAAAGGTAAATATACTCACTTCAAAATACAAATAAGATTAAAGAAAATATTCATTGAATCCGATTCTAATTTCTTATTCAAAATATTTCTCCTTTTGCACGAACTCGTGGTTTACGACATTCCCGGAACGTAATGGAGATATAAAGAAATACTATTTTCTATACTTAGGAGAGTATTAAAAAGAAAGGAGAGGAATATGTTTACGAGTAATAAAGAATGGTATGGAGTTGAACACAAAAATAAATTATGTTGCATTATTTCTAGAATATACTTGCCTGGTTAGGTAATATATAACACAAATATTTTATATAACTTTAAAATATAAATACAGCCTAGAGTGAATGCTATATGAGACAAGAATAGCTGTATTTTGTATTACGAAGTTTTGAGTTTAAAGAGATGGAACCAATACTTTAAAAGTATATTTCATTTAAAGCTGGGTATGATAGAGTATCACTAGAACTGCTGGAGGTAGTCCATAAATTATTGTTAAAGAGTATCACAACCGGTAAAGGAATTGTTTGGTGTGGAACTGTGAACACCAATACGTATGGCAAATGTGGCAATTACGGTATATCTACCCAACATTCAAAATTGCCGTGTGGTGGCGACAATAGAAACTATTAGTCCATCTCATGCCGTTCCTTTTGCAAGATAACGAAAAAAGAGGTCCGAAAAAACCTCTGCCCCGAGGAAAATCAGCAAAAAATCTGCTGCTTTTGTTATATCTAGTATCACCAGAATTAGCACGTAAGTAAGGAATTTCTCACATTGTTGGTGTTCAGTAAGAGCGTGGTACTTTCCTCGACGAGCCGAATTACAGAATACTAGCGGAAAATAACTAATTAATCCTATCTTTCTTACGAATACTGTTAGTGATGAGAATCGGAGACGTTTTTGACTAGTAAGGGCGTTCCATATAACTTTTCACTTACCTTTGTAAAAATTATGACATATTAATAAAAACTATGATATATTATGAGAATTTAACTTGTACTAAATGCGACGGATCTCGATCAAAGCCTTTAAAAATATAATGGCAAACGACCTTGAATAGAAACGAATCAAATTGAAAGTTTGCAAAGGTCATCAACAATAACTTCTAAACTTCAAACAAAGTACTACAAAGATTCGGTGTGACTCCAGAAGATTGACATGAAATACCTCGCAAGCATGGCATGTAATTAGGTCGAGGGCTTAGGAAGCAGTAGGTACGTACGACGACCAAAGAAGAACATAGCATGATAGTTGTAATATTTGGATTGTTGGTAAAGTTTAAAAATTATTACACAATGGCTACAAAAATCATTTAATTATGTAAGTGTAAGGCCAGAGATGATAAGAGTTTTGGTAAATAGTCACATACCAGTGTTAAATGCTAATGCTGCCATATGTTAAAATGTCAAGGGTAGAATTAGCTTCATGCAAATATAACCGTAAAGATTATTATATTACAACCTTTCTATCTCTTTCTCTCTTCCTAGTACTATTAATTTACATTATCTTCGCAATTCACCTGGTGGCTTTATAATTTATATAGCGACTCGCCTCGCTTTGATTGTCAGAAGATCTACACTGTACTCGTAAGAAGTTATTATAAACACGTTCTGAACAAAACCCATTCAAAAATGTAGGGTTCGATAAGCGGTATCGTCAAAGATATGAAGAAGGCTTCTTGCACTATGAATAACTCATATAGTCGATAGAAGATTGTGGTAGTAGATTATTTAAAAAAATATAATACAATTAAGATTAAATTTTAATATAATGTTATATTAAAATAACTTCTAAGAAATAGTTTATTTGGAATTATGGGTATCAAATTTTAAAATAATTATATTCTTATTATCTATGTTTATCACTTAAAGTTCTTTTCGATGTAGAATTTAAAAGCAGTTACGGAAAGGAACATAAACCTTGTGTCAAAGAGATAATCATGCAATTTAGAACAGACTTTATAGAATAAAACAGTTTCGTTTTATACACATGAAGGTGGCGGCTTAACGACGCTTGAATACTCAAGCTGAATATAAATTTAATAGAATATCCAAGCATGGGTCCTTTGGCAAAAGAAGAATAACAAAACGGAAAAAAGCTGTATTCTAAGAATTACAAAAAAAGCTTCATGTAGATAATGATTTCATATATTTACGTGAGCATTACACATTGAATAAAACTAGTTTTAAGGTTTTTATCGCGTTTAGTTTCACTTATTTTTAATTCCCGACGTTTCGGTTGCTTTGCAGCACCTATGGTCATGGGGTACTGATTCCTGTATATACTTATTATACTCTTTGGGTACTGAGGTGATTGACGTATCGATGTCAAAGTTAACATGAAGTACCTTTAGTTTTTAATTATTAATTTTGGTCTAACTACGCAGCATGAGCTTACTGTATCTTAAAGTCTTGCAGTGGTATGCTTGGGTTTGGTTTTAATTTTATTAATTAAAGGATCCCAAGCAGGTGGTAGTACCCAGCCTCCTCTTATATATATTTTATTTCAGTAGCCTCACGCATCTTCCTTGGTAAGAATGGATGTTTTTAGCAAGGATTTGTGGTCTATCAAATCTGATGTAATGGCTGGGGCCGTTTAGGATATGATCACCGCTACGGGAAGTCTGCGGTTTGTGATCATATCCCAGACGTGATAAAATCCGTAAAGATAGTTTTATTCAAAGCTTCATGTAGAATTTATCCCTCAAACATTAAATATATACATTTATTTCCATAAATATTTTTTTACTACGCACGCACACATTCGTAAGAGTCGTTCGTAAATCGCACACAGAGAAGCGCGCGTACGCGTAGTTGTTGCCCATAAATCACGTTCAATTTGGATACTTTCAGATAAAAATAGAACGCTTATTTACTCGTATTTTCAAAAACTGTAATAACAGAATATCATTATCTATATATTTGAACTTAAATACAAAATTTGGATACTCTTTGAAAAATAACCCTATATAGCAGAAGCACGAATGGACCGGCTTGACCGGGGCAAAACTACGTTCTCACAGAATACCGGCGTGAAAAGTACAATAATGCTGCTGAGTTTCGTATAGTGAGTGTAGAAGACCGGAGACATTTTACAGGCATTTCATTTTAGTCCTTAGGGATACCATCACGTCTGAATTTAGATTCTTAATCGATGATAGATGTAGATGTCTATGGGCCATAGCTTCCTCTTACCATAAGGTAGATTGTGTGCTTGTTTGTCACACACGCACACACACAAAATAATTTCACATTCTAAGTATTTGTTAAGACATAGGTAGTGTATAGAAAAAATAAGACCCCCGACTTATGAATTATAAAATTATTTTATTATTTTTAGTTCTATGAATTCGGCTTTTACTTTTCATTAACAGTTTTATCAAAAGTTAATTTTTTACTGAACTACTGCCCGTCTCTGGTCTGAGTATCTTCTGCATCATCTGTATCTTATGATTTTTGTGATTTTACGTAAATGTTAACTCCACCTGGTACTTTGACTAATTGACCGTATCTCCTAATTGTCGAAATACGATCAAGTGAAATCTTTAAATATATCTGTGTATCTATTATTTATTTATCTATTAATATCCAATCAACGTATGAGGAGCTGTGATAATTATTTACGAGATATATATATATAAAGAGAAATAAAAAAATGTGAATAAAAACTTGTAGAAAACTGTAAATTGCAGTCAGCGTTTACTGCAGGACTGGGATATAGAGCGAAGCGGTAATTTACAGTTCACTTCATGTCTTCCATCTATTTTCTAAACTTTTCTTAACTTTCGGTTACAGAACAATCCTTGCGGTGTGAGAAAAGCGACACTTTTATCTCATTTATATTATTGTGGGGTGTTAAATACATGGATTTTTTTCGAATCTCTGCTAGATATGAGTCTCTACGATATAAAGAGAATTTACTATAATGATCACTTTAGTGGGAAAATTGGCAATAGAAGTATTGCAGACAATTCTCTTATCTGGTCTAGAAATTTTTACATATGAAGAGATGAATGGGGAGATCTTCAATAAATAACTCACCAATCACTTTCTATAAAAGTTTATTGTAAGCAGAGCAGTTCACACAATTAAACAGTTCACATATACAATAGTCTTTTAGTTATTAGCTAACACAAGTTATTAGCACAAGAAGGAAGAAAGTTCAAAGCGAATAGCAAAAACAAACAGTAGCCGGGCGCAAGCGTCATACGTCTTATCGTCACAGTGATATATTTTTACTAACTGCGTGGCGGGTGCGCCGCTTTGATGTCTTCAATGTCTTCAATCTTTTGTTCGATGCATTATCGGGGCGTCTTTACTACGCAATGACTTGATCACGATTTCTGCGACGATACGACACGACTCAAAGGTAAGTTTTATATTACTTATTTATTTTTGTATTTTATTTTAATTTTAATTGTGTAATGTAGATTGTGTAGTTGTAGATTATTAATTTTAATTGTTTATTTTTATTTTTCAGATACATGACGCCACATCACTCCCCCCTCCCCCCCAGAGACCATCTATGATGGGCGATAATAATCAGGTAATTTAAATCTGCGTCCTGAGCGTGTACAATTTCTCTCATACTCTTCTTTTTTGTTTGTAGGTGGTGTTCGACATGCAGAAGCGTCAGAGGTGTATAGGTAGGTTTTATTCTATTTATTGAGACAGTTTGTTCTTTGCCTTTTACGAGTAATTTGTATATCCGAACAAAAACAGTTTCACTGTAAAAAATCGCGCCAAGTACACTTTCAAATAAAGATACAAAAATGATGATTAAATTTTTACAAAAAAAAAATCAAGTACATAACCGTTTTAGATTCGAAAAAATAATATGCTGGTAAAAAGTATTAATAGAAAAATTGGTGTACTTGGTGTGTATGATTAAGATTTTATAGTTAATGTTAATTTAATAGTCATAACAAAATATTAAAAAATATTAAAAACAAATTCAGTGTTATTTTCTCATATCAAAAATATTGTCGTAATTGAAAATACTATGTAAGAAATTACTTAATTTTTTTTCTTTTAAAAATAATTTTTTTTTAATTAAAAAGTAAATGAGCATTATGAAGCGTGCACTTTTGGATTGTCTTATGGATGCCATACACGATCCAGTTCACCGTCAAGTTTGCAACGCGCTTGAAGCGGCGTCCTGTTTACAGTGCATCCATATAGACCACTCACGTTCAAGTTTTTTTTTGTTATTAGAAAAACGTTACCCTCATACTAGAATTTCTCCTGTATCGTGGAGGCAGTTTACAAACATAAATTGCACGAGGACAAACATCCAGACACCAAACAGTTATCTGTAGGCCATACAAATACTTGTTCCGTGCGGGATTCGAACCCGCGACCCCCAGCGCAATAACTCATTGCTAAGCCCTGCGCCACGGAGCCGTCATCCATTCGCCGTCAAGTTTGCATGAAGCCGCTCCAGTTGAAACCAGGACGTCTCTCGCTTATTGCTCCAACTAACGTCATGCATACTTGCCCGCTCATACACACGTTCAAGTTTACATGACGCTGCAAGCTTGATCAAGTCAGCAGAATAGAAATTCAATTTTTTCTTCAAGTAGACTTGTCATGCCACTGATAACCATATACCGTCAAGTTTACCGGACGTCACTTTAAGCGCGCTGCAAACTTGACGGTAAACTGGATCGTGTATGGCATTCATAAACTTTTTTAATTAATTTAATACTTGTTTTCTGTTAAAAATTAATACTTATTCGATAATAATAAATGTGTAAAAATAAATAGTGTAAAACTTCCTAAAATAACATAAATATAATGTTTGATTATTATACTTCTTTGTATCAATAAATGAAACTAATTTTTACGGATTCTATCGCGTTTAATTTAACTTTTTTAATTCCCGACGTTTCATTTCTCTTCAAAATTGTTATTTATTCGATATATATATATTTAAATGGGGATAAAAAAACATCTAAAAAAATCGATATATCGTTCATATACTTCGATGTTTTTAAAATCGATGTTTCACTTTCGAAAATATCGATGTTCTAATATCGATGTTCTAATATCGATGTTTTTTATGAGCGATGTTGCATCCCTACCGCCATACCAATATTCTCAAGATAAGGTATCTATCTGCTTAGACGCCTTGAGATACTATCGCCAACTGTCTGCTGGCTCAAGTTGCTGTCAAAATCGCCCAAAGACTGCGCAATGTGACGCATCAACATATTGTAAAGCATTGTACTATAAAGTATTATTATCATTTGATATCGAGATAACATGGCTTAAAAGACAAGCATCCAAGCCAAAAATCTTGAAAATAAAAAATGAAAACATGGCTTAAATGACAAGCATCCAAGCCACAACAACAATCACAATCTTTAAAAAGAAATAAAAATGCGACCGAAATTAGTAAAATCTTTTGTGGAATCGAAAAACGGCGCGAGCGAAAATTTGAGATATAGAAAAGTATTAAATAATTGATAGATCGAAATAATTTTTAGTGTAATATGGAAACAATTGACAAACAAAATGATAAATGACTGTATAAAGTGTTGACGTTTCGTTAATAATTAAAAATATGAAGTTAAAAACTTGGTGAGGTTATGTTGAGATCTGATTCGAGAATATATACACTGTAGTCTCACGCCTACACGTTTACACACATATACATAATATGTTAAACGTGTACTTGGCGCAAGACACTACAGTGTCTCCGGATCTTATCTCCTCTTTCCAACACTTTGAAGGGACCGGTGTACGCTGGTTGCAGTGAACCTTTCATAGAGTCATCCCTGACATATACGTGAGTCGCATTTGTTAAGTCTTTAAAGATAAATATTTTTTTACTACCGTGACGTGTTCCAGGTGATGGGCGAATATTGTTCATTATCAGCCTTAAGCGTGATAAGAAATCCGTTATGTCTGTGCTACATTCGCTGTTGTTAGGATGCAGAAATTCTCCTGGTAACCTAAGTGATTCACCATAAAATAAATCAGCTGGTGATACTTGAAGGTCTTGTGCATGCATTTCTCATACCCAGTAGTACTAATGGCAATGATTCTGTCCATTGTTGATTATTGTGGCATACAATAGCGGCTTTAAACTGTCTGTGCATCCTTTATACCATACCGTTGCAGGCTGGGTGGTAAGATGTAGTTTGCTTATGCTGAAATTCAATTAGATTGGATAGATGTTTAAATAAGGAACATTCGAATTGTCTTCCTCGATCTGGGATGATTTCAGCAGGACACCCAAAACGCGAGATCCAGCCATTAAGAACTGCTTTTGCAACAGTTTCAACAGTGATATCTGGTAAGGCCTTTGATTTTCAGTGCTGTCATCACAATATACGTCTGACTTCGTGCCATTTATTGGTACCTTAACTAATCGAAGTGATGTCCCACCTTTCAGAATTTCTTTCAATTCCGTATCCACGTCCTGCAATTTGGCTAAGGTAACCAGATTAACAGACTGAGCTAATTCTTCAACTCTTGAAAGCGTATCCGCTACTATATTATCTTTTCCAGAGATGTGTTGGATGTCGATGGTGAATTGAGATATGAAATCAAGATGACGACACTGGCAAGGTGAGCACTTATCCTTTCTGATGTGAAATACATAACAGATTGGTTTGTGGTCAATGAAAACAGTAAAATGTCTTGCTTTAAGCATATGTCTAAAGTATTTCACTGACTCGTATATTGCAAGAAGCTCCCTGTCATATGGCGAGTATTTCTGTTGCGCTGGATTCAGTTTCTTAGAGAAAAATGCAAGTGACTACCATGATCCATTCTTTACTTGCTGCGATTACTTGCGATTACCAAACCTAATCTTGCGTTCCGATCTGGATGTGCCAAGAATGCTGCTTGACAGAGGCTAGTTTTGCACTGCTCAAAAGCATGTAGGGCTTCTCCGGATATATCCACGATACGTAATCCTTTTAAGGACTCCGTCAGCAAAGAGTTTAATGGTGCATGAATTTCGGCAGCCTCTTTGATAAATCGGCGATAAATGTTTATCATCCCTAAAAGACGCCGAAGTTCTCGTACGGTTTTTGGAGGGGAGAAATCTTTGATGGCTTGAACCTTACCGTTCAAAGACTTAACACCGTTGGCTGAGACGTGATATCCTAGAAAGTTGATCTCTTTCTTACCAAATTCACATTTGTTCGTGTTGATAACCATACCGAATTCCTGAAGTTTTTCAAAGATTTGGTGAAGGTGGTCAAGATGGCTGTCTTCGTCCTGGGAAGATATTAGAAAATCATCCAGGTACGCGAAACATAAATCAAGTCCTCGAGTTATTTCGTCTACAAACCTTTGAAAGGTTTGGCTCGCATTTTTTAAGCCATAATTTATATATGGAAATTCGAACATACCGAATGGTTTGGTGATGGCTGTCTTCGGAATATCATCTGGCTTGACTGGTATCTGGTTGTACGCTTTTACCAAATCTAGCGTAGAAAAAATGTACAGCCAGATATGTAACGGGTGAAGTCTTGTAAGTACCTGATGGGATATTTGTCTGGAATTGTCATGGCATGAAGCTATCACATTATCCGTAGCAGGCTCAGCAGGTGTTTGCAACGAAGTGCAGTTGTCTATTGTCTATGAACCGACGGTTACGACAGTCGACAATGATATGATGGAATGATAAGAAATCAATTCCGATGATTGCTTTGTTTACATCGGATACTACAAAGCGCCATGAAAAATCTTGTCGAAGTCCCAGATTTAGTTCGAGATGAGCATAGCCGTAGGTGGGTATGGCAGTTCCATTTGCCGCAAAAATTTGGTAAGATGTTCAAGGTCGTCGTTGTTTAAGTGCGGTGAGCAGGAAGACACAAAGGTCCCTTCCGGTGTCGACCAAGAATTGCATCTTCGTTCTGCGATCCGTGACAAACAGGCGACCGGATGAACTGAGGCAATCATTTGTCGCCACTAACGACTGCCCTGATCGTTTCCCTGTTGGTATCACAAGGCTTTACGCAATTTTTAGCCTTATCGCGAATTTATAATGATAGAAGCAAAATGGAAATCTTCTATAATTTGACTGAGAACGATTACGAGTATGACTGTGACTGTGACAGTGGTTGCGGTCTCGTCTGTTGCCTCTATTTTAGGAGCGTGATCTTCTTTGACTTTGGAAGGATAATGCTTGCACTTGACGAGTAAGTTCCGCGATCTGTTTCGACATTGTGTCAAGTAAAGATCCTGGTGCTGCATCCATAGAAGCTACGTGTGGAGATGCCGGAACAAGTTCGTGCACCTTATCCGCTAAGGCAGCCAGTGCTTCCAGAGTTGAGTCAGGCTGTGATGCAATTACGGTTTGCAAATTGTTTGGGAGGTGACTAGTCCATATTGTCCTGATAAAGTCATTTGGAACGTTAGGACCCGCTAAGTGTTGCAAATGTCGCAAAAATTGTGATGGACGCCTATCTCCAAGTTCCTCATGCATTAACAATTGCTTCACTTCTTTTTCTCGCGATGCTGAGAGCCTTTTGATAAGTTCTGTTTTAAGTTTCTCGTATTTATCTTTATGATGCGGTGAAACTATAATGTCTTTGACTTCTGCAGCATATCTATGGTCTAATTTTGCATTTACATAATAATACTTTGTTTTGTCTTCTTTAATATCGGATAGTGCAAAATTCCTTTCTACTTGTGCGAACCACACAGCAGGCTCTTCAGCTCAAAACGGTGGCAGTCGGACACCGACACGACATATTATATCGGATGGTGTAAATGACTCTTCTGCATTCCGTATTGCTTGCGATAATGATTGGGAGGATTTAGCTTGTTTCTCTGCCATCTTACTTTGAATATTATTATTAAAATATTACTTTGGATTCTGCTTACGTTTGGGTTTCGTAGCACAAAGTCACGTCGGGGTCACCAGTGAAGTGATGAATGGGGAGATCTTCAATAAATAACTCACCAATCACTTTCTATAAAAGTTTATTGTAAGCAGAGCAGTTCACACAATTAAATAGTTCACATATACAATAGTCTTTATAATTTAGAACAAAGCGTAGCACAGAAGTTATTAGCACAAGAAGGAAGAAACAGTTTAAAGCGAATAGCAAGAACAAACAGTAGCCGGTCGCAAGCGTCATACGTCTTATTGTCACAGTGATATATTTTTACTAACTGCGTGGCGGGTGCGCCGCTTTGATGTCTTCAATGTCTTCAATCTTTGTTCGATGCATTATCGGGGCGTCTTTACTACTCAACGACTTGATCACGATTTCTGCGACAATACGACACGACTCAAAGGTAAGTTTTACTATTTTAATTGTTTATTTTTATTTTTCAGATACATGACGCCACACATATATTCGATTGAATACGAAATGGTTTTTGCCAAACTGTCTTTTACGAACACCTATAGGGAGAAATGAGGTTGTGGATTGGTAATTTATTACTTCGCCAGCAAACTATGGCAGCCACCTAGGTACGAAAAGTTTCATTTTTGGACATTAGGCTTCTCACATTGTATGGATAATTTGCCATAAACGTCAGGCTTCGCAGGCGGGTTGGTGATCGCAATATCCGACGTCTTTTTTATAGAATAAGGATGACAAACGAGCACAGTCCACCTGATGATAAGTGGATGCTGTGGCATCTAGATTTACGCTCGGTTAAGAATCAAAATGCAGATGCGTTTTCACCCCTGCTGACTAAAATGGAATCCAGTAAAAGGGTCTCCGGTTTTCAACATTCACCATACGAAACACAACAGCATTAAACTGCTTTTTTACGCTGGTATTCTGAGAGAATGTGGTCTTACACCGGTCGATCCGACCTATTCGTGCTGTAACTGTAATATAGTTGCAGTGTGGCTCTATCATGTATAAAGGGATCTCTCACTTCGGATACAGGGGTCATCCAAGCAATGAAATCATTCCGGGTTTCCCATAGTCGCCTCTCACGATATCTACGGTTCGAAATGTGTTGATCGTTGTATCACTAACGAAAAATGTAGTGTCATAGCTTGAAAAAATACGCTAACCTAGGTAAACTTGGTTACTTTGATCCTTCAAAACACCTTGGAATATTTACAGACTGAATCGATATAATAATGTCGAAATTGATTTGACATTGAACTTTAAATATCTGTCGTCCTAATTGAAGTTATATGATGCGTAGTGCTGAGTTAGGATAGTTTAAAAAATTTAAGAGTTGTAGTAAAGGACACTCGCCATTGATTTTGGTATTAGCAAGAAATAGGATTACCTTAGTTGGGAAAAGAACTTGCCTCTTTTGCGCAAAAGATGGCAGTTTGTATTATTAAATAAATCAACAGTGTTACTTAAAATATTAAGCTACTTTTTAATTATTTTTTTACCGGCCAATTGCGAGGTGGACACGAGCATGAAGGGTTTCGTACCATCGTAATACGAGTACACGTTTCTAGTAGGGGAGCCCCTTTTAATTTTTAATTTATTTTAATTTTAATTTGTTGTTATAGCGGCAACAGAAATACACATTCTGTGAAAATTTCAATAGTCTACCTATTACGGATCTCATGTCCCATAGGATATAGCCCGCTGACAGACAGACGGACGAATGGACGGACGGACGGACAGCGCAGGCTTAGTAATAGGGTTCCGTCTGTTACTTTAGGTACGGAACCCTAAAAAGTAGTAAAACTTATATGAGCTGGCTGTTTTAAAATTTATTGGGTTGTTTTCCAAGACAAATAATCACTTGTCTGCATTACAGATGTATTATAATGGATAATATTTTGTATATATTAGTATATTTTGAAATGTCATTATTTGTAAACCGTGACGATCAAGCCACATCGGGGGATTTGCCTTGATTGTCTTACTTTCGTATGATTTTAGGTGCATATTATGTGTGCATTAAAAGACATTTGTGAATACTAAACCCAAGCTAGTAAAATTTTAAAAGTTATCTTTCTTTAGACGAGAAATAAACCAACTCATTTTTCACAAAAAAAAAAGAAATTGGAATTTCAAATAATATTTGCTTGTAAAGTAATAATAGTGACAAGCAGTTTCATTGACAATGTAACGTGGGCATATCACGTATAAAAATAATTTCTGTTGATACTAGTAAGATATTTTGAAATCATTATAATATCTTTTTATAGAATTAGGGTGAGCAACGAGCTCACAGCCCACCTGATGATAATTAGATGCTGAAGGGCATAGAAATCTCCATTTATCCTCTATTAAAAATGGAAATGCTGATGCGTTGTCACCCCTAAGGACTAAGATGAAATGCCTCGTTTCCAGTAAAAAGGGTCTCTTGTTCTCTACACTCACCATACAAAACACAGCAACATTAAGGTACTATTTAACAAATATGTATGTAGATGTAAAATCTTATTAATATAGAGCATAGGTAGCTCTGGGATTAAGCGCTCGCTGAAAATTTTACAGTACGTGAGCAACCCGGGTTTGATCTCTGCCGTCACCCGGCGGTGAAGGAAAATATCGTGAAGATGAAAGTATGATACGGTGAAGGAAAATATCGTGAAATAAAAAAAATATTTCAAAGACATGTGAAGTTCGCCAATACGCATTGGGGCAGCGCGGCGTACATTTCCTTTCCCTAGAACTTGCTAAGAAATGGGAGACACTGTCACAGTTTTACGTGGTAGAGCCATGCTGCAGCTTTATAAGTAGTATAGTTGTAGCACGAATGGGCCGGCTCGACCGGGGAAGGACCACGGTCTCACAGAATACCAAATAGCAGCTTAATGAACCTGTGTTTCGTATGGTGAGTGTAGAGAACCGGAGACCCTTTTTACTGGAAATGAGGTATTCCATCTTAATCCTCACGGGTGACAACGCATCTGCATTTTGATTTGTAATCGAGTATAGATGTAGATGTCTATGGGCCGCAGCAACCACTTACCATTAGGTGGACTGTGTGCTCGTTTGTCACCCTTATCCTATAAAAAGAAGACATATGCCAAGGAGTGGGACATACATATATAGGCTGTAATTTTTATGTAGTAGAGCATGGCTTAATTAGATTACCTCTTTCATAAAATTTATTCTGGTTCTTCATCATCCCGCAAAGTTCACTGCTTGACGTGGGCCTCTACTGTTGCCTTAATCGTAGTAAGCAGAGTAAATTAATCTATCACCCCATTTCGTTCAGTTGGTGTATCAACGGTGACTATGGAAAATTCCAGAAAGATATTATAGCTTCCGAGAGATGGCGGTATAACTATTTCCTTTACGCCACAAGTAAAAAAGCCGGACCGGAGACGAGAAGCAGTACTGCATAGTACTGCGATCGTCAATCTGCCCACCAAGCTAACGGTTAAGTTAAATTTTCTCTTTAACGGAAGTGGCCCATGTCCAGCTGTGGAGGTTTACGTGTTGATGAAGGAGAGGAAAACATGTTCTGGCAGATGTAAAGTTTTGAAAAAAGTAATAGAATAAAAATTGTTACATTAGATTAGGTTATAACGATACAAATTTAGTTCTAAGAGATGATTAGTATTATTTAGTATTTTTCATTTAAGGCTTTAAGAAGCCTGAATGACCTTGACGAAACGGCGACCGCAGAGATTTTAACCGACGTCAACACCACATGAGTAAAGAAACCGTACCGTATTTTTTTACTCACGTGTCAACACCGTCTAGCGACTACGTTCTGTTTTACTTAGAAAAGTGCAAAGATTAATAGACTGCAGAGGTGACAAGTATGTAAGTGATATACTGCCTATTATGCTTGCGCATTACTGAGAGTTATGTCGCGGTTAAGGGTGCGTTTGCAAATCGGGTGAAATTATGCTGTTTTTCGGTACATTTTGTGACAAAACTAAACCAAATAAAACATAGCTAATTGCTACCACGTATAGAATGGTTCTTCATCTTCAAATGGTGGTGACTTTTTTGTTGAAAATAATAGTTTTTTATATTGTAAATACGATCTTCCCTAGCCATTTTCTACAAAATTAACGATACCGACTCACGTTTAGGTACATTTTTGTTCTATTATCAACATATATTAAGATTTCTAAAAATACTATAAGTAGGCAGACATATTCAATAAAAAATAGTGGTGTTTACTTTTTATCAAAATGACACAAATAGTCGTAAAAAAAATAAAAACTGATGCTTATTTTTTCACATATTTTGCTAATACGGATGAATCATAATGGATTGCAATAAGGGTTATTTTATTTTTGGTGCCTGTTTTGATTTACGAGTATTGTACAAAAATTTCAATGAAACCTCAGTCCGCGCTCGGTCGCCGTCATGAGTGGATACTGTATCGCCTGCCTCACAGTAACCACTTACCATCAGGTGGACTGTGTGCTCGTTTGTCACCCTATCCTATAAAAAAAAAAAGGCAAAATAATATTATTATTTTTATAATCACACATTTTTGTTATAATATTTTGTTTCGCTGAAAGTAAGTGGGATTTATATATATAGATAATTATATAAATGCCTATTCGTCTTGGCCTTTATGGAGTGATCTGAAAGTGTTCATCGGTGACTGCTACTGGAACTCCTAGTTGAGTAGAATCAGATGTGCCGAGTTTGGGCTCGTTTTGTTAGTTATGATGAGACTTTACCTCCGGACTTGATGGAGAGACCTGATGGTGTACTTCGGTGACCATTACTGGAATTCCTGGACGAGTAGAACTAGGTGCCAAGTTTGGGCTCGTTTTGTTAGTTATGATGAGACTTTACCCGGACTTGATGAATTGACTTGATTGATTGATGTCGTATTAGTAGTACTGGGTCTAAGCGCTCGCTGTAAATTTCACCCGGGTTTGATCCCTGGCAGGACCAATGAAAATTTTAATTGCAATTTTAAGTGCTGATTTAGCACGTGCTCGGCGGTGAAGGAAAACATCGTGAGGAAACCGACATGTCTGAGGAATAAGAAAAAAAAATCGAAGACATGTGAAGTTCGCCAACACGCATTGGGGCAGCGCGGTGGACATTTCCTTGTCTTAAATCCCTCTCAGAAATGAGAGGAGTCCTGTGCCCAGCAAAGGGACTTATATAGCCTGTTACTTTACTTTTGTATCGTATACATATGCAATATTCATATTCGTTTCAGATACAGAAGGGTACCTAATGCTGACAAAAATATCATGTGGAGGCCACGAAAACGTAAAACATCTTTGTACCTAGATAAAATGTTCTAGTGATTGTCAGTCATTTCATACGCCACATTTTCTATAGAATTTAGAACGTTTCAGATAGAGCAAAATTAAAAAAATAATACAAAATATTATGGGAAAGATTTATTAATAATATAATCATTAATTGGTATTTATAATAAAAATAATGAACAAGCAGCAAGGTTTAACTGATAGTGTTTCTTGTAAACACAATTGTAAAATTGCTGTTCTCATTTTTATCAATGGTGAATTGATGAAACGTAGTCAAGATCACTTTATATAAAATATATTAAATTAAATTGGCACATGGCGTATTTGGCCTTCTACTTACAACTCAGCGTAAATTTGAAAAGAAAGATTTTGTCCGTTCTTATTCTTTTGTGTACACTGCTTTTCACAGAAGTATTGTTTACAACTGGCGTGGTTTCCAAAAGCATGACTAAGTGTCAGCTGTTTATCGTCAATCAGGTCCTGACATTTTTTGACATTTATTTTATGTCTTTTTGTTATATCTTGTAACCTTTTTAAAAACTGCCGCAAACTCATTAGTTTATTATTTGTTATATTTTTTTCCGTAATCTATTGGGTATCTTGGATACGTTTGTATTTTTTTTTAATTTTATCACAAAATTTTGGCAGTAATTTATTACGTTTTCTACAGTGATTCCCTTCTCTTAATTTCGGCGCGACTGTAGGATGTTATATAGGCACTGAGTTACCGTGAGTCACTAAGCGGCCATAAATCAATATATGTATGTACAGACATACAGATCTACATTTTTTGATTTTTTGAATTTTGATTCATTTTTTGAAACCTGGTAAAATTATTTCTTTTTCCATACCAATTGATGGGCCTGAGTATAATGCCAGTTGTGTTCTTTGGCTGAAGTTATTTTTTATTTTATGCGCATTGTAGACAAAACAATGATACGGCGGAATAGTTTTTTCCACCGTGTTAGGTGCAAGACCATTTATTTTGCAGTAATATTTTTTGTTAACAGTTAGGAGTGTAAAATTTTTATCAGCTGTTTTATTCATAGTGCCTGGAGCAACACTTTGCCGGGTTCTGTACAGAAAATGATGCTAGCTTTGGTATTTCTTAATTGAAATAATTTGTAGGCGTAGTGCTGCAGAAAACTGTTCCAAATATGGATGGCCGTTACCAATGAATATAATACCTGCTGTGTTACACCTATTTACATAGAAACTTTTATTTTTCATCTGCATAAAATTTTAAATGGCACTTTTTACACAAGAAAGTAAACTTTGAGATCAGTCCATCTTGTTTTTCGCTAAATAAGTGAATAGTAAAACAATTTTTTTTAAAAACCGCGATTTAAAATTTCTTGCAGCTTTTTATAGAAAAGCATGACCTTATCATCAAATGATAGTTAATCATTTAGCCATCTGATAAAAATTTTAAGTCAGCCAGTCATACATTAATGATGATATTTGGGTCATTATACTGGAAATAGTCTATTAAATATTTTATAATACAAATTGATCGTGTGTATTTTATAAGTCTATGTTATTTTTGATGAAAATTATTATTGCAGATAAAATATCTTACATTTATTTTAGTATCGAATTAAATTAAACAAAATAAAAATTTAAACTTTTTAAGAAGTCCCATCGGTAGCCTTCGTTTTACATAGAAATCTTGTAATGATGTGCATTTCTTTTAATATGAAGTTAGTCGTGTTTCTTTGAAACTGAAAAGGTTTATTTTATCCAAAACTAAGAATGTTGCTGATGAAACGACATAAAAATTAGGTAGGATAGGTTTCGCTTTTGCAAAATGTTCCGTTAATGGCTCTTTACAACTGATCTTCAAATGTAAGACAACGACTGAAAATCAAATTATTATTGGTAATTAAAAATAACGAAAACATTTGTAAATACTTGCTTTAAAACATTTAACCGTAATAAAATAGAACAAGGAAGTCTTCGGCATGAAAGTAAAAATAAATATTTTCGATTATTTTTGCAATATCTTAACAGCCGGGTCAGCGCGCGATTCAGATCCGTCTAGAGACGCTAAATTTCAGCGAGCACTGTCAAATTCAATAGGAGTAACAGAAAAAACGCTACTTGGTATAGAAGGTCAAAATAAATTATTTAAATTAGTAAAACCACTTTACTATCTTTAAAAAAAAGGGTATACAAAATCCCCGTCCCTAACATTAAAACGTCTTTTGCTAGTCACCTACCACGTTTTCTACATCCACGCACTTATAACAAAATATCTCGATACCATAACATCAGAGAACTCAACACCTCACAGGTCTGTCACCATATTAGAAACTGGCTAATGACGTTAACATATGAGGAAACTGAAGATCTAGTCAAACGCCACTAGAAGCGCACACACAAACACACACAAACAAACACACACACACACACACACACACACACACACACACACACACACACACACACACACACACACACACACACATTCAAGTAAAATTACACTACACTATTATATTTACACTAGGAAAATTTGTTATTCTTTTTCGTTAGACTGTGTACAATTCTTTAGATAACTTGCGCTCCCGGACCCCAAGATACAGGATTATCCTAGTTTGGGGTCCAACAGAAAATATTGTTTATCTTATCTTGAACATTGTTTAGATGTATAACTCACTGTTCTTGCTTACATTTGTTAAGTCTATATGTCAATAAAAACATTTATTTATTATTTATTTATAAAACGCCACCTAGAATACGCTCAATTGTAAGTACATTTTTACAAGCTTTTATTTAACTTGCAATGTTTGCAATGTTTGTTCGGGTGGAATCTTGCAACTCAATTTTGAAGCAGATATCTTCAACCGATTGAGCTGAAATTTTGTATGCACGTTAAGTTTCGATGACAATGCATGGTTAGCTATGTAACGTCAATCTAAATCCAACATGGCGGAACACCCAAGATGGCGGACTAGTTATTTTTAATGCACTACTACAATATGGGTATCAAATGAAAGGGCTTGCTGAGTAACTTAAAATATTTTAAATTGGATATATTTTATCTTGAATATAATAGTTACAAAGAAAATATTGTAAAACTTAATATATAATATTACTTTTAACTGCTTAGTACTTAATGTTTAATTTATAAATATCACTTAGTTAGTTTTATTCTTTTATATTTTTATATTTTTATTTTTATACAACATAATATTGTGGTGGCAAGCTTTTATTATGTATTAGATATCTGTGGAAACTTCATTGGTTTTTAGGATTACTTTTATATGTTTTATTATGTAATTTATTATTGTACTGTATGTTTCCCTTAAAAAGCAAATAAATAAAATAAAATAAATAAATAACTTAAAAAATAAAGTGACGTCACTCTAAATCCAATATGGCGGACTTCTAAAGATGGCGGACTAAGTTTTTTTATGCTTTTCTACAATATGGGTATCAAATGAAAGGACTTGCTGAGAATACGAATGCAAGTTAAAAAAAAAGATTGTGATCATAAACTCCGTTGCTCCAATCCGTCTGAAATTTTGGTGTACTGGGGTTTTTGGAGTCCTCGATTATGATATTGAGGTCAAATTGTTCGAGTCTGTAGCATCGGTCGGTTAACTTTGACTTGTGTAATTTGGCGAGATAGGCGTCAACAGCATTGGTTTGCAACCTGTCTAGGAGAAGGATAACTCCAAAATCAAACCCGGAACTGTGTTTTGTAAGGCACAAGTAAGCTTCAAGCTGGAATAAGTGGCGCATTCCTCCAAACACCCAAGTCAATGTGAGGCCATGCCGAGGACTGAGTGGCATCAGGGTGTAACATGATGTCAATCCGTCTGAAATTTTGGTGTACTGGGGTTTTTGGAGTCCTCGATTATGGTATTGAAGTGGAATTGTTCGAGTCTGTAGCATCGGTTGGTAAACTTTGACTGCCCAAAGGTCTGGTGAATGGTGCCATTGGACATACTACAGAAATCATATGGCCCTGTTTCCGGAGAGCTTAAATATATAATACTGACATACCATCCGTCCGTATAGACTTCGGTAGAGACGGTGTTCATCTCATTCAACCCAAGACTGCAATTTCCAGCAAAATATAGTCACGGCACTGCAGAACGAATAATGCTGACAAGGCTTGCACAGTACACAAAATGCAAAGTAGTACTGTCGACCATGCCGTTGTATGCATAGGCTCGAAGCTCTTCGCTGCTGGTCAAGCATGCGTGGCCTTAAGTAGGGTAAAATCATTAGAAAGTCCCCTTATTGAAGAGCTAGACTGTTCGAAATTAACCGACAAACGGCCTCGCAACAATGGTGCGTTGAATGAGATGAACAGACTGAGAAACTTGTCCAGCGATGACTAAAAAGTAAAAAATAAATTAAAAGTAAAAAACTTTTTTAAAAACAAGCTTTTATTTAAATGCGCTAAAAAGAATAAAATAAACTTTTCCTTTAAAACTTCTACCATAAACTTATAACTTTTATATCATATAAATTGTGTATAATACACAATTTATATGATATAAAAGCTTGTCGCGAGATTTAAGTAATCGTATTTACTTAGTTTGAAAATTTTAAAAATTAAAATCAATCAGATCCTGTTTATCTACACAGGTAAATCACGCGACCAGTTTTTATATCATATAAATTGTGTAAAGACGTTATAAGTTTATAGTAAAAGTTTCTTTTTAGGGCATGTAAATAAAAACTTGTTTTTATAAAAGTTTTTTTACTTTTAATTTATTTTCGATAACGATGTGAAATCACAAAACGATCCCCATGCAGATCAATGTGGCTCTATTCAGCCTCTTAATATGGACATACCTCGGAATTCAGAGATTTTAAAAGTTTTTATGAGCAGATACTGGAAGATATAAAATTATATTATTACTGTCCCTTGTGAGACAACCTTTATTCTTATATACATATTCCCAACACACGTAATATATTTTTATGGTTAGTTAGAAAAATAATATCTACATGAAAACTTTCACAGGGTAAATTTTATTTACTATTTTTAGCCAAGGCTTAACTACAATCCCACCTGATGATAAGTGGTTATGTAGCCTAAGATTGTGAAGCGCACTGACACAACAAAAGCCTATTCACTCCTGCCTAATAGTAGTATTTAAGTATTATTTGTGACCTATTTGTGTGTGTGTGTGTGTGTGTGTGTGTGTGTGTGAGAGTGAGTGAGAAAAGCGTTTGAGAATACGTGAAGATAAATAAAGATTGAGTATTCGTAGTAAGTACGCAAGTTGGCTTCATTATCATCATCATTACAGCCCTTCGCAAGACCTACATATAGATATAGATATAGGCCTTCCCAAGGAATGCCACAAAACATGGCCCTAAGCCACCTGCATCTATCGACTTCCCGCATATCTTACCATGTCGTCCCTCCATATAGTGGGAGGCTGCCCTGTATTTCGCTTACCGGTACGAGGTTGCCACTCGAAAACCTTTCTTCCTATTGTTTATAAGTTTTCCAAGCTATATGGCCAGTTCATTGTCATTTCACTTTAATAATCCGTTGGGCGATGTCAGTTACCCTGGTTCTACTGCAGATATCCTCATTTCTAACTTTATCACTCAGAGAAACCCTCTCGAATTTAATTTTTTATATTTTTCAGACGCTGGTTTGTCCAACATTTAAAGAAAACATAAACCCAAGAATGTCCTTATATAGCACTTAGGGAAGCACCATTTTTATTTAATTTAAATTGTTTGATTTAATTTTATAATAGTGTACCTAAATATAAGTATCTGCATCTAGATTTACCTCCCCAATAATGTTCTATGAAAGTCAACAGCGTTTTATTGTAATGCATAATTATAAAATTCAGTATCACCTAATTAATTAAAATATGCAACAATAAAATTACATAGGTATTAAAAACTATCGAAATCTAAGTAACGAGAGCATGTTGGTCGTTCCACATCTAAATTATATAAAAATGCATTTTTCAATTTATCTAATCAACGTCGCCGCGAAAATTTCTTCTTCTTTGTGCACTTTAAAAATTAATGTATTTAGAAAACAATATTTACAGTTACCAATGTACAGATATTAACTAAATTAAGTATTTCCATTCATTAAATATCTATAATTGAGTGTAAGCTCTTAAAAAACTAAAATACATTTGTACGAAGTCGCTCCAACACCGACGCGCGGTCCACCCTGAAAGATGTCCGAAAACGGACTGCGACAGAGCTCGCGGGGGATTACAGGGCGAATTAATATATTCAATTTCGGGGAAAAATGATATTTTCTCGAGTAAAACGAGGAATAAATATAAAACTCTCAATTAAAAATATTAATATTTTTAAGACCTTTTTTGTGTAAAAACTATTTAAAGAGCTTGTGCCGTTTTGGAGAAATTTTGCAAAATATGACAAAGATAGGTACTATTTGGGGATTTTTTTTCTAATAAGAGGTTGACAAAAATACAATTTTGTTCAAATAAAAACATTTATTAAATCCTCTTCTGTCACCCTGTATTTTTTTTGCGAATTAAATGAACAGTTATTGTATTTTTTTACTTAAATATCCAAGAATTTAGGCATTTAACCGCACTTTCCCCAAATGCTTATGTTAGTTGTTTTTTTTATTACGTATGACATATCAGTTGTAATATAAATGTTTGGTAATAAATAAAATATATTGCATACATAATATGCTTATATTATGTTTTAGTAGACTGTCATATTTTTGGGAAAACTTGTCGTATATAAAATATTGTATGTGTTGTATTATTAATGTGACGGAATTTTTAATCCAGATTTCACCTACTTCCTGACGTATGAATAATCTGAACTTTGCCTGAGTATTCCCTACGTGTTGTTTTAGTTTCTTTAAACTTTATTTTTATTACTATCCAGCTTTTACCGGCAATTTCGTCCGCATAGAACTAAAACAAATAACTGCAGATCTATAATAGCAGTATTATCGAAAAGCACCTTTTAAACTCATTATTCTGCTTTTTTATCGAAAACTATGTGCGATATGGAAACATTTTTAAAATTATAGTTAAAGTTCTAATAATTTAAAGTAAGAAAGGTCTCATTGTCTTATCCTTCAACACTCATAGTTTTAGAACTTACAGTTCACCCGATAGTAAGGGGCTGCTGCAGTCCATGGACACTTGCAGCCAACTTCCAACGTAGAAGTCTACAAATGCGTTGTCACCGCTGAGGACTAAGGTGGAATGCCTCACAGCCTGTAATTGTACTGGATCTCTATGCTCTGGCGACCTTACACCGGAAGACAGCAGTAAAATGGTGTTAAAGTAAAAAAAATGTTAAAAATCGATTTTGCATCAAAACTTAAAAAGGTAACAGATAAAGTGTTACCCTTTTTGTGTAAAATTGCAAACCAAAGTGTTGTTCTGCTGGTTCAGCCATTCTGATGATTAGCCCGGACAGACAGACAAACGTATTTTTATGACGGTTTCCAAATAACCACCTCTGCATAATAGACGTCAGATTTTTACTTTTCAATTTTCTACGCCATTGTAATTTAAATTTAAGTCACATTACAGTAAACAAATATAAATTTCTCGAGTAGACAAACATATATTAAAGTTTTTATTTATTTTATTATCCAGCCTCGCTTTTATAACCTTAGTCTTAGATTTTATATTTGCATCCATGTTCGTGACAGGATGATGCGTACATAAAACAACTAGACTGGGCACATTTAAACAACATGACGGCGTAAATTTACAAAATGAAAAAAAAAAAACTATGGTTTCAGCACAAAAGTTTTTTTGTTTGATTAATGTTTGAATCTTGTAAGATGGCTTATGAGCAGACCATAATCTCTAGGAGTCATTGTCAGAGAGTTGCGACTTCTGGTACTGGTATAGCGAATTCGTCTTCTTATCGTAGAGATGAGGGTAATACACTTCGACCTTGGGGAAGTCTGTTAAAATTAGTATATAGTTTGGCAAGGCGCTCAGCAGTAGCATTTAGATGGTGTTGATGGCAGCAATGTAAAGTCGTTTATTATTCTGTATAGATAGAGTTACTTCATAATGAGTGCTAAGTACTGAGTTTGATTGCTAGCCAGAGCTATCATTTGTGAAAAACACAAGTTTGATTTTGGACTCTGCCTGAGCCATGACTGTTCGCGTGTCTCTAATACTGTATTATAATTAGCCTTCTTTCGATCCACGAAGAACGGGTGAGTACCTATTGATTGCGTGTATATTGGTTGAATGCACTTATACACACACTTTATATATATATATATATTTTGTACAGTCGCTAAATTCCAAATGGAAATTAACACTATCATCATCATCGTTGAAGCTCATCACAAGTCCACCGCTGAACATAGGTCTCTCCCAAGGAACGCGATAAAACACGGTTCTGCGCCACCTGCATTCATCGACTTCCTGCATCTCTTACCAGGTCCTCAATCCCTCTATTAGGTATATATGTATATACGTAACAATAAAAATATTAAATAAAAAATAAAATAAAATGTATTTAAGTATCATAAATCGTACAGTTTTAACAGTGTCCGGAATCTCCTTTTAAGTAAAAAAGATACCTGTGTTAGGAGCTTCTGCTCTTCCATAACAAGTCACTTCCACAAAATAATGCTATATATAAGCAGTTTTGTAGGAACCAAGAATCTGTTTATATTATTTTAATACTAAGAGCATAACTTTTTCGTCAAGTTACTTCTAAGTTATAAAATAAAATAATAATGCTACATGAAAATTGGCAACATTAAGTTTTAGGACACAAGTTATTATATATTATTTATATTATACAATTTAACCGTATAATATTATAATGTATGATTGTAGTATAGATTAAGTATAATGTAATGATACAGTTACATCAGGAAGAGTTATGTCACCATATTTGAAAGAAATTAAATATCACACGTAGTTGTATAAATATCATATTAACACTTTTCGTACTATACAGAACCTAATGATACGTGTTGGAATGGGTGCTCGTTTGCTGGGTACTTAACCCGTCTTTTCTATTCGGTTTACGACACGAGCAATATAAATGCATTTTAAATGCGACGTAATAAAATTCTTATGGTTTAAAATATGCAAATAATATATTTATTATAATCACTTCTAGTGTGTTTGTTTTCGTTTTTTCTTTTTTAAATATAGAACCTTGTCATGATATGATAGCGAACAAGAAAACAAACGGTAGTAATTTTTAAAATACTTATGAATAATTCTATTGCATGCCATCCTGGCGTTTGTTTTACAGTGGCAGATACAGAAAATCTATAAAGAGATGCTGATATCTTTATTATGTATTCTATCTAGCAGAGAAACTTCGAGCATAGCTCGCTGAGCGGCTTTAAGCTTCCTCACATGACCAGCAGTGAAGAACCACGTCTCAGTTTCGAAAGTCATCACTGATAACACTTACTGGTTGCAAAATTTTGTTTTGAAGGTTTTGTATAATAATACTGATGTGTTGTGATTTTCCAAACGCGAGCAGAGAAATTGAATTCTTCAATTGGACTGCTCGTTAATAACATTGAACGGAGTACATATTCCCAATAACTACTAGTATAGGTGTGACATAGACTTTATACATAAATGACCCTTGTCTTGTTACGAGTTAGGTCATCGAGCATAATGCTAAGGTCCTCCAACAAATTTGCATATTGACGGTATCGTTGGTAAATTGAAGCTGAGTGATATATTCGCGCAATGATCTTGTCACCATATCGTTTAGAGTAGTTTGAACACTTCGTCCAATATAGCGGTGAAAAGTTTTGGGGACATAACATCACCCTTTATTTCATCTCCCTGCAGTTGGATATGTTTCATACTCTATTTCAGTACTCGGTGCACTACGATTGACTGTCAGAGTGATTATTACATCCTCAAAATTTAGAATGAATCAAAGGCTTTTTAGTATGCCACACATGCAAAACAAAGAACAGTTTTCCGAGATGTATGTATGTGGTTTACAATTCTAAGTTCTTTTTGAATACGGCTTATTCTAAAAGATGGAAGTCGTCAAGTTCGAATAGTCAATAAAACAAAAATGAATCGTCAAGCACGAAGCGTGACGATTCGTTAGTTGACTCTCAAAAGCAGCACGTATACGCGACTCAGGTGAGGTAAATCGGCCTATAGTTATTCGACAGGGCGTTATCGTCTTTCTTGAAGAATAAGTTCAGCACACTTCTACTTCACGCCATCGTAGTAGTGTCATCGTTAAACAAGGAATTGGATAGATTCTGAAGGACTTCAAGTGTCGATTCTCCTACCGCTTTCAGAAACACGATTGTAATTCTACGATTGACGTGATTGACTAATACTAATATAAAAATAATAGTATTGACTAGACTTGATTGAATAGCTTGCTCTTACATACACTGTATTGTATATATAAAGTGTGATCGAAGAATTTTGGGTTCTTCGGTGACCGGTCTTGCTAAAAGATTAAACAAATAAGGAAGTAAAAGAGAACTGGAAAATACGTAACAAATAGAAGTTAATTCTAACGAATTAAGTTATCCTATTTTTATAGGAGTAAATGTGACCAACGTTAGCACAATCGACGTAATGATAAATGGTTGCCTCAGTCTACAGGTACTTTCATCAATTTTCGATTAAGAATCATAATGCAGATAGATTGTCACCTCAGAGGACTGAGGTGG
The DNA here is from genome assembly GCA_029286625.1 of Parnassius orleans. Taxonomy (NCBI): domain Eukaryota; kingdom Metazoa; phylum Arthropoda; class Insecta; order Lepidoptera; family Papilionidae; genus Parnassius; species Parnassius orleans. The sequence goes on from JAGSMP010000093.1 coordinate 103,407, forward strand.
AATTCATCGTTAATAGTAAAAAGGGCATGCGGTTCTCTCACATTCACAATACATAACACAACAGCATTATAGCGATATTTCATGCTAGTATTTATAGACAATAAAAAAAAATGATAATCTATAAACAACAAACAATGTTGAAAATATTGCCTCTAGAATTACAATTTTCTAGACGTTCAGCTATTTGAAATACTTTATATACAATTTGTAACTAGGTCTAGTATTTTGTAAATTAGGGTCACAAAATATATTGATATTTTCGTAACTCGTTACAACTTCTGAAAGCAAATCACCCTCATAAATTACTTCTCATCGATCTATAAAGATATGTAGCTAGTAGACGCGGCTTAATGTTTTCCACTAAACTATGTCGCTGTCCGATTCCTTGTTTATTAATCCCTTAGCAGTCATTTACGAGAACGTCTTGACAAAATGAGAAAATAGCGTCCTAAATTATTACGTGTCTGTGGTTGCGGTTAACTTAAGGATTAATGAATTTAATAAAATAAAACTACTTACAGATTATACTATGTGAAAAAGGTACTCGAGTAAGTTTTGATTAGCTGTAGGAATGCTTAAAAATATATTAAAATTTGATTTTAAATAATTCCGGATAGATGTAGCTTATTTTTGTATGGAAGAGGAGAACTACCGCCGCCCATAAAGATCACCAAAGAAATAGCAGATGCGATGTCAGCCTTTTAAAAATATGTAAGCTCTGAAATTCAAAACTAAATATTTAGAATTCAGAATAGTATTCAGAGTTGTACCGCAATGTTCGATTGTGAAATTTGGCAATGCAAACAAAGAAATTCCTTGGAATGGATTAAAATAATTCAGAATTTTGTCAATGAATAAAGGATTTGAACAATGTCTATGTTTTCCTGGCGACAACTTCAATCATCGCCATAAAAATTTAAGCGCTTCAGAAGAAACACTTCCTACTATAATATGAGGGGAGGTCAAAAAGTTCGCGGAATGACGGGGAAGGATAATGAAATGAAACAAACTATTTTTCCTTTTCAGTGTATTCTCCCTTAACTCTAATACATTTATTAAATCTGTTAAATAACTTATTAATACCGTCTAAAAAAAAGATTTGTCTTGGGCGACAAAATAGGCCGACTTCACTTCATCATCGTCGCCAAATTTTTTCCCACGCAGTTCTTTCTTCATTTTTAGAAATAAAAAATAATAGTCACTTGCGGCCAGGATTGGGCTGTAGGGTTGGTGGCGCAGTTGTTCAAAACCACACCGGTGAATGGCAGCCGTCGCAATAACGCCTTTTTTCTTTAATAGCTTCTTTTAAATGATCTTGTAAAGAAGCGTAGTATTCTCCCGTTATGGAAACACCACGTTCCTTATAATCAATCAAAAGGATACCTTCTGTATCCCAAAAGATCGTCGCCATGATCTTTCCGGCCGATTGACACCTTATATTTTTTAGGAGGGGGTGTACCTTTTTGTGCCACTGCATCGACTCTTGCTTTGACTCAGGTTCATAATGGTGAATCCAAGTTTCATCGCCAGTTACAATTTGGGCCATAACTTCCTCCCTTTGCTCTCCACAGCAGTCCAAAAACTCGCGACAACTTTCGACGTGCTCGTGTTTTTGATTAGCAGAAAGCATTCTCGGAACCCATCTTGCACAGACTTCAGTCATGCCAATGTGTTGATGTAGGATGTTTAAAATGGGTGTTTCTGATACTCCAACTAATGTTGCAAGCTGTTTTTTCTTTAGCCGGGCGTCTTCCGATACAAGTTTTTCAACTTTTTCGATTATTTCTGGCGTGGTAGCCTCAATCGGCCGTCCAGTTCGGGGGTCGTTTTCAATGGAGTCCCTCCCTTGTTTGAAAAGGGCGTGCCATTTATAAATCATGGTTTTCCCAGGAATGGAGTCCCCATAAACAGTTGTCATCTCTTGAAAAATGGTTTGAGGTGTCTTTCCTTGTTTGGTGATAAATTTCATGACAGCGCGATATTCAATTTTCTCCATAGTGGCTAGTTTCTTCCCGATTGACTTGGTTACTCGTTGATAACTCAAAAGCTAATAACCCGATTAGGCTGGAACTTGGTACATATAGTAATAATGGGTTACTCAACTAGCGCCTACCTGGATGAGTAAACTCACCCTCACCAACCTCGCCACTCCGCGAACTTTTTGCCTTCACCTCATATTAATAATGTGAAAGTTTGTGAGGTTGTATGGATGTTTGTTACTCTTTCACACAAAAACTACTAAATGGATTTTAATGAAACTTTACAATAATATAGCTTATACATCAGAATAACACTTATGCTATAATTCATAAAGATATTGTGTAAATTGGCCAAAATATAACGATAAATTTTAAGTAAGTCTGAAAAAATACTGTCACCTGCGAGCTATTTTGGCGTGAACACGCATCACGCAAAAACCTGTGAACCGATTTGGATGGGACTTTCACTGGCAGATAGCTGAAGGAGTAACTTAGGCTACTTTTGTTCTAGGGTTCCGCGCAAAAAAAAATCCAAGCGGGTGAAGTCGCGGGTAACAGCTAGTATACAATAAGATTGGAGGTTGATAAGAATGCAGTATCACCACATGAGTAAAGAAACTGACGATTTCTTTACTCATGTGATATCACTTAAACATTAGACGCAGCTTTCTATCCAGTCTGGACATTTTCGTGTTAGTAAACGATGGTTGATTATACTACCATCTATTGGATGCGACCGGAAATTGCGTACATTTCCCTAATGGTCAAGTTTGCAGCGATCAGTGTGCATGACAAGTCTACTTGAAGCAAAATTGAATTTTGATTCTGCCGACTTGATCAAGCTTGCAGCGTCATGTTTAAAGACATTTAAAGACATTTATTCCGACACTTTAGATTACAATCACAAATTACAGTACAAGTGAATAAACATAATTAATACGAAAAAAAAAGATTGAGGATATAACAACAATTCATGACTTAATAATCGAAACAGATGAAGTGGCGGAAGGGACCGCCTCAGCATAAGCCGCGGGATAGCGACGCTGATTTTCAGTCGGCCTAATACGGTCCTTCGGAGACCGTGCCGTAAGTGTCGACATTAAGCGAGTAGTACGAGTAGATACATATGATAATAATAGCAGATGAATGATAATAACAAAATGGAATACGTATTGTATAGTTATGCTGAACGTAAGTTGCTGAACGCTACGTGAGACGTGACGGGAACATTAGTAAGTGTCATAATTTAATTTAACAGTGTATATTATAAAATTATATATATAATATGAGATTTGTTATATATATATATATATATATATATATATATATATACACATTTAATAATATATTTAATAGGCTTTTTGTAATAAATAATAATATGTAATAGCATAATAAATATTATGTAAACGGAAAATCAGTAGCTAACGTCCAACCTCTTTAACAATACTCCTATGGTAATACTCCATAATAATGCAATGGGAGGCTGCATACTTATAACAACCTCGAAAGGCTGAAGAAGAATGTCGCGGAACACTGAGCCTATTATAAGATGAAGCGCGGGTGAGATACTTGCTATGCTCGCGAGACCAGTCTAACTTACTAGCTCGCGAGACCAGTCTAACTTACTAAGCTTGAACGTGTGTATCTGCAGTCAAGTTCAGTCAAGAATGCATGACGTTAATGGGAGCAATAAGCGAAAGACGTGGTTTGAACTGGTGCGGCATCATGCAATCTTAACGGCGAACTTGAACGTGAGTGGTCTATACGGATGCACTGCAAACTGGACGCCGATTCAAGCGCGTTGCAAACTTGACGGTAAACTGGATCGTGTACGGCATCCATAAGCCGCCTCCGACAGGTTGAGATGGGGTTATGGATTATTAATATGTTGACACCACACGGCCCTGTATTTTGTATAGTTTAACAAGAACAAAAAAAGGTATATATATATATATATATATATATATATTTTTATCAGATCAAAAATAAATACAGATATAGGTCTAATTAACATCTAAAAACCACGTAGGTTTGACTTGATGCTAAATAATTAAGTTTAAGTCAGCATATTATGTACAAAACACAGTCTAAGTACGTAGTTAGTTATGTGAGTAGGTAGTAGGTACATTAAGAATATAAAGACTAAGAAGGTAAGTTAACAACTTAGTTAAAGTCAGTAGTAGTAGCAAGGTAAAAGTAAGAACTAGGCAGGTTTAACTTAAAACGTTATTGTTAAGTAAGTATTGTTTCTACACCTCCATCGTACTTACATTTTATAGTGAATCATCTCTGTGAGATCGTTAACATATTATCTGTATTCAGTGCCGGATTAAGTAAGCGTGGGGCCCGTAGCAAATTCTATCGAGGGGCCCTTGATCTGCTATGCTGCTATTCTTAAGTAAGGTTAGAAAAATTTACTTTGCCAATATCCGCTCAATAAAATAAAATGATGTGTCTTACCTAGTTTGAAGAGCATCTCCCGCCCTCCCTCAATTGCGTGCACTATCCCCGTCACCGCTAATCCCAGCACCACTACTTCCACCACCACTACACTAGGAAAGACACACCACCAACGAAAATACGACACGTGTTTCGCCTCTACACGAGGCATCTTCAGGTGTAGTAGACTCTACGGTGGCTGACCGCTAATTGAGCGGTGAGCCAAAAACAGCTGCTATTTATAAGACTCGCCGACGCAACCGCTCCCCACTTAAGTAGCGAGCGATCGCGTCATGCGATAAAACATGCGACCAATCACCACCTGACGTACGCAGCCGCCTGCTATTAAATCAATAACAAACCGCTGTGAAACTCCCGCTTACTCTCAAACCACGCGACCAATCGCCGATCACCGTGAAGGTGACAAATAACCATATTGCGAGGCTGTCCGCTATTGGCGAGTAGGTTTAAAGATGTTTAAGAGAGGTGAGTTAGAAACATTTGTTTGTTCATTCAGCAGTGCAACATTACTATTTTTATTTTTTAATATCTCCAATTGTTCCAGCACACACAGTTAGGCTCCATATCTGAAAAAATTGCTAATATTCTTCGACAGAGCGGCGTTTACGTTGCGTTCAAAACAAACAATTCTCAATATGGTCGTGCGAAGCAAAAATTCCACGTAAATCGCACAGTAGTGGACCGCCAGCCATCAAGATGATGAAGATGGAATTTAGAATTCTGTCGCAGTGAACGATGATGGAATTCAGCAGCTGGAACTAATCCGAACAATTCCTCTGAGCAATCCCCGTGGTATATGCGGTAGAAGATGCATAGAGATGCAATATCTCTTCGCAAGGCCAGTGGGCCAGCCGATCGGAAAGAACTTGATCGTCGAAGATTTGGGCCACTCTCCGTTGAATACGGTCAAATAAAAGGAGCTGATACAGGGGTGTCCCGGCCCAGAGATGAGAACAGTATTCCATATGTGGCCGACTCTGCGGTTGGTAAACCTGCTCAAAATTCAAAAACTTTATTAAACATAGTTTGTATAAAAAGGGTTATTATAATGTTAAGGAATTTATGGATGATAATAACCCCTGGGAATGAGGTGTTCGCTGCCAGGCTGTTTCTAATTTGTTTTGTGTGGTTAATTGTGTAATATACATGATTGTAAGCTGTTATTTAAAAAAAAAAGTCCCGCTGGGTTTCTTGCTGGTTCTTCCCAGGACAGAGGCTTTTTTTTCGAACCAGTGGTAATCAGACAAAAGAGTGACTTTCAATAAGTATTATTTATAATCTATATTGAATAAAAAAGTTTCTGTTTCTGTTTCTGTTTCTGTTTCTGCAAGCGGTGGTCTGGCATAAAATACCGTCTCGATCTACTGAGCACACCAAGCTTTTTTGATGTCAGTTTAGCCTTCCCTTCTGAATAACTCAAATGGAATTATACGTCTCTCAAAATGTCGACGCCAAGGATTCCGATGCTGGCTGAGGCAACGAGGAGAATTGCCCTGAAATTAAGGATATACGACAAAGGGGTTCTTTTTTGCGATAAACGCGCAAACCTGTGTCTAGAATTAGACTAGATTTAGTCGCCCATAATCCGAGACTTTGTTGAACAAATTCGAGCCTTTTCAGACACAAGTTTGTACCGGCACTTGACGACGGATTCCTGAGAAATATTAGCACGGCCAGTGTATAAGGCATCGCCAGTGCTGTCGTCTGCATAACAATGAATGTTACTAGCATGCAACATATAATTGATATGCAGAAGAAACAGGGTAGGCAATAGCACGCAGCCCTGTAGAACACCGGCATTCACAGGCTTGGAGTCGGAGCATGCATCGTTGACTACGACCTTAATAGTTCCATCTGTAAAAAAACTGGTGACCCTATTGCATAATTTCTCGAGAAGCCCATAAGGGGGAAGGTTCGAAAGAAGTGCATTGTGCCAAACCTGATCGAAGGCCTTCGCAATGTCCAAACTAACCGCCAGGGCCTCCCCCTTGGTCTCGACTGCCTCCGCCTATCGGTGAGTCAGGTAGACAAGAAGACCACCAGCTGAACGACCTCGACGGAAACCGTATTGACGATCACTAATCAGCTAATGCTCTTCAAGGTACTGCATGAGCTGGCAGTTAATAATGGATACCATTATTTTGGAGAATAAGGAGATGATAGCGAGAAGCTTGTAGTTGGACGGGTTTGAGCGGTTACCTTTTTTAGGGATCGGGTGCACTAAGGCTTTCTTACATGAGCCTGGAACGACGCTTAAAAAGTAAAAGAACCGGAAAAGACGCGTAAAAAGCGGTGCCAACTCTGGAGCACACGTCTTCAGCACAATTAGGGGGATTCTATCAGGCCCACTCGACTTGTTGCCATCCAGGGACTTCCGTTTTCCATATTTATTCATCCATCGAGAAGCAAATCCGCCCCCATGGGTAGGATGCAAAAAAAGCCCACATCAAATCCCAATCCGCTGACCTAATCAATCGTGCCTGCAATGAGCTAGTGATGGGTGCTGTACTCCGGATCAGGCAGTGATCCGAAGTGCCTAGAGGGACATCGACGGAGACTTGATATCCGTCTGGATGAGAGGTCAGCAGAAGGTCCAACAGAGAATGTGTATGATCGTCTACATCTTGTATCCGCATGGGCGAAGTGACCAGTTGTGTTAGACCATATGCCAAGGCAAAGTCGTAAACAGAACCGAGCCATTCGTCGTGGTTGAAACTTGTGCGTTTATCGTATGAAATTCTGTGTTTTATTTTCGCCAAAGAAATAATCTGTTACTGATCGTCTGCCATAGATTGTCTTAGTCGAAAAAGGTGTAACGTTTCACGTTTTTGTGACATCAAGTAAATTCAATATACCACGTCTAAAGCTTCACTCATCAATTACGCTTAAGCGGTGACGGGCGGGCTTGGAATTTGCATACGCGGGGCCCCCTTTTGCGCGGGGCCCGTAGCAATTGCTACTCCTGCTACGTGGTTAATCCGGCACTGTCTGTATTGTAGATATGTACTAAATAAATAAATAACGCTATAAACTGATGGCCGCGGCCGTTTTTTTAAACGTTACTCCAACACTAGGTTTTCTCTTGTATCGTGGAGGTTACATAAATGAATTGCCCGTACAAATATTGTTCCGTGCGGGATTCGAACCCGCAGCTCGCAACGTGGCTATCAAACGTGTAACCATTGCGCCACTGAGCTGTCTTTTCATACATTATTGCTTACATATTATATTGAATATGAACACCACCCACGGCCGAAACAATTATTTGTTAAAAGTTTTCGCCGTAATCGAAATCGAGCTAATTTACAATATCTGGGGTGGCGTGACATAATTAATTTGTACCATGAAATTTAAGGCGTGCACTCGACCCTGAATTACCCTCTCAGACCAAGCGAACTGTAAACTGACTAGTCTAACAAAAGTTTCTAAATATAAAGACCATTTTACATTATTAATTCCTCTAGTTTAAAAGAGATCTACTCGTATATTATAATGGTTTAGGTAGATTGATGCGGACTTAGAATTTAATCTATGCGTAACAAAATTATGTCGATATAATTTGTAAGAATAATATTTACTTTATATTATTAGATATGAAAGTTATTACCTATTGAATACGAAACTTTATGACATAGGTCCGATATCTGTGTATTGTTTTTGTCTCACCGCATCTGTACGACACATAACGTGAGTTGAAATAATAATTCCTTCCATGATCTCACCACATATGTGAGTTACTAACACAGCCACACGTTACAAAGGATAATTTTTGTTCATGTTCCTATAAATGAAGCTATCAAAGTTAGTAGAATATGTACTTACGTGCACTAACTTTATTTGGTGAGTTGAACATGCGCAGTAAATACCATAGGCAACTTTCGTGTTGTCTGTTCTAACAGTCGCTTTACCGCGTTCTCTTACACCGTGCGTATAAAGTGACGAGAGAAATATCCTTCGAGGGGATTTCTTGCAAGTAAAAACACCGAGTGGTTTTATGTAAGCATAACAGAAAAGTAGAAGCATGCTGATGTGTGTTTAGCGAAAGCGTAACTAATATATATTCTTAGCACTGGTGTGCGTGAATATTTTATTTGAAGGTAAGTAACAGCCTTAATTGTTAGCCGTGTCCCTTGTGAATTTTAGGTTCAGACTTGTAGAGCCAAAGTTATTGTTTTTTGCATGATAAAATGAATAAATCCATAAATGTTTTGAATCTAATCAGAAAATTAATATTTTCATCAGGAAATTCACTGCATACGTCTGATTTTAAAAAGGTTTTAAAACATGCTGTATTACAACTTGTTGAATATTTTTAACTGTACGTATAATATCAGTATCTTTGAGTGTGTAAGAAAGGATAACGGTTTTATTTATTTAAAACTAAAAATTGGATTATTTTTCTTATAAATATTAAATATATAAAGGATAATTAAGCTGGATTTAGTTAGGTGTTACACTGGTAGGTGAGCGTAGTGTTGATACACACGAACTTAAGAAACTGACGATGAATTAAATCACGATACTTCGTTGCTTCTTTCCATCACCGGTTAGGCTTTAGACGGATTTTTTGGCCATCAGTAAGTTAGAGCTTCTTCTGGTAATCGACGAGTTTGCATTGCGTTTGCGTTTGCATTGAGGCGTGGTTGGCGTTTACCCTTGGACCCTTATGTTTTTTCTATTTATAATTTTTGCAATACAGAAGAATTTAAAGTCTTCTGATGATAGCGTAAAAAATTTATTACAGTATTTCGTGGGAGCACATAAAGAGTCGATAAAGGGAAAGGACAAAATTATCTATTGGCCATTCGACTTATAATGCACTTGGGTTAGAACTCTGAACAATTTGCAAGTTTTTTGATCGCAATTAATTAATTTACGAGATCTGTGGCCGAGCAGGCTGTAAGCTCTGAGTCTGATGAAGCTTTAAAAGCATTTTAGCTCAGAGCACAAACATCACCGAGCAACGACACCTGTGGTAAATTGAATAACCTTAACTTGTCATTGGCACAAGTCAAATCATTTATTTCATATGTGTAATACGAAATAAATGATTTAGATAAATTTTTTAATGAATGCACTAAGTGTTCTGTTTTAAAATATATGGAAAAGCAGTACTTATGTAGGAAATTCCATACTGCTATTTTACGTTGCTATTTTACGTTGCTATTCCCCAGTCGGGCCAACCAATTCATGCTGCAACCATAATATAGCTGCATCTCTAGCACTTTATATTAAATAGGTTAGCATTAAAAAATAAAAGCATTAAAAATATCTCAAAAACAAATTTAGTCATATTATATGCAAAATATTTTCTACAAGTACCTATATATAAGATAAGTAAGGATATATCATAAATATATAATTTATGTTGAGTACTTCTGAATATATTCAGCATTGAACTTGGAAAAGCCGATGAAAACAAATGAGATGAAATATTTTTTCCTCCTAATATATATTCAGAAAGACGCTTATGATTTTGAGTAAAAGTTAAATAAAAATAGTTCGAAATCAAATAAGTAGATTCGCATCGCTATAGTGTTAGTGTAGTGTATAGTTATTACTATATAATATGTATATTGAAGCTTAGTATTATTTAGTATTTTTTACTACTTCTGTTACTACAATTACGTGTGTTATAATAAGTGACTTATAAAAACTGGTTAGGTACTAATACACGTATAATTGATGAGTAATAGCTACTACGGTCATTATTTCTAGACAGGTATCACGAATTAATTAAATTTGACCGATATTAATGGCGCTTTGAAAGCAGAATCCAAAGTTACCTTATTCGATATTCAGATTGACTACTACTCGTATTACTGTCTACTGTAAAACGGTTAATGTGAAAAAACCACGACAATACCGAATATTAATCTATGTACTCGTATCCTGATGGCATAAAAAGCCCATGCGCTGTGTTGAGTAATTAGTAATGTCTGAATTCAGTTCTGTTAGTACGATTTTTAAAAATATAGCTTAGGCTTAAATTATTCCGTTGCAAAAAATATTTTATGTCGTGTCATTGTCATTTTAGTTGGATAATTTTGTTAAGTGGTAGTGGCGGTGCAATTATATATTGGGAAACTGCACCAGGAGATAGGCAGCAACATCTTCCGGATAACAGATACTTTAAATAAATAAAAAAACCTATCTATGGCCAATATTAACATGAGGCGATCTATGGGGGAGGCCTATGTTCAGCAGTGGACTTTTGATAGGCTCTAATGGTATGGTATAGAATGATTTTTAGTGTTTTTAAGCTGATTGCTGCTGATTCAGCACAAAGGAAATTTCAAATTTCCTTTCTAAATGAGGATTTTCTTCGGTTTCTTACTATATTAACAGGTAGTTGAATATGTGTATTACCTATGTTTAATATTATTGCTGTGTCTATCTCTACAACAAAGAATAAGTACATAAACGTAGGAATCACTACTTTTTTCACAAATTTTATTTTATACTTTATCGATTAAAACGTTTACATACGTCGTTGGTTTTTCACAATTTTTAATTTTCTTCTTAATATTTTAAACTTTTAAGAAAAATTATTGTCTGTCCTCTTAATGTCAAAGTTATGCTATCTTACAAAATATTACTATCACATTTAACCCCCGTACTGCTTACAAAGAACGCTACCGAAACCAACAACTATGGACAGAAACCTCCACCTGCTGCTATTCCAGTAAACCTAAATAACACAGGCGACTTAGTATCCTACGAGTAATGTTTAGGATGAACATCAAGGTCAGCGTGGGATTAGTCAATGGCAGCATGAGTTCAAGCCCGAGTAGTTCGAGGTTTAAAAAGGGAAGATTTAAGAAGGGACCTGCCCAAAAATTTCTAATCCAATTTGACGATTGCTTTATCGGTAGAAGTTATTATGATAAAAAAATGGTTAGGTAGGCATAGCTCCAAGTGTATTATTTTAAGGCAACAAAGGTGCTGACAAGATGGAACGAGTAATGATTCCACTCATATTAATTTGGGCCGTTACAATGCATAAATTACAAAGCACTACAGTCGATAAAGCGGTCATATATCTTGGACCCAAAACATTTGCCAAAGGGCAATGCTATGTGGCTCTTAATTTTTGTGAAGTAGTAGTTAATAGTTAATATAGTCAATAACTTACATAATAGCATAGCGTTAGAAGAGTTAGAGCGATTGAGAGGTACCTACGTTTGTGCGGTTCACAAATTAAGGAAGCCGAAGAAAGTCCACAAAGTTGTCTTTGATCTAGATCTATCATAATGGCATTAACATAGTAATTACTCTAAAAACCAAAACATGCTATGTGATATTGATAACCCTATAAAAAGGCCTAAAAATGGTCCTTACTAACTACGTGCCTTCACATAGTTTCCGACGATGTTTTCTGTTCCATCATCAAACCCTCAGCAGTTCTTACACATAAGCTACTCACCAAACACTACCAAAAGAGCCCAAACATGGTTTTTTATGTCCAACAAATTTAAAGCACTTCACAAAAAACCGCATCAACGCCCCCTGGTGATTTGTCACTAGTTTGAAACCCTTATCTAAATCGGTCAAAACGTTTTGAAGATAAATGGGAACATTTGTGTGCACACACAAAATAACCTCTCACCCTAAACGCATACACTTTTTCCGTTCCGTCGTGGGTAAACAACCTCTCACCCTAAACACATACAGCTTTTTCGTTTCATTGTGGGTAAAATAGGCAATCGCAAGTAGTACAGTTTTTTAAATATGGATTGTTTGCTGGTTAAAAACAACGTATTTACACAAATTGTAATAGGTATACAACAAAAATATCAATGTATTTCATTTGATCAATTACGTTGACATAATATTAGAAATCTATGTATGTGACCATAGACTTAGAATATACTGGCGTAAGTATATTCGGTAATATAAGTACTATAATTCTATGGTATCTGTTCGCTAGTATATTATAAAGATTTGATATACCTACGACCTTGTATTTTTGTCATTTATACTACATTATTTGTGTTTATTTTTTAAACATTTTCCCGAATATAAACTTTTAATTAGCTGTTCCCTACTGTATAACCAAAAGCTTTGCCGAGTAATAAATCTAAAAAAAAGTTTATCATAAATGTGTACAGGTGTATAGGGAGGGTATTAGGTGGAGGAACATTATCATAATGACTTAATTTTTACGTTTTTGTATTTCTAATATTTTCCTCAAAAATATGCTGCAAAGTGTATCTACTAATATTAATATGCTGTATTGCTCTGATGTATTAAAACAAGACGGTTGAAAACAAATAGTCTGAAATCTGTTTTCCTAAAAAATATTTTGAAAGCAGAAAGCAATTAAAGGATGTTTGCTTTCTGTTTTGTAGATCGCTTCAGTATATACATATACTCAAATTCAACGATTCACGCTTCATATTAGCTTGATATGTGTGGATGTGTGAACGTATACCGAATTTTCAATTCAGTTTTCACCCACTTCCATACGTCTGAATAATCTGAAATTTTGCAGACGTATTATAAACCGATTAAAATCTAATAATTTCATGACTATGACTTTGTTGTTTAAGTTTTTTTTTTAAACTTTAACATTATTTATTTATTACTTCCAAGCATCAGAGAATTTACTGTTGTGTTCTGGTTTGAATAATAAAGAGAACCAGTATAATTAGATACCTTCAGTATAATTAAATCTCAGTCAGGTGAGAGCACACCTGTCAGTTTCTTTACACGCTTTTATTAGCTAGATGGATGTAATGGACTTTTATAATTCAGTTTTCTCTCACTTCCCGACGTGTGAATTATCTGAATTTTTCATACATATATAAATACTGACATATCATCTACAGAGTTAGGCAGATGTTACGGACTTCCATTTGGTATGGGATATCTATAGTTTCTGTAATGTTAATGCTGTTAGCCTATGCGGCTCTTATAAAAAGGGAGGGCGGGGGGAGGGGGGATTATTTATTTTAGTGCAACGTTGCAAAAGAAATGCTGCACTAAAATAGATAATCTTAGGGTGGAAATATTGTGTTTAGTGATCACATCCACATCAAATACTCTTAGATGCCGCCGAAAACCATATAAAATGACATGGGTGAGTTATCTAACCACCGTCCGAACAAGGGTGACGGGCACCGGCTATGACGGCTAGCTCGTGTCTTTCGATGTTTTGGGCGGTGAGAACCGCCCAGGGACGCGGGTGTAAGGTGTGTACGCGTTGTGGAGGGGTGTGCGGTGCGCCCGTCTGCGGACTCGCTGCGTCTCATCCGCTGTCCTAACAGTGTTTGTGGTATTAGGTGATTGTGTAGTGTTAGTGTGTGATTGGCCGGCGACATTTCGAGGCCTCCGGCGGATTTCCGTAACGTTCGGAGTCAGAGCGTAGGTGGCTGCGTTTACCACTAGCGGGTTAGGATATGTCTCGGCTTTCTGAAAATAGCGCCGAGACATTTCTTTGAAATATTCAGAGATCGTCGGAAGTTAACAGTCTCTGTGTAACTCGGAGTTTCGTTGGTACCAGCGAGTTCTGGTGGCTATGCGAACGAATCTACTTTGGACGACTTGGAGGTCGTACAAATGCCTATGGGTCGCGTGCGCAAAAACTACGCTTGCGTAAGACATGATAAGTCTTACGCACACTTTGTAAAGGTGAAGCTTGTGTATTAAGGACAGTTTGCTCTTATTGTTAACTAGCGGGTGGAGGCGACTAGTGACGAATTTTGCATGGTTGCGGACATTACGGATGTGTTTCGCGAATGTCATACCTTGGTCGAATGTAACCCCTAGATATTTGGCCGTTGATTGCCAGGGGATCTGGCGGCCGTGCAGGGTGATTGTAGCTAACGATTTCTTGGAGTTTTTGTTTTGACGATTGATAGTGGAGATCCTTTGAAAGTGTATTGCTACACTTTTCTCAGGATTCACTTCGATTGCTGTTTGGCTGTTTGGAGCATCTCGGTGAAGATTCTTTTATTATGATGGCGACGAAAAGTGCCGTGTCATCGGCAAAGAGAGCGGTATTTACTACTGGGTCCTTCGAGATGTCACTCGTGAAGAGTGTAAAGAGTAGTGAGGAGAAGACGGAGCCCTGTGCGATTCCAGCCTTGATGGGACGCTTTGTAGAGCGAGTACCCTCTATTTGATAGCGAAAGTGGCGATTGGCAAGAAAGGCTCTGATGATGTGGGTGAGCCTATCAGGCACGTTGAGTTTATACAGCTTGTAAAGTAAGCCGTCGTGCAAGACGTTGTCAAACGCTTTTGCGACATCGAAGAAGAGGGCACCGGTTATGGTGGTTTTGCGACTTCTTCTTGGGAGGTTGAGTCCTTTCAGAATGTATTCTGTGAGGCGATGTAACTGATCGGTGCACGAGTGTTCGGATCTGAAGCCAAATTGCTCGTCTGGGCGAAGTTTGTTAGCGAGGACGTATTTATGAAGGGGATTAAATATGAGTCGCTCGTAAAATTTCCCCAGTGTGCTGAGGATACTAATTGGTCTGTAACTAGAGACTAATTTGCGCGGTCTCCCCGGTTTTGGGATTCCAATTACGTCGGCCTCTTTCCAAACATCCAGGACAGAGCAGCTGGAAAAAAGAACGTTAAATATGCTTACTGAGAGGTATACGAGCGGCGCGGAGAGAGATTTCAGTACCCTGTTGCTAAAGCCATCGAGGCCGGGTGCTGTTTTCTTTTTGAAGCTTTTTATTACTTCTGTGATTTCGTCACCTCTCACAGGATCTAAGGGGTCGCCCTCAGGTGGTAATGCTGACTTACGCTCGACCTCCGCTTCTACCTCTGCAAGGTGTATAGGTTCGCTAGATTGGGTACATTGGCTCTCTACACTGTTCACGAGGCATTCGGCCTTTTCAGAGTCGTCAAAGGCGAGATCGGGGTTTCCTGGCCTAATGAGAGGCGGCATAGTTGAGGATTGTTCTGCTTTCAGAGCTCGGATCTAATTAAAGAAGATAATTCAGCAACGTTGATGTTGCTTATAAAGCCGCAGACTAATGAGAAGTCAGCGTCGAAGGAAGACGATCATACGGGCGGCGATGGGACGGGCTTCAGTTTTGGGGCCTGGGGACGCGGCTCAGGCCGTGAGGCAACAAGTGCCGGTGGTTTCACCCAAGCGTTGGGTTTCGGTGCGGAAAGCGAAGGAGGGCTAGCACCTTGCACGGAGACCCCGTTGACAGGGGCGGGTTTGGTGACGATTTGAGGCGACGGAGTGGGCACCGAAGACAGCGGAGGTTTAGGGGTCAGGTAGCCGAGAGCGAGACACACTGGCTTGTTCCGCACGTCCGGGATGGCTCCTACCTCTGCGCTGCTTCCTTTACGGTGCTTTGAAACACCCGCGATAGTTCGCTGGGTGTCCGTCTTCGCGGCTATTGACGCAGCTCGGGGATTCAACCGACTCGGGCATCCGGGAACAGTCAGTGGTGCCGTGGTCACCTAAGCCCTTGACGCATCTAGGCCTGGCATAACAGTTCCTGGCCGAGTGGCCGTAAAGTTGGCATCGGTGGCACTGGCCAAGGATGCCCCTATTTCGGGGGTCTTCGACTGCAATCCCCGTGTTCAAGATATCCTTGCCTTCCGGAGACAGGTCCAGAATGACGAGGCACAGATCTAGGAATCGTTTCTTGTTGGTCTGGTAGTGCATTCTACGCACCTCCCGGACTGGGAGATTTTGAGCCTTGAGGTCGTCTAAAATGTGGACGGTCTCGAGCACCTTGGGGAGTCCGCAGATGACCACTCGTAGGTTATGTTCCTCTGGGAGGGCGTATGTATGAAAACTGACTTGTTGGGTGCGCAGGTGGTTTGTCACACAGCGGAAATCCTCATTCGTATCTACGAAAATTCGGATGCCCTGGCCGGCGTTTTGCACCTTCGGGCAGTATATTTCATTGGCGTTTAACCAATTGGAAATATTGTTCCACTTAGCTTTGTCTTGTAATATGATGGGCGGCGACGGCTTTTACCTACGTTCAGCAGGAGACCCTTTTGCTGCGGGCATGGTCGCGGGTTTAGGGGGTTGAGCGCGCGCCGCAGGGGCTGGCTTTTTAGGCGGAGTGGCGATGGGGGCCGAAGGGGCCGAGTTACGTTCGGCTTTAAGGGCTACGCATTTGCGCTTTTTGCCCTGAATGAGGGTGAAGCCTTCGTCGTCGGGCTTAAGTGGGGCATGCGTGTCAGTCTCCATGTCGGAGCCTCATTCAGCATCCGAGAAGACCGGAGAGGGGCCGCGGGTGGACATCGTGGAAGGCGCAGGGGATGCGGCGTCATATCTATGGAGACGGGGGTATTGGGTTCGGTGCTCGGCGACATAGGGTCTTCGATGCGCACGGTCGAACGATCGGTAGGGGCCCGGACATGCTAGGTGGAGGGGCCGGCTAAAGGCGCGGGCTCGGGCGCGGCCTCGGGTGCGGGCTCGGGCGCGGGACGCGCTGTGCAATAAACACATCCCAAATGTCAGGGCAGGCTCGACTAAAAATGTCAGCTAGTTCGTCGGTTGTAAACGACGCTATTTTGTATAACTATGCTATGCACAGATGTGTACCAAGCTTCCCCACCTTTAGGTGTGTGCCTACAACGAACACATATACACCTAGCGTGTTGGTACGCTAGGGTGTATAGGTGTACCAAGCTGTTGCCTAATGCAACAAGCAACACAAAAAATTAAAACGATGACCGCCTCTGAGGCGGCAGGTATTTTTCGCTCTACTTACGGCACCAGGAAGCCAGGAAGGAGAGTTACGCACAAAACGCACTTGACACGACAACAACCGATACACTTCACAACATAGTGAGACTGCTATCTCCCGGGACAGCGTGCTTCGCGCACCACAATAGGAGATAGCAACCAAATACAAAGCATCAAGTGGTTAAAATAATTCATGCGCTGTAGCAATGAGAGTGGAGTGACAGGAGTGAACTCAACCGACACGTCCGGAGTCTACAAAGCCCAAGCGCAGAATCAGAACCTGAACCTGAACGGAACGGAACCTGAACCGGTATGGGATAGTTATAAAGCACTGGCTTTTATTTTGTAAAAGATATATTTGTATTGTTTAAGACTCTACAATTTTTTTTTCATTTTTATTTCATTGATTTTATTGACCATATGATAAATTAATTCTTACAATTAGTTGTTGAGAATCACCTATAAGCGAGACCCTGATTCAACACTTGTACTTCAGAATAAGAGGCGTTCGACCATTAAACTGATTGGTCTATGAAATAAGGTTTTTGAATATACGATTAAAATACGTTTATAGTGATATTAGTTTTGTTAATTCGATTCGTTGTTTAATTTTCTGTTTATTAAAAACATACTTAAGTGCATGACGGCGAAGGCGTAAAGTACAATAAATAATTATACCACTTCCGCCCAAGGCAGCCATGCTCCCTTAGCTTACCGAGGTATAATATATAAACTTAACCTAATAAACCTATAGTTGAGTATCTCCCCCACACCCGTGCAGGTGATCGTTTCGGTGACCCGTTTGAATTAGCTTTGATGACTGATTACTAATGATCATCTCCGATTCATACAGATCTGTCGAATTTATATTTCATAGAACGGTGACATGAGTTGAAATATAAAAGTACATTGAATATGTATTGAAAAGTAAAAGACCAACCATTTATACGTTGCGAAATTATTTGTAAATATTGTAGTCTATTACGTGGTAGAGCCATGCTACAGCTATATTAGTAAGATAGTTGAATGGGTCGGCTCTACCGGGGAAGGACCACGCCCTCACATAATAATAGCGTAAAATAACAGCTCAACGCTGCTGTGTATCGTATGGTGAGTGTAAAGAACCGGATACTCCTTTTACTAGAAACGAGGAGGTGACAACGCATCTGCATTTTAATTCGTAATCGAGGATAGATGTAGATGTCTATGGGCCACAGTAATCACTTACCATCTCGTGGACTGTGTGCTCGTTCGTCACCCTTATCCTATAAAATACATCTAAGACTTTGTAACTATACTTTACCTACTTCTTCATCCATCCATCCATTCATTACCACCTATAAATATCACTGCTAAATATAAACCTCGCCATTGATTGGTAATATAGGGTATGGTAAAATCCCCATTTTACCATAATTGCCACGCTTCGAAGGTGGGTTGACAGGCTTAGCTTATTTTTTTATTTTGAATTGTTATCAGGAAGATGCTGTTGCCCATCTTCTATTTCAGTTTCCCTCTACCGCTTCTTACGGCACATACGAGACGATATTGGGTAGTGGATATTCTTGCACTGTCACTAGACGTTTAGCATCTACATTTTACTGCTGGAATTTTTTTTAGAAAAATTTCGGAATCAAAAATCAGACGTCTCGTACCTTTGATACTGCTGCCCGTCGCCGGTCTGGGAAATTCCGTCTCTCATAAGCGAAGGCTAGTAATTGTATACTGTCTTCTATCGCAAGGCTGTTACGAAATCCACTGGTACATTTCTTTCATAATATGTTTAGGCTTTCTTACCATAACTTTACATAACTTTACTTTGATAACTAAAAATAAAAATTTAAAAAACCCCCGAAACCAAAAGAGCTGATTTTTAAACGGCTGGACAGAATTTCTTGAAACATAGCTAAGAATACTCATGATTTAGACACCTTTCAAATGAAAAAAACTTTATTAAATCGATTCATTCGTTCAGGAGCTATGATGCCACAGACAGACCCACAGATACATAGATACATACTACAAACATTTAACACCCGTCTGTATTCGTCGAGGGTTGGATAACATGGCACTAGTTTACTATTAAGAGATTTTGAATTGTAACGTTCAACGTTAATTGTAAAGGGCATGCGAACAAAGTTGAGGTCCAGCTTGTAAAGTATAAAGGTTAAATCAATACAATGTCCTGGCGACTTTTATGTACTCGTAGTCAGTACCCACCGGAGTAGTAAATTCGCATTAGTTTTACTGGTCTGGAAGCATCAGGTATAAAGTTATATTTATTACCTACCCATTTAACCTACATTGCAATAAATAAGTTTAAAAAGGTCTGAGTTTAACTTTTTGTAAAAATATTTCGGCTGCGTGACGCAGTGTATTAGCATTGTATTAGCATTGCGGTACTGACGGCCGCGGGTTTGAATCCCGCACGGAACAAGTGTGTGAGAAATAACGTTTTTTTAAACTAAGAAAAAGTAAATAATTTTTTTAACATTTTTATTCAATTGTTTCAACAACGGTAATGTAGAAAGACCCATTCTGGAATCTCGCCGCTTATGACTCTGCAACGCATAATCGTATGATTAAGGATATTTCTTCTTTTTCATAAACCCATAAAAGTCCACTCCTGGACATGGGACTCTCCTGTGATATAGGATTAGTGGTTACGCTTGACAGGCGGATTTTTATGTCGAGGATAGTAATGCTGGTACTATGTAATGTGAATAACAATAATATAATTATAGCATTGCTATATTTACTACTAAGTAATTTGTAGTATCTGAATACAAATGTGGTTATAGAATACTAGCTGTGCCCCGCGGTTTCATCAGCGTATAATTTAAGGAATTACTGATTGATTAATTGATTTAGTACTTTAGTATATACAATATTTTTACTAACCTTTTGATTTGGTATTAAAATATATTGGTTTTCACCGCACCTTGTTCTAGATAAGCTAACATAATATAACTGCCGATGGGAAAAACAGCATTCACTTAAAACTATTCCCATGTGAATCACCTACTATTAGAAGTGGAAAAACGAAAGAATATATACTATCTACATACCATAAATATACCCAAAACTTATTTTATAGACCTATGTGATAAAACAAAACAATTAATCAACCAGTACCTTCTACCACTACCATAATAACCTACTTAGTACTAACCAACAAATATAAAATAATATAGTATGATGATTATTTATAAATTAACCGTTCAGAACGACCTTAATTCTATATTAAATTTACTTACTTCCCAAGTACATACTCAATTACCAAAAAGTAAAATTCAAATTATTCAATGATAGGTGCACAAACAGTCAACGTCAAACTCTGTGCAAGCTACGTCTGGTAACGAAAAGAGCCGTTCAAGCATTTAAGGTCCACAGAACACAATTACTCTCTACCAAGAGTTAAGGTCTAAGCCCGTAAGCCGCGCGAAATGACAACTCGCTTAAGTATAGGCGTTCACTGCTGGTTTCTCTCGGATCTCATCGGGCGGCTAGGGTTTATGCGGTCGTTCGCGCTCCGCACC
Organism: Parnassius orleans; assembly: GCA_029286625.1. Classification (NCBI taxonomy): domain Eukaryota; kingdom Metazoa; phylum Arthropoda; class Insecta; order Lepidoptera; family Papilionidae; genus Parnassius; species Parnassius orleans. Next base: position 124,058 of record JAGSMP010000093.1, read on the forward strand.
GAGTGTTCATTATTTTAATTTTACAATATCTCTTAAACTATACGTCCAAATAACATGCTATAAAGAGCAAAGTTTATGTTCATAAAATTGTCTTGACGATGAAGTAACTTCTGTTCGTAAGGATTAATATGCCAAGCCTAATAATAACGCTCATAAATCACTTGTTAATTTTCAATAATTTTTTGTCACAAAATACCTTATTGTGGCTTATGTATAAGAAATAGGCATATGGTATCGCAAACCTTTTTTAGATGGAGTAAAGACCAATATTTTTGTAGAACATCATATTTATGTATTACTAAACATTACGCCAGCGCACGCGGATAACGCAGTTACGGAGCGCCTTTTCTTCCGAGTTGCTTAACAGAAATCAATATTTAAGACTAGTTAAAAGGTATAGCCTAATGCTAGATAGCCTATGAATCTGGTTATTATATACAAAAATAATTTTTCAAATTTGACTGGTAGTTCCAGAGATTAGCGCGATTAAACAAACAAAAATACAACAAAAAAAACTAACTAACTATAAACTACTATATAGTGGTGCTCATATAATTAGAAACACTTCTTATGAATAAAGAAAGTATAACTTCAACGTACAAATGTTCGTAAAAAATATACACATTCAATAATTAATAATCATGCAATTATATAGCCACTCAAATAAAAAACTCATTAAATGCATAAAATATAAAACATATCTTACTTTTAATTACAAAATGAGTCTTACACATTTTGTAATTAAACGCTAACACGCTTGGACGCCTAATTAGAAACATTTAAAAAAGCATCCATAGCTCGTTCTTTTTTTGAAATTGGAGTATAACATTTCTTTCTTGGCTTTTTCTATATTTTGGCGGCAATTCAAAATTTAATCTGAATTTTATTTTGTTCAAAATGGGCAAAAATAAAAGTTGTGACGCGTCAACTAGGCAAATAATTGTTAATTTACATATAGATCATAAGTGGGCGTACAGAAGAATAGCTGAGCTTAATAATAGCTTTAAATTGTTCTGTTAAGAAAGTTTTTAATGCAATCAATCATTATAAAATACATGGAACTGTTGAAAATGTTCTTAGAAAGGCTCGGCCAAGAAAAACCTCTCCCAGAGAAGATACGCTAATCGTTCGTGTTGCTAAAAAAGACCCAAGAAAGGCGCCAACCAGATTAAAAATGAAGTTTTTTCGCCTGATGACCCGAGAAACATCTCGTCAAGACTGATACGCCGAAGATTAGAGGAAGCTAATTTGTTTGGAAGAATCTCTCGAAATGTACCGCTTCTTACCAAGCAACACCGAGAGAAGCAATTATTATTCGCTAAAAAATATGTTAATTGGACGGTACGAGAATGGAAAAAAGTGTTATTTTCAGATGAAACAAAAATAAATATGGTAAATTCCGATGGAAAGCACTATGTTAGACGTCCTGTAAACAATGCTTTTAATTATAAATACACAAGGAGTATAGTCAAGCACGGTGGCGGTAACATTAAAGTTTGGGGGTGTTTTTCCGGATGTGGAGTTGGATCCGTTCGGAAGATTGAAAGTACAATAGATCAATGGCTACTCGGACGATCATTTGCCTGTAACCTGGATCTTTCAGCATGACAATGACCCTAAACACACGGCTAATAGCGTCAAATGTTTCCTTAGCGAACAGCGTATATCCGTTTTAGACTGGCCAGCATATAGTCCGGATTTAAACCCGATAGAAAATCTCTAGTATATTGTTAAAAAGAAAGTCTTAAATAAACGTAACACCAGTCAAAACGAACTATATGAAGCATTTGTTGAAGCATGGAATTCAATCCCTCTAGAAAAATGTATGAAATCTTTTTTGTTGTTGTTTCTAATTAGTTGACCATTATTGTTCATACCTTAAAACTGATTTAAATGTTTGTGCGTAATGTAATATTGAAATTGCACTTGTGTAATGGAATTTATATTGTTTTTCTAATAAATGATAAATCGTTGAACATATTTTGGTCCTATTTATTGTTTAATTTCAAAATAAAAACGATTGCGGTGAAGTATCTTACATAATGTCAAGGACCGTTGGTAGTGTTTCTAATTATACGACCACCACTGTATATATAGTATAGATTTAGTGTTATAAGATGTGATATAAGGAAACCTACATTAGACCGTAATAGTTCACTGCTTGACATGAGCCTCTCCTGTTATAGGGAGGATTTGCGATAGTTCTAAATCTTGGCAAGCGGGTTGGCAATCGCTAAAGTCAGTTTCTTGAACATCATTTTCTTTTTTTTTAGCTTCATTTTGGTACCCATTTGTACATGCCGCCGAAACACTAACTGAATAGTATTCAAGTGTTTTTGAAGTGAAAACTTCTTTAGAATTGTTGTGATTTGGAAGTCGATGAAACGAAAAAGCGACACTAAAAGAGACAAATATATATCTATAGGATTTTGACTGAAAGAAAATGAGATAGAATATTATATTAAATTAATCGTGTTTAGACCATCTAACGTCTATTTTATGTACCTACCACCTTGAGTGTCAATCAATTTTTGTTCGATAACATGACTTTACCTATAGATTGAAGTAGGTAACGCTATTATAAAGCAATTTTGCTCGAAATAAAATGTTTTTTTGATTTATTACACTAAAATTTAGGCTCTACATGCCTAAATATAAGGATTGTAACATATATTTGCTATAAAATTAAACTTTTATCTTTTATTTAATGCCGCACTTGCGGTTGAAAATTATCATATTAAATAAATAATTTGCCCTGAAATATTTTTATTTTATACTAGCGAACCGCCCCGGTTTCGCACGGGTGTTTTCTGGATCTCGACAACAGCATCACCTAGCGGGTCCAATTGTGAATCTAAATCATCAAGGGGCCCACTCAAATACGCACAAAGATTTCATTTCATTTAAAGGTTTCACTTCTACCGCGTGTGAACTGCACACATTTATTTTTTGTTACTTTATATTTCAACATTCATTATCTAGTCACACAATGAACTTCAATCAAACAATGCTTGATGGATCATGTTTGGTGTTTTATTTAGTTACGTTATATATAATTCAGCGATAATGATCCAAATGATATGGAAAGTATACGTTTTATTATTTATTTGGGATGAAAATTGACCAAGTACTTTAGATCGTTTCAGTAATTTACGTTTAAGAGCCACGCTGCAGCTATAATAATAATAATATAATATTTGTTTTTTATTTATTTTATTTTACTGATATTTATGTATATATATCATTTTCATTTATAAATTTATACAGCCCAACCACATGAGAAAACTATATAAATAACCCAGTATAATAATATAATAATAAGCCCCCTAACGTCCTGTTCCGAACGTCTGAACATGCTCAGGCCTTTCTACCTGCATCTACAAAGGAAGGAAAGCCCAAAATGCGCACGAAATGGACATCTGAAGTTAATACATTTATCATGTGTACATCATACTACTATATCACGAAGTTTGAAACTCATTTAACCACATACAGAACCCTTCTTTTTTGACTTTGGTTTTTTCTTTGTGGCACCCCGGTGACAAATTGTTTAATGATTTGCTCCCAAATAATTTCGTAAAATTAAATATTATAATTTGTTAATTTCCACCTCAAATTTGAGTTTTAGTTGTGAATTACGACCAATTTGTATTGTGTAATTTGTAAAAGTCGCCAATATCTAAATAAATAAATTTATTGTGTCTCAACACAAGTGACAGCAGTTAACGAAATTCGTTTAAAGTTTTGAAGTTATTTAAACGTAGTGATTATATTCTCTTTGAAGTAAGTATAAGGTTACTGTAATTCTTGTTATCCCTTTATATATTTACAATATAACATAAAAGTGTTGTTCGTGTTTGCGGATTTAATTTTAAATTGTTTTCTTGATAATTTGATTTGAGATCTGTTAAAGTCCTACCTACAATTAGAAGTTTGCTTACTCTGCTTCTTTGATTTTCCATCTTTGTTTTCTTTTACTATTTATAAATACATAGTAAAATGAATACTCGCAACGCCAAGAGGCGCCAGATGGAGAACCAACTTCATCTTGTGCTCCAAGAACTCAAGGTGTCCAAGAAGCAGTGTGAGAGTACAGTTAACTAAAGCTAATGAGCAAATTTTGCAATTTAAACAATTTATAGATAACTTGCAAGCATATCAAACTCAGAGTCTGTTCGATGAGCTCGTAGAATGCAAATCAATAGATTTGACTGGTGATAATTCTGTTACATCAAGAACAGCAGAAAGGAACAGAAAGGAACAGAAGAACAGTAGAAGGAAATAAAGGAAATATATAAAAATTAATAAATATATTAGAAAAATGCAAAAATTAATTAAAACCAAAATTAATACCAAAAATTATATAAATGTATGTAAGGAAAAGCACCCCGTGTAGTGGCGGGTAAGAATACCCACTACCCCATATCTTCCCGTGGGTGTCGTAAGAGGCGACAAAGGGAAACTGATACAGAAGATGGGCAGCAGCATCTTTCTGATAAAAGCCAAAAAACAATAAAAAACTGCGGTTGCCAACCCGCTCGCCAAGCGTGGCAACTATGGCAATATACCCCCCATGAGCGACGACACAAAGAAACGGCCCCCAGTCCCCGGCGGCCCCGCTATTCCTGGCTACGGTGGCGACCATGGTAACGGCAGGGCAGGGGTGCTAGAATCTCCGGTGGAGGTTCGGTTGCCACCGACGACTCGACCTGGCAACATATAACGCACGCACCCTGAGGACTGACGAGAAGATCCTGGAGCTGGAAGAAGAGATAGATAAGTTACGCTGGAATATAATAGGACTATCCGAGGTCCGAAGAGAGGGGGAGGACACGGTAATCCTCGAATCCGGCAACTTATTCTATCACCGGGAGGGCGACCATCTGTCCCAAGGAGGTGTCGGATTTATCGTCCACAAGTCTCTCGTTAACAACGTACTTAAATTGCGACGAACCTCGACAGTCTTTTTAAAAACACAATTTAAAGTATAAAACGATTTAATGTTCTTTCGAAAGTGGTTAGTTACAGAATGAATTAATATTAATGTTAGAATAAGTCTAGTACAATTATCATATCTTCACCGGATAGGTTGTTCGTCTTACATTACTTAGAATTATCACTCGAGTTCTCACGCATATGCTGATGTGGCTGTTTGGAATATTGAGCCAGGGACGGATTGAGGCGATATAACTCCTCCCTCCACAAGTTCGGGATTATCCTCGGGATTATCTCGAATTTTCCAGATTTTACAGATATCAATTAATTTATGTTTAAAAATAATACTTAAAATAACTAATATAATAACTAAGATTATAATGTTGATTAAACTAACACTTTTATTAGTAATTTCACTTTTTTCATTTTCACTTAACTCACTGTCACTAATTTCTCCCATACTCTTCTGTAGTAATAGATTCAGGAACTGTACGTCTGCTATATTAACTCCATCGAGATTCATAGGCTTCTTCAGAGTACTTGACGGGTTGAGTATTATCTTTGGTAAGTTTATTACTGGCTGTCTTAGGTAGGTTATTTCTTTACCTTGAGTCTGATGTCTTTTCAGTTCGTACCCTTTGATTTTCACCTTGCAGTTATATCATCCATAGTTAAGACGTAGGTTCCTAGTAGAATCTCTTGGCTTACTTCACTGTCGCAGAATTTAGTCATAGCTGTTTCAGTATTTGAGTAAACTATCCAGCGATTTGGTTGTATGAGGTAGATCTTCACATGTTCAAGGGTGACAGGGATCGGGTGACAACTTGAGATATTTGTGAAACTGCATGATTTCTACGACACAGTTGTCATTGGTGAAGAATTGTATATCGTTCTCATGACACAGGAATCGACGTTCGTCAACCTCGCGACATGACTGAGAGAGCGGTGTTGCTTTCAACCCTTTCACAAGTAGGTACGGATTTTTAGGAAGGATGAGAGTCGTCTGGCCATTATGTAATACAGGTAAGGGAACTAATTTATAATAATTAAAAATTTCATTTCTAATAAGTGGAATACTCATAATAAACTTTATCTGATTCTGTTTTATATAGGCTTTTATCTCGATACATCTTTCTAGTTTTACAATATTTTCATAAGTGACAGGAAACACTAATTTGTCAGTTTGTTCTATTTCCTTTAACAATATTATAAGTTCTTCTGTATCAATTATTGACTGGTGTAGTACATTAATTTTACTAAAAGCAATGGCTGTTTCGATTTCATTCAAATGGAAATATAAATTATGAAAATTATCAAGGAAGATATTATAAAGGTGAATGAGTTTGGTAATCGTTTGTCGAAAATCGGAGTTGTTTAAAGCTTGAATAATGTTTTGAATATTATCTTCTACTCGTATAAAATTGCTTTTAGTGGAATTTGCAATGGCTGTAAAGGAGCCCACCATTTCGGAAACTATTGTCATTTTATTTTTAATCGCGTTTTGTTCCGTATGTAGCTTATTTATTAATTTCTCATATCTTAGAGCGTCTATCTAAGTTACCTGTGATGGCTTTTATCAAAGAGCCTACCGGATCAAGGAGACCTCTTTTGGTTCGTATTGAAGGAATTAATTGTTTAAATTTGTCGATAGTAATATTCATAGTATAATCGGTTTGATATTGTACGGTAGTAAAATCTGAATCAAATGATTTAGTATCGAAACAACTTTGAACATGCTTTTTAAGTAACCCATATCTATGCATACTTGATTCTAATTCATCGTAAATTAAATTTAAATCTAATATCTTAATAACTATCCAATTATCATAATTAACGAATGCTTGACCTTCGTCAACAGGTAACAATCCCGGATTATTGTCAATGCGAAGCTGATGAAGGGCCTGGATTGCCATCGTTCGGATCACCAGTAGAAATAATCTGCGAAGGACGTTTTATGTCTTTAATAGGAACATTAGTAATACGTTTATTGGTTTCAACGGGAACTACATTTCTTTTTATAGCACCGATGGCATGAGCCTTTTGGTAACGTGGTTTATCTTTGCCCCGTCTAGTATTAACACCTTTTATGAACACAGTATCAACTACGTCTATATCGAACTGCGATTCGCCTGCGTGTTTCTCTCTCACCGTCAACTTTTTGTCAATTATTTTATCCGTAAGATATTCATATAAATATTTGGTACTTTTAGCGTGATCCTTTACTAACTGCTGTGTGAATTGCTTATCGAAATTAATGGCAAATGTACTATTGGATTCGGTGTGTCCGAATACTACTTCAAAAGGCGTGAGATCTGTCGAAGAATGAATTGATTGATTGTATGACATAACAGCATATGTCATCACTGACGCCGCGTCTGTAATTTTATGTTCGTATTTAGCGATTCGGTAAATTTCAGTAATAGTTGAATGGAACCTTTCGATAAGTCCCATAGAGTTGGGGTTGTGCGCGCAGTACCAATGTGTAAATTGATTTTGTATAATGTTAGCATTTCCTTTAAGAGTACATTATTAAATTCCATACCGGGATCTGAACTAATTTTGGATGGAATTCCGTAAAATGAAAAATACTTTATTAAAGCTCTTATTACTTCCGGGGTAGACCTACTATTAATTTCAATTGCTTGACCCAATTTGCTAAACGCGTCTATCAAGGTTAGAAAATACTTACCTTCTATCGAAAAGGTATCAATGAAAATTTCTTGGAATGGTTTAGACTGGGTTTGAGTCAATTGAAGTTGAGGTTTTAGGGGTTTACGGTCATACTTCATTTTCTTGCAAACCTCACATGAGTTTATGATGCTCGCTACCGTTTGTTCCATATTGTTCCAATAAAACGTTCGCCTCAAATGTACTAATGTTTCCCCCTAATGCCTCTATGGCAATTTTTACCTAAATGATATTTAAGAACTATTTCGCGTTGCTCATTTTCATCTTCTACATAGACTATCCTCTTTGTACATTCATAAAATTTAACACTATCCTTTTTGAATAATTGCGTTGTGACTTCCGAAAACTGCTTGCGGTGTATGACATCTTCGAAATAAAAGAAATATTTAATTTTAGGCCTAATATACTCTTTCAGGAATTTTTTTATTAAATCCAAATTGTTTAATGGTAAGTGAACTTCCAATATGTTTTGTTTATCCCTAGACAAGTTTTTAACTGAACATTCATTTCTATTCCAGGTATGAACGAATATTTGATTTGGTTTCGCATCAATCGCTTCCTAAAGAATTAGGATTCCTGCTGTATCTATGTCTTTAGCCGAATGTACTGTATTGTTACTACTATGTCCTTCAGAAGCTGTGGCAGTGCTACTATTTGGAGATGGTATTGGATATGGAGATTGTCTACCATGTGAAGAGGGGAATACTCAACGTTTCCGAATCGGATGATACTGTTACTACGTCCTCCGCCTGATTCGAATTACCTAGCTTTACAATTTTAGAGACTACATTGCTCAACTGGCGTTGAAGTTTTTTCGTTTTGTCTATATTCACTTGCATCGAAACATCATCGTTATCAGTTAAGGCGTTAATCTTAATTCTAGATAAAGCATCAGCGTTACAATTTTGTTTCCCGTTTTTATACACTATTTCATAATCAAATTCCGATAGACGTAACTTCCATCTAGTTAGTTTGCTATTCGGTTCATTAATGGAATTTAACCAGGCTAAAGGGCGATGATCGGTGTAAATTGTAAATTTTTTTCCATATAAGTAAGGGCGGAAATGTTTGACTGCCCAAACGATTGAAAAAGTTCTTTTTCTATTGTGCTGTATTTCGTTTCAGCATCGTTCAACGTACGACTTGCAAAGGCTATAGGCTTATCACTACCGATAGGTCCCTGCAACAGAACTGCACCGACAGCAAAGTTCGACGTATCTGTGGTGAGAACGAACGGTCGAGAGAAGTCAGGATATTGTAAAAGTGGTGCGTTTGTTAAAAGCTCTTTACATCTTTCAAATGCGTCTATATATTCTTTCGTAATTTCAATTTTGTTTTTCTTTTTCAGGCAAGAGGTTAGCGGTTGTGTAAGCTTAGCGAAGTCTTTAATAAATTTTCTGTAATACCCTACTAATCCGAGAAAACTTTTTATTTCCGTCGCTGTACGCGGTAATGGATATTTTAGTACTGCTTTAATTTTTTCGTCATTTGGTTTCAAACCCTCTTTTGTAATAGTGTGACCTAGATATAGAACTTTTCTCAAGAATTCAACTTATCTAACGTGACTTTTAAATTGGTTTCTCTGAGACGATCAAAAATATTCCTTAATTTTTCAATATGTTCCTGAAGACTTGCCGAATACACAATTATGTCATCGAGGTACACTAAGCAATGGAGACCTTGGAGGCCTCTTAAGATATTATCCATTGCTCGCTGGAAAGTTGCAGGAGCTGTCTTTAATCCAAACGGCATGCGTTTGAATTCATAGTGACCGGATTGAGTTGTGAAAGCTGTCTTTGGCCTATCAGCTTCATTAACTTCTAGTTGGTGGTAGCCACTTGCCAAGTCAAGGGTACTAAAATATAGACTTGCCTAACTTATCAAAAGGTCAGTTATATTAGGTAACGGTATTTATCGTCTATTGTATTCTCATTTAATCGCCGATAATCTATGACCATTCTAAATTTAGGCTGCCCGGATGCATCTAGTTTTTTGGGGACTAAGTGAACCGGTGCGCTCCAAGGTGAGTGAGAATTTTGGATTACGTTATCTCGAAGAAGTTTGTCTACTTGTCTTTGTACTTCCTCATTTTGGGAAGGTGGATGGCGATACGGTCTGATATATATAGGATCTTCGTTAACTGTTCTAATATTATGTTTTACCTGATTTGTGAAAGAAAGCGGAATTTTCTCACTATAAAATATGTCGCGGTATTCATAGCATAATTTAGTTATAGCTTTCCGTTCTTCTTCATTTGTATGATCTAATCGTAGTTTAATTAAATTTTCCTTTAAAATCTCATCTATCTCGCAATCGGAATTTATCTCATTTATGGCACACGCATTATTTTCAAATACAGTTACATTAAACGGTTCTATAAATTTAATATTAGCTTTTTCATTGGACACGTTTTGAATAATGGTTTCGGCAAAGAAATTATCACACTTGATAAGGGCACATGGCATACGAACTCCCTCACTAAATTGGGTAAAATTAATGATCGCGTCTCCGTTTTGTAAGTTGGTAGGTATTTTTACTCGTGTTTCTGATCTTGGTTCTAAATTAATTTCATAAGGTGGATTATAAATTATTGGAATTTCAGTATTAGGTGTTCGTAAAATTTGGTGGTTCATGTCGATATTAGCTGCCAATTTTTTTAATAAGTCTGACCCAATAAGGCCGTTGTATCTACCGTCCACATCGTATATGTAAAATTTATGTGGAAGAGTACTTTTGAATGTTTTTAAAAGCGGTATAAAAATTATTTCATCGTGCCTGCTTTGCGCATGAGTACTTACAACTGTGAAAGGTTCATTGTATTTAAATTCACCAAAATATTGATCAGCCTTGGCAGGACTAATAAAGGATCTACTGCTTCCGGTGTCTATTAAAAATTTCGAATTTATTTCGGGAATTAGTATATGAGGTAATTTTAAAATGCTATCACAATAATTAAGATGGATCATTTCGGAGGGCTTTCGAAGGCTACTATCGGAAAATTTTCAGGTACTGCATTATCTTCATTATTAATTTCATTAGAATTTTCTAGGTACTGACCTTCAAATGAAGGGTCTTCTGCCAAACCATCATAGTGGTCGTAGTAGTAACCGTCAGTATTATCGTGAGAGAAATCTTGACATGACGTTGAAGGTTCCTCGCTAAAGAACAAATCATTCGTCGTCATGTTTTGCCTAATTGGTGCGGTACGCATAGATACGTCAGTGTCGTAAACGTTTTTGGGCGGTTGATTTTGTATGCCGAATTTGAATTGATTGGGTTGCTATTGCATGCCATATTTAAATTGATTAGGCTGTTGTTGAAAGCCGTATTTAAATTGGTTAGGCTGTTGTTGATTCTGCACACCGTATTTTTGAGCTTGATGTTGGGGAATGCCAAATTTAAATCCACCAACTTGGAATGGTGCTCGTGGTTGTTGGGTAAATTGATTATTGAAATTACGTGGCATTGAATTTTGTGGTGATGCAAAATGGTAGCCTTGCTGAGGGGCCGTGAATTTATTCGTGTGCAAATTAGGCCTATATCCTATCTGGTTATTGGGTACACCAAACTTGAAATTACTACTATTATTATTACTGTTTGGTGTCAAATTTGAATTTATAAATGCAGTTGGTCTCACGAACTTTGCAGAGCTAATTGTTGAACTGGTTTGGCTTTATTGTTTTGGCGTTATACTGATCTAAAGTTAATTTCTTCTGTGACTATACTTAAAGCGATCTCCAAAGTAGAACAGCCTTTGAGTCGGACAATTCTAATAAGGTCTTCGGGTAAATTGTACAAAAACACGTTCAAGGCGGTATTATTATAAATAATCATTTTGGCTGCCTTTATTCCTTCATCACAATGTCTTTGGACTTTAGCAAATAAAGAACTTTTTACATTTTGTATTCTAGTACAAAACTGAATAAATGACTCTCCTTGTTTGATTTTTAGAGATTCTAGCTCGATAGCAATACATTCCTCTGAACGAGGGTCGCCGAAATGCTGGGTCAAAATTTCTTTCAAATCTTCCCACGTACTTAAACTAGGGTTATCACTAAGTAGAGTCGCAGCTCTACCACTAAGCTTACTACTTATAGCATGGAATCTATATAAATTTTGAATCGGAGTATTGTCGCCTCCTGAATTTAATAAAACGTATTCACATTTTGAAATGAATAAATTGAGCAATTTTTCATCTCCATCGTATCTAAGAATTAAATCTAAAATGTGTGCTGGAATAACAGTTACTGCCATTTTTATTTAAACTATCTTACTTAATCTAACTTAAACTATTAACAAGTATATTATCAGCCTATTTTGTGCCAACAAAATCAGATAATTAAAAATAATATGGCCCGACGATTTTAGTTCGGAAAATGCGGAAAAGAATGGGATAAATGTAAACAGGAAGTGAAAAGGTTTACTCACAGTATGTTCAATCCCATGTCCTCCAGTTGATTCTGATCACTTCGATACTGCCGATGGTCCAATGCGCGTAATCGATTGATTTGGAAACGATAGCGCGCGCGTCGCAGGAGTTATTTGTTTGGTTCGAGGATATCCGAACTTGACTGCTATACTGACGCTTAAACCGATTTTGGGGTCCGAAAGGCGTTAGCACGACAGCAGAATATATACGGATATCCTACCGGCTGCGCCACTTAAATTGCGACGAACCTCGACAGTCTTTTTAAAAACACAATTTAAAGTATAAAACGATTTAATGTTCTTTCGAAAGTGGTTAGTTACAGAATGAATTAATATTAATGTTAGAATAAGTCTAGTACAATTATCATATCGTCACCGGATAGGTTGTTCGTCTTACATTACTTAGAATTATCACTCGAGTTCTCACGCATATGCTGATGTGGCTGTATGGAATATTGAGCCAGGGACGGATTGAGGCGATATAACTACGTTGTAAAGATCGGGAGTGTGTCGACGAGGGTTGCGTACCTTATACTCAGAATCACCAAACGGTATTCGCTGAAGGTCATACAGGTTTACGCACCAACCTCGGCACACCCCGATGAGAAGGTGGAGGAAATGTATGAGGATATCTCTAGAGCCATGCATTCCTCCAAAACCCACTATACGGTGTTAATGGGAGACTTCAACGCAAAACTAGGCACAAGAGAGAGCGGTGAGCTGAAAGCAGGGAAATTCGGAATAGGGCAACGGAACCCAACAGCAGCTGGCCGACTTTATGGAGAAAGATTGACTCTTTATGATGAACTCTTTCTTCCAAAAGCGGCCCCACAGAAAGTGGGCCTGGTCGTGTCCCGACGGTTCGACGAAAAATGAGATTGACTTCATTATGGCGACCAGACGACAACTGTTCAGTGATGTCCCAGTGATCGCGAGGGTGAACATTGGCAGCGATCACCGAATGGTGAGAGGCACTGAACCTAAACGTTAAGTTGGAGAGGTCACGTCTAATGAAGTCAACGCCCGTCCCCTCGTGCTCTAATCCAAAGCCCCGAAAACTTTCAGCTCGAGTTACAAAATCGTTTTCAGTGCCTAGAATTTTGCAATGAAGTGGACGATATGAATGACAAGCTTGTGGAAACTGTCCATGCGGTCGGAGCTAAGTTCTGTAAGACCCGTAGCAGAAGAACACAAAACTCTCCGAACACACTCTTAATCTCATGGTTGTTAGACGGAGATGAAGCTGCAGTCTTCAGCAGATTTGACAGCATACAGGCAACTGAACAGACAGATCTCCAAATGCATGCGGCGGGACTTGCGCAACTTCAATACAGCTCGTATTGAAGAAGCGATCGAGCGTAACCAGGGCTCCAAAGTCTTTGCCAGAGATCTCTGCCAGTCTGCCAGAAAGAGCCAACTTTCGAAGCTGAAGACCGATTGTGGCAGCATCGTTTCCGGGACACCTGAGATTTTGAGTGAGATTGAGAGGTTCTATGGGCAGCTGTACACGTCATCGTTGGAGCCACGCGCAAGTGTGAGTAACGATCCAAGAGCAAGTCTTATCCGACACTATTCCGATGATATCCCGGACGTCAGTCTGAGCGAGATTAGAATGGCTCTCCAGCACCATAATAAACGGCAAGGCCCCAGGCGAGGATGGAATTACAGCGGAGCTTCTGAAAGCGGGTGGAAAACCGGTACTTGAAGTCCTTCAGAAGCTCTTTAATTCCGTTCTCCATGGTGGTATTACACCGAGACGTGGAGCAGAAGTGCGGTGGTCTTGTTCTTCAAGAAAGGCGACAACGCTCTTTGAAGAACTACAGACCGATTTCCTTCTGAGCCGCGTCTACGTGCTGTTTTCGAGAGTCATTACGAATCGTCTCGCATGCAGACTCGACGACTTCCAGCCTCCCGAACAAGCCGGTTTCCGAAAAGGCTTTAGCACCATAGACCACATACATACTCTTCGGCAAATTGTACAGAAGACCGACGAGTACAATCTGCCACTTTGCCTTGCGTATGTGGACTATGAGAAAGCCTTTCATTCCGTCGAAATTCGGCGGTGCTGCAGTCCTTCAGCGGTGCCAAGTGGACTGTCGGTATATCGAGGTGCTGAAGTGTTTGTACAGTAGGGCTACGATGGCTATCCGAGTACAGAACCAGAGTACGAAACCTATCCAACTGCAGAGAGGTGTAAGACAGGGTGACGTAATATCCCCAAAACTCTTCACCGCTGCATTGGAAGACGTTTTCAAGCTACTGGACTGGAAAGGATACGGTATTAACATCAATGGCGAGTACATCACTCACCTTCGATTTGCCGACGATATAGTCCTTATGGCAGAATCGCTGGAGGATTTAAGCACTATGCTCAATGACCTCAATAGTGTCTCCCAACGGATAGGTCTCAAGATGAACATGGACAAAACAAAAATCATGTTTAATGTCCATGTCACACCTATGCCGGTAGTTGTTGGGAGCACTAAGCTCGAAGTTGTTGACGAATATGTTTACCTGGGACAAATAGTCCGACTAAGTAAGTCCAACTTCGACCGAGAGGTCAATCGACGGATTCAACTCGGCTGGGCAGCGTTCGGGAGATTACGACCCATCTTCTCGTCAGGCATACCTCAAAACCTCAAAACTAAATTGTACAACCAGTGCGTGTTGCCAGTGATGACATACGGAACTGAGACGTGGTCCTTCACTGCTGGCCGTATGAGGAAGCTCAAGGTCGCTCAGCGAGCTATGGAGAGGGCTATGCTCGGGGTTTCTCTGCGTGATAAACTTAGAAATGAGGATATGCACAGTAGAACCAGAGTAACCGACATAGCCCAAAGGATTAGTAAGCTGAAGTGGCAATGGGCCGGCCATATAGCTCGAAGAACCGACAACCGATGGGGAAGAAAGGTTCTCGAGTGGCAGCTTCGTACCGGCAGGCGAAGTGTAGGGCGTCCCCCCACTAGATGGAGTGACGACCTGGTAAGACATGCAGGGAGTCAATGGATGCAGGTGGCTCGGGACCGTGCTTTGTGGCATTCCGTGGGGGAGGCCTATGTTCAGCAGTGGACTTGTGAAGGGCTGTAATGAATGAATGAATGAAAAAGGAAAAGCAAGAATTATTTAAAGTTAAAAAGTTAAAAGTTAAAGTTACAGCCTATATACGTCCCACTGCTGAGCACAGGCCTCCCCTCATTTCTGAGAGGGTTTTAGGGCAAGGAAATGTCCGCCGCGCTGCCCCAATGCGTGTTGGCGAACTTCACATGTCTTCGAAATATTTTTTTTTTGATTTCTCAGACATGCTGGTTTTCTCACGATGTTTTCCTTCACCGCCGAGCACGTGGTAAATCAGCACTTAAAATTGCAACTAACAATTTCTGTGGTGCCGGCGGGGATCGAACCCGGGTTGCTCGCGTACTGTGTAACTTACAGCGAGCGCTAACCATCTGAGCTACCACGGCTCTTAATTATTTAACAAACTTAAATTGTATTCAGTTGAGGTGGAAAACATGAAAAATTGTTATGAGACTGATATATAGTGTCTTAATTCAGAAATTTTATCTCTTCAAACCTCATTAAAAATTATTTCGAATAAATATAAATCAGCAGGGAATAAGATAAAAGAACACATACTGGCCATGAATAATCTGGTAAAGTCATGTAAGTATAAAGAAGAACGTTTTGACTCCTTATTAAATCATCAAAATGAGTATCAGCGCTCAATGCCAGGTTCTTTAGGGGCAGTGTGTGTTAATAACACAATAAGCAATATTGACTCAATTTCTTCATCTACACACTATGAAAGTACTGTAAAAAATATAAAACTAAAAAGTAATTCAGATAGTGAAAAAAATAAAGTTATTGTGTATAGTGATAACATAGGTAAAAATTTGAGAATATTATTAAATAACTATTTAAAAAAGGGCAACAGATAAGTAATTATTGCACGCCTCGAGCATCATTAAGCCAAATAATGAATAAAATTTTAACTAGTTAGTTTCGACTTTTATCAAAAATCTGATACGAGTGACATACACAAAGCAATCCAATGTAATGACCTTAATTACACACCACTAAATTTACATCAAACTACTACACAACAACCCCATAACTTAGTTACAGACCCAGAGCAAATTTTAAAAGAAGCATGGAAACAAAAAGTGCTGCACGGCCGACACTATCACGACCTGGAACAACTCTTGATTGATAAAGCTGCGTCAAATCAATGGTTAAAAATAGGTTCTTTATTGCCTGAAACCGAAGGTTTTATTACCGCAATCCATAACCAAGTCAAGTTATAAATACTCGCAATTACAGGAAATATATCATTAAAGATCCCACTGTAACAGATGATAAATATCGAAATTGTCGCATACATTCTGAAACCATTCAGCATATAACTGGAACATGCCCACATCTCGCCCAAACCGATTACGCTCATAGACATAACCAGGTAGCTAATATCATACATCAAACTCTTGTTATTCAACATAACCTCATACAAGACACTATTACACCTCATTATAAATACATCCCAAATACAGGTCTAGAAAATACAACACATAAGTTGTACTACGACCGCGCCATTCTAACTGATAAAACAGTACATTATAATAGACCAGACATTAAACTGCCTGATAAACTTAATAAAATCACCTACCTCATTGATATAGCTATACTTGACACACAATATTACAAAGACAATAACAGAAAAAAATCCACAAATATGCAGATCTCCAAGACGAAGTTAGTAGAATTTGGTGACCAGAAAAAGTATACATGTACCTATTGTGTTATCAACTATAGGAGTAATCCCAACACATCTTCACCATAGCCTGAAACTATTAAATATAAAAGAGAATAAATACATACAATTACAGAAGGCCGCCATATCAAATACGTGTCGTATCGAGAGATTTATTTTACAAATGGATGAAAACGAAGTTACGTCCAATATCCCTAAAGCCCAGAACACACTACTTAATAAAATTTTCATGTTCTTTTTACTTGATGAATACCCGTAATTAGCATTAATAACGACCGAAAGGCTTGAAAAAATAAAGATATAGAAATACATAATAACAATCGTTTGGTCTCCCCTGCCGAGGGCTTCCATATGGTTGGGTTTATATTTATTTATGTATTTTCTATTTGTACATTTTACAATACTAATATATATTTATTTATATTTATTATTTTCATTTATACAACCCAACCAGATGAGAAAACTATATGAATACTCCAAATAATTATAACTTTATTTCAAAAACTGTACAATTAATTCAATGTCTTGATTTAAAATAGTCTACAATAACAGGCACCTGAACTAGGACAAACTTGTATCTCAGGTGTATGTATATATGTGTAATGAAATGACATTTCATTAAATTGAATTTTCCGCGCTTCGCGCGTGTATTAGGTTGTCTGTGGAAGTGAGTAGAGGGCGCATCGGAGTGACGCGCATTTCAATGGCGGATGATGTTCAGATTATTTTGTGATTTTATTGTTATAAAAAACTTATAGAAAGATAAATGAAAGGATATAATTGAGGAGGCGATATTAGTGAACTTTAAATGTCGTTTCTTTGTATTTTCAGGTGAGATAAAAGTGTAATTCTCATAGTTTGTTGTAATATTGTAAAAGTAAAAATGTGTTAAATAAAACTTTGTATTTTCAGAGAAACAATTTGTGTTTAATAGTGAAAATCCTCAATAATATATCTTATAAAACGACATTTTCGTTTACTAAATGAAGATGGACCGGCTGCAATTTGAGTTTACGATGATAGCTTCAAATGATGGCAAATCTAACGTATTAGCCATAACCTCAATATCTACAGAAGAAGGAAAATGTTATGTTTTACCTGATGAGCTGAAGCCGGTGATTCATCATACATATATTGTTAAAATGAACACTTTCTCTAAAATAAAAAATAGCATAAAGAAAAGGCACCAAAGTAGAAAAATATGGATAAAATTGGATGAAGATCTAAAGAAAACATATATAGATGAGGAAGGTAATATGCAATTCTTAGATCAATATTTAGAAGAAATGAGCACAAAACAACCAAAAGACAAAGATGACAGTTTGCAACATATCTTGGAAAAATTAATAGAAACTACAACCAAGAAAGAAAATCAACATAACCTAAAACATATTTCAGAGAAATTTATTATTGAAAAATTCACAAGCAAGAACACTAATGCAATGCAATGGATAGAGAATTTTGAAAAAGAATGTGAGCGCTTTAATATAACAAAAGATGAAACAAAAATAGATATATTGAGGTTATTTTTAGAAAAATCTTGTTTGGATTGGTATAGCTCGATGGTTATAAAACTAACAGTAAATTCTGAATGGAAGGAATGGAAAGACAAATTTTTGGAAACTTTTAAAAACCAAGGATGGGACATAGTCACAACTGCTCTCGCATTCAGGTATAAAGAAGGACTGTTAATTGATTATGCTATAAAAAAAGAACGGCTTATACTAGATATAAACAAATCGATAGACCCGAAAACAATGATAGATCTGATTGCAACAGGTCTACCTGGGTTTATATTAAATAGGTTAAACAGGGACGAACTCAACAACACTACTGAATTGTTCAACGAGATAAGAAAATATGAAAGTATGATGTACAAGAAAAACTCAACTATAATAAAAAGTGGTACATTTCTTTATAAAAATAAAAGTAATGAGAAGAAGCCATGTAAGACTTGTGAATCTTTGGACAAAGGAATTAGATATCATCCGGAGGAGTCATGTTGGTTCAAGAAAAATAAAAATGAATCTGAAAAGGTCTTTAAAGCCAAAAATGTAAATAATAACTCCATTATTGAAGTAGATATGAATACTGATAAAAAAAACGAGTAAGTACACCATTAATCAAAATCAAGCTTTTATTAGAAAATAAATTAGAAGTGAGGGGCATTTATGATTCAAGCTCGCAGATCTCGTTAATAAATTCAAGACTGATTAAAGTAAAAGACATAAAAGACAATGTGAATATAGCATATATGAAAACGGTTAATGGTGTGAAGAAGACGGATGGCTTGATAACAATAAAAATAAAAATCTTTGATTTAGAAGAAGAGGTGGATGTATATGTAGTAGAAAATGAAGATTTTGATGATTTTATAATCGGATTGGATATGATAAAGAAATTCAAATTAACCCAAAATGAGGACTTGCGGATAGAACAAAAGAAAATAACAAATAAAATAGACAGGATGTCTAAAGATAACACAAATGAAGATAAGAATATAAAAACATATGCAATAAATTTCAATGAACACATAGAAACAGAGGAATTTGTTAGTATGACAGACCATTTAGATAATGAAAAGAAAATTGAGATAGAGAAAATTATAAAGGAATATAAAACAATTTTTGCTAAGGACAAGTATGATATAGGATCAGTTAAAGATTATGAAGCTCATATAGATTTACTAGTAAATAGATACTGTAGTAAAAGACCATACAGATGTACAATAGAAGACAAATTAGAAATTGAAGTTACTAAAGAATAATTTAATAGAAGAATCCTACAGTCCTTTTGCTGCACCAGTGACATTGGCATTTAAAAAAGGTGAAAATAGAAAATCCCGCTTATGTGTAGATTTCAGAGAACTGAATAAAATTGTTGTACCACAAGCTCAACCTTTCCCATTAATAGATGATTTGATTATTAAAACTAGAAATTGTAAATATTTTACTACACTGGATATAAACTCAGCATTTTGGGCAATACCACTACGGGTAGAAGATAGAAATAAAACAGGATTTGTCACACAAGATGGCCACTTCCAGTGGACCTGCCTCCCTTTTGGCTTGAAAACATCACCAGCAATTTTCCAGAGAATTTTAAGCAATATTCTAAGAAAGCACAATCTCACAGGATACTCCGTAAACTATATTGATGATATTTTGATATACTCGTCCACCTTTGAAAAACATATAAAACACATAAGAAGTGTATTAGAGGCAATAATAAAAGAAGGCTTTAGATTGAAGTTTAAGAAATGTACCTTTGCTTCAGATTCAGTAAAGTACCTTGGCCATGTAATTCAGAACAATTCGGTAAGACCACTAAAAGACAATTTGATTTCAATAAGACATTTTCCAACTCCTAAGACGCAAAAGAATATCAGACAATTTTTGGGAAAAATCAACTTCTACCATGAATACATACCAAGAAGCGCAATTATCTTAGATCCATTACATAATTTATTAAGAAAAAACGAAAAGTTTGTGTGGTCAGAGAAGTGTGAAGAATCATTTAATCAAATAAAAAGATATTTATGTTCTCAACCGGTATTGGAAATATATGACAAAGACTTACCAATAAAAATCTTTACAGATGCATCCTTAGAGGGCATCGGGGCAATACTAAAACAAACACAACTAGACGGTAAAGACAAACCAGTCGCATATTTTTCAAAAAAATTGAATGAATCTCAAAAACGAAAAAAGGCTATATATTTGGAATGTTTTGCTATGAAAGAAGCTGTTAAATACTGGCAACACTGGCTCATTGGAAAACAATTCACTATCTACTCAGACCACAAACCTCTAGAGAACATGAACATTAAAAGCAGGACAGACGAAGAATTGGGTGATCTCACATATTACCTGTCTCAGTATGACTTTACAGTAAAATATATACCTGGTAAAGAAAATGTAGAAGCAGACTGCTTGAGCCGAAACCCTGTATTAGAATCAGAAGATAACAAAGAGGAACTATTGAAAATAGTTAATTTAATACAAATAAAAGATATAGTTGAAGACCAAGAGAAAAATGAAACAATAAAAGAAAAGAAAGCAAATCTTATACACAAAAATAGAATTTATTATAAAAAAATAAAGCAACATGAAAAGATTATCCTCTCAGAAGAATTTAGTAAAAGACTCATAAAAAAGGTGCATGAAGATTTATGCCATATTGGGATCAGACAATTGCAGAAAAAAATAAGTCCAATATATACAGCTAAAAACCTAACAAAAAATATCATAAATATTTGTAAAACATGTGAAATATGCATAAAAAATAAATCAAGATGTCAAGGAAAATTTGGATTAATGTCACAACTGGGACCAGCAACAAAACCATTTGAGATTATGTCAATGGATACTATCGGTGGCTTTGGAGGCTCTAGGTCAACAAAAAAATACCTACACCTTTTAGTAGACCACTACACAAGATATGCATTTTTTGCAACTTCAAAAACACAGAATGCAAGTGACTTTATAAAACTAACAAAGAATGTGCTAGAGACAGATGAGATTGGAATAATTCTGACAGATCAATATCCGGGCATCAATTCAAGAGAATTTAAGCAACATTTGCAAGAGAATAATATTAAACTAATTTTTACAGCTGTGAATACACCATTCTCGAACGGCTTGAACGAAAGATTAAATCAAACAGTAGTAAATAAAATTAGATGTAAAATAAATGAGAAAAATAATAAGAGAACATGGACAACAGTGGCAAGAGAATGCATACAGAAATATAATGAAACAGAACACTCCGTTACAGGCTTTGCACCAAAATATTTACTGAATGGTACGAATGTCAGTATCCTACCAAATGAATTAAAAACAACAGAAAGGGAAGACAAGTGGATGGCTGATAGAAGATTGGCATTAGAGAATACAATAAAATCCCACAAGTACAACAAGAAAATATTCGATAGAAATAGGAAAATGCAAGAATTTAATATAGGAGACAGTGTATATGTAGAAAATGGAAATAGATTGAATAGAAAGAAATTAGACGAATTAAAAATAGGCCCTTTCAAGATAGTAGAGAAAATATCAAACTCCATTTATAGGATTGACACTGGCAACAGAAAAACAGAATCAACTTTATTCCACATAACAAAATTACAACCTGTCACAACAGAAGCTGAAGAAGATGAAGTAGAAGAAAACGAATATGAAGATAACTTATAGGTACAGTGTGTGGATATATTGTTTAGAATTTTCGCTCTTAGGTGGGGAGATGTAATGAAATGACATTTCTAATATTAGTTTTACTTACTTTACCTTTGCAGAGTTTATCAGTGACCTCTCTTCTGTAGGGCAATTTAAAGTGCTGTGTTAGTAATGTACTCATAACGAATAACTGGCGCACTGATAGGACATTATAGGATTTATATAAGAGATGGGATGGGAATAAGATATGTTGCGACTTTTAATACAGCTCTTTGAGTGCGTTCTAGTGGTAACAGTGTAGTTTTAGCTGCTCCTCGCCATGAGGTTTACAATAGGTGAGAATCTATTGACATAATGCGAAATATACTTGCTTTACTACCTTAATATCAGCAATAGAACGAATCTTTTTTAAAATAAACATTAGTTTACGAACTCTATTGCACAGGTGGTCTGTGTGGTTTTAAAATTAAAAGTAGAATCTAAAATTATTCCAAGGTATTTAATAGTTTTTCTATTTAAAATAAGTGGTCAATTACATTTAGACTCTTCGAATGAGCAACATTGATGTGCAAATTTCTGGAATAGTTATATGCTGGGTTGAGCTGCGCAAATGAATATATTTGGTTTTGTCCGTATTCAGTGTTAATATATTTTGTTGGAGCCATTTATTAACTCAACAATCTTGCTGTGCAATTAAATAAACCTTTTCTACTGTATTTGCGGAAAAAAGAGCACGGTATCATTTGCTTAAATATTATATAATATAGTTGTAGTTCTTGTACTATTATTTATTCTGTGGTTGTAGCAAGAATGGGTCCACTCGACCGGGAAGGACCACACTCTCACAGAAAACTTGCGTAAAATAGCAGCTTAATGCTGTTGTGTTTTTTACGGTAAGTGTAGAGAACTGCAGACCCTTTTTACTGGATATGGCATTCCATCTTAGTCCTCAGGGGTGACAGCAAATTTCCATCTTGATTTTTCATCGAAGATAAATGTAGATTTCTATGGGCCAAAGATTCATTTACCGCCAGGTAGACTGTGTGCTCGTTTGTCACCCCCAATCTGTTAAATAAATAATTGGGATTGTTTTTTTGAATGTGATTTTCTCGATAAGACCTAAGTGGTCTGTAGCTTTTTGACTAAGCTCCGTGCCGCGGTCTTTTATTTTACGTCTGGCGTAGACGGGGTGGGTTATTCAAGACTTTCCGGCGTTTCCTATTGTTTCTCTTACGACGCCTACGAGATAAACATTGTTTTGTGTACGACAATTAATTGATATCCATTTACATAATTTTACTTTGTTTTCAGACAGTACTGTTCTATTTTCTACTTCGCCTAACCTTTAATTTAATTTTGTTTCTAGATAACAATCGAATCTCTCGAATATCCAAACTGAGAATAGCTTACTTAAAATTTAGTTTAAACATTGATTTCGTTCGTTGAAGTACATAAATAATAACAATAACTTCTTAAAAAGGTTATAACTTCTTAAATTTTTTATTGAAGTGTTGTACTGGCGTAATTTTTAACGTATATATAATGTGAATTATAAGATTAAGTAATATTACATATTTAATGACAAGATGTGGCAGCGTAGGAGAATAAATTATCCTGCCTCATTTATAACTCGTAATAATTACAAAAGAAAATGCTATGAAGATCTTGTGGCCTTTCACAAATATGGTGAAAGAAAACATCTCGTATTTAAAATGCATTTCATATTTAAAATACTTAAATCTTTTAAGGTGAGTAGTAGCGAAGGGAGAACAATGGTAGTTTTATAAATATAAAATTATTTATTTCACTTATTTCAAGAGGCATTATTTAAAGTTGTAATAAACTTATGTGTATGTTTTTTCCCTAATTTTATAAAGTGCCAGTGCTTGACTAAGATTTAACCTGGTGGTAAGTAGTGATAAGGTCCTAGATGATAAATCGTATTGCCCATTATGTGTATGTATTTTTAGACAAAATATAATTTATATGACATAATATACATATGTATAGGTAACATATAAAAATTTCAAGAATATAGTGCACATGCAATGAATCGCAGCATCCAATTACCGTCAGATGGACTGATAGTTCGTTATCATTCTAACTTTTGTAAAACATAAAGGTGTAGAAGAATAAGCTTCTAGCAAAATAATTATACACATAAGGCAAGCTCATGGTCACTCAAGAAATGAGTAGAACCAGAGTAACCGATTTAATTCAACGGATTAGTAAGCGGAAGTGGCAGTGGGCCGGCCATAAGGCTCGAAGAACCGATAACCGATGAGGAAGAAAGGTTCTCGAGTGGCAGTCTCGTACCGGTTAGTGAAGTGTAGTGTGGACTCCACTAGATGGAGCCTACCTTGTAAGTGCAGGATCTCAATGGATGCAGGTGGTTTAGGACCGTGTTTTGTGGCATTACTTTTAGGGAGGCCTATATTCAGCAGTGGAATTTTGAAGGGCTGTAATGATGATGATGACATAAGAAAATCAGAGAAAGATACTTATTAGTTCATAAATAATTATTCAACTATATCTATAATTCAGACAAATTGTATTTATATGACACTGAACTTATTGCTCGCTGACATGACATTCCATAGATTTTGTATTTTTTTTATAGGATAAGGGTGACAAGCGAGCACACCCAAGTAACATTTTTCCGGGCCTAGGTTGTAAAAATGCCTTTAGGGTTTAAAAAGGTTGTAAAAAGGTTAATGCATTGCTATCTGGTCATATCAAGTACTTGAGAATGATTATTAAGTCCTAACACTAATTGTTTATTATTACAACCTTGGAGCCGCTGACAAGAGCTTAAATTAACGTTATTGTGACTTGTGTTTCAAGAGCATATAGCCCTAGGATCATAAAGTTGTCATTGACTCCTGATTAAGTTCTAAAAAGACTAGCATTTTACTTAAGTAAGATCTAAAGGTAAAATTTTTAACTTTCATATTACTACAAGGTTGTGGATTGTTGAAATCGCTTATAAGTAATTTCTAAAACCTACTTCAAACCTTTAGGCTGTATTAGAGTTATCTATGTAAACAAATTAGGACTGTGTGATAAAAACCCAAACCAATAAGCTATTCTTAAGAGCTGAAGGTATGATTAAAGTCCTACAAGAATGTTTTAAAGCTTTACAGACGTCCTCAAAGAATGTCAGTTGCCTCCGCGACTTCAAAGCAACGATTGTCTTGCAGGATGGACCAACACAGGGTGTCATCAAAAAAACGAAGTGGAAATTTTAAACGTAAATTGCGTAAAATTTCTTAAGAATAATTAATACACCGATAAGTTTCAAGTCATCATTTTATTACAGTAGTTAGGTATCGTAGATCGTGACTGCCAAATATGGGTTTTTTTTATTATTTATTTCCCATTTGCACAAGTTACCACTACTTGAGGCTCTTTCAGAACGATTATCGCTGTCGGCGACTGTCGTCATTGTCGAGTCTCAGATCTGTAAGAGCCATTTTAAGTAAATCAAAATGACCAAACGTAAGTACAAAATGAGTTTTAGCCGGTCCCGCGGCATGTGATATCCATGATGGATTTCCTCATATAAAAATGGATGTTCGGCTGTTCAATTTTATCTATTTTTACAGATCATTGACTCCGCTCAAGATGCCCGACCTTCTGAAACCCCTTTAGTTTCAACCACAGGTGACATGACATCGTCTGAAATATTTGAAGAATCACAAAAAAGTAAATCAGATGATGATGGTGATTTATCTGAAGATTTTGAAGACCTTGAAGCTCTTACAACAACAAGGGATTTAAGAATGTGGTCTTTGAAACACAAAATTAAACATGTTGCCTTAAAAGACCTTTTAGACATATTGAACAAACGAACTAATCTGAAACTTCCTAAGGACCCTAGATCCTTATTGAATACTCTGAGTGGTAATATACAAAAAAAATATTAAGGCGGTCAATACTGGCACAATGGACTCGAAGCATGTCTTCGATTTTTTCATGAGCTGACGAAGACATTTCAGTTAAGATAAACATTGACGGATTACCTATATTCCATTCTTCAAAAAACGAGTTTTGGCCAGTCCTTTTTACAATTGACAATTTGAACCCTAAACCAATGATTATTGGTATTTATAATGGAAAAATAAAACCTCAACGAATTCTTGTCACCATTAGTTGAAGAATTGAACACAATTTTAAAGCAAGGCATTAAAATTGGTGATTATACTATAGCGGTAACATTAAAATGTTTTGTATGTGATTCCCCAGCAAGGTCCATACATCAAGGGTAAGAGTGACCATTTTTAAATGAAATTAGCTTGTTTTATTTGGTGAATTTTCACAATCATCACATGAAATAAATGTTATTAAAACCCTCGATGAACAGAAAGTAGAAGCTGGAAAAGTCGGTGCAAAATTCTTTTTTGAGTTCCCAGTATCAGAAAGTTTACCTAATAAACCTGTACCTGTTGAAAATATTTTCAAAAGCTTTCAAAAGGTTGTTGTATGCAATGCATTCTGTATCAGGTTCTATACCCTAAGTTAGTATAATTACTTTTTTTTTACAGGAGTGGCGAATTTCAATTTCTATAGAGGGAGAGTATTCACACGTGTCCTACACTAATTACTATCCGAACAAAATCTTCCCGAATAGGACTGACGATACATTTCGCAGTAAATACGATGAATATCATCACAAGATAGATTCCCCTCTTTTGAAACTTCCGATCAACATGATTGACGCCTTTCCAGTAGCAGATTTGTTGCATTTGATAGATCTGGGCATAGTAAAAAGACTTCTCACTGGTTGGCGTGATGGATATTTCAAAAATAAGTCGTTGAAATGGCCTAGTAAAACAACTAAATAATTGTCTTTAAAAATGCAATCCCTCAAATTGCCTAAAGAGCTACACAGAAAAATAAGAGGATTGGATTGCTTATTATTCTGGAAAGCATTAGAATACAGAATTTTTTATTAAATTACGGGATTGTTGTACTAAAAGGGGTGGTACGTGATGACGTGTATGAACATTTTCTGATTTTGTTTTGTGCAGTTACAATTTGTTCGACAGATCATTATAAAGGATTATATGGCGTTGCACGTGAACTTCACTTTGCAAATCAATATTGCATAATATACGGTGAGCAGTATCTTACAAGTAACGTTCATAACCTGATACATTTAACAGAAGATGTTCAAAATTTGGGGAATCTAATAAAATTTAGCGCCTACCCATTTGAGTCAAAATTGTATGAAATCAAAAATAGGTTGCGTAGCGGTAATAAGCCTCTAGCTCAAATAGCCAACAGGTTAATAGAGATTCAAAAAGCTCAGTATGATGTGCAAATAGATGTGAAGAGTGATGTATATCCACAGTTAAAATACGTCTCCAGCTATTCCTATCTTAGTCACGTGATCAAAGATAATTCAACGCCTATTTACAAAATGCCAATATTAGAGGATGTTTTTAACAGTGGTAGAGCCGCGCTGCAGCTTCTGCTGTAGCATGGATGGGCCGGCTCGAACCGGGGCGGTACCACGACCTCACAGAATACCAACGTAAAGTAGGAGCTTTGCTTCTGCGTTTCGCTTGGTTAGTACAGGTGGCCGGAGGCCCAATCCCCCCCCCCCCCCCCATAACATGGTAGCGGAATTTAAAAAGAAAGAACTACCCCAGGAGGGTACCAGCACCCCTGGTAATGGAGAATCCAGAATCCCTCACTGAGCATCCACGGTCAAGCTACCCTCTTCCTGAGCGTGGGTGCTCAGGCTGTTCAAAATATTTGGTTATAAAGAACCGTTATAATATATAATAATTATTATGTATATATATTATAACGCTTAGGTTGATTCTGTTGGTTCGGTGGTTAGCGTGACCCCGCGATTGACCCCCCCCCCCAACTTCGCGCCATCCCCCCGCGGACAACAATTTTGTAAGTGTAGATTAATTTTTTATCGCCTTTTATGACATTCCTAATTAAAACCCAGAATTAGTTAAAAAAAATCGTTTTAAATTGATTCAGTACTTACTGGTATTTTGTTTGTTTTTTTTTTAATAAAGAACTCCTTGTGAAATGTACCATCCCTCCCCGTCCTTCATCTACCTACCAAACACTAAAAATAACAAAACAAAAATTCTAACTTACTTTCATTCGAAGAACAGCCTGTAGTAGTTCGCACACTTTTGTAACGATCGATCGAACGCACTTCCGGATACAACCAAAACTTGAAAGCAACTAATTATGCTCAGCGGTTGTTTTTGCGACTAGCAAGTCTTGAACTACTCCTGGCGATAACCTTTAAGTTGTGAAAACAGCCTAGTCGTTTTAAGTAGGTCCGCGGGATTACCTTTTGCTCTTATTTTGGCAAACATTGAGAGATTTTAGCTGTTGCAGTTTTAAAAAAGTTAATTTTAATTCCTTATAGTAATTTCCTCATGCCGGCCATATTTTTTCACGGAAATTAAAAAAAATTTAATAAAAAAACAATATTTTAGTAAATTAAGGAGCGTGTGCTTTCTTTTGCTTATTTACGATTTAAAGTATATGTTTTTTATATGAATAGAAGTTTTATTATAATTTTATTCTAATGCTACTTTACAGGAATTTCCGCATTTTATCTTTTTTATTTCATTAAAATATCACCAAAAATTGTAACTTTCGAAAGGCCCGTATCTTATATAGCACTATTATCTTAAAGTATCACGATAAAGTGCCAGTTGCACTACATTTATCCTGAAATAAGAAGTTAAGTGCATATAATTTTTATGAATATTATTTATCTCGCCATTTTGAAACTTGGTATGATGACAGGGAATGGCGACATTTAAATCCACGATTAGTGTTTTGTGTAAAAATATTTTACTTACACAGAAACGTTCTAAGAATAGGACTCCTTGAAAAGCATTTATTCATAACCATCAAAAAGTTTTAAGGTTGTCAAAGAGTTACATCCAAGATTACTTTAGAACTTAGAAGCTACTTTGCAAGGTTGTATTAACGTTGAATTAAGGTTGTGAAGGTTATATTTGGGTTCTGTGTAAGTAGTTAGATAGGTTTTGGATTTGAGCTATAGGTTTTGCTATAGCTCTCAGAAAGGTTCTAAAACGTGGGCCCTTTTTGCACACAGGAGGTTAATATAAGGTTATTAAAACGTCATTGAGTCTATTAAGACTTACGGACGGATTTCCATATAAAAGTTCTAGAACCTTTCCAAAACCTTTCTGAAACCTAAAATGTTACTTGGGTAAGGGTGACAAACGAGCACACAGTCCACCTGATGGTAAGTGGTTGCTGTGGCCCATAGACATCTACATCTGTCTTCATTTGTGAATCAAAATGCAGATTCGTTGTCTAGAGTTGAGAACTAAGATAGAATGCTTCTTTTCCAGTAAAAAGGGTCTCCGGTTCTCTACACTCACCATACGAAATAAAGCAGCATTAAGCTGCTATTTTACGCTGGTATTCTGTGAGAGCGCGGTCCTTCCCCGGTCGAGCCGACCCATTCGTGCTACAACTATACAAATAATATAGCTCTAACACGTATGTAAATTTCGAAATGATATAGGCTATTTTAAATTTGGATAATAACTGCAGCATGTATGTCATTCTGCTTAACATAATTTATGTTAAAAATGAAGAAAGATTTTTCTTTAATTTAAAAAAAAAGTTACATTGTTAATAAATTATGATTTTACCTGAATCGTGGAGGCATTTTACACACAAAAATCGCACATGGGAAAACAACAGGTGGCCGAACTTTTTTTCTTCTCAGTAGTCTGTTTGGGTAGATACAACCCTCTTTTCGAGATAACGATAATTATTTAAATACGAACTTCTTCGTAATGTACAGATTTGTAGTAATGTACAGTGTTTTTCATTCGATTAAAGAAACGGAAAATAAGCTTTAGAATTAATCACATTTATATCAAACTTAGCATATAATACATAGCAATAATAATAAATCATTAAACGAATTTGTGACGAATGATAACTATTGAAAACTACAATTAATAATATAGAAACATTCACACTTTCTCAATATGGCTACGTTCTTCTTTCCATTTTAATTGCTTGCTAGACTGAGGTATTACAAAGATAGCGTCAGTGGATATACCTTATTTGAAATACTTGATCATATTCACCCCGCTAGCAGAAATTTTGGCGACCACAGAACCAATACACTCGTACTGATAAAGTTCCTTCAATAAAATAAAATTGCTCGCATTTGGATCCAGCTATTTTGAATGGATCTTCTGCCATAAATCGATCGCCAGGGTTTCGTCTGTCAGCCAGCAGGGAGTATATAGGTATATTAGCCATCCCTTACACCCTTACTTGTTACTTTAGTTTCTCTAAAAGTATTTATGAAAAATAATCTATAGATAAAAATAAAATTAAAGTTTCTGTCTGTAATATCAAATTAACTGCCTTACGTTGAGCTAAGCTTAGCGTAAAAATAAATGGTCTTTGATTACCATTTTCTTCTTTGAAATCATAGAGCAACATAGGCCCACAGGCGGTCTGGTACGTTGGCGGCCCGTGTTGCTCTATGTTTGAAACCTAAATAACGCATAGAGCAACACAGGCCACAGGCGCTCCGGTATGTTATCGGCCCGTGTTGCTCTATGAAATAACGTTACATAGGCCCTACCCAGGCGAAGCCATGGCTGGTCACTAGTTATCAATATAATAAAAATAACTCGTATTTATGACACGTTTCGTTGTTACCTACATAGTATATATATAATATCGAATTGTGTAGCAACTTACATAATATTATGGTAATGTAGGTAAAATTAAAAAGAAAAATGTACGTTGAATGCAATATTTACGGCACACAAATAAATTCCATTTTGACATTAATTAATACAGGTATTACAGAGCGTATAATTTGCAGATTTTCGCCGTAATAGCCATTCGCGTATAAATAAATAATAGAATTATTTACACTTATGTAAATTAACTTGTAAATTTATAAAAAGTGAAATCAGAAATCATATGTTATGTGACTGTAGATTAAATAATTAATGCTATTATAAAGCAGGATTGAGAACTAGTGGAGTTTAAGTTGCACACTTTTAACGACTCGAGCTAGCAATATTTAATATAGGCAACCTGAGGACTGAACACAAGATTTTAGAGCTGGAAGAAGAGATAGCAAAGTTGCGCTGGGATTTATCGTAAAAAAGTATCTCGTCAACAACGTTGTAAAGATTGGGAGCGTATCAATAAGGGTTCCTCTCAAGCTCTAATCTTAAGTCTATTATACCTAAAATCTTCACTCAAAGTACAAAATTATTTTTAATGCCTAGAAGATTGCAATACAGTATACGATATAAATGACAAGCTCATGGAAACTGATTGGAGCTAAGTTCTGTAAGACTCGTCGCAGAAAAACTCAAAAATTGTCCGACCACACACTTAATCTCATAGCTATTAGATGGGATAAAGCTGCAGTCTTTAATGTATATCACAGCAAACAGACAAATCTCCTCTTTGTCTAGTTCTTATTTAAGAGGCAATTGAGGGAAATCAAGGCTTCACGTCTACACGTTTTTGGCAGAGTTAGCGATCTTTCTTTTGAAAAAAATTATCTGAGTTCAATACCTACGATTGTGGCGGAGTAATTTCCGGGATACCTTTCAATTTCACACAAAACGTGTGAGATTGAAAGGTTCTACGGACACCTGTACACATCGTTGTTGGAGCCACGCGCAAGTGTGAGTAATTAAGTGTCAGTGGTTAAGTCGGGCTAAAAAAAACACACAAAGGCTACAAAAAACTATTCAATTCCGTCGTCTATGGTGGCGGTACTGCAGAGGTACGGTTATCTTATTAAGAAAGACTACAATGCACTATTGAAGAACTATAGACCGAGTACCCTTACATTTATAACAAAGAAATAATGCGCCATCTGTGTTAGTTGAGTCCTTCGCTGCTCTCTGCATTCTGCCTACCCCTTCGGGGAGTACCGGCGTGACGCTTTGTGAATATGTATATATATTCGGTTACGGTAATTTATATAGAAGATTGCAGAGTACGATTTGGAACTTTGTCTCGTGTATGTGTACTATGAGAAAAACTTTGATTCCGTCGAAATTCGGGAGGTGCTTCAGTCACTTCGGCGGTGCCAGAAGATGAATGTCGGTATATAAGTGTTTGTACAGCAAGACAATTATGGCTATTTGAGTACAGAATTAGAAACCATATCCAATTGCAGAGAGGTGTAAGAAAAAGTGACTTTATATCCCCGAAACTACCGCTAAACTACTATATTACCGCAACATTAGATTTGTCAAGTAGGGCTGGAACCAGTCTAATACGAATGGAACGAACAGCTGCATCAATGGTGAATATAACATTCACCTTGCAAAATTTATGCAGTTATTTAATAAAGCTTTTTGGTCTTTTTTATTTTTCAATCATCTGTTATTGCATGTTCTTGTAAAATACTTAGGTCATTATTATTTCTTACAAAAACGTCGTAATCTACATTTATTGATTAAAAGTTATCTTCCTAATTTGCTCACAACTGCCTTTAAACAGTTTAGTATAGCTTATAAAGATACTTTATTTTAGGAGAATTCGTACAAGTAAATACACCAAATACGCTCACAGTTCACAAAAACTAAATTTAATATAATAAAAACATAATAATCTTAGAATTTTTATTAATTCAATATGCATTTTTCTGTTTAAATAAATATAGTAATAATCATAATCAAAAATGAAGAACCACGAAATACAATAATAATGATAAGTAATTAATGTCCACCAGAAATGACGAATAGAAAGGAATCGTTAATTGACAGGAAAACGATCTGCCCGAAACTGTTTATAATCCCAAAACACCGTAGTTGTCCTTAATGACTATGAATTCTATAACATATATACGTGTAACCAAGAATCAGGAGTGTAATATTATTGTTCATAAAAAATATTTTAAAACAAACTTTTACAATATTTATTGGAACGAAGTTCTTTATCGGACGGTACGAATTTGGCGGATGGGGGCTAGGCGAGAAAAATTGTAAGATTTTTCCATCATAACCCCTTCTGACGTAGTGTAAACGGCCTTGGCGGCTATAAGGAAGCCAAATGGAATAATATCCATCTCCCTCGCACTTTTTCTTACCTTGCCATGAAAGAAATATTATTTTATTTTAAATGACGTTTCATTTTAATAGACGCTAGTAATTCTATAATACGTTTATATATTCGGTTACGGCAAGTTATATTATAATATAATACGTTTATCAATAATAATATACAGTAAAAGCTCTTTTTCGCGAGGTATATGTTCCGTAAAAATGCTACGAATACAGAAACCGTGAATATGGAGTGGTAATTTATATGGGATTATAGGGGATACGTTCCTAGGTGACAAAATAAAAAACAAATATATAAAAAATCAATTTAATTGAAGTTTTTGACCATATTGATTAATTATTCTTTTCTCGATCGTACAGTTGATTCGTATACATTGAATGAGCGTGATATGGATGCAAACGACTCTCCAAAGCGTAAACGATCATGCATTTCTATTTTCACTTTAAGCGGTAACACAGATTTTTCTCGCGTCGAAACTCCTTTTTCATTTTTTTTAGTCGACATTATAAATTAGGAAGACAGCGGTAGAGACGTGTTACTCGATCACAATTTTTGTAACGAATGGAAAGATGAAACAATAAAACGCACAAAGCGGTTCTTACCAAAGGATGGAACTTCTAATATGTGGCAGCATTTAAAAATATAAGTACTTTATGCATTGAGTAATAAGGTTGCTTTCATTCTGTTTGTTTACATTCTCAAAAATACCAACCGTGGCGAAGGCGGCTTATGTCAAAGGTCGAACCGATACATCGGCGATCTCATTTAACAACATACTTTAGGCATAGTTGTAACAAGGTCTATTTTATTTTTTTATTAGTCCATTTGACGACGCATTTACAAAGGATATTGGGTTGGATACCTATTGGAATCCTTTTTATTAATATGTATGTACCGATGTACCGATTAGATCCGCGAATAAAGAAATCTTTAGCCGCGAATACAGGAATTGGATCGCAGTTTTTTAATCCGCGAATAGTGAAAACGCGAATGAAGGAAGCGCGAATAAGGAGCTTTTACTGTATTAGAAGCGTCAGTAGCCTAATGGCAGAGCGCGGACCGCGAACTTGAAAGGTCGTGGGTTCGAATCCGCCATTCGACTACTGTCGTGAACCACTTCTAACACAAGCATTTTAAGCTTACCATAAGTGGTTTAGGGGAATATAAGTAATGTTTAATAGCATTACTAGTATTAAAAAAAATACTACGAAAGGAAATTCGTTTCAACCGAGTGTTCCACGACACTCACTTAACTTTTTGATGTTTATTTTACTGAATTTAAAAAGCTTTTTATATTCTCTAAAATAATTGTGATATATTATTATATATTATAATTATTATATCATTATAATAATTTTAAAATAAAAATATCACAAAAAGTGTAGAATAAAACTCAGCAAATAGAACTACTAGAATACTAGCTAGTAGTTTATTATGCGCCCCACTACTGGACACAATACTCTCATTTTTTAGAAGGTTTTGGAGAAGACGTAGTCTGTCACGCTACCAAATGTGTTTCGGTGAACTTATAGGTCGTTGAATTTCTCAAACATACACGTTTCCTTAGACTTCGAGTACGTATAAGTAGTTACACAATTTTATGTACTGATTTTCAAAAGTGGTATTATTCCAATTAACAATTGTAATATTAAATCGGTTAAATTTTGTAGCTTATCTCCTGAGGTACTATGGCCTATGAAATAAAATTTTACAAGATATTGTCTATTGTATTATTTATATAAATACCGTCGTTGAAAAAAATACACAACAGAACAAGAGAGAAACAACAGAACCATATTATTATTTATCATCAGCCCGTAAAATTCTACTGCTCGTCATGGGCCTTTCCCATTGTAGAGAGAATATTACCCATATTATTTATTAACTAATTATTAAACATTTTGAGTTTTTTTAATATCCTACTTATAATAGTAACTTGTGTACGTAAAATAGCACTACAAAATGACTATATTATGAAATGAATATACTATCTATTTGTATACATACTTTCGTGAAATGTCGTTACATTTTTGTCAATTTTAAGAGAACACTGCAGTGGCATTGTGGCAGTTAAAATCGGATATGACTCTGATTCTCAATTAATGATATTTCAATGTTATAGGAAAAGCGGCTGGCATTTTCTTGCCTCGTTGCGAACGCGTTCCCATATTATAAAATAAAATGTGAACCAAACACTACGGTTTTAAAAAGCAGTCACAATAATTTTATATTATTTATTTTAAATCGTTTTTAATGGAATTGGGTAGCCCCATAGACTACTACATTTATCCTCAATTAAGAATCAAAATGAATATGCGTTGTCACCCGTGAGGACTAAGATGGAATGCCTCATTTCCAGTAAAAAGGGTCTCCGGTTCTCTACACTCACCATACGAAACACAGCAGCATTAAGCTGCTATTTTACGCTGGTATTCTGTAAGAGCGCAGTTCTTCCCCGGTCGAGCTACAATCATAATATAGCTGCAGAGTGGCTCTACCACGTAAATATATAAAAATAATAATACAACATTATTGTAATTTCTATTAAACGAGTAGACGTATTATCGCATTACATAATTTACCGGCTTGATTCTAAACTGCTCAAATAATGTTTTAATTTGTTCTGTAACTGATGTAGTAACAAAGTTTTTGTCTTTCTTGTCAACAACTATCAATACAATCGTCTATTATGACAGGACGAAATGGGTTGAAGGGTTTCCTAACTCGGCTACCACACGAAATACGTTTTCGATGGATATCGAAGATACTTTTTACTTAGGTTAGGATTTATTTTAATTAGATTTTCTATGTATTATATTATATGCTGCAGCTCTTACTGCTTAGTGGTCATTATCATGTAAATGTTTATGATTGAAGAGTTTTAAATGGATTATTGTTATTGCTACACGTGGTGGTTACTGTAAATTCTTCTATCTGTAAGAAGGATTGTGGAAACTTCATCAATTTCTAGAGTCAATACCATATAGGGGATGATAAGGATTAATTTTTCAGTTTCCTATCAGTTTCGAAACAATGCCGATTTTTAAAAGAGAGAACGAGAAGTGAAACATTTCAGAGACCTAGGGAAATTGATTGTGTGAGAGCTCCTACAGTTATTTATAGCATATTGCTCATAACTATCCCCCTTTTTTATTAGTTGCCTTCTCAATTTTGATAGACGTAGTTGCCATGAGTAGGTGGTGAAAATGTAATGGTTCATAGTGAAAAATTTGTATTGCGCCATTTGAAATTAGAGTTTTAAGT
Source organism: Parnassius orleans (assembly GCA_029286625.1). Lineage (NCBI taxonomy): Eukaryota > Metazoa > Arthropoda > Insecta > Lepidoptera > Papilionidae > Parnassius > Parnassius orleans. The sequence continues at coordinate 160,400 of JAGSMP010000093.1, forward strand.
TAAATATAAAAATTTGAAGACTGAAGTTTTGAATAGAATTAGTAATTCATTCAGTAGAATAGTTAAAAAGTTCCTCTTAAAATGTTCAATGAAGCTGTAAAAGTCTCCTGGCAACTAATATAAAAACATCACCGAAAAGCATGGAATGCTTTTAAATGATTTGTAGAATGAAACGTAACGTCCCTTATAACAGTTAAAAATTTAGAAATACAATATTTAACACTTCAGGTAAGCTTAAGAGATTATTATATTCCTTTAAGCTTTCTTCACTAGGTCACCGTTATTTTAATTGAATGTTAAATTGTCTCTTTTACCCAAAGAGCGACACGGTCCGCCACGCCGGTGTGCCGTGTTGCTCTATGATTTTACCGCACAACGCTCTAATAAATTTATACGATAACAATTTAGATTTAGACATTTCGATCGTTTTTGTATTTCTCAAGCTCTATTGAGGAGCACATATTAATAAACTAGCTTATTAAGTTTCAGATTCAGTATTAGAAAGCTGACTAATAATAATAATGTCCTCCAGACCGAATTTCGGTCACGATGGCCAGTCTCAATGGAGATTAGCCATCTGTGCAGGACAAGGTTAAGGTGCCCAAATGTATGCGCTTACTCAGTAGCTCTCTCTATTCCCTCGCTATATTAGAATATCGAAATTGACGGGCGACATGGTAATCCGTCACGACCAGCGAGAGATCAGACGTAGGACTAACGGCTTTACGCGCTTTCCGTGGTACTGGGGTAAAATACGATCAACTTTCTAACTTCGGGCTGCTACTGAGAATTTCTTGATAGAAAAACCCAATAGTCCTAACCCTTCGAACCCGAGACCTCATGATCCGCAATTGCGTTTACGACCATTAGACCAACGAGACAGTCAAAAAAGCTGACTAATGTAGCAACAGCTAATTTAGCCTACTTTGCTTACTTCCAGAGTGTTATTTCTTACGGCGTATTATTGTGAGAATCGGCAGCTGGATTAAAAACAATATTGATTTTGCAAGAACAAGCAATACGGGCAATATACTTGAGACCTTTTCAAGGAGGCAAATATTTTGACACTTCCATCGTTTGTTTAGTAGTACACGGCAAAATATAAATTTATTTAGTAAAAAACGGACTGTCTTCGAACGGTCGCGACCTAGCTTAAACTAGAAAGTCTTTTTTTTGAGTAAATCAATGAAGTTTTACAACAAATTTCCTAATAATATTGTGCAACAATATGATACAAAATTTAAATAACTTGTTAAGGAAGTTTTGTTAAAAAAGCCCATTATAAAATAAATCAATGAATTAAAAACAACAATTTGAGGAAAGAGCTCTACCCCTGAAATTGTATTAATTGAAATGAGAAGCCAAATGTGTCGTTATGATCCTATCCCCTATCTACGCCATGATCAAAGATGGACTATATTGTGTATTGGATCATAGAAACACAGTGGAACAATATATTTCTACTGTCTACACAAAGTTAAAATTAGTCATTGAGCTTTTCTATCAAGAAATTCTCAGTAGCTGCTGGAATCAGGAAGTTGGCGGTGTCTCACCCCCGTGCCTCTTAAAGCACGTAAAGCCGTTGGTCCTGCACCAGATCTCTCACCGTTCGTGCCGGTTTACCGTCCCATCGGACTATGAGAGTGACGGAATAGAGAGTGCACCTGTGGTTGCGCATACACTTGGGCACTATAATCCTGGCCTGTGCTGATGGCTAGTCTCCTTTGAGGCTGGCCGCCGTGACCGAAATTCAGTCTAGAGGACATTATTATTATTATTACTGTCTAAATGTCAGCTAATTTTAATAACATTTTACTTTAGTTTTATGCATTATTCAATACAACTAATACCTATGTGATTGTATTCAACTATGCATTAAGAATAATTACTAACATACATTGTATTGTGTGTGACGAATAAATCATTCATTCATTCATTCAATTGGAAATCTTTTCAACAATATTTCTTGACCTTTGGAACTGTAACTTGTAGTTATTATAAATGAAATTGTAGCACGGCTTTAAACAAAATGCCCTAGCGTTTCTTGCCGGGTTTTAGTTGAGGTCTTGTTTTTGTGAGCCAGTGTAGATTTTGACATTAACAAGATCTTTAAACAAGCCTAAATTAAATGAGAAATGAAAAAAGTTATGAAAGTTTTGACTTTCATATTGACTTTAAATTGATTATGTTACTATCGGTCGTGAAGGGAGTCTGGGTACTAAGTTCAATTGTAGTAATTTCACTTCATCACCCTCTTATGTTTATTAATTTGATGGCGGTTCAATTAGAAAGAAAGAAAAACACATTTTATCCTGGTTTGAGTACGAGAGAAATTAACCTAATTAATAATGTGGATAGAGGTTCTAAAAGGTTCTACATTAATTTATTGTTTTGAACAACCAGCATAAATTTGGACCCTTCTGAATGAAAAGTTACAAAGCTTCGCGCCGGTGTAATTTTGAAACAACATATATATTTTAACTGAACAGATATTTTATTCTTGATCATGTTTGAAAAATTTAAAGAAATTTAATAGCTGAAAGTAAAACTACCTTCAAAGATTTTATTTTAGCCGTAGCATTCATAGTGTCTGTAAATACAGCTATTTTAGTTAAATAATAGGAAACTCGTTAAAACGCGTCATAATATTTATGTCGCATTTCAATATTTCCTTTGTTTTTAAACAAATAAGCTGTTATTATGTCTATGATAGATGAGTGTAGAGTACCGGGATCCTTTTTACTGGAAATGAGGCATTATACGAGTATATTAGTTCTCAGGGGTGGCAACCATTTAGATTCTTAATCGCGGATATATGAAAATTTCTATGAGTCACGGCATCCACTTACCATTAGGTGGACTGTGTGCTCACTTGTCACCTTTATTCTATAAAAAATATACTTATAGTGTATCGTGAACTTTTTGAAGATTAAGAAGTGTAGAAGATTTAAACATGCTCTAAACTCGTCATAATATTGCGCTAGGGGTACATGAGGAATAATTTTTCAATTATGATGTACTTAATTTGTTCACACGTCACAAGTTGAAGAAGGTTAAATTGGATACGGATTGATCAAAGAAGATTTTCGAGCAGACACGTTGTTTCGCATCGACGACATAGAACGTTCCCTCTCGATATCGCAATTATAGCCTAGACTTTCGTTTACGACATACCAAGTTTATCTATATTTAACAACACTTTTAATTTCCATTTTAATGTTTCAAATTGAATAAAATTGTTTTTACTGATTTTATCGCGTCGATTTTGACCTTAAAAGTTTTGACGTTTCGATTCAGTTTTACGATTTTTCTAGTATACTTTGATAATAATTATTATTTTAAATTATTGGCATATCAATAAGTTCAAAGATATGAAAAAAAGTTTTTCCGTCATTTTATTAACAAGATGTTTTAACGTCAATTATTTATTTTCTTAAATTACAGTTCTATTCGATTATTATTTATTTTACACAAGTAAGTGTGGTTAGTAAGCAAAAAATTGCCCAAATTGTAAGATGTTGTAGCCTACACATATACCTTTATTTTCAATCGATTGAGAATCTAAATATAGATAGATAGTTACCCCTGAGGATAGAAATGATGCCCATTTACCAGTAATAAGGGTTTCTGGCTCTCGTTACTCACTATAAAGTAGTATACAGCCGTTTAAAGCTAGTATTCAGCGAGAGCGTGGTTTACTCACAACCGCGCCAATCTATTCGTGCTGCGACATAATACGCTGAATTGTGGCTCTACGACGTTACATATAGGATGTCCCAGAACTCAACGTCAAGCCGAAACGGGGTGACAGGATTGATTGCAACCATCATGAGAAAAATCAGAAAAAAAATCTATCCCATGCAGTTTGGAAATTATTGGCATTTAAGAAAAACCTAGAAATTTGGTCAAACTGTAACCATTTTCCGTTATTGTGGTTAATTTTTATTATTTTTGTTCATTTAAACTTTGGAACCGTAACCCTAAATAACATTTCTAGAACCACAGTCAAAAATAATGACACAACTGCCCCAAGTTTTCTAGAATTAAGACTATTTGTTAAACTATGAATCTAAAATTTTCAAAACTTTAAATTAATTATGTCCACTATCCATCTCTCTCATCATTTTGCCGTAAAATTAAGAACCTACCAAGAGCCCATAATTTCCAAACTGCATGGGATAGATTTTTTTTATGATTTTCTCATGATGGTTAGAATCAATCCTGTCACCGCGTTTCGGCTTGACGTTGAGTTCTGGGACACCCTGATATATCGTCATCAATAAGATTTATTACCTAATTAAACTATTTTATTTTTATTAACAATATTTTACTTTATAACTTCATCACTTCATACAATATAATACAATACTGTTTTGTACACCAAAGAAAAATTAACCGTGTTTTGGCGGTTTAAGAATATCCATTACTCCATATCGTCCTGCAGATGCCGTAAGAGTTGACATAGGGAAACTGGAACAGGAGATGGACAGTAGCATCTTCTCGGTATCAAGTCAAAATTTTGAAAAAACTGCGGATGCCAACTCACCTGTCAAGCGTGGCAACTATGGTACAATTTGACGAGGCAATCTATGGGGGAGGCCTATGTTCAACAGTGGACTTTTATAGGCTGTAATAAAAATGATGATGATGATTGAAGGAAAGCAAAGGGCGGTCTTAATGCTACACAGCAATTTATTCCAGAAAACCCCAAAAATAATTATATAAAAGGAAAAGAAATATACTATCGTAGTTTCCGAGATAACTTATTTAAAAAACCGTCGAAGAAAACAACAAAATATCAGTTTATAAATAGCACCGGCAATGGCTTAGCATTATATACCAAGGAAGAAATGTTGTTACGTAAATGTTATTAGAGCCATATTGCAGCTATATTATGCTTGGTAGGTGGTTGGCAACGGCAGTTTTAAATTATTTTTAGCTGTCATCAGGAATATGCTGCTGCCTTCTGTCCGTCTTCTTTTTCACTACTACGCAGGTTAACCTGGTTATTACACCTCGTATAGATGAAGATATTTTTAGAGATAACCAAACGATAATGTCGTGACTAACTCAACAACAACGATTACGTGAAAATAATCTGAATCGACGTTTGCTGGTTTATCGAAATACTCACTGGGTTAATCCTATCTGATATACCTGCCTACACCAAAGCATAAAAAATTTACTTTAATCCAGCCGATATATCTAAGAACTCGAATGTGCAAACCATGTACCATTGTAAGTGGCAACTTCGATGAAAGATTTATTATTTCATAAAAATATTAAGGGTAGTCGATTTGACACAGCGACACGGCGAGCTACTTTGCGGCTATATCTATGGCGGCTATATAAATATCCATTCTATTAGGCAATCTAAGGGGGAGACCTATGTTCGTTAGTGGACTTTTGATAGGCTGTTGTTTGCCGTCAATGCCATATTGCAATCGAGGGTGTAATAAGAGGCGGTTATTAAAGAAAACGCCAGAAAAATATAATGTTTACGTCAGATTTAAAATACCCAGTCGGGAATGGGGAGCAGAAAGATATAAGATGTCCAATAACGCGATCGCCAATATGCCGGCCTAGCGTGGTAAATAAGATATATTAAGCCCTCTTTACAACAAGAGAGGACCTTGTTAGCAGTGAACTATTACGGACTTTTAGATGTCTCTTTGAAGAGTAATTCTTCAGAGACATCTAAAAGACGTTGAATATTTGAAATTTAAGGCGATTTATTTCTGCACTGCTACATTTACATGAACAAATCTAAACCTTAAAACTTTTTATACCAAAATCGCCCATATATTTAAGTAAGGCCAGAGGTAACTAAACGGATTTCCATTAATGAACTAATGGAAATGGAGCAGAGGCGGAATTAGGGAAAAAATTGATTTCCCATGGTGGTATTTTCGGCTAATGTACTTTGTTTGAGCTAAGGATTCGGATATAAATTGTTAAACGTATTAATATTACAACTACATCTAGTTAAACACATTCACTAAGCATACTCTTATCTCTTTTTAACCAACTTCAAAAAGGAGGAGGTTCTCAATTCGAGTGTATGTTTTTTTTGTATGTATGTTACTCGATATCTTCACAGATTGTAATCGATTTTAATGATTCTTTTTTTATTAAATAGGATTTAGCTCAAGGGTGGTCCAATCAAATATTGAAGAAAAAATTCCGCCCCTAAGGGTGGAAAATAGGGACAAAAGTTTCATATTGGACTTTTATTTTAAGAAATTTTGTATGATATTTACGCAGATTCTGAACCTATTTTAATGATTCTTTTTTTATCGAGTAGGCTTTGCCTCCAGAGTAGTCCCAATAAATTTTAAAGAAAATATTCCACCCCTAAGGGTTTGATATTTAAAAATATTTAAAAAGTTTGATATTGGACTCATGTTTAAGGAATATGAAATCTTCGCAGATTGTAAACCGATTTTAATGATTTTTTTTTACTAAGTAGGCTTTACCTCCAGGGTAGTCCCATTAAATTTTAAAGAAAAATTCTGGCCCTGAGGGTGGAAAATAGGGAAGAAGACTCATATTGGACTTTTGTTTAAATAATTTTGATTTTCGCCTACTTCCGGTCAACTGATTCTAATGAAAGGGAGGGGCGAAAAGTAAAGTGGATTGCGGAAGCCCGTCTGGCTACACTGAATGTATGTGGTGCAGTGAATGATAAGATGGATGAAGTATGCGAAATGATGAATGATAGAGGAATAGATGTGTTATGTGTAAATGAGACGAAACGGAAGGGGAAGGGAATGCCACTGCACATGGCATGTATACCGCGTACTGTTTGGTGTAGACGAAACAGAGCGGGCATGCCAGGGAGTCGGTATCATCCTTTTAGAAATAATGGATCATTGTGTGAAAGAGTATAAATGTGTAAGCCCGAGACTGCTATGGATACGAATGAAAGTGGGCTAAAAGTTTTTTGTTCTAGGGGTCTGCGTCCCAGACATGTCTAAGCCCACTTATATCCGCGAGCAGTTTTGGGAGATGGTAAGGATGGTGCAAATGAAATGCAAGGGTAATGAAAATATTGTTATATTAGGAGATTTTAATGGAAGGGTTGGTGTGAAGAGGCTTGGTTATGAAAGGATATTGGGAACGTTTGTTGATGAAAGCATAAATGAGAATGGTGAAAGCCTCCTCACCCTATGTGCGGAAAAGAATCTTTTTTGTGACGAACACTTTCTTTCGTCATAAGAAGATTCACATGTATACATGGGAAAGAGGTGGTGATAGAAGCATGATAGATTTCATAATTGTGGATGAAAGAATGAGAAGCGCAGTGGTATACCGGGTAATGGGTTTACCGGGGGTCCAACGTAGGGACAGATCATTACTTGGTCTTATGCCGAATTAATGGTCTATTCAGACGTTGGCGGCATCGGACATCTGTGTCTACCACTGCGTTACAGCGTATAAGAACAGAGAGGTTACAAGATGAAGGTGTGAAAGAGAAGTTCAAACGTAGACTGAGAGAAAATATAAGTGGTATGGATGAATTGTGTATGAATGATTTAGACTTGGAGACTGTGTGGTATAATGTCAAGAAAGGTTTGGTGGATGCAACCAAGTGGAATTGTAAAGGGCTGTAATGATAATGAGGCAAATAAATTTTTTTCAACTTTAATATAATGGATTTCCGCAAAGTAACCCCTGATTCTATTAATTACTTGCATCTCATATTAACATTTTTTGCGATTACGCGAGATATAGGCGATGGGGTTGTTTGCGTGTCTTGCGCGCTTGTGAGAAACCCGTTTTAACACACGAGTGCACATGCTGGGCATAAAAGGCGGTATATAGGAAACCCGGAAATGGGCCTTGCAGTAATCTCATTGTATAACAATTAACGAATCTCATAAACGTTAGGCGGTAGTTCCAAAGTGGCGCGAACAGTGGCCATTCTGTGCATCAAGATGCTATTTGATATTCTGTAACATCGCGGAACAGAATTTTAGACTTGGGTATAATTCACTGCATGATGTTATTGCTGCAGGACTCAACAGATGATTAGCGATGTTAAACCTGTCTCCGTCGAGTTATCGGAACGTTGATGATGAACAACGGACCGTGAGCAGCAAAAAGTGTATTCAAGGAGACCTTGGTATGCCCCGCCAATTGATCCCGTCGAAGTGCTAAAGGAAGACAGCTACATTTCAGGTAAGTAGTATAGTATTTATTTTATTGATAATATACAATAAGAACATAGATTACTGATAAATTGAGCTAATTTTTGAATAGCCAATTACAGCGGCAAATGTTCCAGCTTGTTGTCAAATGTGCAAAATAGAAGAGTCAGTTAGTCGCAGCTGAAGGTTTGGTCGTAGCCGTGTGTCGTTAATGACGGTTAATATACGTTCAGACTTTAAAACTTATAATTTACCTTCAGGTAAATTTTACCTTTTTTATTACCTGTCCGGACATTGTTGTACGCGAACTTGTACCGTAATATATCTTAAGGTTATTTGTGCCGGACATTAAATAAAGCTTATTTTATATTAGCCTTTGATTGCATTATGTTTTTGCTAACATAAACGTTGTCGGTGTCGTTTCAGATTTGTTATTTTATTTTGATAATTATGACTAAATTTGTCTTAAATAAAATATTAACACGCCTGTATTAATGTGTATAAAATAATAGCAATTGAATTATAATAAAAGACTGCTAAACTAACAATCAAAGAATTCGTTAAAAATAAACGGAAGTCTTCAGCAGCATACAATATTTTTATATTTTAAATAAATACTATATTTTATTTAACTGTTACTTAAATGACGATCAGTGATATAATTTCTTCGCAAATACATTATTTTTTTAGGTTACGATACCGATGACAACGTGCCCACGAACGAAGACTATTACGATCCTAGACCAGATTATGAAGATCCATTAACGTCTCAGCAAGTGGAAGTCATAGGGCAACTGGAAACAGTAGCACCTCAGCCCATAAACGAACAAGCACCCACCGTGAGTTCCATCTCCGAATTCTCCATTGCAAATGGAGTAAACTTAAGAGGTAAAGAACATAGAATTTTGGTATTTTAAATAAATTTATACTAGGGTTTGGGTAGATACCATATTCTTACCTATTTCTGCCGCCAATCAGCAATATGTACATTGTTGTGTTGCATAGAGAGCTAGTATTACAGGCTGTGAGACATTCCATCTTATTCCTCACAGGTGACAACACATCTGTCGCCTCCTTTTTAGTTTGAAGTTAGAAGAAGTTCATAGGCTGTTTTACTATCAGGTCAGCTCATTAGTTATTGTTGGTTGGTTTAATATATATTTGGATGCTTGGGTCCGAAGAAAGGAAGAATTCTCCTAAAATATACTTTTATTTTGTCCAAAATACAACGTGTAAATATAGCTTATTTACACTTCTTAATTCTTACAATCGTTCACCTTAATACTTTATTTTAAAACAAGTCCTCTTACTCCCCTTACAACCCCGTTGCTCACTCTCATAACTAATGTCATAAATAATACACTTTATTCCTATCTTGTCTTTTGTGGCGTTTGGATTAAAATAATGACCACAGATTATCTGTGCTACATCACAATATAATTTTCAAAGACAACAGAAAACTAAACTATGCTTTATAAATTAAATTTCTACATAATACCTATATATATTAATAAAAAAGGTTTATGACACATAGTAATTAAGCTCATTTTACCATATCTTCAATAAACTTAGTACAAAGAAAAATTTACATAAAATCTGATTTTAAAATTAACTCTAATGATATTTATACTTAGAGGTAAGGGCAGTTGCAACCAAAACATTTGTAGGCAGAATAACTTTGAAAAAAATAATTAAAAATGAAATATTGTAATAAGCCTTAAGTGTATTCATTTATGACTCACGTACTAGATTTTAGTACATGATTTATGAGTCGTGTTTTATTACTTTTTTATTTTCCTTGATCCCAGCTAATAGTTTATTGCAGAGAATAAAAATGTAGATGACATGAATACAAATTTTCCAAGACATTTGTTATTTTATGATATTTGATAATTTTTAATTTTGTTTTGAGTTGTTAATTACCTTATTTCTTTACTTTATCTCTAAATTTTCATGTAAAAAATGTTGTTATAACTAGTTTTAAATTTAAACAAGTGATTTAAAAAAATATGTATTATTTTTTTAATATAAAAGTTAAAGTTACAGCCTATATACATCCCACTGCTGGGCACAGGCCTCCTCTCATCTCTGAGAGGGTTTAAAATCTATAATCTTAAGGTCTAAAATCGATTTTGTAGTTAAAATAGGTTCTATCAAAAAGCAGTTAACCCTATGATTACATCAAGCTAGGCTAGCAAGTTGCTGGAAAAGTGTAAGAATTATTATGGTAATTATCCTGTTTTCGACCAACAACGAAATCTATGACTGCATCGTGCCAGTAAATACCGCGTGTTACGGTAGCGTAGACATCGGCAAGTGGAAGTGCTAGATCCAGCAAATTTTTGGTTTTTCTTATCTTTTATTACTCTATGTTAGAAACAAATTAGCTACAATTATCAATTATTTCATTATTTTACTGTTAGCTTGATATAAGGATGCAAGTAAGTTATTTTTTAAAGAGCCTGTTTGAGCTACAAAATCCGTTTTTAGTAACCAGTTTGCAACTATCTATGAGGAAGGTCTATGTTCATCAGTGAACTTTTATAGGCTCTAATGGATGAATGGAAATTTTCATGCGAATTTCAATAGTTTCTGCTGACTTTTCGCTGCTAGCTTAATAGAGCTTTGAAGAGCTGTGGGGGTGAAAATGTGACCTCCCACAGGTCACATTTTTGTGGTTTCAAGGTTCAAAGGGTCAGAAAACAACGAAATTATTATACGTGATTGGTGAATGACTCCTTACCTTATTAAGATATAAGGTCTGGAGTTATTCACCAATCACGTATAATCTTTTTAATCTTTCAGATTTACGCATGAACATAGCCTGTAGAATATTTTTTAATCATTTCTAAAAAATCTAGATCCTAGAAATGTTACAATCTAGTTATTTTTTAGAGGCGATATTAGTTGCTCTTGGTGGAGCAAGTGCAGCAGTGGTTCTGCTAGTCGTCATGGCTGGAGTTTTTGTAGCTCGTCGCCGTAAAAACAGCCCATCTCCAGTACCATCACCTCCAATCCTAGTCTACCCTCCGCATGACGTCACGGCAACATGTTATACGTAAGTCAAATTAATCATACATACCTACGTCAATAATAATTCTTATAATAATAATTACGTTCAAGAGAATCATGATATCCAAAACCTCTGTTACTCCAATCATATGTAGTCGGTGCTAAGACATATTGTTTAGAATAATTAAAGCTTGGACTTCAGAATCGAAAAATATTTTATTATTTGTTGATTGAAGTCGGCTTTTATTTTTATTAAAAGTAATTTTTTTATCCTTTTGAGTGAACTAAGGAAGATCAAATTAAGATGTCGTCTAAGTAGTTCCATTATAAACTCCATCCCCTATTTTTCCACCCTTAGGGGTGGAATTTTTCGTTAACTTCAAATCGATTCACAATTGGCTAGGATATCGCGTTACATTGTTAACCTCCTCCTTTTTTGAAATCGGCTCGAAATACGTAATTAGAGTTTTCAGAATATAAATAAAAACGAAACAAATGTTTTAACCAGTTCCATACTAGATAGAGACTTGTGAAATAGTTTGTTTATAATGTGCAGTGCAGTAAGGAAGGAATGTCAATTTTCTTTTAAAAAGAAAAATATTTATTCAGAATAATATTTTCTTTGTGCTACATTGAAATAACAATTTATTCTTAGGATGAAAGAGGTAAACTTTTCCCTGCCATCGCTGCGATCGTCATCTCTGGGGGAGTTGCGTGACGTCAGCGATGGGAGTCTGGCTGGGGACGTACTGTGTCCGCCCACACCTACGCAGTTTCGATCGAATTCTTTCAGTAAGTTTTTATTATAGTTTATGAACAGATTAGTAGTATATTTGTTTCTTCATATTATAATTATCCTTACATTTTTATATGTTAAGCATACCTAATTAATTAAAAATCTAAGCAATAAAAGTAAAAATAAAATTTTCAAATTTAATTTAAAGATTTAAAATGTTAAATTTGAATACGTCGAAACAACAACAATAAAGAGTTTGAAAAAAATTAAATTTAAAATTAATATAGTGAATATTACTTTTGAATTTAATGGATTACAGATTTACATATTATGTAATGCTTTCTTAATATTTTTAATAGCTTTTGTTAATATTTCACATTAAATAACTAAATGGATAACGCAAGTTTTTATGGCATATTGCCCATATTATGTTACCCCCATTTTTGCTGAATATAAATTACTTATCCTCATACATCATGATCATAAATCGAGAGTCCAGTGATAAACAATGTCTTCCTCAAAACTTGTCATAAAGCATGATGCAAAGGCCTAAGCCATCTGCAATGGACATTTATTTCCCTCGTTTTTAATTATATCTCTTATCTCCGATATTTATAATTGTACTTTTGCTATATTAGTTCTAGTATGGAGGGTTTGCCAAATTAAGCTAATTTAATTATACGCTATGAGATATGAGTCATTCTATCTTATTTTTCACTGGTTTTGTATACTTTGTGATGTGAAGGCGGCTCTTCACGTTGGCCAACATTGTGGCGTATGTTTTGGCCAATACCGATGGCCATCGTGTAGAGCGGGTGTTTGTGCTTCACTTGGTATGTATTGGAATGATGGCCCACAAGTTGGCGCGAGATCCGTGTGGTGTCGGTTTTTTACAAAAGATCAAAGGCTTGTGGCAGAGTTATGGCCGCCGCGTCCACACAGTGGGCACACGTTTAGTTCGCTACGAGCTCCCAGAGTGATCACACGCACCTGATTTAAATTTTGTATTCACGCCATAGACTTAGAATATACTCGCCAGTATATTCTTAGTCTATGATTCACGCATCGTAACTAGTGTCTACAAAATGGCAGTAACAATGACCAATAAAGAAACTTTTCGCTTTATAGGACTCTACCAAGCCGAAAATTGTTTGTGGAACACAAGAAATAAAATTTATTTGTTTCCATTTCTTTTTGATCACCCTTTTCTTATACACATTCACGTAGTAGCGGTATGCTGTGAATAAATAAACCGCAGCAGCCGTTAGCGCCTAAATAACCATTTTAATAAGTTCGTCCGCACATAGGCCTGAACCGAAGCAAACTGTACGACCTTCCAACGTGTGGACGCCAACAAACTCTTGGCTAATATCTTTCCCAACATATTCGCCACAATGTTGGCCAACGTGAAGAGCTGTCATAAGTTTGCAAATCCTTCACAAATGCTGTAATGTTGGCCAAAAATAAGTAAAATTCTTACACTTTCGTATTTCGAACAGGCCGCTAATTTGTTTCTCTTAAATTAAAATTGCAGCAAAATGAGGTATTGTACAATGTACATTTTACTTCAATAATAAATAAATTCGCATATTTTTTTCAATAAAGACATTATATTTATGAAAATTTAATGTAGGTATTTTTAAATAAAATCTAAGTAAAAATAAAAGGTGTATATGATATAATAGGTGTATAAACGAAAACGAAAATGGTTTCATTAAAATTAGTGATAAACATTCTGTAAATACTAGAACGAAGCAAGAGCAAGTTATGACAGTTTCTTATTGACTCCAAAGAGTCAGTAGTTCTTCACAACGAATTCCCAGAAAATATGCAGAGCTTATTTAATGTTTAACTGACCGTTCTTATTTTTTTAATAGGATTAGGTTGACAAACGAGCCCAAAATCCACCTGATGGTAAGTGATTGGTGTGGCCCATAGACATCCACATCTATCCTCGATCACGAATCAAAATGCAAATGCGTTGTCACCCGTGAGGACTAAGATGGAATGCCTCGTTTCCAGTAAAAAGGGCCTTCAGTCTCTTCACTTACGCAGCATTGAGCTGCTATTTTACGCTGGTATTCTGTGAGAGCGTGGTCCTTGCCTGGTCGAGCCGACCCATTCGTGCTATAACTATACCAGTAATATAGCTGCAGTGACTCTACCACGTAAAAAAGTTTGCTTTATTAAGAAAAAAAGAACGAAATATAAATAATGTAATCAATCACCATGTAAGAGCTTAGTCCAATAGAAAATGTATAACATCCATAATAACGGAGACGCATAATGTTGCGACTCAACGCCTAAAGCGATGGATCATACACAGAGGCTTTACGCCGCTGCACAATCTAAGTAGTGAGCACCGAATTGATTTATGCTGCTTGACATCATCTTATTAGGCCTCTGTTAGTTTCAGTTTGAATAAAACATAATTATCATGGTTACAGCCACAAAGGTACAAAGAATGGCCCTGAGCCACCTGCTACCTTAGAATTCCTGCATCTCTTACCGGGTCGTCACTCTATCTAGTAGGGGGTCGCTTTACACTTTACTTACCGTTGCGAGGTTGCCACTTGAGAAAATAAATGCTTATATTTAAAATCGTTTACTTCAATTAAGCTTTCGTTTATATATGATATACACATGAACGTGTGCTTGGCACGTGACTTTTGAAATATGAATGTGGGTTGTACACCCACAAAGGAAAGTTTGAAAGGGTATTAAAAACGAATAAATAAAATATTCTCAGTTTTTAATCAACTCCCGTGTGGGGTTTCTCTCGAGAAGAAACGATGAAAGAAACCTTATAAATATCGGCGCGTGTAGGCTGGAATAAATGAATGATGTGTGAAATCTATATTTATATATAAATAATAATAAGAGTTGTAAATTGTAGGGTAATTTGGCGTACATTATACTAAGTACTGTCACCTGCCAGTTTGTTGACCGGCGCACCTCCTTCCGTATAGAAGCGTCACACCTATTATCTGATTCATTTTGCATACCTGATACATTTATTTACTTGTAATTAATTGAAATAAATGTTCGCGTTAATAGGAACTATTTATCATTTACTAGGTAATGAAAAATAATATTTTTAAATGCTAAATGTATACAGGACATTACATTATCGCACGTGGAGGAGCTATGCTGCAGCCATATTATAGTTGTAGCACGAATGGGTCGGCTCGGTCGAGTAAGGGACACCCTTTCACAGAATGCATCGTAAAATACCAGCTTTATGCTGCTATTTTATAGTTTTTCGTATGGTGAGTGTAGAGAACCGGAAACCATTTTTACTAGAAGCTAGGCATGCTATCTTAGTCCTCAGGGGTGACAACGCATTTTGATTCTTAACCGAGGGTAGGTGTAGGTGTCTATGGGCCACGTCATCCACTTACCATCGGGTGGACTGTGTGTTATATTGTCACCCTTATTCTATAAAAAATACATTATTTTACTGTACAAAACAGCATTCAACTATTTTCCCCAGTTACATTAAAGCAATAAGGTTGCTGACTACACATTACATTGATGTCGACGTGAGTTTTCTACATTCAAAGAATTATTTATCCAACAATTTAATTTTTGAAATTAGATCGGGCATGAGCTTCCTTTTTATGGACAAATTCACAGTAATAGCAGTAATTTAAAAAAAAACTTAATATTGTACCGGTCTGTAAGAGTTCGTCGGTGTCGTTAGAAGCGACTAAGGGTAATACCATGAATAATACTTCATGAACTCCAAATAATGGTGATCATGAAACAGATGTAAAATCCCCTAACCGGCAACGGGAAGCAGCATTAAACGTGCAAGACGTTGTAGCGCTGCGAATGCCAACCCACCTTGCAAGCTTGGCGATTATGTAAAATTGTCCCTTCTATGGAAGTGGCCCATGTCCAACATAGGACTATAAAATACTCATAAATAACAAGATGATAATAATATCACAAGCCCAAAAATATTAAAATGAGTTTCAAAATGTAAAAGTTAAATGAGGCTGTCTTTGAATTACTATGAAATTATTTATAAATGCGATACACATATTAAGATAAAAGTTATTTTAATACAGCGGTAAATAACTAATCGAACCTTCTTTTTTTATTAGTCATTTCGAAATTATAGTAACGTGATATCAGTATAGCGATGAACAAGGCTTTTTGTAACTACAGAGAATTGACAGGTAACTTAAATTTTGGTCTTTCATTTGATGCAGCTAACACAACGGACCTAGGCGTTCTGGATCCATCGCTTTACAAAACTGACTGCTTGGACGTTGATCATATGTGGCCCGAGGGACATGTGGTAAGACCTTTTTTCATGATATATTTTTTTTCCTTAAAAAACTTTGGACCGGTCGTCGCCGCTGGTAGCGAGTGGGTTGTTTGTGTTTTGACCCAAAGGCTAAGTGAAGTGATTCACCGAGAAAACGCAGCTAGCGTTTTTGGAAATACTACGCGAGACAAAAGAAAATTGTCATATCCTACTTATTTTATTATTTTTATAAACAGTGTAGTTATATATAGTACAATACAAGACCAGACGTATAATATACAGGCCTGCATCAGATAGTAACTTCTTGGGTGAGAGACGTCAGTGATCACTAATGCCTGCCAAGAGTAGCGATTAAGGCACATCTTTACATGGCCCATATCTAACAGTAATCAAACAAAATGTAGTGTAGGGACTAAAATGTCTGACAAATTTTGATTTTGAGTAATAAGATTTTGAAGACCCTTCGTTTGAGTCAAATTTTATAACCTTTGGATCATACTGATTGATGGACTTTGAGAATAAATTTGCCTTATTGGTGCAATATATCTATTGGATATCTAAAAACATTTTTAAGTATATTTTTAACTGAACTGAATGTTGGACTTATTCTAGCTGAATCATATGTGTTTTCGTGGCACTACTACAATACAAGTATTGCTTAAGTGATCACGGACTGACAAAGAGCAAAGTATACGGATTTCATGGCTTCTATTGATGCTGTATGTCGAAGCAGTTTTATAATCTTTATAGTTTTTCGTACCCATCCTGAGAGCGATTTTATGTGAACATCATCATCATCATTACAGCCCTTCATAAGTCCACTGCTGAACATAGGCCTCCCCTAAGGAATGCCACAAAGCAGGGCCACCTGCATCCATCGACTTCCTGCATGTCTTACCAGGTTGTCACTCCATCTAGTGGGGGGACGCCCTACATTTCATCCTCCGGAGGCTGCCATTAGAGAACCTTTTTTCCCCATCGGTTGTCGGTTCTTCGAGCTATATGACCGCCCCATTGCCACTTCAGCTTACTAATGCTTTGGGCTATGTCGGTAACTCTGGATCTACTGCGGATATCCTCATTTCTAAGTTTATCACGCAGAGAAACCCCGAGCATAGCCCTCTCCATAGCTCGCTTAGTGACCTTGAGCTTCCTCATACGGCCAGCAGTGAAGGACCACGTTTCAGTTCCATAGGTAGTCACCGGCAACACGCACTGGTTGTACAGTCTAGTTTTTAAGTTTTGAGGTATACCTGACGAGAAGATATGCCGTAATTTCCCGAACGCTGCCCAGCCGAGTTGAATCCGCCGATTGACCTCTCGGTCGAAGTTGGACTTACCTAGTCGGACTATTTGTCCCAGGTAAACATACTCATCAACAACTTCGAGCTTAGTGTCCCCAACAATTACCGGCATAGGTGTGACATGGACGTTACACATGACTTTTGTTTTGTCCATGTTCATCTTAAGACCTATCCGTTGAGAGACACTATTGAGGTCATTGAGCATAGTGCTTAGGTCCTCCAGCGATTCGGCCATAAGGACTATATCGTCAGCAAATCGAAGGTGAGTAATGTACTCGCCATTGACGTTAATACTGTATCCTTTCCAGTTCAGTAGCTTGAAAACGTCTTCCAATGCAGCGGTAAAGAGTTTCGGGGATATAACGTCACCCTGTCTTACACCTCTCTGCAGTTGTATAGGTTTCGTACTCTGGTTCTGTACTCGGCTAGCCATTGTAGCCCTACTGTACAAACACGTCAGCACTTCGATATACCGACAGTCAACTTGGCACCGCTGAAGGGACTGCAGCATCGCCCAAATTTCGACGGAATCAAAGGCTTTCTCATAGTCCACATACGCCAGACATAGTGGCAAATTGTACTTCTCAGACTTCTGTACAATTTGCCGAAGGGTATTTTTGTGATCTATGGTACTAAAGCCTTTTCGGAAACTGGCTCGGGAGGCTGGAAGTCGTCGAGTCTGCGTGCGAGACGATTCATAATGACTCTCGAAAACAGAACGTAGACGCGGCTCAGAAGGGAAATCGGTCTGTAGTTATTACAGAGAGCGTTGTCGCCTTTCTTGAAGAACAAGACCACGGCACTGCTGCTCCGCGCCTCCAGTGTAGTGCCACCATGCCACCATTAAAGAGCTTCTGAAGGACTTTAAGTACCGGTTTTCCACCCGCTTTCAGAAGCTCCGCAGTAATTCCATCCTCGCCTCGTTCAGACTGACATCCGGAATATCATCGGAATAGTATCGTTTAAAACTTGCTCTTGGATCATTACTCATACTTGCACGTGGCTCCAACGATGATGTGTACAGCTGGCCGTAGAACCTCTCAAGCTCACTTAAAATCTCAGATATCCCGGAAACGACGCTGCCACACTCGGTCTTCAGCTTCTACAGTTGGCTTTGTCTGGCAGACAGATCTTTAGCAAAGAATTTGTAGCCCTGGTTACGCTCGATCGCTTCTTAAATACGAGCTGTATTGAAGTTGCGTAAGTCTCGCCGCATGCATTTGGAGATCAGTCTGTTCAGTTGCCTGTACGCTGTCAAATCTGCTGAAGACTGCAGCTTCATATCCCGTCTAACAGCCATGAGATTAAGAGTGTGATCGGAGAGTTTTTGTGTTCTTCTGCGGCGGGTCTTGCAGAACTTAGCTCCAACCGTTTGGACAGTTTCCACGAGCTTATCATTCATATCGTCCACTGCATTGCAATCTTTTAGGTACTTAAAACGATTTTGTAGCTTGAGCTGAAAGGTTTCGGGACTCTGGATTAGAGCACGGGGGGGGGGGACGGAGCGTTGACTTCATTAGACGAGACCTCTCCAACTTAACGGTTAGGTTTAGTGTGCCTCTAACCATTCGGTGATCGCTACCAGTTTTCACCCTCGCGATCACTGAGACATCACTGAACCGTTGTCGTCTGGTTATCGTAATGAATTCAATATCATTTTTTGTCGAAACGTCGGGGCTCGACCAGGTCCACTTCCTGTGGGGCCGCTTCTGGAAGAAAGAGTTCTTCATAAAGAGTCCCTCTTTCTCCATGAAGTCGGCCAGCTTCTGGCTCCTTGGGTTCCGTTGCCCTAATCCAAATTGCCCTACCTTCAGCTCACCGTTTTTGCATTGAAGTCTCCCATTAACACCGTATAGTGGGTTTTGGAGTAATGAATGGCTCTAGATATCCTCATACATTTCCTCCACCTCCTCATCGGGATGTGCCAAGGTTGGTGCGTAAACCTGTATGACCTTCAGCAAATACAGTTTGGTGATTCTGAGTATAAGGTACGCAACCCTCGTCGACACACTCTCAATCTTTACAACGTTGTTAACGAGAGACTTGTGGATGATAAATCCGACACCTCCTTGGGACAGATGGTCGCCCTCATGGTGATGGAACAAGTTGCCGGATTCGAGGATTACCATGTCCTCCCCCTCTCTTCGGAGCTCGGATAATCCTACAACATTCCAGCGCAACTTGTCTATCTCTTCTTCCTGCTCCAGGATCTTCTCGTCAGTCCTCAGGGTGCGTGCGTTATATGTTGCCAGGTCGAGTCGTCTTAGGTGGCAACCGAACCTCCACCGGAGATTCTTAGCATCCCCTGTCCCGCCGTTACCATGGTCGCCACCGTAGCCAAGAATAGCGGGGCCGCCGGGGACTGGGGGCCGTCTCTTCGTGACTTTCATCATGGGGGGTATATTGCCATAGTTGCCACGCTTAGCAAGCGGATTGTTTCGCTGTTATCAGGAAGATGCTGCTACCCATCTTCTGCCTCGGTTTCCCTCTGTCGCCTCTTACGACACCCACGGGAAGATATGGGGTAGTGCACGGGGTTTATGTGAATGTTTAAGTTTAAATTTTTATTAATAAATATTCCTAAATATTTTGACACGTAAGGCTTGGCTGGCGCCACACAGCTACAATGTTTTATATGAGATTTAATTAGAGTGTCGGGTTAGGGGCACAAATTGCTGTTTTATGAAAACACAATTTTTTTATTAATGAGTTAGGCGTGAGAAGATTATGCCGCAACTAATTAGATACACGTCTCATTCCCGCGTTAGCCTTCCCAAAAACATCTCGCCAGGTGATTTCTTCATAAAATACAGATTAATGTCAGTGTAACGAGCTATTTTGGTATTTTCATTAGCGTGTATGTCGTTTATGTACATAATAAAAGCCTTGGTCAAAGGATGCTCCCTTGTGGTACCCCAAATTGAGTTTCTAGCTTCTCAAAGAGTATTGAGGTCGAGACTGTGTCAAAAGACTTCGACTGGTCTAAAAATAGAGCAATACTGGTTTTGTAAACATCCATATGGATGACTACTCTACATGTTTAAAAGGTGATAGTACATTCCGTTGACTTTCAACTTCTAAAGCCGAATTGCCTCAAGGAGATAAAATTATTTGCTTCAATGAATTTCTAATTCTTTTGCTAATCACTCTCATAACTATCTATATATAGTTATGAGGCGGTGTGCCTCCGCGCTGACCCGTTTGCGGAACAGCACCAAGAGTATCCTTGGGGTATTCGTTGATCGGTGGGACTTGCCACATCTACAAGCGTGGGTGCGGGTCCACACAGCAGCTTATCAGCTATAAGTTAATTTGTTACCAACACTTATGGGCTCTGCCTGAAATAAATAAAGAATTATTATAAGTAGTTTGGAAGATGTTTTCAGCTAGGCAATGGGCCAAAATTTTGTGTGTAGTATTCAGGGCTTAATGCATGTCATCTTCCAATTTTCTAGAAAAATACCAAGTCAACAGACTTAGATTAAACATGGCAGTAAGAAGCGAGGTCGAGGATCTTAGAACGGGGCTATATATATATATATATATACATATATGTGTGTAAGGAATCCACATTATATGCAATGAAACCACAAGTAATTTAATGGAACCCTAAATTTTAAAAATTTCAAAATGTCCGCCACGTTCTTGAATGCACAAGTTACATCGCCGCATAATGTTGTTAAAGCCCCATAAAAAGAAGTCTAGAGGAGTGAAGTCGGGCGAACGAGCTGGCCACCTGCGAGGGCCATAGCACCCTATCCATTGTTCGCCGAACATGGTGTTAAGCCGCTTATCGCGAGGAGTACGGAGTGTGGAGGAGCTCCATCTAACTGAAACCATACCAGCTCGTAAGCTGCCACAAACAATCCTTCTAAATATTCTGTTATTGGGCCATTAAGAATATTGAGAAACTTCTGAGCATTCAGGTTTCTGTCAATAAAAATAGGGCCGATCATTTGATCTCCGTGAATGCCTGCCCAAACATTAATGGAAAATCGGTATTGATGAGCTGATTCCCTAAATTAATGGGGATTCGTATGGCTCCAGTGACGCATGGTTTGTCGGTTCCATATGCCGTTTCGAGTAAACGTGCTTTCATCTGTCCAAAACACATTTGATAGGAAACGTTGGTCTTCAGACATTTTTTCCAGTACCCAGTGGCAGTAAGACTCTCTAATCGGCTTATCACGGGGCAGCAGCCCCTGCACCTTAGCATATTTATAAGGACGTAGTTTGTTCCTTTTCAGCACTCGGTGTATTGTTCTATGCCTCACTCTAAACACACGCCCAGCTTGTCTAAGGCTGCAGGTTGGATTCCGATCGAAATGGTCTCATACTCGTTGTTCGAACGAGGGTGGAAAGTCACACGGAGCAACTCCTTCATGAGTGTTGGGCACTATGCGCTGATTTTCCCTGTTTTTTGTGGACAGCACCTAGGATTGTCCGGACGCTAGTAGGGCAGACGCGAGTTGCGCCGTATCTCTCACGATAAGCACGCAGAGTTAACGCTGAATTTTGGCGGCATTCGTCATACAATATAACCATATCTGTATACTCTGCCGCACTGTAAAAATGCTGCTGTCTTGGCATATTCCGCCGCCAAAACGTACACATAAAAGTCAAGTAGTGTCAATATCACAGTGAAAAAATAATAAAAATAAACGTACTTAAAAACACTATTTACACACACAAAGTCAATTACCTAATAAGTGTCTATTTCACCGTAAAAAAAATTGTTGGACTAATTGTATTTATCTTACGAAAAATAAATTACTTGAAGCAATGCGCGTAAGCAGCGAAACGCACCTATATTCTGGAAAAATTGCGGTGAACTGAAAGCCAAACTCCAAAATGGCGAAAATAATAAAAGTAATAAATAGGGCGGCCACAAGGTGCAATTATCGTTTATCGATACTTTTCTTTTTACACTTACTTACCTACTACATTTGAATACAAGTAATTTTTATTTTTTATTTGATAACAATCGACAAGTTATTGATTGTTAAAAAAAAAGTTTATTTTTGTACAATTGAACTTACGAAACTACCGTTTTGTGACTTCCTAAGAAACGGGTAAGTAAGTATGACTTTTTTAATTGGTTGTTTTTATGGGTTTTTTATCATGTCAAAATAATTAATTATCTCTAAATCTACAAGAACACACAATTAACGCGTTGAGCGGCCACACTACGTTTGTGCACGGTGAGCGCAACGGGGTCGCACGTATGGCTATGGTAGAGTGGAATAATGAAAAAGTTATTACGTTTCTTGAGATTCTGCAAACAGAGCCAAATGATAAAATATATTCATATAATAAAAATTTACACTCATCAAATATAGAGTAGCAGCGTCAACGTCCATCCATCTTGCTTGAAATTCAAGGAACGTTAACGCTAGGGTTGCCAACCCCAGATTTAAAAACCTAGGATTTGAAGTTGGTAAAACCAGGACAATTCAGAATAAAAACAGGACGCAGTAAAGGCCTTGTCAAACGTAACTGCGAACCGAACCGAACCGAAATGTGGCAAATGTATGTGCTATGTATGCAAGTATCGGTTTATTTTTGCTTTTCATATGCGACTAGATTTAAACTATACCATACATAACAAAATAAAAACGTTTCGCCACGCAATCGGTTCGCTGTCTATTTGACTCGGGCTTAATAGAGTTGCAATAATAAAATTAATATGTAGTGAAAATAGGTTAAATGAAATTCAAGTAATGATAATAATCATATTTTTTAATAAAAGTATTTCAATAAAATGATTAAAATATAAAACAAACGCTTTAGTTTGTAATAAATTCTTTGCCATGCCATATTGCATGCATATTACATGCCCCCTATAAACGTCATATAAATAGGGAGTAAAACCACAGACATAGAGCATGGACTGAGCCTTCCTAGCCAAATGTCAAATAAAATTGACTATACTCAATATCCATACTTATAAACTTAAAAGTAAATTCCCTGTTCAAAAATCAAATCCCCCGACGCGTAATGTCCTAAAAAGTTATAAAACTAATTACTATAAAATTTTGGTCTTGATGCGCGAGACTTCTTGGTACCACTTTTGGTCATTCTCCTTTAGGTAAGTAATAGTTAAAAAAGTGCAACGCGAATTTTTAAATACATGACCTTATCAGAGTGCTTTAAAAACCCAGGACGCTGCTTAAAAACTATCCAGGACATCCCAGGACACTACAAAAAGTAGAACATGTCCTGGGAAAACAGGACGGTTTAACCCCAATTAACGCCAACTTTAACGCCGTTCAACGGCATTGAAATTGAAATGACGTTGACCGTTCCAAGTGTGGCCACTGACTTTATCGCGTTAAAATTAAGGCAATAATTGTTGCGTTTATGGGCATTGACGTTTCCCGTTACTGTGGCCCCGGCATTAGTGACCCAATTCTATAGAGAGTTCAAATTTGCTTAAAGTTAAAACTCTACTTTTTGACCTAATTACTAGACCGATTACGTTCATTTTTTGTATATCGTCAGCAAAGGCGATAACAAGTATGTGGTTTCATTTATTACATATATGTGGGACCCCATTCTGTATATATATATATGTTTATATTTATTTATATGTATATATATTTATGTTCTTTGTAACCGCCTTCGTAATTTTATCACTGCCCTAAGGTTGACTGGCGGAAAATGCTTTTAGCATCAAGTCCGCCTTTTGGTCCTGTACTGATGTAAGGTTCAATAAAGTTTAAATAAATAAACAAATAAATATATTGCCAATACGGTCATTTAATTTGAAATTTATATTTGCAGGAAGTTGGCATTCTTAAGGCAGTGTAGAAAAATTGCAGCATTCTATGTATTCTTAATATAAATTATAACGCCGCTCTTTGGTTAATCTCTTTGTATAACAGGCAGTATGGGACAAAATTTTCGGAATGATCGAGTTATCTTCAAGCTAGCACTACGTTAAGGTGTTTATGGCAAAAGTTGCGTCAAATCTTTCTACCATTGTTAGAACATTAATACAGTTTTTATTTAAGCTTCTTATTTTAATATTAATCACTTAAAAAGCTGTAATATTGCGCTATAGCTATTTCACATTGCTCTGGTTCTTTTATTGTGTGGAAGTTTAAACACAAAGTTTCTAACTCAAAAAATCATGGTTGAAGTTGATTATAAAACCACCACAACAAATGTATTATTTCGTACATTATATTCAAGTACGAAAATGCTTTAGAATCTAATTGATCGCTAAAGGATTTCGAATGTTTCAGGCTACTAGAAATAGTAATACATATTCAGGCTATAAGTTTACAAAAAAAAAACTATTACTGATTTTAAAAAAATGACTCAAAAATTTAAACGTAAGAGCGGAATTTGTTGCACTTTGGGAAAATTTACAACGTATACTAAGTACTGGTGTTAAAAAAATCTATTACTTAACGAAAATGAACAAAAAAAGAATACACAAAACACAACGACCTCAAAAAATTTGATGTCGTTGTTACAGTGCGCGTTATAAAATAACTTGTGAGCTTTTCCGGGTATGTCTATACCTGCTTGTTGAACACGTTTATAGGTTGATGAGAACGGTAAATTCTGAATAGATATAAATACTTTGTTAGATCGTAGCCAGAAATATATAGAAATAGGATATAAGAATTACTCACTTCCTAATATAACGTTTATAATGTAATTCTAACCAAGAAAATTTATTACGACACACAATTGATTACACATATGACATTGATTTTGATGAGCTTTGTGTTTACTAGGGACGGGTGTGGTTTACGCTGAAATATGAATCGGCAACTGAGAGGCTTCAAGTACATATAATTAAGGCGAAACATTTACCATCTCGTACACCGGCGTTGGCGAATGCATGTGACCCTTACATAAAGTAAGTTAAGAAACGTTAATAACGTTACATTTACATAATTAAACGTTGCGTTACTTTAGACCTTACACAATTATACAGAGCAAAGGTCCAATGCTTTAATAATAAAATTCCATTTAATTTTGAAAGCATAAACTAACAACTTCATCGGCATCATAATCATCATTATAGTCCATCATTAGTTCACTGCTGAACCCAATATGCCTCTTTCAAGGAATTCTACAAAGCATGATGCTGAGCCGCCTCCAGCCATCGAATTCCAACTTGTTTTAGCACGTCGTACATACCCAAAATATGTAAATCCTCAAATTTTTTACAATTGCGGGGGCTCATTTTCATGACTATTATTGAACTGATGAGGATAATAAAGTAAAAAATACGTTAAAGAAAGGGAGTATGGTTGATATAAAAAAAAATATCTCTATGTGTTAATCATACCTGCACGTGGGGCATCCTGCCGTTTGACAGACGAGGCTCTGAAGACTGACTGATGGCGGAAAATTTATCTAAAACTTAGACTTCTAATCACAGATACTAGTGCTAGTGATGAGTAGCAACACTACCAGTGCGAGAGTATTAGCTCAGCGCTCAAAAACGTACAGAAATGTACAACCCCATCATAGGGGTATCGGCAACTCTTTCAAGAAATAGAATATTATGTATCATTGTGCAAATGCTTATATACTCGTATATATATAGAGTGGATTTTATTAAAAAGGCTGACGATACGATATGGAACAATAATAATAATATCCACCAGACAGAATTTCGGTCTCAACGAAATCTGCACATCTGCACATAACTGAATTATGGTGCACAAATGTGTGCGCAAGCACAAGTGCACTCTCTATTCCTTCACTCTCATAGCCCGATGAGACATCTACAGCAAAATACACGGCCGAAGAGAGATCAAGCGTAGAACTAAAGTGCCTTACGTGCTTTCCGGTTGGAAAGGCAAGTGGGTGAAACATCACATCAATAACTGATTTTTGGCCCAACCTGGGATTTGGTTTCGCATGCATTAGATATGGGAAAGGACCGCGCTCGCTCAGAGTATCAGCGTTTAATAGCAATATAATGCGTTTTGTATGGTGAGTGACTAGAATCGGAGACCTTTCATACTGGTACGTAATAAGGTTTGAGTGAGAACAGATCTGCGTTTGATTCTAAGTCAAGGATAGATTTAGGTATGTAGACCATAGCATCGCCTTACTATCAAGTGCACTTTGTGCTTATTTGTGAAATTGAGAATATATTTATGCAAACCTATGAAAATGCATAAAAATAGTAATTAAAACTTTTTAACTACCTACTTGACTTATATACTAAAGTGAGGACGAAATTACTCGTAACAGGAAATGAAATAATTTCAATAATGAGCAGCTACGTACGTAACAAACACTTTAAATAAATGATTTGACTTTAACGTTTGTAGAATTCAACTTATGCCTGATGAAAGAAGAGTTCTGCATACGAAACAAAAGAAGAAGTCATGTAATCCATTCTTCGATGAGACTTTCGTCTATCAAGTAAGTTAAATAAATATAATTAATATCAAATGCTATTTTTGCTTCACATTATTGTTCATAATTATCTCAGTCTCTCAGTGATTTGTTTTACTAATATTTATATATATTTCATTTATTTAGATACCACCAGGAAAGTTAGAAACACTGACATTGAAGTTATCGGTATTGGATGCTGGTCGAATTGGAAAATTCAAACAACTTATCGGACATATCATACTGCCTCTTAGTGAACTTGAAGGGGTTGCATCTGATGAAGAGCCTCAATTATATAAACTGGACATTGAGAAGGTACGTCAAATTGTTGTTCTGTACTTCTCTAAAGATCTAAAGGTTTCTACCTCAATATTGCGTCTAAAATACTTAATTTTATTTAGTTATATGGAATGATGATGAAATGAAAAAAATACATAAGTATATTTATCGTGGTATATGTAACTACCAGTACAATGTATATTTTCAAAGAAAAGAGACATCCTTTCGAGATCAGGATTGTTAGTCGTGACAAAGAGCACTATGAACGCTATAATTAAATGCAAATATAGGTTATAATTTTATAGCAGTTAAATGACATTGCGAGGTAATAACAATCATGTCATGAGTTAGTGACATGATAACTGTGATTTTTTAATAGTTCAATTTGAATTTTTAATGGTAGTAGAATTAAAAAAAACACAAGCGTATCTTTATTTATAAAAGATAAAATACAATTAATTTATATGAGATTGTTACATTATGAATTGAAAGTTTAAAAAGTGAAATTTTAATTACTTATTTTGAGACAGCAAAATATTTTATGAAAAATATTTTATGCGAGATAGTAATTTGCCTAGTATGTCGTAAAAGGCGACTTTTGGGATATTGGGTGTGTAATAGCCTAGTCACCTACCAATTCTTTAGAATTTTTCCACAAAACCCATATTTTTGGTTAAACGTGGTCTGAGTAGCTCGCTGCTCTTTGGACTCTGCTAACCCTCTCGGGGATATCAGGCGTATGTATTTCATATGAGCCCACAACATACATCAAAAGCTTCTTGAGATTTTATTATTTTACAACGTGCATCCTTAACACAAAATATTATAATTTGAACGAAGATTTAATTTTGCGTATGAGACCACTTGTGTGAAGTATTGATTATAACATTACAATGCTTTTCTAGGAACTACAAGAACCTACGTCAGACTTGGGAGAGGTGCTTGTGTCACTGCTCTATAACGAAAACCTTAACCGCCTTTCCGTTACTGTCATTGAAGCTAGAGGCTTAAAGGTAATAAATACACTACATACTGTCACATATGAACATTTAAATTGTTTAACTGTTGTGTCTTTTTCGCCGACAGGGAAGTTGTTAATTATCTTTTGTTTTCTTGTTACTATACAGTATACTGAAAACAGAATGAATGAGAAAAAAGAGAGGTATTATTAAAATAGGGCAAATTTACTGTGTAGTCAAAGCCGTGTTACTTTCAATGGGCTGTAATGAATGAATGAATAAAGAGAGAATGAGAAATAAAAGGATGAGAAAATATAAATATTACATGCTCAAAAGAGTTTGCCATTCTTTAAGCCCTTTCCTTTTCTTAAGTTCGTCTTAAATCTTTACCCTCTAACTTGGAGCAGTACTTGAATAAATTACGCTGCAGGATTCAAATCCTTTTCTTTGTTATACATTCAGTTGAGGATTAAAGCTACAATCAGTAATGTCGTATATTTTATATGAAGGTTTATGTTTTAACGAAGAAAACTGTACACTTAATATAAAAAAGTAATCATGTTTATATACTTATACAGGCCAACTAGATGAGCTGTATTGATGGCCCATAATAATAATAGTTTATTTACAAATTAGCGACTTCACCTGGGTAGGATCTATTTAGATTTAAAATAATCATCACAGACCATTTATTTTAACAGTTCTTCGATTTCTCAAGAAAAATCTTCAAGTTTTTCATATTAAATATAGCCTTGATCACTCCTGACATTGTATTCTACTGTCATGCTAAGATATTTATGTTTTGATGACATGCAAATAATCCCTTCAGCTCAATAAAACAGTTATTTCGAAATTACAGACTGATACTTAAATTTTATTAATATATATAGAATTATATGGTATGTGTGTGTGTGTATTTTTGATAAGCCATTCGCTAATAATAATTTTGATTAATTCTAAATATATATAATTTTTTTGTTTTTGATGTATTCTATCGAATAAAGAATAAATAGTGGTGAGTTATTCATTCCCGACAGAATTCATAAATAATTGTAGAATTAAGAAAAAGTTTGAAGGTTCAAAGATTTACAGTAAAGGTAAAAGGCTACTATTAAGAGAGCTCTTTGGGCACGTTCAACTTTAATAAAGGAAGTTTACACGCACCTCCCGAGGCAATGATGCCATAAATAAGCAAACTTTGACACAAAGCAAAGTATATTTATTTTAAAATGGGTGGATCTACAACATGACGTTTACGTATTCTATTTGACAGGAGAGTTATGTAGGTTTTGAATTTTGGGTTTCAATTATAGATTAGTGTCAATTATCAAACTTAGATTTTTTCTTCGGTCAGATCTTTGACTGTGTTGTTAATTATATTGTATACTAGTGTTGTGAGATGAGTGTGCCGGGATAGTAAATGTAGCTGGGTCTTGAAGTTGATTATTCCTAATTGAAAATATTGAATATAGTGAGGTGGGGTAAGCCTCTCACCGGGGCAAGGCTGTTTAGTATCGCGATAAGTATAGCTTCCTTACGAAATTCTCATAGCCGGCAAAACAGTTCATACGTAAAAGTTCCTGGTTCAAAACACAGATTTTGCTACTACAAGTAAATATGGCCATTGAAAAATCTTAAAAATTGAAACATTTTATCAAAGTTGCCGGGCTAACAGATATTTAAATTTTTTCTGAAAATTGAACAAAACTCAAAGTGCTCTCAACGTAAATAGCATCCTACGAATATTATCTTTTAGGTAGTTATATCAATTGAACGTAAAACAAAAGTTTTTATTAAATATTTAACGAAACAAAAACATTATTTTGTCGGAGACAAGACCAACGTATTTAGTAGTAGTTAGTATTTCCCTAAGTCCGAAGTAACGAACATTTTCTTGGTGGATAATTTTACTACTTCTATATAACATATTTAATTATACTACAACTATGTAAAAACTCTGTCTTAACCATTTCGCTGTCCCGTGCAATACATGTAGGTCATTACTATTATTTTACTATTGAGTCTGAACACCGGACAGTGAAAGTGTTAATTAACGCAAAAATATGAATATATGTAGGTGGTACAGTACGTGTGCGAGCTGAATTAATTTAAGAACGGAGGTAAAACGCTTAAATAAAAGTGTAAATTGTTACCTATCGAAATGAAAATAAATTTAAATCTTGCTTGTAATTGTAACTAAGCAACAGTCATCATCATTACAGCCTTTCACAAGTCCACTGTTGAACATAAACCTCATGATGATGATGATGATTGTAATTATACTTAACTGTAATTATTCATTCGTATCGTATTCTTACCTCCGTGCTCAAAGTCAATCCGATCACATGCGTCGTTATCATAATCCTCCTGGCTTAACCCAATTCGTTAGAGTTCGGCGCAGCATGTTGTCTTCTATGCATCCCGATCAGCCGTCTTCTCTGTATTTACCCCCTTTCTAGCCATATAATCTTTCATACAATCCATCCTATATCCATGTTGCTCATGATTTTTTTGCTGAGTCAACGAATGGCCACCTGGCTGATATTAACCCTCTTTGGGAATGCTTTCTTTTCTCAGTATGCTTGTTTAATACTTAGAGAACGCTGCAGCTCCTCCCTCGGATGAATCCCATAGTCGCCCTTTACGACACCCACGAGAAGAGATGGAGTGGTGCTATTCTTTTCATCCGGCACCACACGCGCGCATGTTAGCTATATTATGAGGACTTCATATAACAATAATAATTATGTAATTAGTAATTACAAATATTACACGTTCACAATAGCTTAAGATCTGTGCGTAATGCAAGTGGAGTGTGCAACGTATACAGTCTCCATAAAGTACACAAATTAAATTGGGTGAAACTAGACTTAATATTACCGAGGGGAATATAAATAGTAAGAACAAAACTTTAAGAGCAAAGCAATAAAGAGTTGAAATTGTATTGTATGTTTTAATTATACAAAATAAAAAAATATTTGGTACTCCTGATTTTGATGGTATGTTAGTCTTGCCCCTTATTTATATTTACACAAATAACTCAAAAGGGAAACGTTTAACGTTAAACATAAGATGCAAATAAAAGTTACTACTGTTAATATTTACGATTTTTTTTCACCCCAGGTGGTGGGCAAAAGACCGACAATTTTTCCTGTTTAACATTTTCTTCAGTATTACCGTTTTGCAAACACTTTCCAATCATAAAAATATTTTTAATAATATAAAAGTTTATTTTATCGTTATATCAGTATAATTTATACTTCAAAAGTCGGGCAAACAACTTCTTCATAAAAACTGTTTTTTTTTCTGTCTAGTAGGAAACTTGTTATATTCTCTTAGTATGTTTGACAAAACAAAGTAGAGTGAGTTGGGGACTCACTTTACTTCGTTTTGTCAATGTCTAGTTAGTTTATTTTAATAATTTCCTAAGCAACATTTATTTATCTGCCTATGTTTAGAATGCAGGTAATACCTACTATAACGATAACTATCTATCAGAGGCCTCAATAACTTTCTGGCATTTTCCGCTTTCACCTCTTACAATAACACGATACGATTATCTTATACCGACACCACGTACGTATGTGCAAGATATCTGGTATTGCAATTGTGAACCCGCATTTTAATCATAATGACTAGGCAAATTTACTCTACAAAAGGATAGGCCCATGTCCAGCCGTGGTGTTTTAAGGGCTGATAAAAAAGAAGAAGATTACTACAATATTTGTTATACTTTTAAGCTCTCATCCTAGGTGATAGCTGTTGAGGTCATTTTAGTAACGAAATCACAAAGCTACGAGTACATTGCATAATGGGCTACTCAGAAAGTTCTGAAAATTAAAAAATGCTATGGTTAATGTTTTTATTATTAAATCTTTTCAAAGAACTCTCCACGAGCATAATTACCTATAAAGTTGTAAACCTCGGAACCAATTTTTGAAATACTTTTTCTAGTTTGTCTCAGACATCTCTTTTACAGCCTACTGGAATATTGGAACACTGCTGAAAACTACATCCCTTTCATCTAATATTATATTTTTGGAATAAATCTCGTTTTATCAACTCCTTTTGAGCGCTGAGTGCGCGGCCGCTTAAGTGCTTTGTCATGGTAAAGTAGTAGCCCGCGAAGTCCCGTATTCGGACGCTTGTTGCTCGCAGCAGCGAAATCTTTTGGCAAGCATTTGATAGTATACCGTTCGGCATTGATTCTACATCGATTTCGTAAAGGAATCCAGATACATCGTTAAAGTGAAAAAACAAGCGATCAAAATCTGCGTTTCTCTATAGCTCAACTTTGATAGAAAGCGGTCCATTTTGAAACAGCCAAACAGTAGACTGGTGATTCGTTTCTGGATCGTATTGATAAAGAAATATGCATCACTAGTAATAATGTCGTAAACACGCCGAGATGAGCTAGCTGCAAAATCAGAAAACATGTCGCGGCACCATTCCACACGATCCACACGCTTCTGAGCAACGCAAAACTATCCTTCTCATGCGAAGGTGTTCGTGTAAAATCTTGTGAATGTTTCCCGATCCAATCTGCAGTATGTGCTAAATTTTGTCATTCGTAATTAGGCTCTTACGAATGACAAAATTTAGCACATTCTCTTTAATTAAATTTTTCACTACCAGCACGTTTCCCTTCGGAACAGCTGTCAATAAGCGACCACTTCCTCCTTCATCTCTCAAAGTTAGTCGACCGTGCTAAAATTTGTTTATCTATAAATATCATTTGAAGCAGTTTATCAAACGATATGTCCGGTTTTAGGGCGATATTAGAAATCGTAAATAAATCATCGCGCGAAAATGTTCCCGGCGCGGATTTATATTTCCGTGTAACACAATATTTCAATTTAACTCGTAAAAAAACGTGGATGCCAATTTGAAATTGGATCATTCGCATTTTTACTTGTTATCGTGTTTTCAAAATAAATTATACTTAACTGACCAGTGCCTTAGAAAAAACACTTTTTTTAAATAACTTTCTGCGTGGCATGTCGTAAATCAATCTATCGGCGATCTCAACTTTTTTTCTTTTTTATAAATAAGTTATGTGTAACTAAACACTCCTTTACTGCCTAGGGTATTATCTCAGGCAGTATCTAGGAGATCACCTGGGTAGGTACCACCTTCCAACTAATTTCTGTCGCCAAATAACAGTGCGTGCACTGCTGAACTGGATAATAGAAGGATATAGAGAGCCAGTATAATTACAGGCTGTGACGCATCTTACCTTATTCCTCAGATGTGACAAGGATCTGTAGCCTTCTTTAGCTGAAGTTGGTTGCAGGTGTCCATAGGTTGCAGTAGCCGTTTACCATTAGGTGGATTGCAAGTTTTCACGTTGTTTCGTTTGTCACCTTTATTTTATAAAAAATACATAAATGTACCTCTATATATTTAAGATATGAAATGAAATAACATTATGATATAATAAACAGCTGGATCCATCATCAACAAAGCAAGAAATGGTTGCTCGTGTTACTCAAGAACGCGCCTGCAGAGGAGTTCGTGCAAGAAGAACAACTGCTGTTGAAGTTTCTGACGAAGGCGCAGCTCTTATATCAGAATGCTTTCACTTCAGACTCCGGCCCGATGAGTTGCATACTACTTGCGTCACAGTGCAAGCTCTTCAGCCACATTCTGTGTATGCAAAAGGTACTTTGATAATATATCAGATATAATAATAAAAAGTAAGTAGTGAAAAATAATGAAGTTTCCCCTGAATTCATCGAGTGATTTGATTTTAATTTCTGAAACAACATTTCTTTATTATTTGTATAGGGGAAGGAGTGTGATATATAAATTGATGATTACCCACGGACTATTTGTCCATGTATCACAATCTGTAAAAATTGTAATTGCAACAACTAAAGGCCGTCAGCCTGCAGCATAGAAGGAAATTTATCATCATTGTGTCTATGGCTTATGGGTTGGTACCCATTTACTATCAGATGGATTGTTACTTATTTTTGTAAAAGGTAGCGTATCGTGGCAGGTCGTACCCTTCTCTTTACTATGGTCTAAGGGGGCGATGGCTCCGATCAGAGGAACCTCATTTCGAAACTAATTAGATTTAGTAGTTTAAAAACATGATATTAGACAAACCGATATTTGACAAACCGATATTTGACAAACCGAAGTTATTTTATTTTATTTCATAAAAAAGTTTAAAAATGAATTTTAAAGTGTCAAGCCCGATATTAGAAGTTATTGTTAATTACGTGGATTTTTTTTAATTGTATTAGGTCTTTGTAGTTGGCTTTTACTTTTTATTAATATAATATTTCACCATTTTGGGTGAAAAGGAGATTCTAAGGAATATTACAAGCTTAAGACAATTACTAGAATCTCGTCTAAAAATTTTTTTCATTAATGAATTTTTGTCCCAGTAAATGCACGTCGCTTGGAGAAGTTTAGAAGTAACATAGTGAAAAAATTTTCATCACTTTCATACCAAAATGATCCTAATTTTTTGTATGGAACATTGCTTAAGCATATTTGCAATGAATTTAATAATACTTTTACTTCTAAAACAGTCGGAAGACATTCAATGAATGGGCGACAGTAGGAGTCCATAAGAGCAGACAAAGGTTATATGATCTTTACCATGAAAGTTCATATAATCCTAGCGTCGAATTTAGGGTATATGTAAAAAAATATTCAAAAATATTTAAAAGAGTGTGCTCCACAGCCAAGTCTTTGCATTTGAGCAACAAAATTAAGACGGCTTCTAATAAAATTGAAATGACGTGGAGTATAATTAATAGCGAAACTGGTAAGATCAACTCTCGCAATTCAAACAACCAGTTAAGTTTAAACAACAAATTAACTGAATCAGATCAGGACGTTGCAATGGTTTTTGAGAAATATTTTACTGATATTCCGATCTTAACCACTAAGTCACTGAATTTTTCTCCTGCCGTCGCCGAATCATTACTTAAACAAAGAATTTTACATTTCATAAATTATCATCAAAATATATTTTAAATTATTTTAAAACTATTAATATTAAGAAAACTGCAGAATTGTGGGGGATTTCCGTTAAAGTTATTGCGTCTAAAATAGATACAATCGAGCCTCAACTAGCTATTATTTTTAGTACTAGAATCGAATCTAGTGTGTTTCCTGATTTAATGAAGCATAGTAAAGTAATACCTTTATTTAAATCTGGTATTACATTAGACCCCGCCAATTTTAGCCCTATTTCTGTACTACCAACACTTAGTAAGATTTTTGAAAAAATTATTCTTGATCAATTGTTAAATTTCTTTAATATAAATAATTTACTTCATAAAATCAATTTGGTTTCACAAGGGGTCGCTCGACAACTGATGCCGGTTTTGAGCTGATTAAATATATCTTTAATGCATGAGGGAACTCACAGGAGCTTTGGGTATATACTGTGACCTATCCAAGGCCTTCGATTGTGTTCACTATGAAACATTAATTAAGAAACTTCAACACTACGGTGTAAGAAGTGATGCTCTTAAATTAATTATATCATATTTAAATAATAGAACGCAAAAAGTTGTCATTAATAGTATGAGCTCTTCCAGGTCGATGGTACAAATGAGCGTGCCTCAAGGCTCAATTCTCGGCCCCTTTCTGTTTCTTGTATACATTAATGACTTACCTAACATAGTAGGGGATAACCATGACATATATAGTATTATTTGCTGATGACACTTCCTTGAGTTTTAAATAAAGACGACAATTACTAAAATATGACGAAGTAAATAATGCTATATCTAAATTAGTAAATTGGTTCAATGTTAATAATTTGCATTTAAATGGCACTAAAACGCAATGTATGAAATTCATTACTCCAAATGTCAAACAATTAAATACTAATGTAATTTTAAATGGGGAAGAGCTGAGTATTGTCGATACCACAATTTTTCTTGGAATCACACAAGACGTGAAGCTTCAATGGAGCCCCCATATATCAAAACTAGCAAGCAGACTTAGTTCTGCAGCATATGCTGTAAAAAAGATTAGAAATCTTACCAGTGTTGAAACAGCTCAACTAGTTTACTTTAGCTATTTCCATAGCATAATGTCATATGGTATTTTGCAATGGGGACACGCAGCTGACACTGAAATTATATTTGTTTTACAGAAGAGGGCAATAAGAGCAATTTATAATTTAAAGCCTAAAGAGTAGCTGCGATAAAAATTTAAGGAAATTGATGTATTAACTTTGGCCTCTCAATACATTTATGAAAATGTAATGTACGTACACAAAAATAAAAGTAGTTTTACAAAAATAACTGATATTCATTCTGTAAATACTAGGAACAGACACAAGCTAGTAGTACCAGTTACTCGGCTCCACAGAGTCAGTAATTCATTCTTGGGGCGATGTGTAGGCTTTTACAACAAAATTCCAAAAAATATACAAAATATGACCTGCTCAAACATCAAAGACTTTATTAAACTAAGTTTGTATAAAAAGGCTTATTATAATATTAAGGAATTTATGGATGATAAAAACCCCTGGGAATGAGGTGATCGCTACCAAGCTATTTCTAATTAGTTGTGTTGTTAATAGTATAACATATATGATTGTAAGCGGTTTTTTGGGTTTCTTGCTGGTTCTTCCCAGGACAGAGTTTTTTTTTCGAACCAGTGGTAATTAAACAAAAGAGTGACTTTCATTAAGTATTATTTATAATCTATATTGAATAAAAAAGTTTCTGTTTCTGTTTCTGTTACTTTTGCTATTTTTCCACCCATAGGTGTTAATTTTTCCTTAAATTTATGTGACACTACCCCTGAAGTACATTTTTAATAAAAAAAGAACAATTAAATATCGATTCACAATTGACGATGGTTTCCCGTAAGCGTAACATTAAAAGAAAACATACAGTTGAATTGCGAACCATCTTTTGAAGTCGGATTAAAATAAAGGAAAAAGAAATGTATGATAAAATAGTAATTTTTAACGTATGTGTACACAAATCATTATATTATTTATTTTCTTTTACAGATCGATTACTAGGAAAATTTGTATTAGGCTCATACATGTTTGCACGAGGACTGGCGCTTCAACATTGGAATTCAGCTCTTGCAAGTCCCATGGAACAAGTCAAGCATTGGCATCCACTGACAATCTAAAGCGATAACCCCGCCAAATCGACATACACGTTTAATTTAGCAAGTAAGAAATATATATTATGTGT
Organism: Parnassius orleans; assembly: GCA_029286625.1. Taxonomy (NCBI): domain Eukaryota; kingdom Metazoa; phylum Arthropoda; class Insecta; order Lepidoptera; family Papilionidae; genus Parnassius; species Parnassius orleans. Next base: position 197,676 of record JAGSMP010000093.1, read on the forward strand.
ATGTATGTTACTAAAAATCATTCGTCTGTATTACTTGTACATTTTAAATTAGAAACTAAACACCTCTTAAGACCTACAAGCACTTTAAATTCTTAATAAATCATATAAGCAGCAAAATATAAAAAAAAAAATTTACGAGTTTCTGACAATTTATATCTAAAATTTCATGACAACATTGCAAAATATATTTGTAAATAACTCGAATATCAAATTATACGATTACATTATAAGAATAAAGCCTTCATATTTTTATATTAATTTTTTGTAATGTTTTATCATTTTGAAACCTTAAAGGTAAATTATTCCAAAAACCTTTTACATCGTATTTTTAATAATATATTATGCTTATTTTATAAATGTATACACACTCTTAAATTTTAATTATTATATAGTATTTAAGGTAGCATGCTTTTTTATTTTAAAATTGAAAAGATCAAAGACATTCTCACCTTTATAATCCACTTTTTCCACTCAATAGAGTTACTTGATTATTATTGATAAAACTGTTTTTTCTTTTTCTTTTTACAACATACATACTATAGGAGCATATTCTGCATAGGAAATGCAGAACAATATTTTTAAAATTTTTAAAATTAAATTAATGCATATTTTTTGTAAGCCAATCATAATTTTTTTATAAATACGTCCTTTGCACATGACGACTCTTTCTCGCGAAGTCGACGCGTGTTTATGCGCACATTGGCAACTGCAAAACACTCATTAAATAGACATGCTGTAACTGTGTCACGTTCGTAACTCGTTTGTTTCTTTTATATAGATGAAAACCGCATACTAGGATTTTCTTCTGTACGTGAAAGTATTTTATAAATAGAAATTCCACATAGACAACATATCATATTCGCAACAATTATTTGTAGGCCATTTAAATATTTATCCATTTAGCTGGTAATGCGATTATTAAGACAAATCCTTCCTACGACGGAAGGGGCCCATGATCAGCAATGGACTTTTACAGTTTGGTGAAGAAGATAAAGATATAAACATTTAATGCGTGCGGCTTAGCCAATGCACCACCAAGTCATCAACTGCAAGTGACTCCAAAAACAGTTTTACTGCGCGTGAAAAGTCGTTTTGTGCCTAGATTTAGACATGACATGCAAAGCTAAAATATTCCGATATCTATTATCTTTATATATAGGTACACATTAATTTTTATATAGATTCTCAAAAAATTATAATAAAAAGTTAAATTATACCTATATTTATTATTACAGAAATATATAATCGATTTCATAATATATGTACGTAGTGAGTATAATTTTACTTATGTGAAATAAAGCAAGAATAAAATGTGTAACGCCAAATTGGCTACATATTGTTGTTTTATTTAGTACTTATCATCCTGTTTATGTTACAAGTACGAGTACTATTGTTTTACACTTGCAACACTTTAACCAAATTTAATGTAAAACAATTAAGTTTTAAAGAAACAAAAATTTACAAAATTCCTTATTTATGTATATTATGTTAGTTGAGAAAAATAACTTAATAGAGCTAGCATTTCTTAATTTGTCTAATAACAATAATATTTTATATCTCCACCATTCCATTTCTAATTAGAGTAACTGAAAAAACGAAAGACATAATATTATAATCAATACTTGTTAGAAGCACACCTGAGTGAAATTATAATTAAATAAGTTTTACCTTAATTAATTAGCTACTTCGTCGTTCGTAACGCGTATAGCAAAGGAGTTGAATAATTTGTCGGCTTTCCATCTGATAGCAATGTGGATGTCTTCAAGGCAAAATTGATTTCAGCTCAGCCAAAGACTTCATCATCCATGGCTACATTATCATTTACTTATTATCAGTTGGGATTATATTGAAGCCAGTGCTTCAATATAATCCCAATTACATAAAAAAGAGTGCGTGGAGAGAGATTTAGAATATTTATCAAATATTTTGTATGAAAATAACCAATCTGCCTGGGGGAATTATACGAAGCAAATCATTTTATTTACACTTTATAAAATATTGTTGAGAGGCAGCGTATACAAATGTTCGGAGCACGGAGCTCGAAAGGATTGGGAATAGCCATTATGTACGTAGCTTACTATTAAAATTCAGTAGCGAAAAGCGATACTTTTGCGAACAGCAATTTTGAAGCATATACAAAAAACATTGAATAAATTTACATTTCACACAAAATAACGATTAAATTATTAAAATTAGGATTAATGCTTGAATTCTTTAAATATTAGATATTGTAGTGACGATTTTTTATGATATATTCGTGTTTTGAATTAGATTTAATTTTTCTCAGTAGTTCTATAGCTCTCTACTCTTATTGATTAATATGAGTGCTGTCTGGAGCTTGAGTATTTAAAACGCAAGAATATAGCGGGTAAGTAAGGAAATGAAGGTTAATAATTTCCACATTATAGCTTAAATCGTTGCCAAGACGTAGTGTGACAAAGAATTTTCTTCGATTTCGGAAGCATGTAGAAATTAGTTATTCTTTTTAGTTTTTAAAGTCGGTATTTTTATTAAAAGCTAACTTTTTATTTAATAAATATCATGGAGTATAATTAATAGTGAAACTGGTAAGGTCAACTCTCGCAATTCAAACTACCGGTTGAGTTTTAACAACAAATTAACGGAATCAGATCAGGATGTTGCAATGGTTTTTGAGAAGTATTTTACGGATATTCCGATCTTAACCACTATGTCACTGAATTCTTCTCCTGCCGTCGCCGAATCATTGCTTAAACAAAATGTAAATGCGTATACAAAGAATTTTACATTTCATAAAATATCATCAAAAGATATTGTAAAATATTTTAAAACTATTGATGTTAAGAAAACTGCGGATCTGTGGGGCATTTCCGTTAAAGTTATTGCGTCTATAATCGATATAATCGCGCCTCAACTAGCTATTATTTTTAGTACTAGTATCGAATATGGTGTGTTTCCTGATTTGATGAAGCATAGTAAAGTAATACCTTTGTTTAAATCTGGTAGTACATTAGACCCCGCCAATTTTAGACCCATTTCTGTACTGCCAACACTAAGTAAAATTTTGAAAAAATTATTCTTGATCAAATGTTAATTTTTTAATGTTAATAATTTACTTCATAAAATCAATTCGGTTTTACAAGGGTCGCTCGACAACTGATGCTGGTGTTGAGCTGATTAAATATATTTTCAATGCATGGGAGAATTCACAGGATGCTTTGGGTATATTCTGTGACCTATCCAAAGCCTTCGATTGTGTTCACCATGAAACATTAATCAGGAAACTACAACACTACGGTGTAAGAAGTAATGCTCTTAAATTAATTGTTTCATATTTAAGTAACAGAACTCAAAAAGTTGTCATTAATAGTATGAGCTCTTCCGGGTTGATAGTACAAATGGGCGTGCCTCAAGGCTCAATTCTCGGCCCCTTTCTGTTTCTTGTATATATTAATGACTTACCTTACATAGTAGGGGATAACCATAATATAGTATTATTTGCTGATGACACTTCATTAATTTTCAAATTAAAACGACAATTATTAATGCATTTAAATAGCACTAAAACGAAATGTATGAAGTTCATGACTCCAAATGTCAGACAATTAAATACTAATGTAATTTTAAATGGGGAGGAACTGAGTCTTGTCGATACCACCATTTTTCTTGGAATAACACTAGACGCGAAGCTTCAATGGAGCCCCCATATATCAAAGTTAGCAAGCAGACTTAGTTCTGCAGCATATGCTGTAAAAAGATTAGAAATCTTACCAGTGTGGAAACAGCTAGACTTGTTTACTTTAGCTATTTCCATAGCATAATGTCGTATGGTATTTTGCTATGGGGACACGCAACTGACACTGAAATTATATTTGTTTTACAGAAGAGGCCATAAGAGCAATCTATGATTTAAAACCCAAAGAGTCGCTCAGACAAAATTTAAGGAAATTAATATATTAACTTTGGCCTCTCAATACATTTATGAAAATGTAATGTACGTACACAAAAATAAAAGTAGTTATACAAAAATAAGTGATATTCATTCTGTAAATACTAGGAACAAACACAAGCTAGTAGTACCAGTTACTGACTCCACCGAGTCAGTAATTCATTCTTGGGGCGATGTATACGCTTTACAACAAAATCCCAGAAAATATACAAAATTCGACCTGCTCAAAATTCAAAACTTTATTAAACATAGTTTGTATAAAAAGGGTTATTATAATGTTAAGGAATTTATGGATGATAATAACCCTTGGGAATGAGGTGTTCGCTGTCAGGCTGTTTCTAATTTGTTTTGTGTGGTTAATTGTGTAATATACATGATTGTAAGCTGTTATTTAAAAAAAAAGTCCCGCTGGGTTTCTTGCTGGTTCTTCCCAGGACAGAGGTTTTTTTTCGAACCAGTGGTAATTAGACAAAAGAGTGACTTTCAATAAGTATTATTTATAATCTATATTGAATAAAAAAGTTTCTGTTTCTGTTTCTGTTTCTGTTTCTGTTTCTATAAGTTCAAGGTTAGAACTAGAATTTCGGTTAAATAGTTACATTATAATCTTTATAGCCTATTTTTGTCTAATTTAGTAATGGAATTTTTGGTATAAATTTGTCCACTCTTGAAGTGTAACCTATTTAATAAAAATAAAAAAATTAAAATCAGTTCATTATAAATAAGTAAAGCCCGAAAATACATAATACTAATATATAATATACTCTTTTATGGAATAAAAATTACAAACGTGATGGTAAGTGGATGATGTGGTGCATAGACATTTACATCTATCATTGATTAAGAATCAAAATGCAGATGCGTTGTCACCTCTGAAAACTAAGATGGAATGCCTTGTTTCTTTAAGAAGGGTATCTGGTTATCTATACTCACCATAAGAAACGCGAGCCGACCCATTCGTAAATATCATATATTATAGACGCAGATGAATTAATTACATTAAACGGGTTTTTTTACATTTCTTTTTAATGGATTAACTAAAATGAAGTCACGCTTCAAACATACCGTAAAGTTATATGATTATATTCCGTCGTAACAAACGCTTGTAAGCGGTTTTAATTCCGGGAATTTTTTTTAGGTTGGACGAAACAAATTTTAGTGCCATTTCCCAAAGTATCGTATTTTAAGAAATCTGAAATATTATGTAATTTATTTTCTCTGCTCCTGTACATTTAGTAAGAGGGAAAATAAACTCTATATATTATCTCTAAACTTTTATTTATTTGTACTTTTACATCTATTAAAGTAACCTTTTAATCTATTTATCTCTCCCCATTGTTGTCGACATTCCGCGAATTCGAATTCCGAACTAAACCATTTGCTTCGTCATTCGTAATGCGTATAACAAAGTAGTGCAATAGTTCGACAGCATTTGCCTTTCCCTCTGATTAAGAAGTGGTTGTCTTCAAGGCAATAGTGAAAAAGCTTTTATCACTTTTTCACTATTGCCTTGCCTACGTCAACACTTACCGCTACGCGGGGTTGTATAGTCAAGCACCGGCTTATATTAGGTTAAAAATAAAAAAAAATATGTTTTAACAAAATATTACTTGTTAAAAATTATTTATAACAAAATTTGACAGCTCGATAGTGCAGTGTTATAGCGTTTGACTGCAGGGATGCGAGCCCTAGGTTCGAATCTCACACGGAAGTACTATTTGTATGACCTCCAAATAATTGTTTCGTTGCTGGATGTTCGTTCATGTGTTAGTCATATTTGTAAAGAAAAAAATGTGATTTAATTGTGTTTTGATTTTAGTTGATTGAAGAATTGAAAATATAAAATTTAAAAGTTGAAGTTACTTTTATATAAATTAATATTATCAATGAACTCACAACAATCTTGAGGTATATTATAATAAATATTGTAAAAGACATTAGATACTTACAATATAAGTCAGTGCAAAGTTAAACCAAGTCGTTCTTGTTATCCCGTAGAGTAACATCTGTCGTAGCCACGTCCTGAAAGTTTCCTCAAACTTCTACAGTTAGCGAGGCACTTCGAAGACTTCGTAATATAGACAATGGTATGAATTATGTGCAAACATGTGTGAGACATGTGTCTATGAAGAGATAACAGAAAATTGAAAAACTAATATTATGAAGACAGAATTTTTGTAGAAGTAAAGGTGACAAACACAGCGCCAACATTTCTATTGATGGCAAGATAACGTTACGGCCCACAGATACCAACTAATACCAACATTATCATTGCGATGTCAGTTGTCACCTTTTGATTGAAATACTAGTAAAAAAAGTTAAATTGAAATATACTAGTATGTAACATAAACAACAAATGCAACTAGACCTTGTTCTCTTTGATTTATCTTACTTAAGTAACAAACGAGCTAGCAGTTAAATTGATATTAAGTGACTACTGCAGTCCATAGACATGTTTTTTTTTATAGAAGAGGGGGCAAACGAGCATGCGGCTCACCTGATGGTAAGTGACTACCGCTGCCCATGAACAACCGCAACACCAGGGGAATTGCAGATGCGTTGCCGGCCTTTTAAAAAGGAATAGGCTCTTTTCTTGAAGGTCCCTAAGTCGTATCGGTCCGGAAAAATCGGAGGTGGTAAACAATTCCACAAAGAAGTTGTACAAGGAAGAAAACTCCTAGTAAAACGCACAGTCGTGGACCGCCAAGCATCCAAATGGTGGGGATGGTATCGTGAATTTTGACGCGATGTGCGTTGGTGAAATTTGGCGGCTGGAATTAATCTGAACAATTCTTCAGAGAACTCCCCGTGGTAGATTCGATAGAAAATGCAAAGGGATGCAACATCCCTACGCAGCGCCAGTGTATCGAGCCGATCAGATAGAACTCGGTCGTCGACGATTCGAACCGCTCTGCGCTGGATGCGGTCAAGTGGAAGGAGCTGGCACTGGAGTACCCCGGCCCAGAGATGAGAACAGTATTCCATGTGAGGCCGAACTTGCGCTTTGTAAAGTTGCAAGCGATGTGCCGGCATGAAATACTGTCTCGCTCTGCTGAGCACGCCAAGCTTTTTAGAGGCCAATTTGGCCTTCCCTTCCAACTGACCACGAAACTGACTACTTTTCGATATGTCGACGCCGAGGATTCCGATGCTAGCTGAGGCAGCAAGGGGAGTGCCTTGAAACTGAGGACATACGACAAAGGGGTTCTTCTTAGCGGTAAACGCGCAAACTTGTGTCTTCTGGGGATTGAAGTGGACTAGATTTAGTCGCCCCCAATCCGAGACTTTGTTCAGCAAAGACTCGACTTCAGATACAAGTTTGTTCCGGTACTCGGCGAAGTTTTCCCGAGAAATATTGGCACGGCCGGTGTATAAAGCATCACCAGTGCAGTGCTGTCGTCTGCATAGCAATGAATGTTACCAGCTTGCAATATTTCACTGATATGCAGAAGAAACAGCGTTGGTGATAGCACGCAGCCTTGTGGAACACCAGCGTAAGTAGGCTTGTAATCAGAGCATGCACCGTCTACTAGGACCTTGATGCTCCGATCAGCAAGGAAACTGGTGATCCAATTGCACAATTTCTCGGGAAGCCCATAGTAAGGGAGCTTTGAAAAAAGCGCTTTGTGCCAGACCCGATCGAAGGCCTTCGCTATGTCCAAACTAACGGCCAATGCTTCCCCCTTGGACTCTACTGCCTCCGCCCATCTATGAGTCAGGTAAACCAGAAGATCACCAGCTGATCGATCCCGACGAAAACAGTATTGGCGGTCACTAATCAGCTGGTGATCCTCAAGGTACCTCATGAGCTGGCAGTTTATAATAGATTCCATTATTTTGGAGAACAAGGAAACAAGGAGGTGATGGCGATAGGCCTGTAGTTGGACGGGTCTGAGCGGTCGTCTTTTTTAGGGATCGGGTGGACCAAAGCTGTCTTCCATGAATTCGGGACTACGCCTTGGGAGTAGGAGTACCGGAAAAGACGCGTTAAAACCAGTACCAAGTCCGGAGCACACGTCTTTAGCACAATGGGAGGGACTCCATCAGGCCCACTCGACTTGCTGACGTCCAGGGAGGGGAGTGCTTTGCGAACCGCGCGCTGTGTAAGCCGCACATCCGGCACTCACACCGCGGGATGGTCGGCAGTGTGTTCCCCCCGTCATCGAGAGTCGAGTTGGACGCAAAGAGAGAGCCTAACAGATCGGCTTTCTCCTTTGCGGCATGGGCCAGTGAGTCGTCCTCTATGTGCAGAGATGGAAGAGATGGCTGACAGAAGTTCCCTTGGACAGCCTTGGCGAGAGACCAGAATGCACGGGTTCCCGAAGGAAGGTGAACTAGCTTCTCGCCAATTCTGCCGATGTGCTCAGACCTTGCCTTGGTAATGACTCTTTTGAAGGACCTGGAGGCGGAATTATACTTCTTTTTAAAAGCGCTGGTGTTTACATACCGAGACGTTGATGTTATAGGATAAATAGTTGTATAAGTTTTAGTGTAATTTATATGTATATTATAGAAAATACATTCAACTATTTAGAAAATTATTCAATAATGAAAATAACCAGCAAATAATTAACTGTAATTATTAACGATCACTAAGTATTTCAATCAGTGTCCATGGTTTCCCTCCCAGTATTTACTTAAATTATACGTCAGATTTAGAGTTTTTTCTACTCTCAAATTTTATAACCGTAATTTTGGAGACGGTAAACAAATATTAAAGTAAGACGGTTGTAAATTTAATAAATAATTCAAAGTTACTACACGTGCTCTTTGTTGAAAGCCCTAGGAAACCGCGAAATATTGTTCGTGACGTAGCAATGGAAAAAACGTCGGCAAGTTGTCATTATCAAAAAACTGCAATTTCTGTACGTAGTACTATTGTTTATTGTGTCTGAGCCTCTACCGCGTACGACAGACGAGAAAAGACTGAGATCGAGATACAGAGATCGGTCTGGACACACGATCGCCGTTGTGTCGCCTAAAACTTGGTCCGAAGTAACGTCCTTACTCAGTTCTCGGTGGTGGTAGCGGTGAACAAAAGCACTTGATGCCACTCGATATAATAGAAAAGCTATTCTTTTCCATTTTCAAATTTTATAGTAGAATGGAGTAACAGTAACGACTAAAAGTATACACGCACGTTTCTACTAATGTATTGTAATAATTTAGCACCCCGCCAGACAGAATTCTAGGTATTAAAGTATGCCTGCAACTATAGGATAACTATCAATTAGGTAATTTAAGAAGAATATTTTTTAAATAATGTAGCTCTAATTCCATTGGTGTCAAATCCAAACTAATTCTTATGATAAAACAAAACAAGTTAAAACTTTTTATGCAATATTTATCAAAATTGTGATTAGCGAAAGCAATACTTTTTTTCAAGGGATACGCTGGCTGGAGCAGCGTGACTAATACTTTTCTGCTCCCTCCCAAATCCCTAGCAAAATAAGACCAGTTCTCTTGAAGGCTATTTACTGTTTTTTTTTCTCATTATACTCAGTATTCGCCATTCTAAAGTAAAATTTATATAATTTATTATGTAATGGTTGATATACCGCTACATATCATATGCTTATTCATCAGCGAGACGAGGCAAGACGAAGCGTGTCAAGAATTGTATGGCATAATTTCAATTATCTTCTAATGCATCTACGGTGAAAATAGTCTGAGATGTGATATGAAATATGTTTTGCTATAATATTGAACCGCACTTGCGTACATAAGAGTGCTTATTAACTTTGAAACAAAAATACATTCACACCGCGTTGACTGTCGCTAAGTCTCTCATGGCTAAGGTTTATATCCATAACGAAAAAAAAATTAAATGAACCATCAGTGTTCCATCCATCTTCTTTGATGTAAGTAGGTTCGTCTGTTGTGGATTTTGATTACTAGACATAATTTGTATCAGTATCAGACGATAGTAGAAGCTAATATTATGTAGAGAAATGTGAAAAAATCGCGAGCCGTGCAACTGTCTTTATCATACTCAATTAACTTATTTCTGCGCAAGGAATACAAGTTTACGACTCTCTTGAGCAAGAGACAGTTGCACGGCTGTTGTTCAAGCACTTTTTAATTTTTTTATTCTAAATGTTTTACACCGGACTTAGTCAAGAAACAGACATGTAGGACACTGCTTTTCAGTGTCCTGTGCTTTTCTTTGTTCATAGAATCTATAAGCCGTGTGCTTATCGCAAAACGAAACGAACATCGCCATATCTTCATACAATATCGCGAGAGCTCGCAAGTGCTATTTATAATAATTGCGAGCTCACATTATTTAATAATAGCATTTTTTGGTACAAATGGTTCGGTGACATTTCAATTCTCGTCTCGTTTCACTTCGCTGATGGAAAAGCTGCTTTACAATTCATTTTCTTTATTATAGTAGGTACTGTCACGTAACAGCCACGGTATTATAACCTTCATTCTTTTCACGTGTTACTACAAAAACAATGAAGTAACCTGTACGTGTGTGAAAAACAACATTTTGAAAAATAAGAAGAAATATTACCGCCCATTTATCCTTATAAGAGAACATGTTATGCCCATCTGTTGGCTCTACATTTATATTTATATAGTATATCGCTACATCTCTTTTACATTTGTGACATTTTTGAATAAATTTCTTTTAAAATTCTTTTTTAAAATTCTGGGTATAACATACTAACAACAAGGGATTGGGAGACATAATTATATAGAAATAACTAATCCATAAAACTGATTAAAATTTTGTACCGATATAAAGTTTAATTCCTCGTCGGCCCGTGATAGAAGATTTGCCGTGATTGACATGCTTGGCAGGCGGACTGGCGGTTGCAGTGTTTTTTTTTATTTTATAGGAGAGGGGCAAAGGAGCATGCGGCTCACCTGATGGTAAGTGACTACCGCCGCCCATGAACAACTGCAACACCAGGGGAATTGCAGATGCGTTGCCGGCCTTTTAAAAAAGGAGTAAGCTCTTTTCTTGAAGTCCCTAAGTCGTATCGGTCCGGAAAAATTGCTGGTGGTAATCGATTTCACAAGGAAGTTGTGCGAGGAAGGAAACATCTTCTAAATCGCACAGTGGTGGACCGCCAATCATCCAGATGGTATGGATGGTATAGCGAGTTTTGTCGCGATGTGCGTTGGTGAAATTGAGCGGCTGGAATTAGTCAGAAGTCTTGACGTTAAAGAAGTGAAGAAGAAGTGTTTGACGCTACTTACGGTTGCTGTCTACCTGAGTTTTTTACATCTTACAATCAAAATATGTGTAGATATGCCCTATGTATGTATACTACTATACTACTAAAAAAAAGCGATGGGCTTAATCACAATGCTATAACTTTAATAATATCTATTATTTTATCAGTGAAGCCAACAATCCCCAATGTCGTTTGCACTGATTTTGGCCTCCTTTTCACATTAATGTGTTGGGTGGGAAGCTACACGTTGGTGAGTGCAAGGAGGGGGGAGGGGAGGGGGTAGTAAGAAGTCGCTTGTACGTGTGTACGAATGTTAAAACTCAAATAGGAACCCGGAAATAGACTATTTGTAGTGCACTTATGCAATGAAAATAAACGAATCAAATAGGTGTTAATAGATTCAAAAATATAACAGCATTCAGCCAGGCCTCACTTGTCTCTATATAACGAAAATCCTTTTCTGTTCTGTCTGACAGAGTTTCGGAATCTATGACAAATTTAAGGACAAATATTAAACATTGTTGATGAACCTTTAGATGTAAATACTTTTAATTTTTCTAAAACTTAATAATTTCCTGTTATCATAGTGCAATTAGTAAGAATAGTTTATCTAATTGAACTTATTGTATATTATGAAATATTGTATTTAATTATTGAATATCATTATATTTATTATGTGAATGAATGAATGAATGAAATATACTTTATTTTTATTGTACTGCGATAAATAAGAAAAAAATACAAATAAAAAAAGGTACAATTTGCGGCCTTATCGCTTGCAAGCGATCTCTACCAGACAACCGCATAGCAGAGGCTATAATAACACGTGAGAAAGGGTAAGGGTGTACGCAAGTTATTTGAAAATACATACAATAATATAATAAATTAAAACATTTCAGTTACAAAATATGGAAAAACGTAATAGAAAATAGCGTAACGAAATAAAAATTAAGTAAAATAAAAGCTTAACGTAAAAAAAATTGCTAGCAATTTTAATAAACGACGTGAGTTTAGGGAGAGATAAAGGAATGATATATTCCCATTTAAGGAGGATAGAATTGCAGAAGGAAACAATTCAATTACCTACTTAAAAAGGGGGAATAGTGTTGATGATAATGGCGAGACAATAGTCAAAAAGTAAATTCGAAAAAAAACAGAAATACTTAAAAATTGTTATTATGTACATCTTTTTTTATATAAACCTGAAGTTTTAGTGTTATTTTAAGAATGTACAAAATATGACGTTAAAGAAATTTAACGATAGAAGTAATTTTTATAGCCACAACCCTGTATTAGCGGAATAATTTTCTCTTGGGGACCCATTGCGTAAAACGGATAAAAGTTGTCGATTATTCTCATTGCCTTAATTCTATTCATTTCGTAAGTAAAATTATGTACTTACTGTACATAAAGTAACGTTACTAAAGATTTGAATGATTTTTTCTTTATAGAATAAGGGTGACAAACGAGCACACAGTTCACCTGATGGTAAGTGTTTGCTCTAGCCCATAGACATCTACAGCTATCCTCGTTAACGAATCAAAATGCAGATGCGTTGTCACCCGTGAGGACTAAGATGGAATGACTCGTTTCCAGTAAAAAGGGTCTCCGGTTCTCTACACTCACCATACGAAACACAGCAGCTTTGGGCTGCTATTTTACGGCGGTATTCTGTGAAAGCGTGGACCTTCCCCGGTCGAGCCGACCCATTCGTGCTGCAACCATACTATTAATAGAGCTGCAGCATGGTGCACCACGTATATATTCTTTTTATCTAACGCTATACATAAATATTATTAATAAATCCATCATAGGTGATCATTATCAACATGATTATTATGATATCAAGAAATGTCGCAAAACACGGTCATGAGCTATCTGCATCCATGCAACCTTTCTTCCTCATCGATTATCTCTTCTTGGAGCTATATGGCCTGATAATTGCCACTTGTTGGGCTATGTAGATTAATCTGGTTCTTTTGCCTTTATTTTTATTACAAATAAGATCAGGCAGAGTAACCCCGTGCATAGCCTTTTCCATAACTCGCTGAGAGACCCTTAATTATAGCATATGGCTAACAGTGAAGAGCAAAGCCTCAGATTTATATGTCATGACTGGTAAAACGCCGACATATGATGCAGTAAAAGCTGTAAAATTTGTAAAAATATATAAAAAATTAAAGCCTTTAATATGTGGTCCCTCAGTTCACACAGTCTATCAGACAAACCTCAGAAAGTACCTGTCTTTAAAATTGTAAGTCTGCTTTCCAGATATTTAGATTTAATTACAGTAGTTAAGTTATGAAGATATATCGTTGTTGATATAATTAGTTCTTTTTAAAAGTTTTGATACTCAGTACAGTACTCCCGTATAGTGGCGGGTAAGAATACCCACTACCCCATATTTTCCCCTGGGTGTCGTAAGAGGCGACAGAGGGAAACTGAGGGAGAAGATGGGCAGCAGCATCTTTCTGATATCAGCAAAATAACAATAAAAAAACTGAGGTTGCCATCCCACTCGCCAAGCGTGGCAACTATAGCAATATACCCCCCCATGGCGAGAGTTACAAAGAGATGGACCCCTGTCCCCGGCGGCCCCGCTATTCCAGGTTACGGTGGCGACCATGGTAACGGTGGGTCTGGGGGTGCTAAGAATCTCGGGATCAGAGGTTCGGTTGCCATCTAAGATGACTCAACCTGGCAATATATAACGCACGCACCCTGAGTACTGACGAAAAGATCCTGGAGCTTGAAGGAGAGATAGACAAGTTGCGCTGGGATATTATAGGATTATCTGAAGTACGAAGAGAGGAGGAGCTCTGAGGATATAGCAATCCTTGAATCCGGCAACTAGGTATATCACCGTGAGTGCAACCATCTGTCCACAAGAGTACAATCTGTTATTTTGTCTTGCGTATGTGGACCTTTGGTTTTTGGAAATTTGGGCGGTGCTGCAGTCCCTTCAGCGGTGCCAAGTTGACTGTCGGTACATCGAAGTGCTGGAGTGTTTGTACAATAGGACTACAATGGCTATATGAGTACAGAACCAAAACTTATCCAACTGAAGATAGGTGTAAGACAGGGTGACGTTATATCCCCGAAACTCTTCACCGCTATATCGGAAAACGTTTTCAAACTACTGGACTGAAAAGGATACGGTATTAACATCAATGGCGAGTACATCACTCATTTTCGATTTGCCGATGATATAGTCCTTATGGCAGAATCGCTAGAAGACCTATGCACTATGCTCAATGACCTCAATAGTGCCTCCCAACGGATAGACATTGTGAAGGGCTGTCATGGTGATGATGATGAATCAGTACAAACATTTTACTTTTAATATTAGTAAAAGCTAATTTCTAAAAACTAAATATATTTAAATAATTTAATATTAAAATATAGTAAAGTTACAGCCTATATACGTCCCACTGGGCACAGGCCTCCTCTCACTTCTGAGAGGGTTTTTAGGGTAGGGAAGTGTTCGCCGTGCTGCCCCAATGCGTGTTGTCAGACTTAATTTTTTTTTTATTTCTCAGACATGCAGGTTTCTTCACGATGTTTTCCGTCACCACCGAGCACGTGGTAAATCCGCATAACAGACATAATGTATAGAAGATAAAGGCCCCGACTTCAGATGTTGATATATATTGAAATTATTTTCCTATTTTTAATTTTTGAAGGCGTTTTACTTTTTATTTAAAGTTTAATGTTTTGATCCTTTTGAGTGGACTAAGAAATATCAAAAGCTCTTGGTAACAACATGATTGATGACTACTACTAAATACTTATATTAAAAACTTCATCCCCATGTTTTACAGCCTCAAGGGTGGAATTATTTCTTCAAATTTCTAAAAATAAATTAATATTTTGATGAGAGTATCAGATGGCGTTGTAGCCTGTAGTAACGCTCTGTAGTAAAATAATCTTTAAAAATAATTTAAGTGTTAGTGAGTAATAAAACAAGTGAATTGGTTAAAAGCATATTAAGTATTATATTGTGTTATTTATAAAATTTATTAGTTAATTTATAAGTGTGAACTCTAAAGTTTGAAGTTACCGCCAAACTATTAATTCACAACGTTAATATTGTAATATTGTGCTAATAAGCAAGGGATAAATATCGATATTAAGTTTATGAGTACTGCAATTAAACAGTGCCATTTAAAACATGATTTATAAGTTAAAAGTAAACAAATAATAAGACACATTAACTAACAGATTGTAATTTGTAGTACAACCCACATATACTATAATTATAAAATGGACTTTGAACTTTCGCCGCACAGTAACTAAATGTGGTGTAAGTAGTCAACAATTACAACGTCTTTGTTGTTGACAAATAGCAGGAGCCGACAACGTACCTACATCCCTAGGTTGTGTGTTCGAGTCTCAGTAGACTTATTTTTCCTAATTATTTGTTTTATAATTAATTGGTTATATTGAATCAACAAAATGAATTTCTTTGAAAACATTACTTTACGACGGACACGAACCCGTTCAATGGAAGAAATTTCAACGGACGCAGAGTTCAATAATTCGACACTAGATGGCACCACTAACAGTATGCCTAACGTATCGGATGATGATAACGAAATACAAATTTTGAAGCAACAAATAGAAAACTTGTGTTAGAATTAGGTGCTGCTCATGAAGAAATAAATAACTTGTCTATCGAAAACACAGAACTTAAAAGAACCATCAAAATTTAACCTCCAAACATGAAATTGTTATCAAAGCAACTAAAATGTTATCGAGTGAATTGGCACCCAAACAAAAATATGAAACTAGCTACCTCGTTGTTTATCTAAAATATGCAAAACGAATGCCAACAAATATAACACAAACTCAAGTGCTACCACAATCTGAATTAGTAAAAACAGTACAGAACACTAACCAAACAACTGAAACTCTAAAACAAGAAAAACATAAGCTGTGCATTTTAAGCAGTAATAAATCAAACAAGATCCTTAAAGTTGCAGAAGACACATTGCCAATTTCCAAATTTGCCATTACTTGACACATGACAGTGGAGTAAGACAGATTATCAGTGACATTGATAAAAAACTAAAGAGCTATACATTAAATGACTTTTTTGTTAATTTTAATTGAGAAGAGGACTTTCGAAAACAAATAATTATTTCGATCTGATAGTTCATATTCGTGAAACTTTAAAAATAAAAGACACAAATATTATTTTATGCTACCTACCTTCAAACTAAATGAGTGCTCCATGATGTTTAACAATAGAATAGAAACATTTAATAACCTGTTATATCTAGATAATTACACTCATAATTATGCATGGCTATACGATTCTAACCTAAATCTATCATATGATTATAAAATGTTTTTGAGGAGCAGTGGTACTCAATAACCGCGGTATTAAAAACATTTTTGAAAATCTTAGAGAAATGATAAATACTGAAATAAAGGAGTATAATAAAGATACACACAGTCCCTTAGACATAGAAGATATAAGATCTTCCTCTCAATCCTGTAGCGAAACTAACACAAATGAGCTGTTTTTCCAGTTATTATCTCAATGTACTACATCAAAATATCGCTGGCCTAATAAAAAGTCAAAAGCTCTTACTGTATGTTTGTGTGAACTATTTGAAAAACAACTAAATGTTGATATTTTGTGTATTACCGAGCATTTTATCATGGAAGGCTATGAAAATCAACTATACGTACCGAATTACTGTTTAGCATCATATTATTGTAGAAAGGATGAAAAGAGGTGGAACTTGTATCCTGGTAAAAACGGACACCAATGGAAAGAGCTACCAAAAATATGAAGTTATCATCGCCAGGTGTGCTTGAATGTTGTGCTGTCGAACTTATTAATTATAAGACAATAGTTGTTTGTATATATAGAATACCAAATGTAAGCAATTTTAATGACGCTATGAATAAACTTGAAATTATTTTACAAAATATATCAAATATGCGCTTTAGAACATTATCGCCGGAGATTTTAACATTGATATACTTAAAATAATAGTCAAACAATGGCATTTGAGTTCTGCTGTTTTTAACCTAAAATGAGCATTGAAACAACTGACACGTATGGCCAGCATGACATGCATCGACAACTTTGCGTACAACTCTGATAAGCAGTGTAAGTCTAATGATAGAGTTTGCATTATCAGATCATACAGCACAGATTTTACAATACCCTGTTCAGAAATGTTATGTTACTAACTATTGGTATAACACTAGAAGGATTATAATAACGAAAACATGTTAAAGTTTAAAGATTGTTTAAAACCTTTCCTTTTCAGAAATTTACTGCACAGATGATCCTAATGTAGCATACAATATTTTATCGATACTTTTAAACTATTTTATGATCTATGTTTTCCGGTTATCGTACACAAAGTCAATGTTTTAAAAACCTAGGTGGTTATCTCGAGGTGTTAAATTATGTAGTAAAAGAAACGAAAACTTTTGTGGCAGTCGAGATTAAAACCTAACCATATCAATAAAACAAACTTTAAAATTATTCTATTATATTCAAAAATTATAAACCTAACTCAAAAGCACAAAATACCTATAAAATAAAAACTTCCAAAAATAGGTCAAAATGACTTGGCAGATAATTACAAAACAAAATAATACTCCAAAACATTATATAAATAAAATTGAGGTAAGTAGCAAGTTATATCTAACCCAGCGAAAATTTGTGATGTATTTAACAACTACTTTGTCGAAAAATTCAGCCAAAACTTCATGCCGAAAGTAAACCAAAAGCAATTAATATAAACACTGTACCTAATTCTATGTTCTTAGAGCCTAGTACAACATATGAGGTAAAGGAATAATAATGTCTCTGAAAACACATGCAGTGTACAGATGACATTTGTACAAAGGTATTAAATATGAGCTAATGAGATATCTAATCACCTGACTTATATAATTAATCTTTGTATTTGTGCTGGCATATATCCAGATGCCTTAAAAACCTCTATAATAAAACCATTATTTAAGAAAAAAAATAGAGAG
Source organism: Parnassius orleans (assembly GCA_029286625.1). Classification (NCBI taxonomy): domain Eukaryota; kingdom Metazoa; phylum Arthropoda; class Insecta; order Lepidoptera; family Papilionidae; genus Parnassius; species Parnassius orleans. The sequence goes on from JAGSMP010000093.1 coordinate 215,802, forward strand.
TTAATTGAAAACTATAGACCAATTTCACTCATTCCCATAATTTCAAAAATAATTGAAAAGTACATATACAATAAACTATATAAATATGTAGAAAAACATAACATATTGTGTGAGGAACAGAAAGGATTTAGGCAGCGTAAAACAATAAATATGGCAATATACGACTTTGTACACAATATTGTTAATAATATGGACAAACACCAGTTTGTGCCATATTTTGTGATATGACCCAAGCGTTTGACTATGTCCACTACCCTACCCTCTTATATAAACTACACGCCTATGGCATCAGGGGTAATGTACTTAACCTTATAGAATCTTATCTTAACAATAGAAAACAAATAACTGAAATTAAGAATTTTAATGAAGTTAATAAATACGAAGAGACATTCCGATCATCGGAACGTAAAGTCAGCTTTGAGTTCCGCAAGGAGTGTACTGGGACCGTTATTATTTATTTTATATATTAATGACCTACCAAATACACAGAACAACCTTTGACGCTATTTGCAGATGACAGCACCATAACAATACCTTGTAAAATATTAATACCTACGAATATGACATAAACAATTCTCTAAAACAATTATAAAATGGCTAGATCACAATAATTTAATAATAAATTTGCAAAACAAAGTTAGTTATACATTTCAGTCAACGCAAACACGATAATAGTAAACTCATAATACAATATAATAACTATAACATTGCCGAAGTCGAAAGCACGAGATTTTGGGGTTGGAAATTGATGAAAATTGAATTGGAAATCGCACATTAGAATCTTTGTAAAATATATAAAGTCTGCTTATGCTCTAGGCATTGTCAACTATAATTTGTACGGATGGACTCTTACTGCGTATTATGGTACGGTAGAAACATACGATACGATATGGTGTAATATTTGGGGTAACTTTGTGAAAAGGAAAATCACGGCCCAAAAAAGGTGTATACGCTCCATGTTTAAGATGAAAATTACTGATAGTTGCTTATATTTTAAACAATATAAAATATTAACTGTACCTTGTATATATATATTAGAGATGCAGTCTTTGTAAAGTCGAACCAGAACCGTTTTAAGTGCCTAGCAGACCTTGCCCTAAGAAACAGACGCGACAATAGAGTTTACATTCCTAGGGGAAAACAGCACTAATACGCAATAGTGTCTGCTGTATGGGGCCGGCTATTACAACAATTACCCAAGTGTTGAGAGATCTCAACACTTCATTATTTAAGACAAGGCTATGAAACTTTTAGCAGACAAGGTGTACTATAATATTAATGAATTTTTAATGGACAAAATGTTATGTTAAAATTTGTACGTTTGTCACATGGATATTTATTTATAAATTGTATTATTATTAATGTAATTAGTTTGACGATGGCTTATAATAATTAAATAATAGTGATAATAATGTACCGATTGACTTATTAGACTTATATGTAATTTGAAGAGACTTTATTTTTTTTTATTTTTGTTAATATAATGTGATATTGTGTTATGAATGACATATCTACGTAAATTGATAAAATAATTAATTAATTCATATTTTTTGCATGCCTTCTGGTAAAATATGGTGGAATCTATACTATATATTTGTCACCACATTCTGTATCACCCATATTTGCAAAATAAAGAAATTCATTCATTCATTCATTCATCCTTTTTAATTAACTCCGCAGCGAGTTTATAAAAAACGATCATCATACAAAACTCAAAAAAAATAATGTAAATCAATCAGGTTGCGTTTGAGGCCACAAATAAAGAGCAAGTGCCACTTGTCCTATTTTACCCGTCCTCTGTTCTTTAATTATTATGCTCGTAAGCCAGTGCTTGACTACTATCCCGTCTGATGGTATGTGGTGAAGTAGCTAAAGATGATAAAGCTCAATAACTTAGCAGAACATACTAAAGGTCTGTATATATTAGAACGCCGTATCAAACATGAGGCCAATAAAAAAGTAAAATATTTGTGTTTTGCATTGCTTTCGATAGAAACTCGACCTTTTCAAAATTGAACTAAAGGTTAGCTTCATATGTATGACTAAAGAATTTCTATATTCGTGCAGATCAGGAAAAATAAATAGTATGAAAACGTTGACGGCATATTGCAGTATGCATAGGTTTCAAACTTTTCATGTATATAAATGGGTGTAAATACTTTTGGCTATGTTGCTACTTCAGACTATTCCCTCCGCTTTTGCACATACAATACTTTTCAATTTGTGTACTTTTACGTGCAGAGACTAAATATGACTTAAATGTTTGAAAGACGTTTGTATTGTGTTAATTATAAAGGTAATAAATATGATTAAAATTTCACTCTCTTATTTTATAATCTAATATATAAAAATTAATATTTGTTTGGTCGTATTTTATGCGCTGCCATAGCGTTCATCAGATTGCGGTAAAACTTTGTCAACATATTACTTACACTTCCGCGAAGGTTATAGGCATAGTTAGACCCGGTTGGTGGCGCTGTTTTAGAATCCAGATATCACCCGTGCGAAGCCGGGGCAGATCGCTAGTACATAATAAAAAATGTAAAGGTACCTACGTACCTTGCAATTTGCAATTTTTAAATGATTTTAAAGCATTTATGTTTAAAATATTTCTGAATTTTACGAAATGAATCTGTGTACGTGTATACACCCATATTTTGTAATTACCAAAAAAATATAAGTGCTCTCAGTGTCTGTTACTTATCACATTTAGGTAGAAAAAACTTAAAATAATTAATTAAAAAAAATCTCACAAAAGGATAATAATTAGTCACTCATTTATTATACGTAAATACTTAGTTTTGACTCCAATTCGATCCATTCATAAATCGGCTCGTCTCACCACGCAGTGGGGCCCCAAGCCCCCAGGCAATTTTTATTTTAGTTTGTTATTTGCACTACTTTGCAAATTAATGTAACTACTTTTCATTTCGTGTTCTGGTTTTCACGATGGCTTATGGATATTTTGTGAAGCGAAATAAAAAGACTAGTGTACTCGTATGTGAGTGAGCCTACCAATATGCAGGACCAGTGCAGAATAGACGCTTTTAATAAAGTGAAACGACAAGGCGTTTTATTGTCGCTAAAAACAATTTAATAAAACGTGCGCATGTACGAGTATGTACTTAAATACTTGTAGGATAGTGATAGTGTAAATAAGAGCGTGCGTAGATGTAAGTACATACTGTAAATAATTTAATTGTTGTAAATAGCTGATTGTTACTTTTTAGATACGCCAAAATTAATATCGGTGTCTGCTCTGTAAATCTATTAATTTTGTTATTTTCTTATTACCTGTTTCATTGGAAAGTAATTATGAAGGGAAAGTTGCAATTAATCACAATAAATATTTTAATTACTTATTGTGATTTATGCCGATGAAGTAAACGAGAGAATACGAGTGAGAAAGAAGTAGTGACGTAGGTACTGTATTAATGGTGGGAGATGGAACGTGAGCGTCTTGTGAATGGAGTGCGTGCGTTATTTACTTGTGTAGTATTTTCTAGTACTGTGCCAATAAAGTTAGACTAGTTTTTGGAAAAAACAAACCTCGATAACATTGTAATAGATAAATAATAAAAAATTCTGACAGTGCCATTATCACTAGTAACATCTGCTGCAACTGTACTTTTCAATACTACTACTCAAAAAAAATTTTGGTACTTACAAAATAGTGGTGTATTTACAACTAATATTAAGTTGTATAATTCTAAGAGTGACGCTGAAAGGAATGCAAATTTATGCGAAAGCGTGCCCGTGGCTCACTACACGCAGCGTCTGGCCTTGTGTTTTGTTGATAGCCATAGCGTAATCTAATTCTCCTAAAATCTTTAGTTTACAACCTTTAAGCCTCTATCACGGTTTGTATGGTACACCAGCTATGAGTTCTAAAGGCACCTGAATTGTCTCCTTTATGACACGCTTGTTCCCCTTTTATTTAGGTCTGGAATAGTGCCCAAATCCTTAAAGCTTGTCAATCCTTAAAGCTTGTCAGCCTGTGACCATTAAATGCTGACCCTGACAATTATATCTTTCTCCGGTCTAGCCGACCCATTGCTCCAACTATACTATAGCTGCAGCGAGGCTCTACCACATATAAAAGTCCGAACCTACGACGACTAAAGCCGGAATTCCTCAATGGTTGATATCCCCGCAACTCTCTTCCTGTTGCATACCAATGACTTACTTATGCCTGGTATCTATGGTACGCAGATGATAACACACTTGTAGAGAGATACCAACAAAACATACTGAAAATCAAATATGCTCTGGCCAGTCAGGGTCAAATCCAGATCAAAATATAGTTGAGCGTATCAATCTCACACTACAGGCAGTCTCCGAATGGGGCGTTGCCAATATTGTGAAATGCAATTACTTTAAAATACAAGCTAGTTTTTCACTATAAAATGGCCCAGCACACCTTGGATCCTTCTTTACGAAACGTACCACTGGAATGCACCAACCGCCTTAGTTTTAGACGTTGAGATTTCGAACGTGAACTTTGGACGGTTCCTTGAATTCAAGGCAAAGCAGCAAGAAAGCTAAGTGTCCTTGTAAGGTGTGGCACTTCACGCCAGGACAGCTACTTACTAGAAGATTTAGTCATGCAAGGAGAAAGAGGGAGATGCTTATTGGTGACACAAATCTGGTTAAAACAATCTTACATGTCTCAAACTCGATCTATTGTGTTTGAGTAAAAAAAGAATTTTTTTATCGAAATATCAAGGAATAAATTTTAATTAAGAAATGCTTATGTGTGGGTGCACACATAAGCATTTCTTAATTAAAATTTAGATAGAGTAATGACAATCATACACGGATAATGCGACGTTTAAAATAAAATATCAATCCTGCCTATAGAATCAAGATTACCTTAATAGAACGCTCATAAGTTTTTATCGACTATCGGCTTTCATTTTTACGTTTTTAGTAACTCGCTTTCGTGTGTCTGTTCGGGTCGAACTTAGTAATTGATTTTAACTCAGAATTTAATGACAATATTATATGAATATGAACAAAAAACGGGGTGTATTAAATTTGATTAATACATAGTTTTTAAAAATGTTTACTTGTTTTTATTTGTCAGGAGATTTGGTTGTAGGATGGCATTATTGGGTAAAAATTGCAGTGTTTGATATTATAATAAAGGAGCATATTTTTTTAAATAATTTAAGTTAAAAATTACCGTTTAGCTGGTTGTTTTAATATTCATTGCCCAATATTTGTATCACCTGTATAGAGTGAACTAACTATCGAAGGTGCATTAGTATGGTACTTGTATTCCATCCATCCATCCATCCATAACAGGCTGTGAAATTCCACTGCTGAACTAAAGCCTACCCACAGATTGCATCATAAGGAGGACATTTGCCATAGATAGACGGCTCCGTGGCGCAGTGGCTTAGCAATGAGTTGCAGCGCTGGGGGCCGCGGGTTCGAATCCCGCACGGAACAAGTATTTGTATGGACTAAAAATAATTGTTCCGGGTCTGGATGTTTGTCCTTGTGCAATTTATGTTTGTAAACTGCCTCCACGGTACAGGAGAAAATTCTAGTGTGGGGGTAACGTTTTTTTTTTAAATAAAAAAAATAAAAAAGTAATTAAAAAAGATGTCACGCTTCGCAGGCGGGTTGGCAACTGCAGTTTTTACTCAACTGCCCCAAAAGAAGGGTAATGTTTATCGAGTGTATGTATGTATGTCTTTTTCTTTGCCTCGCTCTGTGCCCGAACGGCTTGATGAATTTAATAAGCATATAATAAGGTGTTTTTACATTTATTTTACTTGTAAAAGTGACCTCCTATGTATTTATAATATTAGTTCTTACATATAAAATTAGCGTTATGTACGGAGGAATATAAAGTCAATTTTTTGTAAAATATATTTAATAAATCAAAGTGCACCGTTGTTATCTTAGTGCAGCGCAGGCATATCGTAGAATATGGGGTTTCCGGAGATAACTTAGTAACAAAATTACCTTTTAAAATAAATTAAAAAACCTAAAAATATTACAAACTCCGATTTCTTAGAAACCATTGAGAGTGATATTAGTGATCGCCGATGCAATAAAGTGATTCTGAAGTCTGTAGAAGCTGTATTGCATCAGCATCAGCTCCGCATTAGATTCGTAATTAAAATAATATCAGCGTGTTAATATTAATTATTATGTAAAACTTAAAGTAGACAATACAGTTGTGCTCATTAAATGTTATTTACATTTGTTATAAGGACTAAACAGAAAAAGTGGAAAAACTGTGTGTATTGTGAATTTCAATTAACAATCTATGGCTACATTTCTCATAAAATAAAACGTAAAAGTGTTTTAAACATAAATATTAGCCAGTAGTGACTGTGAGCAATATAAACTATAAGTTATTTAACGAAAAATAAAATTATATTTGAAAAGACGGTACAAAACAAACTTTGGTGCGCGTTTTATACTGTGGCTCGTGATTGGTGGATTCATTGAACTGTCAATCGGTTATCTCTATTGGTCAGTTTATGACCATATTCTTCTATCCGCATATGCTTGCATTTTTCATATATTTCTGCAATCGTTCGTTTTTCCAGCTGGATAGGTTCGAAGATTGACACCAAACTGTCGGGGTTCAAACCTACCCTGCTTCTTACAAGTTCAGATTTTGTTTTTTATTTTATTTAATTTTTTTATTTATATTTTATTTAAATATTACACAAGATGACATTAAAATGCGATAACTGTAAAAAGGATATTATTAGCAAGAATTACATAACTTGTACCAATTGCCAGAACTTCTATCACATAGATTGTACAAGTATAGGCGAAAAAAGGTTCTACTTAATGCATACAGAAAATAGAAAAAAATTAAAATGCGACGGTTGTAAATACAATAAAACGCCAGATCCTACTAAAATTCAGGTTAATATTCCTACTGAAAATTCTTTTTATTCTCTCAGTGAAATAGATATGGAAACTTCGCAAGAATCTTTTAATTATATTACTCAGAGAAAAACAAAAACAGACTTCTAAAAAATCTGTCTACATCGTATATGTCTATTAATGATATCGCTATTGGTTCAAGAAGCTCAAATAGTCTTCCAGATCTCAGTCAAATAATAACTACTGATAATTTGCTAATATTAAAACGGAATTGATGAGGTTACAAACAGAACTTAATATAGCCAACAATGAAATTAAAACTTAAACGCATTAAATTTAGAACTAAATAGGAAAAATCAAGAGCAACAGAAAATTATAATTATACAAAACCATAAATATAGATGAATTAAACACTAGTAAGGCTCTAATCAACCCATGCATGTCTACCCTGCTCAGCAATCAGTCTGAAAAATGACGAGGTATCCTCTTCCAGAAAGGAATTACCAATGCCTGAAGACTGTAATAAAAGCACATTGCAACTATACCCATACATGAATAAAAGAGACTTCACCTATAGAAATAACAAGAGCGATACATCTAAGCCTCTTAATTATACAGAGGAGCACACATTTAACACCAAACCCAATATATGTATAATCAGCAGTATAAGTAACTACAAGCAACCGGTAATAAGAAACAACCTCATGGAGCAGAGCGCGCATGTCACTATCGCACACCAGGCGGCGACATAGACCAGCTGTCACGTGGATTGCAGGATAAGCTTGCTAATTTCACTCTAAATGATTATTGCATACTTATGATAGGAGATACTGATTTTAACGTTTCAAAAATTATAAAAATATTGTATATATGTTAAAGAAACGCATCTTGGCTGTACAACACACACAAAATTATTATTTGTTTACCGACATATAAATATAGCTATAATTTTAATCTCTTCAATAAAAGAATTGAACAATTCATTAATTTGTTATACTCGGATAATAAAATACACAAATACTGCTGTATATTGGACTCAAACAAACATTTAGAATATTCATATACTATGTTTTCAAAATATTCAGGCAAAATAAATATAAATGGTGTTTATATTGTCTTGAATGACTTATATAAATTAATGTCAGATATTGCAAAAGAACAAAGCACAAATATTGTTAAAAGTACCTCTTGTCCTGTTAGTCCGGTGAAGGAAAGAAAACACCTTGTTGCTCCTTTCGTTCCTTTACAGGATACTAACAATAAACTAAATAATATACAAGCACAAACAGATCTAACCGGTCTTAATATACTTCACCAGAATATTCAGGGCATAAGGTCTAAACTCAACCAGATAGAAGTTCTAATAACTATGGAAAACATTGATATTATGTGTATTAGTGAGACTTTTTGGAAACAAGATGTTAATTTTCTACAAATTCAGGCTATAAAGTTGCTGACTCATATTGTAGAAATGAGTCCAGAGGAGGGTCTGTATTTATGTTAAAATAGTATGGATTTTATTGCACTTCCCTGTATAAATCAATTAAGCTGATAAATACCTTGAATGTTGTGGTATACTGTTGCCAGAATTAAATTACATTATTGTTTGCTGTTACAGAACTCAGACTCAAGTTTTGAAATATTTATAAAACATTGCATTTGTTATTACATAGAATTACAGTACGTTCAAGATATATGACTAAAAAGTAATAATAGCCGGTGACTTTAATATTAATCTACTGGAAAATACTCCAAAATGTTTACTTTTTAAAATACTGTATTAAAATATAACTTAAAACTAACAATAAATGAACCAACTAGGATAACAATAAAATCAAAACTTGCATAGACAATATCATAACAAATATTAAAGGTTGCAGCTCAAAAGTTTTACATTTAGGATTATCTGATCACTCTGCACAATACATAAACGTACCATGTAATCAAGGTTATATTGAAAATATTGGTATGTACATAGGAAACGAAAATAAGTATTTAATTATCTTTCTAAAATATCTCTCTCAATTAAGTTTTTCTGAAGTTTTCTCATCGTGATGTCAATCAGGCGTATAACAGTTTCATTAGCTTATTCAAATTAATATACGATCTTTGCATACCTGTAGAAAAGGTTAGAATTTCTTTTAAGAAAAAGTCAAATTGGCAGACAGTTAGCATTAAAAGAGCGTGCAAAACTAAAAGAAACTTATACCAAAAAATACTGAAATATAAGAAAACGAATTAATACTGTATTATAAGAAATACTGCAAAATATTAAAACTGTAACACGTTTAGCAAAACAAAAATCAAATATAAAATTCATTAAAAATAGTAATAACAAAATAAAGCTACATGGTACTTAATAAAAAGCAGACCACTTCACAAAACATATTCAAAACAACTATTAAAATGTGACCATTGATAATACTAATATAACGGATGCAGGTGCTAAAGCGAAGTTTTAACACTCACTTTGCTACCATTAACACTCAAACACAACCACAGATACCTACCTCTACCTTCTACACATCTACACGCCTATATTTATCACCCGTTGACGCAAATGAATTGAAAAAATAGTCATAAACCTCAAAAATAAAAGAGTTGTGGCTACGACAATATATCGATCCAAATTATTAAAAATCCATAGAGTATATTAGTGAGCCTTTGTTTATTTACTTAATTTAATGATAGAAACTGGTACCTTTCCATCAATTAAAAACAGCAAAAATCAAACCTTTGTTCAAAAAGGTTCAAATGTAATATTAAAGACTATAGGCCCATATCTCTTTTATCCAACTTCTCAAAATATTTGAAAGAATCATCTACAATAGGCTTATAGAGTTTTTCAAAAATATAGCATATTAAATAAAATCAATTTGGTTTTCAGAAAAATAAATCTACTACACTTGCAATGTATGAAATACTTAAGGAAATTTGGGAATCATTAAATAATAAAACTTCTTGTGTAGGTTTGTTTTAGATATGTCAAAGGCATTTGACTGTGTAATATACGATGTACTATTAAATAAACTTGAAAGATTAGGTATACGTGGTTTGGCATTAAAACTGTTAGAAAGCTATTTAACCCTAGAACCGTACCCTGGGGTACAACTGAAAAATATATTTAAAATTGGCTATAACTTTTTGTTTTTAAACGGATCTTTTCGCACCGGCGCGTATTTACGGGGACGGGGTTGTGTCGAAGCATCAGTCGGGCGCGAGTCCTGTTAGCGTGCGGTCGGCAACGCGTGTGTGGGGTACCCAGCACCCTGGGTACAGTTAAGGTAATTATATTAGTTACTAATTAGTGGATGTTTTTATGAAATAATCCATGCTATTTTTGTTTGATTCATGATTTTCATTTTAACATTGCAATATTACCTTGAAGTAACTTTGTCTGAATACAATGGGTTTGTACCCATATTTATTCACCATATTTATACATTTTATTTACGTTATTTTGTTTAGTAACGAATTTTTGTAATTCTTTTAGATGGCGTCGGCAAAAACCTTTCAGAAAATGAAATTCAAAACCTCCTTCTGACGTTCGTGATGAAGATGAAGTGTTTCTGGGATGAATTAGAAGATGAACTGGATGAAATTATTCCGATTTTCGATGAACAGGTTCCTGTCGAAGAGGATGCCTCAACCATGAAACAGATCTTGAAAGTTCGGAAGAAGAAATTGAAGAGGATATTGTCCAGGTTAGAATCAGAAATTCTCCAGTACAGTTCTTACAGTACCCGAAGTTTTGCGAGTGCAGGAACAAAAAGCAACCAGAAAAAATTTTATGGTATGGGACTTATCGCCGTTCCTCGCGTACTCCACAAAGAAATATAATATTTCATGCACCAGGAAATAAAGGTCTTGCTAAATTTACTACTAGTGCCTTAGATAGTTGGAAATTATTTTTACGGATGAGATTTTGCATGATAGTAACTAATACTAATCTTGAGATATCTGAACAGCGCGAAGTATAAGTCAGACAGGCCAATACCATCTCAAAATGATGATGATGATGATAATTCTGTTCCTACGAGTATTCGACCTTCTTTTGTCCGAGATGTAACAGTAACCGAATTAAAAGCTCTTTGGCTTATACTATTTAGCTGGAGTTTTAAAATTAATCACTTGTCTGTCAAAGAAATATTTGATAAAAATACGGGCATCAACTATTTTCGGTCTACTATGAGTGAGAAAAGATTGAATTTTGACAAATTGTCTTCGATTTGATGATCGTTCGACCAGAGCTGAAAGAAGACAACATAGTAAATTGGCACCAATAAAAGAACTGTTCGATCACATTGTTGAAACTTCAAAAGTCTTTATTCACCTTCAGATTGCACAACGATTGACGAGCAATTACTTGGTTTCATGGTAGATGCCCATTCCATATGTATATTCCGTCAAAACCCGATAAATATGGAATAAAACTGTTAATGTTTTGTGATGCAAAATCTTATTATATGATAAATAGTATAATATACACTGGAAAAGATTCTACACCACGAATTACCAGTGGCTGAGTATTACGCATTGGAGCTTAAGTTCTATTCATGGGTCTAATAGAAATATCACGTACGATAACTGGTTTACTTCAATCCTGCTGCCGAAAAACTCTTAACCAAAAATGTTACAACAGTTGGAACAATGAAAAAATAAAACAGAAATCCTACTCATTTTTGGAAACCAAAACCGCCTCAAGAACACAGCAATGTTTGCTTATCATGACGAACTTACTTTGTTATCATATGTGCCTCCAAAGCTAAGTAGAAGGAAAGAAAAACGTGATTATGCTTACTATGCACTATCAACCAGACGAAGACAAATCTGTTGATTTACCAGAAATAATAAGTTTTTATAATCAAACGAAAGGAGAGTGGATACTTTTGATCAGCTTTGTCATGCATACAGTGTTTCTCAAAACTCGTCGCTGGAGCCTTTTGTATTTTACGGAATTTTGAACATTGTGGAATTAACTCCATGATATTACTGCATTCATCAAGCCAATGGTAAACAAGTTTTCAAGAACAGACGGAGTTATCTGAAGGCCTAGCTTTGACCTTATAAAACCTCATTTGAGGACCGATTTTATATAAAACTTTGCCTATGCATCTACAAATAAGTATTGGCGGTATTTTAGAAAACACGACCTTCTAGTGCTCCATCCTCTTCAGATTCAAAATCTGGTAGATGTTCATTTTGTCCCAGGTCAAAAGACCGTAAATCACGCACTCGATGAAAAAGTAAAGTTTTATATGTTTAGAGCACCAAAAAGATTTGCCAAAATTGTTAATTTAAGTTTGTTAATTTTTGTTTAATTATGTAACGTGAGACTGAAATAAGTGCCATAAAAGTCTATGTATATGATTATTAATAAATGTCTATTCTTATAAAAAATGTTTTCTTTAACGGGGTACACTAGAACCCTGGGTACTGTTATTTAAAGTCTATTATGGGTAATGGTTCTAGGGTTAAAAGATAGAGAACAACTCACAGCTATTGAAAAATTTGACAAAATCGGTAAAACTGAAGAAGTACAGTCTACGCCAGTTAAAATGACACTAGGTTTGCCACAAGGAGTATTTTGGGCCCCTGTTATTTTTAATTTATGTGAATGACTTGCCAAATGTCACTGACAATAGATGTGTTATGTTTGCTGATGATGCTACTATCTTTATACCCGATACTCAAATGAATTTTGAAAATAACATAAATAAAACCTTAAAATAGCAGTCGAATGGCTTAATAAAATTAATTTAAACGTGAATCTAACAAAACCAAAATTATTCAATCAGAAATTACAAAACAAAATCTTTAAATTTAAATATTGCAGATAAAGACACCCAAATAGAAACAGTTGATAACATTAATTTTCTTGAGTCACCATAGACTGTCATTTAAACTGGAAATCCCACATTGAGAAAATAAATAAAACAAAAAATATTAGCTAGCTGTTATTATCCATATTAGCAGAAACAACTTCCGTTGACGTATCAGGCTGCATATTTCGGACAGGTATACCTCTATTAGTTTATTATATTTCTGGGGTAATTCCAAACGCAGTCAACATTTATTCTATAAAAAGCGATGTCTGCGGATCATTTATAATATGTACGCAGACGAAACTCTAAGAAATGTATTCAAAGAAAAGGCTATCTCACTCTTACTAATATTTACATCTTAGAAATTTCAATTTTATCAAACAGAATAACAACCATTTTCAGATTAAATCTAACTTGAATTCACGTCCAATGCGTAGTCAATATAAGAACAATTTATGTACACCTAAAATTAATAATTACATGTATTATAAGAGCACTTTTTGTACAGGTATTAAAATATTCAATCATCTGCCACCTGATATAAAAACTATGGACTTAAGATTTAAAATACACCTCAAAAAGTGGTTAATATGTAATGTGTTTTATAATTTAAATGAATATTTTAATACCAAACATTAATTTATATAAAGTTTTATTTCTTAATGTTGCATACCCGATATGGGTAAACTGTGTTACATTTAATTGCAATGTCACCCTGCAAATTGTACATACACAGCTTATTGGCAATAAATATTCTGATTCTGAGTTCTGATTGAATTCTGATATGCACTTTTGCCATCTCACAGGTAGTTCATTGATCCCTTTAAAAAAAACCATGGGGCGAGAATCAATAAACTCTTTGAAGGCGGTTTAGACTGCCATCAGATTAATTTTTTTCCTTATAAGAAGTTGTTCAAATTCCGGAAAAAAATGGTAGTCTGTTGGAGCAAGGTCCGGGGTACGATGGATGTCGCGGACATTCCAATTGTAGCTCATCTAACTTAGTGGTTGTTTGTTGTGCAGTGTGTGGTCTTGCGTTGTCGTGAAGCAGCAGTGGCCTAGAGCGATTGACCAATCTAGGTTGTTTAGCAGCTAGTTCTTCCTTCATGGTTTGCAGTTGCTGACAATAGATATCTGCCGTAATCGTTTGGGATTTTAGAAAGCAGTGAACGACACCGCTGAAGTCCGCAAACGCTCACATAACTTTTCTGAGTCAATTTTCGTTTAGGGCAGGATTTGGCTGGGTCTCGGGTTCAGCCATTCCGAGGAGCACTTCGATTATCGTTCAGTATCCACTTTTCATCACAAGTCATGATTCGATTTAAAATCCCTTCATTATTGTGTCGGTTGAGCAAAGTAACACAACAGTGGATGCGTGTTTGCAAGTTCGATTCACTCAATTCATGAGTTACCCATCGTTCAAGTTTTTTACTTTCCCGATTTGCTTCAGTGGATTAATACAGTTTTATCACTTACCCCGAATCCTGCAGCTATCTCTGAAGTGCTTTGTGATGGATCCGATTTCACAATAGCCTTTAATTCTTCATTTTCACTTTGGTCTCCGGCCGTCCACGGGGTTGGTTCTGAAGGTCGAAATTTCCAGAACGAAAACGTTGAAACCAAAACGTACCGTGCTTTCTTTTGCGACACTAGCGCCGTACATCATTAATCCTTCGAGCTGTTTCTGCAGCACTGGTGCCACGGTAGAACTCGTACTCATAAATATACCGATATTTCATGTTTTCCATTGTGCGGTAATAAGCGACGCCAAAGAATAAAGTAATGAAAAAAAAACAAATGAATGACTGTTTCAAAACTCAAATGTACAAGCTAAATGAATTTATAAATTTGAATTTGAATTCTTAACCAAAGAGGAGATATTTCAGATCAAAGTGGTCAGCACGACAAAACGCTAATTTCATGTAAGGACCTAATATTTGAAGTTTTCTCTTTTCAGTAGACCTTTATACGTGGTAGAGCCATGCTGTGGCTACATTGTATTGTAGCACAAATAGGTCGACTCCATCGGGGTAGTACCACGCTCTCACAGAATACGAGCGTAAAATAACAGCATAATGCTGCTGTGTTTCGTATGGTGAGTGTAGAGAACAGGAGACCATTTTTACTAGAAAGGAGGCATTCCATCTTAGTCCTCTTAGTGCATTTTGATTTTTTATCTAGGATTGATGTAGATGTCTATGAGCCACAGTATCTTCTTGAATACTGGAGGACGACAGATCGTGGTAGAACTGCGAGGGTGCTGGGGGCAGCAAATACTGCCGGGACGTGCTAATAGTATAGCAAAGCGATGGCGGGGTCTCGATTGCGTTCCGAACGGAGTATTGGGAGTTTTTGTATACGTTGATGGTGACTACCGTAGGGTTTCAGTCGGTAGAAGTCTGGCAAAACCGTTTCGTTGCCCCCGCAGCGAAAGATAGGTGAAATATAAAGAATATTACTATTTAACAATTAATATATTATATTATAGCTCAAAGACGCATGCTACAATTATGCTGGCAAAACAAGGATTTATTTAACAGCCGCAAGGCATGCCAAATTAAAGAAAAACCGTTTAATTTTAATAATAATGTTGTTAACCTTAGCTTACTGCATTTATTGAGGCATTCTATCTTAGTCCTCACGCCTGACAACGCATCTGCATTTTATTCGCAAACGAGGATGGATGTAGATGTCTATTGGCTACGGCAACCACTTACTATCAGGTGGACTGTGTGCTCGCTTGTCACCCTTATCCTATAAAATTCAAAATATAGAAATGATAATGAACTTACGAGAAAAAACTAAATAACTATTTAAATTATACTCAGATGGCTTATCGTAGCTGAAGGCGTGGAGCATGATATTCAAAATAAAGAAAGATAATTTTTAACTAACTCAGTGATTATAAGGGGTGGGTCATTTAAGATTTGGAATTTGAATCGGCTATAAAAAAAATTAATATTTTTCAAAGTTATGAGTTGATTAGAAAGATTAAACCTTTCCATTTAGGAATAAAAGACAACATCTTTCAAATGACTGCCACGACTAGCCTTACAATACCCCATTCAATCAGTACAATTTTTCAGTACATTTTCGATTGTTTGGCAATGGCAACTTCGATTTCATGTTTCAAGTCGTCAATCGTCTCTGGATGGTTAGCGTAACACTTGTCCTTAACGGCTGCCCACAAAAAAAGTCCTACGGAGTCAAATCGCAGCTTCGAGATTGACATCAGCGTTTCGGCTGATTATGCGATTTTGGAAAATAGTGCGCGAAAGATTGATTGTTACGTTGGTCGTGTGGCACGTTGCGTCGTCCTGTTGAAACCAAATGTCGTCTATGTCATCCTCTTCAATTTAGGGAAACAAAAAATCGCTTAGCATGGCGCGGTAGCGATCGCCATTCACTGTAACGGCGTTTCCTTGCTCATTTTCGAAGAAAAATGCCCCAATAATGCCGCCAGTTTTTAATATTTCCTAATTTTGTTCAATTAAAAGCGACCCATTTCATAAATGTCAAACATAAAATTAACTTTCTGTCACGTCGGATATATCATCAAACCTTTCAACCTCAAAATAACCTATAGTTCCAATTCCAAACGTTAGATGGCCCAGCCTATATTTAACAAAAAAAATCCAAGAGAAATTTAAACACTTTTAATAATTTTCCTTATAAAACACTGAACACACCGAGCAATAAACACTAAAATATAATTAATAAATGAGAATATTAATAAAATAAGAACTCACTAAAGTCGAGGTTGACACGTGGTTTAATTAGAAGTGATCGAACATTGTGCGGTCGCTGAAATATTGTTTGGCGAGGAAAAAGAAATCAACTATATGAACATTTCGATTGTTTTACTATTGTGTCTATTTCGTGAAAAGGGAAACTATTAAAACACGTTTTGCAATGAGACCGACAACCGATCGGTCAAATTCCATATATTTCATCCCATTTGCTGTCTGATTCCACACTCACATTTCAGTTCGCAAATTTTCCACGGGACTATTTTATTTAAATAGACTCTACTTTATATCTGACACTAATTATGTACAACTTCTTGTAATAAGAACACTCTTGGACATAAGTACTCTCATCAATTATCACTTTTGTGATAACGTATTCGATCACGTTATCACTTCGTTTGCTGCTTCAACTTGCAAATATAGTTTTTAAATAAAGTTTTATTCGACAACAAAGAAAGAGAAAGTTTGTTTTATAGACTAAGAATGACAAAAGGGCAAGTCCATCTAATGTTAAGAGGGTGATTCATCGTTATTCATGAATCAAAATAATATTTACTGTCAGCATTGAGGTCTAAGATAGTATGCCGCCCTATTATCAGTAAAAAGAATCTCCGATTCTCCGCACTCACCATACGAAACACAACAGCATTCAGCTTCTATTTACTTTCTATTTAGTATTCTCTGAGACCATCTTTCCTCGTTTGATTCAACCCATTAGTGCTACAACCGTAGCAACAGCGTGGCTCTACCACATTGTTAATCGGATTGAGTTAGGACCTGGTAATAGATGCACGAATCGGTGGAAGCAGGTGGCTCAGGACAGCTCAGACAGCCTTATGGCATTCCTTTAGGCAGGCCTATGTTCAGCAGTGGACTTGTAAAGAGCTGTAGTGATGATGAGATGTGATGCCTTGTTAAATATAACAAATAAAAGGAAATGAGCTCTTGTAGTATAACCAAAACGTTACGATCACTTTTTTTGTTTAAACGTAATGCAAAGTGGGCCTAACCTTGTTTCAGCCATGACCTACTTTAGCGACTATCTTTAAAAAGAAACGGAAGAAAAATCGTCAGTACAAAAAATATACAAAATATTTTAAAATTCAATATTCCTATATCCTTGCCGTGTAGTGGAGGTGTAAGAATATTCACTACCCGTGGGTGTTCTAAGGGCGACAGAGGGCCAATGGAGATAGGCAGCAGTCGTTTTGCCGAGTAAAGGTCAGCTAAGAACAGATTTTCCAAAATTTCACCCATAAAGGGGGTTGCGGGGGCATTAATTCAACAATATCAAACTATTCCTCTTATATGTATAAAACTTGGCTAGAATATTCTTTTTGGCATGTTAAAAATTACCAAGAACGGGTTTTATGAAATTCCACCCACAAAGGGTAGTGTGGGGGCGTTAAAAAAAACTTTTAATGTCGCTTCCCGCCATCTGTACGCTTAGATATTTTAAACTATGTGACAGATTTTGAGGGTTTTTCATTAATAGACAGAATGATTCAAGAGAAAGGTATACATGTATAATCATATATATAATTCTTCTGTTCGTGTGTATATAACTGAACTCCAACGGTTTAGGTGGAGTTCAGTTACTGCTGGACTGATTTTGATGAAATTTTGTGTGTGTGATTAAGTTGATTCGACCGGTTTAGATTCACAATAGACCCGGTAGTTGGCACTATTGACGAGATCTAGAAATCACCCGTGCGAAGCCGGGGCGGATCGCTATTATAGAAATAAAACCAATAAGAGATGAAGTATGCAGTCTCTCCGCAACATCTTCATTGTTCATAATCATCATCATCAACATCATTACATCCTATCAAAGTCCTCTGCTGAAAATAGGCCTCCACTTCAGATTGCCTCAATGGACCGCCAATTGTATGTAATATTTGCCATAGTTGTTATGGCAAGGATGTTTGAATTTTTAGCCGACTTTAAAAAAGGAGCCGCTTCTCAATTCAACTGTGTAAGTTTTTGGTATGCATGTCAAGCGATAATTAATTTGTGAGCAGATTTTGATTATTCTTTTTAATAAATAATTTGTACTTGAGTGGGGGGTCAGGGGGTATGTACCCATTTGAATTTGGGGGAAATGTTCTACTCTAAGACCGTTATTTCCTTAGGGAAAAAAGTAGAAGATGAAGTTTACTTTCAGTAACTATTAAGATTACATTCTAGTTGTTACCATGAGCTTGTGGTAATCTTTAGTCTAACCAAAAGCGTCAAAAAGTAAAACTTTTAATAAAAGGTAAAAACCGTTGAAAAACTTAAAAGAATAAATTCATTACAAATAAAAGCTTTCGAAGTCATTCTGTGATAAGTTAATTCGGCGCTATATTTTAGCAACGGCGGCACAAGCTATTATATGGAAATTATTTTCTTTAAGGCCTTGAAAGTCAGTTTTTCACTCTCATTTTGTTTATAGAACCAATGTAGTAACAAATACCGACTTATTACAAAAGAAGTTTATAATTGTTAGTATTATATCAAAATACCAGTAATGCCATCTATTGTGTTATTAAGAACTATTGTACGATTGTATGACAATTATGTTCTGGAATAAATTTCATTCACTCTGTCTGTCTCACAGAAGAAAACGTTGTTTTATTTTATAGGTTATGGGCCCAGCACCCAGTGTACTTACTACTTAGTTTTTATTCAAATTAGTAGTTTATTCTCAAGTAAAACTAGTGAAACATAAAAGTAATATTCAGTATTTGCAATAAAAGTTTGCAAGAATGACTACGAACTACCTAGTAAATGTTCCTAAGCTAAAGGGCGGAGAACTACAATGAGTGGATCTTCGCGGCGGAGAATTTTCTGATCCTGGAGGATAAGTTGCACTGCATCAAGCCAGAAGCCGGGAAAATAATAGAACCCGCAGACGACGCGAGAACCAAGGCAAAATTAATAATGACTATAGATAGTGCGTTATATGTACACATCAAAGACGTGAAGACTTCGTTGGAGCTATGGAACAAATTAAAGGCATTATTGATGATTCAGGATTTACACGAAGAATATCTCTTTACGTAATTTGATATCAATTCGCCTAGAAAATTGTGTTTCCATGCAGTCGTGTAACGCAAATAGTCGAAACAGGACAAAAGTTAAGTAGGACAGGATTTAATATCAGTGATGAGTGGATCGGTTGTTTATTGTTAGCGGGGCTTTCTGAAAAATTAATGCCCATGATAATGGCGATTGAACATTCAGGGATACAAATCACAACAGACGCCATTAAAACAAAACTCATGGATATGGTGGAAACGGAAGTAAGCGGTCAATCCAATGAATTTAGTGGTGCATTCGCAAGCGGTACGCAGAAATGGCAACATAAGAAAATAATAAATTGTCTATGGCCAACGCGCAGAGATACCAATCGAACGAACGGAACGCAACGAAAACAAACTTCAATGGCGGCGCTAAAAGTCATGTCAAATGCTACCGGTGTAAAGCTCGGTCATTACAAAATCAGTGTCAAAATAGTGATTATACCAGTTCGAATACAAAAGAAATACAAACAAAGTAATGCGTTTAGTGCAGTGTTTCTGGTGGCAAATTCAACAAATATGACTGGTACATTGATTCAGGTGCGAGCATGCATCTAACAGCTAATGAACAGTGGATTGAGAATGCTATATATCACAAAATGAAGGATATATTGTTGCTAACAGCGAGAGGTTGCAAGTATTATGTTCCGAAGATGTGACCATTGTAACAAAAACCGATAAATGTGAATTTGAAATACCAGTCAAGGATGTATTATGCGCTCCAGGATTGACTACCAACCTATTGTCAGTGAGCCAGTTAATAAAATCCGGTAATACAGTTCAGTTTACGACAAATGGCTGTGAAGTATACAATAGAAATAGTGAATTGGTGGCCACATCTGTGTTGAATAATGGAGTGCACAAGTTAATAGTACCTGATATTGTGGTGGCTAATTTGTCTGCCTCAGGGATCACTTGGCATCGTTGATTGGGCCATGTTAATAGTAAATACCTAAATAAAATGACAAGTGCTGTAGAAGGAATGAACCCCCAAGAAAACATTGGTATTGACAAGACGTCATGCACAATTTGCTGTGAGGGTAAACAGTATCGTTTGCCATTCACAAATGAAGGTTCAAGAAGCAAAGAATTACTGCATTTAGTTTACACTGACATATGTGGACCTATGGAGTGTGAATCACTAGCAGGTTCCAGGTACTTCATATTATTTATAGATGACTTTAGTCGAATGATACATGTATATTTCATTAAACATAAAGTGAAGCACTCTGATGTTTTTCCGAGTTTAAAGCAAAAGTTGAGAAACAAACTAATAAGAAAATAAAGATATTGAGAAGCGATAATGGGTGTGAATATTGTAACAAAAATTTGACTCATTTCTCAAGAAAGAAGGTATCATTCACCAAAGGAGTAACCTGTATACCCCTGGACAAAATGGCTTGTCAGAACGGAATAATCGAACAATTGTAGAAAGCCAGATGCTTATTATTTGATGCTAACATAGGAAAACAGTTCTGGGCAGAGGCTACCAACACTGCTGTTTATTTACAAAATCGTACTGTTCTTCCTGCATTGAATGAAAAGACTCTTATGAAGTCTGGACTGGGCGCAAACCAGACATAAGTCACTTGCGAATATTTGGAAGCAAGGTCATGGTTCATGTGTCTAAAGAGAAGCGCCAGAAATGGGACAGAAAGTCAGAGGAGCACATACTGGTGGGTTATCCAGATGATATTAAAGGTTGAATATATACCCTAGAACAAAACGTGTGACAACAAGCAGAGATGTTGTGATCATGGAAGATGAGAAGAATCTTGCCAGTATACCAATTATTGAAAACTCATGTTCAGTGGGGACACAATTGTCAAGGATAGACCAAGTTCAAATGAAATAACTATGGATAAGGATACACTGCTTGAAACATCAGATAACTCAGATGATACTTATGTTCCTAGTGAGTGGAAGAAGATGTAACTCACCAGAGCAGCGTGTCAGACCCAGCAGAATCAGAATGAAACCAGAAAGGTATGGAATGTCAAATATGTGTATTCCAGAAGTGTTTGATGATGCTAATGGATTATGTCTGGAAGAAGCGCTACAAGGAGTAGAAATGGGACAGTGGTTACAGCCAGTGAAAGAAGAACTTAAATGTTTTGAGGACAATCATGCGTGGAGCTAGTAGATATGCCAAAGAATAATGAAACTGTAGTGAAGTGTACAGATGAACAGTGATAATAGTGTTCGCTACGTGCCCGTTTAGTAGCCAAGGGCTATATGCAGAAGCAAAATGTGACTATTCAGAGATCTTTTCCCTGTAGTAAGGCATTCGACTTTGAGATTACTGTTTGCATTATCTGTAAAACTTGGTTTAGATGTTACATCTTGATGTTACTACAGCATTCTTGAATGGGGACCTTGAGGAGACAATTTATGGAAATACCAGAATGCTTATCAAATTCTCAAAATAACTATAATAATAAAGTACTTAAACTGAATAAAGCTATTTATGGTCTAAAGCAATCCTCAAGGGCCTGGTACAAGAGAGTTGACGAATGTCTTATTAGAAATAGTTATAAACGCTCAAGCTAGAACCATGTTTGTACACTAAAATTAAGGATAAAGGAGAACAATAATAACATTGTGTCGATGATTTCTTTGTGTTTACTAACGATGATATTGAATGTAATAATTTGAAAAAGGTATTGTCTTAAAGTTCAAATTAAAAGATTTAGGACAAGTTAAAAATTGTTTAGGAATGACTGTGAATATTGATAAAATTAGTGGCACTGTTACATTGAGCCAAGAAAATTATATTAATCAGTTATTGAAAAGATTCAACATGACAAATTGTAAGCTAGCTGATACACCTTTAGAGTCTAAATTGAATATTAATTTAGGAAATAAAAATTGTGATAGTCAAATACCTTATCAGAAACTAATAGGTGGGCTCATGTATTTGGCAGTATTAACCAGGCCTGATATAGCATACTCAGTAAGTTTCCTTAGTCAATTTAACAATTGCTATGATAATGTAACGGGCTTATAAAAAATTTTAAAATATTTAAAAAAGACTACATATTATGGGTTAAAATATATTAGATATGGTAATGATAAATTAGTAGGGTATGTTGATGCAGACTGAAACAATATTATTGACAGGCGGTCTTACACAGGTATGTGTTTCAAATTAGCTGGTAGTATAGTGTCATGGAGGCTAAAAACAGAAAACAGTTGCTCTCTCAAGCACAGAATCTGAATTGTGGGCATCTATGTTATTTTGATAAGTGGGGTGTTAGTATTATATTAAAAATACAGTAATGCCATCTATTGTGTTATTAAGAACTATTGTACGATTGTATGACAATTATGTTCTGGAATAAATTTCATTCACTCATGTCTCCAGAAAACGTTGTTTATTTATAATAATAATTATCTCAGCTTATAAATCCGCAAAATGTAATATTAATAGAATTTGACAGCAAATGTCAAATTTCGCGAAGACAGGGTCACCGCAGCTAAGGAACTCCTTTCCTTGGGCTGCGTTTCCACCTGAAAACTTCTGCAAGTGTCCGACAGTCTGTCCGACAGTAGCTTGTAGATGTAAAATACATGCGTCATGCCTTTCGTGCGAGGAGTTGCGAGTGCAATTGATGGTAAGTCTAAACATGTTCTCACCGACTTTAGTTTCGTATATCTCATAAAAGTATACTCGATTTAAAAAGAATTCGGAATAATTTATACTGATGAGCGTCTCTGTCTATAGAATGCATTAGCTATATATTCGCCAATTACGGGCCGATTATTTCGCGATCCATATCGATGTTCATATTCGCAATGAAAGGAAAGTAGGTGTTGGCTTTATTATTAGTATGTACTAGCTGTTACCGCGGCTTCGCCCGCATGGTCACTGGAATGAACTATCCATTGCTTTTTGAATTGAAAAACTGAGTTTTATAGATTTGTCAGAGATGCAGCCATTAAAAACTGAGCAAAATTGATTCGTCAGCCTATTTAAATGTTTTGAAACGCAGCGTATAGGAAAGCATGAAAATAGCCTGTTTATTCCAAATGGAAATGGGATATTTTTTAATTAAAGGAAACTGAGCATAATTATCCGTCAGGGATGCAGACTTTGAAAAGAAACTGAGCTAAATTGATTCGTCAGAGATGCAGTTTTCTGAATTGAAAGGAAACTGAGCCAAATAAAAGATCCGTCAGAGATGCAGCCTTTTGAGTTGAAAACTGAGCTTAATAGGTCCGTCAGAGGTGCAGCATTGGAATTGAAAAGAAACTGAGCTAAATAGGAAATTTTGAATTGAAAGGGAAGATCTGTGGAATTCTGATTAATTGATTGTGGGAATTTTGAAAAGAACTGAACACTATTTTAAGACGCTACTGTACACAATGTTATATGTTTTCCATTCGGGGAAAGAATGTGGAGATTCTGGGCTTTTGACACACGCGAACATGCTACATACAGCTGACCATGAGAGAAGCACGGTTTTCTAAGTTGACCCCGCTACCTGTAACGTTTGCCCTTGCGCTTTATTAATTGTCATTGCAAAACTGAGCTTAATAGGAACTGCAACCTTTTGAATTGAAAAGGAAGATCTGTGAAATCATAGGGATCCGTGGTATAATAACATTTTCACCTTTTCCTACGCCTGTCAAAATTGTAGCACCGATTATGTTCCGTCCAAGATGTGTCACACGCAGGCTTGTCCGTTACATAACCGAGGAGCATCTAAATTTCGCATTAGCATGACTGGGACGCCTAATTTTAATTGAAGCTTATGTGAGGCACACCTGACAACTCTAGAGAATTTAGAAACCCTACGGGATATGAAGTGCTCTGTTCTGTGTCCATAACTGTGTCTACTGACAAATACTCTGTTATTTCTCCTGCTACTTCGCTTAATATATCTGAATTTATTTTGTTAACGCTCTCATTTTTGGTGCAAGAATCGCCCTTTCACATAACCATTTGTCTTCATGTCGTTAAATCTGAATAAACGCTCGCAATTAATTCGGAATGACTCTGTACTAAATTACAAAAATCTCTCGTCAATTTAACGCAGCCTTCAGCATCCGTTTCCAACCGCCCATCGCCAATTTTTAATAGTGTGTCAGCATAGTTTCCAGCATTGATATCATTATACAAATGCACTCTCATATTCGTAGTTAAACTGAATTTTGTCACCTTGTTCCATAAAATAGACGACTTGAGGCATGCTTTAATTTCATCTGCAGGTGTGCCTTTTTGAATGACAGGTAAAGTTTGGCGAAAGTCACCAGCCAGTAAAACCACTATTCCTCCCATTACATCGGTATTGCGCAAATCCTGGAGCGTTCGATTTAGTGCTTCTACAGCTTTTTATGCGACATTGTACTTTCGTCCCACACTAAAGTTTGCATTGTCGTAGCATTATACCTCGTGCACTATTTTTACTAAAGTTGCAGATCGGCGATTCTTCCTGGGCTAGATTTAGAGGAGTTTTAAAACAGAATGTGCAGTGCGGCCCCGCTTAGCAGCGTGGCGGCTATACCGGAGGAAGCTACGGCCACAGCAATGTTTTTATCTTTCCGTACTTGCGCTAATAATAAATTTAACAAAATGTCTTCCCAGTTCCTCCAGGGCATCTAAAAGAAAAGTGCACCATTTCCAGATTCAATTTGTCCTAATACTTTGTCAAAAACTCGTTTTGTTCGGGAAGCAAGCAGGGTACAAATTCGGCTACTTGCTGCTGCAAAGCTGGTATATCGTAGTTTGTTTCACGTATAATTTCATCATAGTTCATTTTCGGTTGTTTGCTGAGGGCTTATCATTCCAAAGTCGCTTAATTTTTGCCTACCATTGCCATTACTTTATCTTCAATTTTTCCAAGTGCTTCATTATAAATATTGATCATTATATGTAATGTTCGCGTGTGTCTGCTGTAACCTTCATAAAATATCTTCCGCCATGTACTCTTATATTTGTCCCACAATTTATGTGCATTAGATAGCCCGCAAGATGATATGAGAGTTGCATAAAGATCCCTAATTTTGGCTGGTGACTGGCACTGCACAGCTTCCTCCATGGTTTCATACCAGTGATTATCGTTTTCTAAAAGATGCAGAGCTTCACATGCTTCTCTATAAGTTGCGCATTCCTACCGTTGACAGTTTTAAGGTCTTTATATCCTGTAGGACCCCGAACGTGGTGCAGCAGCAATCGTAAACAGAAACATTCAAAATTAGTTACATGGACGGTATACACGACCAAGGGCATCTGATGACTTTACACCGGGCTAATTTACAACAGGCGCGCCTTGAATACGGCGTTTCCACTCCTTCAAGATGTGTTCCAAGTATAATAGCGGGGACTTCAGAATATAACAACGTTTTGCAAAGGGTCGGTTTGACAAAGTTGAAAGAAGGCTGTTAGTGTAGTTTTTGCGGTGATGCAATTCTTTCTTGGAAATTTCTTTCGGTGAAATATACACGCTCTCCATTTTCTAAGTGCACAGCAAGGTGAGTAACTGTTGGGTGCTTTTCGTGTAAAGGAAGCCAAGGAGACGCCACGCTGCCTCGTTACTGCTGACATAACGCCCTGCTTGAAAGGTCTGTACTTCATTAACGGATTTGCCTCACCTTCACTCCTGAGATTAAATATTGCTTGGTCGCTTCCTTTATTTATGTACTTACAGATATACTTGATTGCGCGGACAGAGCTACATGCTTTTACATTAATGTGGGCATTAAACATTTTACATAGAATGGGCGAATACAGGACAATCCAGCTGTTATCAAAGGTTTCGAACGCTCCAGAGCGAGATTTGATTGTAACTTTCCTGCCACCATCTTCGGGACCTCTGCGTCTGTATAAGGGTAGCCATTGTCATTGTGCTGTTTCTTTTTAATAGCTGTTTAGGAATTTCTTTGTACATTTTCCTTCTTTCATACATGGCGATATTGAATTTCGTGCTCCATGGACCGTGAATCATATTTCGGACGATGGTATCATACCATTCTTTATCTTGCTAAGGATCGGAATCTCGGCGCTTATTATGTCGTCTATTTGGCTGGGCCGCAACTTCTCTTTAAGCCATATTAGAATGTGGGCATGCGGTAATCCTCTTTTGCCATTAAATTGAATACATGAAGCACTGCACCTCCGAAAATTTTCCTTTGTTAATCACATACATTAATTTTTGTACTTTTAATCTAAATACTCTAGCAACTAAATTGTGTCTGTCAGTACTTTTGGCCCGGTATTAGCTCCTCGGTTATTTCTTTCCATGTGGGGATTGCAAGTAAAAGTAACAAAAAGATCAGGTCTTCCGTAAGTTCGTACATAGGCGAATGCGTCTTGTGTGTACTCATGTAGGTAGCGGGACTGTTAACGAATGATGAGGAGCAGCATTACCATTTTACCTAAATCTCTGGGGTTTACATTGGCGTCGCTAGAAACTGCATCTTGTAAATGTATATAATTCTCAACGCGCAGCTTTTTTGATTTAAAGATATATAACGGAGACGTTCACTTTCTACCTTCACATACATGTCTACAAAAATTGATGAAATAATTGTCTACACCGGGCTAAGAGGTTAAAATCATTTTCTCGCAACATCATATGATACGCATAAAATCCATACATGATACTTTTTGTTTAGGCTCCTTTGTGACCAGGTTAATGAGTGGAATTTGAAAATGATAACCCTCTTGTCCATTGCAATAAATCAATGGGTATTGCAGAGCGTCATAAAACTTGTGTGTATCGGCTACCCGTTGCAACGTATCATCACGTGCTCGCAAGACAATGTCTCGTGAAGAAAATTGATCACCACTAATTACGGCTGCTATTTCGTTTATCAAAGGTGCATTGTAGCGCCTTCATGCTCTCCTCGAGGGGTCCGATCTGCGTGAATGACGACTTTATAATCCTCTTCAGGTAGGTTTTCTAAAAACGGTTTTAAATGTTTTGACTAAAATGTTACGTTCATGCAAGAATCTTTGAATTTTGAACACTGTGTCTCTCTCAACTCCCTGGATAAATTGGCAGCGACGGTCTACCTCAATTTCTTCGTCACCCATAAAATATACTTGTAAAAATTTATGCTGTTCGTTTCAGCTGGAAAAAGTGAACCTATTCTATGATAAATTTGCCCTTGCACCGTAAATGTAGGCGAAAATCCGGCATTATTATTTCCCAGTCAACTCCGAAGGACGTCATTTGAAAGCATGAGTAATATTTCCGGATCCTGTTTAAAAGCGCCGTGACTCATTAGCATCATATAAAAAGAGTTTTCAAAGGTTCTTCTGGTTCCCAAGTAACGGAAGAGACACTTTGCCATTGGAACAGCATGCCTGCGGTCTCATCTTTCTATTTTAAAGCGCTGCAAAATCGACACGCCTTGTCCATCAGTCCGATAACAACTAACCTGTGATTTTTATAATCAATCAACGGATCATAATTGAATGCTGCGTCATTAAAACCGACCAATTGTTTCTTTGAAAATTTTGTCGACGTTCAGCTTGGAGCTGTGCATTTGCATCTCTTCGCGCCTGTGTCTGTTCTGGTGTTTCAGATGCCCTTATAGTAGATTGACGTTCAGCTTGCTCAATGAGTCTGTGTTGAGTTTCATCAGGTGTTTACGCGGCTCTTAAGCGGCCTGACGTTCCGCTTGTTCGAATAGCCTTTGCTGACTTTGAGCAGGTGTTTCAGTAGGTCTTAAAGTAGATTGAAGCTCTGCCTGTTCATGACGCCTTTGCTGACTTTGATCAGGTGTTTCAGTAGCTCTTAAAGTAGCTTGACGCTCTGCCTGTTCAAGACGCCTTTGCTGACTTTGAGCAGGTGTTTCAGTAGCTCTTAAAGTAGCTTGACGCTCTGCCTGTTCAAGACGCCTTCGCTGACTTTGAAGGGTGTTTCAGACTCTTAAAGTAGCTTGACGCTCTGCCTGTTCAAGACGCCTTTCCTGACTTTGAGAAGGTGTTTCGGAGCTCTTAAAGCAGCCTGACGCTCTGTCTGTTCAAGACGCCTTTGCTGACGTTGAAAGGTGTCTCAGATGCTCTAAGCAACCTGACGCTCTGCTTGTTCTTACCTCCTCAGTTCAGCATCTTCTAAAGATTCTGGCAGATCAGCTAATCTTTTGCTTGTCTTTGAGAAGATACTCTTGAAAGGCTGGACTTACGTTTGCGAGGCATTATAAAGTGAAAAAACCTATTTATAAGAAAACGTTAAAATACCTAAAGGAGTTAAATTTCCTTTTAAATATTTTTAAAGCAAATCCAAAATATCTAAAAGGAATAAATATTCCTTTTAAATATTTTTAAAATCAAAACAACAAAACCAATTCAAGACACAACACAATCCGAAAACGATAGCCAAAAAATCGAATCAACTTAAACCAAATCACAAAACAAATCACAGAAAACCGAATCAGCAGTAGTCAATATAAATATAACCAACGAAAAAAGAGGTGTATAGGTACCGTATACACTATCTATACTAATAATATTCCTTTGAAATATTGTTAAACAATCTAAAACAACGAAAACCAATTCACGATTCTAAATAAACAAAATCAAAATCAAAGCCAGGTCTAAATATGTATAAGGAATACCAACCAAATCAACAAAACCGATCAAGAAAATACACAAATCCGAAAATGAAAGCCAATATAAATCCATTCAACAACCAAATCACAAAGCAAATAACAAACAACCGAAATCAAAAGCAGGTAGTCGAATAAGCTACGAAATAGAAACAATTTAAGCGTATAGGTACCGTATGCACTATACGTTGACGCGCGGCTCAACGGTGGGAGTTAAGTACATGTCAGGAAACATTTCGTTACCGCGTTTTAAAACCTAGTAACGACATCTAGCGGAATCAATTTAAACTATGTATACGTTAGTTAATAAGAACTCTCAAAAATATTTTCATCAATTTTCATCAACGGATTACTTAATATCGTCTGCAGGGTTATCGCCTATTCTGTGAATTACGATGCACCAAAACGTTTGAAGAAAATCAGCTGGTGAATTTTATGTTTTTATCGCTCTCTTCAGTCCTGCGTGGAAAATACAGATTCATACATTTTTATCTTAATTTTGGTAAAAGACATAATAATCCAGATATTCTGACCTTCTGTGTTCGTCCATCGTACCGTCGTCCGTCTTGTAGAATCACGGTGGCGCACCTAGCTGAATTTAATTTTGCAACATATTCGATTTTCCACGGGAATGATATGTTTTTCCGCTGAAAAAAGTAGCCTATGTCACTCTACAGCCACCGAACTATCCCCATACAAATAATCATGCCATGCCGACGCTCTGTTGCGACGTGAAAGAAGGACAAACAAACAAACAAACAAACAAACAAACACACTTTCGCATTATAATATTAGTATAATAGTATAATAGTATGGATGTTTTTAAAGATCAAAAATAAAACGTTTTGTTATTACTTTAAGTTATTACAATTCTCTTCAATCCTTTAATTACGGGATAATATATATACTAACTGAGATATGGGGATATATCGAATAAATTCTAAGGCTGTGTCCATTTGCAACAATACTCTAAACTAAATTGCCATAGCCTTCGCGACATCTATAGCTCCGTGTTTAAATACATCTGCAAAAATTGCGATGCTATGATTCGGAGCTTCTCATGAGATATTTATTGTAGAAAAAAATGACAAGAATTCTTACAATATAAACAGTTATGTAAACAGCAAGAAACTTACAAAACTTCCAGAGTGTTCTTCCAGTGGAAACGCGGCCTTAGAGACTCTTCTTACCGTAGCAAACCCTAGACCATCAATAAACCACGTTTTATATTAAGATGGATAGCTTTGTAGTTTATAGACTTCATTGAGTTATTTCTAACCTTTTGGTTGTTCCATGAACATCGTGATCATCATGAATATCTTAAGCTTAAAAACGCTGTCTTCACGTCAATATGTTAAAGTTTCTTAACATATTCTGCTAAATATAATATAAAGTAAGGGTTTCGGATTAAGAAGTCACTTTACCATTTACACTATTTCAAGGCTTGTGCATGTTTTGCATAGATTGGTTAATCATCATGTAACGCTTTTGTAATAAATATTTTTCTAATAAAGTTTCTTGCTTTAAAGCAGTTGGTTGAACACAAAGCCTCAGATCCCGTATTTGGACAAAATATTAGTACCTCCATTCCTTTCCACCATAGCTTCTAAAATTGCTTAATCAAGCCGGGCACGAGCTATCACCTTGTGGCCGTTAAATACTTGATTGCGCGGGAGAATATATGTATCTTAAATTAGAGGAATTAAATTTACTTACCGAGAAGCTCGTATTCACAATCACTAATCGGCGTTAATTCTAAATATTGTGGTGTGTAATGTTGTAGGTGTTACTGTATGTCTATGATAGTGTATAGCTGAAAAACACTAGCGATTATGAACTTTAAAACTAATTAAATTAATAATGCGGTAAAAGCAAAACACAGTGCAACAACGGGCGCGGATTAGCGAAGGCTTATTTGAACTAATGATCTTTTTTTTTTGAAGGTGAAGTGAAGTGAAAATTTTACTCACACCACCGACATCTATGGTAAATACTGGGAGATTAATTCGAGCGCATGTTCGGCGCGACTATACTCCCGGCCTTTGAAAGGTTCCTTTCAAAATATTTTAAAAGTATTATTAATCACATAAGTGAATATATATATATATAATATCTGAAATAGAGATATGATGCAGAACTACGGACAGTGTGTGATGACTAATTAAAATTTACAAACAAGATATAAATAGTATTACGAAGTTGCGAATATACTGTCTCTTCCGGCTGATTTATTAAAAGAGACAGTATATTCGCTGAAGCTGAAAACCTTGGAGAAACAGGTGTCAAGATCTTGAAGGACCTGTGTAATCAGATCTGGAGCTCAGGAAAATGGCCTAAGGACTGGACAGAGTCTCTTTTGATACCATTGCACAAGAAAGGCTCGACAAAGATATGCGAAAACTATCGAACAATGGCCCTCATATCACATGGTAGTTAGATTATGCTCCACATAATTAAGAGACGCTTACAACTTTACCTACAGCGGCAAATACCTAATGAACAGCAAGGCGTTTGGCTGTGGTGGGATTGTCTATGGAAAATCCTCATAGAAATGGGTGTTCCTTGCCATTTAATAGCACTGATCGCAACCCTATATGAGAATGGGAAGTCAATGGTAAGAGTGAATGACGTGTTATCAGCTCCTTTTAAACCACAAAAAGGAGTACGACATGGATGCATCATATCCCTCTTCTTTTAACATCTGGCGAGTATATCATGAGACAGCGCTAGAAAGTGGGATGGAGGCATTTGGATATATCGGTCCCAAAACGACTGTACTAGTTTGTCTAACAGCTGATAGCGTTCTAACAAATGTATCGCTCGGTCTACCACCGGGGCGGCGGGTAAATACTTAAGCGACGTTAAGGTCAAAAAATGAGAGGGAATTATAACTAGCGGCTCACTTGGATCGTGGCTCAACGTTGTACAAAGCGGACGCGAGTTGACTACATTTTCAATTTGACATAAAACTGTGTTCATTTCTTCGTGATTTAATATATGCGAGCCAATAGATCTGTAAAAATGTGATTTGACTGATTTAATTAATGGTTCCCATGATCCAAAGTGAGGTGCACTAGCCGGTGTTTTTTTATTCTATTTTATACTCATTAACCTAAAGCAGAGCGATATTGCTTTGACGTTATGAATTTAAAAAGCTCGTCAAGGTATGATTTTGCACCCTGGAAATTACTGGCGTTGTCAGAATGCATCACCGACACAGGTCCTCGGCGTGATATAAATCGTTTGAAGGCAGACATGAAAGCAGGAGTACTCAAGTCGGTGGTGAGTTCAATGTGAATCGCGCGAGTTGTCAAACATACAAATAGGCATATGTACGCCTTATGGCTATGAACGCCACGGCCACGTCTTGGAGTAATGAACAGCGGGCCTCCGTAATCGCAACCCGTTTAAACAAACGCTTTGGGTCATACCGCGGACAGATCTGCCATAAGCGGACAAATCGATTTGGGTGATGTGCGAAAACAGTGATTGCATTTATCTATTATCGAACGGATAGTTCGTCCAGCGGTAATAATCCAATACCTCTGTCTTAATAAACTATCTAATAAATTAGGACCAGTATGGCAATGCATGCGATGCTAATGATCTACAATGAAGTTCACTACATGATCTTTTCTAGGTAACAAAATAGGATGCCGATGGTCGAAGGTTAAGTTAGCGTTACTTAATCTTCCTCCAACGCGGATAAGCTTCGCGTAAATGGGTTATTTGCACAGCGATAAGAAGTTTACTTTCAGCAAACTCTAAATTGGAAGTGAAAATAAATTTACTGCGCGGTAAATATTTAAGAAATCTATAAATATACACAATTGTGTTCAAAAGTTTGGTCCATTTAGAATATCGAGAAGCGACCTGACACAATAATACACTACAATACGGATTTCAGTCTGGAATATCGTAAAAAGGTTCAAGCTTAAAACATGTTATGGGCCAATCAGTCTCTTCTCTTTGTGTCCAGCTAGGACCGCCCATCTATAGTAGATGAAGTAAGAGTTGCGAAGGTAATAAACCGCGGGATAAACAGTCGCTGGGGTTGTCACACCCAGGAATAAGATAAAAATGTTTCGCGGGTAATAGATGCTGAATTTTGGAAACCCTGTTAGCGACAAAAACCTGCAGGCGATGTGGAGATGTGTTAATCCAGTGTAGTGCTACGGTGAAGTCAGAAAATACATAAATGCGGTTAATGTTATATAGCTGTCTGACACCGCGCGTAGTAGCTTTGCAAGTAGTAAGGCGACCATAAGTTCGAGTCGCGGTGTCGTAATAACTCGGTTACTAGGCGATACTTTGATTTTGCACACACTAAGGCAGTTGTCCGCTTGCCGTGGTTGTTCGCATGTAAATAGACAGTGGCTCCGTACGCACGTTCGCTTGCGTCACAAAAACCTAAAAGGGTGATATTAGTATTCTCGAACACCTTAATATGCCGCGGTATTTTTAAATTTGCGATAAGCGGTAACTCTGGTTGAAACTGAGTCCATGCTCTAAATAACCGGTCCTACTAGCCCAAGTATATCCCACACAAGCGAGCCACTGTTGATAACATATTGCGTTTCGTGCAAGTGCGGTCAGATGGTAAAATAGAAAATGAAAATGTATCGCAAGCCGACAACCATTGCATGCCAAGAATTTTAAGAGACTCGTCTTTTGTAGGATCGATTGGTTTAGCTAACCGATGCGATTCGGTGTCATTTTCTAGTAACCCATAGGAGTTACTAGAGTTCGATTGTGTTCACCATGAAACATTAATCAGGAAACTACAACACTACGGTGTAGAAGTAATGCTCTTAAATTAATTGTTTCATATTTAAGTAACAGAACTCAAAAAGTTGTCATTAATAGTATGAGCTCTTCCGGGTCGATAGTACAAATGGGCGTGCCTCAAGGCTCAATTCTCGGCCTTTCTGTTTCTTGTATATATTAATGACTTACCTTACATAGTGGGATAACCATAATATAGTATTATTTACTTATTATCAGTCTTCATTAATTTTCAAATTAAAACGACAATTATTAAAATATGACGAAGTAAATAATGCTATATCTAAATTAGTAAATTGGTTTAATGTTAATAACTTGCATTTAAATAGCACTAAAACAAATGTATAGTTCATGACTCAAATGTCAGACAATTAAATACTAATGTAATTTTAAATGGGGAGGAACTGGTCTTGTCGATACCACCATTTTTCTTGGAATAACACTAGACGAAGCTTCAATGGAGCCCCATATATCAAAGCTAGCAAGCAGACTTAGTTCTGCAGCATAAAAAGATTAGAAATCTTACCAGTGTGGAAACAGCTAGACTTGTTTGCTAGCTATTTCCATAGCATAATCCTATGGTATTGCTGTAGTGACACTAACAACACTGAAATTATATTTGTTTTACAGAAGCGGCCATAAGAGCAATCTATGATTTAAAACCTAAAGTCGCTCAGACAAAAATTTAAGAAATTAATATATTAACTTTGGCCTCTCAATACATTTATGAAAATGTAATGTACGTACACAAAAATAAAGGTTATACAAAAATAAGTGATATTCATTCTGTAAATACTAGGAACAAACACAAGCTAGTAGTACCAGTTACTCGACTCCCAGTCAGTAATTCATTCTTGGGGCGATGTATACGCTTTTACAACAAAATCCCAGAAAATATACAAAATTCGACCTGCTCAAAATTCAAAAACTTTATTAAACATAGTTTGTATAAAAGGGTTATTATAATGAAAGGAATTTATGGATGATAATAACCCTAGAATGAGGTGTTCGCTGCCAGGCTGTTTCTAATTTGTTTTGTGTGGTTAATTGTGTAATATAGATTGTAAGCTGTTATTTAAAAAAGTCCCTTTAGGTTTCTTGCTAGTTCTTCCCAGGACAGAGGTTTTTTTTATCAGTGGTAATTAAACAAAAGAGTGACTTTCAATAAGTATTATTTATAATCTATATTGAATTTAAAAAAATCTGTTTCAAAAATTCTGTTTCAAATTCTGTTACTGGACCACTTTACCAATTCGAAACCACCCGATGCGAACATTTTGATGAGCTATTGTAATGCGTCTAGCGCAACATCTTTATTGAGAAAAGAGCAGGCGATATCGTCAACGTACAGTTGGGTAGTAGCGAGTTGTGCAGCGAGGGGAAAATTAGTTACCTCGCGTTTAGCTAATTCACGAATGGTTCGGATGGCTGGCTATGAAAGGACTATATTGTAGACCAAAGCATACGCGTTAGAAAGCAAAATATCTTAGCGGTTCTCTATTATCAAAGCGGTATATTATTTGCTGGTAAGGTCGATCTTACTCGCGAATTAATATCTGTAAATACATTTGACGTATATCAGCAGTTGCGGCGATATCGAAAAAGCGAAAGTTTAATAAAATTTCAAATAAGTTACATTGTAGCGGCGGTCCGACGTGTAAAATATCATTTAACGATACTCCAGAGTCGGTGTGACTGCTTGCGTCGAGGACAATGCGCAGTTTCGAAGTGAGCTTATCCTCGCGGATCACCCCATGATGCGGTATAACATAACCCTTGCTATAATTTTGTGTTTCCAGAATTTCTTTACGATAACCTTTAGATGGTATTTACGGATGATTTCATCATATTGCGATTTAAATGCGGGATTTTTATGAAATTTGCGTTCTAAATGAAGGAATCGTTTACGAGCCGTTTATAACGAATCTCCTAAGAAGATAGTTTCGTCCTTGAAAGGTAAACCTACAACAAAGCGCCCAGTCTCCTCACGTTGCGTAGTGACAGAATAAAACTTCTCGCAATATCTGTCTTGTTCGGAGAGAATCGGGGCATCGCTGAGGTCCTCTATCTCAAAAAACTTGCTTAACTGGTCATGAATTGAATGCATGGAGGAGACGCTGGACAGATAAGAGAGAGATACGTCAATGGAGTCGTTGACATTAACCTGCACGTCACCCATGACTACGTAGCCTAATGTCGTAAAAAACGCAGAGGGTTGTTGCGAAGGTCCAGTTACTTTACCGGGCAGCAACAGCTCAATAAATAATTTTGCTCCGAGAAGTATCTCGACTTCTGACGGCTTAGAGAATTCTTCATCAGCCAGCGGTAGGCACTTAAGATATCTAGCCACGTTGTATTAATGGGTGCGGTAGGTAAATTACCCGTAATTTGATTTAAAACCAAATATTCAATAGCGTATGCTTTGGAGGGATTTATTCGGCTAAATAAGTTGATATTCACCTTTCCATTTGCAAGACTTGAATGATCGCTTAATCCTTTTATGATAGTTTTGCGATTTAACTGTCTAATATTCAGCTCTAATTTGCGGCAAAATGCGGTCGTGATAAAATTATTTTGCGAACCTGGATCGATGATGCACCTATGACCGTGTTATTATGGCGGTCTAGCACATTAACTTGCGCGGTACCTAATAATGTGTTAATATTTTGTGGTTTTGAAATAAGACATAGTTTGTCGTCTGCGCTACCAGCCGACAGAAAGGCTACACCGCCGGATAAATCATTAGGCTCTGGCTGACGAGCCGGAGCGGGAGAGCACGGGCGCGTTGCAATCATGTCGGGATTTGTAACCATTTGCGGATCTTTATCGTGCTTATTGACATAAGTCGAGGTTTGCAAATGAATTAACGAATGATGGCGTGACCCACATATACGACAAATATTAGTGCTTTTTCATGCGTTCCAAATATGCTTAGTACTGAGACAATTTGTGCATAAACAATTTTCTTTCACAAATTTATGGCATTGTTCGGGGGGAAAATGCATGATTCCGCGACAATTATAAATATGGTCGTGCGATTTATTACAAAGTCTACATGTTGTCGATGTAACGTCATTAGAATTCGATGTAATATAAGAATGCGAGATCTTTGGAACGGCAGGCAACTTGGGCTTATCACTTTTCGTTGCCACTTTGTATGCGGGTGCGTTTACGCGTTGCATTATTTTCACTTGACCTTTTACGAAATTAATAAAGCTGTCATTAGTAGGTATGTCCACGTCTCGGACCGACATTTCAAATGCCTTTGAAGTGTCGCGATCTAAGCGCTTGAGCGCAAAAGGAATAAACACATAATCACAAAGATTTGGTACATTTAATTATTTAAGAGCGGCGATTGATGCCGCGTATTTATCAATGAATGCCTTCAATTGAGTTGAAGTTGTGGGATTAGGTAAAACTTTCATCTCTAATATTGAGTCGAGAAAAGTACTCGAGAGGTAACGCTTGTCCTGATATTTTTTGATTAAAGCATCCCATATAGCATCGTAATTATCAGCGGTGGGGTTAATACCCAAAAAAACATGTTGCGCTTTGCCTTTAAGTTTGCTAACCAGATAAATTTTTTTTCCGAGTTCATTAACTCAGTATTAGAATTAATCGTCAAATTATATGTTTCATAAAAGAGGCTCCATTTGGAAGGGTTTCCGTGGAACTTCGGAATTTCTATGGGAGGTAACTTAGAAAACGCGATCTTAGGCTTGGGAGCATTCATCGTTTGCGGTTTGCGTATTTTGTTCTTAACACGTCTAACATGGCAGTGCACGTCTTCAAAGCTACACCAGGCGTTGAATTCAGGAGTAAATTCGGGATCTAGTACCATATTTATAGAATTAATGTCATGGATGCACTTGTGATATTCACTCCTGATATCATTAATGGTTTCGCAATGTGATATAAACATATCCTGAATAGCGGCATCGTTTATTGTTTTTGAAAGATCGAAAATACGTTGCATGCGAGTAAAATAACCATCACGACATCTTTCCTTGATAAGTAATTCCTTAGTCAGAGTTTTGCGAGTGGCTGCCATATTTTCGAACTAATGAAAACGAAGTACAAATTACTGATGTAAAATTACAAAGTATTTACATCAGTATCCGCACAAATAACGGTTCAAATAATAATAAATGCAATATTTTAACAAGTCACACACACTATAAAATTATCAACGTCATCCAGAATACATGAATAATAATTACGGGAAATAAAAAACAATGGCGGGCGGTAAGCGAAGAAATTAACCGACGCTATGTGAGAAATTTTAAATTTCGGTAAGAAATCGAAGTCCTCACAGGAGGCACCAGAAAAATAATCAAGCCGGGCACGAGCTATCACCTTGTGGCCGTTAAATACTTGATTGCGCGGGAGAATATATGTATCTTAAATTAGAGGAATAAAATTTACTTACCGAGAAGCTCGTACTCACAATCACTAATCGGCGTTAATTCTAAATATTGTGGTGTGTAATGCTGTAGGTGTTACTGTATGACTATGATAGTGTATAGCCGAAAAACACTAGCAATTATAAACTTTAAAACGAATTAAATTAATAATGCGGTAAAAGTACAACACGGTGCATCAGCGGGCGCGGATTAGCGAAGGCTTATTTGAACTAATGACCTTTTCCTTTTGAAGGTGAAGTGAAGTGATAATTTTACTCACACCACCGCCATCTATGGTAAATACTGGGAGATTAATTCGAGCGCATGTTCGGCGCGACTAGTACTGAACAAAAGTAATTGCCGCATAGGGGAATTTTGTCATAGTTACTGCGCTTGGCAGGCTGGTTGGCAACCACAATATTTTGTAGTTGTTACTAAAATTATGCTCATGTTCATCTCCTGGTTTGTCTCACTCTGTCGCTTTTTACGAAAACCACTGGACGATATGGGGTAGTAAATATTCTTACACATCCAATAAACGGTCAATGTAATGCAATATATTGTATTGCTAATATAAATAAAGTAGTTTCTAGTTTTAATAATTTCTTTATTAGGTAATTTGTAGTCTTGGAGTGATGACGTGTTTAACGCATAACCATAGATTATGTGTGACGTGGTATGGCAAGGACAAGGATATGTCTTTTTACTACAGTGTTTAGTTTATGCACTGTGTTTTAGTTTTATTAATATTCTTTTCTATTTTATTCTCTTCTTTATTTTTTAAATTTTTACTTGCATTTCTAAAAGACAAAACATGTGAACATGTTTGGCGACTGCTTGTTAGTTGAAAAGGACACCGGCAGAATATCAGCGCTGTGGTTTTTTTGCTCTTAATTTTTTTTTTTTGGGAATTTTGTCGAAACGACATGCCAGTCCCATCATACCTTATACTAATTACTGCTTACACTAAAGAACAAAATAAGAAAGTTTATTACACCGCGGCACAATACTAATTCGGATGTCTATTGCATGCTCTAAGCGCAAAGCGCGTAGGTATGTTCTACTAGCGCCTAAAATCAAGATTCCAACGTTTTGTCGCATGAAATCGTATCTAACAATCATATTGAACATATAAATGATATAAAAAGCACATTGTCAGAAAGATAAATGATTGTTGAACTTATTTTTTTTAATCGATTAATTGCTATTTTTACATAAAAATGTGGTTTTAGTGGCTTAAGGTGTAGGTAAGTCCGCATGGAGGGGTAAACACGATAACTTTTGAAAATATCAATTATTCACCTTAATCTATTTTTAAATCTCTTCATCTATCATGTGGGAAGCCATGGAATGTAAATGGCAGTTTAATTTTGTTTGTTTAATTATAATTAATTATTTTCGGCTGAGAAATCCCAAAATTTTCGATGTTTTGAGCAGCCTTGTAATAATTTATTTTACTAAATATACCTTGCCTCACTCACTCCGGGCTCGGCCGTCGTCGTGAGTGAATTACTGTATAATTTGTTTACAGCGGCTCGTGCTGAATAATATCGATCGCTGTAGAAATACAAAATATTCCAAAAACCAAATTTGATACATACTTGTCCGAGGTTATTATTTTTATAATCACTGATTTTTATTACAATATTTTGTTTCGCTAAAAGAACGTAAGATTTGTATATAAATATGTATATACGTCTTGGACTTAATGGAGTGACCTGAGGGTATACTTCGGTATCTGCTACTGGAACTCATCGACGAGTAGAACTAGGTGTGCCAAGATTGTGCTCGTTATGTTAGTTATGATGAGACCTTACCTCCAAACTTGATGCAGTGACCTAAAGGTGGACTTCGGTGAATGCTACTGGAACTCCTTGAAAAGTAGTACTAGCTGTGCCGAGTTTGGCCTCGTTTTGTTAGTTATGATGAGACCTTACCTCCGGACTTAATAGAGTGACCTGAAGGTGTAGTTCGGTGAATGCTACTGGAACTCCTCGAAGAGTAGAAGTAGGTGTGCGAGTTTGGTCTCGTCTTGTTAGTTATGATGAGACCTTACCTCTGGACTTGATAGAGTGACCTGAAGGTGTACTTCGGTGAATGCTACTGGAACTATTTGTCAAATAGAACTACAATTCACAATTTTTATTTAATTTTTTCACGATCATATGAGCATTATGAGTTGTGCACTTTTGGATTTTCCAAGCTTATTTTTTAATTGAAGTTTGACATAAAATTATCGGAAAATTGGAAGTATAGTAATAATTACAAATATGTAAAATAATTAAACTACTTTAAAAATTTACGTATAATCATGTCATACGTAATTTTCTTAAAGCGCTTAAGGCATGCACAATTGGATTTACCAATACTTTTTTTCTGCATTAATGATAATGTACCTAATATGAATGTGGTGCAATTACATATTAAGTAGCTTCAAATAAGCATGTTTCTTTCTTTCTTTCTAGCAATAAGTATCGCATTTTATTTGCAAATAAAGAATTTATTTAAAATGAACTTACTTTTTACCGCATATTGTCCGGTGTCCGCATAGAACATAAATAATCATAACCAAACAAACTCATACCAACAACAGTAAAGAGAAACATTAATTTCTAAATTTTCTCTACGTGATCAAATTTTAAATACCATCGTATATTCAAGGCGAGTTAAATTCTTTATTACCTTCCGGACAAACAATTTTGTTACCGGCTTAGACTTAAATAAAAACACATTGATATCTATTTTGTTTTTTATAACGAAATATTGGGCTTACGTCCGCCTTTTTAATGTGTTTATCGATGTTTCGGTTAAAATATTTCGTAGTCGATGTACAAATATTATGTAACGCATATAATATAAATTAAAGTACACATCAACATCGCCATCATCGTAGGACTACTATCCCAAGGACAATAGAAAAAAAACTAGCCAAGTACGTGTCGGGCCACGCACAATATAAAGGTAGGGTTCCGTAGTTGCCCGTCACAATAAGTGGGCTTCCTTGATAATAAACATAAGTGAGTTCGCGTTTTGACCACAATAACGACTAAAAATGGACAAATTCGAAGATCGTAACTGAAGGATTATTTATTTATTTATTTATGGAGAAATATGTCACTAATGTCAAAATGTCACTAATTTTAAGAAAAAGACATTGAACTACCAACTCATTTATGTAATCCAAATAATATAAATCATTATTTTCTTGAGCTTCCCGGCAATAATGAAGTCAGTCAATTTAACTAGCTACGAATTTGATAGATTTGGGCCTAATACTTTTAAGCTTAACACTGTTAATGAAACAAATGTTCTCAATATAATAAAATCTTTTAAAACGCATTTGTTTTCAAGGTCATGATGGCATTACTCTGAACATGATATTGTTAACTTTACCCCAAATATTAACAGTTATTACCAGAATAATTAAAAAATCTATTGTAACGGGTCTATTCCCAAAGCAATGGAAAGTAGCTTTAGTAAAACC
Source organism: Parnassius orleans (assembly GCA_029286625.1). Taxonomy (NCBI): domain Eukaryota; kingdom Metazoa; phylum Arthropoda; class Insecta; order Lepidoptera; family Papilionidae; genus Parnassius; species Parnassius orleans. Next base: position 257,526 of record JAGSMP010000093.1, read on the forward strand.
GATTCCCAAAAAGCCCAATCCAAATGACTACAAGGATCTCCGTCCTATAAGTCAAATATCAATAGAATAATAGAATAGAATAATTTTTTATTCAATATAGATTACATGTGTAATTCTTATTGAAAGTCATTTTTTTACTTTACCACTGGTTCGAAAAAAAAACCTCTGTCCTGGGAAGAACCAGCAAGAAACCCAGCGGGACTTTTAAAAGTAAGTTTTACATTAATGGTTGTACAAACTATTTAAGTACAAAATTTATTTTAGAAACTGCTTGGTAGCGACCACCTCATTCCAGGGCTATTATCAATCATATATTCATTTGTACTATAATAACCCTTTTATACAGTTTCAGCTTAATAAAACATTTAAACTTGGTAATAGAGAGAGCCTGTACACTTTCCGAGACCTTGTTGTAATAGCGTATACATTGCCCCAGAATGAATTACTGACTCTGTGGAGTCGAGAAACTGGTATCACTAGCTTGTGTTTGTTCCTAGTGTTTACAGAATGTATATCACTTTTTTACTAAAACTACCTTTGTTTTGTGAACATACATTAAATTTTCGTAAATATACTGAGAGGCAAAGTTAATATATTTATTTCTTTAAATTTTTCTCTAAGAGGCTCTCTCGGTTTTAGGTTGTAAATAGCTCTAATGGCCTCTTCTGTAAAACAAAATAGTTTCTGAATCAGCCGCATTTCCCCATAGCAAAATCCCATAAGACATTATGCTATGGAAATAACTGAAATAAACTAGTCTAGCTGTCTCGACACTAGTGAGACCTCTAATCTTTTTTACAGCATAGGCTGCAGAACTTAGTCTGCTTGCTAGTTTGGATATATGGGGGCCCCACTGAAGCTTTGCGTCGAGAGTGATGCCAAGAAAAACAGTGGATTCAACAGGGCTCAGTTCTTCCCCATTTAAAACACATTGGTACCCAGATTTTTAACATTCGTTGTTGTAAATTTAATACATTTAGTTTTATTTCCGTTTAAATGTAGATTATTAACGTTAAACCAATGCACTAATTTTGATATAGCATTATTCACTTCGTCACATTTAAATGATTGACGTTTAAGTTTAAAAATCAAGGAAATCATCATCAGCAAATAATACTATCATGATTATCCCTAGGAAGGTAAGTCATTATATATACCAGAAATGGGCCGAGAATCGAGCCCTGAGGACACCATTAGTACAGGTGATCCGGAAGAACTTTTACCATTGATAATAACTTTGCATTCTATTACTTAAATGAAATAATAAGTTTAAGCGCTGTGTTCTTGACACCATAGTACTGTAGCTTCCTGATTAATGTCTCATGGTGAACACAGTCGAAGGCCTTGGAAGGTCACAAAATATACCCAAGCATCCTCCAATTCTCCATGCAAAAAATATGTTTAATAAGCTCAACTCCAGCGTCAGTTGTCGAGCGACCCTTGTAAAACCAATTGATTTTTATGTAGCAATTTATTAATAAAAGACTTAAGATCTGATCTAAAATTATTTTTCAAAAATTTTACTAAATGTTGGTAGTACAGAAATCGGTCTAAAGTTGGCGGGGTCTAATGTACTACCAGATTTAAATAAAGGTATGACTTTACTATGTTTCATTAAATCAGGAAACACTCCAGATTCGACGCTTGTATTAAATATAGTGGCTGAAAGGTGCTATTATATTTATTATAGATAAAATAACTTTAACAAATCCCCATAAGTCTGCCGTTTTCTTAACATCAATTGTTTTAAAATATTTAACGATATCTTTTGGCAATACTCTATGGAATTTAAAAGTATTTGAACAAGCCTTTACATTTTGTTTAAGCAATGATTCGGCGACAGTAGGAGAAGAATTTAATGATTTTGTTGTCAAAAAGGAACATTAGTAAAATGTTTCTCAAAAGCCATAGCAACTTCTTGATCAGATCGAGTTAAACTGTTGTTAATATTCAATTGAAAATCCGAGTTGCGCGGTTTGACCTTGCCCGTTCACTATTTATTATTCTCCAGGTCATTTTAATTTTGTTGGATGCAGTTTTAATTTTGTTACTTAAATGTAAAGCCTTAGCTGTGTAGCACTTTTTAAATATTTTAGAATATGTTTTTACATAATCTCTAAATATAACACTAGTATTATATGATCTTTCATTATAAAGCTCATATAACTTTCGCCTACTATAAATCCCTACTGTCGCCCATTCATTAAATGATTTGCGACTGTTAAAAGAAAGTTTTAAGTAAATATTCTACTAAATTCACAAGTTATAATTTTAAATAACATACTATACAAATAATTAGCACTATTTTTAAATGAAAGTGATGATCTTTTTATTATATTACTTCTAAACCTCTCCAAGCGATGGTCATTTATTGGAACAAACACAACTTCCTTATTTTCTGTTTTGTGTATGTAAGGCAATGATACCAACTGTCCACAGTGATCTGAACTTAAATTTTGAATAATTGATTTATGCAACTTAATATCTGTAAAATATTATCTATACAGGTTGCACTAGGCCCAGCAATACGTGTTGGTTCTAAGAATAAATTAACAAGATTATACGATTTAAACAATGAGCTAAACTTAATACTAATGGAAGAAGTTTCAAGGAGATTGATGTTAAAGTCTCCACATATACAACAGACTTGTTCTGTTTACTAAGTTTGAGCAAAACTTCTTCCACAATTCTTTCAAAATAGTCATAAGTAACATGGGGTCTGTAAACACTTACAACAATGAGGTGCTCGAGCTCGACACAAGCCATTTCTACAGTTCGCTCAACAGAGGCTCACAATATCCTTACGTTCTTTATATATAATGATTTATCTGCTAATATTAAGGAGCCACCACGTAAACTTTTTCTCTATTGAAGGAACTGACCACCTGGTGATTTCTGAAATTAAACATGAAATTATAATCTTTTAGCCAATGTTCAGTAATACAAAGGATATGTATATTGTTTACTATTAAAAACAATTCAACTTCAATTCTTGCCCATCATGCCTTGTATATTTTGATGCACCAGGTGTAAACAATTTTTATTACTTATTTGTGGGCTGCATTCAAAATTAATGAAACTCTTATTATTGCTAGAGATTGCCTCTATTGTCGCATTTACTAATTTAAATTAGTTGGAACTGATTCCAAATTAAATGTCAAATGATTATCATGCTCAATAAAAGCAGTCTTGGTAGCCAAAAACTTGGCTGAGTAATAATATCAATATCAATAATCCTATAAGTCAAATGTCAATAATCCTGCCCTTTATGTCAAAAATTCTGGAAAGAGTACTCTGCACACAGATAACGGAGTACCTTGAGGCTAATAATATCCTGCCTAAAAAGCAATCCGGATTCAGAAAGTCCCGTAGCATTCTGCCTGCACAAGATGTTAGAGAGGGTACTCTGTAAGTTTAGCTTGACTTTTCCAGAGCTTTTGATACCATTAACACCACTCTACTCTTTTCAAAACTTGCTTATTACGGATTCGATAATTTAACAATAAAGTGGTTTGCAAGTTACGAGTACCTCACTAGTCGTACACAATTTTTTTAAATAAATAAAGACAATGGATCAGAATGGATGTCTACCACGTTGCCAGTTCCAAGAAGTGTTCCTCAAGGATCCATTTTGGGGCCTATACTTTTTATAATGTATAGCTCAGATATAGTGAACACCATAAAAAAACTGTAGTTATCATATATATGCTGACGACCTTCAATTGTACATGTCTTTTAAACCCAGTGACACCAATATAGCATTAACAAAAATCAATTCAGATTTGGACCACATAGCCAAAATAATACTCAAAATAATCTGGTATTGAACCCCATTAAATCTAAGTATATGTTACTGGGAACGCATAACCAAACAAATAAAATTCTAATCCTTTCGTAATCCTTTAGAACATGTATTGGAAGCTTGGAACTTAGGTCTCGTTATGGACGGAAGGTTGCGTTTTGAGGGTCATGTACAAGAAACCATGCGTAACTGTTTCTATAGACTCAAAGTATTGTACCAGATCAGAGAGTATTTGACAGTGGACATGCGCATTAGGTTGTGTAAATCACTCATTCTGTCGAAGCTAACTTATGCGGATACAGTATTTGGTGAATGTTTGCTCGCTAGAACCAAAAGATTAATACAAAGAGTTCAAAACGCCTGCGCACGTTTTTGCTTCACAGTCCCTAAGAGATCACACATCACTCCATTTTTAAATCGACGAATCGATTTTTTGGAGTAATATATATCGGGGAACCATCATACTTGTTCCAAAAGCTCATTTTCTCGCAGCGTGCGGTTAGGATAGCATCATGACTTATATACCCTAAGCATCACACAGCTGCCTTTCTCTTTGGCAGTTTCCGCTTTGCTGCCACGAAGTTCTGGAATAATATACCACCACCGATCAGAAATAGTAAATCAGTTGCCACTTTTAAAACTTTATTAAAAAAGTTTCTGATTTCAGTACAAAAATCCGGCAAATAGGCATAAATGGTATGGTTCATACACTTTCGATGCTAGCTCCGTGTATGCACGCACGAAAGCATGCATGCACTCACTCACTCACGCACGCATGCACACATCCACACACACAAACACACACCCTTTGCTATCTATATGTATGTATACCACCTTTTGTTATCTATACTCGATCAATGTAGCACTGGTACATGGAATTTTGACAGAATTGTTCATTTTATTTTATATTTTTGTTTATTTCTTTTTTTCTCTTGCTGTTGTTTGTCATCTGCCTCACACTCCTGGCTCCACTGAAAACCAGCGTTATGAATTGATGTGTATCTTCAATTCATGACTTAAAGCTGAGTGGAGACCATTTTGGTGCATATTACGTTATTTCTTTATTTTATATTTTTGTAAAGATGATTTTTTTTCTGTTTTACTTGATTTAATTTTCTTTGTTTTTTTATAGGATAAAGGTGACAAACGAGCACACAGTCCACTTAATGGTAAGTGGTTGCTGTGGCCCATAGACGGCTACATCTATCTTCGATTACGAATCAAAATGCAGATACGTTGTCACCCGTGAGGACTGAGATGGAATGCCTCGTTTCCAGTAAAAAGGGTCTCCGGTTCTCTACACTCACCATGCTGTGAGCGTGGTCCTTCCCCGGTCGAGCCGACCCATTCGTGCTACAACTATACAATTAATATAGCTGCAGCATGGCTCTACCACGTATAATGGAATGTGTTATAATGTATGTGCCTAATAAACTTGTTTCTTTCTTAATTTCATAAGGGCATGTTTTCAAATTAGCCTTATAGGGAGTGGTATTCAAAAAAAGATTAAAAACTTTTTGATTTTGATAATACCTTTCTATCCCGCAAATGAAAAAGCAAAGTTAATAGTAGTAATGCATATAACTCGTTTTCTTCATAAAAAAAATATTTTTATCTGTTTACAATAACATTACAAAGTTATTAATGCAGCTAGTTTTAGGTTATTTTCTATGGAGTTGTAACGAAATTTTTACTAATCCAAGTGCATTTTATAAGTTGGTCGACTATTACTCGTTAACTTTTTAATTCTACTTTATTTTCCTTTTAACTTCTTCATTATATATACTACTATTGTGTATACTTTTCACATTTGCAAAAAACAGCGGTTTAATTGGTAGAGGGGGGATGACTCTATGAAAAATACCACTTTAAAGCTAAATATTTCGCAAATGGACCCCTGAATCGAAAAAAATGTTGTTCCACACTATTATAATTTATTGAATAAAACTAATTGTACTGATGTTCATTTTCATTTTAACTTTTTTATATCTCGACATTTCGAGATACATTTAGTTAATGAAGGCTACTTTCAACTTTTAAATATTAATCTTTGATCCGATCTACGTAGAACGGACTTCCAGTATTGTGAAGTCTTGCAGTAGTATGCTGAGGTTTCAATTTATTTTTATTAATTACGGGATCTTAATCAGATGGTAGCATCCAACCATCTTTTTTATTGAAATTAGGAAGTTTTTCTTTAATTTCAATAGTGTCGAGAATCATCCATGGTATGAATCGGTGTTCTTTTGCGAGGATTTGTGGTCTATCAAATTTGATGCAATAGTTGGAACAATCCAGGACGTGTTGCCATACTACAGACTTCCCGGTGCTTCGGTGCTTCACATTCACTGTAAGTTATTTTACGCGGGGGATAATTTAGCAAAAAAAGTTCATAATTATTTCAAGGTTATAACTACAATTATTTACATAACTTAAAATATTATACAATATGTATTACCATAATTAAAAAAAACATGCGTGTGTGTCATGGAACACTCGGTTGGAACGAAGTTTTATTAAGAAGTATTATTATTGATAAACGTATTATATTATTGATTAACAAATACAAATAAATGAATTACTAGCGTCTATTAAAATGAAGCGTCATTTAAAATAATATTTCTTTCATGGAAGATAAGAAAAAGTGCGTGGGAGATGGATATTATTTAATCTCGCTCAGCCTATAAAAGAGGTCGTGACGGAAAATCTTACAATTTTCTCTTCTTCATCCGTCAAATACGTACCGTGCGATAAAGAATTTCGTTCCAAGAACTGAAACTAGAAACTTAAATTATAATACAGTCCTAATTGTTCTCCCTCAAGTAGTATGCCGAGATTACTTGATGGTAAAGCGTGTTTCACCGCCGTGCCTCGGAAATCACGTAAAGCCGTTGGTCCTGCGCCTGATCTCTCTCCGGTCGTATCGAATTACCGCCCCATAGGACTACGAGTGTGAGGGAATAGAGAGTACAACTCTACTTGCGGCACAAACTTGGGCACCATGGTTGAAATTCGGTCTGGGGAAGCATATTTATGAATAGTTTCAGATAATAAATTATCTTACATGGTGTATGAATTATAATTTTAATTCGATTATCTAACTTTTTCGTCACATTTAATCTTAATGATCATTTCATAAAGTAAATTTCTGAGTTGTTTACGTCGAAAGTTTGATTTCCTGTGAAGTTAAAATACATAAAAACACCAACTGTGAGGCACATTTCACCTGCGCAGATCCATTTCAATGATTGAAGCAAATTTAACCCAGGGGAAATTAGTAAAGTCAATTACGACAACCCACATTTAATAAATGTTGCACGAATGTTATATTTTATGAAGTTTTCAAAACTAAAAGATCAATTTACTTTTATTAAATTATTTTGAGAGAAACTATCGAAGCATATCAGCTCTTAGGCTTAAAGTATTTTACACTTGTTAGGACAAGGAATAACAATTAGGAATAACATTAATGCATGTTTTTGTAGTTATCGTGTTTGACTGGCACATTTATAATATGCAATTATTAAAATGCGAGACTTATTGCTATTGCTAGTATTTCAAATTCTACGTTCCTCTATTTTATTTGTGGTATAACTTAGATCTATATGTATTATAAATTCATAAGATTTATTTTTATTTTTAAGAATGTGCTTTTAAAATTATATTCTTTTTTATGGAATAAGTATAATAGTCGCTACAGAATTTTAACATTTTGCTAACAGAAACAGAACAGGATGCTCATGGACGCTAGCGAGCTATGGATAGGGCTGTGTTTGGGGTTTCTTAGCGCGATAAACTTAAAAATGAGGATGTCCGCAGTAGAACCAGAGTGACCGACATAGCCCAAGGGATCAGTACGCTGAAGTGGCAATGGCCGGCCATATAGCTCGAAGAACCGACAACCGATGGGGAAAAAAGGTTTGCGAGTGGCAGCTTCGTACCAGTAGGTGAAGTGTAGGGCGACCCCCCACTAGATTGAGTTACGACCTGGTAAGACATGCAGGAAGTCGATGAATGCAGGTGACTCGTGACCGTGATTTGTGGCATTTCTTGTGGGAGGCCTATGTTCAGCAGTGGACTTGTGAAGGACTGTAATGATGATGAGGATGATGAGGTATAAACGACTGACAACTGTTTGTTATTCAGAAGCGCTACTGAAACAGAAACATATATTTTTAATGCAAAATAGAATATAAATAATACCTATTAAAAGTCACTCTTTTGTTTAATTACCACTGGTTCGGAAAAAAAACTTTGTCCCGGGAAAAACCAGCAAGAAACCCACTTTAAAAAAATAACAGCTTACAATCATGTATCTTACACAAATAGCAACACAAAACAAATTAGTTTAATTAAATTAGAAATAGTTTGGTAGCGATCACTTTATTCCCAGGGGGTATTATCATCCATAAATTCCTTAATATTATAATAAACTTTTTTATACAAACTTACTTTAATAATGTTTTTAAATTTTGAGCAAGAAAAGTTTTGTATATTTTCTGGGATTTTCTTGTAAAAACGTATACATCGCCCCAATAATGAATTACTGACTCGGTGGAGTCGAGTAACTGGTATTACTTAACTAGTGTCTGTTTCTAGTACTCACAGCATCGATCACTCATAAAAAACTAGATACACAAACAGTGACAAAAAATGTCCTTACCGAATAAGCGCCCACTCAAACATTTGGGTGCGCATTTAATTTGTACGTAGCTTTGTAAATACAACTTTAGGCAATGTATTTAAGGTTGAATTTACATTAATGTATATTTATTTCAACTAGAATAACGTCTAAATAATTGGCGATCGTTTTAGAGAACATTTGTATGGGATTGTGTATCTAGTTTTTTTATTAGTGATCGATGACTTACAGAATGAATATCACTTATTTTTGTAAAACTACTTTTATTTTTGTGTACTTATTTTACCTTTTCATAAGAATGTATTGAGAGGCTATTAATTTCCTTAAATTTTTGTCTAAGCGACTCTTTGGATTTTAAATCATAGATTGTTATTATGACCCACTTCGGTAAAACATATATATTAGTTCCTTACATATGAAATTGGCGTTTTGTTCGGGAGGAATATAAAGTAATTTTTTGTAAAATATATTTAATTAATCAAAGTATGCACCTTTGTTATCTATGCTCTTTTGCCATTTCATAGGTAGTTCATTGATCCCTTTACTAAAAAAACCATGGGGGCGAGAATCAATAAACTCTTTGAAGGCAGTTTGGACTGCCGCATCGAAGTTGAATTTTTTTTCTTGTAAGAAGTTATCCAAATTCCGGAAAAAATGGTAATCTGTTGGAGCAAGGTCCGGGGAGTACGGTGGATGTCACAGACATTCCAATTGTAGCTCATCTAACAGTAGTTGTTTGTTGTGCAGTGTGTGGTCTTGCGTTGTCATGAAGCAGCAGTGGCCTAGAGCGATTGACTAATCTCAGTTGTTTAGCAGCTAGTTCTTCCTTCATGGTTTACAGTTGCTGACAATAAATATCTGCCGTAATCGTTTGGCCAGATTTTAGAAGCTGTGAGGAACAACACCGGCGTTAGTCCACCAAACACTCACAAGTAACTTTTTCTGAGTCAATTTTCGTTTAGGGCAGGATTTGGCTGGGTCTCCAGGATTCAGCCATTGCGACGAGCACTTCCGATTATCGTACAGTATCCACTTTTCATCACAAGTAATGATTCGATTTAAAATTCCTTCATTATTGTGTCGGTTGAGCAAAGTAACACAGCAATCGACGCGTGTTTGCAAGTTCGATTCACTCAATTCATGAGGTACCCATCGTTCAAGTTTTTTTACTTTCCCGATTTGCTTTTTCTTCATTTTCAATTCTTCATTTTCCACTTTGGTCTCCGGCCGTCCACGGGGTTGGTTCTGAAGGTCGAAATTTCCAGAACGAAAACGTTGAAACCAAAAACGTACCGTGCTTTCTTTTGCGACACCAGCGCCGTACACATCATTAATCCTTCGAGCAGTTTCTGCAGCACTGGTGCTACGGTAGAACTCGTACTCGTAAATATACCGATATTTCATGTTTTTCATTGTGCAGTAATAAGCGACGCCAAAGAATAAAGTAATGAGGAAAAAAACAAATGAATGACTGTTTTCAAAACTCAAATGTACCAGCTAAATGAATTTACAAATTTGAATTTGGAATTCTTAACCAAAGAGAAGATATTTCAGATCAAAATGGTCAGTAAGACAAAACGCTAATTTCATATGTAAGAACCTAATAATTTCAGTGTCAGTCGCGTGTCCCCATAGAAAAATACCATACGACATTAGGCTATGGAAAAAGCTCAAGTAAACTAGTCTAGCTGTTTGAACACTGGTAAGATTTCTTATATACATATAAGATAATTTTATATACATTTAAAGTATTTAGATAATCAATATATATTAATAAATGATTCGAAGAATTATTAATGTGCTTTAGGGCAAAACTTACTAGCTAAAACTTTATTCATTACTAGCTGTGCCCGCGGCGTAGTTCGCGTATATAAGTTTTACTTAAAGAATTTGACATTTAGGTAAGAGAATATTAAACGATTTATATCATTACTGTATCAATATATGGTAACAAAATAAATCGTTATCCTCAAAGTTCTAAGTCGTTTAAGATAGAGCTTCTGTGTAAACGACGTTAGAAGTAGACTCCGGGGCGTACACAAATGTTACGGGGGCTAATAACGTAGGAAAAAGCAACATAGAGTTGGCCATGTGAAAAACAGTCAGTACTGAGGTTCACTCCTACACTCCAGCAGCGCGTAGTTTTACCTTGCGCTTTATTTACGGTCATCGCTTATCACACGCTGACTGGGAACTGAACACGCTTAAAACTGGAATATAGAGTTGGGTAAAACTGGAAGGAACGTTATTTGGTATAAGAGGGATTCTGGGCACAGAACACAATTACTCTCTACCAAGAGAAGAACGCTAACTTCATACTAAAAAACGGAAACACGTCTTTGTGTACACTAAAAGCGCTACGGTGAGCGCCCATATAAAACTTTTTTAGCGGGAATTTCAAACCTTTGTATTTTGTACTTTGAACTTTTTATTTAAGGCATATTCGAGTAATTTTGGCTCAAGCCTCACAAATCTATGGGGTAAATTCCCATACATTGGAGAGGTTGCACCAAAATTACTCGAATATACTTTAGATAAGATATGTAGATTAGATATGTGAGATAAAATAAAACTATAAATATGTATAGTTATGTAATTTTAATTTATGGAAGACAGATTGTTTTATAAAGTATCCATTATTATTGATGTTTTTTATTGCTTTTGCACATAATATTTCCACGCTTGTTACTGATATATGACACATGTTATTGTCAGAGAGTTATTTTTCACAGAACATTAACGTAAATTTAAATCAGCAAAATTCTCATGGTGAAAACTTAAATCAGCCGAAATACGTGATCTGAAACAGATATAATTCGAGTCAATATAGTAATAATACCTACAAATAACGGTCAATAAATTCAAAATGTTTATAGACTTACCACAATATTGTCATAAGTTTTTCTTTTCCTATTATAGGAAACCTGCAGAAAGTGATCAGATGATTATGTGCTTTTTATTTGCACAACACTTAACTTACTTTCGATGATGATCACATCGTGCATAATTTTGAAATAATAAATTCATTTATAGTCAATATCTTATACAGAGTTAACATCTCACAAAAAATCTTTACTGTATATTCACGACGATATTATGACTGCACTATTCGCCTACAAACGAAAATGAAGTATTCTGAGCCCATAATAACTAAATTTAAGCAAAAATCAATAATAAATATTAAAATCTAAACCTATGAAATAAATTTGAATAAATTTCAGAAAATATTTTCAATATGAAAGACGTTGACAAACAAATGTCATTTTTTTTCTTAATTTATGGCTTCTTTTGATAGAATTCTGCTAATATTTAATAATTTAATTTTAATCAATTAATAGGTAAATTAATTGTGCAAATCTCAGAGTAATATGTATGTAATTATACTTTAAAGAGCAAACCAAAAAAAGCTTAACACAGAATTAACATTTTATTTTCTTCCGATATAATATGAATTTTGTCTAATTTTAAAATGGCAATCTAAAACAACATGAAGGAAAGAAACAGCGATATTTTTTTCTCGCTTTATTTTTACAAGCCCAACATGCACATTGACAAAATCATGATTGTGTGCAGATTTTTCAGCTTTCATACAAAGTTGCATCACCTTGATTCTGGGTATAAAGACAATATCACGAAATTTTGTTGCAATTTTGTTACTCTTAGTCAAGTTCCGTTACTTCGATTGGGTGGACAAAAGGTTCTAATCCGCCATTCGACTACTGTCGTGAACCACTTCTAACACAAGCATTTTAAGCTTACCAGAAGTGGTTAAAGGGAATATTAGTAATGTTTAATAGCATTACTAGTATTTAAAAAAAAATAACTACGAAAATAACTAAGGACATTGCTCTGCGCCCATACATTGTTCGCCCTGGAGCCAAGAGCATCGGAAAATTATGTGATGCATTTTCGATAATTAGTAAATTCCTATGTGATCGTATTTTTTAGCGGACTAGCTGCAGAATAGATATATTTCAAAAAGGATCAGATTTTGAGGTTATAATCGAACCACGAACATTATGGTTTTCATAGCTCCGAGTAATTTTTAGAAACTGAAAACAATATCCAAAACATTTAGCTATTTTTATTTCCTACCTAGATAATTGGGTATGTAGTTTTGATCTAAAGCCTAAATGTAAGTAATTGCAACGTATAAATGCATAGAATATAGTCGCGTCTACTATCTAGTGCATTTGCAAGCGTGTGTGTCTGGACGGCACTGTTAAAACGCGTGACTATGAAACCAGCTTTACCAATTAGATAGAAAGTTGTTTTAAACCTACATTAACTTATTATTTTTGAATTAGAAATAAAACACAGATTTAATTTCATGTTTATTGTTCATCTTCTAAATACATCACGAGACTCTGAATATGCATACAAAGTAGAAATGTAATTACAGAAAGAGGTGCAGTCCATTGTTGTACACAGTGACGAATCTGTTCATCTTCAGAACATAGAACCAACAGCAGAGCCACAATTTACATAAAATACATTTTCCATTGCGTGTGCGTAAGTCCGTTTATGAGTGCCAGGTTATCGTTTGAGCGGTACACAGTTACGAAAATCACAGAAAGGTAAATCGTTTTGAAAGCAATCAGAGTCCGTTAAAATAGCCAAGTCGTAATATTCAATAGATAGTCTGAAAGTCCCAAAATACACCAATATAATTTGAAGAGCGAGCGACAGCGACGCCCATATGATTGACAGGTAGAGACCATAGACTTAAAATAAAGTGGCGTATTCTAAGTCTATGTGAGAGACTGACAAGTGACAAGTGACCACTTAGTGAAGTCAAAATAGGGTGCTAAATACGATACGATTTATCGATATCTACTATGGCCATACGTTACAAACAGTATAACATCAACTTTTGTCATACGATAATATTGATATCATAACAAGTATACTTTACTTATAATGACGATACTTCTCTACTTCTTCTATACTTGTAACAATATTAATAATAACATGTAGTCTGCAATATTGCTTTTTTTTAAAGAAAACATTTATAATTCATGAAGTAACAATACGTGTTTTTTTTAATATTCATCATCATTACAGCCCTTCACAAGTCCACTGCTGAACATAGGCCTCCCCAAGGAATGCCACAAAGCACGGTCCCAGGCCACCTGCATCCATTGACTTCCTGCATGTCTTACCAGGTCGTCACACCATCCAGTGGGGGGACGCCATACACTTCGCCTGCCGGTACGAGGCTGCCACTCGAGAACCTTTCTTCTCTATCTTCGAGCTATATGGCCGGCCCATTGCCACTTCAGCATACTAATTCTTTGGGCTATGAGTCACTGGTTCTGCGGATATCCTCGTTTTAAGTCTATCACGCAGAGAAACGCCGAGCATAGCCCTCTCCATAGCTCGCCGAACGACTTTGAGCTTCCTTATGGCAAGCAGTGAAGGACCACGTATCAGATCCATAGGTCATCACTGGCAGCACGCACTGGTTGTACAATCTAGTTTTGAGGTTTTGAGGTGTCTGACTAGTTCGTCAACAACTTTGAGCTTAGTCTAACTACTCTCCAGCATAGGTGTAACATGGACGTTAAACATGATTTTGTTTTGTCCATGTTCATCTTAAGACCTATCCGTTGGGAGACACTATTGAGTCATTGAGCATAGTGCTTAGGTCCTCTAGCGATTCTGCCATAAGGACTATATCGTCGGCAAATCAAAGGTGAGTGATGTACTCGCCATTGACGTTAATACCGTATCATTTCCAGTCCAGTAGCTTGAAAACGTCTTCCAATACAGCGGTGAAGAGTTTCGGGGATATTACGTCACCCCTCTACACCTGTCTGTATTATTGTCGTAAATTCGTAAGTGATCGTTTATTTAGAAGTAAACCACACACTTTTCTAAACGATCATTAGAAATATATAATAATGATTATGATGAAATATGTAGGTTTTGTTCACTTCAGCATTATTCTAACTACCAATAATTTAAAATCGAGTATGACCTCATTCATTACGTATGGGTTTTTTAAATCATACTTTAAGGGAATAATAAGAAAGGAAAGGTATTGAATGTTTTTATTCAAGCTTCTATTTGCACTTTATTCGAAATAAATTCAAAATGTGATTCAGATTAAAAAATATGCAACATTGGGCATCCCTAATTATTTTTCGACACCACATGACGTTTGGCAAAGATGGCGGTGATTAATGTTATTAGTCGAATATAATACTTTTTAATGTTCATTTTGGCATGCAGCTAGTCCGTGTTATAAAAGTATTTGCAACTAATATAATAAAATAGACAATTAATTATCGTGTATGTCCGATGCTTTAATTGCACGGGGCGATTCTGGACATTGTCCTTTCTTCAGTGAGTCTCAATACGATTCACCGGCGGAAAATCTTAACACCGCAATTCAGAAAAGTTTGTAATTTGTACAACGCCATCTGTTACGTTCATTGTAAGAAAACATCCTTTTTTAATTTAAGGAAAACGTCTTTTTTTTTGTTTGCTGTGTTTTAAGTATAAATATATTATTACAGAACGTTTTTTTACACGGAAATCATTTTATTACTATTTCTGAGATTTTATGGCGCCATTGAACAAATTCGAACCTACATTTCAAAATAATAATCATAACTTTTGATAGAATTAACCAATTTTAATAAAACAAAGATGAAATGTAACTCAAAGATACGCTTTATGATTTTCATAACGTTATCTTTGGAAAAAAGAACTTTACTTTAGACGTATTATTTATATTTCGTACGTAGTTCGTAGTTATATTTCTTAACGATTTCTTTGAAAAAAAAAGAACTTTACTTTAGACGTGATGCGTTCATACACAAACAGACAGACAGACAGACAATTCTAAAAATTATAAAAATGTACTTATTGAATTATTTTCAGTCCTCATAATGATTTAAGTCACATATATACTATACAATGTACAGAAACAGACACAACATGTTATCATCATTTTATTATATGTATAGATTTAAAGAGAGACGGCGCTGTCAACATCAATTCTAAAAATAAAAGAGATTAATTGACGCGATTGATACATTATATAAAACATAAAAGAACTTACTTATAAATCAGTGTATGCAGGCAAAAAAGAAAGTTTCATCCTCGCCGAAACCAACGAAATTGTTAATAGCTCTTTTAAATTTGATTTACCACATAGAGTACTCGGCGATAAAGAATAAATGAGTTTGTCAACACGCAGTAGGGCAGCGAGTAATATAAAGATTAGCAGCAAATATGAAAACTCATCTACAGGAAAAAACCACAACCTGCCTTTTTGTATTACATTTGCACAACACCACCATCTATCGATGAAATTGGTTAACTATTGTACTTTAGATTTAGTTAATAAGGTTAATATATTTTTGTATATATTTATTACGTTCTTTAATTTAAGAAAATGCGTTTTAGATATAATTAGCCATCAAAAACATAGCTTGTAAAAAAAACAAGTATCGCAACTCAGTTCTTCTACCGTAAAAAGTTGTGAGATCAATCTAATACCAATTCGGTTAATTTATTCAGTCCCTACTTAAGGGTCCTTCTGTCTTAAGTTATTACGTAATTAGCTAAACTAACAACATCTTGTAGTGACCATATCAATATTAAAAATCTTTTATATTTTAAATAAATAGATTGACTTGGCCATCGCATGAAAACACAATTTATCTCTCAAGTAATACACATTATATTAAATTAGATTGTTTAGTGCGATTGCCAAGTCAATCTGTTAACTTAAAACATAAAAGATTTTTAATATTGATATGGTCGCTATAAGATGTTGTTAGTTAATGTATTATGTGTAATTCAGGCTTCTAGTTTTATCCACAAAGAAGTTATAGGGGTTCGAAAATGGCCTGAACTGCTTCGAGAAAAGGATGGTACGGCCGTGTCGCTTTTTTGCTCGACTTGGCGGGGGCACTGCCGTGCCCCCAGATATCATTATAGAACATTATTTTACATAATTTAGTTATGATTTATGATATGATATTAGTTTAAAATGCACTTGATGACTCAACCAACGCCACCATTGAACAAATTCGTACCTATACTTCGTACCCATACTTCAGAATATTTATCATAACTTTTGATGTAATGAACTGATTTTAATAAAATAAAGACTAAATGATAAAAGATACACTTTATAATTTTCTTAACGATTCTTATGATATAAATTAGTACTTTATACGTGATACGTTAACAAACAAACAGACAGACAGACAGAAAATTCTAAAAATGGTAGAAATGTATTTAATTACTAATTTTTAGTACCTCTCAATCACTTTTATTACAAAATTATAAAATGTACAGACGTCTGCTATTTACATTTTTATTATATGTATAGATATGACAAAAGGATGCTCCAGGCATGCAATAATTACTGATTAGCTGTCCTTTTAATAGTTATTAAACAAAATGTCATCACAATACATAATAACCTTATTTTTTTAAATATTTAAATTACTTTTAAAGTTTATATTTATTGTCATGGCGCTGTCATAGAGTGTAAGTGAAAATAATGAGTCATTACTGTTTACATTATTATTTATACACATTGTATAAATAATAATGTAAACAGTACTGTAACAAATTGTCCCCGATGAACCTGGTATGGAGCGCTGATACTCACTCTGATGTTTTATTAAGTAATAAAAGCGCTCCTCATTATATTTACATGACTAGCAGATCATTCATGGCCAATATGTGTTCTTTTATCTTATCTTGAGCCGATGCATATTTATTTGATATAATTTGTAGGGAGTTTTAAGTGATAAAATTTCTAAATTTACACACTCCATTTTAGTCTCATAACAGTTTTTCATATTTTCCACCTCAATTAAGCAGGGCCGGCATCAGAGGCAGCTGAACTGAACAAGTGGAGCAAATATGAGCCTCTGAGATATGACTACATATTTGTAACATTTGCTGTAGAGACTATCGGTCCGTGGGGTCCACGTGCGGTGAAGTTCCTAAAAGAACTCTATTCGCGACTGGTCGTTACTGCTGGTGACAAGAGAGCTGGTTTTTTTCTCGCTCAAAGGCTAAATATAGCCATTCAGCGGGGAAATTCAGCCGGCGTTCCTGGCACGATACCACAGGGAGTAGGACTGTATGATAATTATGTTATTAGTTTTATTTATTTTTCTTTTATTAAACATAGTTTTTTAATATATAATAAAATATAGATTTAATATAATTTATGTTTATTAACACTTATGGCTCATTTTGGGTTATTAACTAGCTTTGACCATAATTCGCAGACCTTTCAAGTGTATAAAGGTCGGATTATGCAATGGTTTATTGCGAACGATATCAGCGAGGCTACAGATTGCTCTGGTGTTAAGCGACGAGCAATCTTGTTGAGTGCACTCAGCGAAGCTACTTATAAGCTAGCAACAGATTTAGCATTGCCAAAGACTTCCAGTCAGTACCATTCGAAGATATACTGAAGCTTTTGTACAATCACTTTAAGCGCAAAAGATGTGGATTCGGCGAGAGGTACAAGTTCTATTCTGCAGCGCAAGAAGAGGGCGAGAGGTACACACAATGGTCTGCTAGACTGCGTGGGATGACAGCACACTGTGGATCCCTAAATGTGGAGGAAGCATTAAGGGACCATTTTGTAATGGGAATGCTACCGGGAGCGGAGCGTGAAAAATTGTTCGCTGAGGATCCAAAAGATTTGACTCTGGCTCTGCTTTAACTCTGGCTCTGATTAGGCGCAATATTGTCTTAAACGTAAACGTAAAACGTAACGGTAACGATGGAGTGGAGCGTCCTGTATCGTTCGCGTCGCGCACGTTAAATACAGCCGAAAGGAGATATTCGCAAATACAAAGGGAAGCAACAGCAATTATATTTGGGGTACGTCGCTTTCACCAATACCTTTACGGAAGATCTGTCCCATTTATACTTCGAACAGATCATAAGCCGTTAATAAGTATATTCGGGTCTTATCGGGGTATACCAGAGGTATCAGCTAACAGGTTGCAGCGTTATGCAATGTTTTTAAGCGCATATAATTTTAAAATTGAGTACGTTCGCAGTGCCGATAACTGCGCCGATTATCTGTCCCGCGCGAGCGTAAGTAGCGTTGAATCACGTGCCGTGGAGGGCCATGAAATATGCAAGGCGCCGGACTTTTTTGAGGATAGGGCCTCATATGTTAATTTCGTGATACACTCGAGTTTATCTGTAACGTTACAAATTTTACATTATAGAGGTTGGCCAAAAAAAGTAGCGGATGAAAAAATACGCCCTTACTTTTTGTGTAAAACTCTTTCTTCAACTTTCTTACGAAAACGGTATAGTCATTCGAAGCCATAAAGTATTGATACCTATAACTTTGTGTAAAAAACTCATGTCCGAACTTCATAAATCACATTTAGGTATTGTGAAGTGTAATGAAGCAAGGAATAGGATTTGGTTCCCCGGTATAGATAAAGCTATCGAGGAGATGATCGGCAGCTGTGTGGTATGCACACAACTCCGACCATCACCGGTACGGGCACTGCTCGCTGTGTGGCCACACCCATCTCAACCGTTCTATAGAATACACATTGATTTTCTTGGTCCCATTTATAACCAAGTATACTTAGTAATCGTTGATGCGTATTCGAAATGGGTCGAAGCATACAAAATGAATCGTCCTCATCTGCCGTGATAGCTAAGTTTTACGAATTTATGTCTAGATTCGGTCTCTTTCATACGCTGGTTAGTGACAATGCTACATGCTTCGTATCAGAAGAAATTTCTCAGTTTTGTGCGTCAAACGGAATATCGCATGTGACATCGCCAGCTTATCATCCGGCTAGTAATGGACAAGCAGAAAGCTATGTAAAGGTTATAAAGAAGGGTATTAAGTCTTGTTTATTAGATAACAAAAATTTAAAAAAAGACCTTTGTTTGTTAAAATATCTTTTCGATTATAGAAACTCAGTGCACATTACAACAGGGCTTTCACCGGCGGAGTTGGTTTTTCAACACCGCCATCCTCATCTGACACTCTCGCTGAAGTGGTCAAACGCAATCAGTCTTTGCAGATTAAAGCGTATAGAGGAACAAATAAAAAGTATTTTAAAGAAGGGGACAGTGTCCTTTATAAAAAAATAATGTGAATAAACGGTTCGTATGGGAAAAAGGCACGGTAATAAAAAAAATAGGTAAAACAATATATTTAATCAAAGACTTTGCAAGCTCTTTAGTGTTTAAAAAGCACAAAAATCAAATAATTCCTTATATGGTACAAAATTTTACAAAGACTACGACAACTTCAGTTCTGTCGAAATATCTGACTTTACACCAGCTATCACTAACACGCACGCGCATCCTACAAACGTGTCGACACAACAGGCATCCTCTGACGATGAAGGCGTTCAGGAGACCCAAAATATGGAAGGGGAAAGGGGATGTCATCAGTCTCCATCATCCACTGAATCACAATCAACGGGGAGCGTGTTACCATCGGAGCTGTCAGAGGGTGAAGAATACTCAGAGGCCAGCGCAGATAATGAGGTCGTGGAAAGATCAGGGCCCCGGAATGACCACGTTCTCATTTCGAGGTCGGATTCATCGTGAAGAGTATTTCGTCCAATACCTAAAGTTAATTATATACCTTTTTTCTGTATAGATGTATGATTAAAATTTATGTGTGTATATGTATATTTGTAGAATTAGAGGGAGGATTGCTATATACAGGAAGTCCCAGAAGTCGACGTCAAGCCGGAATCGGGTGATAGGTCAAGTCATAATAGTTAACAGAAAAATATAAAAAAAATATCTTTGCTATGTATTTTAAAAATTACAGGCATTTATAAAAAAAATCAAGAAAATCTACACCCTGTGACGGGCTTTTAACTCTTGTTGCTACAATTTTTAACTTACTTTTAATTTTCTTTTTATTATGTAATCCTGAATAATGCTTCTAAAAACTGGTGCTTAAAATTTACAGCCAACTGCTCCAATCCAGAAGGAAATGTAAATTTTTTCCCAACCAAGTATTCAAAATTAATACTTTGCCCAGTTTTAAATGACTGTACTGAAAAAAAAAATGTACTACACGAGTTTGGCAAGTAACTTTAAAAGTTGGCGCATGTAATAAAAATTCCAAAACGGTATAACACTTGCAAGATTATTTGTTAAATTATGGAAAAAAATTTTTTTTAAAGAAACCCAGCTGTAAATTAATTTTCCTTACCTGTCTAAAATGATTTTTGTGTACCCCAAGGCTTTCCTCAAGCCTGTTACTTAAGATTCTAGTTTGAGTGAAATGGAGGGAACCAGTTGACAAAGTGTGAGCGAGACAGATAGTGACGCTAACGTGACAAAGACGGAGAGAGTAATTTTACGTAGTTTGAGCGAGACAGATAGCGATGCTACTTTTTCGCTGTCGCACACACAATTAAATTCAGTACGTTACGCTCCTTCGTTTACTGCGCATCTTACTTTATTCGTTCGTGTTGATTTCGTACTAACCACATTTGGCTTCGTTTATTGGACTTGATTGCTTGTGATTTGGATTTGGCCTATTTAGATTCTCTTTAAGACGCCCGTTGCTTTCTCGTAGACTATCGTTGATAGTGTGATTGTGCAGTGCCACCATGTCTGTGTACACCACACAAGAATATGCTAACATGCACCTCATTTATGGGGAATGCAGATGCAACGCTAGTGCTGCGGTTGGATTTTATCGTGAGAGGTACCCAAATGCTGCTCGTCATCCGGATCATCGAGTTTTTATAAATGTGCACCATTTACTCTTCTCAGATGGCCGATTTCCAAACCAAGCACATGGTGAGGTGAGACCTTCCCTCCCTTACGAGGACGTTGTGTTAGAAGCTGTCGAAGAAGACCCGAGTACTTCAGTGCGTGCAATAGAATTAAGAACTGGAGTGCCCAAAAGTGCAGCTCACAGGATATTGCAAAAGTTTCACCCATACCACGTACACCAAGCACAAACTGTTCTTCCTCGATATTATGAGCCTCAGGTTGCTTTTTGTCAAACAATGCTAGAAAGAAACAGGGAAGATCCACGATTCCTTGCAAAAATTTTATGGTCAGATGAGTCCACATTTAAAAAAGATGGATACATGAATCTGAAAAACTTACACGAGTGGCACGTAGAAAATCCTTTAAGATTAACCTTTGGACCGGAATTTTGAATGGACAAATAATCGGTCCTTTTGAGCTGCCAGAGATTTTGACTAGTGCAGTGTTTTGGATTTCTTACAAAATCATTTGTCAAATTTATTGGAGGACGTGCCACTAAGTATCTACAGGGACATGTGGTTCCAACAAGACGGTTGCCCAGCGCAATTCGCCCGCTCAGTGAGAGAATATCTCGATGAAGAATACCCAAACAGATGGATAGGGCGGTCTGGTACAATCTCGTGGCCAGCCCGTTCACCTGATTTGAATCCATTAGATTTTTTTTACTGGGGAGCCGTCAAAGAAAAAGTTTATTTAAAACCGATTGAAAATGTAGCTGAGCTACGGCAAAGACTAACTGAAGCGGCTGAATTTGTAAATAATGGTAGATTCGCTCGTCTGATAACCCGATCCTTTTTAAGAAGATGCCGAACGTGCATTGCTAGTGAAGGAAGGCAGTTTGAGCATTTGCTGTAAATGTTCCATCTTTGATTTTTTATTCTTATTATATAAGGCATTTTGTTTGTTTAATTTAAGACATTTTGTAAGTATAATAATTTTTAACATTCAAATAATCGATGTTTAATTTATTAATTTAAAACTTTCTAAAAAAGAATGATAATCTTAATTTTAAAGCAATTACACTGGGTCAACATTACTATAGCTCGTGGTGATTTTGGACCACCTGAAAAGAGGATTTTTGTCTCGCTCACACTTCGTCAACTAGTTCCCTCCCTTTCACTCAAACTAGAATCTTAAGTAACAGGCTTGAGGAAAGCTTTGGGGTCCACAAAAATCATTTTAGACACGTAAGGAAAATTAATTTACAGCTGGGTTTCTGTAATAAAAAATTTTTTTTTCCATAATTTAACAAATAATCTTGCAAGTGTTATACCATTTTTAAATTCTTATTAAGTGCGCCAACTTTTAAAGTTACTTGCCAAACTCGTGTAGTACATTCTTTTTTCAGTACAGTCATTTAAAACTGGGCAAAGTATTAATTTTGAATACTTAGTTGGGAAAAAAATTACATTTCCTTCTGGACTGGAGCAGTTGGCTGTAAATTATAAGGAACAGTTTTCAGAAACATTATTCGGGATTATATAATAAGAAGAAAATTAAAAAAAAAGTTAAAACTTGTAGCAACAGGAGTTAAAAGACCGTCACAGGCTGTAGATTTTCTCAATTTTTTTTAAAAATGCCTATAATTTTTAAAATACATAGCAAAGATTTTTTTTATATTTTTCTGTTAACTATTATGACTTGACCTATCACCCGATTCCGGCTTGACGTCGACTTCTGAGACATTCTGTATAGCTATATATGTAGGTATAGTAATGGCTGCGTCCATCTTATAATAATGGTTGCATTCGAATAAAAGGGCAGTGCGTATTCAGCTATACGAGTACATCGTTTCACTTGTCCCCGTTCGCATATTTAACAAAATAGAATCTATACTAATATAAGCGGAAGAGGTTTTTTGTTTGTTTAAACACGCTAACCTCTGGAACTACCACTTCTATTTGATAAATTCTTTTTGTATATGATAGATAGATTCACGATAAATAGTTATAGCCTACCTAGTATTAGGCTACACTTCTGACCTAGCCTTAAATATTGATTTTTATTAAGCAAGTCGGAAAAAAAAGCGCTCCCAAACTGTTTTATCCACGTGCGCTGGCCTAATGGTTAGTTTTACGTAAATACTATGTTCTACAAGAATATACTTCTTTCTTCCATACAAAAAAAAAGTCCGCCATACCATAGGACTATTTCTTATACATAAGCCACAGTAAGGTATTTTGTGACAAAAAAAAAGATAATTAAATGGTGATTTATGAGCGTTATTATTAGGCATAGCATATTAATCCTTACGAACGAAAGTTACTTCAACATCGAGACAATTTTATGAAGATAAACTTTGCTCTTTGTAGCATGTTATTTGGACGCATAGTTTAGGAGATAATGAAAAATTAAAATAATTAACACTCAGCACGGCGCGCGAACGACGAGAACCTAGAGCGCGGCTCAAAGCGTGATATACGAGGTGTATATTTCATATCTTACCGTTTTATATTAAATTAGTCGTATTTAGGTCATTTAGTGTCTATTTTACGGACCACTTTATGATTCAATCAATTTTAGTTCTATAAAATTATTTTATTGATAGAATGAAGTAGACGTAGTTATTACAAAGCAATTTACTTATTAAGAAAATATACTTTTGATTTAATATACTAAAATTTATACTACTACATGTCGAAAAACAAGGATTGTAACATTTATTTGCTATAAAATTAAACTTTTATCTCATATTTTATGCCGCACTTGTGTTTTCAGTGCCTATAAGACTGCAATACAGTGGACGATATGAATAACAAACTCGTGGAAATTTCCATGCCGTCGGGGCTAAGTTCTGCTAGAACCGTCGTAGAAGAACGCAAAACTCTCCGATCACAATTTGAAACTGCAGTTTTCAGTGGAAATGACAGCATACAGGCAACTGAACAGACAGATCTCCAAATGCATGTGACGAGACTTATGCAACTTCAACGCAGCTCGTATTGATGAAGCAATTGAGTAGAATCAAGGCTCCAAAGTCTTTGCCAGAGATCTGTCTGCCGGAAAGAGCCAACTGTCAAAGTTAAGGATCGACTGTCAGCGTCATTTTCAGGACACCTGCGATTTTGATTGTGAAGCGAGTGAGATTGAGAAGCAACTGCACACGTCATCGTTGGGTCCACATGCAAGTGTGAGTAACGATCGCAGAGTAAATCTCATCCGACACTATTTCTATGATATCCCGGACGTCAGTCAGAGCGAGATTAGAATCGCTATACAACACCACAAAAACAACAAGATCCCGGACAATGATCGAATTACAACGGAGCCTCTGAAGGCGGATGGAAAACCAGTACTTATAGTCCTTTAGAAGCTCTTCAATTCCATCCTCCGTGGTGGCATGAAAAAGTCTTTGATTCCGTCGAAATTTGGGCGGTACAGTTAAGGGGTGCCAAGTTGACTGTCGGTATATCGAAGTGCTGAAGTGTTTATACAGTAGGGCTACAACAGAACCAGAGTACACTTCACTGCAGCATCGGAAGACGTTTTAAAGCTATTGGACTGGAAATTATACGATATTAATTAACATCAATGGCGAGTATATCACTAACATTTGATTTTCCGATAAAGCCACTATGCTTAATGACCTCAATAGTGTCCCCCAACGGATTGGTCTTAAAATGAACATGGACAAAACAAAGATCATATGTAACATCCATGTAACATCTACGCCAGTAGTTGTTTGTTATTAAGACACACTTTCTCGTCAGGCATACCTCAAAACCTGAAGAAAAGATTGTACAACCAGTGCGTCTTGCCAGTGATGACATAAGAATCAAAAACGTGGACCTTCACTGCTGCCCGTATGAGGAAGCTTTAGATCGCTCAGCGAGGTATGGAGAGAGCTATGCTCAAGGTTTCTCTGCGTGATAGACTTAAAAATAAGGATATCCGCAGTAGAACCAGAGTAACCAGCATAGCCAAACGGATTAGTAAGCAGAAGCAGCAATGAGCCAACCACATTGCTCGAAGAACCAACAACTGAGGGAGAAGAAAGGTATATATACAGAACCCTTTACAAAACCCTACACAGAATATTCCGCAGGTCGTGGGCGTGGCAGCTTATTATGCGGCAACCTTTTTTATACCACCTATACTGTGAATACGTGGGTGACAATGATTTTTTTTATATAATCTAAAATAAACCAAAGTAAGAAGCTGCTAATGTTTGTTTACATTCCAGTCTATGTATACTCATACTCATAAATACTCAAGGATGTCACACAGAGAGTTAGGCAGAGACTACGGACTTCCATTTGGCATGCTACTGACACACCTCTCTCGCCTCCTTTACATAAGCATACATGCTTGTCGGTTAAGGGTACTCTTAATCTGGCCCATTTTCAATATATCATCAATTTGATCGACGGCCATTTTCAATATATCACCAGTTTTGTCACCAACTTTCATATAGGGCGTTTCTTCCCAACTCTGCCGTTCACTTCTGCAATAGATTTGCTTTGTCACTCTTTCCTCGTTCATCCTTTCTACATGACCAAACCACTGAAGCATTCCTTTCTTAATATTGGTCACAAAATTATTTTGCAAGCCACACTTTCCTCTTATCACACAATTTCTCACCCTGTCATTCAGATTCATCCTTAACATACTCCTTAATGACCGCATTTCTACAGCATTTTTTCTAGTCTCGTGCTTTACTACCATACATTAAAGTAGGGACTAACACAGCACTGTGAATTGCCATATGTGCCTTTTTTGTCACATTTACTCTATTTCCTGTGTTCACTCGTCGTTCTATAACCTTATCATATCTACCATCCCTGCTAAATACACATCCATAATACACAACCATTTGCTCAACCAACTCCCCTTCTATTTTTATTTCACTTATCGTTTTACTTTCTTCTCTTCCAAAAACCATCACTTTCGTCTTACTTGCGTTCACTTTCATTCTCCTTTCTTTTAATGCTTGCAACTCGAACGCCGATGACGCAAATATGACTTGGTCATCTTAACCCACTTATTTCAACTTTCATAGTTGCCAAACAACTACACAACTCTGTCTGACACCTTTGTGGATGCCAAACTAATCCGAGTAAGCCCCGTTGATCATGACTCAAGCACTATAGTCAAGCACTATAGTCTAAAAAGAGACCTCAATTTCTGTATAAAACAAAAAACTTTCTGGTTTTTGTCCAAAAACTTCTCCGCGATCATGCGCAAGGAAATACTTGATCTGTACACCCCATTCCCTTTCTGAATCCCGTTTGCACAACCCAAATTTTTCTATCAGTCTCTTTCAATTATCACCTTAGCATACAGTTTACCTACAATGCTAAGCTGGCTTACACCACGGTAGTTTTTACAGTCCTGCTGTGACCTTTTTCCCTTATATTTTGGGACTATAACGGCTTTGCACCACACTTCCGGTACCGGCTTCAGTTCCCAACATAAATAAAACTCTATCATATACCTGCTTTCATTCTTTTCATTTGTTTCATTATTTAATCTACACTTAGCTTCCTACCTCTTTCCACTTCTTTCGGAATTTACAGATCATTAAAGGAGAACGGCAGATTCTGTACCGCATACTTTTTCTGTTGTTTTGTTATAGAATTTGTACCACATATTAAGGCAACTAAGCCATTTATTTTTATGTTAGTGTTCTATTTTTAGAACTCCGGATTAATTAATAATATCAATAAAAAGATTTTAATAAATAAACGTAATATAAGCGTAAACTAAACGCATTTATGTTTTTAGTTATATGTAAAATAACACAAATAGCGAAATGATAATTATTTATTTAGAAATAGAAATAACACTAGTGTGTCTGGTCACGACCTAGCGATAATTTAAGGTTACAAAATATACCTAATTTTATCGACGAAAACACCCATATATGGGGTCACCCCTCCTGTCGGAATGGCCGCCATTTAATTTTTTTATTCTTGTAGATACCTCTGCCAAAGATGATTTCTCTGGACAGAAAGGTCCTACAGATTTAAAAAATGTTATTTAAAAGGTAAAAATAGCATCTATCAAATAAAATAAACATCATGGAAAGTTTTCCTACAAAATATCTTAAAACATTTACAATGCTAATTTAAGTAAAAAAATTGACTATTTTTTATTT
This sequence comes from Parnassius orleans, assembly GCA_029286625.1. NCBI lineage: Eukaryota > Metazoa > Arthropoda > Insecta > Lepidoptera > Papilionidae > Parnassius > Parnassius orleans. The sequence goes on from JAGSMP010000093.1 coordinate 284,841, forward strand.
TTCTTAACATACTTCAAAAACTAGCACATTGATACTAAATTTTAATATCCTAATACTTAAGGATATTACTTTCAAATTGACATTAAAATTATTGTTCTTAATTGCATAAATCGAGAGTTAGGGCTGTTTGAATACGACCCTTTATGAGGGTTATGTATGTAGAGCCTCATATAAAAGCTATTAATTTTCGATAATGGATTAAATAAAAAACACTATAACTTTTAAGAAACTTTTAATGGCATTAAGTATTATTATTAATTTAATAATTGTTCAAAATGTCCACCTCTATTCTGTAGACAGGCCACTGACCTTACAGCCATTTGTTGTGTGGCCCTTGATATTAAGACTATGTCGGATCTTATGTCATCCGCAATCGTCATTATTTTGTCGAGCAGTTCTTGTCTGCTATTTGGGACTGTAGCATAAACCCTTTGCTTCATCCATCCCATAAAAATAATCCAGAGGTGTTAATCCGGAGAGCGAGGTGGCCAAGCTACCGTTCCACCACGTCCTATCCATGGTGAATAATTTTCATTAAGAAAAGCTCTCACAGAACGTGCGTAGTGAGGTGGTGCACCGTCCAACTGTAGCCACATGCGCCTTCGGTTGATCACTGTAATTCCTCCATGATTTCTAAATGTGTTCCTAGAAAATCTAAAAATCTTGGGCCATTCATTGTATTTGGTAATTCAATTGGTCCAATTAATTTGTCGTCAATCATAGCCGCCCACACATTTACTGAAAATTCATGTTGAAATTTACTTGGCCTTACTGCATTTGGATTTTCTTGCATCCATAAATGCTGGTTTCTATGGTTTATAATACCAGCTCTTGTAAAAGTCGCCTCATCGGTCCACATGATTTTTTTACAAAATGTCGGTTGACGTCGCACACAACCGTTGAACCACGAGCAAAAAGTGGCTCGCACAGCATAGTCTGGCTCTCGAATATCTTGCACGCGACGAAAATGGTACGGATGCATGCCTTCGCGTTTTAAAATTTTCCACACAACCCATTTTGACAAATGCAGCATCATTGCTATTCACTTTACACTGAGCCTGGGATCTCGGTAAATAAGTTGAAGAACTTCTTCTTCTGCTTGCACTGACACTATGTGGGTGCGTTCATTTGGCGGCAATCTTAAATAAATGTCAACAAAAGTTTGTCGACTGGGTGTAGGCCGGTCGGAATACCTCTGACGATACATTAGTACGGCGGCAGCAGCACTTCCATTACATCTGCCATATACGAAATGCATGTCAGCTATGTGATGAGACGAATAGTTAGACATGTTTTTATCCGAAAAGTACGTAGTTACTGCAAACTACAACAAACTCAGCAGAATATCTCGGTGAAGGAATAGCTCACAAAACGGAACGGAATAGTAGCGATCGCAACGCAGAGCGGAGGACAACTGATCTAACAAACATTTATCTTCGTTACCTGCGCTGGTCAAACATGATTTTTTGTCCTACTTATTCACCGCCCTAACAATAATACAAATCATTTTCCGTCCTTGTCACATAAACCCTATTCAATGTAGCAGGTAGCTCTACATGGGCTTGGGACCGTCGCAGAAGAGTCATATTCAAACAGCCCTAACTCTCGAGTTATGCAATTAAGAACAATAATTTTAATGTCAATTTGAAAGTAATATCCTTAAGTATTAGGACAGTATTAAAAAATTTAGTATCAATGTGCTAGTTTTTGAAGTATGTTAAGAAAAATAAAAAAATAGTCAATTTTTTTTACTTAAATTAGCATTGTAAATGTTTTAAGATATTTTGTAGGGAAAACTTTCCATGATGTTTATTTTTATTTGATAGATGCTATTTTTACCTTTTAAATAACATTTTTTTTACATCTGTAGGACCTTTCTGTCCAGAGAAATCTGCATCTTTTGGCAGAGGTATCTACAAGAATAAAAAAATTAAATGGCGGCCATTCCGACAGGAGGGGGTAGACCCCATATATGGGTGTTTTTGTCGATGAAATTAGGTATATTTTGTAACCTTAAATTATCGCTAGGTCGTGACCAGACACACCAATTATTTATTGACAGGTAAAGATTGTCTGTCTTTCAGTTGAGTTCAGTTTTCAGTTCTTTGCTGTTGTTTTGGATTGTAGTTTGTGACTGCATCTGAGCAATTTAGTGAATTATCTGGCCGTTTTTACGTTGAGTTGAGCATCTGCTCCTCCGTTCTCTATCTCTTGATAGTAGTTTCGCGAAAGGACGCTTTATTAACTGTGCTGTGTTTGTGTGTACGTGCTTTAATTAAAATGTCGAGTTTTAAATGTGTTAATTGCAACGTTCGCTTGTCCCGAATAAGAAGACACGTTTTATCAGATGAGAGTGAAGATGTCGTCAATACTATTCGAGTGTGGACATATCCTAGAGATGTAAGTAGTTTACGAATAATATTCTGCAAGTGAAAGTAGTCCTGATCATTTAAACCACACCATACCACACTAAAATATGTATATAACATACTAAAAACTAAAAAACACCGTATGTGTATGTATAATATACAAATTGTTATTTAAATGTATCATACTTGGTTCGCCTAAGAGTGTTAGAATAGGTATTAATCTGATAGTATGACCGCTGAAAAGGAGAGAAAAGTATATATTGTTTAACTGTACTCCAAATCACTTCATTATTTCCAGATAACACCTGCTGACCATGTTTGTCATCCATGCTGGCAGCTAGCTACTCATCCACATTCATCAGATAATATGCCGAGAAGACGAGTTGGCCATCAATGTGTATGTGTTGTATGCGGACGATCTATACTAAGAGTTAGTCGACGCAGGATTTTGATTGAAGGGGCAAATGATGAAGAACAAAGAATGGCTAATACAGTTTCTACTTGGATCCAACCACGAGAGGTATATCTACTATAACTATTATTAATTATTTTTATTTGATTTAAACTAAGAAATAAAATAATATTAATTACTTCCCACCATTACCATGCACGTTTGAATGCAAGCTTTTCCTTATTTATATTTTTTTTAGCTTCGTTCTGAAGATGAAGCTTGTGTGCCATGTTGGCTAAGAGCTAGAAGAACTAGGATTGCTCCACTAGTTGAAGACATTCAACCTCCTTCACCTGATCATGTGGATGTTGATCATTCTGTTTTAATGTGTGCTATATGTGGTCAAAGTCTGTCCACCACAACATCAGATGAAGAGTGGAATCCCGACAACATTGCCCGTTTGTTGGAGCACCAGCAGGTATATTTGAGATAATATATTTACAGTAACTAACTTATAAACACATTGCCATGCAAAGAGCATTACTCTTAAATGTTGCTAACCTTGGGACACTCATGAGGTTGGCTCTACTAACAACAAAGAGCCCTTCTCTTCTACTCCAATGAGCAATAAACTTATTCACTCATAGAAACAATACATAGCTATTTGGTAAAGGTTTTCTGTAAGGTGAAGGAAACCAAATATGGTATCTCAAGAACCATTCTCCAGCTTGGGTTGCTCAAATTCAATCAGGAATCTCGCTGTCTCCTACCTTTTCTTTGTTTGTGTTTCTTTTATGTTTGAACATTTTGGGAACAACTTATGTCAATCGAACTTATTGTTTAATTTGTATTTCATTAATGCTATTTCTATATCTATTGCCATCTCATGAAATGAATTATTTACAGATGTCATCCATGAATGAAGTTTGTGGAGTTTGCTGGGACCAAGCCCGAGATTTGAGCTTACATGTTCCAGAAGGACCACAAGAGAGACCCCAGCTTATTGTGTTGCCCAATATAAGAAGAGCGGCTGAAACACCAAGGCATTGCATTTTCCAAGAATGCATGGAACCAGAGCGAAATGTTTTGTCCGAAGAAACCAGACGAGAAATATTAATTAGGTATCAATATTTTATACCAAGAGGTGCTCGTATTTGTTCTCTGCATAGACAGGAGGCAAATTACGAAAATCTCTATACTGCTGAGTACAGCCTTAATAACTTTACTTCCATACAAATAGAAGAGATAATTTTTATATTAATGGAAGGACTTCGTAACATTACTTATGAGAATATTCAAAACTACCCTGATAACCAAGTCCAGTACTTTATAGGCATAAATAAACATGAACATCAACAAATATTAGAAGCAACGCCTAGGCTTAAGAATATGCATCAGGTAGTCTTGCACTAGCAGCCTTATTGTGCAAGTTAAGGACTGGAGATTCAGGAGACAGACTGTCGTGCTTATTTCAAGTACCAAGAAGGACCTAGAAACATTAATGTCTGTAGCAAGAAATATCTTGTTAACAGACTATGTTCCACAATTTCTTGGATTTTCTAATTTAAGAAGGGAGCAGGTGGCAGCAAAAAATACCTACATTGTCAATCACATTTTTGGTGAGCCTGATGCACTAGCTGAACAAAAACCTGCAATTACAATAGCTGATGCAACATATATATATACACAAAAGGCAGTAATTACTTGTTCCAAAGGACACATATTCCCTACATAAATATAGGAATTTATTAAAGCCATTTGTCCTCTGTGCCTCTGATGGATATATCATAGAAGTACGCGGACCATATAGTGCCACTACAAATGATGCGACCATAATGAATGACTTATTAAACGAAACAGAATTCAATGATTTTTATAGAGAAAATGATGTTTTTATTCTAGATAGAGGTTTTCGTGACTGCATGGATAGTCTGCATGAGAAAGGATACATAGGTCATATGCCTGAAACTAAAGAAGACGGTCAATCACAGCTATCCACTCTGAAGCCAACAGATCACGCTGTGTAACTATAAACAGGTGGGTAGTAGAAGCTGTGAATGGCCGTTTTAAGAGACTTCAAATTATTCCGCCATGAATATTTTAACCGTGGTTGTCGCAATCTTATGACAGATTTTAAAATAGCAGCTGCTCTGTTGAATGCGTTTACTCCGCCATTCACAGAAAATATACATGCAGAGCAGTTTGTTTCAATTATATATGAGTGCCTGTTTTTAACCAACACTATAGCCGAGTTGGTTAGGGAACATAATTTAAACAGGCGCGGTTCCTGGTTTGTACCCATAGATGCGACAACCCTATCTTTTCCGCGGCTATCCATGGAGGAATTGATACTGTTTGCATGTGTTGTATACCAAATTCGCCAGGCCCGTTCATATGTGGGTGAGCATTTTCGCTTTCATGGAATATATACATTAGAGGTATCCCGAGAGAGAATACATGGTTTAGAGGGAATAAACCCAATGTTGCTTCGTGCTAAAATAAAGTCCCGCCATTCTTCTGCTAAAACTTATTTTGTGTTTATAGTTGCAGAAACAAACATGAATGGTCGGGACGCAATCAAAACTTATTGCTGTAACTGCATTGTCGGTTTAAAAACAGTCGGATGCTGCTCTCATGTGATGAGCATTATTTGGTACCTAAGCTATGCTCGCCATGAGGGTATTACCCGACCTGCCCCCTTCTTAGATGACGTAATATTAAGAATTGAATAATTATAAGTACAATAAAATAAATGTACTTATAGAAACAAAGTATTGTTTTACTTACCTACACTCAAAACCCCATCAGAACTTCATCATTATCAAACTGTTGCAGTCCGCTGCTTGATATAGGTATCTCCTAATGCACCCCGCTAAGTAGGTACGATCCTCATCTCAATCTACCTACTTAATGGTAAGTAAAACACTACAAAGATAGCGACAAGCAATCTAGAACATTTACTTTATCACCAAAACAATGTTTATGTGCATATATGTAACAATCTACATTGGTACACTAGTACATAACCTTAAAAAATAAAACTGGTTATAACTTTTAAGTCCCAAGTTTTAAAAATCTAAGAATATAAATAGGGCTTGTCTATCCTACTAACTGCCAATTAAAACAAAAAATATCCCAAAACACGAATTTTTTAGCGGTACGAAATTCCCATACAAGCCTGCCGTTCTCCTTTAAACGTATCTTTACTCATAAACACGCTTTGAAAGTATTCTTTCTATTTCTTTAAACTCGAAACTTAGTCATTCTGCATGCAGCCATTTTTGTTGCGTACAGCATTAATTCAGTAGGCAGTTCTTACGAGTTTCCAGTATATTATACTTCAGATATTCTTCTCTCATTCTTATCCATTCTTTCTTGCTTTTTCCTTACAAATACTTCTTTTACTCTCTTATTTAGACGTCTAAAGACTGCCTTTTTCCTTTCAATCTCATTCATACCGCTAAAATAACCAGCTTTGGTTGATAGTAAATGTAGCCATGCTTTCTTCTTTACTTCAACTTCCATCCGTACCTAATCATCCTACCATAACGTTTTATTTTTCATTAATTTTTTTCTTTTACTTATACTACATACTTCGGTTGCTGCGTCCATCAAACCTTTCTTATCATCATCCCACACAGTCTCCAAGTCTAAATCATTCATACACAATTCATCCAAACCATTATTGATATTTACCAACCATATTGAGTGATATTTTTCCTCAATCTACACTTATACTTCTTTCACACCTTCATCTAGCAACCTTTCTATTTTTTTGGTAGACACAGACGTCCGATGCCAGCAACGTGTGAATAGATCATTAATTCGGCATAAGACCAAGTAATAATCCGTTCCTACCTTGGACCTCCGGTAAACGCTTTTATCTACTACTGCGCTCCTCATTCTATGTTCATTGAAACAATTGAAAAACAGTGACACAAAGTCTCATAAAATCCCTTTCATGATTCCTTATGGTTACGAGAACATTTACTGTTTTGTTGATAATGTTCCACTATTAAAATTACCCAATAGGTGATTTATTAATAATCGTTAAAATAATCAATCTATGGGGAGACCTATGTTCAGCAGTGAACATGTAATAGGCTGTAAAGGGAACGGTAAAATTATCTTTACTTAGTACATTTAATTACGAATTATAAATCTTTGGGGAGAAATGAACGAACCAAATTACAAAATCAAATTTTATGAAATATTCTGACGATAGTATGGTACGGAATCAATGACCCATGTTGGTCACAGACTCATAGGTCCAATGTGTATGTGGGACTTATAATAAATAGATTGTGCAAACTGTGTCATTTATCCAGTGTGTCGTAAAAAGGGACTAATGGGATGTTGGGTTAGTGATTGCGTTGCCGATAGGCTAAATAGTTCATTCTCATATAATCCCACTTCATTCACATATAGTTATTACTTATATTTACGTGAACACAACACATTGAATAAAACAACTTTTAAGTAAAATTAAGCATAATAAAATCCGTAAAAGAAGTTTTATTCAATTCATGCACATATTTTCATCTCAACCAATGTTTTTGGATAAATAGCAGCTCTTTGGAATCTGGCCACACATAAACTAATATTTTGACTTATTTAAATGAGCTAAAGAATATTACAAGCTCAAAATAACACAATCTCTCCTTTCTCAGCACAATAACTTATGCTTTAAAAGAGCAAAAATAGAAACAGTGTTTTTGTAAACAATTTTATTCGCCCCTGAATTTCTTTAACATGCAAATTTATTTTCTTATCTTACGACTCATAACACCAAAACACAATTTAGCAATTGTGTTTTGACGTGACTTTTTTGTTTTAGCTTAATTATTTTTCGCTCCTGAAATGCGCAAACATCAAACATGCGAATACTTTTTTTCCTTTAGGCACCTAGTAGAACAGTCTCACCACATAATACAATCGTTCGTTCTTCATTCAAAAATATTACGAGGAAAATTAATTTTATAAAGAAACAATGTTTGAGAGACAGGTATGTTGAAGAATAGCTTTAGCGCCAAGGTTTCTTAATATTTATATTTACTTTTATTAACCTACAAAATATCCTAAACAATGGATGCTTCTTGAAAATAGTTGCTGTTTGCTATTAGAAAAAAACGTTTTGCATCTAAATCCAATATTTATTTGTTGAAATTCATATCATATGATTTTTTTAGGTCACATGTAGTACAATATGAGCACATTACAGCACAATATCCTTATCTTTGAAATAAGAAAACGGGACTACAATAAAAAAGATATGATAAGAATATTTTTTTCAATGAGGTATACTGTGAACATTCCGGTATACTTTTTAGGGTTCCGTACCCAAAGGGTAACCAACGGGAGCCTATTACTAAGCCTCCGCTGTCCGTCCGTCTGTCTGTCAGCGGGATGTATCTCATGATCCGTAATAAGTAGACAGTTGAAATTTACACAGAATGTGCATTTCTGATGCCGCTATAACAACAAATAATAAAATTAAAAATTAATTAAATATTAAAGTGGGCTCCCCTACTATAAACGTGTTTTTTTTATACCTTTTTGCTCGATCTTAATAATGTCAACAAGTAGACGCTTGAAATGCTCACAGTGCTTGTATTGCAAAATAGGATGAACCCCAAAATAAAAACTCATTGGCATAGAAAAGCGTCGTTTAAATTTAAAAAAAAACAACTCGCTGACAATTTTCTCTCGTTTCCGGTAGGTGATGCGATGAGTTTCACAGTAAATGTACTTTGGACATTTTATCATCATCATCATAATCATTACAGCCCTTCAGAAGACCAATGCTGAACATAGGCCACCCCCAAGGTATGCCACAAAGCACGGTCCTGAATCCATCGACTTTCTGCATGTCTTACCAGGTCGTCATTCCATGCAGTGGGGGGCCGCCCTATACTTTGTCTACCGGTACGAGGCTGCCAATCGAGAACCTTTCTTTCCCATCGGTTTTTTTATAGTACAGGGGGCAAACGAACATGCGGCTCACCTGATGGTAAGTAACTACCGGCCCACATGAACAACTGCAACACCAGGGGAATTGCAGATGCGTTGCCGGCCTTTCAAAAAAGAGTAGGCTCTTTTCTTGGAGGTCCCTAAGTCGTATGGGTCCGGAAAACCGGTCGGTTCGAGCCGCTCTGCGTTGGATGCGGTGAAGTGGAAGGAGCTGGCACTGGGAAGCCCCTGCCCAGAGATGGGAACAGTATTCCATGTGGGGCCAAACTTGCGCCTAGTAAAGTTGCAAGCGGTGTGCCGGCATGAAATACTGTCCCACTCTGCTGAGCACGCCAAGCTTTTTTGAGGCCAATTTGGCCTTCTCTTCCAAGTGACCACGAAACTGCACATCACTCGATATGTCGACACCGAGGATTCCGATACTGGCTGAGGCAACAAGGGGAGTGCCTTGAAACTGAGGAAATACGACAAAGGGGTTCTTTTTAGCGGTAAACGCGCAAACTTGTGTATTGTGGGGATTGAACTGGACTAGATTTAGTCGCCCCCAGTCTCAGAACAAACGTTCAACAAAGTCTCGACTTCAGACACAAGTTTGTTCCGGTACTCAGCGACTTTTTCCCGAGAAATATTGGCACGGCCGGTGTTTAAAGCATCACCAGTGCTGTCGTCTGCATAGCAATGACTGTTTCCGGTTTGCAACATATCATTGATATGCAGAAGAAACAGCGTTGGTTGTCGGTTTTTAGAGCTATATGGCTGGCCCCGGCAACATGGTCTTACAAATTCCTTTGCGCTATGTTGGTTACTCTGGTTCTACTGCGGATATCCTCAATTTACCGTTTTATAGCGTAGTTAAAAAAACATTAATAACTCGACTATAGCTCCACATATCGGTTATAGACTGTTTCGTTTTCTCTTCAAGAAGTTATGACGACGCATTATTATTAATAATAAATAATAATTAATTTTTGTAGACTGCCTCACCGCGACCGAGACCACGGTAAACGTGGACTCGATAACCGGTATGTCCTAGGTATATCATCTTAGTGCCGGTGATGAGAGGTCGTAAAGCCAGATTTAAAAAAATAACGTTTATTTTCTTTTTAGGTTATTGTGATATTCATATTTTAATTTCTCTGAATTCCCTTTAGATGCGATAAAACTAATATTAATTTTGCAATCTATAGATTATAAGGAATAAATCGACATACATTTCATTAAGTATCCCTAAAATTTGTAGTGGGCCCATTCTCCATACAAAAAGAAATTGTCTCCTTTATCAAAAATGTCTTCCCAGTTACTCCAGGGGCATCTAAAAAGAAAAGTGCACCATTTCCAGATTCAATTTGTCCTAATACTTTGTCAAAAACTCGTTTTTGTTCGGGAAGCAAGGGTACAAATTCGGCTACTTGCTGCAAAGCTGGTATATCGTAGTTTGTTTCACGTATAATTTCATCACTTAGTTCATTTTCGGTTGTTCGCTGAGGGCTTATCATTCCAAAGTCGCTTAATTTTTTGCCTACCATTGCCATTACTTTATCTTCAATTCTTCCAAGTGCTTCATTATAAATGTGTTCATTGTATGTCATGTTCGCGTGTGTCTGTTGTAACCTTCGCAAAATATCTTCCGCCATGTACTTTATATTTTTCCCACAATTTATGTGCATTAGATAGCCCGCAAGATGATATGAGAGTTGCATAAAGATCCCTAATTTTGGCTGGTGACTGGCACTGCACAGCTTCCTCCATGGTTTCATCCCAGTGATTATCATTTTCTAAAAGATGCAGAGCTTCACATGCTTCTCTATAAGTTGCGCATTCCTGACCGTTGACAGTTTTAAGGTCTTTATATCCTGTAGGACCCCGAACATGGTGCAGCAGCAATCGTAAACAGAAACATTCAAAATTAGTTACATGGACGGTATACACACGACCAAGGGCATCTGATGACTTTACACCGGGCCAATTTGCAACAGGCGCGCCTTGAATACGGCGTTTCCACTCCTTCCTAGATGTGTTCCAAGTATGATAGCGGGGGACTTCAGAATATAACAACGTTTTTGCAAAGGGCCGACCCCTTTGTTTGACAAAGTTGAAAGAAGGCTGTTAGTGTAGTTTTGGCGGTGATGCAATTCTTTCTTGAAATTTCTTTCGGTGAAATATACACGCTCCATTTTCTAAGTGCACAGCAAGGTGAGTAACTGTTGGGTGCCTTTCGTGTAAAGGGAAGCCAAGGAGACGCCACGCTGCCTCGTTACTGCTGACATAACGCCCTGCTTGAAAGGTCTGTACTTCATTAACGGGATTTGCCTCACCTTCACTCCTGAGATTAAATATTGCTTGGTCGCTTCCTTTATTTATGTACTTACAGATATACTTGATTGCGCGGACAGAGCTACATGCTTCTACATTAATGTGGGCATTAAACATTTTACATAGAATGGGTGAATACGGGACAATCCAGCTGTTATCTAAGGTTTCGAACGCTCCAGAGCGAGATTTGATTGTAACTTTCCTGCCACCATCTTCGGGAGCTCTGCGTCTGTATAAAGGTAGCCATTGTCATTGTGCACTGTTTCTTTTAATAGCTGTTTAGGGAATTTCTTTGTACATTTTCCTTCTTTCATACATGGCGATATTGAATTTCGTGCTCCACATGGACCGTGAATCAGATTTCGGACGATGGTATCATACAATTCTTTATCTTGCTCAGGATCTGGAATCTCTGCGCTTATTATGTCGTCTATTTGGCTGGGCCGCAACATCTCTTTAAGCCATATTAGAATGTGGGCATGCGGTAATCCTCTTTTGCCATTAAATTGAATACATGAAGCACTGCACCTCTCCGAAAATTTTCCCTTTGTTAATTACATACATTAATTTTTGTACTTTTAATCTAAATACTCTAGCAACTAAATCGTGTCTGACAGTACTTTTTTGGCCCGGCATTAGCTCCTCGGTTATTTCTGTCCATGTGGGATTGCAAGTAAAAGTAACAAAAAGATCAGGTCTTCCGTAAGTTCGTACATAGGCGAATGCGTCTTGTGTGTACTCATGTAGGTAGCGGGGACTATTAACGAATGATGAGGGGCAGAATTACCATTTTACCTAAATCTCTGGGGTTTAAATTGGCGTCGCTAAAAACTGCATCTTGTAAATGTATATAATTCTCAACGCGCAGCTTTTTTTGATTTAAAGATATATGACGGAGACGTTCACTTTCTACCTTCACCTACACGTCTAAATAATTGTCTACACCGGGCTAAGAGGTTAAAATCATTTTCTCGCAACATCATATGATACGCATAAAAATCCATATATGATACTTTTTTGTTCGGAGTAGGCTCCTTTGTGACCGGGTTAATGAGTGGAATTTGAAAATGATAACCCTCTTGTCCTTTGCAATAAATCAATGGGTATTGCAGAGCGTCATAAAACTTGTGTGTATCGGCTACCCGTTGCAACGTACCATCACGTGCTCGCAAGACAATGTCTCGTTAAGAAAATTGATCACCACTAATTACGGCTGCTATTTCGTTTATCAAAGGTGCATTGTAGCGCCTTTCATGCTCTCCTCGAGGGGTCCGATCTGCGTGAATGACGACTTTATAATCCTCTTCAGGTAGGTTTTCTAAAGCAGTTTTAAATGTTTTCACTAAAATGTTACGTTCATGCAAGAATCTTTGAATTTTGAACACTGTGTCTCTCTCAACTCCCTGGATAAATTGGCAGCGACGGTCTACCTTAATTTCTTCGTCACCCATAAAATACACTTATAAAAATTTATGCTGTTCGTTTTCAGCTGGAAAAAATGAACCTATTCTATGATAAATTTGCCCTTGCACCGTAAATGTAGGCGAAAATCCCGGCATTATTATTTCCCGGTCAACTCAGAAGGACGTCATTTGAAAGCATGAGTTATATTTCCGGATCCTGTTTAAAAAGCGCCGTGACTCATTAGCATCATATAAAAAGATAGTTTTCAAAGGTTCTTCTGGTTCCCCAAGTAACGGAAGAGACACTTTGCCATTGGAACAGCACATGCCTGCGGTCTCATCTTTCCATTTTAAAGCGCTGCAAAATTGACACGTCTTGTCCATCAGTCCGATAACAACTAACCTGTGATTTTTATAATCAATCAACGGATCATAATTGAATGCTGCGTCATTAAAAACCGACCAATTGTTTCTTTGAAAATTTTGTCGACGTTCAGCTTGGAGCTGTGCATTTGCATCTCTTCGCGCCTGTGTCTGTTCTGGTGTTTCAGATGCCCTTATAGTAGATTGACGTTCAGCTTGCTCAATGAGTCTGTGTTGAGTTTCATCAGGTGTTTACGCGGCTCTTAAGGCGGCCTGACGTTCCGCTTGTTCGAATAGCCTTTGCTGACTTTGAGCAGGTGTTTCAGTAGCTCTTAAAGTAGATTGACGCTCTGCCTGTTCAAGACGCCTTTGCTGACTTTGAGCAGGTGTTTCAGTAGCTCTTAACGTAGATTGATGCTCTGCCTATTTAAGACGCCTTTGCTGACTTTGAGCAGGTGTTTCAGTAGCTCTTAAAGTAGCTTGACGCTCTGCCTGTTCAAGACGCCTTCGCTGACTTTGAGAAGGTGTTTCAGAAGCTCTTAAAGTAGCTTGACGCTCTGCCTGTTCAAGACGCCTTTCCTGACTTTGAGAAGGTGTTTCGGAAGCTCTTAAAGCAGCCTGACGCTCTGTCTGTTCAAGACGCCTTTGCTGACGTTGAGAAGGTGTCTCAGATGCTCTAAAAGCAGCCTGACGCTCTGCTTGTTCTTGTCTTCTCAGTTCAGCATCTTCTAAAGATTCTAGCGATCGAGCTAATCTTTTCGCTTGAAAGGCTGGACTTACGTTTGCGAGGCATTATGAAGTAAGAAAAAACCTATTTATAAAAAAACGTTAAAATACCTAAAAGGAATTAAATTTCCTTTTAAATATTTTTTTTAAAAGCAAATCCAAAATATCTAAAAGGAATAAATATTCCTTTTAAATATTTTTTAAAATCAAAACAACAAAACCAATTCAAGACACAACACGAATCCGAAAACGATAGCCAAAAAAAATCGAATCAACTTAAACCAAATCACAAAACAAATCGCAGAAAACCGAAATCGAAAGCAGTAGTCAATATAAATATAACCAACGAAAAAAGAAGTAAGTGTATAGGTACCGTATACACTATCTATACTATTAATATTCCTTTGAAATATTGTTAAACAACCTAAAACAACGAAAACCAATTCACGATTCGAAATAAACAAAATCCAAAATCAAAGCCAGAGTCTAAATATGTATAAAGGAATACCAACCAAATCAACAAAACCGATCCAAGAAAATACACAAATCCGAAAATGAAAGCCAATATAAATCCATTCAACCTTAACCAAATCACAAAGCAAATAACAAACAACCGAAATCGAAAGCAGCTAGTCGAATAAGCTACGAAATAGAAACAATTTAAGCGTATAGGTACCGTAAGCACTATAAGTTGACGCGCGGCTCAACGGCGGGAGTTAAGTACATGTCAGGAAACATTTCGTTACCGCGTTTTAAAATCCTAGTAACGACATCTAGCGGAATCAATTTAAGCTATGTATACGTTAGTTAATAAGAACTCTCAAAAAATATTTTTCTTATAATTTTGCACAATTTTTCTTATTGTAATACCGATTCATTCATAACCACATATAAGAACTGTATTCATTTCCGTTCAATAAATATTACTAAGGCTTATTAATAAGGCTTACTAAGAACTGTTTCTACCATTGTTAAGTAAAGGTTAAGGGTGAAAGCGTGACAGATGGTGATAGTATTTCTGATCCATACTTATAATCACGCCTGTAACCCTTGCGGGGTAGGCAGAGCATCAACGGATTACTTAATATCGTCTGCGAGGTTATCGCCTATTCTGTGAATTACGATGCACCAAAACGTTTGAAGAAAATCAGCTGGTGAATTTTATGTTTTTTATCGCTCTCTTCCCGTTCCTGCGTGGAAAAATACAGATCCATACATTTTTTACCTTAATTTTGGTAAAAAGACATAATAATCCAGATATTCTGACCTTCTGTGTTCGTCCATCGTACAGTCGTCCGTCTTGTAGAATCACGGTGGCGCCACCTAGCTGAATTTAATTTTGCAACATATTCGATTTTCCCACGGGAATGATATGTTTTTCCGCTGAAAAAAGTAGCCTATTTCACTCTACAGCCACCGAACTATCCCCATACAAAAAATCATGCCATGCCGACGCTCTGTTGCGACGTGAAAGAAGGACAAACAAACAAACAAACAAACACACTTTCGCATTTATAATATTAGTATGGATGATGAACGATTTTTTTAGATATTTGAATTTAAAATTAATTAATTTTTTTCCAATAATTTATCTACTTCTCACAGAGACACTTTAATTCAAAATTTCAATCATATTTCTCCAGGAATAAAAACTGTCAGTACGGAATCACTATACCTGCTAGTTGCCCCGTTGTTTTTCGATAGTATTAAACCTGTTTTAAAAACAAAATTTGATCAGTTTTAAAACCACGTTGATAAATTGTATAAATTAAGCCCCCACATTGCGATTACTATTTTAAAATATTGTCTCCTTGTACCTAGATTTACGTACTTACTCCGCTCGAGTCCAGTCTGGAAATGTTCGGATATTTTAAAGAGGATTATCCTTAGTGCACTCATGATGAATAACGCAAATATGCGTGCGTTACAACATAAAATACAAGAAAACATATTAAGCAGATCGTTAGCAATTCGTCGAAAATATATGCTACGCTTCCCGTTGATGTTTTCTCAAAAATCCTATAAGCAACAACGGTTACCACGTTACCAAGGAAATGACGCCTCGCTAGAATAAAACCTTTACTCTCGATCTAGCCAGTATTTTATAGACGTACCGATACGGCCAATCCTGACATATGACCGTCCTCGGGCGTGTATCTTCATGAATTTCTGTAACAAACACTATAATTAATCACCACTCCTTCCGCTCGTCTATCCTGACATGAATAGTTACACTGTCCTTGACATTTACATACACATAAGCAATTTGTTTTGCCTCTTGATTACGTTTGACCTCATGCAAACTAACACTAGCTAAGGCGTCCTTTTGACCAGCTTTCATATCATATGACAACGTGAACCGGGCAACTGGCTCTCTACCCATCATCTCATGTGACGACATGACTCTGTGAGCGACAGCGTCCCTTCGACCAGTCGTCATCTCATATGACAACAAGGACCGGACAACTGGATACTTATTTAGCACACACAGACACACAGCTCTTTGTACAGCTTGCACGGCACTATTAGCATCGATAGAAGATATACACTTTAACAACGCATACTTTCTTGTAGGTATTCTAACATCTTCAATCATACAATAATCGAAAGCGTGCGTACCTTCGACCACGCATGGAGCGGATGGCACCTTTCTTTCAAGCCATCACATATAACTGCAAACTACAATTATAGTAGCATTTCTCTCAACCAATTAAAAATTTAACCACTTGTTACTACAATTTTTTTTCAAATCAATATTTAAGACAAATTTACTTTCCTCACGCATCAAATGTCGGTCGGCAGCAGTGGTAAATAATCCACCCGCGGCGTCTCACGCCGACAGCATACTTCCATTCAAGAGTGAGCGGCACAGCACCACGCCTTCATCACACTTTTCGAAGATTATATGTGGGCGATAACAGGAACTTTATTTCACTTCTGATGTAGGCGAAAGAGGATCATCCTCAGATGCACTTATGATGGATGGCGCAAATATGCGTGCGTTACAACATGAAATAAACAAAATATATTAAGCAGATCGTTAGCAATTAGTTGCAAATATATGGTACGCTTTCGATGATGTTTTTCTCAAAAATCCTATAAACAACAACGGTTGCCACGTTATCAAAAATACGACGCTTCGCTAGAGTAAAAGCTTTACTCTCGATCTAGCCAGTATTTTATAGACATGCCGACACATGCATAATAAATAATAATATTATGTATTACGAAAAATTTTGTAGTGTCGGATACTTACGTATAGTATGAACCTTCTCTACAAATTTGGTCGGTTATTGTAAAATAACCCTGTATATATAGGGTAATATTTGTATATATATAATACTTACTGTTCACAGTGGCCTACGAATGTAATTTACACGTGAAACTTCGTTTACTAAAACTAAATGTCGTGTGTGAATTCGTACACTGTTAAAATGACGTTAAATGTTCAATGGTAAAAATATGATGCCTTTCTTTATATTTATCATTTAAAGGAAACAAACTGCAATTGAGGTCAATAAACACCGACACACACGTAGCTATAATATATATATTTAATATTAGTTGTAACGTTTTATTTTAGACATTAAATTGCATTTCTACCAGAATCATTGCCACTAATTATAATATACAGGGTATTTTTGAAACGCTCCCGAAAACGAAGACAGATGATAGTACTAAGGATACCTATGATGATGGGTCACAAAAAAATTCGATCCCGAGGAAAAAAAAATCATCTTTTCACAACGTTTTATTAACTTTATTCACGCTCCATCATGTTATTACAGTTATTTGAAACGATATTTCACAAAAAAAATCATGAAAATACTGAAACATAAAACCAGCAGTGGAATTACTGAATTACAATCAGCTGACTAGAGGGCGAACGCCGAATTCGTGCGGCCCGCAACTAGCGATGGTACCACAATACCTAATAATTTACAACACTTGTCTAAATACCTAACTTATCTACTTAACCTACTATTTTGCCACTGTGCTTGTCTCCACGTAGCCACTTTAATTCGAATTCACAGGTTAAATAAACCAAATAACTGGTTCGATTCCCCACTAATGAAAAAAATACTTAAATAAAATGTTAACAAGGTTAGAGTCATGCTTTTTATCCATTGTGTAAGTATGTTTATTATTCTGATGTATTCAGTTATGTACCTATTCCGATCAGTTCAGTACTAAGTTATTTAAAAAAAAAATAGGTATGAAACAGCTTACCGATCCTCCGTGGCCTTATGAGATTCTTCAAGGCACATTAACATGTTGCCGTATTCACGAGCACTATAAACGTTCCTATACTATAAACTATACGCGTTAGGCATTATTAAAACAAAACAAAAAACACAAAACGTAACAACAAGAACAATATCATTAATTAATAAATAACAAGTAATAACGACAATAATTTAATAAACAAAACAATTGAACTATCGCTCGTGATAGTCAACATGGAACTGTCTCAAAAACTAAAATTATTAATCCCGCCAAAACAAATGGCTCTTTAAGTTCTGCACGCCTTTTAAAATATGTTTTCTTATATTTATTTAAATTCTATTTTAAATGTATTTTTAAGAACAGATAAGAATAATTAAATTGTGCAGTAGAGTTTTTGTTATGCTCTAAAGAATTAATAGTAAATCTACTAGCAATTTGCTTGTTTAACTATTATAACATCATAATAATTATCGAAAAATAATATTAACATTATAATAATAACCATAAAAAATCGAACGAAAAAAAGAGAATCGATTTTTAACGAGATTTGTAATTGGCAACACTTTTTATTTTATCCACAAGCTAATGAATTACGGATTTACGTAATTTCAGTTTTATCTTTTCGGTACTTTTTTTTTGTGCAAAAATATTGCGATCTTGTTTGGATAAATGAATACCGCGATAAATAACCATAAAAAAAGATGTATTTTTTTAACAAATGCAAATTGTTGGGCACTTCATGGCCAAAATTGGGCATTTCCATTTCGAAGCGTGTCTAAATCACTGTTTATCACATTAAATGCGTCTGTTATGTGGTAGAGCCATGCTACAGCTATATTGGTAGTATAGTTATAGCACGAATGGGTCGGCTCGACCGGGGAAGGACCACGCTCTCACAGAATACCAGCGTAAAATAGCAGTTTAACGCTGCTGTGTTTCGTATGGTGAGTGTAGAGAACCGGAGACCCTTTTTACTGGAAATGAGGCATTCCATCTTATTCCTCACGGGTGACAACGCATCTGCATTTTGATTTGTAATAGAGGATAGATGTAGATGTCTATGGGCCGCAGCAACCACTTACCATCAGGTGGACTGTGTGCTCGTTTGTCACCTTTATCCTATAAAAAAAACACTAACATTTTGTGATTCTTCTGTGTACACTAATCGTTTTAGTTCGGCCCACAAACAAAAGTCTAGAGGTGTTAGGTCTGGTGATCTCGCCGGCCAGTTCACAAGTCCACCGTGACCTATCCACCTATCACCAGATTAGCTGTCCAGATATGCGCGTACAGATCGTTCGTAATGAGCTGGACATCCGTCGTGCTGCGTGTGGTCCGGGGTCCGGCGCATGCAAAACTTGCACCCGTGAGAAATGGTATGGATGCATATTCATTGAATGAAGTAGCTTTCATACCACATACTGGCTTACGCCAAACCGACGAGCGGCTTGCCGGGTGCTCCTTCTCGGGTGTCGTCGGAAGTAGTCCAATATGGCGCCTTCAGTGTGTCTGGATAAGGGTGGCCGTCCCCTGCCTCTGGCATGGCTGGGAAGCCAGAACTGGCCATGATCACGTTATCGCTGATACGTACGTAATATTAAATCAGTGCTGGGAATTTGAGGAGCAACACCTACAATCGCTGCCCCCCTGCGCAACGATTGTATGTGTTCTTCTTTTGCGTACATTCGTCTCGCGCCGTCTAAGTTTTCACTGAACAAAACATAAAATCTCACCATTGCTAGGTACTCGATATTAGAGTATTGGTACATGTTTACGATAACTAATATCAGCGGGGCGTCTGATACACATGCGGAAACAAAAACAATACGTCGTCACGCCATAGCTAATCGCAGGTGACTGAAAACTGTAATGAGAGCGCGGGGTGCAAGCGGGTATGCGCGGGTGGTACTTGCACCTGTTAAAGGACATCAAAGAGGACTACCGTGGGTGCGTCGTGTGTCGGTTTCATTTCAATGTATACATATTTCAATGTATACGTAGGGTGGGTATGATTTGAATTTCGATATTTTTAATTGATTTATTTATTTATTTTAAAAACATTTGTTTTTAGTGTGGAAAGTTTACTTCAAATTAGTAGAATTTATTGATAGATCAATTTCATAGTTTGAAAAAAAATGTAAAATATCGGTGCCATAGGCTTCTACTCCGTTCGCCTGTTATACCCTATTTTTTTAAGACGGTATAAAATGTCATCCAGTATAACTACTTAAACTATTCTTAAAATCATGCTTTTATTTTACTAACCCAAAGAAAATACTCGTATTTCTATATATTATTTTTATTTCTTTATCCACTTTCGCCTCAAGAAGAAAGGGACGCAAAACTGCTCTATCAAGCTAGCAGTGAAAGTTAGATGAAACCAATGCAAGTTGCACGGGAATTTGCTAAATAGTTGCTTATTAGTTTCCAAAAAACTGATTTTGTGGCTAAACCGATACTATGAAAACAATTACCAGCAATTTTTAGCCTCCGAATCACAGACTCAGCCGAATTTTATTATTTTCTGCGAACTTTTCACTGCTAGCTTGATAGGGTTACGCAACTCACCGTTCATTCTAACGAAGATCATCGACGCCAGTGCCGCGTGTCAGTACTTATAAAAGTGTAAAGTTACGCGACATAAATCGCATGCCGCTCTGGCTAATAAATCTTATCTTATCCATTAATAATATCGCTTTAAGTTCATATATAATATGCTAATTGTAAGTCCTGTGTTCGTATTATCGTGTGACACAAGCAAGAAAACCCTCCCGCATAGAGATACAGAAAACCGCAAGAAAATTCTACCATTTTACGTGATAGAGCCATACTGCAGCTATATTACTGGTAAAGTTGTAGCAAGAATGAGTTGGCTCGACCGGGAAAGGACCACGCTCTCACAGAATACCAGCGTAAATTAGCAGCTTAACGCTGCTGTATTTCGTATGATGAGCGTAGAGAACCGGAGACCCTTTTTACTGGAAACGAGGCATTCCATCTTAGTCCTCACGGGTGACAACGCATCTGCATTTTGATTCGTAATCGAGGATAGGTGTAGATGTCCATGGGCCATAGCAACCACTTACCATCAGATGGACTGTGTGCTCGTTTGTCACCCTTGTCCTATTTAAAAAAAAAACAACGAGGCATGTGGATCTTCATAGTGTACGAAGCGTAACTTAATCCCGGAATTTCCTACACAAATGGTATACACCAATGATATTTATATAAGAAATATATAAGAATACAAGTGCATATACATAGACACGTTACAACTGACTAAAACTGCTAAAGTTTGATTATGAATCTTCTTAGTTTTTGGAACCCTATTCATTTTTATTACATGTAAGTTATTACTTGTATTGGCATGTTTGCAATTCATCATCATCATCATTATTACAACCCTTCAAAAGTCCACTGCTAAACATTGGCCTCCCCCAAGGAATGCCACAAAGCATGGACCTGAGCCACCTGCATCCATCGACTTTCTACATGTCTTACCAAGTCGTCACTCCATCTAGTGGGAGGCCGCCCTACACTTCACCTACCGGTACGAGGCTGCCACTCGAGAACTTTTCTTCCCCATCGATAGTCGGTTCTTCGAGCTATATTGCCAATTGAGCTTACTAATCCGTCTTTGCAATTATGTATACGTGTATTAAATTAAATAAAACAAACCTTAACGATGTCACTGTCCCGTGAGTCATATATATGAACATTTCGATTGTTTAACAATTGTGTGTTTTTCGCTGACAGGGAAACTAGTTAACACATTCTTTTTTCACAACATTTATCAGCAATCAACAACAATCATTTATGTAACAAAGCTGTCATTTACAGATATATTTATAGTGCTCTCCGAATAGACCCCCGCAGCTTATTCAAGGATGATTGAAAATTCGAATGCGTACTCTATAGATTTCTGTTGCTGACACTGACCTCTATATATACAAGTACGCTGGACTAGCTATACCATACAAAATGCTTATGCCGATTTGAAGCGCCCTCATTGTCCGTACCGGGAACTAAAATTGACATAATATGCCAAAGTCTGTTGTGTTATTTAAATCGTATCTTTGTATTTTGAACTTTTAAACTAAAAAGTGAAAGTATATTATGTGGTTTGACTATGTTTGATTTTAGTTACATAATAAGAATTATTTTTAGTAATAATGAGTGTGCTTAATATGTAAAACTCTTTACCAAAAAGAAAGTGGGATAACATTTCATAAGTAAGTGAATTTACAGCTAATATTAAACAAATTAAAACTATTTGATAATATAGGTACTTAAAGATTTGTTATTAGTAACAATTTTTATTATTGTAATTATTATTTAATATTGTAATTACAAACATGTTTGGCTTTATATTTCTGAGTTTTGATAAACAATAAAATTCAATAGGGTTGTCGAGTTCCTTATCTGTAATACTTATCGATGTTCTTTTCTACCCATATCTGTTAACAACCAAAGTCGCCGACAACAGATAATTATCAAATGTTTATTATTTAACAGGTTTCCAACTTAACCTAGACTAAAATTATGGCTAAAAAGCACAAAAATTGGAAATTGGCGTCCGAAACAAAATGATTACCTTTGTTCTAAACACTTCACATACGACTGTTTTATTGGACATGAGAAAGGCACCTCTTTGAAAAAGTGCAGTATACTCCATAATATTTTCTGGTAGTACCAATACCAGTAAGTATAAAAGTAACAGATTATTATTTCGAATGTTTTTTATTTCTTCTCTCCTTGTTTTCCCCCAGACTCAAGGGCCATAGCCAAGTGTAGAAAGGTCGCCTGATGATGACTTTTTGTTTACAAGACGTAAATTTGTTAAATCTGTTTAAATGTGACCAATTTATTATATCAAGGGAATAAAATTATATTGGGACTGAAAATTATTAATGTCCTTAGTGAGTATGCGTAAGCTTAGGGGTAGGGGGGGGGGGCGGGTTAGTAGCCGTGGTTTGGTAACCCATGGTAAACGTAGGGCGACTCACATGGCTGGCCCGAAGTGAAGGGCTGGCCCAAGGCGGCAAATCTGAGTGGGCTTGTCGAGCCCTTGGATGTGTGTTAGTGGGCTGCGGCTAGAGGAGAGTCCTCTCTCTATATCGTTGCAGCCGAGATGGAGTCGCAAGGGAAGAGGATTGCGGGTATGGCGATGTGCCACTCGACTATGCTCCGCTACTTTGGCGGGGCTGTACCACTGGCTGCTTCCGAGTGCTCATTTTTTCCTGGCTCCATGACCTCCACATATCGGGCTCGGGGAGTCCGTTGTGCAGTTGGAGTAAGAGGCCGCGAAGGGCAGTGCGCCTTGTGTTCCTGGTGCGCCTTATCTGAGAAGGAAAAGGGGAAGAGAAGTCCTCAACTAAGGAGGGATCCTCGCTGGTGGGACCGCGGATGTGTTTGCAAGCATTTCCGTGGCCCTGCCAATGTGTGGCGAAGGTGGAACCATGGGGTTTTAGTAGGTGCGAGTCCAACATAATCCGTTCTTGCCCACGCGAAGCAGGTATGTGTAGGCGTTTCCTCATTAGAAACCCGGGACAAAATCCGTTCTGTAGTTACGAATAAAAACATAGATAGACCAACGCAACGTAAGCTTTATACCTCATATAAAACCATCGATCTTGGTTTTATATGAGGTATAAAGCTTGCGTCTAAGGCCTAGGTATTAATTGATACATTTATTTATTGTATGGCATTATATTAATATGATACATAAATAGAATGGACGTTACGGGTAGGCCTGGGTATAGAAATTTTATCGATATATTTTGTTATACTATTTTATCTCTATTATTATTTCCGTGGACGTTCACTTCTGCTGTCAGCGCAAAAATGGCGAAAATCAAATCGCCTCATTATGTCACGGTGTATAGCCAGTCCATATATAGAGGTCAGTGGTTGCTGATATCTTATGTCAGTTGAAGCACAGATTGTCGTAAGAGGCATTATTTTTTGACATATTATACATTATATAGTATCAGAGTTAGCTTATTATGAAATCATTTGGCTCAAAAATATTTTAAACGTAGCACTCTTCTTTAAACCCGAGAATAACTTTTGTACAAAAACTAACCACTGATAAGTAAAATTCCATAAATATCATGCAATTTTCTGTCAAATTTCTTACTTTACATTTTAGTTTGAATATTTTCCGCGGGACTTCTTTACGTAAACAGATTCTAGTTTAAACCGAATATTAATTCCATCCTTCCATTCCATCCATTGCAGCCTATAAAAGCCCTCTGCTGAAATAAGCCTCGCCTATAGATTGTCTTATAGAAGGGTTTGTCATAGTCGCTTTGCTTGGCAGGTGGTGAAATCGCATCTGCAATTTGATTCTTAATCGAGGATAGATGTTGGGTAACTATCACTTTCCACCAGGATGACTATGTGCTCATTTGTCACATAAGAAAAAGGAGGTTATCAATTCGACTGTATCTCCTTCTTTAATTTACCGATATTTCTGAAGTACGTTAAGCGATTTAGCTTTTTTTATACTAATAATAGTGTGTATAGATGTATTACACTGAAAAAGTAGCCCGAATTTTCAGTGTTTCTTTCGAAAGCATGATATTTATGTTACACAAATATTTCACAGAAAATAAACATTTATATGCCTTATTGAAAACAAGAATATACAACCATTACGTGTTTCTGGAAATGACATATGAATCTGAGACGTGATCCTTCACTGCTGACCGTATGATGAAACTCAACGTCGCTCAGCAAGCTATGGAGAGGGCTATGCTCGGAAATTCTTTGCATGATAGACTTCGTAATCAGAATATCCACAGTAGAACCAGAGTAACGGACACAGTCTTATTAGATGAAATGGCAATAGGCCGGCCATATAGTTTGAAGATGTAGGAGGTCGATGGATGTAGGTGGCTCAGAATCTTGACTGTTAGCATTCCTTGGGGAAGGCCTAAGTTCAGCAGTGGACTTGTGATGGGCTTGAGTGATGATGTGATGTGATTTGACAAATAAAGGTTAACAAATATAACAAATAAAAAGAAAACGGATTTTTGTATGACCTGAAGTGAAGATTTCTTTTATAACTAAGAAGTAATGCAAAGTTGTCATAACCCTATTAAGTCTCATTTATGACTACTTTAGCGAATTCTCCTTCAAAAATAAACGAAAGATCATCTTATAAAATTCGTTAAATAAAAAAAAGATATTTTGCAAAAGTCTAATTAATTTAAATAATACTAGACTCCACATTCCTAAAATCACTTGTATAACTTGATTATGATTGCCTTTAAAAATGTAGATTTTAGACTTTCGAATAATGTTTTAACGTAGTAGACTTAACATGCAGATATATTATGATAGGAGAAGGACCACAATTTTTGCGGAATACCAACATAAATAACATCTTAATAATGCAGAGTTTTGTATGGTGAGTGCAGAGAACCAGACACTCTTTTTACTGCTAACGAGATAATCTATCTTAGACCTCAGGGGTGACAACGCATCTACTGAGCACTTGCAGAGCTTGACTATTACAACCAAACCTCTAAACTGTATGAGAGGCTTTTCCTGAAGCAGGCTGTTTACGGGCTCATGGTAATAAAGATTTAGTGATCTTTCATCAACACTTAAAAAAGAAGTGTTTTGTTCAACCACGAAAACAGCTATTTTCATGTTAAAATTTCAGGAAATACAAATATATATTTTTATCATTTAAATGGTTTAAGCGACACCCTGGGCGATATTGACATATAATTGTAATCAACAAATTTTTCTGCGTCGATTGAACAGGATCCTATTAATATCTGAACACGTTTTTGCGCTTCAATCAGTCGATATTTCGAGGGAATTACAAAAAATTAACTATATCATAGAGAAAGCCAGGTTTCTGTGAATGTTGACTTGAACTAGCCGAAGACCTTAAACTTTCTCATACGGCTAGCATTGAAGGACCACGTCTCAAATACATATGTCATCACTAGAAATAGAAATAGATTTTTTTATTTAAATAGATTATAGGTAATACTTATTGAAAGTCATTCACTGGTAACACACGTTTTACTTGTCACTATATTTTATTTACAATGTCCCTTAAATTATTTTCTTTTACTCAAAAACTCAATAGAGTTGTTATTCCAAATGTTTAGTCTATATCTTAAGCAAATAAAGCATATCGTTAAAACTTTCGCCTGCGACTGGCAACTAACGAAACGTCACTAGGACTTTAAAATTTTTGCTGACATATGTGAAAAGTATTAAAAAAATTATAAACAAGATCAGCATAATACGAATAGCGACACTGGATCTTGTAATAAAAGGGTTGTTTAATTCGTTGTGGATTTATTAGATTTTCATTTATTATTGGGCTCTTAAATTAAAGAATAACTTCGTTTAGCATTGCTTTTGCATACTAATTAAGCCTCAATCTAAGATACTGTTATTGAAACAAATAAACTGTTTTGTTTGCAAAGAGTAATTGAAACAATGGTGATTGGATAATTTTGCCGTATTTCGTTAAAGTTTACTTTGTATCAAACGACAATTATTTTTGGAAATAATACATTTTAATTTTTCTTTATCGACTCAAAACTTAACATATCGGAAACGAAAACCGATACTGGAACATTTCTGTAAATAATCAGCCAGATTTATTAATTTTTTCTAAAATTGTCAACTTTGTTTTACTTTTTCTAAAATTGAGCAAGTGGATGTATTTAGGATGTGTATTGAGCAGGGATGGTAGATATGATTAGAATAAGAACGACGAGTGAAAGCATGAAATAGAGTAAATGGGGCTCTACACTCTATTGTTGAAAGTTAGAATGTGTCAAAAAGGGCACGTATGGCAATTCATAATGCTGTGTTTGTCCTTACTTTAATGTATGGTAGTAAAAGTTGAGTGTGGCAAAAGAGGCACGAGAGTAGAATAAATGCTGTAGAAATGCGGTCATTAAGGAGTATGTTAGGGCTTAATCTGAACTCTAAAAATCTGACAGGGTGAGAAATTTTGTGATAAGAGAAAAGTGTGATTTGCAAGATGATTTTGTGACCAGAATTAAGAGAGGAATGCTTCGGTGGTTTGGTCATGTAGAAAAAATGAACGTGGACAGAGTGACAAAGCAAGTCTATATTGCAAATGTGAACGTCAGGGTCGGAAGGAATGCTCTAGACGAAGGTTTATCGACCAAATTGGTGATATATTGAAAATGGGCCAGATTAGGAGTACGCTTAACCGACGAGTATGTATGCGTGGATATATGAATGTTAAGGAGGCGAGAGAGATGTGTCATGATCACCAGTGATCAATCTTTTCAAAAATGGTTCGGTTTCATTACGTTTTAATACGATTACGAGTACACAATTCATTAGGTTTCCTTCCTTTATCGAAAAGATGTTGTTCCATAGCCCCAATGTTTTTGAAAGACCTATCCAACGATACCCCACATGATGGAATAGAAGGGTAAAAAAAATCATCCTCCATTTACTTGTATGGGAAGTACCCAAAATAAAAATGTTTTTAAGATTTTATTTCCCAGTTTTCTAGGATGATTTTTTTTATCCTTCTATTCCATCATGTGGGGTATCGTTGGATAGGTCTTTCAAAAACATTGGGGCTGTGTAACAACATCTTTTCGATTCCGGGGGTCCGTTAATGAAATATTTAGATTTAAAGTGGTATTTTTCATTAGAGTCATGTGTTGGATGGCGGACAGAAAATCAATTGAAAAATGGCGGGAAAGTGATTTTAACTTTTATTATTTTCCTACATGTCAGACACAAACTGTACAACCAAAGAAATTTTTCTTCAATTTTATACAAACAAAATACGAAGAAACTCTTTTCCCGACCTATTTATTATTCAAATATAAATATAATTATAAAATAAGTATGTTACAAATTGCATTAATGTAAATTTTATTTCAGTTATATAATCCTACTAACAATATAAACGTGAAAGTTTGTGAGGATGTATGGATGTATGGATGTTTGTTACCCTTCCACGCAAAAACCATTGAATGTATTTGAATGAAACTTTACAATAATATAGCTCATACATCACAACAACACATAGGCTATAATTAATAAAGATATTGTGTAAATTGGTCAAAATATAACGATAATTGTTAAGTAAGTCGGAAAAAATCTGTAATCTGCGAGCTTGCAAAAACTGTAAGAGTGACACAAATATAATGTATGCTGAAATTGTTTCTCCTAAATAGTTCTACGAAAATTCCGCGACAGTATATATCTATATTTTATGTGTAAGCCATTTATGTGTACCACAATAGTGAACACAACACATTTTGCAGTTACAAATTGATTTTATCGAAATAAATACTTTGATCGCTTCTGATATTCAAAGTAGATAAAGTTTGTCTTTTAAACAACGTAATTTGGTTAAATATTTTAAAAGTAACGACGATATAAAATTGTGCGGTCCGGCGCGCACAGGGCGGTCGGGCGCACTGCGGGCGAGGTGAGGGAAAACATCGCTCATCGCCGCGTGAGCAAATGTAATGTCAAACCTC
The DNA here is from genome assembly GCA_029286625.1 of Parnassius orleans. Classification (NCBI taxonomy): domain Eukaryota; kingdom Metazoa; phylum Arthropoda; class Insecta; order Lepidoptera; family Papilionidae; genus Parnassius; species Parnassius orleans. The sequence continues at coordinate 313,117 of JAGSMP010000093.1, forward strand.
TTCAGATGAAATTTGGTATCGAGATAGTTTAAGTCCTAGGGAAGGAAATAGGATACCTTTGATCACGGAAATCATCCCTAAAGAGGTTGATGGAATTTACTATGAAAGTGCGATTATTGATGGATTACTTACTTATGGTTTAAAGTATAATATTTACGCGGACGAAGTCGCGGGCAAAAGCTAGTAACTGTATAACTAAGGTTTGAATGCAGCGAACGTAATTAGTTTTTTTCTAAGATATATTCTGTCTCATTACCTTTATTCACAAATTAAAAAAAAATTGAATTACTTTTAACAACAGTAACGTTTAAATTAAGTAAGTACTCTTAGTTAACTTATCAGTACACTTTTTTGCGTATTAAAACAATTTTTATTCAAAGATAAACTAATTTGATTTCCATTATTTGTAGCCAGCAAGTGCCTTTCTCTGTAGATACTAATAACATGAAATTATTCCAAATTGCGTTACGCGCGAATGAAAAGGTACTCAGAATTTCTTTCAAATTAAAAAAGAAGAACGTAAATTGTGAATTTTATTTGCGACCATACTGGAAATAAAAAATAACTCTATTCTCAAACCTATCCACTTCCTTTATTGTATAACAGAAAAATATTATTAAAATTCCTTTTTCCTTGCTAATAAAGAATACAGTGTAAATTTTCTTTCTGTTTTGTTTGAATTTGTAGTGATTTAAAAAATCAAGAATTATTAATTGTGCTGTATATACGCCGATGCTAATGCTCCGAATGCTAATAAATATTCTTATACTGCCACTACACTGTCAGGAATATACACATAAGAGTATTTTATACATAAATCATTTACGAAAATTTACATTTTTCCGAAACACGGTTTTAAAATTACTGCTATAACAATTATGATAGGATTTCTATTCTACCTAGTAGTCCATCATTGTTAGTACCTCTCTCCATATCACACATAGCTTTTTAACTCTCTTGGGAATGTATCAACAAATGTTTTTTTTTAGTAAATCTTAGGACATACTTAATAGGAAAAAGTTTTTTTATTTATTTAGAATACCACAAACAAGTTTACAATATATCTTATGCTAAAGCTTATATTCTATTACATTTTTTTACTTATCATAAACTCAACGACGATGGTCACACATAGAGTATAAAACAGAATAATTATGTGAGGGACCTAATTTTGTAAAAAAAAACCTTAATTTCCAAAATATTCTTTTAACATGTATTAGAGGTTAGAGTTTTGTGTGTTTGTGTGTCAGCATGTGTGCGTGTGTGTGTGTATGTGTGTATGCATATACATATATAGTCATTGGTTAGATAATTTATAGTTAGTTTTACACACATACACACACACACACGCACGCACGCACGCACGCACGCACGCACGCACACGCACGCACGCACGCACGCACGCACGCACGCACGCACGCACGCACTCACGCACGCACGCACGCACGCACGCACGCACGCTTTTGTTAAGTCAGTGCGCTTCACCAACTTAGGCTACATAACGACTTACCATCAGGTGGAATTATAGTTAGCGCTGGCTAAGAATAGTAAAAAAAAAAGAAAGGAGACAGTTTCTTTTTGTATGGAGAATGGGCCCACCACGAATTTTAGAGAAACTCAATGAAATGTATGTCGATTTATTCCTTATAATCTATAGATTACAAAATTAATATTAGTTTTATCACATCTAACGGGAATTCTGAGAAATTAAAAATTAAAATATGAATATCACAATAACCTTAAAACAAACTAAAAGCGATTTTCTAATAGTTTTCACCGATATTATGAGTTAGAATAGTGTATATAGAATAGAATAGTTTATAATTAATAGTATTAAACAAAGTTGTAGGTACATTCAGCAATTATAGATACTTTAAGATTGATGGAAAATCCTTTTAGCAGTTCCGGCAAAACAGTGCACAGACAAACAAACGTGGTGTGGAGACTATGTTTTACAGGTGTTAATTGATCAGTGAATATACATCACAAACACCATTAAAATTAAATAAATATGATTAAAGTCAAGATGAATAACGGATAATATGTCTATTTATAATATTAGCTTTAAATGCTATATAGTAAGAAAGCTGTTTTGAACTGCTTGTATAAGGATAAAACACAAAGTAAAATGCCACTGAATATATTGTTGTAATTATTTCCAAAGCAGTCTATTAATAGTGGAATAGACAGACAGAGAGGTGCGGTGTCAAGACTTTGTTTTTATATGTTTTGGTTAATTAGTAAAAGTGCAGTGTGTAAACTTTGTTTTAAAATGTATTAACTGATTAGTTATCATACCCCAAACACAATTAAAGCCAAAATGACTAGGTAATATCATGTTTATCTATGTTATTACACACTGATAAATATGAAGTAAGATGTTTTAAACTGTTTGTGTAAGGATAACAAAACACATGTATAATTTAATTGTATTTATTATTGTCAGTCATTATCATTTTAAAAAATATTTTCAAAATAACTTGATAATAACATGAATCAGAAGGATATTTTCAATGTTATGAGATATGATATAAGACTGTTGTATTCAATATCCATATACTTTTTTGTCTCTGCCTACGAGCAGCTCTGCAAAATTTCAGCCTACAAGACATACACATTTATTCTAAGCGATCCACCTGAAAAAAGTTAATGAATATTGTATAAGACTATATATACACTATACTTCAATGTCAATAAACTACATTTCCATATTTCTGTCAGTATTTTGTTGTCTCTGCCTGTATGTTAAATAAATAAGAAATTATTATAAAATATACTCCATTAATTAGCTCCATATAATCAAATACACAAATAGTAGTTATGGATTTACATCAACAATATTTGACTTTGTAAAAGTTGTCTGATTTCTTATTTTCACTAGTTTCATGTAGGGGAAAAGGATATTATTTTTATATTAATTATCTGATAGTAGATGACAAAATAATATTCCTTCTGCAGAGTTAACAACACATCAGTCTAAGGATAATAGAAGCATCTGATCAACAAGGATATAACCATTACACAAGTAAAAATGGCTTAACTAAGTTACAATACTTATGCAAACTGTATATTTGCTTCTAGTACAAGTAATAAGTACTTATTTACACATAAATATATGTACTATCTATACTGTCTATCTACTATGGCTGGCATAAATTCAGGATCCATGTTTGATGCCATTTGGTATTGTCAAGTTTATGGAGCAACTTGCTGAATACATAAGGTATTTATACCTAAATGCAGTTACATCAAATAGAAATCTTTGAATCCTCGACCCATACATTCTAATTTTCTTATAACATACAGAAAAACTTCATTTATGTATTTATTCTATCTGTTATTTAATTTAGATTTTACTAATAACATAAAACTTTAATACTTTGTTACTTTTAACATACTAATAAGGTTCTAAGACCTGTATTTGTCCTTTTTTTTAGTAATTCATCACAAATTATAGACCTTATTTAGATTTTCCAAAATTCTAGGTGTAAAAGTAAACTCTTGTATTACATACATACCTTAGAGAGTAATTGTGTTCTGTGATACATACTCTTATATTAATTAACTAAACTCATTAGTTTTCGTTTCCCAATTTCGAATGTCATTGGCAATATTACCATGCGACCACAAAAAAATAAAAAGGAAAAAAAGATATTATCCATATTATGTTAAACACTTGTGCATCGATGAGACGATATTTATTTTATTGTCTTGAAAACAAACAAGTATAAACTATTTTGCTATTAACTAATTTTGCTAGTTTGCTACCAAAAATTATTTTAAAGTATATAACAATTAAGCACAGACCTTATTCTTACAGTAGTGATGCAACTCGAAATCTGTTTTCACTCGATTCAATCGAGTGAATCTGTGTAACTCGGTACTCGAGTGAAAATAAATTTTACTCGAGTCCGCTTGCACTCGAGGTACGGAGTCAACTCGACGAACCGTGTGGATTCGGAGAGCGCTAGACATATGTCACTAATTCATTAATTCTATCATCTAATCAACTAATTCACATAGTATAATGCGCCGCGGGCGTGAAACTTGCATCTGGCATGTTGTAGTCAAATATGAACTTAGTTTGATTTATAATATCGTAATTGTGCTATCATTGTTATTTCTTGTTACTTCGTATAAGTATTGCATAACATAAAAGGTGATTTAAATATACTTGTTTGTTTAAAGTATGAATGATAACAATGAAACAACAAAACAAAAATCGTCAGTGTGGCATTATTTTGAAAAATGGAAGCGATTTGTAAGATATGCGAAAATCAGTTTATAGATTTCGAAATACTTCACATGTGTGTAGTAAATAAAAAAAACATGGAAATACTACAAATAAATAAATAATAAATATTTGTAATTTATTTCATATTGCCACATATTACTTATTTAATAAGGGTACCTATTTAAAAATGCTTTAACTAAGGTAATCGCTATTCTCAACTCGAGTGATAAACTTCAATCGATGCAGGGACTGTAAATAGTTAATTCGCATAACTCACAAACTCGAGTACAACTACAGTGACATGATAAAACATGATAAAACATGATAAATGCATTGACCGTAAGATAAAGTCGCATCTTTATCTTACGGTCAATGCATTGTCTGTGTACAATTTAGTGATGAACTCGACTTATTAATTCGAACAATTTATTGATATATTATGTAATATCAATAAGCTGATTAAGTATAATACGTGATAGTTAAATTATTAATAACATTAACTATACGCTACGTCATAAAGTTATAGTGATATTATTTTATGAAAATTGTAAGTTAAGTAATAATAATTATCTTGGATGGAGGAACAAATATAAAAATAATTTGTAACAAACTGACACAACTTCGTTCCGCCAATTCGAGTTGCGTAACTCGAGTACTATTCGAGTTACGTGAATTTCAACTCAAGTTAACTCGAGTCGAGTTTCTTCCGAGTTGGCACATCTCTACTACAATTTTTTTTTAATATTACGTTATCTGAACCAATGACATGAACACAAATATCAAAACAATTCTTTTTTTCAGATTTCTTGATTCAGTTTAGATTTTCATATAATCTTTATGCTATTTACAATAATAAATTGGTATCTTTTTTTTGTAAATAATACCATTGAGGGTCGCGAAAAGTTCTGTGAAAGCTTGCACGTAGATATAATTTTTCTAACCAACCACAAAAATCTATTACGTGTGATGGGAATATGTATATAAGAATAAAGGTTGTCTCACACGGGACAGTAATAATATAATATTATATTTTTCAGTATCTGCGCATAAAAACTTTTAAAATCTCTGAACCCCGAGGTATGTCCATATTAGGAGGCTGAATAAAGCCAAATTGATCTGCATGGGGATCGTTTTGTGATTTCACATCGTTATCGAAAAAATTGTACTTACAATTGAGCGTATTCCAGGTGGCGGTTTTCAAAACACGATTCCACAAAATTCATTCAATAGAATAATAGCAAAGTAGCTTCTGAAAATACTTAAATTTTCAACTTTCTCAGATTTCCATAAAATAATGTTGAGTATAATAAGTACAATTATGTGTCATATGTTAATAAATCTATTGGGCTATTTTGATTTTTAATAAAGTGATTTTACTTTAATTTAAATAATTTATTTTGCCCTTCTTTACCAAGTATCATTTTTTCTGTCACTCCTATTGAATTTGACAGTGCTCGCTGAAATTTAGCGTCTCTAGACGCATCTGAATCGCGCGCTGAGCCGGCAGTTAAGGTATTGCAAAAATAATCGAAAATATTTATTTTTACTTTTATGCCGAAAACTATCTTGTTCTATTATATTGCGGTTAAATGTTGTAAAGCAAGTATTCACAAATGTTTTCATTATTTTGTTATTCAATTGTTTACAGTTATTATCACAGTATAGCTTACATTAGAAATTCTTGGGGGGATGCGAAGTATAAATAGGTACCTTATTTTCGTCAAAACCATAATATATATATTTGGTTTTTTTTACCAGTGGAGCTTCAACACAATCTTAAAAATTTTCAATGAATTAAAAAAATAATACTACCAATAATCGCTAAATATTAACTAACATTTTATGATAAGGTCATGCTTTTCTATAAAAAGCTGCAAAAAATTTTAAATCATAAACCTCTTGGTTTATTTTACCATTTACTTAATTAGCGAAAAACAAGATGGACTGATCTCAAAGTTTACTTTCTTGTGTAAAAGTGCCATTTATAATTTTATGCAGACGATAATTAAAGTTTCTATATAAATAGGTGTAACATAGCAGGTATTACATTCATTTGTAGCGGCCATTCATATTTGTGACAGTTTTCTGCAGCACTACGCCTACGAATTATTTGAAATTAGAAATACCAAAGCCAGCATCATTTTTAACACGCTTTTATTAGCTTGATATATGTATCTATGTAACGGAATTTTTGAATGTGATTTTCATCCCATTCGAAACGTCACATTGATTTGAAACTTATCAAGGACCGATGACAATGCAATAATTTAAATAGTTTGTCACATTACCCTTGCCAGGATCCTCAGGATTTGCGAATAATTCATAAAACAACTACGATTTCTGCCAGTTCAATCTACTGTAAGCCGCATAAAAGAACTTCGATCCAAAAAAACACGCTTTTATAGTTTGCCGCACTAAAAAATAGAAAATAAATAATAGTTTTAAAAAACTAAATAAACTCGCTTTTGTAGATAACCGAACTAAAAAGTAGAAAATAATTTTCAATAAGTTTAAAATAAGAAAATAGTGATTAACATAAAAAAATCATTTTGTTGTAAAAAAGCGTGGGGTGCTTGCTGTCATTTGTTGTAAATATTTTTGTGGATATTTATAAAATTGGCGTCATCATACAAATATCTGAAAAATCACCCCACGCGGTTATCTACAAACGCGTCTTTTTTTTTAGTTATTTTTAAAGTATTATTTTCTGAATGATTTCTTATATTTACGCGAACACTACATATGGAATAAAACTATTTTTACGGATTTTATCGCGTTTAATTTTACTATTTTGATTCCCGACGTTTCGGGTGCTTTACAGCAACCCATGGTCACGGGGGAGACTGAGATGTTTGACGTCCCGATGGCATAGTTAGCCCGGTTACCTTCAGTTTTTTAATATTAATTTTTGGTTCAATCTACGCGAATCAAAATAGTAAAATTAAACGCGATAAAATCCGTAAAAATAGTTTTATTCAATATTGTTTTCTGTACAGAACCCGGCAGAATGTTGCTCAAGGCACTATGAATAAAGCAGCTGATAAAAATGTTACAGTCATAACTGTTAACCAAAAATTGTTATTGTAAATGGTCTTATAGAAGAAACTATTGCGCTGTGTCAGGTGCAGGAGTTATTATTAGAAGAAGAAGAGGTAAAATTTTGTTTAAGAGTTTGTTATGTCAGCAATTGTGCATAAAATAAAAAATAACTTCAGCCATAGAGCACAACTGGCATTATACTCAGGCCCATCAAATGGTATGGAAAAAGAATTAATTTTACCAGGTTTCAAAAAATCAATCAAAATTCAAAAATCAAAAATAATAAAATCAAAAAATTTAGATCTGTATGTCTATACATACATATATTGCTTTATAGCCGCTTAGTAACTGACGGTTACTCAGTACCTATATATCATTATGATAAATGAGAACACAGTTAACCTGATGATAAGTGGATGCTGTGGGCCACATCTACACTTAGATATAGACCCATAGACACCTACATCTATCCTCGATTAAGAATTGAAATGTAGATGCGTTGTAAAAGGGTCTCCGGTTTTCTACCCTCACCATAAGAAACAGCAGCTTAAGCTGCTATTATACGCTTGTATTCAGCGAGAGCTTGGTCTTTCTCCGGTCGAGCCGACCCATTTGAGGTATAATATAACTACAGCATAGCTCTACCTTTATGTTAAAATGATTAAAACTATTATTATTATTGTTATATATTTATTAAAAATATTACAAAACGAATGCTATCATTCGTTGCTCCGAAAATAATGTTCTTTTTAACTTGTACGTTTGCACGCCAACGTGATCTAAATGGAGGAAACTAAAGAAAATTACAACGCTGCTTTTAAAAACGGCCGTTGTTCTAGGTAATAAAATCAAATTTGACGTTATACAACACGCTATTAGCATTCCATCTTAGTCCTCACGGGTGATAACGCATCTGCATTTTGATTCTTTATTGAAGATAGATGTAGATGTCTATGGATCACTGCAATCACTTACCATCAGGTGGACGTGCTCATTTGTCACTCTATCCTATAAAAAAAATATATGAACTTATCCAAGATACCCAATACGTTACAGAACAAAATATAATAAATAATAAACTAATGAGTTTGTGTCAGTTTTTAAAGAAAAGCAATTTTTCAATTGTGTTTACAAGAAACACTATCAGTTGAACCTTGCAGCTTGTTCATTATTTTTATTATAATTACCTATAAATGTATATATTATTAATAAATCATTTTCATAATATTTTGTATTATTTTTTATTTTGCCCTATCTGAAACGTTCTAAACTCTATAGAAAATGTGGCGTATGAAATGACTGACAATCACTAGAACATTTTATCTAGGTACAAAGATGTTTTACGTTTTTGTGGCCTCCACATGATATTTTTGTCAGCATTAGGTACCCTTCTGTATCTGAAACGAATATGAATATTGCATATGTATACGATACAAAAGTAAAGTAACAGGCTATGTAAGTGCCTCTGCTGGGCACAGGCCTCCTCTTACTTGTGAGAGGGTTTTAGGGCAAGGAAATGTCCGCCGCGCTGCCCCAATGCGTGTTGGCGAACTTTACTTGTCTTCGATTTTTTTTTCTTATTCTTCAGACATATGCAGGTTTTCTCACGATGTTTTCCTTCACCGCCAAGCACGTGCTAAATCAGCACTTATAATTGCAATTAAAAATTTCATTGGTGCTGCCGGGGATCAAATCCGGATGAAATTTACAGCGAGCGCTTAGACCCAGAGCTACTAATACGACACAAATAAATACGTTTCAACGAATATAATAAAAAGTTTTACGTACTTAAAACTTAAACACTTGATAGCTCGTGATGCCTACCGGACGAAGCTACAGCACCACATCGTGCAATGTAATTGAAGATGCTTAACCGCGACATAACTCTCAGTGACGCGCAAGCATAATAGGCAGTATATCACTTATATACTTGTCATCTCTGCAGTCTATTAATCTTTGCACTTTTCTAAGTAATACAGAACATAGTCGCTAGACGGTGTTGACGTCGGCTAAAATCTCTGCGGTTGTCGTTACGTCAAGGTCATTCAGGCTTCTTAAAGTCTTAAGCCTAGGATCTTTTAAAATTTCATAATGGTTTTGGAGATGCATGACCTTTATTTTAATTTATTCGTCATACAAAATCTTAAAGTTTTGTTTACCTCCGACTTATCAGCCCAAGGAACAGTCTTCAAAAGGACTTAACCCCAAGTTTACTTTTTATAATTTAAAATTTTAGCCATTGCATTACAGGGGACATTTAAAGCCTGTTAATTTTTTTATACCAATGGGTTGAAAAAATGCTCTAAAATTACGTGGTAGAGCCACGCTGCAGCTATATTACTGGTGCAGTTGTAGCACAAATAGGTTGGCTCGACCGGGGATGGACCACGCTCTCACAAGAATACCAGCAAAAATTAGCTTATGGTGAGTGTAGAGAACTGGAGACCCTTTTTACTGGAAACGAGGCATTCCATCTTAGTCCTCACGGGTGACAACGCATCTGCATTTTGATTCGGCATCGAGGATAGATGTAGATTTCTATGGGCCAGAGCAAACACTTACCATCAGGTGGACTGTGTGCTCCTTTGTCACCCTTATCCTATAAAAAAAATTAATACAGCCACAAGATTTTTAACAAAAAGTTTTCTGAATATCATGTAAGGATTGTACAATCTGATTTTAAATTGGAAACGTTGTGTAAGTTTTACGGTTTTAAATTTCTTAGATCAGTGTTGTGTTATATAAGAAATTGTTAAATCCCCGAGATATTTGAGTCATCTTCATAGTAATATTGATGGAAATTTGTTGGAAGTAGAGTTCTAAAGACATTTTCGATACCCGTTTTGCTTTATAATTTAAAGTAAATATAAAACGCAAAACGAATACGAATCAAGTATTATTTTGAGAATTTAAGTTTGCAGGCTTTGAATAATGTGTGTTTTCTGAACCGACTTAAAAATTGGAAGAGTTTTTGTTTAATTCGTCTGTATGTTTTGTTTACAATATATACTAGCCACACTCGTCTCAGTGGAATGCAGAGCCAAGCGGCTAACCGGTGACAAAAAGCTGGTGGAATCTAAGTTTCACAGCTTACTTAGCTCACCGCCGCCACTTAGCTTGTTTGTCGGTCATCTATATATTGTACTTTGGAGAATGTCTCTATGAGCTTTATTAGCTCATACCGCCATCTCCATTTTGATATCGGAGTACTAGACGTACTGCAGGTTACCATCAGCACTTGGTTGACATTCCGAATATTCGCATTAAGCGCATTATTAATTTTAAGTCATCTTTTATAATACGCACAGCCAAGAAGTGAAATGCCCTGCCGGTGTTAGTTTTTCCGAGTGCTTATAACCTGAAACGCTAAAGGTGCGTGTGAACAAGCTTATTCTGGGCAAACTCGATCCATCGGAGCCCTCGGGCCAAAAAGAGATCAAGAGTGAGCTCATTTATAATTAAAAAAAAGTTCGTCAGTTGCGAACAGATTTTAATGTTTTTTTTTACGTGGTAGAGCCATGCTGCAGCTATATTATGGTTGAAGTACGAATGGGTTGACTTGAACGGGGTAGACCCACGCTCTCACAGAATACCAGCGTAAAATAGCAGCTTAAAGCTGCTGTGTTTCGTATGGTGAGTGTAGAGAACCGAAGACCCTTTTTACTGGAAACGAGGCATTCCATCTTAGTCCTCACGGGTGACAACGCATCTTCATTTTGATTCGTAATTGAAGGTAAATGTAGATGTCTATGGGCCACAGCAATAACTTACCATCAGGTGGAATGTGTGCTCCTTTGTCACCCTTATCCTATAAAAAAAAAAAAAAAATAAAGAGGGTTATCCTTTAGAGGTGGTCTCATATACATTTGGAGAAAATATTGGTCTCTAAGATGGATAGATATACTGAGTGTTACAAAACTACCCGCACAGCCGAAAGTAGGTTAAACGGGGCCTTATAACGAGTCCATTCACAATATTTAAGAACCGTAGTAACGCTGTATAACATACCCCAAAAAAATAAAAAAAATATTATTATTTTCACTGATGTGCAAACCCTATTTCAGTAAAATTAAAGAGTAAACTACGCAGAATGTACCTACATTTCTTCCTAATTCGCGGAACGACAAACAGTTTAAAAGACCTAACCTAACGAAACAACCTAAACGAACACTTAATTTTTCATAATAAACGTCAAATTTACAGAAACGCCTCAAAGTGTGCTCCGCCTTGCTCAATACACAACCTCGCTCGTCGGGATATGGCTTGTGTGGCATTTCGCACCATCGTCGGTATTATTGATGCGAAAACCGATCTAACACGCTGTTCCATCTCGGTAACCGTTGGGCAATCGGAGAAATACATTCTGTCCTTCACATAACCCCACAAAAAAAGTCCAAGGGTGTGAGGTCCGGAGAACGAGCAGGCCATAGCACCGGTCCCCCGCGGCTGATCCATCCTCGCGGAAAGCGAACGTTAAGATGTTCTCGTACGTTGCGAGCAAAATGTGCCGGAGCTCCATCATGCTGCAACACCATGTTTCTTTGGTTCTCAAAGTAATCCCAGTCAGCCACAGGAAAGTCGTCAATCGCCTCTTCGAATTCCGTTTGTAAAAACGTTAGATAGTTGCTACCGTTCAGACGTGATGGCATAATGACGGGACCGATGACATGCCCGTCATAAGGCCAGCTCACATTCAGCCGCCACTGGTGTTGGAATCTGCCCTGCCGTGAAGCATGTGGATTCACGCGAGCCCAAACGTGATCGTTATGCATATTTGAAAGTCCTGACCTCGTGAATGTTGCCTCGTCCGTCCAAAGAACATAGTTTACGTAATTAGGGTTTTCCTCTAACTGCCTGAGGTACCACTCGCAGAAGTTCCTCCTGGGTGCAAAATCGGAGGGTATCAGCTCCTGTGTACGGCGATAGTGATAAGGGTGACGATTGTCGTCACGAAGAATTCGCCAAACTGCAACATGATTTATACCGAATCTTGTTCCGGCTCGCCTCGTACTTGTGGTCGGCTCTTCTTCAAAATGCTCTAACACTAATTCAGCCTGCCTGGCGTCGACTGTGCTTTCCAGTAGACCGATGCAAAGAGCCAGTGGAATGTAGTCGTCTTGACATGTTCAGAAAACACTGGTACGAAGGCAGCCGTCGCTGTTCAGTGGGGCGAACACGATTTAAATTGCTATCTTCATGGCCTACGCATAACATCATATCGTAATATTCCGAGTTAGAAAGCATCGTTATTTTGCAAAAAATGTTGGAAAACAAACCTGAAACAGTTGTAGGATGTCGATTAGAAGATTTGAAATTGACAACATATTTTTTTTTTCCAAATTGACATTTTTTGAAGCCAGTACTTGAGTATAATGACATCCTTGTATTGAGGTAGCAAACATTTATGAATGAAAAATAGAAAAACTATTAAAGTAGACAATTATTAGGTAAAATAGGTACGTAGGCCTTTCTGTTAAATCATCTGGTTCCCTGACATGACAGCTTGCTAGGGTTGAAAAAATTTTTGGCTTTGATAATTATTTATATTTTTTACGGGGTATTTTGTAACACGTTGTATAATTGGATAACTCTTTATTGTATCTAAAATTTAAAATTGTTACATCATTATCGGGAAAATCAACTACAAACGGTGCTGTGCTGAAAAATCGAACGTGAAAGGAAATTGTAATTTTAATATTTTGACGGATAGGTTCTATGTGCAATATTAAATTTTATAAAAATATATAAATTTAAATTACTTGTTTTTCATCCCACGTCCAAGATAAGTCATGACCCTCGCTTATTATGAGAGCGCATAATATGTAGAGCTGAAGCTATCACAAAAAAACTTTCTCATATTTCGGAATGATAATGATCGCAAATTTTAATAAACCTATGAACGTAATCTAAACATAAATAAAAGTAAAAAATCATTTTTAAAAACAAGCTTTTATTTAAATGCTCCTAAAAGAAGAAAATAAACTTTAAATTAAATCAAACCCATCAATATATTACATTACATGATTTATACGATATCAAAGCTTGTCGCGAGATTTACATTTTTTTAAAAAAACTTTTTTTTTTTCTTAGAGTTACCTATATCAATATCAAGTTACATATTGTATTCTTGTTTATATATACACTTGCCACAAGTATTGTGTTATGTAATAAGTTGATGGGTTTGATTTAATTAAAGTTTACTTTCTTATTTTTAGAGCATCTAAATAAAAGCTTGTTTTATGTTTTTAACTATTAATGTTGTTTTATTTTTTAGTTATCTCTGGACATGTTTCTAAGTCTATTCATTTCATTTAATGCGCCACTGTTGGTTTTTGATCGCTATCTTAGATCCGCCACCTAGATTTTTTTTTATTGCTAGTAGCTGAATCTTATCGGCTCCTACAACATTTGTTCGCGCACCACCAAAGTATTCCTAACCTTGTCAGGGTAAAACTGTTTAAAATTGGTATGGCGGTCATCTTGTTTTCCGCCATTTTGAATTTTTTTTCACCACTGCTAGCATTTGTCCAAGGTGTAGTTCGACATTAGTAATACACGACCCCGCTAAGTCTTACCGTTTAGTTGGGCAGCAGTACACCATCTCCTCGAAGAGCTGAATACGGACGTCATTTTATACATATTTTTCTTAGCAAACCCTGTCATTTGATATACATATCCTGGGGGTGCATAAAAAACATAGTCCGCCATCTTTGGGTGTCCACCATATTGGATTTAGAGTGGCATTATTTTCGTATTCTTCTCAGCAAACCCTATTATTTGATGCCTACTCATATCATGGGAGTGCATAGAAAATAACTAGTCCGCCATTTTGGGCGGTCCGCCATATTAGATTTAGAATGACGTTATTAAGTTAACCCCGCACTGTCATCCAAACTATAACTGCTGCTTTAAAATTCGGTAACAAGATTTGACCCTAACATACAAATATTGCAAGATAAATAAAAGCCTTTAAAATAGTTTCATGAAACCAAATACCACGTATAAATTCGAACATATTTACAACTTGATAAGTTATCAATGATGCAACATTGTTGCTTTAAAATTACGATGCCCTTCTTTATATCACTAAAAGAAAACAAACTGCATGTAAGGTCAATAATAGTGGCTAGCTATCTAGTATAAAAGCGCAGTGCAAAGTTGCAACGGCACAGTTGTACTGGCGACGGTTCTGCTGCACCATGAGGAGGATCGCATTTTTATTATTAGGTCTTGCTGCCTTGGCTGCGGCTCGACCTGAGCTGGATGACCAGATTTTTGGTAAGACCCTCTCTAAAATATGTAATTTTTAAAATAATTTTAACAATTTACTATAAGTATTAATAACGTTTTTCTAGTTAACATGGACATTAAGCAAAGACAATTTTTCATCTTGAAATTGCTAAACCATGTAACTGAACCGGTGATGTACAAGGAAATTGAAGAAATTGGCAAGAACTTTAAGATCGAAGAAAACGTCAACTTATTTACCGTAAGTATTTTGTATTACAAAATCAAATATTATAACACAACATTTGAAGTAAACCCTAGGAGTAATTTTGTTCATTATTTACAGAGAACCGATGTCGTTAAAAGTTTTATCAACAATTTTAAATTCGGAATGTTGCCCCGAGGTGAAATATTTACTATCCACATAGACAGACAACTAAAGGAAGTGGTATCCATGTTCCACTTGCTTTACTACGCAAAAGACTTCACCACCTTCATCAAGACTGCTTGCTGGATGCGTCTGTACTTGAATGAAGGAATGTTCGTTTATGCTCTAACATTAGGCGTCAGGCACCGTGAAGATTGTAAAGGCATTATTCTGCCTCCTCCCTATGAAATCTATCCTTACTACTTTGTTCGTGCTGATGTCATCCAAAAAGCTTATATGCTTAAAATGAAGAAAGGGTTACTCGATCCTAAGCTCTGCGATTTTTACGGCATTAGGAAGACTGAAAAAGATGTATACATTATTGACGAGAACATTTATGATCGCCGTGTTTACCTCAACGATGAAGACAGGCTCAGATACTTTACTGAGGATATTGATCTTAACACTTATTACTACTACTTCCATGTTGACTATCCATTCTGGATGAAAGATGACCTTTTCGATAAACTAAAATTAAGGAGGTGGGAACTGAACTTCTACATCTGTCAGCAAATTCTTGCCAGATACTACTTGGAGAGACTTTCCAACGGTTTGGGTGATATTACTACCTTGACTTGGAACAAACCAATCAGGAAAGGATACTGGCCTTGGATGCTCTATCAAAATGGTGTTCAATTCCCTATGAGACCAAACAACTACGTTCTCGTTGGAGATAATGATATAAACATTGTTCGCTTGGTAGAAAATTATGAAATGATCATTAAAGAAGCTATTATCAAGGGCTATATTGAAGTGAGTATATTCTTCATATTATATACAGCTATCGAACCAAATAAAGTCTATCGAAATCTAATAAAATGTTACCTTGCAGGTCAATGGAATCAGATTAGAATTGATGAAACCTGAAGATATAGAAATGCTTGGCAAGATAGTATACGGAAAAATTGACAAAAATGACGTAGACAAGTTCCGTATTGATGCCTACCGCTATCTACTGATTATAATGAAATCAGTGATTGGACTTAACACAGTGATTAACGATAAGTAAGTAATAGTTATACTTTAATTTCAATGAGACGGTACTTCGTTTTTCTGCAATATTTTAAATGAAGTTACTCGCATATCGAATAAATTCGTAGTTACCAGTCAATCGTCTCGTCACTGCATGTCGTACAGTATAGTTTAAGAATTTCAATCAGTAACCTTATCTTTTCTACTTTATCTTACTAACTAAACCAAAATGCTTATAAAAAGGTATGCGAACCAAATTCATTATTTTTCGTGGTATAACAAAGCTGCAGCTATAATTATATTTGTAGCTCGACTGGGGTAGGGCCACGCTCTCACAGAATACCAACGGAAAATAGCAGCTAAATGCTGCTGTGTTTCGTTTGGTGAGTGTAGAAAACCAGAGACCATTTTTACTGGAAACGAGGCCATTCCGCCTCTGTCCTCAGGGGTGACAACGCATCTGCATTTTGATTCTTATTTAAGGATAAATAAATGTAGATGTCTATGGTATCCCACAGTATCCACTTACCATCAGGTGGACTGTGTGCTCGTTTGTCACTCTGATTCTATAAAAAATATGTTATTATTACTCGATCAATATATTATCTATATAATTAGGCAACTAGTTTACCGTACAGTTTTGACTTGTATTAATTTATTTAACAGATGGATAAATAACGCTTGCTTGGATGCGCGAATCTAAATTTTGAAGTCCATATAACATAAGCCTATGTGTGCTCTATGTTACTTTGGCGTGCCTATATTTTATGTTATATTTTATTTTGGGTATTTTAGAACTTGTGGCACTATATCACCTGTTGTTAATATCTTGTCATTGATTCAAATGTTGTCATCATATTGGAAGATGTCATCACTTATTTAACATTTGATGACTCGTTAACAGAGTGGCAAAGTATTTTGTCGGAGCGTTGCAGGGCCGCGGGTTTAAATCTCATACGGAAATAATGTTTGTATTGGATAAAAATAATTGTTTCTGGTCTGGATGTTTGTGCAATTTATGTAAGTCTCCACGGTGAAGGAGAAGAACCTAGAGAGCGTCAATGTTTTTTCTTAAATATAAAATATTAGAGATGTATTATCTCTTATATTTATTATTATTAATGTATTAATAATAATAAATAATTCATACTTCATAATGCTCTTCGTCGTGCTACATTATATTTTTAAAGGATATACCAAATATTCCTTTTTTTTTGTAAAAGAAGGAAGCTGGCCCTTAAAGCCGACTTCATTTCAAAGTATCACTAAGAAATAATTAAAGAGTCGATACTAGTATAGTTTTTTTGAAAGTCACAATACTAGCCTATAAAAGTAAAAGGTAAAGTTACAGCCTATATACATCCCACTGCTGGGCACAGGCCTCCTCTCATTTCTGAGAGGTTTTAGAACGAAATGTCACTTGCTGCCCCAATGCGTGTTGGCGAACTTCACATGTCTTCAAAATATTTTTTTTTGATTTCTCAGACATGCAGGTTTCCTCACGATGTTATCCTTCACCGCCGAGCACGTGGTAAATCGGCACTTAAAATTGCAATTAACAATTTCATTGGTGCCGGCGGGATCGAACCCGGATTGCTCGCGTACTGTGTAACTTACAGCTAACCATCTGAGCTACCACGGCCTATAGATTTAATGAAAAAAATTCATCTTGACATTTTATATTATTTGTTCTGAATTAAAATTAACTTTTATAATGCATTGAAAGCAGGTAAATACATTGGTTTTTTATTCTTTTTTTGTAGATACTTCGTTACCCCAACGGTGCTCGATATGTACCAAACTGCTCTTCGTGATCCTATTTTCTATCAACTCCAGAAACGTCTTTGCAACTTCCTGATCTTGTTCAAAGCACGCCTTCCCTTCTACACGAGAGAGGAGCTGTATTTCCCTGGAGTTAAGATCGACAACGTTGTGGTGGATAAGCTAGTGACTTACTTCGATGATTATTTGATGGATATGACGAATGCTGTAACGCTCACTGATGAGGAGCTTAAGAAGACTAAATCAGATATGGTATTCTTCGTACGTAAGCGACGTCTCAATCATCAGCCATTCAAAGTCACTTTGGATATTTTGTCCGACAAGACGGTAGACTGTGTAGTAAGGCTGTTCCTCGGACCTAAAGAAGATCAGTTCGGACGCTTGATCGATCTCAACCTTAACCGCGTTAACTTTGTTGAATTAGATTCCTTCTTATACAAACTAAACACTGGAAAGAACACTATTGTCAGGAACTCCATCGACATGCATAACTTGGTGCGTGATCGCGTTATGACTCGTGATTTGTGGAAGAAGCTTGAATCTGTCACTGATATGCGAGACCTGCTTATGAAGGACTTAAGAAACTACCATACCGGTTTCCCCACTAGACTTCTGCTTCCTAAAGGTCGCGTCGGTGGTATGAACTTCTTGCTTTATGTCATTGTGACGCCATTGAAGCTAGTAGATAACGTTGACATGAGCATTCTTGATACTAACCGCAAGGACCTATTTGTCGATTTCAGGTCTACTGTTCTTCTCGATAAGATGCCATTAGGTTTTCCATTTGATCGTGAAATCGATATAACTAAATTCTTTACTCCCAATATGAGATTCGTCGATGTAGTAATCTTCCACAAGAAACAAGTTTGTGACATGAAAACTCGGTGGGATCGTTGGGTGATGAAGGATTACAACATGGCTGACCAAACATTCATTGGTACCGACAACTATTCCGTTGGTATCGACATAAACACCAAAGTTGACAGAGACGCAAATATTTTCGACTTGTAAGCACTAATGTAAGCTCATTTCTGATTCTTATTAACAATTATTGAAAGCAATTTGAACTTATGAAATAAATGTCAAGTCATCATAAAGGTTGTTTTATTATTGACATGCCTTAATTTTCGAACATCTGAAAGTAATCTCCGCCACTGCAATCTAGGTGATTTTCTATCCATTTGTATGAATTTAAAATTTGCTCAAATTGTTTAAAGCAGCTTAACATCTCGCCAATTAGAAATATTCAAACGAAATATCTAAATGTTCACCGTCAATTTCATGAAACGGTAGCAACCTGAAATTGTTAATTGCAATTTTGAGATTTTGTTCTATTTTATTGCACATATTTACTCGGTGGTAAAGAAATATCGCAGAAAAACCTGCATGTCTGAAGAGTAAAATATTTCCAGATCATGTGGACTTAACGCCCTACTACTATGTTCTAAAAAAAATAGGAGGAAGTCATTACCGAGCAGTGGACCGTGTAATGATTGGTCGGAAGGTGTGAAGCCTGCAGAACAAATATAAATATTACGCATAAACGAAAAAAATGCACACAATGTTCGCATAACTACCATTCAGAGTGCATAAATTTTAATAACGATACTGCCTTAAAATCTGAATGGAGGTATTCCGCTTGCACTGATTCTTGTAAAAAAGGTGGTGATAATAATAGTAACACTCCAATACGAACTAATAAATCTCCTTCAAACATGGTTCACAATAAAACTACGAATAGGAGCTCAAGCAAAAGCTCCGACCAACCAACATTAGTCACTGAGACAAATAGTTGCAAACCATATAATTTTTAATGAATTAATAGCATATAGTTACTCTTAGACAAAAAACAGAAAACAAAATGCAGAATATTGGAGGTCGCCCAAAAAACATTGTAGTCAAAATCCAGAATCGCACTATTAAATATAATATTATTTCAGGGCTACGCAAAACCAAATTAATTACTACTTCTGATATTGGACTGTCACTGGACTGAACCACAAAAAGGTTTTTTTGTTAACGAACACTTGACCCCTGAGAATAAGTAACCCTTGGAGATTATAAAGTCTCGAGCAATGGTCAAATCATATAAGTTTGTTTGGAGGTACAGTCATGCTGCAGCTATATTACTGCTATAGTTTAGCACAAATGGGTCAGCTCGACAGGGGAAGGACCACGCTCTCACAGAATACCAGCGTAAAATAGCAGCTTAATGCTGCTGTGTTTTGTACGATAAGTGTAGAGAACCGGAGACCCTTTTTACTGGAAACGAGGCATTCCATCTAAGTCCTCACGGGTGACAACGCATCTGCATTTTGATTCGTAATCGAGGATAGATGTAGATGTCTATGGACCACAGCAACCACTTACCACCAGGTGGACTGTGTGCTTGTTTCTTACTCTTACCCTATAAAAAAATAGAAAAACGAGAAGTTCCTGCTACCACTATAAATTTCAAAAAAGATTTATCTTAATTTGTATAATTATATATATTTTGATAGTATTACCATGCAATATTTTAATATTAATAGCCACATATTTCACACATGAAACAACTCTCACGATTTACACATCCATTATTACATCTACAATATTACAGAATGTTTTCAACAATGTGCCCTGCAAAAGAAATGTAGAAGCTACCATTTCTTACCTTGTATAAAAATAAGATTCCTGCCTGTTTCAAAACCAACCCTCACGGCTTATCAGCCTGTATTACTTCTGTTACATACTATAATTATTATCGGCATTACTATTAGTTACTATCATAAATATAATTTTTATAAGTTAATACCTTACAACATAATGGTACTTAAATCATGCAAAAAGTGTCTTATAACGCAATGTATGTATTCTATAAAAATGTCCATGGTTTGCGCACTAAAACTAGGCAATTTCGAAACAGTATAATTAGTAATTACTTTAATGTAATACTCATTACTGAGAAACTTGGTTGACTGGTGGTATTTACAAAGGGAAATCTTGTGGGTAGGTTAGGTATGATAGAAATAAAATATCTTCTCATAAAAAAAAGGTTGAGGGGGGGGGGGTCAAGATTTGTACGTACACAATTACAAGTTCAAGAACGGACAGAATGAGTATGTAGAGATTTTGAATGTTTGTGGGTAACAGTACCAGGAAAATATTTAAGTTCTCAAGACGGCCATAATTTACATATTGGAGTTGTATATAATATCATCATCATCATCATCATCATTACAGTCCTTCACTAGTCCACTGCTGAACATAGGCCTACCCCAATGAATGCCACAAAGCACGGTCCTGAGCCACCTGCATCCATCGACTTCCTGGATGTCTTACCAGGTCGTCACTCCATCTAGTGGGGGTCGCCCTACCTTCATACCTGTACAGGCTGCCACTTGAGAACCTTTTTTCCCCATCAGTTGTCAGTTCTTCAGCTAAATTGTGCCACTTCAACTTACCCCTAACCGTTGGGCTATGTCGGTCACTCTGGTTCTACTGCGGATATCCTCATTTCTAAGTTTATCACGCAGAGAAACCCTGACATAGCCCTCTCCACAGCTCGCTGAGCGACCTTGAGCTTCTCATACGGCCAGCAGTGAAGGACCACGTCTCAGTTCCATAATCTCGTTTTCAAGTTTTGAGGTATACCTGACGAGAAAATGTGTTGTAATTTCCCGAACGCTGCCCAGCGGAGTTGAATCCGTCGATTGACCTCTCGGTCAAAGTTGGACTTACCTAGTCGGACTATTTGTCCCAGGTAAGCATATTCGTCAACAACATCGAGCTTAGTGCTCCAAACAACTACTGGCATAGGTGTGACATGGACGTTATACATGATCTTTGTTTTGTCCATGTTCATCTTAAGGTGACACTAGTCAACATTTTTTCCATAGAAATTTCGGGGGGTTACTACTCCGCTGTTTGACATTGTACATCCAAAATTGAACATGATATCGTTTTGTCTTATTATTAATCTTGTCTGTGCGGAAACAGAATAGTAAAATAAAAAGCGATTAAAAAGTTACGAGCTACCAAATATTCGTTTTTATTGCCAATTTTAACAAAACTTTGGACGTAAATTAGTAATAAAAGAAATGTAAAATTTCCAAAACAAAATCGGTATCGACAAATCTCAATTATCGAAAAATTCAATAAATTTTATTTGTAATAGATATACGAGGGTGATCCAAAAGTAATGATAATCGGTTACTTCAGATCCGCATAAAATCCAAAAAAATATTTTTGCTTCCTTATATACTCACTACGTCAGCCTAAAAATCATATAAATAGATCACGATTTCCAGGAGATACATTCATTTGAATACGAACTGTCAAAGAGATAACATCAACATGGAGAAAAACGAAATTAGAGCTGTCATCAAGTACCTCTGTTTGAAAAATGTCTTCAAAGACATACACAGTGACTTAGTGGAAACATTGGGGACTCTGTTCCTCCATATTCTGATTGCACGCTGGGCCAAGGAGTTTAAACTGGGCAGAACATCCACTGAAGATGAACATCGCGAAGGACGCCCATCCTCGTCCTCACACAGAGACAACGTGAAAAAGTCGAAGATGTTGTATTGGCAGATCGAAGAGTGACCATCAGGCATGTAGCTGAGGTCACAGGGATCTCATATGGCAGCGTTCAAAGAATCCTTGCGACAGTTGCATATGAAAAGGTCTCTGCGCGTTGGGTACCCAGAATGTGAACCGACGAGCAAAAGAAAATCGAGTTGACATTTCGAGGGTCAATCTCGAAAAGTTCCAAGCAGATCGAAAATTTTTGTTCCTTTTTGTGACTATGGACGAGACCTGGATCCACCATTTTGATACTGAAACAAACAAACAATCGATGACTTGGAAGCGAGCCTCCTCACCGACGCCAAAGAAATTCAAAGTTTCAAGTTCGGCGGAAAGGTTATAGCATCTGTTTGCTCAAGGCATAATTATGGTGGAATATTGGAAAAGGGAGCCACTATTACGGGCTCTTACTACGCAGACCAAATAAGAAGATTACGGGAGGCCATTAAGGAAAAAAGACGCGGCAAACTGCGAGCTGGAGTGCTGTTTCACCAAGACAACACCAGCTCACAAAGCCGCAGTTGCGATGGCTGCCATTCAAGAAACAGGATTCGAACTGCTCGAACACCCTCCTATTCGCCAGATCTAGCTCCTAGTGATTTCTACCTCTTTCCTCGGCTCAAGGAACGCCTCCGAGGCAAGAAATTCGAAGACGATAGCGAAGTAATGGCCGCTGTTGAAGCGTTTTGGGAGGTCAAGACAAAATTTTTCAAAGGAATCCTGGGTTTAGAAAAAGATGGACTAAATGTATTGATTTGTTAGAGACTATGTAGAAAAATAAATTATTATTTTAACTTTAATTACCGTGTTTTATTTTCATTATCATTACTTTTGGATCACCCTCGTATGCAGTGGTTTCTTCATAAAACTCGATTTTCCAAAGGCCTTTTCGTATTTTTTATGCACATGTTTTAGTATGAATTATCGTGCATCTCACTGAATAATGTTTCCCCCGGTGCGGTGCGAGAGAACGACGCTCACGCACACACATGCACCGTGATGACGCGCTTTTCAGTAGTTATTCGACTCAGTCTTCTGCGGCCTATGTTTGTTCAAGGCTCAAGGCCAACTAATGATAACAAAACGAAAGTTTTGCTATTTTGTTATTTGGACGCCAAATGGCATAGAAATTGATATAATTGAAAGAGATGATGCGTTTTGGATGACAAACAAAATTTTTAAATTAGATAACTTTTATCAGAAGTGTGTTTTGCCGGAGCTGATAGATCCCCGTTACCCTTGTAAACTACAATTTAGAGATTGAATGTAAATCAAATTGACATAAGCATAGACAAAATTAGCGGAATATAAATAAAATTTAGAAAAAAAACCATTTCTAAATTTTATTAATGTTCCGCTAATTTTATCTGTACTAACATATGTCAATTTGATTTATATTCGATTATAATTATATTATATTACAAACGAAAATTTGAAATAAAAAATAAGCAGCCGACAACCTCCTAGGTAGGCCCAGAAAAACAGACTTTCCAACTGATATCTTATTGTTTCATTATACCTATAGCACATGAGTAAAGAAACCGTATCTTTACTCATGTGCCTATAGTAGGTACTGTTTTCTCGCAAATGTGTTGAAAAACGTTGTATGACACACGTGCGTAAATTGGCTTCGTCTACTCGTTGTAAAACCAACTTTTTACATAGTATCATAAGCACCTGAATATTTTTCTGTGTATTAGGAATAATTTATTTTGAGCTATAGTGGACCGCAGACGTAAAAAGAAACAATGTAGGTAATTGTGTTATTAATTCAGTAATAATAATTTAATCACAAAAAAAAATATTTTAAAAGTTTTTTTAACGTTTTTATAAAAATACCTAATTAAAAATGTGATAAATATGTATGAAAATGTTATTAAAGTTAAAGTTACAGCCTATATACGTCACACTGCTGGGCACAGGCCTCCTCTCATTTCTGAAAGGGTTCTAGGTGGGGTTACCAACCCTCCCGGATTGCCCGGGAGACTCCGGTAATAATGTCTCCCGATCTCTCGGGTTGCAATAATTTCTCCGGTTTTTCCAAAAATTATACGCATCTGTCGCTCGCACGTGTCGCTACTCACTCCTGTACATACAACTTTATAATTTGTGCTACTCACTCGTTTTGCGTTCAAACACAACACCGCGCGTAGCTGCCGGTGTAAATATGTTCGTCCCGCCGTCGACGTTGTCGATTCGGCGGTGTTTATCTCTGTCACGCACGAGGTGCACGTGGCGTGACAGACACGGCTGAATACTTCCCCAACTTCACAAATATTAGATGTTGTTCGAAAGCAAAGTAAATATAGATTTAAAAATTAATAAATGATTGAGATTTTCTTTCTCCCCATCCCCCACCCCCCCATTTCATAAAATTATCCCGGACTCGTTCTTTCGAGAGTTGGCAACCCTATATAGGCAAGGAAATGTCCGCCGCGGTGCCCCAAATCGCCTGTTGACGAACTTCACGTCTTCGAAATATTTTTTTCTTATTTCTCAGACATGCATGTTTACTCACGATGTTTTCCTTAACCGCCGAGCACGTGGTAAATCAGAATTGCAATTAACAACTTCATTGATGAAGGCGGGGATCGAACCCGGGTTGTTCGCGTACTGTGTTGTGATACTTACAACGAGCGCTAACCATCTGAGCTACCACGGCTCATAATTAAAATGTTATAAAGGAAATAAGTATTCAATAAAGATTTACAAAATTTTTATTTTTATTTATTTCTTTTGCGGCGGACAAAGTAGGTATATGTGGGATTATCATAGGTACCTACTGTTATAATTATCTAGGTACTTTAATTATCTAGGTACCTACAATACAAAAAAATATCACAAACCGTCGCCGCGTCGTGAACACTAAAATGAAAACTTTAGGTAGCTATACGTCGGTACTAAGAAAACAGTCTTCATGGGTCACTTGTCTTGATAAAAACATGTGTTTACATTTAGTGATATTGAGTATATTATATAAAAAAAAGTAAGAAGACAGGTAAGTAATTTTAAAAACAATTTATAGGAAGGCAGAACTAATTACAATTATTATTTAAATATTATAAATGCGAAAGTTTGGATGTTTGGATGGATATACGTTACTCAATCACGCCAGAACGACTGAAGGGATCTTGATACCTATTTAGCTCAGAAATAGGTTATAGTCTGGAATAACACATATGATACCGTTTATCCAGGTATTACGTTTCTATGGGATAATTTTCGAGTTACACGCGGGCGAAGCCGCTGGCAACAGCTAGTACGGACATAAACTGCGATGACTGTTCAAGTAAGCATGTGTCGGCGTCGTGAACTCTTGAGCGATCTCTGCATGACCACCGGGGGAAAACTAAACATAATAAATTGGTAGTATGTTTTCAGTTTGCAACAAATTGGATTTGTAATGGACCAAAATGCATTTAACAATACCAAATGGCAACTAAACACTTCGCTCTAGATATATCTTTATATCTATAAAAAGGAGGATTATAAAATGATATTTTGACAATCTTATAGACGGTTCCGTGGCCGCAATCTATATTAGGTATCTATAGAGCCATAGAGATATAATATAAAGGTACTCGTATAAAGCGATAACGCAGCGCCTAATAATTTAGCACGAGTTTGTACATAGGTACTTGCTGATTTTTCGGCAAGCATCGAGTGGCACACACAGCGTAGCGGTGTGTATGTGTGCATCTTGTAACTTCGTTTTTGCTCAAAACGCCGTACGAACAAGAAGTGCGTGAAGACTAGCGTCTAACTGCTCATCACTGATACTATCTCTGTCGGGCACGATGCCAGGTGAGACAGCGTGCTTTTTGGCCACGCCCACCAGTGAGTTCGAGCCCACGACTAGTGCCACCTTAAGACCTATCCGTTGGGAGGCACTATTGCGGTCATTGAGCATAGTGCTTTGGTCCTCCAACGATTCTGCCATGAGGACTATATCGTCGGCAAATCGAAGGTGAGTGATGTACTCGCCATTGATGTTAATACCGTATCCTTTCCAGGCCAGCAGCTTGAAAACGTCTTCCAATGCAGCGGTGAAAAGTTTCTGGGATATAACTTCACCCTGTCTTATATATCCAACTGCAGAGAGGCAGTTGGATAGGTTTCGTACTCTGGTTCTGTACTCGGATAGCCATCGTAGCCCTACTGTACAAACACTTTATCACTTCGATATACCGACAGTCAACTTGGTACCGCTGAAGGGACTGCAGCATCGCCCAAATTTCGACGGAATCAAAGGCTTTCTCATAGTCCACATACGCAAAACATAGTGGCAAATTGTACTCCTCGGTCTTCTGTATAATTTTCCAAAGGGTATGTATGTGGTCAATGGTGCTAAAGCCTTTTTGGAAACTGGCTTGTTCGGGAGGTTGGAAGTCGTCGCATCTGCGTGCGAGACGATTCGTAATGACTCTCGAAAACAGGACGTAGACGCGGCTCGGAAGGGAAATCGGTCTGTAGTTCTTCAAGAGAGCATTGTCGCCTTTCTTGAAGAACAAGACCACCGCACTTCTGCTCCACAGCTCCGGAATAGTGCCAAAGCAGTATTAAAGTTGCATAAGTCCCGCCGCATGCATTTGGAGATCTATCTGTTCAGTTGCCTGTATGCTGTCAAATCTACTGAAGACTGCAGCTTCATTTCTCATCTAACAGCTATCAGTTTAAGAGTGTGATCGGAGAGATTTTGTGTTCTTCTGCGGAGTTGTACATATACCCCCCGATTATTATTTTAATTATTTATATATATTTAATAAGAAATAGAAATGCTCACACTAATTGCCGTTGACTTCAATCTAGCGAATATATCTTGGTCCTCTTCAGGTCCTGTCATGCTCAAGCAAGTTCCAATTGAATTACAAAATGCTACAATAAAGTTAATTGATCTATGCAAATTATCAGGACTAAATCAACATAATCTTGTTAGCAACAATAGTGGCAACATGCTAGACTTAGTGGTTAGTAACATAAGCATAGATGTTATCCGTTTTCAAATATATCTTGTATCTGAAGATTAATATCATCCTTGTTTATTGCTTGACGCGTCAAATTTATATTCTCAACTCCACCTAAAATTGACAAATGTGTACCTAATTGTTTGTTCCATTCATAGAATAACCCTGTTTGATATTCTAAATCACTAAAACATAATATTCGAGAAAAGCTCCTAAAGTATAAACATTGGAAAAAGTATTAAAATTCCAGTGATTCACCATTGGCCCCATTTGAGGGTGGCGTTTTTTAAACATAAGGAAGTTTTTTTTTTGTTTTTTGTAATAAAATACCTTACTATCTTCCAATAGTTTCATCAATAAAGTATTTTTGCAAGTTTTACTTCTCAGTCTCGTGTCGATACGCGTACGAGATAGTTGTGTACTCCGTGCGTTAAATTGTTTACTGTAAGTCAATCGACGATCTTATACTGCGCGTGATATCGCGCTGTCGAGCGTACCAAACCGGTTTGCTGTTTATCGTAGCGATGTATCTTATCTAAGTACCGGGCGTTCCGTCTGTTATTATAATGGACGAGTATAATGTGCGTAAGGAATTTAGCGCTGACTTACTGCGGACGTCGAGTAGCAGCCCTAATATGGAGTTAAATAAATCTGAATCTGAATTGGAGCAGCAAGATGATGAAATAATGTCTCAAGTACAGATGGATAGCGAGTTTTGTAATATAGGTTATACTAAAAGAAACATGGATGAAGAAGAAAATGAATGGATGTTTCTAAAGAGAAAAGAAAAGATTGTTAAATTTGAGAGCGACAAAATTGAAGTGTATATTTTAAGTAATGAGAGGTTACCTAAGCAATTTGGCTTAGCTAGGGTGTTGAAGGAACAACAAATTTTAGACATAATCAGAGTTAAATATTTAAACCCGTACAAGGTGCGTTTAGATATTACGAATGAGATGAGTGTAACCAAGTTGGAAACATGTAAAGCTCTGATTGAATGAGGTTGGAAAGTTCAAAAAGCTATGGAGAAAAGCGTTTCATATGGGGTTATTAGGGATGTTGATATGGAACTAGGTGATGAGGAAATCTTTAAGAACATTTTATGTCCCAACAATGCAGAACTTCTTTCCATCAAGCGACTGCAAAGACGAAGTGCATCAGGAAGTGGTTGGGTTCCTAGCGAGTCCATACAACTATGTTTCAAGGGATCGTTTCTACCAGCATATGTACATGTTGAGGGTTTGAGAATTAAAGTGGATCCATATGTGTTTCCGGTGTCATAATGTTCCCGATGTTGGAAACTAGGTCATACAATTAAAAAATCCCGAAATAATAAAATAGTATGTCCCAAGTGCGGCGAAAATCATGAGAATTGTAATATACTTACCTACAAGTGTGTTAATTGTGCAGGTAATCACATTTCCTTGACCAAGACCTGCCCAGCATATCAACGGGAGAAATGACTGAGGGAATTGATGGCAGAGTTTAACTGCACATATAGAAAAGCGCTTACAATTTTTGTTACACCCAACTCTCCGGTGCCAGAGACAAGCACCTCAAACAGTAAAATAACCATAAGACGGAAACTCCGCAGGCTCAGTCTACCTCTTATAACCAAGGCCGCGAACACAACCCGGTTACGTTTGCCCAGGTGGTTAAGACTGAGGCAACAGCACATAGCGAATCGGAACCGAAACATAACCCCCGGATCAAGAAAACACGACGGCAAGGCGCCAGGAGAACGGTCTCCCCTGAGCGTCACGTTAATTCCATGGATACGCAAACAATAGACAATTTGGAAGAAAAACCATCCCCAAAAAAGGAAGTGAATTTTAGTGAATTATTGAATAGATTGAGGGGGATTATTTTTTTAAGAAGTGCTTCTATGCAAGATAAGATAAAAGATGTTATAAAATGTTGTGTGGAATGGTTGATTTTAGTTGTTGTAGATAATATTTCAGATTGGCCTATTCTAAAATTATTACTGGACTATTTAAATGGATAGTACAAAAAAACACGTTAAAATAAATATTGTACAGTGGAATTGTCAAAATCTCAGACCCAAATTAGTTGTATTTGAACAGTTATTGTCACAGGAAAAGATTCACATTGCAGTCCTAAGTGAAACATGGTTAGAGCAGGATAGCCCATTAAAAATAAGTAAATGTAACCGTAGGGACCGCTTCGATTCCTACGGCGGAGTAGCAATAATTACCCACAAATCAGTTAAGTGTCGCTTACAAAATATACCAATGGTTAACCCGGGCATAGAGGTCCTTTATTTAAAGATTCAAAATTGTGTTTATATCGAAAATATTATGTCTGTTTACTGCCCTCCCTCTGTACATACAACCGTTAGTGACTGGGATCATTTACTATCTTTTAGCAATAAAAAATCGCTTATACTTAGCGACTTGAATGATCACCATAATACTTGGTCAATGAAGACAGATGCTAGAGGAGTTCAGATATTTGACACCTTAATAGGTAACTCGTTAATAATATTAAACAATGGTGGACCAACGCGCATTAGGTTAGTTAACGGTACCTTGCAGGAATACTCTCCGGATATTTCTTTAGCATCTGCGGATATATCTCTAAAACTCGATTGGGACACAATAAATGAAACATTAGGCAGTGATCATCAAATAATTAAAATATCTACTAATATTAGAACTAGTAGTGTGAAGTTTCGAAGAAGAAACTTTAAGAAAGCCGATTGGATGGGGTACAAAGATGCGCTTTATAGGAAGTTTTCAGTTATGTCACTACCTATAGACCTACAAAATGCATATAACTTATTCACTGAATGTATAAACGAAGCGGCTACAGAGCACATCCCTCCTATAAAAATTAACCAAGACCCAAGCAACAATTTTAAACCTTTATTTACCCTATTGGAATGCCACACTATCTAAAGCAGTCGCTGAACGACGGTTGGCACTAGCAAAATTTAGACGAAACTCTACCCCACAAAATTTAGATATCCGGAAAGATAAAATTTATATAGCGCAGAAATTAATACGAACAGCAAAAACAGCGCTTGGCAAGAATTCTGTTCTACAATTGATCAATCGGCCTCTCAAAATGACTTGTGGCGTAAAATAAAATGGTTGAAGAACTCACAACCCATTTATTGATAAAGATTTAGCTTCAGAGTTGATTAATACTTTGATTTTGTTTCCCCCATGAAACCTGTTGTTCTATCTAAGAACGAAAAACTGGAAATGAAAATCTCATTACAAGAATTAGAAAAGAGTATACGGCCAACTGACACGTCCCCAGGGGTGGACAATATTTCATACTCAATGGTTAAAAATATCCCAAATAATGGAAAGCACTTATTGCTTGATCTATATAACAAGTTTTTGTCAAGTGGTTTTGTCCCTAAACCAGGGAGAGATAATAGTTTTGTATCAGCATTACGACCCATTTCCATGATCTCGTGTATGTGTAAAAATTTTACACTATTATAAAAAAACAGATTAGATTGGTATATCGAAAAAAAAACCTTTTATTCAAATAACACAATAGGTTTTAGAAGAGGTCGTTCAACGTTAGAAAGGTTATTTAACCTTTCTAATTTGGTCTCTGAAATTCAGTTAGGCTTAACAGATAGAATAGCTACAATTGGTTGTTTCATAGATATAGATAACGCATACAATAACGTGGATATTTCTAGTGTAATTCAGGCTATGGATCGTTACGGTATAGGTTCAACTACGTGTAATTACTTATTGAATTTTCTCAGACAAAGATCATTAAAAATACAAGTTGACAATGCCATAATTTGCCGAAATACAGGTCGGGGCTTGGCTCAGGGGGACCCACTGTCACCATTGTTATTCAACATATTTACTGCACATATATGCAAAGAGGTACAAAATGTTCGCATATCACAATATGCAGATGACTTTGTTTTATATGTAGGCCGAAAAAATTTATTGGAAGCTGTTGACAATCTGCAGGAGGCGTTAGATTTAGTAAGTACACTACTTTTCAACATAGGTCTAAAAGTATCTCCTACAAAAAGTAAAGTGTGTGTGTTCTCCTGTGGATTTAGACGTACGTTAGTTGATTTAAAAATTAATGATATTTCTTTACAAGTGGTTGATAATATAAAATATTTAGGTTTGTGGTTGGATCGTGGTGTTAGATGGGGAAGGCATATAAATGAACTTGCGGAAAAAACGCTTAAGTTTTTAAATATTCTTAAATGTCTGTGTGGACCCATGTGGGGCCTACACCCATCACATTTGCGTCGTTTGTATATCGCAATCATAAGAAGCAGAATTTATTATGTTTGTTTCCTCTATGATAGTAGTTGTATAACGCACCTTAAAAAATTAGAACGTGTGCAAAATCAAGCTATGAGAGTTATTGGTGGATTTTTAAGAAGCACGCCAATACATGTAATGGAGAATGAATTTTGTATTGAGCCGCTACATATTCGAAGGTATTATCTGGCGGGAAAATTTTGGCTTAAAACAAAATCACTTTTAGATAATGAATTAATTGTAGTATTAGATAAGTTAGATGAATATTTTGTGGCTCATCCATTGCATAAGAAAAAGAAACCTCTGTTGGCAGTCGTACATAACTCTCTTAAAGGCTCTTATTCATATCTCAACGCAACTTGAAATGTTCTCCTTGGATACCTGGGTTAGCAATGTGGATCTTTGCGGCATTGTATTTCCTCTTATTGAAACAATTGATAAAGCTAAACACGGTTATAGCAATGTGGTTCTGAGACAAATATGTTTAAAGTTTATTGATGATAAATATTTGCAATCTTATAAAATTTATACCGATGGATCTAGCGATAATGATATTAACATAGGAGCTGCGTTTTTTGACCTTCAGTTAAACATATCAATGAAATTCAAAATTAATTCTAAAGTTTCAATAATGTATGCTGAACTGATAGCTATTTCAGAAGCTGAATCGTACATTGCATCACTCAATCACAAATATCAATATGTTATTTTGACAGACTCTAAGAGTGCTCTGCAACACTTGGCTCGATGTACCTCGAATTTTCGAGGAACACCGATAGCCTACAGTATTTTGAAGTCTATTGATAGTTTAACGAAAAAAAATATAACTGTTATGTTACAATGGATCCCTGCTCATATTGGCCTAGTAGGTAATGAAGTGGCGGATAGATTAGCGAAGGAAGCTTCCTCTGACGGTATTTTACTGCATTGTTTACCTTTTTTCGCACACTTTCTATACAAAGTAAAAGAAAGATGTGTCAGTTTATGGAAGGAATACTTTAATGAGAGATCTCTAACAAAAGCAATATGGTATAAAACTATTCAACCAAATCTTTCCCGTTCTTCATGGGTGGATAGGGCTAATATTGGCAGGACCGATATTATTACAGCTCTAAGGCTTCGATCGGGACACATACCAACGAACAGCTTTGCATTTTTCATGGGAAAGGTCGAATCCCCTAACCGTGTAGAATGTGGCCAATTAGAGGATGTATTGCACATTTTGGTGGAGTGTGTTCGTATCGAGGCTGAAAGAGTAAATTTTTGCAGTAAATTTAAATTTAAATAGATTAGATATCGGATTTTGTAACAGTATTCTGGCTTCGCCATTGTCTGAGGAAGTCAGAATGTTGTACAAAATGGTCCAAATTGGAATTAAAAGAAGATGAAAAAAATGTAAATACAATGAGGGTGGCATTATAATAGTTTTATAAAACCCTCTTTTAAAAAAAATTATTAAAAAAAAAGTTTTACTTGAAGTTTATAATTGGGTCCAAACGGGTTAAGTAATTTTGTATTAATTAATATGATGTATAAGTATCAGCTATTGTTGGTAAACTTAATAAAAAGAAAAAAAGAGTTTTTAAAGTTTTAATACACATATTTTTTTAAACACAACTAAAACAATATTAGCTTTTCAAAATTTATATTTTTACCAAAACACGGTTTTAAAATAGCTGTTAGATAATAATGATGATATGATTCTATTCTACCTAGTAGTCCATCAATGTAAGTACCTCTCTCCATATCACAAATAGCTTTTCAACTCTCTTGGGAATGTAAACCATAATTCATCATCATTACAGCCCTTCTCAAGTCCACTGCTGAACATAGGCCTCCCCCAAGGAATGACTCAATCCACGGTCCTGAGCCACCTGCATCCATCGACTTCCTGCATTCTTAGCATTCCTGCATTCTTGAGAGATTACGACTTTCACTGCTGGTCGTATAAGGAAGTTCAAGTTTTATCAGCGAGCTATAGAGATGGCTATGTTCGGGGTTTCTCTGCGTTACAAACTTAGAAATGAGAATATCCGCAGTAGAACCGGAGTAACCGACATAGCCCAACAGATTAGTAAACTGAAGTGGCAATGGGCCGGCTATATATCTCGAAGAACCGACAAACGATGGGGAAGAAAGATTCTCAAGTGGCAGCCTCGTACCGATAGGTGAAGTGTGGGGCGGCTCCCCACTATTTGAAAATAATTTTAGTAATTTAGGTCACACTTAATAGGGATAAAGTATTTAAGTCTAGGATCTTTTAAAACCTCTTATTCGTTTTGGAGATGCATGAGATTTTAGTTCATTCATCATACAAAATCTATAAAGTTTTGTTCAACTTTGACTTATCAATTCATGGAATAGTCTACAACAGGACTTAACCTCAAATTTGCTATTGATAATTTAATAATTTAACCACTACATTGCATTGTTTTAAAACTTGATACGTTATCAATGATGCAACATTGTTGCTTTAAAATTAAGATGCCCTTCTTTATATCACTAAAAAAACAAACCGCATGTAAGGTCAATAATTGTGGCTAGCTATCTAGTATAAAAGAGCAGTGCGAAATTGCAACGGCACAGTTGTACTGGCGACGGTACTGCTACACCATGGGGAGGATCGCATTTTTATTATTAGGTCTTGCCGCCTTGGCTGCGGCTCGACCAGAGATGGACGACCAGAATTTTGGTAAGACCTCCTCTAAAATATGTAATTTTTAAAATAATTTTAACAATTTACTATAAGTTTAAATAACGTCTTTCTAGTTAACATGGACATTAAGCAAAGGCAAATTTTCATCTTGAAATTGCTAAACCATGTTACTGAACCGGTCATGTACAAGGAAATCGAAGAAATCGGCAAGAACTTTAAGATCGAAGAGAACGTCAACTTATTTACCGCAAGTATTTTGTATTACAAACTAAAATATTTTAGCACAACTATTTGAGCAAAACCGAGGAGTAATTTTGTTCATATTTTACAGAGAACTGACGTCGTTAAAACTTTTATCAACAATTTTAACATCGGAATGTTGCCCCGCGGTGAAATATTTACCATCCACATGGACAGACAACTAAAGGAGGTGGTATCCATGTTCCACTTGCTTTACTACGCAAAAGACTTCACCACCTTTATCAAGACTGCTTGTTGGATGCGTCTATACTTGAATGAAGGAATGTTCGTTTATGCTCTAACAGTAGCCGTCAGGCACCGTGAAGATTGCAAAGGCATTATTCTGCCTCCTCCCTATGAAATCTATCCTTACTACTTTGTTCGTGCTGATGTCATCCAAAAAGCTTATATGCTTAAAATGAAGAAAGGGTTACTCGATCCTAAGCTCTGCGATTTTTACGGCATTAAAAAGACTGAAAAAGATGTATACATAATTGATGAGAACATTTATGACCGCCGTGTTTACCTTAACGATGAAGACAGGCTCAGATACTTTACTGAGGATATAGATCTTAACACTTATTACTACTATTTCCATGTTGACTATCCATTCTGGATGAGAAATGACATGTTCGATAAACTAAAAGTAAGTAGGAGGTGGGAACTGAACCTCTACATCTGTCAGCAAATCCTTGCCAGATACTACTTGGAGAGACTTTCCAACGGTTTGGGTGATATTACTACCTTGACTTGGAACAAACCAATCAGGAAAGGATACTGGCCTTGGATGCTCTATCAAAATGGTGTTCAATTCCCTATGAGACCAAACAACTACGTTCTCGTTGGAGATAATGATATAGACTTTGTTCGCTTGGTAGAAAATTATGAAATGATCATTACAGAAGCTATTAGCAAGGGTTATGTTGAAGTGAGTATATTCGTAATATTATATACAGCTAACGAACCAAATAAAATCTATCGAAATCTAATAAAATGTCACCTTGCAGGTCAATGGAATCAGATTACAATTAATGAAACCTGAAGATGTAGAAATGCTTGGCAAGATATTATACGGAATTATTGACAAAAATGACGTAGACAATTTCCGTATTGATGCCTACCGCTATCTGCTGATTATGATGAAATCAGTAATGGGACTTAACACAGTGATTAACGATAAGTAAGTAATAGTTATACTTTAATTTCAATACAACGCAATTTTGTTTTTCTGCAATATTTTATATTAAGTAACTCGCGTGTCGAATAAATTCGTAGTCGCCAGTCAATCGTCCCGCCACCGCATGTCGTACAGTACAGTTTAAGAATTTCAGTCAGTAATATTAGTTTTTATACTTTATCTGAAAAACTAAACCAAAACGCTTATAAAAAGGGTATGCGAACCAAATTCATTATTTTACGTGGTATAGCCACGCTGCAGCTATATTATGGTTATAGCGCGAATGGTTCATCTCGACCGGAAAAGGACCACGTTTTCACAGAATACCAGCGTTAAATATCACCTTAATGCTCTTGTGTTTCGTATAGTGAGTGTAGAGAATCGGAGAAACTTTTTAGTGGACACGAGGCATTACATCTCAGTCCTCAGGCGTTGTCACGCATCTGCATTTTGATTCTTAATCGAGAATAAATAAATATGTATATGGACCACAGCATCCATTAACCGTCAGGTGGAGTATGTGCTCGTTTTTCAACCTTATTCTATAAAAATATTCTTTATTATTACTCAAATAATATATCTATTTAGATAGGGAACTAAAATGTTGTACAGTTTTGGCTTGTATTAATGGAAAGATGAATAACGCTTGCATGGATTTACGAATCTTAAGGTTGAATCCCATCTGGAGCAAACATAAAATGAGCCTATGTTAATTTGGGTACGGGTATTTTAGAACTTGTGGCACTGAATCTCCTGTTGTTAATATCTTGTCATTGATGCGAATATTCTAACGATATTGGAGGACATCATCACTTGATGACTCGTTAACACAGTAGCAAAGTGCAGGGCCGCGGGTTCAAATTCCGTACGAAACCAAATGTTTGTATTGGATATAATAATTGTTCCTTGTCAGGATGTTTGTACAATTTATGCAAGTAAACGCCTCCACGATATAGGACAAAATACTACAGGTGTTATTTTTTATTCTTAAATATTAATATTAATACATATATATTAGGGGGATGAGTCGCTCCCGTCCGTAGGCATCGACCACCTAATCCTAGGCCCACCCTACATGTGTCCCCCGCGTGGTGCTAAACAAGCGACAAAGCCGAAAGATCAGACTTGGCTCCTCGCCGTGTGGTAGCGGCGTAAAAATACCACCAACTACTTTCGCACCATCAGGCACAAAAGAAAAGAAACGGCCCCGAGTTCCCGGCGCCCCGTTAATGGGGCAAAGGTTCAAAGAATCTCCGGGAGGAAAACCGGCAACGAGGTTCACCACCCGTCAAGTTTTGTCTCCCGGCGGGGCAAAAAGTGGATTGCAGAAGCCCGTCTCGCTACACTGAATGTATGTGGAGCAATGAATGATAAGATGGACAAAGTATGTGATATTATGTATGATAGAGGAATAGATGTGTTATGTGTAAATGAGACGAAACGGAAGGGAAAGGATGCCACTATACATGGATGTATACCGCGTACTGGTCTGGTGTAGACGAGACAGAGCGGGCATGCCAGGAATTCGGTATCATCCTTTCAGAAAGAATGGGTCATTGTGTGAAAGAGTATGAATGTGTAAGCCCGAGACTGTTATCGATACAAATTAAAGTGGGCTTAAAGAAGTTGTTTGTTCTAGGGGTCTACGCCCCAGACATGTATAAGCCCACTTATATCCGAGAGCAGTTTTGGGAGATGGTAAGGATGGTGCTAATGAAATGCAAGGGTAATGAAAATATTTTTATATTAGGAGATTTTAATGGAAGGGTTGGCGTGAAGAGGCTTCGTTATGAAAGGATATTGGGAACGTTTGGTGATGAAAGCATTGATGATAATGGTGAAAGCCTCATTTCTCACCGTATGTGTGGAAAAGAATATTTTTGTAACGAACACTTTCTTTCGTCATAAGAAAATTCACATGTATACATGGGAAAGAGGTGGTGATAGAAGCATTATAGATTTCATAATTGTGGATGAAAGAATGAGAAGCGCAGTGGTAGATACAAGGGTTTACCGGGGGTCCAACGTAGGGACGGATAATTACTTGGTATTATGCCAAATTAATGGTCTATTCAGACGTTGGCGGCATCGGACGTCTTTGTCTAACACCTCGTTACAGCGTATAAGAACAGAGAGGTTACAAGATGAAGGTGTGAAAGAGATATTCAAATGTAGACTGAGAGAAAATATAAGTGGTATGGATGAATTGTCAGGATCAACGGGGCCTACTCCGACTGGTTTGGCATCCATAAAGGTGTCAGACAGGGCTGTGTGGCTTCCCCGTGGCTGTTCAACCTATTTATGGACAGTTGTTTGAAAAATTTGAAAGTTGAAGAATGCGGGTTAAGAATGGGTGAGTTAACCGTCAAATACCTTTTGTACGCCGATGATCAAGTCATACTTGCGTCGTCGGCGGCCGAGTTGCAAATGATGGTTACATTAATGAACAGGTCATTAAAAGAAAGGGTAATGAAAGTGAACGCAAGTAAGACGAAAGTTATGGTTTTTGAAAGAGAAGAAAGTAAAACGATATGTGAAATAAAAATAGAAGGGGAATTGGTCGAGCAAGTAGATGAATTTGTGTATTTGGGATGTGTATTTAGCAGGGATAGTAGATATGATAAGGATATAGAACGACGAGTGAACGCTAGAAATAAAGTAAATGGGGCTCTACACTCTGTTGTGGAAAGTCAGAATGTGTCCAAAAAGGCACGTATGGCAATTCACAATGCTGTATTAGTCCCTACTTTAATGTATGGTAGTGAAAGTTGGGTGTGGCAGAAGAAGCACGAGAGTAGAATAAATGCTGTACAAATGCGGTCATTAAGGAGTATGTTAAGGCTGAATCTGAATGACAGAGTGAGAAATTGTGTGATAAGAGAAGAGTGTGGTTTGCAAGATGGTGTTGTGACCAGGATTATGAAAGGAATGCTTCGGTGGTTTGGTCATGTAGAAAGAATGAATGAGGAAAGAGTGACAAAGCAAATTTATGTGGCAGAGGTGAACGGCAGAGTCTGGAAGGGACGCCCTAGGTGAAAATTTATCGACCAAATTGGCGATATATTGAAAATGGGCCAACTTAAGAGTACCCTTAACCGACGAGCGTGTATGCGTAGGTATATGGATGCCAAATGGAAGTCCATAGTCTCTGCCTACCCCTTTGGGTGACAGGCGTGATTGTTTATATTATGTATATTAATAACAATAAATCATTCAAATTTCAATACGCTCTTCGTCGTGCTACATCATATATTTAAAGGATAAAGCAATTTTTTTCATGTAAAATGAGGAAACCGGCCCTTATAACCAAATTGATTACAAAGTATCTTAAAAATTAATTAAAGAGTCGATAATAATATAGATTCTTGAAAGGGAAAATACTAGCCTATAGCTGTTATGAAAGAAAATTCAACTTCGCCTATTTTTTTATTTGCTATAAATTAATATTATATTTTTTAATGCATTGAAAGCAGGTAAAAACAGTCTTATTTTTCTTCTTTTTATAGATACTTCGTTACACCAACAGTGCTCGATATGTACCAAACTGCTCTTCGTGATCCTATTTTCTATCAACTCCAGAAACGTCTTTGCAACTTCCTGATCTTGTTCAAAGCACGCCTTCCCTTCTACACGAGAGAGGAGCTGTACTTCCCTGGAGTTAAGATTGACAACGTTGTGGTAGACAAGCTAGTGACTTACTTCGATGATTATTTGATGGATATGACGAATGCCGTAACGCTCAGTGATGAGGAGCTTAAGAAGACTACATCAGATATGGTATTCTTCGTACGTAAGCGACGTCTCAATCATCAACCATTCAAAGTCACTTTGGATATTTTGTCCGACAAGACCGTAGACTGTGTAGTAAGGCTGTTCCTCGGACCTAAAGAAGATCAGTTCGGACGCTTGACCGATCTCAACCTTAACCGCGTTAACTTTGTTGAATTAGATTCCTTCTTATACAAACTAAACACTGGAAAGAACACTATTGTCAGGAACTCCATCGACATGCATAACTTGGTACGTGATCGCGTTATGACTCGCGATTTGTGGAAGAAGCTTCAATCTGTAACTGATATGCGAGACCTCCTTATGAAGGACTTAAGGAACTACCATACTGGTTTCCCTACCAGACTTCTGCTTCCAAAAGGTCGCGTCGGTGGTATGAACTTCTTGTTTTATGTGATTGTGACGCCATTGAAGCTAGTAGATAACGTTGACATGAGCATTCTTGATACTAACCGTAAGGACCTAGTTGTCGATTTCAGGTCTACTGTTCTTCTCGACAAGATGCCATTAGGTTTTCCATTTGATCGTGAAATCGATATAACTAAATTCTTTACTCCCAACATGAAATTCGTCGATGTAGTAATCTTCCACAAGAAACAAGTTTGTGACATGAAGACTCGGTGGGATCGTTGGGTGATGAAGGATTACAACATGGCTGACCGAACATTCGTTGGTACCGACAACTACTTTGTTGGTGTCGACATAAACACCAAAGTTGACAGAGACGTAAACATGTTCGACTTGTAAGCACTAATAAGCGGTTCTTCTGATTCTAAATAACAATTATTGAAAACAATTGGAAATTATGAAATAAATGTCAAGTCATCATAAAGTTTGTTTTATTATTGACAGACCTTAAATTTTGAACATGTAAAAAGTACTAAGATTTACCACTCTAATAGCACATTAATAATTCTTGTCGGGAGAAGAGGCAATGTAAAGAAAAATAAATTATTAAAATATATTGATTATCTAAATACTTTAAATGTACATACATTTATCTTGTTTACGTTGCCTTACATACAGGTTTGGCCACAGGAAAATAAAATAAGATAAAATTTAAATTTATTAATGACTATTATCTATTCATGTAATAATAATTTAAACTTGACATTTAATTGTAATAATGACATTATTTATGCAACTGCTAAAAGAGTAATCACTGCAAATAAGCAAAAAATAAAACAATCTATACTTATAATAAATCTGTAGAGAGGTCAATTCTGTACATGAAATATATTTCCAAAATAACTATCAGGGGGTGATTAGTGATCGATACTGATGCCAAAAATGCAAACAGTAAAATTTTTGTCTGTTTGTCTGTCTGTCTGTATGTTCGTTATAGAAACAAAAACTACTCGACGGATTTTAACGAAACTTGGTACAATCATTCTTCATACTCCTGGGCAGGTTATAGTATACTTTTCATCACGCTACGAGGATCAATAGGAGCAGGGCAGTGAAGGTAAATGTTGGGGAAACGGGAGAAATTACTCCATTTTTTAAGCTTCCGTCGCGTGTGCAGCCTTAATGGTTAAAGCTACACAGAAATCATGTATAACGGAAATGTTCTCCTTAAAATTATATAAAAAATATCCCACGACAGCATATGTCTATCTTTTATAGTTGACTCACAATAACACGTAACTCCTGATAGCTTAGCAGTTCGGAGCTTGATTATATTTGTCACTCTTACGTTTATAACACTCTCACTCATCCCTAATTAAAAAAAGTTAACATTATTATCTATTCAATAAAAAAGAATCATAGAAATAGGTATAGAAACACCAAAGTTATACATGAAATACGCTAATAAGCCATCGCGCGTGAATACTGAATCACGCTATAAAGATTATTTTTGTGTAACGGTCGCCGCGCACGACGCGGCTCGCGGCGGAGGAGTGCAGCGGGGGTCCGAGTGCGAGCTTCATACAATATTTGGCTGTTGATGCGAATAGACGTTCAGAGTGTTCGACCTTATTGACAGACAATAATTGATTTTAACAAACCGTGCTTATCAGCGCGACTTTTAGTCTACTCTTACGTTTAATAATTTATTTTTAGATTTCTTTGGTTGTTATTTTATAAAATAGGTATTAGTTATTTTGGTAGTGTTTAAATATTTCTTAGTATTAGCTTAATTATAAATTAAACTTTTTTTTTATTTAGCTGTAGTTTAAACAGGTTTCCAATAGGTTATTTCATTCTATTAGACGTAGTTTAGGTACCTACTTATATATTTTTAAGAATTTAATTTTGGATTTAAGGATTTATTTAGGATCCGTTTTATTATTTAAGTAGGCATTTAGATTTTTTTAAGTGTATGGTAGCTATAGTTAGGACCTCTAACGTAGATTATTTTGTTAGGTAACTGAATGCCGTCGATTAAAAATAAAATACACAATGCCACCTAAAAAACGATTATCTTTATCTCGAAATTCGAGAGAAGCTAAGAGAATGAGAAATGTGCGTTCTCAAGAATCGGCAGAGGAAAGAGCACATCGGTTAAACTCTATGAGAGTTAGTGCCTCAACTTCTCGAGCCAATGAAAGCTCTCCAGAAAGAGAGATGCGATTAGCAGCTGACAGAGCGAGACGAGCTACATCACGGGCGTCTCAAAGTTCTTCTCAACGAGAGCTAAGGCTTACCATTGACCGAGAACAACATGTGTTATCCCGAGAAGCTGAAACTGCTTCACAACGAGAATTGCGGCTCACAGCTGACCGCGAACGGCATAGATTATCTCGCGAGTCCGAAACCTACACTGAGAGGGAATTACGTCTCACAGCTGACCGCGAACGGCATACATTATCTCGCGAGTCCGAAACCTACACTGAGAGGGAATTACGTCTCACAGCTGATCGCGAACGGCATGTACTATTCCGTGAGTCCGAAACCTTCACTGAGAGGGAATTACGTCTCACAGCTGATCGCGAACGGCATGTACTATCCCGTGAGTCCGAAACCTACACTGAGAGGGAATTACGTCTCACAGCTGATCGCGAACGGCATACATTATCTTGCGAGTCCGAAACCTACACTGAGAGGGAATTACGTCTCACAGCTAATCGCGAACGTCATATTTTATCTCGAGAATCTGAAACTTTTACTCAATATGAAGACCGTTTGACAAATGATAGGGTGCACCATAATATTATTCGATCTCTTGAAAATGAACATGAGCATGAACAAGGACTAGAGTCGGGACGCGAATATTACAATTCTTTGAGATAAGAACGATTAATAAGTTTGTCTAATGAAAGATTAAGAATTGAAAATATTCGGTCTCTTGAAACGGACGAACAGCGAGAGGCCCGTCTTACTGCAGACAGATTTCGACATAGTCTTAATGACTTAGATGTACACATAGAAGATCAATCTACAAATTTGGTGGCGTGGTCCGACAAATATAAAAGTGGGTTTGCTTATAACCTCACAATTGATTACAGATCATCTTCTGTAATAGGCGATATGAACGTAGTATGTTCTTTTTGTAATGCTTCAAAGTGGAGTAAGGAGTCGGCTGGTTTCTGTTGTTCTGGAGGTAAAATAAATTTGCCTTCATTCGAAGATCCACCGGAATCTTTGAAGTCACTACTTTTAGGGGAACATGTGCAATCTAAACAGTTCTTAGACAATATTCGCACTTATAATAGTGCGTTTCAAATGACATCCTTTGGTGCTCAACAAATCTCAGAAGGTCCTTTCATACCTACATTTAAGATACAAGGTCAGGTTTACCATTTGATAGGATCCCTTTTGCCTGAAAATCAACCTAAGTTTCTTCAAATATATTTTGTATCCGACTACAACGAACAGTCGAATATAAGAAATCAATATTTCCCGAATTTAAATATTGAACTTATTTCACAACTTCAGAACATGTTGCATCAGGTTAATTCGTATGTATGCAGTTTTAAATCGGCATTAGAAACTCTTCCTCAAGATGGTGATAACAATTATAAAATTGTTATAAATGCTGATAGGCGTCCAACTCAGGAACACCCTGTGCGTTATAACGTTCCATCCACGAATGAATTGCTGTGGTATTGGTCGACCAGGAATGTGGTAGGCGTGATATCGTTATCCGTTCCAGAGACAATCGTTTGCAACGTATTTACGAAACCCACAGGGCTTACGACAGTTTGCAATATCCTTTGATATACTCTCGAGGGGAAGATGGTTATAATTTCGCTTTATACCAAAGTGATCCGCGTACAGCGGCACCTAATTATAATAAAAAGATGTCATGCCTTCAATTTTATTGTTACCACTTGCAAGTGAGACGGAATAGATTTGTATACTTTCATAGTTTTCGTGGCTTATTCAATCAGTTTATTGTTGACATGTACGCAAAAATTGAAACCGAAAGATTAGTTTATATACAATCTAATCAAAGGCAACTGCGCGCTGAAGAATACGTGCACCTTCGCGACGCCATGCAGCAAGATAACGATACGGTGAATATGGGCCGTTTAGTTATTTTACCCTCTTCTTTTACTGGTGGTCCACGCTACATGCACGAACGTACTCAAGATGCTTTTTGTTACGTAAGAAAATATGGACGTTCCGACTTATTTATTACTGTAACTACCAATCCCAAGTGGGATGAAATCACTCGGGAGCTTATTGAGGGTCAAGCACCGCATGACCGCCATGATATTATCGCAAGAGTTTTTCAGACATTTTTGGAGATGTATTGTGTTATATGTATAGTGTTGAGTGGCAAAAACGCGGCTTACCTCACGCACATATCCCGCTTTGGTTAAAAGATAAGGTTCGAGGCTGCTTATCAACGAGGTGTCTTTAATCGTAGACGCCGTGACAGGCCTGTAGATGGCGAGTCAGGTATTTTCAAAGAACATGTTCTTGGTAGAGTGTATACCGTTCATCCTAACAACGCTGAGTGTTTCTATTTGCGATTATTATTACATACAGTGCGAGGACCAACATCATTTGTAGATTTGAGAAAAGTAGACGATGTTGTTTATCCAACTTATCATGCAGCTTGCCAAGCGCGTCGTTTGCTTGAAAATGATGAGCATTGGGATGACGCTTTAGCAGAATCCTGTGTTAGTGATAATCCACGACGGTTACGCCATTTATTTGTAACATTACTCACATTTTGTAATTTGTCAGATGCTGTACAATTATGGGAAAAATATAAAGAAAAATTTGCAGAAGACTTTCTTCGGAATATATCTCACAATGATGAAGACGCAACTAATGATAATTTCCGTGATCTTGCCATAAATCTGTGCTTATTAGCTCTTCAGGAAGACTTAACAGCAGTAGGCGGTAAATCACTCTGTGAATATGGTTTGCCAACACCAACCTCAGTCGGAGAGGTTACCAATAGGGGAATATTCTGCAGAGATTGGTTACAACTCAATGGA
Organism: Parnassius orleans; assembly: GCA_029286625.1. Classification (NCBI taxonomy): domain Eukaryota; kingdom Metazoa; phylum Arthropoda; class Insecta; order Lepidoptera; family Papilionidae; genus Parnassius; species Parnassius orleans. The sequence goes on from JAGSMP010000093.1 coordinate 357,866, forward strand.
ACTGCTGGCAACATTAGAAAACGGTGTCCCAATGATGACTGCAGAACAACGTTCAGTCTATGATCGCGTGTGCGAGTGTTCAGAATAATTTGGGAACAATATGGTTTTTAGATGCACCTGGAGGAACTGGGAAAACCTTTTTGACTAAATTAATATTAGCTTATGTTCGAAATCAGCGTAAAATTGCTCTTGCCGTGGCTTCATCAGGTATAGCTGCAACATTGCTACCAGGAGGTAAAACTGCTTACACTATGTTTAAAATACCAATTGATTTAGATCGCACGGAAAGTCCAACCTGTAGTATTTCAAGAAATAGCGACAAAGCTAAGGTATTACGTGAGTGTAATTTAATCATATGGGATGAATGTACGATGGCCCACCGAAAAGGAGTAGAAGCGGTAGACAGAACTTTAAGGGATATAAGACAAAATGATCGACCAATGGGCGGTATCACGGTTTTATTTTGTGGTGATTTCCGACAAACCTTACCGGTAATACCACGGGGAACCCGAGCTGATTAGGTTAGAGCTTGCCTAAAAAGCTCTTATTTGTGGCGTGATATACAATCGGTACATTTGACTATAAACATGCGAGTGATAACTGGAGATAACCCGGATGATCGTCAATTTTCTGATAAATTATTAAAGATTGGGGAAGGTACCTATCCATAACTACACAAAGGAAAACTTATTCTGACGCCTGAGTTATGTTGTATAGTGAAATCCCAACCACATCTTATATCGTCGGTTTACGGTGACGTAACAATTATATTAAATAGGGACAATTTTTGGCTATGCGAAAGATCCATTTTAACTCCTCGCAATGACCAGGCATCTGAGATTAATAACAAAATACTGTCGAATATACAGGAGGAAAGCAAAGTTTATAGTTCAATAAATAGAATGGTCGATGAACAAGAAGCCACTAATTACCCGATAGAATTTTTAAATTCTTTCAATATGTCCGGACTTCCTCCTCATGAAATTTGTTTAAAAATTGGCATTCCGATTATTCTGCTCCGAAATTTAAGACCACTACAACTTTGCAATGGAACTCGGCTAAAAGTAACCCAGTTGCAACAAAATATAATCAAGTCTCAATTTTAAACAGGTTGCGGTGCAGGAGAAACTGTCTTTATTCCCAGAATTCCCATAATACCAAATAATTTTCCATTCCAATTTAAAATAACGCAATTCCCAGTATCATTGTGTTATGCAATGACAATTAATAAGGCTCAAGGGCAGACTTTTCGTGTTGCTGGAGTAGATCTCGGTGTCAGTTGTTTCTCGCATGGTCAGTTGTACGTTGCTCTTTCTCGGGTTATCAGTTCTAGAAATCTTTATGTTCACGTGCCGGACGGGTCAACTTTCAACATAGTTTACCCGGAAGTTTTGCGCTGAAGTATTTTGTTCTATAAGTACTTAAGCCTCATGTGAACGTGATCTAAACAATATTACCAATATATTAATTTAATAACACACAAGGAGTTACACTCCATCCAAAGCCCAGCGACACTATAACATATATAGGAATGACGTCTTAGCAAAAGTTGTTTAGTCTGATGGGCATTTCCTGTTGACTTACAAATATGAAAGATCTAGAACGTCTCGAATCGTCTCGCGAATCACGTTGTTTTCCCGTCCCCGGGCTCTTAGAATTCAAGATCAGACGTTTCAGATCTTCGATTTTGACGACCCCGTTTTCGCTGGCATAAGCAACAGGATCCGCGTACGAAGCCGCGAGCAGAAGCTAGTTATACGTAAAATTGAAACAAAATGCACCGTGGAAAGCGAGACTACAGAAAAAAGTAGAGGATTTTAGAAGAGATTTAGGCAGACTAGTAGAAATTCAAAGAGGAAACTATTATACTAAAAAAAAATTTAAGAATTAAAAATATGTTAGCTAATAAATATAATATACGAAATGATCAAGATTTAGACAATAGTGTAGAACTAGTTAAACAGAAAATAAAAGCACTGGCGTGGTGAATTAAAAGATATGATGATATAAACAATAGAAATTTAGAAAATGAACTATTTCAAGAAAATCAATACAAATTTTTTAGATTTGTTGATGGTCAACAACGAATTTCAACACATATTCCATTAAAAGAAGATGTTCAAAATTTTTGGGAATCAATACTATCTGAACCAGTATCATATAACAATAAGGCTAGGTGGATCAAGAAAATAGAAGAGTCAATGAATGAAATAGTAGAACACATGTTTAACGAAATAAATGAGGATAAAGTAAATAGTGCTATAAGGGGATTACATAATTGGAAAACGCCAGGAATTGATAAAATACATAACTATTATCTTAAATACCTTACAATTATTTGATAGGATTTTGAAAGGAATGGAATCTGTCGAACAATGTTTTACAACTGGAGTGGTAATATTAATCCCTAAAAATGAGAACACCCTAGATCCAAAGAACTGGAGACCGATAGCCTGCTTACCTACCATGTACAAACTCTTAACGTCCATAATTTCAAACGAACTTTATACGCACTGTGATAGAAATAATATTATAACTCCTGAACAAAGAGGATACAGACGTTACGTCAGAGGTCGCAAAGATCATCTCATGATTAAGAAGGCTATATTGGAAGATGCACAACAGAATCAGAAAAACTTATGTATGGGTTAGATAGACTACCAAAAAGCCTTTGACAGTATATCACACGAGTGGTTACTAAGATTACTGGATATTTATAAATGCCCACCTGCTAACAAAAGATTTCTCCAGATGGTCATGCCCAAATGGAATGTTATCATGACAGCCTCTGGCGCGAATGTCTTCGTTACTACAGATCCCATATAGATTCATCGTTGATTATTTCAAGGAGATTCACTGTCACCTATTTTATTCTGCTTAGGTATTAATCCCGTTTCTCAAATTCTAAAACATATGAATCTAAAGGATACAAATTTATAGACAATACTACGATCAACCATTTATTATATATGGATGATTTAAAAATATATGCTTAAAATTAAAACAATCTTAGAGTTTTAATAGACAGTATAGAAATTTTTACAAGAGACATAGAGATGACTTTCGGCTTGAATAAATGTAACATTTTGCATATGGTAGTAGGTAAAAGAAGAGAACATTAAGGGACGGGTCATGTATTACTAAATGGAAACGAATTTGAACACTTGAAAGCAGGAGAACATTATAAATATTTAGGTATGAATGAAGCGGGTAAAATAGACCATAACGAAGCTAGACAACAAGTACAAAAAGAATACTTACGTAGAGTAAAATCTCTTACTAAAACACATCTATAATGCTAGGAATCTACTAAAGGCAATAAACTTATACGCAATCCCAGTGCTCCTGTATTCATTCGGTATTATAAACTACAAAAATTCTGATTTAAGAAAAATTGATATAAAAACGAGGAAAATTTTAACAATGAACAAGGCACACCAACCAAAAGCAGAAATTGAAAGACTTTACTTACCGATTGAGATATAGAAATGCTTTATAAAACTCAGATTATAAAATATAGCAAGTATCTAGAATCAAGAAAATATTATTTTTTAGAAGCAAGCAATTAGCCTACAAATACTTAATTGTATGACGCCAAAAAGTGACAATAAAAATTATTTACACCTGGTGCATCAAAATATAAAAGACATGATAGGTAAAGAGCTAGAAATTGAATTGTTCTTAAATAGCAACAATATTCACATTTTATGTATTACTGAACATTGGTTAAAAGCTTATAACTTAAAGTTTAACTTCAGTAATCACCAGGTGGTCAGTTCTTTCAATAGAGAAACGGTTTTAAGAGGTGGCTCCTTAATATTAGGTAGTAAATTATTATCATCTAAAGAACGATAAGATATTGTGAGCCTCTCTGTCGAGCGAACTGTAGAAATGGTATGTGTTGAGTTTGAGCACCTTATTGTTGTGAGCGTTTGTCTACATACACCCATGTTCTATATATGATTTTTTTTAAATTATGGAGGAAGTTTTTGTAAAGCTTAATAAACAGAATAAATATGTGGAGACTTTAATATCAATCTCCTAGAAGCTTCCTCCACCAATCTCCAATATTAAATTTTAGATCATTGGTAAAATCATATGGTCTTTTTAATTTATTTTTAGAGCCAACGCGTATTGCTGAATCTAGTATCAACATGTATAGATAACATTTTTACAAATGTTAAGCCGTTGCATAAATGTATAATTCAAAAATTGAGTTCTGATCACTGTGGACAATTAGCTTAGATGTAACATGATGTCCTATTTTTTTGTATGGAACATTGTTTAAGCTTATTTGCAATAATTTTGATAATAATTTTACTTCTAAAATATTCTCCTTGAACAGTCGGAAGGCATTCAATGAATGGGCGACAGTAGGAGTCCATAAGAGCAGACAAAAGTTATATGAACGTTACCATGAAAAATAACTCTGAAAAAAGTAGTAACATTTCTTTTCCTCTTAATGACCTTAATTCTCATTTTTCAGCTGCTTCTACATTATCTGCTATCATTAAGTCCACTACAATTTCAGAAATTACTTCTTTGGCCACATCTCAACATGAACCACTTTCATTTTCGTTTGTCTCTGTCAACGAAGTTCGTAAAACTTATGTATCTATTACATTCAAAGCAGTGAGCTGTGGTAATGTGAGTCGCCTCATGATGTCTTCTGTTCTCAAAACTTTATCTTAGTCATAACTCACATAATCAATTTTTCTCTGTTGTCTGGGGTCTTTCCTGCTTCTTGGCGTAAAGCTCATCCCTACATCCCTGTTCCCAAAATTGCAATCCCCATTCAACTCAACAACTATATACCTATTTCTATCTTAACCTTTCTATTGAAACTTCTTGAATCTATAGTTCACCAACAATTGTCTGCCTTTATTTGTAGAAATAACTTACTATCTAAGTTTCAATCTGGCTTTCTTCCTGGATACAGCACAGCCACTGCACTTCTCAAAGTCACAGAGGACATTCGGGAGGGCATGGAGAATAGAAAGGTCACAGCTCACAGTACTTGTATTGATTGATTTTACAAATGGTTGACCATGATATCCTCCTCACCTTGCTTCAAAATCTGAAATGTTCGTCTACTGCTATAGACTGGTTTTCTTCCTACCTTTATGGCCGTCAGCAATCTGTCATTAATGGTCGTGACATATCTGACTGGTGTCAACTCTCCACTGGCGTGCCACAAGGTGGAATATTATCTCCACGTCTGTTCTCCATTTTCATTACGAGTAACTTTCTCTCTTCTCAACTTAGCTGCTCTTACCATCTTTACGCTGATGACCTGCAAATGTATGTTCTAGCCGACTTCAACTCTTTATGTGACGCTATTGTCATAATATGGATTTAACCAATCTCCACAATTGATCTCGTAAGTTTGGTATTAGTGTGAACCCCAATAAATGCCAAGCTATAATAATTGGTAATGCTCAACAATTGTGTAAGCTTGACGTCCATTGCGTTCCACTAGTCACGTTTGATAATTCTATCATACCATATTCTGACAGCGTTATAAATATGGGTGTTTACGTTGACACAACCTTATGTTTGTCCACCCAAATTCAGAATATCAGTGGTTCTGTTTGTGCTAAGCTCAGTGCTTTGAACCGTCAAGATAATGATAACTCTATATCTATATAGATAAGGACGGTCAAGCTATGGAACTCACTTCCACATGACATACTTGCTAGCTCTTCTCTTGATATATTTCGGAATAGAGTAAAGAAACATTTTCTATCAACTTAAAATTATAAATATTCATATATGTTATGTATTTATATGTATAATTATAATTTTATATATATGTATATAATTATGTATATATATATATATATATATATATATATATATATATGTATAATTAACAGACATAGGAAAATAAATTATACTTATATTTTATACACTTATATGTTAATTGTTAACTGTAACTTATAGCCAATTTCTATTAAGTACTGTTATGTTAATTATTAAGTACGCACGCTGCTACCTACTTGTTTTATATATAAAATTATTTCTCTTTCTCCAAAGGGTTTGCTGGAAGAGAACTCTTATTAGGGTTAAGCTCGCCTTTGTACATCTTATTTGAATATTTAATAATTGTTACCCACTTACAGTGTGTACAATAAAGAATAAAGAATAAAGAAATTTATATATTTGTGTATATTGATGTATGTATACATGTATGTATGTATGTATGTGGCGGCATGTCGGCGGCGTCGTAGTACGCCGGCACAGCAACACTTGTAAACAATACGTGCACCGATCACGCCACCCAGTGCGCCACTCGATTTCCCCCACCGCCCCACTACTCGACTTGTTTTGCAACGGGTATAAAACGACCGCGTAGCCACGGAGCGGCCCTGCGCCCCCTTTCCCTTAAGGGGGTCGCATCCGATTCGGCGGAAAGGCCATACAGGCCAAAGCCGTTCCCACAGGTGGAGTTTAGTAGGTAAGTCACTTCTTCAAAGTGAGTCCCACATAACCACGCAGCCGACTGCGTGGTATGCTACGAGCATTCACCACCTCCCTCCCCCGCTTCCGGAGGGTTAGGACACCCTCCGGAAGCGGCGGGTGTCCTAACCCTCCTCCCATCGGGCGCAAAAAAAAAACGGAGCGGGCAGTCTTGGCTCTGGCGTGAAACGGTGCACTTGTCGAATTCCGTTACTAGCTCATTCTTGACACATTGAATAATTAACTCGTGCAAACGAATTAATTATTATTCTCAACTACAAAATTAGTCTCGGTACAATTTATAGTTTGTATTAAGTAATATATTGTAAATTAACCTTATTTAAAAGAAAAGTCCCGCTGGGTTTCTTGCTGGTTCTTTCTAGGACAGAGGTTTCATCCGAACCGGTGGTAGTAGTACTATATTGAATAAAAGTGATTCTATTCTATTCTAAAAGCCTTTTCATGTGACTCTATACATCATAATAACATCCTTCATCAGAAGTGGGAATAAAGCTTTTCACTTAAGTTCTCTATATTTTAATGACCTTTCTACATATGTATGTATATATGTATATGTATGTATATTATGTATATGTATATGTGTATGTATATTTCTTTGTAACTGCCTTCGTAGTTCTATCACTGCACTAAGGTTGACTGGCAGAGAATGCTTTTAGTATTAAGTCCGCCTTTTGTTCCTGTACTTAATATGTAAGGTTCAATAAAGTTTAAATAAAAATAAAATAAAGGTCATATAATCCAAGCATCAAATTTAGGGAATATGTAAAAAAATTAATCAAAAATATTTAGAAGAGTGTGCTCCACAGCTAAGTCTTTGCATTTGAGCAACAAAATTAAGACGGCTTCCAATGAAATTAAAATGACATGGAGTATAATTAATAGTGAAACTGGTAAGATCAACCCTCGCAATTCAAACTACCAGCTAATAACAAATTAATTGAATCAGGTCAGGACGATGCAATGATTCTTGAGAAATATTTGACTGATATTCCGATCTTAACCACTAAGTCACTGAATACTTCTGCCGTCGCCGAATCATTACTTAAACAAAGAATTTTACATTTCATAAATTATCATCAAAATATATTTTAAATTATTTTAAAACTATTAATATTAAGAAAACTGCAGAATTGTGGGGGATTTCCGTTAAAGTTATTGCGTCTAAAATAGATACAATCGAGCCTCAACTAGCTATTATTTTAGTACTAGTATCGAATCTAGTGTGTTTCCTGATTAATTGCAGCATATAAAAATAAAACCTTTATTTAAATTTGGTAGTAAATCAGACCCCGCCAATTTAAGACTTATTTCTGTCTGCCAACTTTTAGTAAGATTTTTGAAAAAAAAAAATTCTTTTTTTATAGAATAGGGTGACAAACCAGCACACAGTCCACCTGATGGTTGGTTGCTGTGGCCCATAGACATCTACATCTATCGTCGTTTGCGAATCAAAATGCAGGTGCATTGTCACCCGTGAGGACTAAGATGAAATGCCTCTTTTCCAGTAAAAGGGTCTCCGGTTCTCTACACACACCATACGAAACACAGCAGTGTTAAGCTGCTATTTTACGCTGGTATTCTGTGAGAGCGTGGTCCTTCCCCGGTCAAGCCGACCCATTCGTGCTAAACTATACAACTAATATAGCTGCAGCATGGCTCTACCATGTTATACATTCTTGATCAAATGTAAAAAATTTCTAATATAAATAAGTTTTTGCAGAAGAACACAAAAACTCTCCGATCACATTCTTCATCCCATGGCTGTTAGATGGGAGATAGAGCTGCAGTCTTCAGCAAATTTAACAGCATACAGGCAACTGTTCAGTTGCCTGTATACTGTTAAATATGCTGAAGACTGAAGACTGAGATCTGTCTGTTCAGACAGATCTCCAAATGCATGCGGCGGGACTTTCGCAATACAGCTCGTATTGAAGAAGCAATTGAGCGGAACCAGGGCTCAAAGACCTTGCCAGAGAGCTGTCTGCCAGGAAGAGCCAACTGTCGAAGCTGAAGACCGAATGTGGCAGCATCGTTTCCGAGACACCTGAGATTTTGAGTGAGATTGAGAGATTCTATGGGCAGCTGTATACGTCATAGTTGGAGCCACACGCAAGTGTGAGTAACGATCCAAAAGCATGTCTTATCCGACATATTCCTATGATATCCCGGAAGTCAGTCTGAGCGAGATTAGAATAGCTCTCCAGCACCTTAAAAACGGCAAGTCCCCGGGCGAGGATGGAATTACAGCGGAGCTTCTGAAAGCGGGTAAAAAACCGGTACTTAAAGTCCTTCAGAAGCTCTTTAATTCCGTCCTCCACGGTGGCACTATTTTGGAGGCGTGGAACAGAAGTGCGGTGGTCTTGTTCTCCAAGAAAGGCGACAACGCTCTCTTGAAGAACTGCAGATCGATTTTCCTTCGTCTACGTGCTGTTTTCGAGAGTCATTACGAATCGTCTCACACGCAGATTTGACGACTTCCAGCCTCCTGAACAAGCCGGTTTCCGAAAAGACTTTAGCACCATAGACCACATACATACCCTTCGGCAAATTGCACAGAAGTCCGAGGAGTACAATTTGCCACTATGTCTAGCGTATGTGAAAAGGATACGGTATTAACGTCAATGGCGAGTACATCACTCACTTTCGATTTGCCGACGATATAGTCCTTATGGCGGAATCGCTGGAGGACCTAAGCACTATGCTCAATGACCTCAGTAGTGTGTCCCAACGAATAGGTCTTAAGATGAACATGGACAAAACAAAGATGATGTTTAACGTCCATGTCACATCTATGCCGGTAGTTGTTGGGAGCACTAAGCTCGAAATTGTTGACGAATATGTTTACCTGGGACAAATAGTCCGACTAGGTAAGTCCAACTTCGACCGAGAGGTCGATCGACGGATTCAACTCGGCTGAACAGCGTTCGGAACATTAAGTCACATCTTCTCGTCAGGCATACCTCAAAACCTCTTAACTAGATGTTCAAACTGTGCGTGTTGCTAGTGATTACCTATGGATCTGAGACGTGGTCCTTCACTGCTGGCCATATGAGGAAGCTCAAAGTCGCTCAGCGAGCTATGGAGAGGGCTATGCTCGGCGTTTCTCTGCGTGATATCCTTAAAAACGAGGATATCCGCAATAGAACCAGAGTAACCGATATAGCCCAAAAGATTAGTAAGCTGAAGTGGCAATGGGCCGGCCATATAGCTCCAAAAACCGACAATCGATGAGGAAGGAAGGTTTTCGAGTGGCAGCCTCGTACCGGCAGGTGAAGTGTAGGGCGTTCCCCCACTAGATGGAGTGACGACCTGTTAAGACATGCAGGAAGTCAATAGATGCAGGTGGCTCGGGACCGTGCTTTGTGGCATTCCTTGGGGAAGGCCTATGTTATGCAGTGTACGTGGGAAGGGCTGTAATGTTGATGATGACGATGAAATAATTTACTTCATAAAAATCAATTTTGTTTCACAAGGGGTTGCTCGAGAATTGATGCCGGTGTTGTGCTGATTAAATATATTTTTAATGCATGGGAAAATTCACAGGATGCTTTGGGTATATTTTGTAACCTATCCAAGGCCTTCGATTGTGTTCACCATGAAACATTATTCAGGAAACTTCAACAATACGTTGTAAGAAGCGATGCTCTTAATATAACTATTTCATATTTAAGTAGCAGAACGCAAAAAAATATCATTAATAGTATGAGCTTTTCCAGGTCGATGGTACAAATGGGCGTGCCTCAGGGCTCAATTCTCGGCCCCTTTCTGTTTCTTGTATATACTAATGACTTATCTTACTTAATAGGGATAACTACGGCGGTTAAAACGACAAGTACTAAAATATGACGAAGTAAATAATGCTATATCTAAAATAGTAAATTGGTTTAATGTTAATTATTTGCATTTAAATGACACTAAAATGAAATGTATGGAATTCATGACTCCAAATGTCAAACATTTAAATACTATTGTTATTTTAAATGGGGAGGAACTGATTCTTGTCGATACCACCATTTTTCTCGGAATCACACTAGACGCGAAACTTCAATGGAGCCCCCATATGTCAAAACTATCAAGCAGACTTAGTTCTGCAGCATATGCTGTAAAAAAGATTAGAAATCTGACCAGTGTTGAAACAGCTAGACTAGTTTACTTTAGTTATTTCCATAGCATAATGTCGTATGGTATTTTGCTATGCTGTAAAACAAATGTAATTTCAGAGACACGCGATTGACGATGAAATTATATTTTTTTTACAGAAGAGGGCCATAAGAGCAATCTATTATCTAAAGCCTAAAGAGTCGCTGCGACAAAAATTGAAGGAGATAAATATATTAATTTGGGCCTCTCAATACATTTATGAAAATGTAATGTACGTACACAAAAATAAAATTAGTTTTACAAAACTAAGTGATATTCACTCTGTAAATACTAGGAACAGACACAAGCTATTAGTATCAGTTACTCGACTCCACCGAGTCAGTAATTCATTATTTGTGCGATGTATACGCTTTTACAACATAATCCCAGAAAATATTCAAAATTTGACCTGCTCAAATTTCAAAAACGTTGTTAAACTAAGTTTGTATAAAAAGGGTTATTATAATATTGTTACGAGCTTGGGGTTCGAGACAATTAAAAACTGCCGATTGAATTACCAAAATTGACACTTTAATTATACAACACTAATTACAACTTTAAACCACACTAATAACAAAATACAATTTTACTACAGATCGCTTAAGTTCGTAGTTGTATCGCTTCGAAGTCCTCGCTTGTATCGCCAATCCAATACTGCCTCGGTCGTGGTCTATACCGGCCTTATATAGCGCCTCCGATACTTTCCAGAACCTTCACTGTGGAAACATCTAGAATGTTCGAGTACATATCGGTCCCGAAATTTCTAGAAAGATCTTGACTCTCCTAGTTCTGCTACTCGATACTAGAGGGCGCTAGTGGCTAGTGTTGCCATGTAAAAGACATTAATAGTGGCGCGCAACACTGCCTCCTAAGACATGCTCGTCCCGAGCATTATTGGCCCCATAATAACGCGCCAGTCGATCCACATGGACGATCTTAGAGTACTCTTGCACCTTTCTGTATCCGGTAGGTTACGTCATTGATCCTTGTCACAATCCTGTACGGTCCGTCCCATTTAGCTTGAAGCTTAGGAGATTTCCTTTGCTGCGAACTGGATTGTGTAACCACACTAGTGAACCTTCGTCAAACCCTTTGTTGTTCATTTTGCGGTCATACCGTGTTTTCATCTTTTCAGACGTTTGCTGTCCTGATTGTCTGACGTGCTCATAAATGTCATTAATTTTGTTCCGCAAGTCATTTGCATAATCGGTTATACTGCGTGGGGCATCAGGTGGTATTCCGGTGATCAGGTCTGCAGGCAGCCGTAATTCTCCCAAAATTTGCTAAAGCTGGTGTCACTGATGTAGTTTCGTGAACAGCGCTTCGATATGACAACAAAACGGTTGTATGTGCCTGTCCCAGTCTCGTTGCCGTTTTTCCACAACTTTGCTAGGTACCTCCAATGTCTGATTAAATCGTTCTACCATTCCATCAGATTGTGGGTGGTAAGAAGTTGTTTTTGTTTTATGAGTTATGGGTAACTCGGCAAGTTTCCTGGAATATTTGAGACTCAAAATTCCTTCCTTGATCGCTGTGAATCTCTAAAGGTACTCCAAAACGACAGAAGACTTCATGAACTAGTTTATCTGCAACTGTTGAAGCTTCTTGATTTGGAATGGCGAAGACTTCTGGCCACTTAGTGAAGTAATCCATCACAACCATGAAATACTTGTTACCACTTTCACTTTCCGGAAACGGCCCCGCAACGTCAACGGCTATCCTCTCCCATGGTGCACCAACATTGTACAATTTCAATGCACTCTACTACGAGTTTGAGGTCCTTTACAGCCGCACAACTTGTACATTTGCGACACCAGTCCTCGACATCGTTACGACAGTGGACCCAGTAAAACCGTTCTCGGATCTTCAGTAGAGTTCGTTTAACTCCCAGGTGACCTCCTGAACAACCATTATGGTACAGCTGTAGAACATCCGGTACTTTAGCTTTAGGGACAACCATTTGCAAATGACAACTGTCTCCCGGCCATTTTCCCATTTACGGCACAGGACTCCATCCTGAATCAGCAAGCTGTCCCATTGGGCCCAATAGCTTTCGTGGTCGAACTCATCGCTGAGACGTCGCTCCACTTCGGCTTAGAGCACTGGCCTTCATCCATTCCAGAATCGGCTTGATGTCTGAATCTTCCTGCTGTGCATGTTGTAGGCTGTCCTTCCACTCATTGCTGAGCTGGTCTGTCCTGAGCATCCTCACAGATACCACTTCCTTACCCTCTTGCCTAGTACAATGCTTGCAATCTTCAGGGCAGGTCTTCTTGACAATGCATCTGCATTGCCATGAGATTTCCGCTGCGATGTTCGATCACAAAGTCGTATTCCTGCAGTAGTTCAATCCATCTCGCAACTTGTCCTTCTGGATTTTTGAACTGCAATAGCCATTTCAGTGCAGCATGGTCAGTTCGTAAGTGAAATTTCCGCCCCAGAAGATATTTGCTAAAATGCTGCAACGACTTTACCACAGCAAGCAATTTCGCCTTGTGACACAATAGTTCCTTTCCGGCTTTGACAACGACTTGCTGAAGTATGCTATCACAACCTCTTGATCACCATTCCTTTGAGACAACACACCGCCAAGTCCTATATCACTTGCGTCTGTGTCAACTATAAATTCCTTGCCCGCATCAGGGTACCCTAAAATAGGTGTTTTGCACAGACGGTCCTTGAGCTCCTGGAATGCGATATCGCAACTTTCATCCCAGCAGAAATGTCGCTTCTCCTCGGTTAGCTTGTGCAGAGGTTTGGCTATATCTGCAAAGTTCTTCACAAATCGCCGATAATAGGAGCACAATCCCAAAATGCTCTAACCTGCGTCTTGTCTTTGGGACCGGCCAATCCTTGACAGCGGCAATTTTCTCCGGATCCGTGCGGATACCTTCTTCCGACACTACATACCCCAAAAAGCTAACTTGCCGTTTGAATAGTGAACATTTCTTCGGACTCAACTTGAGGTTGGCACTCTGAATCTTCATGAGCACGCGTTCCAGGTTTTGAAGGTGTTCCTCAAACGTACGGCCTACGATGATGATGTCATCCAAGTAGACCAGACAGGCATCGCCAATTAACCTGGTAGTACAAGCTCCATCAACCTTTCAAACGTTGCTGGAGCATTGCACAATCCAAACGGCATAACTTTAAATTGCCACAGACCCTTTCCTGTCGAGAATGCAGTTTTCTCCCTGTCCTTAGGGTCAATTTCAACCTGCCAGTAGCCACTTTTCAGGTCGAGTGTGCTAAACCACTTTACGCCTGTGCATGTCCAGCGTGTCATCAATTCTTGCAAGGGATAGCTGTCCTTCTTTGTAACGTCGTTCAGACGGCGGTAGTCAACACAAAACCGCATGCTGCCATCCTTCTTCTTTACCAGCACCACAGGTGAACACCATGGACTAGATGAAGGTTCAATAACACCATCCTTCACCATTCCTCAATCATGGTTTCCACTTCCTTTCACGTGCTACCGGCAATCTTCTTGGCGCTGACGGATAGGCAATTCTTCTCCTGTGTTTATTTTGTGTTGAACTAAGCCAGTCTTTCCTATGTCAGCATCGTTTGACGAGAAAACATCGGCGTACTTGAGTAACAACTTCTTCGCCTTGACCACTTCATTCGGGGAGAGAACGCTGCGACAGTCTTCTAAAAGTGTGGTCACCCTCGTTTGTGCATCCTTGCTGGGGGTCCCAGTCGATGGATATTGGCACCTACGCAACCAATCCACTTCCTCACAAGTACCAACCAGTGTGCCTTTTTCCATAATCTGTTCCTGATCACAAAGGTTCAGCACACGTACTTGAGATGTCGGTGGTTCTGACCAAGGTTCGAGCCACTTTCCACGGAAGGTCATTGTCCACCCTTTCCACGAGTACACAACGATGAGCTTGCCCAGGATTCCGAGGAAGACTAACCGGCACAATCGTTTCCGATCTCGGCGGCAGAACAATCTTCTTAAGGCTGTACACATTCCCCGGTATCGCCCCTTCCACGAAAAGTTCTTCATGTCCACATTTCAAAACACCTTGCTTAACATCGATCTCACAACAATTCTTCCTCATGAAGTCTAGGCCCAGGATGCAGTCGTCCATTATATCAGCCACGATGACATTATGCAGGTAGATCATGTTGCCTAGCTTCAACTCCATCTCCTTCTCCACGGACGGGTATGCACTGACCGGTAGCTGTTACCAAATTAATGCGCTCGGTTGTATGCGGAGTCCCCAAGGAACTGACTTATAAGTTGGGAACTGACAACCGTGCGAGAGGCTCCAGTGTCTATGGTCAGTTTACGGCGTTCCGTTGACCTCGCCTTTGATGATTAGGCTGTTCCATCATGGGTTTGTGAGATCGAAACTTGGGGCTCTTAACATCAGCCAGCACCCGCCCCACAGTCCTGGCTTTACTGTTTCCTGCTGCTGGGCGGTGCTGTTAGCCGCATTACCCTCTCGAGATCGATCACCTCCCTTTCTACAGTTCGCTTAGGGCAGCTGGATCGAAGATGGCCCTTTCCCTACAGCCGTAGCACCTAGGGCTGTATCCTTTATTGCAGTCGCGAACTGCAGCTGCTGCAACCTCCTGACGCGATGGGATCGATGATCCTGCCGTACGGCTTCCACCTCCAGTGCATGGGCTAACGCGGCCTTAAGCGTCTCGTGGTGCCTGAGCCTCACAGCAGCTCTGACTTCAAGGTCGCGGATGCCGTCAATGAATGTCTGCACCAGGTTCCCCACAATGAGCGCAGGTACAGACTGGTATGCTTTTCGAACCAGCTTTTCCACCCTGGGCCCACTGCTGCAGGTTTTCGTTGCTGCGTTGCACGCGATCTTGAGCTGCGCACGAAAGACGTGTTCCAGGTGAGCGTCGCCATATCTCGCCTCCAACGCCTCGGGCTGCTCGTAAGTCACTTCCTTACCGAGAGCTTCCAGAACAGTTAAGGCCTGGTCGCGCAAGCCTAGGTGAGAGCAGTCATGGCCTGACTTTTATTCCAGCCGTTCGCCTTCATGACAGCCTCGAACTGGATTCTGTACGCCGACCAGGAAGAAGTCCCGTCGAACGGCGGCACTTTGAATCCACGTAGCGAAGGTATTGTAGCTACCACGGGGCTGTAACTCCATCCCCAAGTTTGAGGTCGTCCAGCGTTTTCTTCACGTCAGCAATCACGTTGTCAACCCGATTGTTCACTTGGTCGATCGGGTTTCAGCTTCCGACAGGCGGTTGTCATGTTGAGCAACCCTATCCTTCACCTCCTTATCTCTTTCCCGAAGGTAGTGAAGGTCCTTCGCGAGGAGCATCTGCTCTTCCTGTTGGCGGGCCTGTTCCTCCTGTCCACGCTGCAGCTGCTCTTCCAACCGACGGGCCTGTTCCTCCTGTTGGCGGGCCTGTTCTCCTGACGGCGGGCCTGTTCCTCCTGTCGGCGGGCCTGTTCCTCCTGTCGGCGAGCCTGCCCTGCAGCATCATCATCAGAGCACCTAAGTCAGGTGCTGCAGATGCAAGAGCTGCTGACGGCCGGCCTCCGTGGTCGGCAGCTGGCCCTCCGACGTTTGCGGCGTTGCATTACCAAATCGTCTCTGGTCCGTCTCTTGCTGGCGTTGACTTCGGTACGGATACCCTCCGTGTCGTCCTTTGGTAAAATCGGCATGATCTGATCCCACTTCTGACACCAATTGTTACGAGCTTGGGGTTCGAGACAATTAAAAACTGCCGATTGAATTACCAAAATTGACACTTTAATTATACAACACTAATTACAACTTTAAACCACACTAATAACAAAATACAATTTTACTACAGATCGCTTAAGTTCGTAGTTGTATCGCTTCGAAGTCCTCGCTTGTATCGCCAATCCAATACTGCCTCGGTCGTGGTCTATACCGGCCTTATATAGCGCCTCCGATACTTTCCAGAACCTTCTACTGTGGAAACATCTAGAATGTTCGAGTACATATCGGTCCCGAAATTTCTAGAAAGATCTTGACTCTCCTAGTTCTGCTACTCGATACTAGAGGGCGCTAGTGGCTAGTGTTGCCATGTAAAAGACATTAATAGTGGCGCGCAACAATATTAAGTAATTTATGAATGATAATAAACCCTGGAATTGAGGTGATGGCTACCAAGCTATTTCTAATTAATTTGTTTTGTGTTGTTATTTACATGATTGTAAGCTGTTATTTTAAAAAAAAGTCACGCTGGGTTTCTTGCTGATTCTTCCCAGCACAGAGGTATTTTTCCGAACCAGTGTTCGGAAAAATACCTCTGTCCTGGGGTAACATATTGAAAATCACTCTTTTGTTTAAATAAAAAATTGGCGATATATTGGAAATGGGCCAGATTAGGAGTACCCTTAACCGACGAGCGTATATGCGTAGATATATGGATGTAAAGGAGGCGAGAGAGGTGTGTCAGGATCGTGCCAAGTGGAAGTCCGTAGTCTCTGCCTACCCCTCTGGGTGACAGGCGTGAGTATTTATGTATGTATGTATATGTATTTAAACAAAAGAGTGATTTTCAATAAGTTTTATTTTTGAATTAAACTACTTTTACGGATTATATCGCGTTTAATTAACTTATTTTATTTATTAATTTTTCTTGAAGTCTTGCAGACACAGTTAGTTCATTCTGAGTAGATCGGACCAAAATTAATAATTAAAAAAGCTGAAGGTACTCCGGATTAACTTTGACATTGGGACGTCAATCACCTCAGTCCCCCTGACCATGGGTGCTGTAAAGCACCCGAAACGTCGGGAATTAATAAAATAAGTTAATTAAACGCGATATAATCCGTAAAAGTAGTTTAATTCAATGTGTAGTGTTCGCGTAAATATAAGAAATCATTAAGTTTTATTTTTAATCTATATTGAATAAAAAAGTTTCTGTTTCTGTTTCTGGATCCAGGTCTACACTTACAATATGAAACACTGCTGCTATTTTTCTCTAGTATCCTATGCTGGCGTGGTCCCCGGTTGAGCTAAACCATTTATGCTACAATCATAATATAGCTGCAACTTGGCTCTTCCACGTAAGTTATACATGCAGAAATATAGTTATCGTTTATTATTTATAGCTAAAGATTAAGAATCCATACGTTGCCAGACTATTAACTTTTGATTATTTTAGGTATTATTATGGAACTAGCTTTTTACCCGCGGCTTCGCTCGTGGCGTCGCTCGCAGCGTGGGCTTCAATTTAGAAACATCATTAATACTCCGTGCCAAAATAAGTAAAATTGGATCACTTATAGAGTCACCTCGATATATGAGTCTATATTGGGCATAAATTATAGAAATTTGGCAATATAATATGCTACAGAAACACAAAAGTTTTTCTGAATTTTTTAGTCACGCAAAACGGATCGAATCGTCGATGACCGAGTTCTTTCCGATCGGCTTGACTCACTAGCACTGCGTAGAGATGTTGCATCTCTTTTCGTATTTTATCGCATGTACCACGGGGAGTGCTCTGAGGAATTGTTCGGACTAATTCCAGCCGCTCAATTTGACCATCGCACATCGCGACAAAACTCGCGATACCATCCATACCATCTGGATGATTGGCGGTCCACCACTGTGCGATTTAGAAGATGTTTTCTTCCTCGCACAACTTCCTTGTGGAACCGATTACCACCAGCGATTTTTCAGGACCGATACGACTTAGGGACCTTCAAGAAAAGAGCCTACTCCTTTTAAAGGCAAAGCAACGCATCTGCAATTCCCCTGGTGTTGCAGTTGTTCATGGGCGGCGGTAGTCACTTAACATCAGGTGAACCGCAGGCTCGTTTGCCCCCTCTCCTATAAAAAAAAAACCCTTTTTAATATCGGACATGTCTTCCGATCAGTCTTTATAAAAAGTAAATTGTCCTGGGATCAGAAATGCGTTATTTACATTGATACATAATTAAAGTTAATATAGTTTTGACAAAATAATGTTAAATTCATGGTCTTTTGCATACACGGCATAGTGTTTAATTACGATATTTAATTCAAATCATTGGCCCCATTGAATATTCATTGAAATCATAAGATAGATGCCGGTATTTTTTAATTTTCGACTAGACTAAAATTTTATAAATACAGTTATATTTACGTTACACGAGTGAGAAGAACTATATTCATGAACGGGAGTAGAAATATACAGAAGATGGCAGCAGCGTCTTCCTGATTACAGCTCAAAATAATGAAAAGATGCAGTTGGCAACCCGCCTGCCGCCGGCAATCTATGGGAGAAATCGAATTGCTGAACGGGAGTAGAAATGTATTAGCCATTTAGAGGCGGCGAAAAAGAAACCAATACCCCATTTCGTCTTGTGGGTGTCGTAAGAGGCGACAGAGGGAAACTGAAACAGGTGATAGCATCTTCCTGATAACAGCGCAAAGTAATAAAAACTGCGGTATCCAACCCGCTTGCCAAGCGTGGCTAATTATAGGCCTATTTGACAAACAATGGGGGAAGCCTATAATCAGCGGTGCATTTTATTTTTATTTATACAGCAATATTAAAAGTAAAAAAGTAGCAGCCTACATACTTCCCACTACTGGGCATAGACCGCAGCGAGATTTAGGACAAAAAACAGTTGATTGAATTGACTCCAACGCAGACGCAGATGACTGGCTTCACGTATGCCTAAAAATAATTTCTGAAATATTTTTTTCACTTCTCATATATACAGGTTTCCTCGCGATGTTTTCTTCACCACCGAGAAAGTGGTAAATTGACGAAACAAATTGCAATTAAAATATGAGTGCGACACCACTCAATGCGTGCGTGCGGATCGAATTCGGGTTTGCTTACGTAATATGAAATTGCGTTTGGATCGGTTCGAATACCAGCTTTGACAGATGACTTTCAAGATTTTGTTAGTGCAGTTCTATTCGTAGTTAAAATAAATAATAGTTTAAAAAACTAAAAAAACACGCTTTTGTAGATAACCGAACTATAAAGTAGAAAATAATTTTCAATAAGTTTAAAATAAGAAAATAGTGAAAAAATTCTAAAAACCAGTAATTTGGCTTCAGTGACCTTTATTTAGTCCAGGGGACTTGTTTTTTCCAGAGAATATTAGAATTATAGACACGACTTTTCCACAGATTTATTATATAGATATACATTCATAATTTACTAGTAATTTAATATCATCGAATACTAAAGAGGTAAATCATCAGTAAAAAATATACGAATGAACCAAAAGCACTCGCTAAGAGATTTTTTTTATTGACTGGCTTAATTCGATACCATCGTGGACGAATCTAGCTACAGCAAAGAGAGTTGATAACTATCTTATCATTAGAGTGCCCTTTACCCGAAACTTTTACGATTTTCAGACACCACACTTCTACAAAAAACTAAATGAAACAATAAAATTACGGAATCTAATAACAGATAAATAAAAGATTTACTTGATTCCTGGCTGAATGAACACACTGCGAAATAATAGTTTAATTAACATGTCTTTTATCTGAAATCATAACCACCTTCAAGCATTTACAAAACACATAATAATATGTATGCAATTAAGTAGCTTGCCTGTAGCCTTTGAAATTATGTTTAAAAAAAGTATGCTGGTTTTACCACCACTTATTAGTGAGCTATGAAAATTTTTGTTGCCAGCACTGGCTGCGATAATTGTTTACACTAACCCGGAGGCACTACTCGTTTGCCATTACATCTTTATATGTTGCACGGTTCCATCTCCATCTTTATATATGTCAACTACTGCAAGTGATCACTACCAACAGATGATAGGCTCATTTTGTTGGTAGGAATTGATTTGGGTTAGTACAACTCTTTTCTGCAACTCACCGTTAGGTAGATTTTTATCATCAATTTAACTGCGAGCAAGTCTGTCAATAATTATTTCATAAAAATTCTTAAAATTTTACATTTTAAAACGTGTAACGAATCTGAATTTCAAGTAAAAGCAGCAATCAAGATACGCCCAGCCTTATTGAAAACACTTAGACAAACATTTTTTTAACTAACTTTTAGATTTGTAAAAGAAAAAAGAGTTTTAGAAACACGCAAAAAGAGACTTTATTTTCTACCAACTTCAAAAAGGAGGAGGTACTCAATTCGACTGCATGTTCTTTTTTTATGTGTGTTACCTCATAATTTTTTTTGGGTGAACCAATTTCAATGAATCTTTTTTTATTTTAAAGCTGGTGCATCTTATGTAGTCCCATATAAATTTGATCAATGTCTGATCAATAGTTTTTGAGTTATTCTTAATAATTTATATTGAAGTCGGTTGTACAAAATTTTTTATTTTAAATTACTTATTTAATGTTCAAAAAAAGAGATGATATAAAGTTTATTATCAAAAGCACATGGAGTCTACGGTGAGGTGCATATAAAAATAGCAGCTTAATGCTGCCGTGTTTTGTATGGTGAGTGTAGGGAACCGGAAACCCTTTTTACTGGAAACGAGGCATTCCATCTTAGTCCTCAGGGGTGACAACGCATCTGCATTTTGATTCTTAATTGAGGATTGTTGTTGATGAGATGTCTATGGGCCACATCATTCACTTACCATCAGGTTGACTGTGCGCTAGTTTGTCACCCTTATTCTATAAAAAAGTAAAACATAGATAAATAGATAATCTTTTAGTGAATTCTATGACGGTTGATTTATTTACGTATCATTAAGCTGAAGTAGCAATGGCCCGGCCATATAGCTCGAAGAACTGACAATTGATGAAGAAGGAAGGTTCATGAGTGGCAGCCTCGTACCGGCAAGCGAAATGTAAGACCCTCACGAGATGCAGTGATGACGTACATATGATAGATATTGCAGTGTGGTCTAAATGCCACACTATGCTACACATTAATTACGTACTGAATGTGTTCAAAAACGTTTTTTCTGGCATCTAGCATTTTCTGTTGCCAAACCAAAAAAGCTATGGCCCTATAATAATAAATTGCATCATTTAAATTTGGAAACCTTCAATTTTTTTAACGTTTCGCGTACCCTTGAGGTTACCCTACAGCCCTATTGCACCACTTCGAAGAACTGTCTTGGGAAGGAAAACATCAATACCTTACCTACTATAAGATATTAATGGATATAGCGATCAAGTCGACATTCACTATGACTCCTCCAGGATATTCTCCTATTCTCTAACTCCGTAAAAATGTAAATTAAAAGCGTAAAGTTAAAAGATTTAGCTAAAAATTAAGATTCCAACATTTTCTCGCATGAAATCGTATATAGCAATCATATTGTACATATAAGTGATACAAAAAGCACATTTTCAGGAAGATAAATGATTGTTGAACATATTTTTTTTCAAATCGATTAATTGCTATCTTTACATAAAAAAAAGGTTTTAGTGGCTTATGGTGTGGATTTATCAAGACCGCATGGCTTCGTAAACACGATAACTTTTGAAAATATCAATTGTTCAACTCAATCTAATTTTAAAACTCTTCATCTATCATGTGGGAAGCCATTGAATGTAAATGGCAGTTTAATTTTGTTTAGTTTAGTTATAATTAATTTTTTTCGATTGCGAAATGTCGAAATATTGGGTGTTTTAGCAGTCTTGTAGGAATTTATTTTTTACTAAATAGCGACTGCGTCACTCACTTAGTATTTCGGCGTCAATCGCCGTCGTGAGTGGACACTGTATCGGTTGTTTGCAGCGGCTCAAAAAGATTGCTGTACAAATACACAATATTCGAAAAACCAAATTTCTTACATACTTGATTATAATAATAATTAAAGATTTTTGTTACTATATTTTAAAAGCACAGAATAAATAATAGTAGTACGTACTAAAAGTAAGTAGCATGTAATATTTTTACTTAAATACGTCTTGGGCTTTATGGAGTGACCTGAATGATGATATGATGATCATATGAGCATTATGAGTCGTGCACTTTTGGATTTTACAAACTTTTTAAATTGAAGTTTGACATAAAATTATCGAAAAATTGGAAGTATAATAAGGTCATTAGTGAAAACTTGTGTGTATTTAAACTACTTTAAAAAATTCCGTATAATCATGTTATACGTAATTTTTTTAATGCGCTTAGGGCATGCCCAATTGGATTTACCAATATTTATTCTATTGGTTATATTATGCACGTGGAGTTTACCTTTAAGTTAATTGTATTAATATCATGTGTTAGTTTTAGCAATTCTTGGTAAACCTTATAAAGGGGAAAAAAATAAGTCATTAAACATTTAATACATATAAGTTCTCTTTTAAACACATACCTAAAACCATTTTCAAAATTTTTATTTTTTACTGAGTAATAATGATAATAGGATTTGTATTGTGCCTAGTAATCCATCAGTTTTAGTACCTCTTTCCATATTACACATAGTTTTTTAACTCTCTTGGGAATGTATTAAAAATATTTCTTAGTAATTCTTGGGACACACTTAATGGGGAAAAAGTATTTAAGTGTAGGATCTTTTAAAACCTCTTATTCGTTTTTGAAATGCATGACCTTTATTTTAGTTAATTCGTCATTCACAATCTCTAAACTTTTGTTCATCTCCGACTTATGAGTCCATGGAACTGTCTACAGCAGGATTTAATCTCAAGTTTACTTTTTATAATTTAAAATTTGATCCATTGCATTGCAGTGGGACATTTAGAGCCTGTAAATTTTTTTGAACCAATAGGATGACAAAAATGGTCTCATATTAGTAAATCCACAAGATTTTCAACAAAAATGCTTTCAGAATAATCATGTAAGGATGGTACAATCTGATTTTAAATTGCAAACGCTGTATGAGTTTTACGGGATTAAATTTCTTAGATCAGTGTTGTGTTAAATAAGAAATTGTTAAATCCCCGAGATATTTGAATCATCTCCATATTAATACTTGTGAAAATACGTTGCAAGTAGAGTTCCGAAGAAATTTTCGATATCCGTTTTGCTTTATAAATCAACTTGTTATGTTCTTTTGATTTAAAGTAAAATTAATATAAAACAAATAAAACGTTAATATAAAACACAAAACAAATATTCATCAGAAGATCAGAATCAAGTATCATTTTGAAACTTAAAGTTTGCAGACTTTGAATAATATGTGGTTTTTGAGCCGACTTCAAAAATGGAAGAGTTTTTCAATTCGTCTGTATGTTTATTTATGTATGTTATGTAATATTTTCTCAGTTGCGAATAGATTTTAATGATTCTTTTTTATATAAAATAGGTGATTCTTCACAGGTGGTCCCAAATTCATTTGGAGAAAATATTCGTCTCTAAGATAGATAGATATATAAATGGATTACTCTTTATTGCGTCTAAAATATAAAATTGTTACATTATCGGGAAGTTATACAAAAACTGTGGTCATATCGGTTTAAGCCATTTGTACCAGACAATTCGAATGCTACGTGCAATATTAAATGTTTTAAAAAATTAAAAATAATTAACTAGGTTTTTACTCCGCGTCGAAGTACAGTCATGACACTCGTTTACTATGAGAGCGCATAATAATACGTACAGCTCAAACTATCACAAATAATTTTTTTCATAGTTCGGAATGATAATTAATCATCGAAAATTTTAAGTACCCGCTCTAACAATCTTTAGTGGCCGTAATTTTTCGATACATTTAATTGGTGCTATTTTAGTAACGACTTCAGAAGCTATTCTGTGGAAATTATTTTATTATTTTTATTCGCATTATAAAAACGTTTAATTATTTATAATAATACCGATATTTGAAATATATTCACCATGAAGTGTTATAGCAATATGAGAGAAAGACCACAAAGTCCTGTTTCGAATTCTACAATTTTATTACCTAAACGTCATATAGGGCATGATAGGGTGACACTGTGCTTGAGTTATTTTACTTAGGTAAGAAACATAATCTGTTGAATAAATATCAATCAGGCCTTCACGCAGGTCACAGTTCTACCACTGCCTTGATAAATGTCACAGACGACATTAGAATGTGAATGAATGAGCAGAAGCTTACAGTGCTTGTTGATTTTTAAGATGCTTTTAACACAGTCGACCACGATGTCCTTATAGCCTTCCAACTAATCTTATATTCTCAATACCAGCTTTGGAATAGTTTTCATCCTATCTTCGCTACCGCCAGCAATCAGTACCATTAGTACAAAAGTTCTCAACATAAGCTGACATTGAAACAGGCGTGCCGCAATGCGGAATACTTTATCTTATAATGTTTTCTTTATTTATAACACTTCAGTCTTCAACCGTTCGTAGCATCTGTTTGCAGATGATCTTCAGCTCTATGTGCAGTCTAGTGTTAATGACCTTAACGATAATATTAATAAACTCAACTACAACTTTGATGCCATAATATATTGGTCATACAGACATGGTGTTTCGGTTAACCCTTCCAAATGTAAAGTAATGTTATATTTAGTAGCAGGATGTTAGCTTAGATTAATAACGATAATCTTTCTCCCATATTTTACAGTGGAACGTTGCTGCCATTTTTGTAAATCTGTCAAAAAATCTTGGCTTACCTTAAGCTGGGGAGTTTAAGTTGCTGAAATAAGTTGGTAACTGCCACCATACGTTCTCTTTGTCGTCTCAAAAACTTTCTGCTTTTTAAAACTAAACTTTTACTTATCCAGGCTTTGATATTGCTCATTATTGATTATGCAGATGTGTGTTACCCAGATCTATCTCAATATCTTCTCAATAAGTTGGAGCGCCTTCTTAATAATTGCAATAGATTCATTTTCAGCTTACGTAAGTATGACCATGTTTCCTAGTACCGCTCTAAGCTTAAATGGCTTTCTATACGTCGTAGGCGTAGCTTCCAAATTTTACAAGTACTATATTCAATTTTAAATGACCCAAATTCTCCTTCTTATGTTAAGGATAACATTCAGTATCTGTATTTTACTCAAGATAGAGTTCCACGTTCCCAAAAAAGTCTTAAAATTCGTATTCCTCCACATAAGAGTGGTTTCCTTAATTCAACTTTTACTCTGCAGTCCATACTGCTCTGGAATGCTTTGCCTGTTGATATCGAGAAAACTAGTAACAACAATTCTTTTAAAAGAACTAGTTCGAGAATTCTATGACGAGAATAATACCACCTAATTTATCTGGCTTATGTTTTCCTCTCTCTTTTGCTTTATAAATGATATTTTGTATTATATGTATTTTATTTATTTAAAGATTTTGTATATAATTACATACCCGTTTATGTTATATGTTTTATTTATTCTGTATTATATATAAGATATTAAGTATGTATATTTTTATTAAATATATTCTATTTATTTGCATTTTGTAGTACCTTATATCTTTATAACTTATTTATTAAATTTATGAAGTGATTGATTACACCTGCCACAGTTTCTCAAATCAACCAGGGTTGACTGGTAGAAAATGCCATAAGTCATTAAGTCCGCCTTTATATCCCTTATTATAAGGTGTGTAATAAAGATTACATAAATAAATAAATAAAGTAAGTACACAATATACCGTTGTTTTAACTTATTTGTTTAAATATTGTCAGGTCATATGTAACAATACACACAGTTAACAGTGACCTACAAACAGAAAGCTTTACATTACTTTACAACATACATCTGCAGAAGAGAGCCATACGAGCAATTTATAACCTAGGTCCGAAGGAATCCTTCAGAGAAAATTTTAAAGAAATAAGTATTATAACTTTGGCCTCTCAATATATTTACGAAATTTTAATGTATGTACACAAAAATAACAATAATGTATTGTACATTAATTTCATTAAAAAAGTCCCGCTAGGTTTCTTGCTGGATATTCCCAGGACAGAGATTTATACCGAACCAGTGTTAAAAGTAAACAAATGACTTTCAATTAGTATTCATGCAAGCTATATTAAATAAAATGATTCTATTCTATTCTATTCTGAACGTAATATTTATATAAAAATAGTTTGATGAGACCAAATACCACGTATAAATTCGAACATAATTAAACTTGATAAGTTATCACTAGTGCTACATTGTTGCTTTAAAATTACGATGCCCTTCTTTATATCACTAAAAGAAAACAAACTGCATGTAAGGTCAATAATAGTGGCTAGCTATCTAGTATAAAAGCGCAGTGCGAAGTTGCAACGGTACAGTTGTACTGGCAACGGTTCTGCTGCACCATGAGGCCGATCGTATTTTTATTATTAGGTCTTGCCGCCTTGGTCG
This sequence comes from Parnassius orleans, assembly GCA_029286625.1. Taxonomy (NCBI): domain Eukaryota; kingdom Metazoa; phylum Arthropoda; class Insecta; order Lepidoptera; family Papilionidae; genus Parnassius; species Parnassius orleans. The sequence continues at coordinate 384,625 of JAGSMP010000093.1, forward strand.
CGGCTCGACCCGAGATGGACGACCAGAATTTTGGTAAGACCCTCTATTAAATATTTATATGATTTAAAAAAAAATAACAATTTTCTATAAGTTTTAATAACGTTTTTCTAGTTAACATGGACATTAAGCAAAGGCAAATTTTCATCTTGAAATTGCTAAACCATGTTACTGAACCGGTCATGTACAAGGAAATTGAAGAAATTGGCAAGAACTTTAAGATCGAAGAAAACGTCAACTTATTTACCGTAAGTATTTTCTATTCCAAAATGAAATATTTTAGCACAACATTTGAAGTAAATCTAGGAGTAATTTTGTTCAATATTTACAGAGAACCGATGTCGTTAAAACTTTTATCAACAATTTTAAAATCGGAATGTTGCCCCGCGGTGAAATATTTACCATCCACATGGACAGACAGCTAAAGGAGGTGGTATCCATGTTCCACTTGCTTTACTACGCAAAAGACTTCACCACCTTTATCAAGACTGCTTGTTGGATGCGTCTATACTTGAATGAAGGAATGTTCGTTTATGCTCTAACAGTAGCCGTCAGGCACCGTGAAGATTGCAAAGGCATTATTCTGCCTCCTCCCTATGAAATCTATCCTTACTACTTCGTTCGTGCTGATGTCATCCAAAAAGCTTATATGCTTAAAATGAAGAAAGGGTTACTCGATCCTAAGCTCTGCGATTTTTACGGCATTAAGAAGACTGAAAAAGATGTATACATTATTGATGAGAACATTTATGACCGCCGTGTTTACCTTAACGATGAAGACAGGCTCAGATACTTTACTGAGGATATAGATCTCAACACTTATTACTACTACTTCCATGTTGACTATCCATTCTGGATGAGAAATGACATGTTTGATAAACTAAAAGTAAGTAGGAGGTGGGAACTGAACCTCTACATCTGTCAGCAAATCCTTGCCAGATACTACTTGGAGAGACTTTCCAACGGTTTGGGTGATATTACTACCTTGACTTGGAACAAACCAATCAGGAAAGGATACTGGCCTTGGATGCTCTATCAAAATGGTGTTCAATTCCCTATGAGACCAAACAACTACGTTCTCGTTGGAGATAATGATATAAACTTTGTTCGCTTGGTAGAAAATTATGAAATGATCATTAAAGAAGCTATTATGAAAGGCTATATTGAAGTGAGTATATTCTCAATATTATATTCAGCTATCGAACCAAATAAAGTCTATCGAAATCTAATAAAATGTCACCTTGCAGGTCAATGGAATCAGATTAGAATTGATGAAACCTGAAGATGTAGAAATGCTTGGCAAGATAGTATACGGAAAAATTGACAAAATGACGTAGACAAGTTCCGTATTGATGCCTACCGCTATCTACTGATTTTAATGAAATCAGTGATTGGACTTAACACAGTGATTAACGATAAGTAAGTAATAGTTATACTTTAATTTCAATACGACGCAATTTTGTTTTTCTGCAATATTTTATACTAAGTAACTCGCATATCAAATAAATTCGTAGTCGCCAGTCAATCGACCCGCCACTGCAAGTCGTACAGTACATTTCAAGAATTTCAATCAGTTACCTTAGCTTTTCTACTTTATCTTACTAACTAAACCAAAACGCTAATAAAAAGGTATACAAACTAAATTCATTATTACTTATTTATTGCACGCAACTATTTTGCTGTACAGTTCTGGCTTGTATTAATTTATTTAATGGATGGGTAAATAACGCTTGCATGAATTTGAGAATCGTAAGTTTGAATCCCAGCTGGAGCCAACATTACATGAGCCTATGTGCACTATGTTACTTTGGGTACGGGTATTTTAGAATTTGTGGTAATAAATCTCATTTTGTTAATATCTTGTGATTGATTCGAATGTTGTCACCATATTAGGACACATTATTACTTATTTAACATTTGATGACTCGTTAACACAATGGCAAAGTGTTTGGAGTGTCAAGGTTTTTTTTCTTCAATATAAAATATAAGTAATATACATTAATAATAATAAATCAATCATGTTTCATAACGCTCTTCGTCGTGCTACATTATATTTTTAAAGGATAATAGCAATTTTTCTTATTTCTTGTAAGAGGAGGAAGCCGGCCCTTTATCCAAATTCATTGCAAAACTTGACTAAGAATTAATCAAAGAGTCGATATTAATACAGTTTCTTGAAAGGGACAATACTACTCTATAACTGTAATGAAAAAAAAACTTCAACTTGGTCTTTTATATTAGTTGCTCTTAATTAATATTATCTTTTTTTAATGAATTGTAAGCAGGTAAAAACAGTGTTTGTTTCTTGTTTTGTAGATACTTCGTTACCCCAACGGTGCTCGATATGTACCAAACAGCTCTTCGTGATCCTATTTTCTATCAACTTCAGAAACGTCTTTGCAACTTCTTGATCTTGTTCAAAGCACGCCTTCCCAACTACACGAGAGAGGAGCTGTTCTTCCCTGGAGTTAAGATCGACAACGTTGTGGTAGACAAGCTAGTGACTTACTTCGATGATTATCTGATGGATATGACGAATGCCGTAACGCTCAGTGATGAGGAGCTTAAGAAGACTACATCAGATATGGTATTCTTCGTACGTAAGCGACGTCTCAATCATCAACCATTCAAAGTCACTTTGGATATTTTGTCCGACAAGACCGTAGACTGTGTAGTAAGGCTGTTCCTCGGACCTAAAGAAGATCAGTTCGGACGCTTGACCGATCTCAACCTTAACCGCGTTAACTTTGTTGAATTAGATTCCTTCTTATACAAACTAAACACTGGAAAGAACACTATTGTCAGGAACTCCATCGACATGCATAACTTGGTACGTGATCGCGTTATGACTCGCGATTTGTGGAAGAAGCTTCAATCTGTAACTGATATGCGAGACCTGCTTATGAAGGACTTAAGGAACTACCATACTGGTTTCCCTACTAGACTTCTGCTTCCGAAAGGTCGCGTCGGTGGTATGAACTTCTTGTTTTATGTCATTGTGACGCCATTGAAGCTAGTAGATAACGTTGACATGAGCATTCTTGATACTAACCGTAAGGACCTAGTTGTCGATTTCAGGTCTACTGTTCTTCTCGACAAGATGCCATTAGGTTTTCCATTTGATCGTGAAATCGATATAACTAAATTCTTTACTCCCAACATGAAATTCGTCGATGTAGTAATCTTCCACAAGAAACAAGTTTGTGACATGAAGACTCGGTGGGATCGTTGGGTGATGAAGGATTACAACATGGCTGACCGAACATTCGTTGGTACCGACAACTACTTTGTTGGTGTCGACATAAACACCAAAGTTGACAGAGACGCAAACATGTTCGACTTGTAAGCACTAATAAGCGGTTCTTCTGATTCTAAATAACAATTATTGAAAGCAATTGGAAATTACGAAATAAATGTCAAGTCATCATAAAGATTGTTTTATTATTGACAGACCTTAATTTTTGAACATCTGAAAAGTACTAATCTCTATCACTAGACATAAGCAATCTAAGTGATTTTTATCGACTTTTATGCGACTGCCTAGGAAGAGTTATGTTTTTGTGTGAGTTATGTAATACATTATTATAAAATTCAGTATCACCTACTTAATAAAAATATGCAACAATAAAATTACATAGGTATTAAAAGCTATCGAAATCTAAGTAACGAGAGTATGTTGGTCGTTCCACTTTTCAATTTCCATAATCAACGTCACCGCGAAAATTTCTTCTTCTTTGGGCACTTTAAAAATGTATTTATTTAGAAAACAATATTTCCAGTTACCAATGTACAGATATTAACTAAATTAACTGTTTCTATTCATAAATACATTTATAATTGAGTATAAACTCTTAAATATGAGGTCCTTACATATGAAATTAGCGTTTTGTCGTACTGACCACTTTGATCTGAAATATCCCCTCTTTGGTTAAGAATTCCAAATTCAAATTTATAAATTCATTTAGCTGGTACATTTGAATTTTTAAAACAGTCATTCATTTGTTTTTTCCTCATTATTTTATTCTTTGGCGTCGCTTATTACCGCACAATGGAAAACATGAAATATCGGTATATTTACGAGTACGAGTTCTACCGTGGCAGCAGTGCTGCAGAAACAGCTCGTAGGATTAATGATGTGTACGGCGCTGGTGCCGCAAAAGAAAGGACGGTACGTTTTTGGTTTCAACGTTTTCGTTCTGGATATTTCGACCTTCAGAACCAACCCCGTGGACGGCCGGAGACCAAAGTGGAAAATGAAGAATTAAAGGCTATTGTGGAAGCGGATCCATCACAAAGCATTTCAGAGATAGCTGCAGGCTTCGGGGTAAGTGATAAAACTATATTAATCCACTTGAAGCAAATCGGGAAAGTAAAAAAACTTGAACGATGGGTACCTCATGAATTGAGTGAATCGAACTTGCAAACACGCGTCGACTGCTGTGTTACTTTGCTCAACCGACACAATAATGAAGGGATTTCAAATTACTTGTGATGAAAAGTGGATACTGTACGATAATCGGAAGCGCTCGTCGCAATGGCTGAACCCTGGAGACCCAGCTAAATCCTGCCCTAAACGAAAATTGACTCAGAAAAAGTTACTTGTGAGTGTTTGGTGGACTAGCGCCGGTGTCGTTCACTACAGCTTTCTAAAATCTGGCCAAACGATTACGGCAGATATCTATTGTCAGCAGCTGCAAACCATGAAGGAAGAACTAGCTGCTGAACAACCGAGATTGGTCAATCGCTCTAGGCCACTGCTGCTTCACGACAACGCAAGACCACACACTGCACAACAAACAACCACTAAGTTAGATGAGCTACAATTGGAATGTCTGCAACATCCACCGTACTCCCCAGACCTTGCTCCAACAGATTACCATTTTTCCGGAATTTGGACAACTTCTTACAAGGAAAAAAATTCAACTCCGATGCGGCAGTCCAAACCGCCTTCAAAGAGTTTATTGATTCTCGCCCCCATGGTTTTTTTAGTAAAGGTGATCCCTTTACTAGAACTACCTATGTAGACAAAAGTGCTTAGATAACAAAGGTGCATACTTTGATTAATTAAATATATTTTACAAAAAATAAATTGTCTTTATATTCCTCCCGTACAAAACGCCATTTTCATATGTAAGGACCTAATAACTAAAATATATTTGAACGAAGTCGCTCCAACACCGACGCGCGTTCCACCCTCGACGATGTCCGAAAACGGACTGCGACTGAGCTCGCGGGGGATTACAGGGCGACAGAGCAGGCACGCTTGCGCGAATATAATCAATTTTGGGGAAAAATTATATTTTCTCGAGGAAAACGGGTAATAAAAATAAAACTCTCAATTAATAAAAATATTAATATTTTTAAGACATTTTTTTAATGTAAAAACTATTTAAAGGGATTGTGCCGTTTTGGAGAAATTTCGCAAAATATGACCTATCTTTAGGTCTATCTATAGGTACTCTTTGGGGATTTTTTTCTAATAAGGGGTTTACAAAAATACAATTTTGTTCATTTAAAAACATTTATTAAATTCTTTTCTGTCAACCTGTATTTTTTCTTTGCGGATTAAATGAACAGTTATTGTGAATTTTTTACTTAAATATCCAAGAATTTTGGCATTTCACCCGCTCTTAGCAGGTGGGACCCAATTGCAAATTATAAACCGAAAGAATGGGTTCCGCTTGCTACTAAACCTAATGCGGGTATTAAACTTAGGCTTTCAGCTTTTAGAGTTTACTTTGTTTATAGTTTTTTTTTTATTCTTAATCTTGTTTCAATCAATTTAGTGCATTACCTTTATATTGTGGTTTTTGCAGTCGGGTTTTTGATTTTTTTTTATTATTTATTTTATTTAAGACTTTTTAGTGTCCCGACACACTCTTATGAACTAAATTTCATATGATAGCACGAGTTCCGACACAAACATGGCCTATTTTACGCTATCAAAAACTTTTTAAATCAATTTATTATTCCTTATTAAATTTAAACATATTACTTATATATATTTTTGTAATCCCCTTTAATTTCTTTTATTTTGATACCCTACTCGATAGGTTTGGTTAATGTTTTTTATTAGCGTATTATTATTTCGCGCCAAAAATCCGCCATGTTGTTTAATTTTTTGGAACAGCTATTTAGGAACATTTGGGTTTTTAAGACGAATATAAAGATATCTTAACTATTGAAATCCATCCAGCTGTTTGGAAATAAAGAAATTTACAAACATACATACAAGAACAAGGGTAACGAGTTTGCGCTACGCCTGCGTGGAGTACGTTCGTGTATCTGGTTGCTACAAGTTCTGTTATCAAAATTCGTGCTTTAAAATTTGTGATTGGTCAATTTATCAAATTTCGATTCCTTATTACTCTAGTGCAATGTACTCGTATATGGACTAAGTCCGCCCAGTGGGAGGTCTTAGAGTGAAATAGTATATGTTTGCGCAGTTCCTAAGTTGAAAAACTGATAACTTGAGGGTACACTCGAGAGTCTCGAACCCCGTTCGTTTTGATAGTGAATCAACGCTGTACTAACCGCGCCAAAGAGTTGCTTACGCGCACTGCGAAATTACGCTCAACTTCGTGCTCACTACTGACGTCATCGACATTTATAACTTCATTTAATACAGTCTAATTTGAACTCCTTATAAAATATTAACGCTAGAATGTCGAAGTGCGCTGCTTGCGGGAAATTTTTGAGTTCGGCTGACATTATTAAATGTAGCAGTTGTGCTAATATTTACGACAGAATATGTTTAAAATTATCCAAAAGTTATAAAGTATCTCCAAAATGGTTTTGTCCGGGCTGCACTTGTAAACAACCACGAAAAGATAATACGGAGACTCCGATTAAGGTGCAAATAGAAATAATCCAGAGTAGTTCCTCGAACTCATCACTTTCTAGGTGCAGTGGCTGTGATGCTACAAGTAAGGTGATAGAGGAGTTACGTACGGATGCGCAACGAATTTGTAAACTTTGGAACAAAGTTCGACAGGCTTTACCTTGCTGTCAGCGATTTAAGTAAGCGAGTTGATGGAAAAATATAAGGATGAGAACAAAAAGCTTAGCGACACATTGGAGCGTCTTATGTTCGAGTTGAATGATCATGATCAGGAACAGCTCCTTACTGTTGTAGAAATAAGTTGTATACCTGAGCATAAGGGTGAGAACTTGACTCAACTTGTAATGCTTATTGGTGAAAACTTAAATGTGAAAATTGAGGAACAGGTTACATAGAAGGAGACGGCGCTGTTCAGCCACGACCACTTGCTGTGCGCTTGGCGTGCTGAACGCTGCGCGACCGTTTGTTATAAAGCGCGCGTTTTCGTCGCGGTGCCGACACTACAGGCTTTGGCCTACCGGGGTCGCCGAAGAAGTTTTATATAAATGAGCGTCTTACCCGTATAAATCGCCAGTTATTCTTCAAGGCCCGTCAAATGAGCTCTAGGAGGAGTTGGAAATATGTGTGGACACGAGACGGTCGCATTTACGTGCGACGAGGTTAAAACACGGAGGTACGCAGAATACGATGTCAAATCGATCTTGTCAAGTTTTTTGGCGAACCGGTGGTTGGCTAAACTTGGAGATTTTGCTTTCATGTTGTTTTTTTTTAACTGTTTGCTTAACCTATTTTTTAAACTATTGGCGCTTTTAAATTTAGCAAAAATTTGAAAATGATTTTTAGAGTAATATGTCTATGCCCTACTCGTTTTGTCATGTATCAGCTTATGTCGCTAAATTATACTGTACAGTCTTTTTAATATTATTGAACACATTATTTAACAAGTAGCTAGACAAAAGGGCGCCACCGCAGGTGCAATGGCGCAGGTGTGCGGTGTACGTGTTGTTTACAAGAATTCTGTCTAGCTACACCGGCGCCGCCGCATGTAAAATGGCGCAGGTACCGTCACGGCTATGGTGACATCACCATCTTAGTTATCTGTAGACAGAAAAACATCGTTCGATTATCCTGACAAAAACCATAAATGTTTACACATTCAGCAACATATTCTGGTCCGGTCTATAATGACCCTGCAGATATTATTATGCTAGTCCGGAATCACTATTTCCTATAGTCATATCATTGGACCGGCACAAAGCCCTGCAACGATAGTAAGAACCATTTTTTTTCTTACTCTCTTTTTTTCAATTCAGTATAGAGCAATTACAGTTCGACCATACCGCAAACATATCCCTGTCACAATCACACAGTAGTGTAACGTGAGAAACGTTGTGACATGATAATACCAAAGTATGCAAACCAACAGCAACATGACACGTCCCAGTGTAACACAGACCAGCCTCCCAGCAACACCATCTTCCTTTCCTGCACTAGAAGAATTACTCCGCTAGAGTGATGCAACCTCTCTATATTTTCTAGACGCGATGACACGGCCACCTCCAACTGTCGCACGTTTTCAGTAAACAGCACATGGTCTATCAGTTATCACCACACGCAAGCGTCTGAACTCTAAATATGTTCTTGTTCAACTCATTACCTGTTGCCTCGAGTTTAATAGTTAAAATATTATCACTAGAGATGTATCACTATCGACTGGCTCTAAATGATGACCAATCTTTTTTTTTCATCAACCGCTGTCACGACATTCTCCTCATCGATAATTGCCGCAGCGACCTCCATCAATCCCCTGACATCTAACCCCATTCCCGTCGACCACACAACATTCGGAGCAAACTGCAACACTGATCAACACATTAGAACACAAAAATGCCACATATTATTTTCAATTCATAGCACGTTAAAGTTAATCCTTTATTTTGGTACATCGCTTAAACGTTTCGAACTTCAAAATATAGCCCATGTTAATCATATTTCTCACGAACTATCAAATTATAACGAAACTCGAACAAGATAAGTTTTCACTAAATGCAAACAAAAATTCATCTAGAAAGCCTCTCAACACTTGAAGAAATAATGAAAGTACTTGCGGGTACCTTTATTATAAATCGAACAATAGGATTTAACTTTTGGCTTAAAACATTTCACTTAAATTTTTTTTACCATACACTTTAATGATACGTTAACGTCGCAAATAGGACAGCAAATTTCATTACGATATTTAACATAAAAACAAAGTCATCACGCGAATCACAAACGTAATAATCCTCACAAAATTCGAAGATTATATGTGGGCAATAACGGGGACTTTATACCACTTCTGATGTAGAAAGGTCATTAAAATATAGAGAACTTAAATGGAAAGCTTTATTCCCACTTCTTATGAAGGATATTATTATGATGTATAGAGTCACATGAAAAGGCTTTTAGAATAGAATAGAATCACTTTTATTCAATATAGTACTACAATCACCGGTTCGGAAAAAACCTCTGTTCTGGGAAGAACCAGCAAGAAACCCAGCGGGACTTTTCTTTTAAATAAGGTTAATTTACAATAGATTACTTGACACAAACTATAAATTGTACCGAGACTAATTTTGTTAATGATTTCTTATATTTACGCGAACACTACACATTTAAATAAAACTAGTTTTACGGATTTTATCGCGTATATTAACTTATTTCATATTCCCAACGTTTCGAGTACCTTACAGCACCCATGGTCACGGGGGGTGGGGGGACTGAGGTGTATGACGTCCCAATGTCATAGTTAACCACGGCTACTTCCAGATTAAAAATTATTAATTTTTGTGCCGATCTACGCAGTATGAACTTACAGTATCTTTAAGTTTTGCGGTTGTATGCTTGGGTTGGGATTTAATTTTATTAATTATGGGATCCCAAGCAGATGGTAGCACCCAGCCACCTTCAGATCCCTCGTGCTCTCTGAAACAAAGATTTACCCACGGTAGCTAACTGTGAAGGATGGTGATGAGTTTAAATATCTATCTGTATGGGTCTTTCTTCTATACACAGTGTGGCTCAAGGTGTTAACAGGATTCCGAATTACTAACAGATCTAAAAAAACTAAAGAATTGTTTGCCTCTAACTCCATTGTAAACTGAATTTTAGAATTTATAGAGTTAAGATTGTCTAAAAATGCAGTTACTTTATCTAAAGGTAGAATTGTGAAAGTGTCGTCTACGTACCGCTTGTAGAATCTTGGATTTACGGGAGAAGTAAAATTTATAGAGTTAAGATTGTTTCACATGTCTCCGAAATTTTTTTTCTTATTCCTCAGACATGCAGGTTTCCTCACGATGTTTTCCTTCACCGCCGAGCACGTGCTAAATCAGCACTTAATATTTCAATTAAAAATTTCATTGGTGCTGTCGAGGATCAAACCCGGGCGAAATTTACAGTGAGCGCTTAGACCCAGAGCTACTAATACGACACAAATAAATACGATTCAACGAATATAATAAAAACTCTTACGTACTTAAAACTTAAACACTTGATAGCTCGTGATGCCTACCGGACGAAGCTACAGCACCACACCGTGCAATATAATTGAAGATGCTTAACCGCGACATAATTCTCAGTGATGCGCAAGCATGATAGGCAGTATATCACTTATATACTTGTCAGCTTTGCAGTCTATTAATCTTTGCACATTTCTAAATAATACAGAAAGTGGTCGCTAGACGGTGTTGACGTCGGCTAAAATCTCTGCGGTCGCCGTTTCGTCAAGGTCATTCAGGCTTCTTAAAGCCTTAAACTTAGGCTTTCAGCTCATAATATAGTAAGGGATGGTGCCATCGACGTCTCTCAAGCTTGTCGCCATCCCGGTGAGTCACTTAGGCATGTCATCTCCGGTTGTTCGGCTCTTTCTAACTCTGAGTACTTGCACAGACACAATCTAGTAGCCAGGATTCTACACCGCGGAGCTCGCTTTGAAATACGGTCTCGTGGATCGGAAATTGCCTTATTATAAGTACTTGCCGGAAGCCGTGCTCGAATATGACCGCGCCAGGCTCTACTGGGACCGGGCCATCAACACAGACAGGACTATTCTTGCGAATAAGCCTGATATTATGCTGATGGACCGGGCACAGTCAAGGATATTTTTGGCCGACATTACCATTCCGTATGACGAGAACCTCGTGAAAGCCGAAACAGATAAGCGAACAAAATATCTGGACCTGGCTCACGGGGTGACCGACATGTGGGTTGGATTGCCGACCGAAATTATACCTGTAGTCGTTTCTGCGAACGGGTTAATCCCAGTCAGCCTCTCGGGTCATCTGAGACGACTGGGACTCTGTGACGGACCGCTCCATGCTCAAATTCAGAAGGCGGTGCTCCTCGATACCGCCCACATCGTCCGCCGATTTCTTTCCCTTCCCCCTAACCCTCGGCCGTTTGGTCTCCCCTGCCGAGGGCTTCCATCTGGTTGGGTTTTTATTTATTTATGTATTTTTTATGTATTTATTTTATTTTATTGATATAATTTATGTATGTTTATCATTTTCATTTACAACTATATATTTATACAGCCCAACCAGATGAGAAAACTTTATAGATACCCCATAATAATAATAATAGTTATTTATTTAAGGCTTTTTTACACCCATTTCAAATATCACTAAATGTTAAACACAAAATAAAAACATAATTTATAAGGATAAAATTAATAAAATAATATAAAAATCGGTCTGTAATTCTACAACAGTGCGTTGTTGCCTTTCTTGAAGAACAAGACCACCGAACTTCTGCTCAACGCCTCCGGAGTAGTGCCACCATGTAGGACGGAATTAAAGAGCTTGAGAAGGACTTTAAGTACCGGTTTTTTACCCGCTTTCAGAAGCTCCGCTGTAATCCCATCCTTGTCCGGGGACTTGCCGTTTTTAAGGTGCTGGAGAGCCACTTTAATCTCGCTCAGACTGCCGTCCGGGATAACATCGGAATAGTATCGGATTAGACTTGCTTTTGGATCGTTACTCACACTTGAGTGTGGCTCCAACGATGACGTGTACCATAGAACCTCTCAATCTCACTTAAAATCTCAGGTGTCCCGGAAACGATGCTGCCACATTCGGTCTTCAGCTTTCGAAAGGCTACGAAAACGTAAAACATCTTTGTACCTAGATAAAATGTTCTAGTGATTGTCAGTCATTTCATACGCCACATTTTCTATAGAGTTTAGAACGTTTCAGATAGGGCAAAATAAAAATAATACAAAATATTATGGGAATGATTATTTAAATAGAAGTGTAGGGTGACCCCCCACTAGATGGAGTGACGACCTGGTAAGACATGCAGAAGTCGATGCCCCACGGAATGCCACAAAGCACGGTCCCGAGCCACCTGCATCCATTGACTTCCTGCATGTCTTACCAGGTCGTCACTCCATCTAGTGGGGGGACGCCCTACACTTCGCCTGCCGGTACCAGGCTGCCACTCGAGAACCTTTCTTCCCCATCGGTTTTCGGTTCTTCGAGCTATATGGCCGGCCCATTGCCACTTCAGCTTACTAATCCTTTGGGTTATGTCGGTTACTCTGGTTCTACTGCGGATATTCTCATTTCTAAGTTTATCACGCAGAGAAACCCCGAACATAGCCCTCTCCATAGCTCGCTGAGCGACCTTGAGCTTCCTCATACGGCCAGCAGTGAAGGACCAAGTCTCAGTTCCATATTTCATCACTGGCAACACGCACTGGTTGTACAATTTAGTATTGAGGTTTTGAGGTATGCTTGACGAGAAGATGGGTCGTAATCTCCCGAACGCTGCCCAGCCGAGTTGAATCCGTCGATTGACCTCTCGGTCGAAGTTGGACTTACCTAGTCGGACTATTTGTCCCAGGTAAACATATTCGTCAACAACTTCGAGCTTAGTGCTCCCAACAACTACCGGTATAGGTGTGACATGGACATAAAACATGATTTTTGTTTTGTCCATGTTCATCTTGAGACCTATCCGTTGGGAGACACTATTGAGGTCATTGAGCATAGTGCTTAAGTCCTCCAGCGATTCTGCCATAAGGACTATATCGTCGGCAAATCGAAGGTGAGTGATGTACTGCCATTGATGTTAATACCGTATCCTTTCCAGTCCAGTAGCTTGAAAACGTCTTCCAATGCAGCGGTGAAGAGTTTCGGGATATTACGTCACCCTGTCTTACAACTCTCTGCAGTTGGATAGGTTTCGTACTCTGGTTCTGTACTCGGATAGCCATCGTAGCCCTACTGTACAAACACTTCAGCACCTCGATATACCGACAGTCAACTTGGCACCGCTGAAGGGACTGCAGCACCGCCCAAATTTCGACGGAATCAAAGGCTTTCTCATAGTCCACATACGCAAGGCAAAGTGGCAGATTGTACTCGTCGGCCTTCTGTACAATTTGCCGAAGGGTATGTATGTGGTCTATGCTGTTAAAGCCTTTTCGGAAACCGGCTTGTTCGGGAGGCTGGAAGTCGTCGAGTCTGCATGCGAGACGATTCGTAATGACTCTCGAAAACAGCACGTAGACGCGGCTCAGAAGGGAAATCGGTCTGTAGTTCTTCAAGAGAGCGTTGTCGCCTTTCTTGAAGAACAAGACCACCGCACTTCTGCTCCACGCCTCCGGTGTAATGCCACTATGGAGGGCGGAATTAAAGAGCTTCTGAAGGACCACAAGTACCGGTTTTCCACCCGCTTTCAGAAGCTCCGCTGTAATTCCATCCTCGCCTGGGGCCTTGCCGTTTTTAAGGTGCTGGAGAGCCATTCTAATCTCGCTCAGACTGACGTCCGGGATATTATCGGAATAGTGTCGGATAAGACTTGCTCTTGGATCGTTACTCACACTTGCGTGTGGCTCCAACGATGACGTGTACAGCTGCCCATAGAACCTCTCAATCTCACTCAAAATCTCAGGTGTCCCGGAAACGATGCTGCCACAATCGGTCTTCAGCTTCGACAGTTGGCTCTTTCTGGCAGATTCCCCATAGTATTCGGCAGATTTCCCAATAGGCGCTACCCCATATCTTCCCGTGGGTGTCGTAAGAGGCGACAAAGGGAAATTGATACAGAAGATGAAAACTGCGGTTGCCAACCTGCTCGCCAAGCGTGGCAACTATGGCAATATACCCCCCATGAGCGACACAAATAAACGGCCCCCAGTCCCCGGCGGTCGCGCTATTCCTGGCTACGGTGGCGACCATGGTAACGGCGGGGCAGGTGGTGCTAAGAATCTCCGGTGGAGGTTCGGTTGCCACCTACGACGACTCGACCTGGCAACATATAACGCACGCACCCTGAGGACTGACGAGAAGATCCTGGAGCTGGAAGAAGAGATAGATAAGTTACGCTGGAATATAATAGGACTATCCGAGGTCCGAAGAGAGGGGGAGGACACGGTAATCCTCGAATCCGGCAACTTATTCTATCACCGGGAGGGCGACCATCTGTCCCAAGGAGGTTTCGGATTTATCGTCCACAAGTCTCTCGTTAACAACGTTGTAAAGATCGGGAGTGTGTCGACGAGGGTTGCGTACCTTATACTCAGAATCACCAAACGGTATTCGCTGAAGGTCATACAGGTTTATGCACCAACCTCGGCACACCCCGATGAGGAGGCAGAGGAAATGTATGAGGATACTCTATAGCCATGCATTCCTCCAAAACTCACTATACGGTGTTAATGGGAGACTTCAACGCAAAACTAGGCACAAGAAAGAGCGGTGAGCTGAAAGTAGGGAAATTCGGAATAGGGCAACGGAACCCAAGGGGCCAGCAGCTGGCCGACTTTATGGAGAAAGAGGGACTCTTTATGATGAACTCTTTCTTCCAAAAGCGGCCCCACAGAAAGTGGACCTGGTCGAGCCCCGACGGTTCGACAAAAATGAGATTGACTTCATTATGACGACCAAACGACAACTGTTCAGTGATGTCTCAGTGATCGCGAGGGTGAAAACTGGCAGCGATCACCGAATGGTGAGAGGCACACTGAACCTAAACGTTAAGTTGGAGAGGTCACGTCTAATGAAGTCAACGCTCCGTCCCCCTCGTGCTCTAATCCAAAGTCCCGAAAACTTTCAGCTCGAGTTACAAAATCGCTTTCAGTGCCTAGAAGTTTGCAATGAAGTGGACGATATGAATGACAAGCTTGTGGAAACTGTCCATGCGGTCGGAGCTAAGTTCTGTAAGACCCGTCGCAGAAGAACACAAAAACGCTCCGATCACACTCTTAATCTCATGGTTGTTATGAAGCTGCAGTCTTCAGCAGATTTGACAGCATACATGCAACTGAACAGACAGATCTCCAAATGCATGCGGTGGGACATGCGCAACTACAATACAGCTCGTATTGAAGAAGCGATCGAGCGGAACCAGGGCTCCAAAGTCTTTGCCAGAGATCTGTCTGCTAGAAATATAAAATATATTTAATTAAATTGGCACACGACCTATTTGGCCATCTACTTACAACTCGGCGGAAATTTGAAAAGAAAAATTTTGTCTGTTCTTAATTCTCTTGTATATACCATTTTTCACAGAAGTATTGTTTACAATGGGCTTGGGTTCCAAAAGCGTGAAAAGGGTCAGCTATGTATCGTCAATTAGATCCTGAACTTTTTGACGTTTATTTTTGTTTCTTTTTGTTATATCTTGTAACCTTTTAAAAACTGACGCAAACTCATTAGTTTATTATTTGTTATATTTTTTTAACGTATTGGGTATCTTGGATAAGTTTGTAATTTTTTTTTTTATTTAACACAAAATTTTCGAAATAAATTATTACGTTTTCTACAGTAATACTCTCCTCTTAGTTTCGGCGTGACTGTAGGATGTTATATAGGTACTGAGTTACCGTCAGTTACTAAGCGGCCATAAATCATTATATGTATGTATAGACATACAAATCTACATTTTTTGATTTTTTGAATTTTGATTTTTTTCCCTTACCAATTGATGGGCCTGAGTATAATGCCAGTTGTGCTCTTTGGCTGAAGTTATTTTTATTGTATGCACAATTGCAGACAAAACAATAATGATTGCATATCTCTAAAACAAAATTTTACCTCTTCTCCTTCTAATAATAGCTCCTGCACCGGACACGGCGGAATAGTTTTTTTTCTATAAGACCATTTGCAGTAACAGTTTTCGTTAACAGTTATAAGTGTAACACTTTTATCAGCTGCTTTATTCATAGTGCCTTAAGCAACACTTTGCCAGTTTCCTCTACAGAAAATTATGCTAGCTTTGGTATTTCTTATTTGAAATAATTCGTAGGCGTAATGCTGCAGAAAATTGGTCCAAATATGGATGGCCGCTACCAATGAATATAATACCTGCTATGTTACACTTATTTACATAGAAACTTTAATTATCATCTGCATAAAATTCTAACTAGAACTTTTTACACAAGAAAGTAAGCTTTGAGATCAGTCCAGATTGTTTTCCGCTAATTAAGTAAATAGTAAAACAAACCAAGAGGTCCGTGATTTAAAATTTCTTGCAGCTTTTTATAGAAAAACATAACCTTATCATAATATGATAGTTATACATTTAGTCATCTGATAAAACTTTTAAGTGTGCCAGTCATATATTAATGATGGTATTTGGGTCATTATACTGGAAATAGTCTTTTAAATATTTTATACTACAATTCATCATCTTCAGTATGATTGACCGTGTGTATGACTTTTATAAGTCTATACTATTTTTGATGAAAATTATTATTGCACATAAAAGCCCTTTCATATTTATTTTAGTCTCGAATTAAATTAATAAAAATAAAAATTTGAACTTTTTAATAAGTCCCATCGGTAGCCTTCGTTTTACATAGAAATCTTCTTATGACGTGCATATCTTTCAATATGAACTAAGTCGTGTTTCTTTGAAATTGACAAGGTTTGTTTTATCCAAAACTAAGAATGTTTCTGATGAAGCGTCGTAAAAATTAGGTAGGATAGGTTTCGCTTTTGCAAAATGTCCCATTATTGGCTCTTTATAACTGATCTTCAAATGTAAAACATCGACTGAAAATCAAATAATTATTGGTTGTTAATTTTTTTTTATTTGAACATTTTTAAGATTGTGTTCAAACTCCGCTAGTAAAAAAACAAATATATATATGACGGTGCCTGCGCGATTGCACATGCGGCGGCGCCGGTGTAGCTAGACAGAATCCTTGTAAACAACACGTGCACCGCACACCTGCACCATTGCAATTGCGATGGCGCCCGTTTGTCTAGCTACTTGTTTTGCTTGTATAAAACGGACGGAGCGGCCGCCGTTAAGGCAGTCTTGGCTCTGGCGTGGAACGGTGCGCTTGTCGTATTCCGTTACTAGCTTATCCTTGACTCGTTGGATAATTAATTTGTGCAAACGAATTAATTATTATTCTTAACAGCAAAATTAGTTTAAATAAAACTAGTTTTACGGATTTTATCGCGTATATTAACATATTTTATATTCCCGACGTTTCGAAAATCGAAAATCGATAATCCCTACATGTGCCAAACCACCGAAGTTGTATGGGTTACCAAAAATACACAAGCCCAATGCTCTACTACGTCCCATAGTGAGCCAAATCAATTCACCAACTTACAGATTGGCTCAACGCTTAGCGAAAATACTCTCATCGCTCAGGGGACATACAAGAGTACACACGAAGGATTCCTACCAATTTGTCAGCGGGATTAAAGACCTACATCTGGCAGATAATGAAACTATGGTCAGTTTTGATGTGCAGTCTCTCGTTGAAGACTGCATCTCGATTGTTACTAGAAGGCTGGAGGAAAATAACATGCCCGTAGAATATGCAGTATTACTTATAAACTGCCTTACATCTGGCTACCTATTGTGGAAGGAAGTAGATGGTGTAGCGATGGGCTCACTTGTATCCCCCATTGTCGCCGATATATTCATAGAAGACTTTGAGGAGAAAGCCCTGCTTACTTCTCCCGTAAATCCAAGATTCTACAAGCGGTACGTAGACGACACTTTCACAATTCTACCTTTAGATAAAGTAACTGCATTTTTAGACAATCTTAACTCTATAAATTCTAAAATTCAGTTCACAATGGAGTTAGAGGCAAACAATTCTTTAGTTTTTTAGATCTGTTAGTAATTCGGAATCCTGTTAACACCTTGAGCCACACTGTGTACAGAAGAAAGACCCATACAGATAGATATTTAAACTCATCACCATCCTTCACAGTTAGCTACCGTGGGTAAATCTTTGTTTCAGAGAGCACGAGGGATCTAAAGATGACTGGGTGCTACCATCTGCTTGGGATCCCATAATTAAAAAAATTAAATCCCAACCCAAGCACACAACCGCAAGACTTAAAGATACTGTAAGTTCATACTGCGTAGATCGGAACAAAAATTAATAATTTTTAATCTGGAAGTAGCCGTGGCAACTGGAAGTAACTATGACATTGGACGTCATACACCTCAGTCCCCCGTGACCATGGGTGCTGTAAGGTACTCGAAACGTCGGGAATATGCTAACACCTCTTGACAAGGTGCTGACTGACTGCGCTGACGTAGCAGTTTTGTCAAATAACCGTTACGTCAGCGGCTGATGGGGTCGTCACTTCCCTATGCCATTATTATTTATTTTGGGGTATTTATATAGTATTCTCATCTGATTGGGCTGAATAAATATTATTTATTATTTATTATATTTTATTATTTATGGGGTATTTATATAGTATTCTCATCTGGTTGGGCTGAATAAATATTTTAAAGGAAATAATAAATAAACATAAATATATATTTAATATACTAACATAAATAAATAAATAATACATAAATAAATAAATAATACATAAATAAATAAAACCCAACTAGATGGAAACCCTCGGCAGGGAGACCAAACGGCCGAGGGTTAGGGGAAAGGAGAGAAACCGGCGGACGATGCGGGCGGTATCGAGGAGCACCGCCTTCTGCATTTGAGCTTGGAGCGGTCCGTCACGGAGTCCCAGTCGCCTCAGATGACCCGAGAGGCTGACTGGGATTAACCCGTTCGCAGAAACGACTACAGGTATAATTTCGGTCGGCAGTCCACCCCACATGTCGGTCACCTCGTGAGCCAGGTCCAGATATTTTGTTCGCTTATCTGTTTCGGCTTTCACGAGGTTCTCGTCATACGGAATGGTAATGTCGACCAAAAATATCCTTGACTGTGCCCGGTCCATCAGCACAATATCAGGCTTATTCGCAAGAATAGTCCTGTCTGTGATGATGGCCCGGTCCCAGTAGAGCCTGGCGCGGTCATTTTCGAGCACGGCTTCCGGCAAGTACTTGTAATACGGCAATTTCCGGTCCACGAGACCGTATTTCAGAGCGAGCTCCTGGTGTAGAATTCTGGCTACTAAGTTGTGCCTGTGCAAGTACTTAGAGTTAGAAAGCGCCGAACAACCGGAGATGACATGCCTAATTGACTCACCGGGATGGCGACAAGTTCGACAGATGTCGACGGTGCCATCTCTTAGGATGTATCTCCGATAGTTGTTGGTCTTAAAACCTGATCCTGTATCGCACAGACAAAACCCTCGGTTTCCCAAAGAGGTCACCAAAACGTAGCCAGTGGAGGAGGCAACTGTGTCTACGAAAGGCACATGCAGAGCCTTGAAGAACCTCCGTGGAGCTCCTTTTCCTTCCATACGGTTTCCCGGTCGGATATGCTTTGTACTGCCGGGTCTTGCCATTGCTCGTTGGCTAAGGATAGAGGGTAAGTCCTTTATCACAAGAAATGACGTCCCTATAGAATGGATCATCCGATCTCGTCAGAAAGTAATTACGGAGGCTGCACACTTCGCGATTATGCATGGTAAGCGCGGCAAAAGCCACGCCCACCATGTTTCCGCGGCAAGTACAGCCTCATAATCGACGATCTCGGTGATGCATCCTATGGGACGTCATAGTAGTGCGGACTTTTCTATCCAGGGCGTTAAGTTCAGTTTGAGTCCATCTAAGTATGCCAAAGGTATATGAGAACAGGCATGACCCAAACGTTATATGCGTGTGTCTTATTCACACCGGACAAAAGGCTGTTAAGCACTTTGGTCAAGCGTGCATAAAACATATCGCAAACTGACTGCTTCATACCCGCCTCATCGATACCGATGCTCTGTGACATACCCAGGTATCGGTATGTTGTCAGCCTCAGAAAGGGTCCTTATGTTGATGGACATAGATAAGTCTATGCCCTCAGAGTTAGCAACCCTTCCCCTTTCAACATGGAGAACCGCACACTTATCCGTCCCCAGCTCCATTCTGATAGAATTACTAAAATCACAACTGATGTTTAGCAATTCCATAAGATGGGAGCGACTGGAGGCGAATAACTTGAGATCATCCATATAGAAAAGGTGGGTCACTTTTGTACCTCCTTTCCGAAGCTGAAATCCCCTCCCGGAGTCCTCCAGTAATGTACTGAGAGGGTTCAGGGAGAGGCAAAACCAGATTGGACTCAAACAATCGCCCTGGAAGATACCCCTTCTTATCCTTATGTGGCTTTCCACATCCGTCATCTGCTCGCCTAGATGACAAAGGATTGTACTCCATTGCCCCATACACTGCCCGAAGAAGTCTCTAACTGTACAGTCAATCTTGTACAGCTCGAGGACCCTCTTTAGCCATGTATGGGGCACCGAGTCAAATGCCTTTTTATAGTCTATCCAGGCGGCGGAGAAGTTCCGACGGTTGCGTTTAACCACCTTGCCAATGACCGCGTCAATGAGGAGTGGTTCCTTGGTTCCACGACCACCGCCCCGACATCCATTTTGAGCGCGCGACATCACCTGATTTGAGTTCAGGTGACGAATGATTCGCGTACTCAAAATGGATGCCAGTGTCTTATATATGGTGGGTAGACACGTAATGGGGCGGTATTTGCTAGGGTCTGTGGAATCATGGTCTTTAGGAACCAAATGAGTGATCCCAGTAGTGAAGAGGCTCGGGAGCGACTTTTGGTCGAGAGCCTCTTGAAACTGTCTGGCAAGTACAGCGTGACACCACGAACCCTTCAGCCAGTAGCGATGCAGTCCGTCGAGTCCCGGACTTTTCCAGTTCGGGGCCCTACGGACCGCCTCAGCTACATCATCCGGCGTTATGATGACGGGGTCCATGGGCGTAACACTCGCACTGACACGCCACAAGTTCCGTCCAGGGCCCTCGCTGTGGTTTACGAGCTCTGACCACAGGCCGCGCCAGAATGCGACAGTGTCGGCCTGATTCGGTGCTGGGCCCGTTCCACGTACCATTGGTCGCTCAATGACTCATAGAGCCTCTTCTGATCACTCTGGAAGAGACGATTCTGGTTGAACCGTCTTGACCTCTCGGTATATCGCCGAATCCGCTTTCCCCAAGCAGCGATTCTCTGCTTCAGGTCGTCTATGCGCTCCGTCAGTTTTTGCGTTATATCCGGCTGGGACTAACTGATATTTGTCCCAGCAAACGCCATCCGAACGGTGCATACAATTCTCGGCCTATTATTGCCCGACCTGAAGCTTATCAGTCTGCCGATGAGGGCCCTTGCCTTTGCGATACGGTCCTCAATCCTTCTTCTCCAGGCTGGGATAGTGCTAATTTGCTCAATAGCACGTCCAGACGTGGGAAGTTTGGCACCAACAATGCGGCAAACTGCCAAAGCGGCGCCAAAGAGTATTGAGTCCGTATCGCAAAGGTCCCGTCTGGTTTTCAAAAAGGTTGCCAGCAATTGGTTCAGGGCCGTCACGACATCCCGATTCCGCTTGCTTAGGGTTATGCGAGGAAGTCGCGGTCGATTTTCGAGAGGCGTACTGCGCGTTTCCACAATCGCCTCTTCCAATGTACTCCTCAATTGCTCTAGTTCTAGTTCCCTGGGATTGTTTCATCATCGTCTGAATCAACCACAACTGGGATTCACAGCGGCATCCACGTGTGGGGTTGCTCTGCAACCTGTGGCGCCGCATTCATAGTCGTAGTATTTTCATCCGATGAGGAAACAGCCTCACGTCGTAGCCGTTCGAGTTCGGTGCCATCAAATATGTTTGAGCGCAAGATACCGAACTCGGTCTGCCAGGTTTTGCTCGGTGACGGTTATAGATGGCTCCAGCTCAGCAAAAGTCGATGCATCCTAGCCCGGTACGCAAAACCTCCAACTTCCCCTTTCGCTCAAAATACGCCCGCAATGCGTTGCTATTCATTTGAATTGTCCATTGCATGCGGCGTACTCCACCAGTGGCGGGTGCCGATTGCTGGGCCCGCAAAGACACCAAGCCAGCTGGTGGGGATGATGGATGTGAGGGAGGTATTTCCCTTCTGAGCCGCGTCTACGTGCTGTTTTCGAGAGTCGTTACGAATCGTCTCGCACGCAGACTCGACGACTTCCAGCCTCCTGAACAATCCGGTTTCCGAAAAGGCTTTAGCACCACATACATACCCTTCGTCAAATTGTACAGAAGACCGAAGAGTACAATCTGCCACTTTGTCTTGCGTATGTGGACTATGAGAAAGCCTTAGATTCCGTCGAAATTTAGGCGGTACTGCAGTCCTTTCAGCGGTGCCGAGTTGACTGTTGGTATATTGAAGTGCTGAAATGTTTGTAAAGTATGGCTAAGATGGCTATCCAATTACAGAACCAGAGTATGAAACCCATAAAAATGCAGAAAGATGTAAGACAGGGTGACGCTATAGCCCCAAAATTCAAAGCCGCTGCATTGGAAGGTGTTTTTAAGCTACTGGACTGGAAAGGATACGGTATTAACATCAAAGACGAGTACATCACTCACCGACGATATAGTCCTTATGACAGAATTACTGGAGGACCTAAGCACTATACACAAAGACCTCAATAGTGCCTTACAACGAATAGGTCTTAAGATGAACATGGACAAACAAAGATAATGTCTATACCTATGCCGGTAGTCGTTGGGAGCACTAAGTTCGAAGTTGTTTAGCAGTATGTTTACCTGGGACAAATAGTCCGACTAGGTAAGTCCAACTTCTACCGAGAGGTCAATCGGCGGATTCAACTCGGCTGGACAGCGTTCGGGAAATTACGACAAATCTTCTCGTCAGGTATACCAATAAAGTTGAAAACAAGATTGTGCAACAGTGCTTGTTGCCAGTGATGACTTATGAATCTGAGACGTGGTCCTTCACTGCTGGCCGTATGAGGAAGCTCAAGATCGCTCAGCGAGCTCTGGAGAGGGCCATGCTCGGGGTTTTTATGCGTGATATGCTTGGAAAGGGAATATTCGCGGTAGAACCAGAGTGACTGACTTGGCCCAACGGATTATTAAGCTGAAGTGGCAATGAGCTGGCCATATAGCTCAAAGAATCGACATTCGATGGGGAAGAAAGGTTCTTGAGTGGCAGCCTCGTACCGGTAGACGAAGTGTAGGGCGACCCTCCACTAGATGGAGTGACGACCTTTTAGGACTTGCAGGAAGTCGATGGATGCAGGTGGCTCAGGACCGTGCTTTGTGTCATTCCTTGGTGGTGGCCTATGTTCAGCAGTGGACTTATGAAGGGCTGTAATGCTGATGATAATGATGATGTTTTATTTTAATGCACATGATGTGCTCGCCGGTAAAGAAACATCGCAGAAAAACTTGTGTTTGCCCAAGATCCTGATCCTGGATGCGGCAGGAGCTCTTGGGTGATGTATATAATAAATTGATGTAGTCAAAATAAAAATCTTGACTTTAATTGTATTAATTGCGTATAATTCAAGAACTAAGGGATGAAACAGGATTTCTATATTAAAAGATAATTACAAATATACGTAAAGGGTGAACTACTGTGTTAAGTTAAACTAAGATATCGAGTATTGAATAAGTCTAGAACCGTTATTTTTAATTCGAATGTTTTGATTGGCCCGGGCTATTTTCATTGTTGCGTTTCGATTTACGATAAAACGCAACATGCTCCCCGGCGTTGAAGTGGTCTAGTCCGCTTCAATTGGTAATGTGACGAGGCGATTATAGGCCCGAAGAAGATACTCTTTCTTGGTCTTGACTTCAGCTACTCTCGCAACACTATCCTTTCCCGGAATGAGTTTAGTAACGCGCCCCAGAAGCCATAACAGTGGGGGAAGATTGTTTTCCTTCACCAAAACCATTTGTCCTACAGTCAGGTCCCCGCAAGAGATGCGCCATTTTCTTTTGCTGTAGGAGATGAATATAATCAATAAAAACGCTTCCAAAATGTTGTTTAATTTTCCACTCGCGCAAATCTAGCTAGTGAGGATATGCTTTCTTCGATTTGTGGATACGGAACTGAGGTAGTTGTCCGTCCAATAAGAAAATGGGAAGGAGTCAAATATGTTAGATCAGTGGGATCGGATGATAAGGGTGTAAGAGGTCTAGAATTTAGACAGCTTCAATCTGAGTCAGACAAGTTGAAAGCTCTTCAAATGTGAAGTGAGTGAGGCTCATAATGCGTCTCAGATGATGTTTGACGGACTTACGGCAGCTTCCTCACAGTCCGCCAAAATGAGGAGAATAGGCTGGGATAAATTTAAATTCTATACCTTGTTCTGCGGTGTCTGAAGTTATGTGATCTGACGTGTGCCTAAGAAAGGAAGAGAGTTCATTGCAGGCACCTACGAAGTTGGTACCGTTATCTGAATAAATGCGCTGCGGTTTTCCTCGTCGAGCTACAAATGTATGCCTATGCCTTTACCTATGCCTCCTTCGTGAGATCCGTGATGAGTTCTAAGTGGACAGCCTTCACTGCTAAACAAACAAAAATACAAATGTAAGATTTTATTAAGGTACTGCCTCTACCCTTACGATTGACTATCAGCACAGGCCCGCAATAATCTACTCCGGTGTTTAAAAATAGGAATTCTAAGTGAGTCCTATCGGTAGGTAAGTCACCCATAGTAGGTTGTACGAAAGTTGCTTTAAATCTATTACAACGTATACATCGATGAACAATAGCCTTCGCTAGATTTCTACCACCCAAAGGCCAGTAAGTTTGCCTGATGTCCGCCAACAGCAGTTGAGGACCTGCGTGCATTAAGCTTTTGAGTTTCATTTCAAATATGATTTGGAAATGATGCTTGCTACATATTATAATAGGGTGCTTAATATTATAAGTGTAGTTCGAATTGCTAAGACGACCTCCCACACGTATAATACTGTTATTATCCATGAAAGGTGAAATGGATAATAGTCTGTTTTTCTTCGGTAGGGAATTACCCGACTTCAGAATAGCATATTCTTTAGGAAACATTTCCATTTGAGCTCTACGTATTAGTATTGATTTCGAAGAATTTAACTCTGAACATGAAAAATAATTGGTGTTATGAATATTACTTCTTCTACAATTATTAATGAACCTTTGGATATAAGCTATTATTCTAATTAATTTTGTGAAATTGGATGATTTATTGATTATGTTAGAAATTACATTGTCTGTTCGCGTATTTATGTCTCGTAGGTATGTATGTAAGGATATTTCTGGAAGTTGATTTGTTTGAATGGAGGGAATTTTTGGAAACTTGATTGGGTCATATTGTAGAAAATCGGGTCCGGACCACTACAAAGAGGAAATTCTGAGGAAATCAGCCTTCATCCCGCGCGAAACTAGGTCCGCTGGATTATCTTTGGACGATACGTAGTTCCATTTATAACCAGTTGTACTATCTTGTATCTCACATATCCTGTTCCGAACAAAATGTTTAGTCGACTCGGAGAAGTCGATAGCCATCCCAGCACTATTGTCGAATCTGACCAGAAATAGGAACAATGGATAGGTATAGTAAGTGACTCAGTACCTTTCTAAAAAGTCTCGTACCTAATAAAGCACCCAAAGCTCCAAACGTGGTACTGTGGTTGGTTTGAGAGGAGCCACCTTATTCTTTGATGTCAGTTATGAACGCACAGATCCATCTTGTCCGATTGATCTGATGTAGACACACGCTCCATATGCGCTCTCTGAAGCATCTGTGAATATGTGACTTCCATTTTAGTAGGAGTTGTAACATGGCATATCCAACGAGGTATTTCAAGGAGTTTAAAGAAGAAATTGATTGCATTGCATCTTTAAACTGTTCTTTATGTCCGTACCAACTTTTCGTCCCAGTTACTCTTTATTAACCCATAATTGTTGAAGCAATATTTTAACAAGTAATATGCAGGCCCTACTAACCCCAATGGATCAAACACCTGGCTAATAAGGGACAAGATGTTGCGTTTAGTGATTCTTATGTTGCTGTTTATATTGATGGTGTAAAAGATTGTCTGACTCAGTACGCCAATATAAACCTAAAGTTTTGCTCAATGAATGATCAAGATTTAGAGTCTTCCTGAGTCACCTTTAATAGAAGAAATTGATTCCAAAATTTCACCGAAATTTGACTGCCATTTACGTAGATTAAACTTCGCAGATTCTAAGGTTTTAATGACACCTCTGCAAGTCTTTATTACGGATTCTATGGATGAGCCACTGTACAAAAATCATCGACGTAAAAATTATGCTTGATAGCATTTTGAACATTGATATCTGGGGATTGATCAGCGAGGTAAGTTAAGCATTTGTGGCTAAATAAGGCCCCGATGCAGTCCCATATGTAATTGTATTAGTATATGTCTTTAGTGGTTCTGAGGGTCAAACCTAAAGACGATTTGCTGGAGTGAGCGTTGAGAAGGCTCGACTAAGACAGCACGATACATTTTCTATGTCGGCTGTAACAACATATTTATGTCTCTAAAACGAAGCAAGATGGACATAAGATCATCTTGTACGGTTGGGCCTACCATTTGGATAGAGTTGAAAGATTTACCGAGGTGCTCAAAGCCGAAGCGTCGAAGACTACGCGTAATTTCGTAGTTGTGCTTGACTCACGTACGACACCATGATGAGGTAAGAAATAAGAAGGTTGTGTAAGCATTGTTTTATTTTGTTTTCAGTCATATGACCCAACTCAATGTACTTTTTCATGAATTCTAAATATTGTTCTTTAAAATGAAAACCTTCTCAAGTCGCGTTCCAAACAAAAAACGGTTTTGCCATAGTGTACGAGTCTAAGCACATTGGGTGAATTTCAACGGTATTTTACAACAAACTGACCGTTTTTGCATCTCTTGTATTTTCCTCAAAGCTCTGCTCGCATAGTCGCTCGGAAGTCATGTGATACTTGCAGGTACAGAATCTAGTTCCCAGAAGCGAGTAAGAAGAGAGTCATCTGTTTGAGTGTGAGTAAAATGACAGATAGAAGATGTTGCCTGAGTAGGCTGAGAATACAGCCAGATATGATCCAACCAAGCTTTGATTCATGTAGCCTTGGCTGGTTTTTCCTAAGCTAATATGGTGGAACCTAAAACATCCCAGAAGACCTCTGCTCCAACTAGGATGTCAATTGCGAAGGAACGTTGTAGGAAGGGTCCGCTAAGCGTATTCCTTTCGGTATATGGATATTATGTATATAACATGATGGTAACGACTGAGAGATCTGTGGTAAAACATAACAATTTATGTTGGTCGAAGCTCCTGCAGTACGATTGATAGTAACATGACATGACTCTGACGTACTAGAAGACTGGTTATTAATACTTGAGACTGTAGAATTCGTTGCACGTCTTACCAGACTCAGCTTTCACACAAGCTCTGCGTTATAAAGTTCGCAGTGCTGCCATTGTCAAAAGCAAACGAGCCGTGTGTAGGTGACCATGAATATCCTTCATCTTCACTAGTGCTGTGGATAGCAAGATATGGCCTTGATTAGTACTTATGTTTGCTAAAAGAATGTCTGTGGAAAGGGCAACATTGTTCTCAAAGGTAGAAGATGATCCATTTTCTGTGTCAGGTTCTTTATGTAGCAAGGTATTGTGCTTAATATTGCAATACTTACAATGAGATAAACGGCAACCTTCTGGGAATGACCTGCAAACAGTTAAGGCATACATGAGCAGCTGTAGCTTGTTTTATACGTGAATCAACGCTTAAGCTTCTAAAAGAGGGACATAAGTATAAATAATGTTTATCACTACACATGGGACAGCTAATCTCATTAATTGCATTTCTACTGTTTGTGTGATCTGTAGTGACAATGAAGCTCTTAGATTTAGACGGTTCAGGTGTTTTTTGTTTTTGTATATTATGTTTGTTATTATTAAATAATGTTTCAAGTAAATCTGCTCTATTGTTTAAAAATTTTAAAAATTGTTGTAATGTTGGAGAACCGGTAAGAATATTACGATACTCCTCCCATTCGCGACACGATATACTATCTAACTTGCGAGACATCATAAAAATAATAAGCGTATCCCAATGGTCGGTGGGCTCACCCAGTGTAGCAAGGGCCCTCAAGTTTTTGTTGGTGACATCAATCATGTTTCTTAAACACACGCTAGATTCTTTTGTAAAGGCTCAAAATCAAAAGGGCCTGTATGTGGTTGTTTACGAGCAGTCGTGATTATCATACCTGTCTGATAGAAGTTGCCACGCAATGGCATAGTTATCAGATCTAAGTTCTAAACTGTGCACAATTAAGGCTGCACTACCTTTAAAGCAGCGCGAAAATAATGTAATTTGTTTATATCACTTAAGCTATTGTTATTGTGTATAAGTGAAAGATACGTATCTCGAAATGCAAGCCAGCGCTGATAGTCACCGTCAAAGTGCGGCAGGTCGATTTTTAAACCGCACAAAGTCATGTCTGCAACTAGTGGAACCCTGACTTGTCACGGACTCTTCACCTGGCCCCAAGGTGGCTGCAGCAGGGGGAGCAAGGTACGCTCCAGCGACACGGCGCCATAATATTGTGTCTCAAATTGCTCGCGCTCTGCAAACTGATCCTCCTGTTGTTCGACTGGCTCGATGTTGGCCTGTAACGCATCGTAATCACTATATAACGCATCAATTCGACTTAAACGACACTCCAATTCAGATGCCTGCATCTCACTTAATTTCGCACAGCTTTTGTATACATTCAAAACGTTCACAAATTGAGTCAGTTTTGCTTTTAAAAAGGGCACGTTTTTTTTACTAGCCTTTAGTTTTGCTTCAGCCATGATTACTAGACTAAATTTAGCAACAAAGAATTCAGGAAATGAACAGTAATTCACTAGAAACAACGTAATCCTAATAGGGTTATAAGATTTAACTGTTATGCAGTGAAGTGCGTTACTCACTAATTACTACAGATGCAATGTTGACCTTGCCGGCCGAACGAAGGACAAGCGGAGCTACTTGAATAAAACTGTGTCACTAGTCACAACCCACAGCTGTTTTAAACGATGCAAAGGTAATGCGCATAGGTAAATAAACAAGAAAGAAATGATTTCAACGCGGTATAGTATTTTTATCACGTATGGAACGGATGGACAATGTAGCAGGTTGAATTATTAAGTGAATTAGATTATTAAGAAAATGCAATTATTTAAATGTTACTATGATATCAAATTGCCTGACACTTTTAAAGCTGTTTAAATTATAGGAAGGGAATTATAGAAAATGAAAAGGAATAACTATTGGAACGGACTCACCAGTTGATTTTAATGATCTCCTAACGGTTTCGGGTTGAATTGAGTGTCTTGAACAAAGTCTGCTTGCAAAAATAGGAATCGCTGCTGAGTATGCAAGGCTGTAGACTACGACTTCCTAATCTTGCGCCTGAGACCTGAAGACCTGGATTGCTCTGAATTTTGAATTTTAATTGGCTGGTTGTCTTGTTGAGGATCGAAGGACCATTTGTTTGCCCAAGATCCTGATCCTGGATGCAGGAGCTCTTGGGTGTGTATATAATAAATTGATGTAGTCAAAAATCTTGACTTTAATTGTATTAATTGCGTATAATTCGAGAACTAAGGGATGAAACAGGATTTCTATATTAAAAGATAATTAAATATATAAAAGGTGAACTATGTTAAGTTAAACTAAGATATCGAGTATTGAATAAGTCTAGAACCGTTATTTTTAATTCGAATGTTTGATTGGCCCGGGCTATTTTCATTGTTGCGTTTCGATTTACGATAAAACGCAACAACTTGCATGTCTGAAGAGTAAAATATTTCCCGATCATGTGGATTAATTGCCCTTCTACTCTCTCTACTACTACTATCTCTTCAAAACAAAAAGAGGAAGAGGTCATTACCGAATATTGGACCGTGTATTGACTTACTTATTTAATTTTCTAATAATGTAGGTTTTTGAATACAGCCTCTAAATCAAAGTCAAAGTCAAAATATTTTCATTAATTTTGAATTTGGCCTTTACAAAGCACTACTATAAAGTTCAGAAATCTACGCCATCGGTACAACTAGTCCCTACTGCGGAAAACATTGTGAAAAGAAGGGGAAGTAAAACTCAAAAGGCTAGATTATTTCTCTCTCAAGTTTCAATTTAACCTTATAATATATATATACGTACTTACTAAGTAATAAAAGTGTAAGGAAGCTCATTATATTCACGCATCGCATCTGCAGGGTGTTTTAATAATAAATAAAAAATATGCAAATTAACCGAAAACACTTGTGAAGGAGAGAGACAGAGGTTTTTTTTTAATGACTGGCTTAATTCGATATCATCAAGTTACTGCGTGGATCATTCTAGCTACAGCAAAGAGTGTTGATAACTATCTTATCTGTCAATTGCCTTTTACATGAAACTTTTAAGATTTTCAGACACCACACTTGTACAACAAACTAAATAAAACATAAAATTACGAAACCAATAACAGATAAATAAAAGATTTATTTTATTCGTAGTTGAATGAACACACTGCGAAATAATAGCAACTCTTTTATCTGCATTCATAACAACTTTCAAGCATTTCCAAAACACATAATAGTATCTATATGCACACCCACTACCCAAAGCAATTAAATAGCCTTTGAAATTGTGTTTAAAAAAGTATAAAAGTTTACTGGTTGTTCGCGCTAACACGGAAGCCCTTACATCTCTTTTGCCCAGTACTTCTTTATATTATATCGCACGGTTCCACATGCAAAACGTATGTGATAAAACTTTGACAACGACTGCAATTAATCTCAAACAACAGATGTTAGGCTCGTTATGTGGCAAGGAATACATCTGGGTTAGTACAACTCTTTTATGCAACTCACCGTTAGGTAGAGTTTTATCATCAATATAACATCGAGTACGTCTGTCAATAATTATTATATAAAAAAAATTCAATTATTAGAAAAAACGTAAAACGATCCTGAATTCAAGTAAAAACGGCAATCAAAGAATCCCAGCCTTCTTGAAAACACAAATATTGTTTTAACCAACTTAACATTAGAATTTGTATAAGAAAAAATAATATTAGGAATACGCAGAAAGAGATTTTATTTTGTATTGAATGTTCAAAAAAGTTTATTATCAAAAGTATGAAAATGTACTAATAAAAATAGCCTACGGTAAGGTGCATGTAAAACATTAAGCTGAATAAAATTAAAGTAAAACATGAACAAAAAGATAACATATTCGTATGTAGTCAATTCCATAACAGTTGAATCATTTAAGAATCAGTAAACTGAAGTAGTAGTAGCTCCCGTGTAGTGGTAAGAATACCCACTACCCTATATCTTCCCATGGGTGTCGTATGAGGCAACAGAGGAAAACTGAGGCAGAACATCTTTCTGATAACAGCAAAAAGCAATAAAAAGCTGAGGTTGCCCACCCGCTCACCAAGCGTGGCAATTATGGCAATATACCCCCCATGATGAGAGTTACGAAGAGACGGCCCCCAGTCCCCGGCGGCCCTGCTATTCCTGGCTACGGTGCCGATCATGGTAACGGCGGGGCAGGGGGTACTAAGAATCTCCGGTGGAGGTTCGGTTGCCACCTAAAACCACTCAACCTGGTAACATACAACGCACGCACCCTGAGGACTGACGAGAAGATCTTGGAGCTGGACGAAGAGATAGACAAGTTGCGCTGTGATATTATAGAGTTATCTGAGGTCCGAAGAGAGGTGGAGGACACGGTAATCCTCGAATCCGGCAACTTGTTCTATCTCCGGGAGGACGACCATCAGTCCGTCCCAAGGAGGTGTCTGATTTATCGTTCGCAAGTCTCTGGTCAACAAAGTTGTAAAGATTGGGAGTGTGTCGACAAGGGTTGTATACCTTATACTCAGAATCACCAAACGGTATTCGTTGAAGGTCATACAGGTTTACGCACCAACCTTGGCTCATCCCGATGAGGAGGCAGAGGAAATGTATGAGGATACTCTATAGCCATACATTCCTCCAAAACCCACTATACGGTGTTAATGGAGACGTCAACGCAAAAGTAGGCAAAAGAGAACGGTGAGCTGAAAGTAGGGATATTCGGAATTGAGAAACGGAACCCAAGGGGCCAGCAGCTGGCCGACTTCATGAAGAAAGAGGGACTCTTTATGATGAACTCTTTCTTCCAGAAGCGGCCCCACAGAAAGTGGATCTCGTCGAGCCCCGACGGTTCGACAATAAATGAGATTGACTTCATTATGACGACCAGACGACAACTGTTCAGTGATGTCTCAGTGATCGCGAGGGTAAAAACTGGCAGCGATCACCGAATGGTTAGAGGCACACTGAACCTAAACATTAAGTTGGAGAGGTCACGTCTAATGAAGTCAACACTCCGTCCCCCTCGTGTTCTAATCCAAAACCCCGAAAACTTACAGCTCGTGTTACACAATCATTTTCAGTGGCTGGAAGACTGCAATTAAGTGCACGATATGAATGTCAAGCTTGTGGAGATTTTGCATGCGTTCGGAGTTAATTCTGTAAGACCCGTTGCAGAAGAACACAAAAACTCTCCGATCACACTCTTTATCTCATGGCTGTTAGACGGGAAATGAAGCTGCAGTCTTCAGCAGATTTGACAGCATCCAAGCAACTGAACAGACAGATCTCCAAATGCATGCGGCGGGACTTACGCAACTTCAGTACAGCTCGTATTGAAGAAGCGATCGAGCGAAACCAAGGCTCCAAAGTCTTTGCAAGAGATCTGTCTGCTAGAAAGTGCCAAGTGTCGAATCTGAAGACCGAATGTGGCAGCACACATTATTCATCATACATTCATCATACATTCACATGTATGATGAATGCATGATGAATGAAACAACTGACTAGTTTACTTTAGCTATTTCTATAGCATAATGTTGTATGGTATTATGCTATGGGGACACGCGGCTGATACTGAAATTATATTTGTTTTACAGAAGGGGCCATAAGAGCAATCTATGATTTAAAGCCTAAAGAGTCGCTGCAACAAATTTTTTTAGAAATTTACATATTAACCTTGGCCTCTCAATACATTTGTGGCGGTGCTGTCGTCGCGCCACAAGTGAAACAACATCGAAAGTCTAAATCGCGATATTAAAGTTCCGAAGTAAAACAGTATATATAGAATAGCTCCAAACTACCACTTGGAGCGTTGGCCGCTCCCCGGGCAGAATAGTAGGCAAGTGATGAAACACACATATCAACAATAAATAAATAAATAAAAATTTAAACAATAAATAAATAATAGTTATTAAGGTACGAAATATAAAATACAAAAATGTTCACTAATTTGACGGGGTATCAGAGCCACACAGAGCCAGGGAATGCTATTGAATCAGCCACTTGCGGCATCTTTGCCGGAAAGTAGACGGAGATAGGGTAGACCGGACTGGTGGTGGCAAATCGTTCCAGATTTTAGCAGCGGCGAATTTAAAGTACCCCCTGGTTCCAGCGAGTCTAATCCTGGGTAGTGGAAGCCGATGACAAAAAAAGCCAAGAGCAAACTTTTTTTCAACAGCTGTCTTATCGTACAAACATCTTGTAGACGCTGCGTGATGCAGTGTAGCAGAAAGCAAGCATATTTTAACTTGGTACTATTGGACACATTTAAAATGCCATTACTGTCTAAATAAGGTGAAATCCTATGCCTTTTCGGTATATTAAAACAAAAACGCATACATGCGTTCTGCACTCTCTGTACATTATTCACAGTTTTTTAAATAAGCAAGGACCATAAACAATATCACAATAATGAAGGTGGCATAGTACTAAACTGTTACAAAGCAGCAGTCTAATGTCACGTTTTAGAAATTTGCTAATTTTAAACAAATTTTTAAAGAACCATAGCATTTGCTGATTTTTGTCTGAACATGTTGCTCAAATTTTAAATTCTCATCCACGAGGAGACCTAAATTGCTAACACCACCCTCGTAAGGTATGACGGTGTCAAAGATCTTAACAGCAGGCTTCCGTTCATTGATCATTTTTACCTGGTGCTTTGTTCCAAGTGTAGTGGTAACACTCTTTGAGGGGTTGAGTACCAGACCATGTCTCAAAGAAATAGAATCTCGATCTTTGTTTAACTTGGAAATGGCAACTGCAACCTCCTCATCGATTGGCATTGTGTGAACATATACTTGACTGTCATCTGCATATAAGTGAATTTTCGAGTGAGTTATTGCTTTTGTAACGTTGGCCGTGTATATTGCGAATAAAGTGGGACCAAGTATTGAACCCTGGATAACACCTTTATTAAGTGGGAGCGTGTTGGAGACCCTTAGTAGTTCTTGACTATCCAAACATTGCACTTTTTAGCAACGATTACGGAAGTAAGATTGAAACCAGGTGCAGGCAAAATCTGTGAAACCATAGTATTTTAATTTTGCCAATAGTACAGATATATCAACGCCACCGAAGGCGCGGCTGAAATCTAGCAAGACCATAATTGTTCCTTTACCCTCATTGGACGCAACAAGCATATCATCATTAATATTTAAGAGAGCTAATACTGTACTCTGATTTTTTCGGAAACCAGATTGAATCACAAGTAGTACTTGATTACGTTCTAAATATGGTGAAATTTCAGAATGAACGCATCTTTCAACTATTTTAGATAGTGCAGGGAGAATGCTTATTGGTCTTATGTCAGAAAGATTATCCACCGTTGATATTTTAGGAATAGGAGTGACGATGGCACATTTCCAAGATTCTAGAAATACTCCTTCCAATATAGATTTATTGACTATCGCCACTATCGTTGATAAGGAATATGGAAGCGTAAGTTTTAACATCAACATGGAGATGCCATCAGTTCCGGTTTCAATCGAAATATTATTTCAGAGTGGTCAAGTGATTCAATTTCTTGAATGACACTTATGGCGGGAGGTGCACATGATATGCTGTTTATAAAGTGATTATTAGGTGAATCAGGATCAAGAAGATAATCTGATATAGAACGGTTTTTAACGCCAGGTGAAATTATTCGTTTTATATGACGCCACATCTGGAAAGGATTTGCCTTATTATTGTTAACAAGTCTAGTAAAATATGCTTCCTTTTCTAGAGTAACTGTTCGGTTATAGTAGTTGCGCAGATCGCGGTAAAATTGCATACTACCTTCCGATTTCACAGTTTTGACCCAGTGACAAGCCTTGTCATGAGTTGACTTAATTTCTCTAAGAGTATCAGTCATCCATGGGGCAAGAGGTAATTTAAAAGTGCGTTTACGAACAGGGGCAAATGTATCCATCAAGTCAATGACGAGATTGTTAAAGGTATTTACCATATCATCAATATTATCTTGTGCTAGTACCAGCTCCCAGGGAGTGTATTTAGCTGCATTGCTGATCCGTGTAGGCTGTTTCAAGATTTGATGGAGATTAGATGTGTCAGCAAGGGTTTTAAGACAATTAGGCGTATATGGAAGGCCGTCGTTGTTTAGACAATTAATGTTTAGGTCGCCAACTAAAAATAATTGATCATATTGCGCTATAAAAAAGGAGAGGGGCTCGTACAAACAGTCTATAGCTGAACCAACACTCACTGATTCAGGACGATACGCCGAACCAACTACAGCAGTCTCACTACCTATTTTAACATTAAACCATATCTGTTCAAGTTCCCCAGGGGGTTGATCTAAGCGCTTTACACGTAAGTTAGATTTTATGTAAGCACCAACACCACCACCACGACCGAAACGAGGGTTGTGCAACAGTCTGTAGCCAGAAATTGAATGTAAGTCAATATTTGAACGATGGTGAACCCAAGTCTCGGTAAGACATAAGATATCAAGATCTTGTATTTGGATACTATGATTAAGTTCCTCCAAGCCGGTATTTAGACCTAATGTAAAATACTTTCTTTGTTTTCCTTTACCCATAAAATAACATAAGGTTTTTTCAAAGTAAACTTAAACCAAGTGAACACAAAAAGAAAATAAACAAATAAATAGAAGATTTAACTAAACTAAATTAGCAAATTATTATTATATAATTATTGTTTAATACTGATTAATATTAAACATTAATTTTGGGTATGGCAGAAGAAACTTGAAAGCAGAATAAATGCAGTTGAGATGAGAGCGTTAAGAAGTATGATAGGAGTTGAATTGAGTGACAGGATAAGAAATAGTGAGATAAGGAAACGTTGTGATTTGAAAGAAGATGTAGTGACAAAAATTGAGAAAGGTATGCTGAGATGGTTTGGCCATGTCGAGAGAATGAATGAAGAACGATTGACGAAAAAGTGTATGTCGAGTGTGAATGAAAGTGTTGAAGGGTAGACCTAGGAGGACGTTTCTGACCAAATCAGGACGTCTTGAAAAAGGCCAGGTCAAGAGTACCCTAAACCGAAGAGCATGTATGAAGGAATAATGAAAGTGGACGAAGGAAACAAGTATGTAAGGATCGTAGCAAGTGGAAAGAAGTGGTCTCTGCCACTCTACGGAAAGAGAAGTTTATATGTATGTATGTATTAATTTTTACTTTTCTTAATTGTCCAACAAGTTACTATACATTATATTCATATTATATTTACATTACACAATTTATAAAATAATATATATACTAGAATAATGAACCTAAAACTAAAAACCTTAAAAAAATATATTGTAACAACTAAAATATATTATTAAAAAGAGTCCCTTTAGGCAAGGTTCCGAAGATACTGGCAGCGTTCCCCCTTTGAATAGCTAGACTAATTCTTTGTCCGAGGTAGCTGCCAGCTCTTCGGTCTCCTGTGACGTCGACTAACCTTTTTTCTATTTCCTTAAAAAGCCTTATAGCGCTAGGACCCCACGGACCAAGGGTCTCGACACCGAATGGGACAAAACATATTCGGAGCCTAGACCCCTGTATTTGCATGCTTTAGCTTTTCAGCCGCTTCACAAGCCGCACCAGCTCTGTTGTTGGTTCCGTAGATGGAAGGGGCTAGTGTGTCTGAACAGGTTGCATCCCATACCAGCACCCGGCCCATCTTCCATGGAATCAAACTCATACCGTCCGGTCTCTTGCCATCGTCTCTTGCAATACCAGACGGCTCAAGTAGACTTGGCACGTTGACGGTGGCAAGGTACCGGCGTATGATATCGTTAAGTGCTGCATGTCTCGAGAAGCGGCACTTTTTTGGCATGACAGTCCGTGATGTCCTAGCTTGTTGACGTCACTGCCACACGGACATTTATGAGGAACGCAGACCGGAACCCCAAGCCGTAGACAGGTTGCGATTCGGAGCGTGTCAGGCTCAAGAAATGTTCCTGTATTTGACGAAGGGTACGCGTGAAGCCAGTAGCCGGCCTCATGCGTACCCACGGCCAAAAGCCTAGCACGCGCCGAACCTGTACTACAGCTCAAAAAATTGTCATAAGTCAATTTGCAGTTTATGTCGTCCCAGCTCCTCTGTGAATTTGAAGAAACTGAAAAATTTTGACCTGGGCATGCAATTAAGAAAGCGTTTCTAGCTTCTTCCAGGCCAGCAATCTCAAAGTTTGAAGGAGATGCCCTTAAAATTTTACTTACGAGATTTGCTGAACTATGGACAGAAGATAGGAAGGCTGGTAAAGAGACACTGGAAATTTTGCGAATCCCTAAACCACCATAACGGATGGGTAGGGATGCTTGGGTCCAAGATTGCTCGTTCAGGTGCATATTAAGAATCGATTTTAAACTAATTTTGATTAAGTTGTCTACTTGTGTTAAGAGATCTGGGTGATTCCAAAAGGAGCAGCAACGGAGCACATACGTAAATTTTGGGACGAAAAGACAGAATTTTAAGATGCAAAGTGCATAATGTGGACTAATTTCAAGGAGACGGTCAGCAGTATTTTGAAATTTAGTAATTGAATAATTAATATATTCAGAAATAGATTCATTAAAAATTGGAGAACCTAAAGGTAAAGGGAATTACTGTTAACTATTTTAGTATTTGGAGCCAAAATATAAAATTTTTGTTTTACGTCATTTAAATTTAAGTTGCAGTTATTTATAAAAAGTTCGCATTTGCTAAAATTAAGCTCCAAACCAATGGCTTCAAATTTATTTTTGATTAAAAAAAGGTCCGAAAACACAGTATCCACATCACCTCCTAGCGTTCCGTCGTCCAAATACCAAACGTTGAATTTAGAATTTAAATTTTTGATTATCGGATTTATAGCCAAACTAAAAATTGCAGGTCCAAGGGGATCACCCTGTTGACAACCTACTTCCGAGGACAGTTCATTAGAACGATATAACAATTTTGTTGGGTCAGCGTAACTGAGAAGAAGATAATTGTATATTTCCGGTATATGTTGTTTTATTTCCGTCAGCAGGGTATCCCTATTTACCGAATTGAATGCATTTTTGACATCAATTTTGAGCAACACGTCAGGATATCCGTAAGTTAGGAAAGAGTGTAGGGCATGGACGGCTGCCTCACACCCTCTTTTTACACCGAAGCCTAACTGTACGGGTTCAAATTCCGAATTTAATTTTGGTAAAATATGTCTAACAGCAATTTTGGAGGCCAGGCGTCGTAGTGTTGATCCAACAGCAATTGGTCTCACCCCTCCGTCCTTTTTGGTGAGGGCAATGAGATTCGCGCCGAAAAGAATGGGAACAATTTCTGGATTGACATTACCGGAATACATAAAGTTGATTAATTTAGTGATCGAATTTACAAGTTGCTCGCCTGCATCACCCACAGAGTGCGATGTTAAGTATTTCAGATGTTGGGGTGAGATTCCATCCAAACCTGCAGCCGAACCTGGTTTAAAAGATAAAATGGCACCTGTAACATTTTTAAAGTAACAAAGTACAAAAGTTTAAAGTAACTTAAAAAGTACACTGAAAATATAAAAAAGTCAAAGTCCAAATATGAAGGTTGCTTGTTTTGTTAACAAGTCGCATGCGTCGTTAAGTAGGTGCGTCACAGGATGGTCTTGCAATTGGACGCTGCAGTGGAAGAGATCTAGCGACGCATGTCGTCGCTAGGACAACCGATGGCGGCTTTAGCAACCGTGTCTTGAGATTATCACACGCGGATTAGAAGTTTTTAAAGACTGAACGGGTACTGAGCCTGCTTGTCACTTTTGTGTCCTGACAGCAATATATATTTCAGAAATCCTTTGTTGCGAATTGTTTCGTTACATTTGTCATAATTCACCATCTTGAAATATTTTTATATCTCGTAGTTGATTTGAGATTATAATATCTAAATTGAGATTATAAACCACTGTTATATTATTTATATTTATGTCAATAATAAACGTTTTCCTTGTACACTAAAATTTTACAATTATATTTTTATTAAAATATTTAGACAAAATAAATACAGTTGTCACTTGTCACCTTTATTTCTTTCAAATTAAAACATTAATTATTAATCAGTATTTTTAATGAGCACGGGAGGAGCGAGCACCTTCAACTTTGCGATCGGACACATTTCCTCTTCTGACCCAAATAAACTTAAAATTGTTCTCTTTGCCAATCTTCCAGCCTCTCTGAATAATGCTGTAATACAATCAGGGGAGATATGTTTATTTATTCATTTATTTAACAAGTACACTTACAATATACATATATGACATTGTCACAAAAACATACACACTTTTCTATTTTCCGATATGCATATCAATTAAAACGCTCCGATCTACATGACATAAACAAATCCATAGACACATCATTCAGTGAGTTAAAGGCAGTCTTAACGACATTTGATTATAATGTTTGCATCGAAACGTTAAATAAACGAGAAATTAATAAATATAACGAATGCGAAAACAAACATATAGTAAAATATCAAAAATTAACGACCAAATTAAATGTCAAACATCTGTGTCAACGTGAGAACGAAGCACAACCGTTGACCACAAACACGGATCATAGACCAAACGCGGTCTATAATCTGTCAAAACAAACTCTGGATGATGCAACAATTAGAGTATTATCGAAAGGTCTTAATTTCGCCATAACACCTAAAAAATTACCGTGCGAAATTATCTGCAGTGTCGAGGACTGTTTATTTAAAAAATATGCAAAAGGAAGATTTGGGCGATACGTCAAGACATATCGTCTATGTTACGTCGAAATTCAGCGCCGAAACCGAATCTACCTAAGGACGAATATAAAGCGTTGAATAACCTACGCAATAAACCAGAACTCACGATTCCCCGCGCAGATAAGGGAAATGCCACGGTAGTCATGGATACGTCAGATTATAGTTTTAAAATACAAGAACTTCTGTCGGATTCAAGCCCGTATAAAAAGGTTAAAAACGACCCAACAAATAACACACTTAAAACAACTAGTGATCTCATAAAGAAACACTCCGAAAAATTAAATCTGGACGTAAAATCGATAATACCTACGTGTGCCAAACCACCAAAGTTGTATGGGTTACCAAAAATACACAAGCCCAATGCTCCACTGCGTCCCATAGTTAGCCAAATCGATTCACCAACTTACAGATTGGCTCAACACTTAGCGAAAATACTTACACCGCTCAGGGACATACAAGAGCACACACAAGGGATTCCTACCATTTTGTCAGCGAGATTAAAGACTACATCTGGCATACAATGAAACTATGGTCAGTTTTGATGTGCAGTCTCTGTTCACATGCTTACCTGTTGAAGACTGCATCTCGATTGTAACTAGAAGGCTGGAGGAAAACAACATGCCCATAGAATATGCAGCATTACTAGACAATGCCTTACATCTGGCTACCTATTGTGGAAGGAGGAGTTCTACAAGCAAGTAGATGGAGTGGCGATGGGCTCACCTGTATCTCCATTGTCGCCGATATATTCATGGAAGACTTTGAGGAGAAAGCCCTACTACTTCTCCCGTAAATCCAAGATTCTACAAGCGGTACGTAGACGACACTTTCACAATTCTACCTTTAGATAAAGTAACTGCATTTTTAGACCATCTTAACTCCATAAATTCTAAAATTCAATTCACAATGGAGTTAGAGGCAAACAACTCTTTAGCTATTCTAGATGTGTTAGTAATTCGAACCTGATAACACCTTGAGCCACACTGTGTATAGAAAAAGACCCATACAGATAGATATTTAAACGGTGACTCTCATCACCATCCTTCACAGTTAGCTACCGTGGGTAAATCTTTGTTTCAGAGAGCACGAGGATCTGTGACAGTAAACACCTGGCCGCCGAGCTCCAACACGTCAAGCAAGTTTTGCACGACAATAAGCTTCGGGTCCCGCGCCTACGTCACAGTGAACGAGTGAAGCCGGCCACAGTCGAGCGAGTGCCTGCTGTACTGCCATATGTCAGAGGTGTCACTGACAAGATTGGCTACATCCTGAAGCGTGCTTCTATTAAACATACTCAAGCCGCCGAAGAAAATTAGTCAGTTTTACCATCAGTTATGTAATGTCCTCTGCAAGATGCAGGAGTGTACAAGCTTGATTGTGAATGTGGTCTCTCTTATATAGGACAAACTAAAGATCAATAAAAACCCGCGTTAAAGAACACATAGCTGATGTGAAGAATCGACGCTCCGGAAGTCTGCAGTCTGTGAACATGTACAGGATCGCCCCGTCACTACATTTGATTTGATAGACCACAAATCCTCGCTAAAGAACACCGATTCCTTCCAAGGATGATTCGCGAGGCTATTGAAATCAAAAACATCCTAATTTCAATAGAGAAGATGGTTAGTACCATCTGCTTGGGATCCTATAATTAATAAAATTAAATCCCAACCCAAGCATACAACTGCAAGACTTCAAGATACTGTAAGTTCATACTGCGTAGATCGGAACAAAAATTAATAATTTTTAATCTGGAGGTAACCGTGGTTAACATTGGGACGTCAAATACCTCAGTCCCCCCCGTGACCATGGGTGCTGTAAAGTACTCGAAACGTCGGGAATATAAAATAAGTTAATATACGCGATAAAATCCGTAAAACTAGTTTTATTTAAATTAAAAGTGTATATAATTATCTAAATATATGTTCAGAGACATATATTTTGTTGATGGCACCAACAATATTTAGGTGTTTAGAGTTAAGTTAAGTAAAACACTTTGGGTTTTATTAAATTTATTAACGGCTTCGAGGACACGATCACGTATGCGCGGTGACGTCAGTGTCACTAATACGGAGCGGGGCCTGCTCGAAGATTGGTCCATCTTAGCCACACGGCAACAGGCACGAATGTCACTATCCTCAACTGGCGAATTAATTGTGTTACAAAGGGTGTGAAATAATCCAAACAGATCCTCGGTGGTATTTTCCTGTATGCCGTTAATTTCCAAGTTATTATCACCAGAAATTTTTTCAATGGTAGACAGTTTACCATAGAGGGTATAAACTTCTTTCTGAAGTTTTAAAGTCTGAATCTGTAATTCTTTAATTTCTTTATCTTTTTGTTCCACCTTTACTTTCAAATCTACCTGTTCAGCAGCTTAAAGTCAGCAGCTTACGTGAGCTCGTTTTTGAACTCATTAAGAGCTAAATTAATCACCTGAGATATCATTGCCTTGATGTCCTCCTGAATAGCTGATCGCAGTTTGCGAAAAATTGGTGACGTAGTCGATAGTTTATTATCAAGTAAGTCACCGGTTTCCTCTAAAGTTGCTGGTAATGGGCTGATCTCCTGCCTGTTAGATTTGGCGCGCACTTTTACATTTGGATGACCTGGCAGTTCTTCCGTCTACTTCTCCATACATTCTTCCGAGAACATTGTGTTTCCGCGAATGGGCGTGTTCTGGTTGTCGCTCTTAGGTTGACGATTTTTACATGCGTGACATATCCACACAGCTTTACGTTCTTTGTCTAACGAAATGAAGGTATTTTCACTTATCGCGGCACAGTCCAAATCATACATGAATTACAACACATAAACTGTCGATTAGTTATTTTAATCTGACAACCAGCACATTTCCCAGCAGAAGACATCTCGGTTCTTTAAAAAAAAAATTTAAAAAAATCCTAAACCGTTCAGTAAGCTCAAGCGATGAAAGCGCTTAGTGCTTACCAAGCGACTGCTGCACGAGTTGTCGTAAGTCAGGAACAGAAGCATACAATAATTAAGTAAAAACATATATGCTTACTTCTCTTAAATCACAAATTAATTTACTTTCACTACTACACTGTTTTAAGGAAAATTTTCACAGCTTTTAAACGGTATAAATAAAAACATTTACATTCGAGATTTAAACCAAAAGTATTCAATGATGACGGAGCAAAGCAATATACGTGTGTTTTACAAGATACCCGCAGTATGTTTTTTCAAAACTAGATTGTACAACCAGTGAGTGTTGCCAGTGACGACCTATGGATCTGAGACGTAGTCCTTCACTGCTGGCCGTATGAGGAAGCTCAAAGTCCCTCAGCGAGCTATGGAGAGGGCTATGCTCGGTGTTTTTTTGCGTGATAGACTTAAAAACGAGGATAACCACAGTAGAGCCAGAGTAACCGACATAGCCCAACGGATTAGTAAGCTGAAGTGGCAATGGCCCGGCCATATAACTCGAAGAACCGACGACCGATTGGAAAATAAGGTTCT
The DNA here is from genome assembly GCA_029286625.1 of Parnassius orleans. NCBI lineage: Eukaryota > Metazoa > Arthropoda > Insecta > Lepidoptera > Papilionidae > Parnassius > Parnassius orleans. The sequence goes on from JAGSMP010000093.1 coordinate 428,203, forward strand.
CGAATGGCAGCCTCGTACCGGCAGGCGAAGTGTAGGGCGGCCCCCAACTAGATGGAGTGACGACCTGGTAAGACATGCAGGAAGTCAATTGATGCAGGTGGTTCGGGACCGTGCTTTGTGGCGTTCCTTGGGGGAGACCTATGTTCAGCAGTCGACTTGTGAAGGGCAGTAATGATGAATGATGATCATGAAGCTGAAGTAGCAATGGGCTGGCCATATAGCTTGAAGAACTGACAATCAATGAAGAAGAAAAATTCTTGAGTGGCAGCCTCGTACCGGCAAGCGATGTGTAGGGCGCCCCTACTAGATGTAGTGTCGACCTGGAAAGAGATGCAGAAAGTAAATGGAATCAGGTGACTCAGTACCGTATTTTGTGGCATTCCTTGGGGGAGACCTACGTTTATCAGTGGATTTGTGATGGCCTGTATAATGATGAAGACTCAATAACAAGTGTATATTATTTATGATGTTGTAAGTTTCATTTTGTATACCAATATGTTCTGGTCTCAATTCAATACGTTCCATCGCATTTCCGTTAACTCAATTTACGCACTCAATATTCAACTCCGACTAATTGTAGAGACTGCGCCTTGAAATTAATATTTGTGTTGGAGTTCGAAACTATAAACTCGACAGGGCTAAATTACTTAAACCTATGTATAAACTAGTAACATTTTCAAAATGTTTAAAGTACTAATAATAATTAAAAACCGTACAGCAACACTGACCACCAGCGGACCGCAGGGGAGTAGCCATAGCACACAAAACTGTCTGTCATTTTTGCAGGGGAAAGTCTGCGCACACAAAAACAATCTTCAGTCACTACAAAACTCACACAAAACAATCAACATGTCATGTCAATTTAGCACTTTTTTGGCGTTTTTTTGGTCAGTACTTGGATTGAAACATACCAACGACCGCGCAAAGGATTTGATACTGTTAGGAAATGGCTCAACACCCACCTAATACTACTATTACTACCAACTAACCAACCTAATACTAAATTTAACCAAAACTAAAGTACTAAATTTTTCTGTACGAAACAGTTTTCAATCATTAGCAAATTCACATAATGTAATAGTTAATACTTCATCACAAACTAGCAATACTACAACCGACAATGAGTATTAATTATATGGCATTAAGGCATAAAATTACTGGCATAATAATTGACAGTAATTTAACATTTAAAGACTATATTGAACTGACTACATTTCCTCGTGTGACTGCCTTTGAGGACACTTTACAACTTTTCTGCGTTAATTAGCTTATAATGTGCATGATATAATCACCCTACCTGTAATAACGATTACTGCTAATGCTGTGTGCGTAAAGTGTAGTGCAATTTCAAATATATTTTTTTCGCCGCTGTTTCGGTCTCGTTCTCGCTCCGCTGCTCGCGGTCATAACTGAGGGGGGCCTCACCCCCGCCTGAAGAGTCGGATTGCTATTTTTCATCCCGTCGCCACTCATCGTGTGACTTGTTGTCGTCGTAAACAATGAACAATTCGCAACGCGCATCTCCGATCAAAGTCTCCTCGAACCCCGATTTATCTAATATGTCGGTAGATATGGAATCCTACGTTAACTTGCGCAAAAGGAAACAAATGGAATGCGAAGACCATGGAATGTTTGCAATCTTTGAGCAAAGGATGGAACAGCAAATGAAACTTTTGAATGACAGCATAACTAATTGTATCACTACCGCTGTCAACTCTGAAATTACCGAACAACTATCACATGTTACTTTGAACTTGTGTGAAATAAATTTAAACTTACAAAAACTTACTGAGGATAACTCAAAAATTAATAAATCACTCTCGGAAACCAGTGCACGTCTATCCGAAATGGAAATATCTCTTAGTACATCTATACAAAGGCAGGATTTATTTGAGAGTAGATTGCAAGCATATGAGAGTGTTACTTCTCAATCTACAGAATTGTCCACACAAGTTCGATCCCTTGAGATCAAAATGGACGAAGTTGAACAACAAGCTAGACTAAACAACCTTGAGATTATTGGAATCCCAGAAAAAACACGAGAGGAATTGTCATTGCATTTCCGTAAGATAACTAATTACTTGGGAATTGAACTATCAGCAAATGACGTAATTTACATAACGAGGATTCGTCCGTTTAAGGTGGTTCCCGGTCGTCCCAAGGCAATCGTAGTGAAGCTGAGATCCCGTATAATGCGTGATTCTATCCTTGCAGCGGTGCGTGCTAGGAAAGGACTTAGACTCTGCGACATCGGTTTTCCTGACGAGGGGTCCCAAAAAATATGTAAATGAACACTTAAAACCGTCGAACAAACTACTTCTTAAAAATACTAAATTAAAAATGAAGTCAGCCCTATACCAATTTTTGTGGGTTCGTGATAGAAAAATCTTCGTCAGGAAAAACGATACCACTCACTCTTTACGTATTAAAGACAGCTCGGATGTTTTAAAAATTGTTTAACTCTTTGTAAGTTTTGATCTTATCTTAGTTTGCATCTACCAGTACTTATATATGAAAAGTGAACACACTGTGTTTTACACAAAGTTAAGCTATAATTTTCTAGATAAGCATTATTATTTATCTGTTAACAATGATATCAATATCATAATGTATGTATGTATAACAATAAGGTCATATGTTTATTTATACGTATTATTGTATAAAGTATTTTTTATTTATGTAATGCCCTTACAATATTTATATAAAACACATAACACATGTTTCATAACTTTATTATATATATTGTTGCCTACATATAAGTACATATAATTTACCGCATCGTAGTAATCATATCGTCACTGTCGTCATATGTGTCTGACCGTATCCATGATTTATCCGTCTTTAAGGTAATACACTACTATAACTGTTATGAGGCTGTTAGTTACTTATGCTGTAGATAAAAACGTACTTTTAAGTTTGTTTTCAGTGCTCACTATTTTTATTCATTGTTTGCACCGTGTTGGTTGTACGGGAAGTTATTAAAAAACTTTATAGATTCATATTCATTCCTTAATAATGTCTATATATAGGATTTTTTTTTTCAGAACGTACGTGGTCTCCGTACCAAATGCCTTGACTTATATAATAATATACTATCGTGTGACTATAATTTTATACTCCTTACAGAAACTTGGTTGCAAGATGATATATTTGACAACGAATTATGTGATGGGAGGTTTGATATATTCCGTTGCGACAGGGACTTGGTGGCAACGAATAAGAGTTCTGGTGGAGGTGTAATGATTTGTACCCGTCGTGAGCTAGGTGCGACTAAGCGTGTAGATTGGGGTTGTAAATATTTTGAATCTTTATGTGTCAGCTTGCCAGCCAGATTTCTCGGCTCACAATACAACCTAAATATTATACTAGTTTACATACCACCAGATGAAGTTAAATTTAATTTAAAGAAAATGAATTTAGAATCAGTTTTGAGCGTTTTTATTATACGTCACAGTCGGACTTCTTTATGATTATTGTTGATTTTAATTTGCCTTGTTTAACATGGAATACTGATGGTTGGTCTTCAATACCGATTGGCAAATCTGAGGTTCAAATAGCTGCTTGGCTGAGGATCTGATCTTTTTAGGTATGAATCAATTTTATTTTCTTCAAAATCGTTGTAATAATATCCTCGACTTGTGTTTTTCAATTATTTAGAATTAATTAATTTATTTACTTATATTTAGAAATAAAAAAATCGGATCCTTTTTCTGCTGTAGAAATTTTTTATAAAAATTAAACGAATGCTTTCTTCTATTTGTTCCTCTTGTATCCTCTTGTAATAATTATTACCCATGTTGGTACAGCCCTGCATTGATAAAAATTTTGCGGGAGAAATCTAAAGCCCATAAAAAAAGGAAAAAATGGAAGAATCCTCGAGATTATGAAGAGTTTAAACTGCTTAGAGATAGACAACATCGTATACAAAAAAATGTTTCGAGTACTTCACGTATAACACTGAAAAAAAATTGAAAACGTCACCAAAGTTCTTTTGGAAATATGTTAAATCAAAGAGAGGGACATCCACTTATCTTCAAAATTTCTCTTTTAACAAATAGAATTACTCTAATGGGCAGGAAATTTGCTCAGCATTTAATAACTATTTCAAAAGCGTATTTAATGCTTCTTCATTCCAATATGAGTATAGATCAGATCTCTAGCATAAATGTATCCCGGGAAGCTGTTCTTAAGTATCTTAAAAACTTGAATTCAAACAAATGTGGAGTGCCTCCTGTGTTCTTGGAGTCCTGCGCCGACAGCTTAAGTTACCCAATCTCTTTGCTTTTTAAACTTTCTCTACAACATTCTGTTTTTTCATTATTATGGAAAAGGGCGCATATAATTCCTATTCATAAAAAAGCCGCAAAATATAAGATAGATAATTACCGCCCAATATCGATTCTTAGCACTGTTGCGAATATTTTTGAAAAACTAGTATTTGATAACATTTATCCAATTATTACAAAAGGTATACCTAACTCACAACATGGTTTCTTGAAGAGACGGTCCACCACATCTAATCTTGCCTGTTTCACTGAGTACGTTCTCAATCAAATGGAAAATGGTGGTCAGGTTGACGTGATATACACGGATTTCGAAAAAGCTTTTGACCGTGTAAATCATGTTGTCTTGCTACAAAAGCTCCAGGCGCTCGTAATTCATGGGGATCTGCTTAGATGGGTCAAATCTTATCTAATGAATCGATCTCAGGCAGTTGTTCTCGGAGGATATAGGTCAGATTTTATTACTATCCCATCTGGCGTGCATCAAGGCTCTCATCTTGGCCTTCTATTCTACAACGCATATATATTTGAAATACGTAATTTATAAGTAACCCCCATCACTTACTTTACGCCGATGATAAGAAGATATTTCTCAATGTTCGTACTATTGAAGACTGCGAATCTATTCAAAAAGATCTTGCCTCTTTATATAACTTTTACGTAGTTAACGGCATAAATGTGAGTATAGCCAAATGTCAGTGTATATCTTTCACCAGAAAACTGAATCCAATAGTATTTCCCTATAATTTTAATGGAATTTTAACTAAGAGGGTCACAGTCGTTCGAGATTTAGGCGTACTCTTTGATGCCGGCATGACCATGCGAGATCATGTCAATAGTATATGTAGTAACTCTTTTCGTAATCTTGGATTTGTCATGCGCACATGTCTTTCATTTACGGAAATACTTAGTCTTAAAATAGTTTATTTTTCATATGTAAGATCCACTTTTGAGTATGCATGCCAGGTTTGATCACCGTTTTTTTTTAAAATTTACATTAACAATATTGAAAGAATTCAACGTAAATTTATTTCACACCTGAACTATAATTTTAAACATAATAGCTCATCATATTTAGATAACTGCCGACACTATAAACTTCTTACGCTCGAAGAAAGACGAAAACTGTTATATATGGGATTTCTATACGATATTTTACGCGATGGTATTGACTGTCCCGATTTACTGAATACTGTCACGTTTAATGTGCAAAGAAAACATACTAGAATCACCAAGAAAACTATGTTTAGTATTCCTCGTCACTCCACACTTTACGGTAAAAATAGTATCTTAACGCGATTGCTATCAAATTAAACAAAACATTTAATACCATCGATCCCTTTAAAGGCAGTATTCGCATGGTGAGTGTAGAGAACCGGAGACCCTTTTTACTGGAAAAGAGGTATTCTATCTTAGTCTAGAGTCTAGTTTAGTGACAACGCATCTGCATTTTGATTCTTTATTGAGGATAGATGTAGATGTCTATGGGTCACAGCAACCACTAACCATCAGGTGGACTGTGTGCTCGTTTGTCACCCTATCCTTTAAAAAATACACCTCAAGTTGTGGCTTAGGTTTACGTTATCAGTTGAGTGACACACTGTTTAATAAATGAAACTCGTCTCTCAAGTAGACTTGCGTGTACTTGAGATGCTAAAATCTGAGTGCAGGCTGTCTGTAACTTGAGATCGTGATTGTAGTAGCGCGAATCATGGAGTTTGAAAATATTTTGAGTATAATAGTTGATAAAATAAAGTACTATGTCGAATTTTTACAGATTTCAAGAAATCGGTTACTAAAATTTTATATTAGGAATGCATCAAATCCTTCTGAATTACCATCCTTTTGAGACGCGCCATCGGTCTCCTTATTTTCATCACAGCCCTATATTTTTTCATAATAACTAAATTATAACGCGAGATCAGTGATGTTTTAAGTAAACAAGCAAAGAGTTTAAAATCATTACTTCTAAAACAAGCAAATGTTGTTTGGTGCCTTCTCTTTCTTGACATTAATGCTGTCGCTTTAATGTGTTATTTGTACTTATTGAGTTGAGTAGTAAACATTTAAGTCGTATTTAGAAATACATACACAACAGTTTGAACAATTTAAGGCTTTCTTAAGTTGAAAACAACTTTGTAGCGTGAATATGTGATAAATATTTAACATGTGTCAATGTTACGTAATCGATCACAAGGTCAAGCCATCAAATCACAGAACACTATCTCAAGTACAGCGCCTTGAGCAGCTGATCTTAGATACGTCGTTGAGGAACGTTAATTAATACGAAACATAGTCTAGTGAGCAGTCCGTCTGCAACTAGTTTTCTTGCACGCATAGGATCGCGTGGACTTACTTTGACAGAGGGGAACGCCTGCCTATGGCTAATCCCCTCCGAACCACCGGTGGCCCGTGTTGCTTTAGGTTAAAAACAAACTAACTGCTGTTAATCTGTCACTAAAATAAAATTAACTTCGTTAAATAATCACTGCTAAGCAAAAAGTTTAATATATGGAATATATTTCTATATTTTTATAAGACGCAGTTTGAAATTAATATAATATCACCACCAATTTTAAGTGATAATGAGGAAGAATTTTACAGTGGTAGAGCCACGCTGCAGCTTCTTCTACGGCATAGATGGGCTGGCTCGAACCGGGGCAGTACCACAACCTCACAGAATACCATCGTGAAGTAGAGGTTTACCTCTGCGTTTCGCTTGGTGAGTGCATGCGGCCGGAGGCCCAACCCTCCCCCCCCCCATAACATGGTAGCGGAATTAAATCATAGACTACCCCAGGAGGGTACCAGAACTCCTGGTAATGGAGAATCCCTCACTGAGCATCCACGGTCAAGCTATCCTCTCAAACAGAGCGATAAAACCATGGCGACCCCTGCCACGCTATCCGTGGAATTCTGTAACATCAGGGGACTTCACTGGAACCTTAACGCCGTCCACTACCATCTAGAGACGGCGAAGCCGGCCTTGCTCTTTTTGACCGAAACGCAGGTGTCCTCTCCGGCTGATACTTCGTACCTGTCCTACCCGGGCTACAAATTAGAACACTTATTTGTGTCAGAGAGGATATCTGTTCTCGACGCCTCGGCAGTCTTGAAGGTACGGACCTGTCCATTCTTTGGCTGCGCGTAGACAGCGACGACCATCCCCGCGTCTACGGGTGCCTGTATAGGTCGCATAGCGGTAATGCCGACATAGACCGACTCATTGACCACGTCCAAATGGCTACAGATTTCTTGCTACAACAGATCCTATCCGTAGAGATCGTGATACTTGGCGATATTAACGCCCACCACGCCGAATGACTCGGTTCACGTTTAACCGATCATGCGGGGAGATCTGTTTATGACTTTGTCTTGGTATATGGTCTGACACAACTGGTTACTTCGCCTGCGCGGATTTCAGATGTGGAGGATCATACACCTTCCCTGTTGGAACTTCCGCTGACCTCTCATCCGGACGGATATCAGGTTTCCGTCGATGCCCCTCTCGGCTCTTCGGACCATTGTCTGATCCGGAGTGTGGTGCCACTCACGCTCTCCTCGCGGTTGCGTTCTGCAGGTTGCCGCCGTGTTTGGCATTACAGGTCGGCGGATTGGGACGGAATGCGATCTTTCTTTGCATCCTACCCATGGGGGCGGGTTTGCTTCTCGCTGGATGATGCCAACGTTGTTGCTGATTCCGTCGCTGATGTGGTACTTCAGGGAATGGAATTATTCCATCATCTGTGGTACCCATCGGAGGCAGATCTCAGCCTTGGTTTGGTCGCTCTTGTAAGACTACATTACGCAGTAAGCAGGAGTGTTATCAGGCCTGCGCTGAAGCTTCGGCGGCTCGGGATGTAAACACCAGCATGCTTAAAAAGAAGTATAACTTCGCCTCCAGGGCCTTCAAAAGAGTTATTGCCAAGACAAAGTATGAGCACATTGGCATAATTGGCGAGAAATTAGTTCGGCTTCCTTCGAGAACCCGTGCATTCTGGTCTCTCGCCAAGGCTGTTCAAAGGAATTTCTGTAAACCATCACTACCATCTCTGTAGAGGGAGGATGACTCACTGGCCCACGCCATAAAAAAGAAAGTCGCCTTTTTAGGCTCCCTTTTTGCGTCCAACTCGACTCTCAATAGCGGCCGATTATCCCGCAGTGTGAGTGCTCTATCTATGCCTGATGTGCGATTCACACAGTGCTCAGTACGCAAATCACTCCTCTCCCTGGACATTCACAAGTCGAGTGGACCTGACGGAATCCCACCAATTGTGTTGAGGACGTGCGCTCCAGAGTTGGCACCGGTTCTAACGCGTTTTTTCCGGTACTCCTACTCCCTAGGCGTTGTCCCAAATTCATGGAAGACAGCTTTCGTGCACCCGATCCCTAAAAAAGGTAACCGCTCTGATCCGTCCAACTACAGGCCTATCGCCATCACCTCCTTGTTCTCGAAAACAATGGAGTCCATTATTAACTGCCAGCTCATGCGGTACCTTGAGGAGCACCAGCTTATTAGTGACCGCCAGTACGGTTTCCGTCGGGGTCGCTCACCTGGTGATCTTTTTGTTTACCTAACACATAGATGGGCGCAGGCGATCGAGTCCAAGGGGGAGGCATTGGCCGTTAGTTTGAACATAGCGAAGGCCTTCGATCGGGTCTGGTACAAAGCGCTTCTTTCGAAGCTTCCTTCCTATGGGCTTCCCGAGAAATTGTGCAATTGGATCATCAGTTTTCTGGCTGATCGGAGCATCAAGGTCGTAGTAGACGGTGCATGCTCCGATTACAAGCCTATTAACGCTGGTGTTCCACAAAGCTGCGTGCTATCACCAACGCTGTTTCTTCTGCATATCAATGATATGTTACAAACCGGTAACATTCACTGCTATGTCGGTGACGGCACTGGTGATGCTCTATACACCGGCCGTGCCAATATTTCTCGAGAAAACGTCGCCGCGTACCGGAACAAACTTGTGTCTGAAGTCGAGTCTTTGCTGAACAAAGTCTCGGATTGGGGGCGACTAAATCTAGTCCAGTTTAATACTCAAAAGACACAAGTTTGCGCGTTTACCGCTAAAAAGAACCCCTTTGTGTTTTGTGAACCGCCGAGTATCGGAACAAACTTGTGTCTGAAGTCGAGTCTTTGCTGAACAAAGTCTCGGAATGGGGGCGACTAAATCTAGTCCAGTTTAATCCTCATAAGACACAAGTTTGCGCGTTTACCGCTAAAAAGAACCCCTTTGTGTTTTGTGAACCGCCGAGTACCGGAACAAACTTGTGTCTGAAGTCGAGTCTTTGCTGAACAAAGTCTCGGAATGGGGGCGACTAAATCTAGTCCAGTTTAATCCTCAGAAGACACAAGTTTGCGCGTTTACCGCTAAAAAAACCCCTTTGTGTTTTGTGAACCGCCGAGTACCGGAACAAACTTGTGTCTGAAGTCAGTCTTTGCTGAACAAAGTCTCGGAATGGGGAACGACTAAATCTAGTCCAGTTTAATCCTCAGAAGACACAAGTTTGCGCGTTTACCGCTAAAAAAACCCCTTTGTGTTTTGTGAACCGCCGAGTACCGGAACAAACTTGTGTCTGACTTCGAGTCTTTGCTGAACAAAGTCTCGGAATGGGGGCGACTAAATCTAGTCCAATTTAATCCTCAGAAGACACAAGTTTGCGCATTTACCACTAAAAAGAACCCCTTTGTCGTATCTCGACTAATTCCAGCCGTTCAATTTCCCATCGCACATCGCAACAAAACTCGCGACACCATCCATACCATCTGGATGATTGGCGGTCCACCACCAGCGATGTTTCCGGACCGATACGAATTAGGGACCTTCAAGAAAAGAGCTTACTCATTTTTAAAAGGCCGGCAACGCATCTGCAATTCCCCTGGTGTTGCAGTTGTTCATGTGTGGCGGTAGTCACTTACCATCAGGTGAACCGCATGATCGTTTGCCCCCTCACCTATAAAAAAAAATAAAAAAAAAAACAAAAAAGAAGTAAAAAATTGGTCATGCTGCCTCAATTACTTTCATGTCTTTTCGTAAGTTTCTTAGTCTCTCTCTGTACTTTATATACACAAAATTAAAATTAAAGCTACAGCTTATATAAGTTCCACTGCAGGATACAGGCCTCCTCTCATATCTTAAAGAGTTTTAGGGCAAGGAAGTGTCTCCGCTGCCCCTACGAGTGATGGCGAAATTCACATGTCTTAGAAATATTTTTTTTATTTTTTAGACATGCTAGCGTCCTTACAAAATATTCCTTCATCGCCGAGCACGAGGTAAATCAGCACTTAAAATGGCAATTCACACATATTAAAAATATTTTTTTATTAATTTCAATAGTGAACGCGGCCATCGCACCTAGGCTGCCGCATAGTGTGGAATTTACGACGAGTTGAGCTGCCACTGTTTTAATAATATACATGTAATAGCAATATTATAAAAATTATTCCTATTTAAAAAATATAGCGCCATCACAAGGTACGTTTCAAAGTGTTTACAGGCACTAGTTTTCGTTGTATTGTTACAATAGTACAAAAGAAGGCTATGAATTATATTTGCATATACATACATTTTTTGTTTTGTATTTAGATTCTTTGACTATTCTTTTTAACAACCGCGAAGCTTAATAGTTAATCTGAATACAAAGTCGCGGGTCCTAGGTTCTAATCCAAATCGGAACAAACATTTGAGTTTAATCGTATTATTGGATTATGGGTCTGATTGTGTTGATAATGTGTCTGACTATTAAACATATCACACATGCATTACTTTAGCCATGGGTAAGTTAGGACGAATGAGCAGCTTCTGTGTTATTGTAGAAACTGAGTGATTAGTGCAAGGCGAATTTTTTGGTGAACATGACGAACGAATCGTGGAATTTGTAAAAGAATAAATAAAAAGTTACAGCCCTTAAAGTGTGGTCCTTCAGTTGACACTGTCTATAAGCCAGATCTCGACAAGTATCTTAAAAATAAAGTTAATGTGATTACATATATTTAGTAAATAATTTTTAAAGCTCATTCTACTAAGTAACAAGACACAAAATGTTAAAGATAAAAAACAAATATCTAAGCTGTGGTTTACAAAATGTTTTTTATATATTAGTGAAAATTCCTAATTAAATTATTTATCTCGTACTTTTTTCCAGTTACGGTTTTAGTAGAAGTCTTAAAGGATTTTGTAAAAACAGAAATAGGGCTAAATATTGGCGCAGTTTTAAGATAGCTACTGTTAAAACTGGTCCCTCGGTCTACACCATTTACAAGCATTCAGCCCCCCGGAACAAAAGCAAACTAATTGTTCTCAAAATTAATCAAGAAAACAAACAAACAAACTTTTAGCAATAGCAGTAGCAAGTCAGTACAGAATGTTCAAGCTGTAATAGCAAAACAACATTGTTCTTACATTTCTGACTCATTATTACAATAAGTTGTTAGTTCATATTAATAAAATAGTTAGATAATAAAGTAAAAATACAAGAAGCATTAATTATTCATGCTTTTCATACTAAGTAGTCAATCGAGTTAATAACATAATCAATATTGTCACTTAGTAAAGCAACCTAGCATTGAATAAAGTACTAGCTGTTTAGGTGTTCTACACCTAACTCATTTAACATCTCTATTCGTATATAAACGCATACACTTTCATAAACAGAACTTCCTACAGTGTCAAAATTGTACCGACGGTAGGCTGTTTAAAGGTAAAAGGGGATTAAATATACATATCAAACGATGCCATAGTAAAAGTATTTCGGCTTCACAGCTTACCGTAGAAATTCATAACTCTATTAGTAACTCCTCTAATGACACAAATTTTTCCCTTTTTTCGGAGCAAATTTACAATTATCATCGTAATGTACCAGTGGTTAAAAGAATTCCTAGAGGTGCGAGGATGCAGCTTGCTAAAGCATTGTCATGCACTATTCAAAATTGTTTCACTAATAGTGAAAAGAGTTGGCAAATATTATTTACTTTCGCGTATTCCCATTTTCATTTTGATAAAACAATAAATAAATCAATTACATCTCAACTAAAAGAGACATCTTTTCAAAATTTAGATTACCCAATTAATACTCATTTATCTCGACCACGTCCTAAATTTGATTTTAAAAAAGTAGTTGAGTCGAAATAATGGATGGCGACTTAAAAAATGCATCCCGTATTTTATTCTCAGACGACATCCTGGCTCCTCGTAATGTCGAAACTCTTGAAAGCCTTCGTCAGAAGCATCCTTCGGTCAATCCTTCTCAGGGTTTACCGCTGCCTCCCAAGACTTCTATGCAACCTTTACAAATTTCTGAAAAAGACACTTTAGAAGCAATTATGTCATTTTCGAATGGCTCTGCTGGCGGCATTGACAGAATTACGCCTCAACATCTTAAAGATCTTGTAAGCGCTTCTGCCGGTGACGCCGGCGGAGTACTTTTTAATGACATTACAAAATTATGTAACTTTATGCTTTCTGGTAATGTTAATCCAAATTTCATTCCATTCTTATATGGGGCAAGATTAAGTGCCTTCAAAAAAAAAGGATAACGGTATCCGTCCTATTGCCGTTGGTTCCACATTTCGACGCTTAACTTCAAAATTAGCTTGCAGGCACATAATCCCTAACGTTAAGACAAACTTTCAGCCTACTCAACTAGGTTTTGGCACTAGAGGTGGCTGTGAGGCGGCAGTACATTCAGTGCGTACATTTTAACAAACTCTGATGCAGATGTTCTTGTGAAGGTTGACCTAAGAATGCTTTTAACTCTATCGATAGGGTAACCCTGCTGAAAGAAGTGGCTAACAATACCCCGAAATTTATCACTACGTTTGGCAATGTTACAGTCAAAATACTAACTTGTTTTACGAAAACCATGTTATTGATTCTGCAATCGGTGTTCAGCAGGGTGACCCACTAGGTCCAGCACTTTTCAGTTTGGAATTCAACCCATTATTTCAAATTTGAAATCCAAGCTGAATATCTGGTACCTGGACGACAGTAGACTGGGAGGTAGAGCAGATGACGTCCTCAGTGATCTTACTTATATTTTCGAAATTTTAAAAATATTGGTCTTGAACCAAATAGCAATAAATGTGAAATATTTTTTCCAATAATTTATCTACTTCTCACAGAGACACTTTAATTCAAAATTTCAATCATATTTCTCCAGGAATAAAACTGTCAGTACGGAATCACTATACCTTCTAGGTGCCACGTTGTTTTCGATAGTATTAAACCTGTTTTAAAAACAAAATTTGATCAGTTTTAAATCACGTTGATAAATTGTATAAATTAAGCCCCACATTGCGCTTACTATCTTAAAATATTGTCTCCTTGTACCTAGATTTACATACTTACTCCTCGAGTCCAGTCTGGAAATGTTCGGATATTTTAAAAGATATTGATAATCATCTTAAAATAGCTATAGAAAAATTCTAAATTTAACTTTAAATACAACAGCCTGAACTCAAGCTACTTTACCTATAAAATTTGGTGGTATTGGTGTGAAATCTTTCTAGCGTTGCATTGCCTGCTTTCCTTGCTTCCGTGCATAGTGTCAGTAATTTATGTTACATAATTTTAAATAATAAAGTAGACCTGTGCTTTGCTACGGAGGCAGGGCAGACATGGCAAACGCTCTGTCCCAACTAAAAATATTCCATTGAGTTAACCAACAAAACAGTGGGATATTCCGTTGGTACAGAGGGTGCAGAAAGATTTGTTTCATAATTTCCATAGTGACCAAGATAAGGCACGCCTTCTAGCTGTTTCGACTAAGGAATCTAGTCACTGGTTACTCGCTTTACCATCAAGTAATCTCGGCACATTACTTGATGGGGAAAGCTGCGCATCGCTGTAGGAATCCGACTAGGGCGGCGATTTGTCAACCCATCAGTGCCCTGTGGCAGCAGCGTCGACAAGTTTGGGCTCCACGGACTTTCTTGTAAGAAAAGTGCTGGTAGGTTTTCACGGCACGGTTCTTTGAACGATGTCATCCGAAGGACTCTTGTCACTATAAATGTTCCCTCGGTTTTAGAGCCTTGTGGAATATTTAGAGACGATGGCAGGAGACCCGACGGTATGACATTGGTCCTGGGAGAGGTAAAGCCCTAGTGTGGGATGATGCTACTTGCGTAGACACTTTGGCGGTCTCTCATCTCAGGGGTACCTCGTTCAGAACCGGAGCGGCATCAGAGGCAGCTGAACTGAGTAAGTGGCGCAAATATGAGTCTCTGAGAGATGACTACATATTTGTGCCATTTGCTGTAGAGACTATCGGTCCGTGGGGTCCACGTGCGATGAAGTTCTTAAAGGAACTCCATCCGCGGCTGGTTGTTGCTGCTGGTGATAAGAGGGCTGGCTCTTTTCTCGCTCAAAGGCTAAGTATAGCCATTCAGCGGGGAAACGCAGCCAGCGTTCTTGGCACGATACCGCGTGGAGTAGGACTGTTTGATAATTAAATTACTAGTATTAGTTTTTTTTTAATTATAGTTTTTAATATTGCATATAATAAAATATTGTATATTGTACTACTAAGTAAAAAAATATTAAATTGAATAAACCATGAACAACGTAATTCTAACAAACAATACACACTGGTAAGTAGTTTATACTTTCTTACACAGAATTACTATAAATTACAGAAATCTTAAAGGATATTAAAACTAATCTTAGTTAGTCTTACATTAATAATGTTTTTTAAAACTGTAATGTAACACAAAATAAACATTAAAAAATCCAAAATATGGTACAGTTAAAACGGTATAAAATACAACGATAACAAAATATTATTAGCTAAACGTTACTAAAAATCAATTAAAAACTAACCAAATGTATTTAAGGTAGATGTTTACTTCACAACTGATATTTATAAAACTTTCAAGCACAAAATGATTCTAAGTAACTTTTGCGAGTAAGCTCCCACGAGTTGTTTTCACTCAAGTGACCAAAGGACTGTAGGGTCTAATGAGTGTAGCGTCAGCCTCTAGCTAGGCCGAGCATGCGTAGTTTCATTCAACAATATCTAGCGGCCAACTTAATGGGGGAGTGTCATCATTTTTAGTAACCCTATATCATTACTTTTACTGGGGTTAAACATTGTAAGTCTGACTCATCATTACTGAGAGAACAAAGTGGCCTAGAATTAATAATAGCCTCCGGAGACCAAGTCGGCAGGGTTATCCTTGGTACTCACGTGATGCCAGTTATCGATAGCAGTCAGTTCCTGTATTAAACTAACGCGATTAGCCACAAACAGGTTTCACCTATTCGGATCTGCACGAATCCATCACAAAGTTATCACGGAGTCTGTCCAATAGTGGATACTGGTTACGTCGACTCGTAACGCTTTACGAACGGACTCCATAAGCTGAGCTAGCCACACAGCGGCGCAGAGCCCCAACCTGGGCAATGTCACGGGCTTAATGGGGGCTACTCGAGACTTCGAGCATATTAAGTGGACTGTATTCTTAAGTGAGCAGCTTCTCGCATAGACCGCATAAACTTAAAAATTGTAAACAAATTTATAAAGAAAGTAAAAGATTAAACACATTATATAAAAATAAAAAAGAAACGATTAGCATTATTTGGTAAACCAGTATTATCCTCTGTTAATTAGTTTTGTTATTTTTTCCTCAGGCTTTGTTATTGCGTCCTCCCTCTTAACAAATTGAAATGCAAACAGAGGCTATAAAAATATGTTTAGTAGGTTACTTATACATACACAAAACAGTAGGTAGAACCCCAAAACACTACGAGAAAAAACACAATCGCTACAAATTATCAAATGCAGAAAGTTTTCAATTGATTTTGCACATTAAATACCAAATAGTTAGTCAAACTCCGTTATAGCACCACACTTTACCCAACAGCAGTCTCCACTTTACGTCACGGTATTCAAACGCCGACAAACGAAGCAACCGCCACCATTACAACTTATCGTGCGTGTAACAGGTAATTAGTAGTAAGGTACATACAGTTTCAGACAACAGGACACAACAAAATTAGAACAAACAACGTTATGGTACCACACTTTACCCAGCAGCGGTCTCCACTTCACGTCACGGTATTCAAACGCCGACAAATAAAGCAACCGCCACAATTAAAACTTATCGTGCGTGCAACAGGCAGAGTTATTAGTTAGGTACATGCAGTTCAGACAACAGGACAGGCAAACACCGTTTATTTTTCACGTGCCTCTCAATTATTGAGTCATCCGATGCCTTTGCTGATTAGACCATACAATAACCATACATTGGCCATACCCCATAAAGGTTTTCATTTTTCGCTAATGGCTGCCTCGAAATTGCTTCGCTGTTTTCGCCGGTATTTCTTTAAAAACAGATTCAATCCTTTTTGAACTTGATTGATTTTTCGATATATTTCCACGGTGCAGTT
The DNA here is from genome assembly GCA_029286625.1 of Parnassius orleans. Classification (NCBI taxonomy): domain Eukaryota; kingdom Metazoa; phylum Arthropoda; class Insecta; order Lepidoptera; family Papilionidae; genus Parnassius; species Parnassius orleans. Next base: position 444,878 of record JAGSMP010000093.1, read on the forward strand.
CTTTGCAGTTTTCATCAGTAAAAATCCGTCTCGAAGGACCAATGTTATGTCTTAATAATAATTCATCCAAAAATATGTATATATCAAACAATAATATATCCAAATATAGAAATAAAACAACGACTTGTATGGTGTGAAAACTGAGAAGAAGTCCCCTTTATTTTCCATCGACAGTTTACATCATAAAATAACAATTGCTTTCTTTTAAATACGTTCCATTTACAAACAAATATAGAAAACTAAAATATAATTAATAATAATAAGAAAGCATACGTTCCATTTGCAAACAATTCGATTTATACGGCAAAAATTCTCTTGTTAATGTCCCTCGTACAAATTATATAAAACCAGCCAGATACAAACAGTACATCCAAAGAGATTTTTCTTCAATTTTATACAAACAAACTACGAAGAAACTTTTTCCTTGACCTACGAGTATTATACTCTTTGGTAGCGGCCACAGAAAATGTGTGCTAACCGCGCCCCGTCGAAATAGCTATAGTTAAGAGAATATGATAGGAAATTTGGTTATAGAAATAGTTAACATTTCAATATTCATTACTATAAAACTAGCTACTTAGCTCGTGGTTGACTGGTTGTCTACCAGCCTAAAGGCATTAACTGCCAATTGTACACTTTATGAGCAAGAACTATTTTAAATAAGTAAATAAATAATGATAAATAAAACTAAAGATTTAAAAAAAATTATGGTTCCACATAATACGTCAATAGAATATTACCATTGTTACCGAAATGTTAAAGAAGTCATTATGATTCATTCAAAACGTGGCACCGTGACAAGGTTCGTTAATGAGGTATGTTTGGCGACAAACTTAAATCGGTCACAAACTGATGACAGAACAGGGACACTTATTAAATTTAGCATTAAATAAAATGATTAACAACGTAAACTGCAAATTTTGTAGAATCAATAATAAATTTGTTATTCTGACAAAATTAAAAAATGAACTGATATGAATCTATATTATAAATCTAATTTATTTATGTAACAAAACTTACAAAATAATATTAAGTATAAATAAGCAGCTAATTAACAATAATTATTAACTTCAATATTAAACAACTAATAAGTGACTGCTCGGAGACTTCGGGCTTGTTGTATACATTTCATAAAACGCAAGCTACACGAGTTCGATTCCCTCCGCCAGCAATGAAATGAAATTTTAGGTGCTGATTTACCACGAGCTCGGCATTGATGATAAATATCGTGAAGAAATCTGGAATGCTGTTTGAGAAATAAAACATTTCTTCTGTCTTTATATTATTCTGTACATCACGCACTGGAGCATCGAGGTGTACAAACTGCTCTATAACCAAATAATTTGAGAACACCTGTGCCGTATAGAACGTATGAAGGCTCTAACTTCAGCAACATAAAGAACTAATTAAAATACCTATTTTCCATGTCTTTACGACACTACACATCACATATCTATCTTCAGCGACATAAAGAACTAATTAAAATACCTATTTTCCATGTCTTTACGACACTACACATCACATAGCCCATAGCTGAAAATAGCCCATTTAAAAACGCACCAAGTGCAGGTTGTGTTTTTTTTTATATAATAAGGGTGAGAAGCAAGCGCACATTTCAACTGGTGGTAAATGAATGCTGCCATCAGTAGAGTTTCGGTTCTTAACACACAAGGCAGTGGCTACCGACACCTTTTTTACGTGGGGAAATGCCTACGCATACCCGCTTCGCGGGGGCAAGGAGGGGTTATGTCGGAATCGCAAAACCCCATGATGTTCCACCTTCGCCACATACTGGCAGGTCCACAGGAACGCTTTTGCATACATCCGTGGCCCCACCAGCGGCCAGGACTTCCCCTCCTCCTTTTTCTTCTCAGGTAAGGCACACCAGGAACACAAAGTGCGCCTTACTCCGCGGCCTCTAAGTTCACCTGCGTAACAGACCCCCCAGAGTTCGATATGCGGAGGCCATGGGGCCAGGAAAAACGTGCACTCGGAAGCACTAGCTTTCCCTCCAGCGGCGGATATAATCTCTGGCTCCACCGCCAACCAAGGTTCGGCTGCCGACGGTAAGGGAAGTGGTGCCTCGCAATACCGACACTCCTCTCTCTACGCGCCGCACCACCATCGCATCAACGGTGCTGCCCCGTCAGAGTCGCGGAGGATAGGGCGAGTGGCGCATTGCCATACCAACACTCCTCTTTCCCCGCGACTCCGCCTCGGCTGCAGCGGTAGGGGGAGAAAACACCCCTCTCGTCGCATCCCACCAACACACATCCGAAGTGGGCTCGCCAAGCCCATTCGGAGTGGCCACCTCAGGCCGGCCCGACACCTCGGGCCAGCCAAGTGGGTTCCTCTTTGTTCACCGTGGGTGACCAAGCCACGGCTATTAAGCCCCCCGTCAAGACAAAGCAGGAACGCGTTCGAGGGGGATTCCATGGACCCCCCGAGACCGTCCCAACTTCAAAAAAAGAAGGCGCGAAGGTGCGTTGTCGAGAATTAAGATTAAATGCCTCACAGCCTGTAATTATATTGTCTCTATACTCTTTAGACCGGAAAACAGCAGTGCACGTATTGCTATTTGGCGGGAGATGGAATCTGGACGAATCATAAGCAGAGAAGGAAGTCCTACCACCTAGGAAAAAGTTACGCTGGTATTCTGTGAGAACGTGGTACTTACAGGTCGAGCCGACCCATTCCCACTACAACCATAATATAGCTACAGCATCTATTGGCTGATTCTGTCACTAATAGTGCACTAATATGAGCAGCATCAGCTTTTTTCCAAACAATTTCCTTCTTCTTCTTTATCATTAGCCCGGAAAGTCCACTGCATAATATATTGTAGGCAGGATTTGCATTAATCGCCACGATTGGCAGTCGGATTGACGGCTGTACTACCAGATACTTGTACCTTTGACGCTGCTATCCGTTGCTGACATTTTTGTAATTGTAATTTCTCACGAAACCCACGAAACGAAATGGGGTCATGGAGTATCTTATGCCGCCAACACATGGCATTTCTTCCCATCATTAATCTATAAAAGTTGTCTTTAAGTTTATGTGAGTGTTTTTTTTTACTCTATTAAATTAACAACGACTTAGGCACCTTCAAATAAAGAGCCTACTCTTTTTAAAAAGGCCGACAATACACCTGCAAAGCTCACGGTGTTACAATTGCTTATGGGCAGGGGTAGTTACTTATTAAAAAAAAGCATTACCGATGTTTACAATGCTGAAGTACTTATTTTAGATTTCAACCACAAAACCATATTTTTTACGAGGTAAACTCGTCATACGTGCAGAAAATTTCTATTGCAAATAGAGAAGCACTTACTCGTTCTACTTGAAGAAATTCAATGCAATAAGATGATTTGTATTATATTGAGGCAAAACTGGCAATTTTTAAAGTAATAAAATAAATTAAAAAACACAAGAAGCGAAACACAATTTGAAAAACAGTTTTTACAACAAAGGTTTATTTTCTGTTCATATAAAATTTACATTAAATATTTTTAAAAATTATATCTGCTATATAACAAACGGGTTTCGTCAATTTTCATGTACAACAATGTAACTATGTTAGGAATTCTAACAAATGGAAATCACTTCACAACCAGCGTTATGTTTTTTTTATTATGATCATGATTATAGCTCTTCATAAGTTCACTGCTGAACTTAGGCTTCCTCCGAGGAATGCCATGTAACACGGTGCTAAGCCACTTGCATCCATCGACTTCACTTAGTCATGTCTTACTAGTTAGTCACGACATCTAGTGGAGGACCGCCCTAAATTTCACTTACCAGTACGAAGTTGTCAGTTGAAATAATTACTTCCCCTTAATCCACGTTTATACATTTTTATAAAATAAGGGTGACAAACGAGGACACAGTACACCTGATGGTAAGTGGATGCTGTGGCTCATGGACATTTACATCTATCCTCATTAAAATACAGACGGTCAACTTTAAATAAAGAAAGCTACCGGTCTCTGAGGACTATGAATGAATGCCTCCCAGCCTATAATTATACTGGCTATCTATACTCTACAGACCGGAACATACGCACTGCTATTTGGCGACAGAAATACGTAAGAGTATTTATTAATAAGTATAATAAAAGCAATCCTTGTTAGAGAAAAAAGTATTTTCACCTAGAAAAAAAATATGCTGGTATTCTGTGAGAGCGTGGTTCTTCTTTGATTGAGCCAACCCATTCATGCTACAACTATATAACAGCGTGACTCTACAACGCATAGATACATTTACACAATAACGAGACCAAAACTCATATATCAAAATGAAACCAACCACGATTACCATCAGTTACACAATTGCACTGCAGATTATTTAATGCACAAATGGCTTAGAATGGGATGAGAACATGACTTAGTAAAAATTCTCTAAACTTAATATTACATTCATAATCACATTTACAAAATTACTTTGTACAATCATATTAATAATTTCAATATTTTGCTGTTTGTAAATTTGGTAGATACTCATCCATATTTATATCGAAGCATAACAGCCCGACTGTAATACACGTGCATTAATTTAATGAATGCAAATTAGCAAATAGTACACCACTGAATTGACTAGCAAACGATTTAATTGGATTAAATAAATATGGATCATTGCCAGACAAAACATAAGGTATTATTCAGACTGAAAATAAACACGCATATGCTATTACTATTGTTTACACATACTAATTATGATTGCTCTTCCAATGTACCTGAGCTCAGATTTATAATCAGCGATAAAAACTATGTATGTCACAAGATATTTATAAAAATTTAAACACAATCATCATCACATAATTAAAATAGATGCCAGATTTGTTCATTCTGAATATTTTCAGAAATGGAATAGCGACTGACTTGATCATATTTCAGACGCTAAAATGCTATCCTAAGTTTTTGAGGAGTAGACAAAGTCCAAAGAGCAGCGAGCCACTCAAACCACGATTAGACAAAAGTATGGGTTTAAATGGAAAATTGTAAAAGAACTGATCAGTGGCTAGCCCCTTCATCACTCTGTCAATATCCCATTATTCCCCTTTTGATAGGCAAACATCACAGCATATTGTTTTTTGTTATATACAAGTCCCACAAAAACATGGAGGGCAATAAGCCCCAGCGTATATAATATGGGACAATTACTTTTTATTTTTGCTTACTGGTTGTTGGTATTGTAATATTTGCAAATTAATAATTTTTCTTTGCTTACTCGTCATAAGGCATTATCATTTACAGACAATATACAATAAAAATACAATAAAAAACGAACACGTCTATCCGTGTTTAATAGATATTACTAAAATAACTTAATATGTATAATTGAGATCAGAACTTCTGAGAAAAGTCAAAGTTATTGATATATTTTATATTCTTTAAATGATTTAACTCTGTGTATTTTAAATGTTTATAAATTGAAATTATTGATAAATTAATTGACTTTTGCTTTTTTTGTTTTTATCTCAATGTCACTTACGACAGCGATGAAGCTCCGATGACCTCAAATAACCGCATCATTGTATATGACCACGCTCGTTTAGTACATTTGATTATTATTTTTTATGTAATAAAAGTAACAATCGAACGCACCGTCCACCCGATGGCAAGTGGATGATGTAGCCCATGATACATCCACATCTATCCTCGATTTAGTATCAAAATGTAGATCTCTAAGGACTAAGATCCTCTTTGCCAGTAAAAAGGGTCTCGGGTTCTGTACACTCGCGACACAAAACATTAAGCAGCTAATTTTTCGCTGGATTTCTATTTGAGCGTGGTCCTTCCCCGGTCGAGCTAACTCATTTGTGCTGCGATTATAATATAGCCGCAGCATAGCGTGGTTTTTCCAAATTACATTATAAAATAAATGTAATATATATCATTCTATATTTTATAAATTTAATAATTAATTCATTACCTATTAACTATTGTAATAAATAACCAGTGCGTGTTGCCAGTGATGACCTTTGATCTGACACGTGGTCCTTCGCTGCCGGCCGTAAGAGGAAGGCACAAGGTCGCTCAGCGAGCTAGAGAGAGGGTTTTTTTCAGGCTCGGGGTTTCTCTGATAAACTTAAAAACGAGAATATACGCAGTAAAACCAGAGTAACTGACATAGCCCAACGGATTAGTAAGCTTAAGTAGCAATGGGCCGGACATATAGCTCGAAGAACCGGAAAGAAAGGTTCTTGAGTGGCAGCCTCGTACCGGCAGGCTAAGTGTAGAGCGTCTCCCCACTAGATGGAGTGGACCGTGCTTTGTGGCATTCCTTGGGGGCGGCCTATGTTCAGCAGTGGACTTGTGAATGGCTGTAATGATGGTTGTAATAAATGTCAAAAACTCGAAATTTTGCACTTATCATGTTTGTCATCCAAATAAAGTTTGTCTTTTTTTATATAGAATACGGTTGACAAACGAGCACACAGTCCACCTGATGGTAAGTGGTTTGTCTCTAACTTGTAACACCATTTTTCATTGCAAATCACCGACCGGGAAAGGACCACGTTCTCACAGAATACCAGCGTAAAATAGCAGCTTAATACTGCTGTGTTTCGTATGGTGAGTGTAGAGAACCGGAGACCCTTTTTACTGGCGAAGAGGCATTCCATCTTAGTCCTCACGGGTGACAACGCATCTGCATTTTGATTCTTTATTGAACATAGATGTAGATGTCTATGGGTCACAGAAACCACTTACCATCAGGTGGACTGTGTGCTCGTTTGTCACCCTATCCTATAAAAAAAAAGGTAACCGTTACTGTTACAGCTTATCAAAAGTTCACTGCTTAACATAGACATGGGGAGGCCCATGTATTAAATATGCATAGATTGCCTCATAGATCCCCTCTATTTGTCATAGTGGCCACACTTGGCATAGTATGTTTTTACCGTAGTTTATTTTTTATTTTTAGATTTTATTGGGAATACTCTGCTAGTTATCCCCTGGTTTGTTTCCCTCTGTCGCTTCTGACGACACCCACGAGATGATTTGTGGTGATATACTTACACCGCCACTAGACGGGTCAATCGGATTTAAAATTCATACTGATATTTATCTCATGCGAGGTCAAGTTTAAAGATGTTATTGAAAAAGGTTTAACAACATCTATTAGAATATATTTGCAAAAATATGTCTTAAATGTATAATTTCCAATATAATAGAGATAAGTAAACCATAGATGCTTAAGCCAACGTCTTATAATATGAAAATAACGAATTAAGATCAAGTTCATTGAATAATAACGTGATGCTTGTTTATAAAGATTTGCGTTAGGTCAGGCTCACTGATATAAAAGGAAAATATAGAGTATTTATTTAATATTGTTAAATGATTTAACATGACCTCAAGTAGTTTTGTAACTGATAATATTATTGTTCTCATAATATGTTGTGAAACTACATGCTTCTGATAAGTTTTCAGTTCAACAACCTAATGTGCTTTCAATTCTGTAGTTTGATAATTTTGTTAAAGCTTGATGATTATCAGTTTCAGTGATTATTTAACCTGTATAATTAAGCTTGGTGTGAATGAGTACTAATAATTTTGATTTGTATCAGTTGTGCCTGGAATACTAAATACCTATAACTACTAAGTACTAAATATCTCATATTTAATTTCACAGTTATTTTAGCGTTTTTATTAATGCGGTTAAGGATACCATAACGTCCTGAAAATGGCATTGTAGCTGAATATGTCAAAAAGATAACTAACTGGCTTTCGAAATAAAATCATTAAAACTTATTCAAATAATGAAATTACAACTAACTGTTCCCCGACGATGTTATCAAATTTTCTATCGTATTCAGTAACTTTGTAAAATTGTCTAATACTATGTTACAATATAAAATGACTGATATACGAGTAAGTAACGGGATACATTAAGCCATACGTAAGTTGAACCCACTGGTATAGTCATTTATCATTTTACAGGGAACGAGTATGCGAAAATTTATCAAGGGATTCATGTAAGTCCTCCTTCTTTATATATAGATGTAAAAAGAGACAGAAATGATGATGGTTATAATACAAGAAAGGCACATGGCAATAATATAAATCGCAATTAAATTTGATAATCATCATAATCGAAACAAAACTCTCATATTGTTGGACTAGGTTTTCTATAATTTCCCCTTAATAACAACGGTTTAGTTACTTTAAATGACGGAAAATGAAACATGGCTGGTCCAAAGTTGCCACTCCAAGTAGGCCTATCGAGGTAATACGCATCTGAAGTGGGAGGGTCCTTTCTCTCTGCCGGGACTGATGGTATAACAATAATTCACTCATCCTTCGCCATTGAATCGAGGTCAGTGGCGAAGTTATAGACCTGATCCGCCACTGGGATTGGGACGGCTGCTGCTTCCGAGTGCTCGTTTTTCCATACCCCATGGCCTCCGTGTAAAGGACTAGGAAGAGTGTAAGAGCCCGTCGCGCAGGTAAAATTGGAGGTCATGCAGGAAAGTAAGCCTTGCGTTTCAGCGCGCTTTACCTAAGAAGGAATAGCAGAAGGAGTTCTCATCTTTTTAATGTTACTTCGTGGCGGCGATCTAGTAGATCTGGAATATATAAGCTATTTCTTTTGCAATTCCTATCTATCGAAGCTAGCTATCCAAGTTCACAAGATCTTCTGGGCTTCTAGTCGACTACCACACTCACGATACGTGATGGAATAATGAATTCCGTACTCTACTACCAATAAAAATGAACATTCACTGTTATAATTAAACACCTCTAGCAATATCATACGTTTAATAAAATAATTAATGCATTTGATCAACACTTAACAACAGCTAAATTCGTATGCGTCAATAATATATCATCATAGTAATTCAGAAAAATCTTTTAACAAATGCTTGTTGTTAATAAATAGCTATGGAAACTGTCCTTTTAGGAACTTATTTTGGAGAAAACTATTTCTGAAATTTCTTTGCACAATTGAATACAAAACAAAGTTCTTATTATATTCTTTAAATTTAACGTGTTTGCTAGTCATATTTTCCCAAATAAGCTGTTTATTTTCTACTATTCTTCTTCATCTGCCCTCATAAGTCTACCGTTAGCCTTAATCTTCATGCTTAAGAGGCATAATTTTTTTGATTTTTGATTGCATCTTTAACGCTGCTAATCTCAGTATTTATGTCTAACGTAAACGAGATAAAACCATAAACAATTTCTCGCATTTCTCATTATCGCCTCTTACGATACCTGCAAACCGAAATGAGGTGATTGATGATCTTCTATTATCAATAATTCATATTCATAATCGTACAAACACGATAGCTATTATAGAAATATATACTTAGAACGCAAAATTTATTATGAAGTATGAACTACATATTTTAATATTATGTTACGCATATTGCGAAGATAATAAAAACTTAAAGAATAAGGGAAAGGTCATTTCACGTGGATTAATGAACGCATATACTTTTGATGTTATTGAAATATTACATTATTAGTCATAACAAATAATTTAGTGGTAAATACATTAGTGCATTAAACTCTGTCTACTTATCATTCAATTTTAATTACAATTACTAAATTCTTTGCCCTTTGAACAAGTATATATATTGAAAGGAATGGCAGAATGAACCAGTGTAGTAAAAATGTTTAAGTTAACATTACTAACAATAGTTACAGTGGCCATTGGGACGACTGGGTATCTTATAAAGGTCCCTACTACGTCATGGCAACCTAAATCAGGTATTAAATAATATTATTACTTTTAATAAAATAGAATAATTCTGATATGTTAGGTATAACAAAGATGGGGTAAAAATATTGGATCTCAATTCTTCCTTTTTATCTTTTACTTGAAAAAACGCTTTAATCTGCATCACCTTGTAAACTATCCATTGCTTAACATGAGCTATTCCAATCGTGACGAGCAAATGCCCTTTTTATAGAATAAGTGTGACAAACGAGCACAAATTTCACCTGATGGTAAGTGGATGCTGTGGCCCATAGACGTCTACATTTATCCTCAATTAAGAATCAGATGCGTTGTCAACCTTGAAGGCTTAGATGGAATGCCTCGTTTCCAGTAAAAAGAGGTATCCGGTTCTCTACACTCACCATACGAAACACAACAGCATTAAGCTGCTATTTTACACTGGTATTCTGTGAGAACGTGGTCCTATCCCGGTTGAGTCGACCCATTCGTGCTACAACCATAACATAGCTGCAGTGTGACTCTACCACGTGTATGTGTGTGTGTGTGTACGTGTGTAATTGCCTTATTCTCTTTTAACTTAGTAAGCGCATTGACGAAGCTAGTTTAGTGTTTCATGTCTGACATACATGATACATGAGTAAGCACTACATCGATTCTGCGTTCACTTTAAAGCAAATTATGGCTGAAGCATGAATGGACCACGCTCGAAAAGCTGAAAATAATACTGCTATTACCTTTACAATGTTCACAAAAGTCCACTTCTGATCATAGGCATTCCACATAGATTACATAGTAGAGATATTTGCCATAGTTACCACGATAGGCAGGCGCTTTAACCGCAGTTTTTTTATTTTTTAGTTGTTATAAGGAAAACGCTTTTGCCCATCTCCTGGTTTGTTACCCTCTGTCAACTCTTACGGCACCCACATTAATAATTGGAAGTATCCAAAAGTAGTAATAGTTTTCACAACACGACTCACATCGGGTCTTGACAACTACCACGTTCGATGGTTTTAACCTTAGAGTAATTAAATACATATGTATGCATAGAGGTAACCTACAATTCTACATAAATGAGAGCTAATAAGCTTCCGCTCACCAGGTGTTGCTAGTTGACGATGACTAAAGTTTTTTTTTTATTACACAATATCATTTAATTGAAAACTTAGTTTTAAATAAAAGTATATCAGTTTCTAGAGTATTTTATTTATAACAAAACAATGCCTCAGTGGTTTGCTTAAATTTTTTGTACAATATTTTTTTTTTAATTTTTCTACTTTTATGAATGTTTTGGTTTATTTATTTTTAATCTAATTAATATAAAAAAATATAACTAATAGTACAGAAATAAACATTAACCTTTACATTTTTCGAACAAATTAGCTTCCCCGCTATGAATTCTGTCATATATTACACCTCATTTTTAAGTGGCGCCACTCTGGTAGTATAAGTCGGATGCCGTCATTGCGTCAATATATGTACTTGTCTCGCTTTTTCTAATTTAATTTTCTAATAAGACAAAAAAAGAAACGTATTGAAAAATGTTGCGTGTCACTTACCCTTAGAGCTTTGATGACAAGTATAAGCTTATATACACTTATTATTCCCTGTGCAACCAAACCAATAATTAGTCTAGGGATTATTTGGCAGAAATATACCGGCTGTATTTAAGTAGATTTCATTGTGAAAATTCACGATATATTTTATAGCACCACGATAGTGCAAAATTCCGCATTATTCGATTACGTTTTTGTTGTGTAAAATGTCAGATAAAGTTTTTAGTGACGTACATTGATATAAATAAGTATTATGAACGGGATAGATAATAATCCTTAATTTTACTATGTCATAGACTAAATGAATTTATCGAGATAGTTTTTTTGTTTCGCTAATGGCACATCAATAGACGTGTCTATGGAATGGAAAAACAGCAACAACCTTGTAAAAGAAAGAAGGTGAGAATAATATAGCTATCATAAATTATACATGCATAAAAGTTCAACTACAAAGAGTTCAACTACAAAGATTTTGTTATTTTTTTAGGCTTCCCTCTATGCTAGTAATTTCTCTGAGGTTCCATCCAACATACGTTATTATTATAAGGTTAAAAATTTTGGTGCTTACTTTGATTCAACCTTTCCGTCTTTGATCCAAAATAAGAAAATCAGCCGTTCACTTTTACTATTTTATAGGTACAATCCCAAAACTTGAATGGATTTATATTCAAAAACTTCTAGTGCCTTTATTCGAAAATGTATGCGAAACCAGCACTGATCAAGGTATCATAAATTTAAGCAATGACTTCGAAAAAGATTTTGGATCTGAAAATTACTTAGTAAGTATTGTTTTATTTAGTAATAATAAAAAAAAATATTGCCTTAACATCATATATTATTTATTACAGAATTCGGAAATAATTAGTAATCTTCAAAACTACAAGAATGAAAAGGGTTTCATGCCAAAACATGAAATTTTTACAGAATATAATGAAGATCATATCAACGAACTAAAGTTAATTTTTGAGGTCTTATACTTTGCCAAAGATTTTCATACTTTTTACAAAGCAGCAGCTTGGGCACGTCAAAATATTAACTGTGGTGTTTACGTTGATGCAATTTACCTTGCAATTTTGAACAGAAAAGATACTGAAAGAATTTCAATTCCACCTCCGTATGAAGTACTTCCTAATTATTTTATTAATAGAGATGCTATAATCAAAGGTTCATTATTATTAGCAAATGAGGAAATAATTAACTTGGAAAACGTTCGCGAAGAAGGAAATTCGTATATTATAGATGCAAATTATTCTAAAAATCTGTATGAAACTAGTGACGAAACCTTATCATATTTTCATGAAGATATAGGTCTAAATTCATTTTATTTTTTACAAAAACTAAACATCTCTCCATGGCTTAATACTTCTTTGGGTTTGAGACCTAAATTCGGTGAACATATTTATCATACAATGAAGCAACTCGCAACAAGATATAATTTAGAAAGATACTCAAACGGTTTACCTGAATTGGAAGATTTGAGTTGGGATTCTTTATCGTTAACGCCCTATGATCCAATGTTAATTTACTCTAATGGTAACGATTTCGAACCAAGCTCATCAACAATTTCAGGTAGTAATGAAGATTTGGCGTTCCTACAAAGTATTGAAAATAATATAGTAACGATCGCTAATCGTATGGTATGTATTTTGTTAGTTATTCGTCGACATTATTACATTATTATATTTAGGTGTAATTTTTTTGTATAATAATAAAATACATATCTTTACAGAAGGAAAAAGGATATAGTAAGGTAGACATTATAAATCACCTAATGCAAATTTTAGTAACAAACAAAAACAGCTATGAAAATGTGGCTTTCAAAATACTTGGAAATAACTTTACTTCTGAACAAAAGTAAGTTTTTACAATGCAATTGCCATAAAATAAAATATTTAATATACATTTAACCATTTTCAAGTGGGAACTTGTTCAAAACATATAATAATAATTTTTTGTAACATTTTAAATACTTATACTTGCAAGTAATACTTGCAATGCATCTATCAATAATTATAATTCCGACAACCACTAAAACAAATAAATGTGCTGTGCACGGGGTGAATCAAGGCAGTGGTCAAATGTCGAATTCAACCCTACGACTTTATTCGTAATTAGCTCCTTTAATTATTAAGCTATTGTCCCATATATTATTAGGTTGTTTGTCTAATATATATTTAAATATCCTATTTGAATTAATTTACAGGTCTCCCTCAGTGTTAGCCCATTACTTAACGACCGTTCGAGATCCAATATTCTGGAAAATAAACAAGAAAATAATAGATTTAGTAGAACGCGTTTTAAGTGATTTACCTGGTTATTTACGAAACGATTTAATTTTTCCGGGAGTGGAAATCGTTAACGTAGATATAAAGAAAATGATAACATCTTTTGATTATTTCGAGTTTGATGTGACGGACGCTCTTAAAACAGCAACAGACAACGTGAAATTTCAAGTAAAAATTGGGCAATATAGATTAAACCACAAGCCATTTTCAATAAAACTTAACATTTCTTCTCTAGTTACTCAAAAGGGATTTACTAAAATATTCATAGGACCAAAAGTTCTACCCGGTGAACTTGGCTACAAGAAAAATCTATTCTTTTTACTCGATTGTTTTGAAGTTAACTTAAAGAAAGGTAAAAATATAATAACTAGAACTTCCAACGAAATGAATCATCTGTCTGAAGACTTAACATCATTAAAGATCATAAAGAAAAGATTGGATGATGCCGAATTTGGATTAAATTCTGTACCTTTAAAAATGATGGGATTACAGACAGGCTTTCCACAGCGCTTAGTGCTTCCTAAGGGCGCAGGAGATGGATTGCCTTTTCAAATATTTGTTTTTATAGCACCATATATAAAACCATCGACTGGTGGACGTTTTAGAAATATCGAATACAATTTAGACACTATATTAACACCAGGTTTTCCCCTAGATTTAAAAACTGATATGAGTCAACTTCTTGAACTTCCAAATGCAATTTTAAAAGACATTTTAATAACACACAAGGGTGAAAATAAAGTAATAAATAAACAAGAATCAAGCATCGAAATTATGGATTCTGGAACTATGTGGACGAGCAGTGAAATTGATAAACAAGTCAAACCTTTAAGAAGTTCTCTACGATCAGATTTTACAATGTTAAAGGAACCTTTCGATTTTAAGTCAAAAAAAGACCAAAATAGAAAATATGATGAGTATTTAGAAGAAGAAGGTTCCAATAAAAACGAACAAAATATTCTTAAAATTAAAGGGTTAAAGAATCGCACAATAGAAATTAAAAATAATAAAAATATAATAGGTAATAAGGCTATTGGCGACGAACAAAACAGTGAACTTGCTGATTCCAGTACGATATTAAGTAATGATTTTAAAGAACCAATCAGAATTTTGAAATTAGCTGCTAGGCCAGATTTTACAATGAGAAAAGAACCTTTTGATTATAAATCAAAAAGGAGTCAGTACGGCAAAAAAGATGATTATTTAGCAAAAAGAGGTGGATACAAAAAAGGTAAAGAAGATATATTGAAAGATCCAGAAGCAAAAAATTATGTAGATATCACTAAAAGTGAGAAAAGTGCTGAAATTTCAGAACAATTGAAAAAGGAATTAAATAAAAATTTAAATGATTTAGATAGAACTATATACAATATAAGTTCCGAAAAAACAAATTTTGAGAAATTAATTGAAAAACAGGATTTTAAGAATCAACAAAAACCAATTATTACAGGACTCAACAAAATAACGGATGTACGGCATGAAAATATGTTATCCGAAAAAGATATATCAACGATACAAAAAAAGCGTACTCCAACTGTGTATGATTTTATTTTTAATAATCCTTTTGACAAATATGATGACATTGAAAAAGTCTACGAGTAGTCAGTAAGAAAGAACTTTTGTTTTATTTAATTTATAAATCTGTTAATATTGTTATAAGTAGATTTTTTATTCATTTAAATACATATTATTTTTAAATTTTGTTTTATTTTTCTAAAGACATCACTGCTTCCCCATCGATATCCATATAAGGCAACCCTTATACTACGTATAGGCTGATTTGTTGGCAAATCATTGCATATAAATATCTAAATGTAACAACACCATTTTAAAAAATGGCATAACATGCATAACATGTTAAGACACGAGTGCGGTAGCGTTCTGTATTCTTGATTATTTCTTATCTTGTTTAAATTGATGTAGTGTTCGCTATAATTTTAATCTAAAACGTTTAATAAATGATACTTTAGATTGTTATAAGAATGTAATAGAACTGACTATTTTATATGTTTTGAAATCATTTAAAAATGAAGGGAGCGTTCTCTTATAGTGGTTAATGGACATTATAATTGAGCTTCACCGTACACAATCTTAAAGAATAACTGTTAAATAAAAACGTGAGATCTTAATTAAGCTTGTTCTCAAGTTATTTTTTCAAACAACAAAGGCAAATAATATCATATAACAATGTAACTCCTTCGTTGAATCTTCCACATTATTTTTTGGATCAAGTCCAAAAAATTTACAACGATGTTACGCGTACCCTATTTTCATCACGGAAAATTTAAAAACCATCGTTCACTACTGTGACAACAGCTAGAATGTAAATAGAAATATTTTTACAGTCGATTATAAAGTAAAGAAGCTTTCAGGTAAGCATATAATTTCCTTAACGAACATTTAAACCTTTGTTTAAAAATTTAATATCACGTGTACTTATAATTAAAAAAAAAACATTTTCTAAAAGATCACTTTCCTTGTATCGTCATCATAATTTTTTATTCCCTCCTACATATGAGTGTTTCGATAAAATAATAAGTAATATTTAATATGTTTGAAGATTTGCCTAAACCTATTTAGAATGGTGGGTATTGTGTAAATTTTCTAAGTCATGCTTGTACGTTCTTAAAATTATCATAAGATCGTATTATGATTATTTAGATTATAAGCTGTTATATCTTACTAAAAAATAACCGAACCGATGACCGACGAATGGAAAATACCAGTTGGTTGACAAGTTCCGATGCCAAAGCTGTGGAGTCCTGGTCTCTTGACCGCCTTATTACGTTTAGGACCGAGCGGCGAAAAATCTACAAAGTCTACTAAGAAGACTCTACTGAAATCTCGCATCTGCTTGTCACAGTCAACCAAAGAAGTGCAAGGCTTGCAAATTGCTGTATCGGGCGCACAATGAATGTTTGCTTAAGTTGGCGGAGACCGCGGAGTGCTAGAGGTTACTAAGGACCGCCGCTCTTGCATCTTTATGAGATCAACAGAAACGGTAATTTAAAGATAGCTGCTTCATGAAAGGTCATGTTATTGGAGATGTTGCAAAGAACGGACATCAGCACGGAAAAATTTAGAAAAATACAGACCAAAGTGGAGACGCCAAATGGAACCTGAAACCTCAACATGAATACAAAGACTTTAGTACTTACTACTACTTGTAGTAGTAGTAGAGGAATAAAAAAAGTTTATGGAGGAATAGCAATCTCCTACATCAACACCCATAACGTTTCAGCATTCAATAATTCAGCATTCAACGCAAGCTTAGTGTAAGACACGAGTGTAATATAATAACCTAACCAACCAACGGTGGATAATCTCATAGTGGAATGGCTGAAGGAAAAGCTGACGGCAAGATAACAAGGAAATCAGACCGCGTTGCACGGGCAAGGAATTATAGGCAGCGGTGTCTGCAAGAATATTATTATAATTTACGTGGTAGAGCCACGCTGCAGCAATATTAGTGGTATAGTTGTAGCACGAATAGGTCGGCTCGCCCGGGGAGGACCAGGCTCTCACAGAATACATACATACTGCGTAAAATAGCAGCGTAACGCTGCTGTGTTTCGTATGGTGAGTGTGGAGAACCGGAGACCCTTTTCACTGGAAACGAGGCATTCCATCTTAGTCCTCGCGACGCATCTGCATTTTGATTCGTAATCGAGGATAGAGGGTAGATGTCTATGGGCCACAGCAACCACTATTAGGTGGACTGTGTGCTCGTTTGTCACCCTTATTCTATAAAAAAAATGTTGCACTGGCGTAGCCAACGGCGTAAATGGTACATATAGGCACTAAGCACCTCCCTATCCCAGTGACGTCATCGGCAACGATGAAGTTGCTGAAACTGCGTGTCGCGGAGCAAGTGGGCGTGGTATGAACTAATCCGCGCTGTGCTCGCTAAGTATGGCTACAAGGAGGTGCTCAGCTGCTGATTGGACTTCTCCGTAGAGACCGTCGGCGGGGACAGCCTGGACAGCAGCTCGCCCAACCACCAGGTGAGTGTGATCGAGACGCAGCGAACGCAGGTGGGTCAGGAGTGACTTCACGAGGTTCTGCGAGCGAGGAGGTGATGCATCCTTTGCGCGCACACAGGTCTACCTCGTTTGCGGGACCACGTGCGCGACAACTCATGCTCTCTGTGTGCTGGGGGCAGCACATTCACGTCATCATGCAGATCACGCCTGAGAGTCACTACCGCTTTGAGAGTGCTGCTTTCCTGTCTATGGCAGAGCTGATGGCATGGCAGCGCACCAGTGGAGTGTCGATGATGACGCGCTCGGGGGTACTGCTGCTACTTGCCATGCCGCGTTGGACCTAGCAGCTCAACAATGACAATGTGCAGCTGCTCTACCGGGTAGTATGGGATAACTTCGATGACGTATACAAGGCTCTATTGAAGACAACTGGACAGGAGGTAGCAGTGAAGACATGACGAGTTGCGTTGCCAGAGGACCAGAAGTAAAAGTTACTACAAGAGGGCCGTATACTAAAGCAGTACCGACATCCGAATATCTTGTGGTATCGATTGGCATCGCCGTGCAATACCAACCTATTACAATCGTCGTGGAACTTGTTCTAGGCGGCTCGCTGCTAATGTTCCTGCGCACGTGAGCTTCTGCGCTGGGTACGTGCGTGCTGCTGGCCATGGGCCGCGACGTGGCAGCCTTTGTTTGCTACTTAGAGTCCAAGAACTGCTTCCACCGCGACCTGGCCTCGCTCAACTGCCTCGTGAACATACCCGTCAAGATCTCCGACTTCAGCATGTTGCGACAGGAGGAGTACAATGTCTCCGACGGCATGAAGCAGTTACCGATCAAGTAGACTGCGCCCGAGGCGCTCAAGTTCGGTAAATGCACATCCTTCTGCAACGTTTGGAGTACCAGCGTGCTGATGTAGGAGTCGTCGCAAAATTTGAATAAGTCATTCTCACGCGATGAAGAAAATCGATAACTGTTGTCGTATGCCATTGCCAGAAGGCTGTTCCTAAGAAGTATACATTATGATACTACGTTGTTGGAAGTATCTAGACAAAAAACGACCTCATTTCCACCATATACACACAATCATAGTCAACATATGCAATAGATAATGACAATCTACGTCAAACGTACGAACGCGACGTGACGAGAAACAGTTAACATGACATTAAGTTTATGACGTGACGTCGATAAATACAAACAGTTTCATGGATCAATTGATTATTAGTGTCACAACGTTTGATCACATTTTTCATTAAGTATACAACAATTAGTCATTTTGCCTATTAACGGTAAATTTTGGACAACTGACTTGAAAAAGGAGGAGGTTCTCAATTCAACTGTATTTTTTATGTGTGTTACTTCAGTACTTTTTTCTAGGTGAACCGATTTTAATAATTATTTTTTTATTTAAAAGCTGGTGCTTCTCATGTGGTCCCATATAAATTTGATCTAGATCTGACCTGTAGTTTTTGAGTTATATATTTTATTTATATCGAAGTCGGTTGTCCAAAATTTTTAATTTTACCACTTGTAATTAATAAATCATTATTTTTAAAACGTCCTCCGAACCCTACATAACTTGACTCGATTGTATAATTTTTTTTAATTTTACCACTTGTTATCATTAAAATTTGTGCCAAAATAATTTAAATAGTTTGTGTAACAGTCACACTCTGTGCAGAGTTTTGACGTTTATGTCAAAAGGGAAATGAGGGAAAAAATATTTTTATTACCTATTAATATGGCATCTACTTGGTGGGGTTAGTTTGTAATTTTTTTCTTAATATGCTAAAAATTTATATTGCTATTTAAGGATTAATAATATAGGACAATAGGACCATAACGTGAGTGTAGCACCACAGACAAACGTTTACCGAAACCACTATCGAACCGTCAAATTTCCATATTCTTTGTTGATAATCGAAATTAGTATTGTTTCTTCGTTTAGATCGCAATCAAATAGAAGTAATGTAACTACTACGTTGTTTCTCACGACGATGAATCTCACCACCACCTCTGACCGCCGAGCTCCAGCACGTCTTGCAAGTATTTGCATGACAACAAGTTCCGCGCCTGTACGTCACAGTAGTTTATTGCGAAAAATGAGAGGAGGCCGTAGAACATATTTAGGCTCTAACTTTACTTTATTCTATAAATAGCTAAAACTATAGTTACATTCGCTATTCATAAATACGAGCATAATTTGTAAAATGAAGAGAAAATAAAAATTAGCTTAAAGTTTTTATCTCAATAAACTATTTGAACCGATTGAAACCCGCCACAGTCTAGCTTGTGCCTGCTGTACTACCATATGTCAGAGAATCCACAGACAAGAAACTACATCTTGAATCAGGCTTCGAGTGGGTGCCCCATCAAGTGTAATATCTCTCTAGAAAATGCAGGAATGAATGTGATTAGAGAGACCACATTATATTTTTTACACAACATTTATTCTTAGAACAGACTTAAGCTTTGAAGTTTAACTAAGAAGTTTGTCACTCTTGTGGCAATAGTTACTGCACATAGAGTGCTTGTAGGAGTAAAGAGTATTTGTAGGAATCGTTATCAATTTGACTCACAAATGAATAACGATTCCCACAAATAATGATTTGCGAGGTTATTGAAAAAAAATCAATATAAAAAAATACTAATTTCAATAGAGAAGATGGCTGGGTAGCACCCATCTGCTATCCTATCTGCTTGGGATCCCATAATTAATCAAATTTAATCCAAGCCCAAGCATACTACTGCAAGACTTCAAGATACTGTAACCTCATTCTGCGTGGATCGGACCTATCTAATATTTATAATTTGAAGATAAGTATGACATCAAGACGTCAAAAACCTTATATGATGACTACAAGGTTGACGTTGACGACTTCTTTCACTAAAAAGTCTACTTCATTTGTATTTAATTAAAACATGCTACATATTATGAAACATTTCCATGGCAATAATTAAGTTCTGTTTCAAAATATAACTTCATAATGAGATTAAATCTTTGTAGTATGTTCTACAAACTCAGCGTAGTAATCTTTATCTGATGTTTAAGGAGAAACATTAATAAAGTAACAATTATCTCCTTTTTTCTTTTCATTAGATCTATTTTTTATCAAATATATATCAAGTGTTGTATATACTACAATCTAAACAAAAACCTATATAAACCTATACACACTCTATACACACATAATCAAATTACACATTCAAAACGTCAACAGTAATACAAATCGACAGAGAGCAAGACATGCAACTAGAGAGATAATGCCTTGTTCTTATCTTATATTTTATTTTAATGACGTTAAAATTAATTAGCTAAGAACCGTATGAAAAATAAAAATTATCGGTCTTATCTAGTTAGAAAAGCACCTCAATATTGCGATGGACTTCCGAAATCTAACGCCTGATTCTATTAATTATTTTATATTTTACTGTACAGACGTAGATAAAAGCTGCTAGTTACAAATAAATTGACATTTAAACTTGAAATATTTTTTCCATTTGATATGTTTGTATCATTTATTCATGAATATAATATTTAAATAATATATATATATATTACAGGTCATAATATATTTATCATATTTCAGCTTTTAGTTATGTTCTCCTGGAATGAATGCATAATAACTATTTATTAAAACTTCTTTTCTAGAGATATTTTTGTAAAAATAAAATGAAAATCTACTGAACAACACAAAAAATAATGTATAATTCGTATATAGCATATAAATCTTAATTAAAACAAAAACATAAGGGGCAGACTTAAAGAACAATTTATTTTTGGCAGCATAATACACATTCACAACAAATAGTTCCTGCAAGGAATACCGTAGAATCTGTGCCAAAATAAAGTTATATTCCAATTTCATTGACACAAATGACTCAGGGTTCAGAGCCGACATATCTAGCTCTCTGAATATTGCATTCTGGCCATGGCATTCAACTATTTTAGTAAGAGAATACAAGATAATAAAGAATATCCGTGACGGTAATCTCTATAAATATAAAATTATTTCGTACGTGTGTTTGTCACTGAGAAGCTGGATCGATTTTGATGAAATTTTTTGTGTGTGTTTACGTAGTTTCCTAGATGGTTTAGATTCACAATTGAACTCGGTAGTTGGCGCTGTTGTCGAGATCCAGAAATCACCCGCGCGAGGCCGGGGCAGATCGCTTGTAATTAATGAATTACTATATTTTGTACAAAACTTAAGACTTGTCGTTAATAAAATTAATTTTATGAAATTAAATTTTTCTGTTTTATTTTGATTCGAATAACTAAGAGCTACCACAATATTACACGATTTAATACATTGTACGAGTTAATTATTACAAAAATCAAAATAGCGCATAACTATGAAACCAAAAATGTGTTTGTTGATTCAAATTATTTTTAAGAAATTATCCTTTAGAAATGACAATTTTAAACGTAACAGTATTGAAAGCAGTGTATAAAAATATATTAATTGACAATGAAAATCTTCATTGAAATTACATCCTAGGCAAATTAATAAAGTGCTCACAAACAGTTACACGGATACTTGAGATGAATCGATATAAATAACATGTAACTCACTATCCCCACGAGCGTAATTCAAAAATAGTTTAGGACGTGTGAAGCCAAGGTATTCCAAATATCGTCTCTATTGGCTAATGTCTTATGTTTCCCACTGTTTGAGAATCGATCCAAGAGAATTTAATGTATATATGGAACTGCGCAATTGTTCGACATTACTGTTTAAAAATATTTACATTTGATAAAATTGGTAAAGAACACTAAACCAATGTAACATATTATGCAACTGTAATAAGAATGTAATACTTTTTTTTTCAAATTATACTTAACAGTACTAGGCTATTTTGACGATATAGTGTAACGAATATTTAATTTTAAAAATTCGTACTTAATGAAAATTGTAAAATAGCATAAACTATAAATCCAAATTTGGTCGTAAGTGAAAAGTTTATACATAGGTATAAAACTAAACGGTTATCATATTAAACGCTTTTCTCTGAGTTTGTCCAACTCTGTTATTGCAGCGTTCACTTTTCACTATTGAACACAAAAATTATAGTCGATCACCGGCATTCTATATCTGCGCGGGCGGCGCCGTATAACCCGTTTCACGCGCCAGTGGTCGCAAATTAGTAACGCATACCAAAAACAGTTTTGTATCACCTTCTTTATACATCAAGGTGACAATAGATTGATGCATTTTTGACGTTATTGATGTCACTGGCATCGGCATTATGTTAATATAAAACAAAACCGTCTTATGAAAAATTTAACAATTATATTTTAAGGAAACACAGGCTTCTTATGGCGTTATTTCTATCTGCTGAAAAGATTGTTATCTTTTTTAGTCAAATGATACCTATGTATCTAATAAAAAATTGACAGAGAAAAATACGCAGGTTTGACATATCTGAAAACTGAAGTGTGTCCGTCCTCTCGACGAGTTATGACGTCACGGGATGTAATATTTTCGTTGGGATGCTCGTGGATCGGTATTTGCTTCAAAGGAATTTCCTGTTCTTAATCCGAGAATTGCTTAATATGCACACCTGCTCATCGTTTTCACATTAAGTATGAGCTAATGTTTTGTGTGTAAACAAAAAATTAATAAAAGTGTTTATAAAATATTTAGCTTCTTCAACACACTCACTCATAACCTAATTTTTACTTTTGATTACTTGATCTTAAGTTAGTATTAGTTAGAAGTAAGTAAATAAGTAAGTTGTAAATGATCGTATGTATTTAATACGTACATTTACGTTAGTAAATAGTCATGTCGTATACTTCATCTTTTGGCCTATTTGCAATGTTTTTCTGTCTGGTGTTTGAATAATAACTTCTAGATAAAACAATTAACATGCAACACTCAATCAAAGTTAGATAGAGCAAAAGCCGTAGTAACTCAGGAGCTAAACGATTGCCGTAAATTTCATTCGACACGTGCAATTCAGGTTCGACTCCCGTCAGTATCAATGGAGTTTTTATTGTCATTTCATTTAAAATATAAATTTAATAATACATATAATCCTGTTGGTAGGAACGGCGCGGCGAACTAAATGCTTCACAACCCTCTGAGAAATGAGAGGAGTCCGTGGAACATATTTAGACTATAAACTTTACTATGTATGTATTGTATAAACAGCTAAAACTAAAGTTATAGTTGCTATTCACAAATACGAGCGTAATTTGTAAAACGAAGTAAAAATAAAGTTCAGCTTAAAGTTTTTATCTCAGTAAACTATTTGAACAATACATAAGCTTTTTCTATTTTTATTTTATTGTAGTAAAACATCTATAATGAATTCGCAACTAATAAAAACTTGATCTGTCAAATCGAGGCAATAAATCGCTGAAAATAAACAGACTGTTTCCTGCCGTAATACAAATTTTTATAGTCTGACGTGCTTGAGACGACGACGACTCCACGTCACTATTGGCGATTGTACGATAGAGAAAGACTACGTTTTCAAGTATTTTCGTATCCCTATGTTTCTTCGTCCAACTGAAATGCTCTATAAATAAGGGTTTCACGTGAAGTTAAAATTCAGTGTAACAACATTCGCACTCGGATCCGGTACTTGTTATACAGTTAAAACACAACTTGAAAACATGGTGAGGATTAGTTAAATGTTGCTTAAGCAAACATACATATTTACAGTGAAAAACAATTAAACAGTGATTTTGGTGTAATTGTGCGTAACAAAACTAATCAAAAATGTGACATAATTGTTATATCTGTAATTAATTTAAAATTATTAAATACTTTTGATACTACAAAATAGGTTTAAAACTTTTACGATTACTTTGAAAGTGAGAAGTCTATGAATGATCAACTACTTAACTTAAATTAATTATTAACACTTTCAATATTATTATATTATCTTCCAGATAACGTATATCAGCTGTGGAATTCAGATTTTGTAAACTTAGTAATGTAATAATAATAGATGAAAAAGTTAAAGAACGTGCGAAAATTTATTGCGCCTACCAATTATTTGCTTTTAACATACTGTTAATTGTCTTTTGCAGGACACTGACGATGATCAAAAAATGGCCATGCTCCGCAAGGCATTCCAGATGTTTGATACCACAAAGTCTGGTTACATCGATTGCCTTAAAATTTCCACTATTTTGAACACAATGGGTCAACTTTTCGACGACGCTGAACTCCAGGCTCTCATTGACGAAAACGATCCAGAAGGTAATTAAAGCACGACATTATTTTTAAAAATTTTAAACGACTACAATATAAATTATTAAGAATAACTCAAAAACTATTGATCAGAACTTAACCAAATTTATATAGGACGACATGAAAAGCACCAGCTTTCAAATAAAAAAAGAATCATCGAAATCAGTTCACCCAGAAAAAAGTTATGAGGTAACACACATAAAAAAACATACAGTTGAATTGAGTACCTCCTCCTTTTTGAAGTCGGTAGAAAAGTGACACAGCTAAACAACTAATATTTATTAGTGATTTTACTTATGAAATTAAAAAAAAAATTATACAGAGTTATTTTTCAAAGAGTAGTCAAATTTTAAACTTAAGTTCACATATATAAATAATGATATACCGTTATTGCAGTTTTTGAAAATACTAGTAAATAAGGCTTCTACTTTTATTTGAAATTATCCCAAATTGAATATGATTTATGGGCAACAACGTTTTTGCCTACCGATCGATCCTTACGAATGTGTGCGTGCGCAGTAAAATTAGTTAAAATAGTGCACTAACACGCATTTTACAGAATGTTTGAGATTTTTTTTATTAAATTTTCTTCACCATTTGCCTATATGACTTATCCTGAACCTTCTCTGCAAATTTGGCCGGTTATTGCAAAATAACCCTGTATATATGCGAACAATTTTTTTTTTAAATAAAACTTAATCTCTTGTTAACCGTTGAGTATGATAAATCATTATTTAAAAATCTTATAAACACTATGTATGCTATAGTCACCACACACTTAACTATAATGCACACATGGCGAACGATGACATCTTTTTAAAGACACTAGTATTACGCGTTAGTTTACTCGACGCAGTAGTTATAATGAGGTTATTGCGGTAGCGGAGTGTACGCTCGTATTTTAATGTTCCATATTATATCAAGGAAGAATTACACGAATTATTCTTTGAATTATTATTTTTATAGTAAGATGCTTTTAGCTTTTTAAAAACTGTAGAATTTATTGGTGAATCTCCTATGTATTCTAATTTGATAAATATAATGCGTGTCCTCCATAAAACAGTTTTTTTTTACTGTTGGCAATTTTTAATACAATATTAGATCGTTACATTAAACTCATTGTATTCTCTTTGATTTTCCAGGTTTGGGTAAAATCAATTTCGATGGATTCTGCAACATCGCCTCCCATTTCTTAGAAGAAGAAGATGCTGAAGCCATGCAACAAGAACTTAAAGAAGCTTTCAGGTGTGTTCAAGTTTACTCGTTAAAGATTTTTCATATTAAAAGTATCAAAACTTTATAAATTTAATTTATTTATAAGTGAGTAATGGAAAATTTTAACTATATAATAAAACATCTATGGGAATTCCTTTCGTGTTTCAGGTTATACGATCGTGAAGGCAACGGTTACATCACCACTTCCACACTTAAGGAGATCCTCGCTGCGTTAGATGACAAACTTAGCAACGCTGACCTGGATGGCATCATTGCTGAGATTGACACAGATGGCTCCGGAACTGTTGACTTCGATGGTAATTATTAATATATTAAATAATTAGCCATATTTAATTAAAAAACTAAGTAATCACTCCTAATTATAAAATTAATGCAAAACCTGATTTGTACTACGGCGTTGGACACGTAGACATTGGTATCATCACAGAAATAAATAAAATAGAATGTCTCTTGTGAAATCTTTTATCTGTCCGAAGGAATCAATAGCGGTTTTATTCAAAAAAATCTCTAACGTACTTGTGTATCACGTCCTATGACTATAACACTCATTAGTAAAGGTTTTTAGTTCTGAATTTAATTGATGTTATTACGTCTTAAATTTACAATAAGGATTATGCTCAACTTTTCAAATTTTGAATGACATTCTTTAAACGTCCATATGAGTGCATCAACCTTATACTCGTATAATGAAAAGTTTCACACAGCAGGATATTGCAAGGAATGCGAACATATGGAACAGACAATGCTCTTTGTAGGATTACCTCGTACAACCCGGGTCCATTGATTCCGGTAATTCATTTAAATTCTTCCTACAACGGGAGAGTTCAGCTATGAAATTTTATTATAAACTAGCTGTTCCCCGCGATTTCGCCCGCGTGGAATTTTCTTGCGCGGAATTCTAAAATAAAAGTAGCCCAAGTTACTCCTTATAACATCAGCTATCTGCCAGTGAAAGTCCCATCCAAATCAGTTCACAGGTTTTTGCGTGATGCGTGTTCACGCCAAAATTGCTCACAGATGACAGATTTTTTTCAGACTTACTTAACATTTATCGTTATATTTTGGCCAGTTTACACAATATTTTTATGAATTATAGCTTATGTGTTATTCTGATGTATGAGCTATATTATTATAAAGTTTCATTAAGTTCCATTCGGTAGACTTTGCGTGAAAGAGTAACAAACATCCATACATCCTCACAAACTTTCACATTTATAATATTAGTAGGATTAAAAGACTTTTATTCATGTAACAAAATAATCATTGTAAAAGGATTACCTAATAACTTTGATTAGGATTTTTTTGTATAATGCTAAAACAGCTTATTTAAGTTTCATCTATCTGCCAAGTATGACTATTCTTCATGTTGTCAAAACCTCTCAACAATGCGCTGTCAATATATATATGTGCGTTTCATATAATAGTACCTTCGTTCATATTATTAACATGATAATTTTAATACGATGTAACATAATACGTGCAATAAATTCAAACTGCTGTTTCAAAGTACTGACTTCATAAAACTAGCGCTAGGCTCATTTTTGGGTAAATGCATTTATAACAAGATAGGCTGTAACATTACTGATTTGCCTTTGCATAAATTCAAAACGCATTTACAAAAGGTCCGTAGGAAGTATTTATATTATAAAATAAAACATTGTTTAAAAGATAAGAATGCGCGGACATAACGAGCATCCTTAGCGTTTTTTACTGCACTACACACACTAGGTTGTAGAATCCATTTTTACCTAGAAGTCGGTATAATTTACAGTCTGTAAGACATTCCAGGTATACATACATAAAACGTATCTCTAGCCTTCTTTATTTGAAGTTGGCTTCAGGTGTCCATGGACTGCAGTAGCCACTTACCATCAAGTGGACTGTAAGTTCGTTTGTAACTTGTTTTAAATAAAAAATATATGTTTTACAAAAGGTTAAATTGTAACTTTTGGTAGAAAATAGTCTAGTTGTGAGCTTCCTCCGCTTCTTCTCACAAGGTCTCCCGCAGTAGAGATGTGTTGATGCGATGACGTAACATTCTTGACTTTCAAAACGTGCTTTATAAAGACTACTTTGACTTTGATTTTTACTTTAATCTATTTTTGTTACAGAATTCATGGAGATGATGACTGGCGACTAAACTTCTCCTTTATAGTTAATGCTATTTGTATTTAGAATATACATATTATTAAATTTTACATTATTTATTTTAAGAAGTTGCAAGACTTCGTTTAAGTACAAAACTAATGCGGTATTAGCATGATTGTGTAACACGTAATAAACTAATAAAAACTTGATGATTTGTCTATCTTATAGATAGGCTGTAGTTGCATAACTAAAATAATAATTGTGATATTTATTTAAGAATGCGTTTGAAGACATTATTTATAGAATAATTCTCATGGAACATTGTTAGTAAACAATTATATGCTAATATTTATAACGCATTGTATATATAATATATCTTAAAGTATTCTATAAAATATAATATCATATACAGAATTTTATTTGTATTATTTTCGTATATTTTTCATTTAAACTTAGAAATTCATCTTTTGATTTAATCAAGTGCGACGCCATAACACCATTACAACTGTAAACGACCAATTACATCCGAAACAAAATTAGACGTGTAGCAAGGATCACAATTGGAAAATTGACCAATTTTATTTTGCTTCTACGTTATGATGTACTGCTAGTTGGAGTGTTTGTGTATATTTTTATTCTCGTATTTCTTATTTCATTTAAAGAAAAAAATAAAAAAATAAAGGGGGGATGAGTCGCTCGCGTCCGTAGGCTTCGACCACCTAACCCTAGGCCCACCCTACACGTGTCCCCGGGTGGTGCTAAACGAGCGACAAAGCCGAAAGGATAGACTCGGCTCCTCGCCGTATGGTAGCGGCGTAAAATCTACCACCTTAGATCGCACCATGAGCCAACACATTAAAGGAATGGCCCTGAGTTCCCGGCGCCCCTTTAATGGGGCAGGTGCGAAGAATCTCCGGGAGTAAAACCGGCGACGAGGTTCGCCACCCGTCACGTTCTGCCTCCCGGAGGCGAAAAGTGGATTGCGGAGGCCCGTCTGGCTACGCTGAATGTATGTGGAGCAATGAATGATAAGATGGATGAAATATGCGAAATGATGAATGATAGAGGAATAGATGTGTTATGTAAATGAGACGAACGAAAGGGAAAGGATGCCACTGCACATGGCATGTATACCGCTTACTGGTCTGGTGTAGACGAGACCGAGCGGGCATGCCAGGGAGTCGGTGTCATCCTTTCAGAAAGAATGGGTCAATGTGTGAAAGAGTATGAATGTGTAAGCCCAAGGCTGCTGTGGATACGAATGAAAGTGGGCTTAAAGAAGTTGTTTGTGCTAGGTGTACGCCCCAGACATGTCTAAGCCCACTTATATCCGAGAGCAGTTTTGGGACATGGTAAGGATGGTGTTGATGAAATGTAAGGAAAATGAAAATATCATTATGTTAGGAGATTTTAATGGAAGGGTTGGGGTGAAGAGGTCTGGTTATGAAAGGATATTAGGAATGTTTGGCGATGAAAGTGTAAATGAGAATGGTGAAGACCTCCTCGCCGTATGTGAGGAAAAGAATCTTTTGTGACGAATACTTTTCGCCATAAGAGGATTCACATGTATACATGGGAAAGAGGTAATGATAGAAGCATGATAGATTTCATAATTGTGGATGAAAGAATGCGGAGCGCAGTGGTAGATACAAGAGTTTACCGGGGATCCAACGTAGGGACGGATCATTACCTGGTCTTATGCCGAATTAATGGTCTATTCAGGCGTTGGCGGCATCGGACATCTGTGTCTACCACTGCGTTACAGCGTATAAGAACAGAGAGGTTACAAGATGAAGGTGTGAAAGAGAAGTATAAATGTAGACTGAGGAGAATATAAATGGTTTGAATGAAATATGTATGAATGATTTAGACCTGAAGACTGTATGGAATAATGTTAAGAAAGTTTTGGTGGATGCAGCCACCGAAGTATGTGGTGTAAGTAAGAGAACGAATGAAAGGAAAAATAATACGTTGTGGTGGGATGATGAGATTCGGATGGAAGTTGAAGCAAAGAAGAGAGCATGGCTAGATTTACTGGCAACCAAAGCTGGTAATTCTGGCGGTATGAATGATGAGATTGAAAGAAAAAGGCAGACTTTAGACTTATAAATAAGAGAGTAAAAGAAGTTGTTGAAAGGAAAAGCAAGAAAGAACGGATAAGAATGATAGAAGGATATCTGATAACTTCCAGGCAAATATTAAAATGTTCTGGAAACTGTCATGGGAAATGCAAGACAGCCTAGAATGAATGCTATACGAGACGAGAATGGCTGTATACTGAATGATGAAGTTTCGAATTTAAAAAGATGGAAGGAATACTTTGAAAGCGTGTTTATGAGTGAAGGGTCGTCTGAATTAAGTGAAAAGAAATTCGAAAGAAGTGGAGAGAGGTAGGAGATAAGTGTAGATGAAATAATGAAAGCAATGAAAAGCATGAAAGCAGGTAAGGCAGCCAGATATGATAGAGTATCACTCGAAATGCTAAGGGCTGGAGAGGGAGTGGTGGCAGGCCTGCTGTACACCTTGTTTAATTTATGTTGGGAACTGAAGCGGGTACCGGAAGACTGGTGCAAAGCCGTTATAGTCCCAATATATAAAGGAAAAGGGTCATAGCAGGACTGTAAAACTACTGTAGATCAGCTTGCTTGGCATTGTGGGTAAACTGTATGCTAAGGTGTTAATTGAAAGAGTTATGGAAGAAACTGATGGAAAAATTTGGGATGTGCAAGCTGGATTTAGAAAGGGAATGTGGTGTACCGATCAAGTATTTTCCATGCGCATGATTGCGGAGAAGTTTTGGCCAAAACCAGAAAGTTTTTGTGCTTTCATGGACTTGGAAAAGGCTTATGACAGAGTGGACAGGAATGTGTTATGGCAAACACTTAACTCATTTGGTTTGAGCGCTGGTTTGATACAGGCATTGAAGTATCTTTATAGGGACTCTAGTGCTTGTGTCAGGATCAACGGGTCTACTCGGACTGGTTTGGCATCCAAAAGGTGTCAGACAGGGCTGTGTAGCTTCCCCCTGGCTGTTTAACGTATTTATGGACAGTTGTTTGCAAACTTTGAAAGTTGAAGAATGTGGGTTGAGAATGGGTGAGTTAACCGTCAAATGCCTTTTGTACGCCGATGATCAAGTCATATTTGCATCGTCGGCGGCCGAGTTGCAAATGATGGTTACTTTAATGAACCGATCATTAAAAGAAAGAGGTATGAAAGTGAACGCAAGTAAGACGAAAGTGATGGTTTTGAAAGAGAAGAAAGTAAAACGTTATGTGAAATAAGAATAGAAGGAGTTGATTGAGCAAGTGGATGAGTTTGTATATTTGGGATGTTTATTTAGTAGGGATGGTAGATTTGATAAGGATATAGAACGACGAGTGAACGCAGGAAATAGAGTGAATGGGGCTCTACACGCTATTGTGAAGAGTCAGAATGTGTCAAAAAAGGCACGTTTGGCAATTCACAATGCTGTGTTAGTCCTACTTTAATGTATGGTAGTGAAAGTTGGGTCTGGCAGAAGAAGCATGAGAGTAGAATAAATGCTGTAGAAATGCGGTCATTAAGGAGTATGCTAGGGCTGAATCTGAATGACAGGGTGAGAAATAATGTGATAAGAGAAAAGTGTGGTTTGCAAGATGACGTTGTGACCAGGATTAAGAAAGGAATGCTTCGGTGGTTTGGTCATGTAGAAAGAATGAACGAAGAAAGAGTGACAAAGCAAATTTATGCTGCAGAAGTGAACGGCAGAGTCGGAAAGGGACGCCCTAGACGAAGGTTTATCGACCAAATTGGCGATATATTGGAAATGGGCCAGATTAGGAGTACCCTTAACCGACGAGCGTGTATGCGTAGATATATGGATGTAAAGGAGGCGAGAGAGGTGTGCCAGGATCGTGCCAAGTGGAAGTCCGTAGTCTCTGCCTACCCCTCTGGGTGACAGGCGTGAGTGTTTATGTATGTATGTATGTATTTAAAGAAACCTAATAATATAATTGGGTTTATTATTGTTTATTTGATTTTTTCATTCATTCATCACTAAAAATCTCCAATAAAGTTGTAAATAATATAACGTATATGGAACATTTTGTATCATGGTCCTCTAAATAGTCAAAAAATAAAATATTTTTTTTACGTTTTCTTAACGCCATAGAACGCAATATAAAGTAAAAAACAAACTCTGCCACATATGTATTTGAAATATAAAAATTACATGATAATAAGTCAGGGCAATAGTTTCTTCGTATTTTGTTTGTATAAAATTGAAGAAAAATCTCTTTGAAAAATACATATAGGACATTAAGAAAAAGGAAACTAAAAAGTAAAAATACTTTCCCGCCATTTTTCAATTGTTTTTCTGTCCGCCAAAATGAGTGAATTTAATGAAGAAATTCGATACATTCTGAAATTTTATTACAAAAAAGGGAAAAATGCGACTCAAGCCGCGAAAAAATTTGTGATGTTTATGAACCTAATGCAGTATCAATAAGAGTAGCACAAAGTTGGTTCAAGCGATTTCAGTCCGGGAATTTTGATGTCAAAGATGCAGCTCGTTCTGGTCGCCT
Source organism: Parnassius orleans (assembly GCA_029286625.1). NCBI lineage: Eukaryota > Metazoa > Arthropoda > Insecta > Lepidoptera > Papilionidae > Parnassius > Parnassius orleans. The sequence goes on from JAGSMP010000093.1 coordinate 477,495, forward strand.
CATACGGATAAAGTCGATGCCATTTTTGAAAAAGTGGAGTAATATCGGCATATTAGTAGTTACGACATAGCCGAGGAATGGATAATTGACCACAAAATAGTTTTGACCCATTTGAAAAAGCCTGGTTATACAAAAAAGCTTGATATTTAGGTACCACACGAGCTCACTGAAAGAAACCTAATAAATCGTGTACTCATTTGCAATTCTCTATTGAAACGTAATGAAACCGAACCATTTTTGAAAAGATTGATCACTGGTGATAAAAAGTCGATCACCTACGACAAGAATGAGCGTAAAAGATCATGGTACCCTTTGACCATGATCTTTTTCGCTTTTCAAGCTCCAAAGACTGTAGCGAAACCCGGATTAGCACGCAATAAGGTGATGCTGTGTCTGTGGTGGGATTGGAAGAGCATCGTTTATTATAAGCTTTTAGCGCCGGGCAAAATCATCGATTTGGATCTCTACTGCCAACTACTAATGAGATTTAAGCAAGAAATTGAGAAAAACGGCCGGAATTGATCAACAGAAAAGGAGTGGTCTTTCAACATGATAACGCATATGGTCTTTCAAATCTTTCAACACGATAAGTGTCCAGAGGTGTGCGTGGCCAGACCACGCACACCTCTGGACACTCAGCAAACATTGAGAGATCTTGGATGGGAAGTGTTAATGCATCCACCATATAGTCGTGACCTTGCACCCTTAGATTTTTGCCTGTTTCGGTCTCTTCAGAATTCTTTGGGTAGTGTTAAGTTAACATCAAGAGAGGACTGTCAGAACTACTTGTCGCTATTTTTTGATCAAAAATCCCAAGATTTCTACAGCAACGGGATTATGTCACTACCTACAAGATGCCAACAAATTATCGAACAAAATGGCAGAAACATATGCTAATTAAATGTAATTAAACAGTAAAAATGTCTTGAATTTGTATATAAAATACGAAGAAACTTTTCCCCGACCTTATATAACTTGATTTATACATAAAATATATCAATTTTTAAATTTATAATTCTTTATTACGTAATTTGTAAATTATTGCAACTCAGCATATATTTTAACTCCTAAGTGCCAATAATTCCAGTTTGAAAAGGGATGCACTACTTCTTGAACACAGGACTACACCTTTAAATTCTTTTTATGCATTGTTATATGTCCTTAACATAATGTGTAAAAAGTAATTGTTTGTTTATAGCCTTCAAATATTTAAATTACAAGATAATCGTAATAAATATAAAATTATTTTGGACTTGAATAAAGTATACCTAACACCCTTGATAAAAATATTTTCGAACAATTTAGAAAACTAAAAAGTTAAATTAAACATATTAAATTTAAAAGTTAAAAGTTAAGGCTTCCGCTCTTTTCTGAGAGGGTTTTAGGGTAAGGAAATGCCCGCCGCGCTGGGTTTTGGCGTGGTATTCGATTTTTTTTCTTATTTCTCAGACATGCAGGTTTCTAAAAATAAAATCAAACATATTATTCTTTACAAAATTTAAAAAAATAAATCTACCCCTTTCAATAAAAAGCATAAAATCTGTTGAGCTCTTGTTAGAATTACAAAAGGAATAAGTCTTCACAGTTTTGCCCTCGGCTGTACGAAGAAAATTGTTCTTATTTAACCGATCTCTGTACCTCAATTGCGCCAAGAGGAACAGTGAAGTATGTGACTGCAAGTCTTGTATTATATTCAGTTAATAAGTATCAGTGAAACAGAGAACCTTCATGATGCTGTTGCGTTTTTTAATTGTGATATTTTTGTGGTCAAAATTAATAACTACAGTTGTTGCTTTGCCATCCGATGAATTTAAAAAGTTTATCAATGAGGGAGGTGGGAGCTACAATATCAATAATATACTTACATCAATTCTATATAATAACCATATCTGTTATGTTTATATTCTTCTAAAGTCATACAATTTAAATGTAAAAAAAATTGTTCATTCTTTTCATATGTCAAACAATAAGCTACTAAAAAGAATTTATTTGAAGTTTAATTTAAAGTAATAATTGAAAAAATATAAAATATATTTTAAATTTTTTAATGTAATAAATCATTGTTTTTAGAATTAACGCTTGATGACGAAAAGTTTTTAATGCATATAGTTCCATCGGGGTATCCTTCTCAAAAGTCGAAATATGTCGGCACTCATTTATCTGAAATAGTGGACGAGGTAAGCATTAACTAATTTAAAATTATTTAGCATTTTAAAATAATTTATTTAAAGTACACATTTAAGATATATTTAAAAACGTGGTAATGAATATCTCTTAAATTTCTACTATTTAAAAACGAACAGAATAGAATTACTTTCATATGAAATTTAACGTACACAAAATTTATTCTCACCGCCCTACAGACGTTCTATTGCTGGACCACATAGTTAGGAGTATATGTCGTAATCACGACGCCTGTTGGGTTGGCGCTCGCAATCCCAAATATCTCGTTACTTTGAAGCTACTTCCTATATATACAAAATGCCATCATGTATCGGAGAAACGTTATCTTAAACATGGTACGTCATCTTTCGTATATTTTCATTAGACACCTCTTACGACACTTGCAGGATGAGATGAAGTGATGGATTCCCTTTTGCTGGTACTACACGGTTTATACCGTTTTTTTGAAATGCATAATTTTTCATGTAATAAATTATTTTATATGTTATCTATTCGGGTAAGAAAACGCCAGCATAAATAAAACTATTAATTGCAATTTTAAGTGTTGATTTGCCACGTGTATGTCAGTGGAGGAAAACATCGTAAGAAAACTTGCATGTCTAAAACATAAAATATATCGAAGAAATTTTAAGTCTGCTGACACTCATTGGAACAACGCGGCCGACTAATAGCTCCACAATGCTTTCAGAAGTGAGAGGAGGCCTTTTTCCAGCTGTGGAAGTATGTTTTCTGTGACTTTACTTTATAATTTTTATCATTAATCATCGCAAATGATTTCAGGATAATGCTTTTTATCAAAAATTTGTTTTCTATGTAGACAAAGGTTTTACTTTAAAGGGATTGACATTCAACATATATAATGAAAATCTAAGAGATGCTGCTGTTGCTCTATTTCGTTTATTACAAAGCTTAGAGGCCGATCAATTACAAAAAATTACCGAATGGGCTAAGGTCAATATAAATGATGACTTATTCACATATGCCAAGCAGCTTGCTATAATTTACGCAAATAAAAATGAGTTTAAGAGTAGTTTTCATCACGAACCACCATATATTACGAAACCTAATTATTTTATAAACGGTGAAACAATAAAAAAAGCACAACAACTGATTATTGATAATTGTCAAATTAGTGACCAAGAATCTAGGGTAAATCAAATTTTTAAACATAATGAGATGATTGCAATAAACACTAACTATTCGGGCTGGAATTTACCAAGTAATGGCTGTCACGAAGATCTTAACTATTTTAGAGAAGACATTGGTATAAATAGTTATTATTATGGAGTCCAATTATTACACCCTTTTTGGATGTCGAACAGTGAAATGGAAGAAATTAATCCACGACATGATGAATATTACTATTATACTCATAAGCAATTAATGGCGCGTTATAATTTGGAAAGACTATATTTAAAATATCAAAAAAATAAATCAATTGATAAATGCTATACTGACTATAATCCATATCTATATTATGATAATGGTCTTCCGTTTCCAATAAGATCATCAACGCTAAAAGAATGGAATGAAGAACAAGCAAAAATCAAATCAATTGACATTGCAATTAAAGAATGCATCTCAAGAAGAGTAATTTTTATGGTTAGTTGAAAAAATTATGAATAATAAAATATCAAGAAGTAGTCCATTGAAACCATATATAGATTATATCTATATATATAATATAAGCGAAATACCACTGACCCACACACTTATCACGAGTTCTCCAAAACTATACGCCCGACTGACTTGAAATTAGGCACATATATTCCTTTCTCGACGTAGACATCCACTAAGAAAGGGTTTTGGAAAATTTTACCCCTGAGGGGTGAAATAGGGTGGGTGTTGTAGCCTCTATTTTTATAAGCAAAATTCCACAAGCTAAAGTAGCTACTGCAGGATATTTGACCTATTATCAATAAAATGTTTCACTTCTCAATTACTGTATATGTTCAAAAATAGTCTATTGTCTTCATATAACAAGAAATTAAGTACGAAATTTTTAACCGAAGGTCAATAACCTAGGCAAAATAGTACGAAGTAATGAGAGTAATACGTATGAAAAAAATACAGTTCAAACTAACCTTATTTGAAAGCTGGCTTACGATAATAATGCCTATGGAGAAAAACGAACCTAAATCAAGCCTACCTATTAAAAAATAATACTATAGTGCTGTATTCCTACCTTCATTAGTAGTACGAGCAAATAATAATGTTTTTATTATTGGATTTGTTTAGTTTTTAGAAGACCTCAGTAGATTCAAAGATATTTTTATTACCATCGGATAGGAGTGGTTTGATGTTGTAATAAACCTTTCTTCTGACATATTTTTAAGCAAAAAAACCCGTATCAGTTTTTTTTTTTGCATTAAAACAAGTTTTAAAAATAAGAAAAAAAATTTTTTTGAGGATTTTCTTTTTTTCTAAAGTGCAGTAGTTAGAAAAATAAGAAAATAAATTTTTTTTTCACGATTTAAAAAAAAAGGGGAATATTTCCCGTAATAAAATTATGTCAAAAAATCATAAATAATTAGTACTATAACACCCTGTAAGTATATAACGCGCAATTATGCGATTCCAGGGTTATACTCATTTTTCATATCTGCTCCATACATTTAGTTTCGTAAAAAAATCATAAATCCTCAGTTTTAAGCCAAATTACTTCGTTTGACATTTTTGACCATAGTAATACTAAACAGAAGCCATTTCAACCTTAAAAAACGACACTTAAAACTTAAGACCTATGTCTTCGAAACGCGATTTTCGATCCAGTGTACGCCGCCGCAACAACCCCCATGTGGGTGAAATTTCGTAAAATTCGTTCTTAGCTGACCTCTACTCGACAAAAAGAATATTCCTACCAAATTTCAAGTCTCTAGACCTTATGGTATGGGCGTGACGAGTCAGTACATAGGTGGAAATCTCTTATATATATATCTATATATATAGATTAGGTATTAACAGTACCCATAATTTTGAGATACTGAATCTAAACTTATTATTTTTAGGACAACGGTACAAACATACCACTGACCGAAGATAATTATGTTGAGTTGTTGGCAAAAATTCTGCGTGCTAATTTAGACGGGATAAAATCAGCAAAATTCGTCAGGTCCTTTTTTGGGTATGGAGGTAACACTTATCCGTTAAACAGGTAAGAACAAGTACGAAATCACATAAATGAAGCGATATGCAAATAGTCTGACTCCTGAAGAGAATTTGTCACCCAATCTGGTCACACGAATGTCGTAATAACAGATTAAGGGAAATATTCGAAAGTGCTTATTTCAATATGACTTAATAATCTTCTTAATATACCTATTTTATATAGGTATAATAAGATAATTGATATTTATTTATTTATTCTTTAATATTTGTTTTTTATACTTTATTCCGTTATTGCGTCGTCAAAAGGCTTAATGCCTATTAATATTCTCTACCAGCCAACTCTAGGTGTGATAACAATTTGTGATATACATATACGTATAGGTGTATCCCAGTTTTACTTAGATATTCACAATAGGAAAGTTTTCTTCTTATGCGAGTATTTTTACTAGGTGATTTTCTGACCTTTGTGCAAAAAGGGCTTCAAAGGCACTATTACCAAGTGAAATGTGAAACTTATTGTTATTGTTGGCATAGTGATTTTTTTATTTACGCGTACTATACATTGAATTAAACAAATTTTGCGGATTTTATCGTGTTTTATTTCGTGCTGAAAAGCGCCCAAAAATCGGTAATGAAAAGGATAAAATTAAATGCCATAAAATTTATTTTATTATTATATTCAATTGTATTTATATTCAACAATTTAGAACTTTATGTTTGAATTTTAAAATGAATGGATGTTTGAAATTGAATAAAATGAATGAAATTTTATAAATTTCCTCCAGACCGAATTTCGGTTGTGGCGGTCTGCCTCATAGGGGACTAGCCAGAAGGCTCCTGCAGTATAATCCAGTAAATCCTGCCCTGCGTAGAAATGCAGGACAGGATTATACTGCAGGAGTATGTACGCAAGCATAGGTGCACTCTCTATTTCCTCACTCTCATTTTCTGATGCTATGGTTATATGACATGACAGAAGAAATATCAGGACCCATATTATATTCCTATTATTATTTAAAATTTCCCCGCATTTCCCGCATTCGGTACTAGGCTGCTGACATATAAATAATATAAGTAGATTCAAAAGCGGCCCCAGTTGAATATTTTGACTTAAGATAATTGACTGCCAGCGCCCGCGAAGACGATAAACGTTTAGAGTCTGCTATGCTTAAAATTAAAAGAGGAACAAAAAAAATCGACTAACGTTAACATCTTAATATTTTCTTGTTTCCTCGTTGTCAAATCGATTTTTTTAAAGCGGTGGTTATATGAAATCTAGGCTAATGAAGGCTAATAAGCAATCAGTGATGTTTAATAACAACGATTTTTTTTAAATTATAAAACTAAAGTGACCATCGAACTTACAGTCCAGGTGATGGTAAGTGACTACTCCAGCCCATGCACAATTGCAACAAATATTGCTAATTAGCGATACTGCTAATTGCCGACAGAAATAGGTAAAAGTATGATACATACTCAGACGAACTCCTAAATAAAGAATGAGTCTTTCTACCAAGTAAAAATTGAGTTGCAGCGCTAAGGGCTGCGGGTTCGAATCCCGCACGGAACAAGAATTTGTATGGCCTACAAATAATTGTTCCGGGTCTGGATGTTTGTCCTTGTGCAATTTATGTTTGTAAACTCTCCTGTATCGTGGGGGCACGATACAGGAGAAAATCCTAGTGTGGAGGTTACGTTTAAAAAAAATGTATAATGAAAAAATTATAATTGTTTATTTTTATGTTTTAGCTACAATCCTGCGCCGTCAGTATTACATCACCCAGAAACATCTTTACGAGATCCTATTTATTGGTACTTGATAAAAATATTTTTAAATTATTTCAATGACTTCGAAAAAAACTTGGAACCGTTTGATATATCAAAATATGAAGACGATGAAATTAAAATAATCAAGACAGATATCCCAAAAATAACAACTTACTTTTCTTACTTCCAATTTATGTTAAATAAAGGGTTAGGTATCAACCCAACTAAATTACCATACGCAATAACAGCAAGGCTCAAAAGATTAAACCACGTTCGCTTTGCAATTAATTTTATAATAGAATCAAAATCTAAGAAACCAGTTATAGTGAGGTTATTTTTAGGACCTGAATGCCATTTTGAAAACTGCTGGATTTCATTCTCTAATTTCTTCGAACTCGACTCTTTCCATTACGAGCTTCAGACTGGGAAAAACAACATTACTTGGTCACCATCGGATCGTCTATCTAAGTTTTCGTTTGAAAATTTTTATAATATGGAAGAGCAGTTTAGCCAAGTTAACAGATATAACTTATTCAATTTTCCCGTAAGTATGGTTATTCCTAGGGGTTCAGAAGAAGGTTTGAATCTTACACTTTTCGTAATAGTTACCTCTACGGACGACATGTTGCAAAGAGATATGCCTATTGATTACTCTAATCATTATCAAAAGTATCTTTCAGAAGAATTAGACAAAAAGCCCCTGGGATTTCCATTTCATAGAGAAGCAACTAACATTAAGCCATTTGCAAACAACTACCGTTTTTATAACATAACCGTATTTCATAAAAAGAGGATAGAAGCTGGTGAGAATGGTTATTTTTCCAAACATCTAAATTAAGTCTCCTATATATAAATATGATTTGTGTTCTGATGTGTTCTGATGATGATGAATCTCAAAGATTAAATAAAATTGTTTTCTTTAAAGCGTTTTCATTATTTACGTGCTTAGTAGGTACTAGTACTTGTTGTATCTTTACCTCCATGGTAAATAAAAACATCTTTAAAATACATATTGAGATATCTAAAATGATTTTACTTCGCCGGATGATCAAACGGATAGCCAAATGGTTCATTATTATCAATGAAATATTTTATGGGTTCCCATTCCTTGTCTAATGATTCGCACGGATAAACAAAAACAAACAACTGAAAAGGAAACTCAATATTTGTGCTTTTGTATAAAATAAACCAAACTGGAAATTATGAAACGAACTTGGCAATCGTTAAACTTTTTATATGCATCATAATTATCCTTGTATATTGCTTATTTTAAATGCAAATGTTTGTAATATGGTATTGTAAATGCTGCAACCAGCCCAACTGCTGCATTTACAAAAAATACTAACCTGTAATAACATCAAGAGCAGCTCCTAAAAGCAAGCGCGCTGTTACGTATAGTATCATACGAGTGGTGGTACGGCCTGGGTTCAAGGTTTTTGTATAATTTAGGGCTTATTTTCTAGAAATTTCTAATGAAGTAAATGGAATTGCAACCAAGCTGATGTTGATTGCACTGAACAAAATACAATATAAGAAAAAAAATTACACAAAAAAAAATCTATTATCATGTGATTAAACATATTAGTTTGAGCACACAGATTTTCATAACTTTAATGGTAAGCTCAATATGCATCGTCGTTCATAATACGTACAGCAAAGAAGTAGAATAATCTGAAAATTATAATGTGGTTGCCTTTAAGGCAATAGTGAAAGGCTTTTGTTTAAGTCAGTGCGCTTCATTATCTTCAGCTGTATTACCACTTACTATCAGGTGGAATTGTAGTCAAGCACTGGCTTATAATAGTAAAAAAGTGAAATAATTTTCCGTAGTTCTCAAGAAACTCATCATTTACTACTTTCATTACAAATTTGGTAATAAGAACATATTTATGTTATAGAATAAGAGTGACAAACGAGCACGCAGTCCGCCTGATGAATAGTATAATAAACACCATCATCATATCCATATCATATCCTTCTATTTATACCATAACCTTGACTAAGAATCAAAATGTAGATGCGCTATCAACCCTGAGGATCAAGACAGAATGCCTCGTTACCAGTGAAAAGGATTTCCAGTTATCTACAGGCTTCTACACTCGCCATAAATCACGCAGCAGCATTAAGCTAACATTTTACGATAGCATTCTGTATGAGCGTAGTCCTTCCCGGGACGAGCGCGGCTCTACCATGTAATCATCATCATTGTAAAACTTTTGAATGTAAGGAAGATAATGTAGAAATATAATCGTTCGTTCATCGATAAAGTGTGGTTTGCAAGACGATTTTGTGACCAGGATTAAGAAAAGAATACTTCATTGGTTTGGTCATGTAGAAAGAATGAACGAGGAAAGAATGACAAAGCAAATTTTTGTTGCAGAAGTGAATAGCAGAGTCGGCAAAGGACGCCCTTAACGAAAGTTTATCGACCAAATTGGCGATATATTGAATATGGGCCAGATTAAGAGTACCCTTTTGGCCGTGGAAAGAAAAAGTGAGATCTCCCGCCGGGCAAGGTAGTTCAGAGCTATTCTATTTATACTTCAATAACTTCGGAACTTTGATAGCGCGATTTAGGCTTCGGTGTATTTCGCTTGTGTCGCGACGAATTCTTAACCGACGAGCATGTTTAATCGTGGTAGAGCCACTTTATTATAGTAGTAACATAAACGGGTAGAATACCAGCGTAAAATAGCAGCTTATTGCTGTTCTGTTTTGTATGGTGAGTTTCTCTACACTCACTGAGAACCGGCGACCCTTTTTACTGGAAACGAGACTATGGATAAACAAAAATATGGAATGTATAGGAGGTGAGAGAGGTGGATCAGCATCGTGCCAAATGGAAGTCCGTAGTCTCTGCCTATCCCCCTGTGACATGCGTGTGTGTTTATGAGTAAGCAATTCTATACTTCTTAATTATATACCTCATTGTGAAGAAGTGGTTAAAATGGTGTAACACTAACAAGGTAACAAGGCTGAAGGAAAGCAAGCACTTCATTCACTACGTAGATTGATACATACTTGAAAGAGATATTTCTAGACCCAAAAGATAAGACCCGGGAGGAAAACAAAGAATTAAGAAAGATCCTACTTGGTGGGAAAATAATTTCATATCTCAGTTAATGTAAAAAAGAGTCTTTCAATAAATGGCAACAATCTAAAATGTACAGTGATCACCTTAAATACAATATAATAAAAACCGACCAAGTGCCTGTCGGTACACGCACAATGTAGAAGTAGAGTTCCGTAGTTGCCCGTCACAATACGTGAACTTAGAAAGGGCCTTCTCGATACTAGTTTAAGCATATTCAGCGACTTCGTGGTTTGACCGCTATAACGACTAAAAATTGGCTCTAATAAGACGATGTAACAAAAGGACTTATTTTCCAAACAGACTTATGTGGAGTGATATTTAAAAAGATTAAAAAACTTCTCAATTTTGAAAATAATACAATTTAAGTACATCAAATCATTCAAATGCTAAGTCCGTAGAAAAATGGTCATAGTTCCTTATCCATCTTTTAGTTCCCGGCTGTGCTTTAAGATATACATGACCATAACAAACCTTTCCCTAAACCACCACTGCCCTAAACTATTCTGAGGGTCGCCCGCGTAAACCAAGAGTACCACGAATGTAATTAAACAAAAGAAAATAAAATGGTAACTAAACAAAAGAGTGACTTTCAATAAGTATTATTTATAATCTGTATTGAATAAAAAAGTTTCTGTTTCTGTTTCAAAATGAAACTCTAAGCCTACAATAACTACTAACTAAAAAATAAGCGAAAGTGTTATATCAGCCCCGCAAAAGAAAACGTAGTTTCTTCAAAAAATGTTTATTTTTTACAGTTTACAATAACATTACAAAGTTATAATGCAGCTATTTTATTAGTTGGTCGACAGTTACTCGTTAACTTGTAAAGCCTTCTTACCTGTGATAGTTTTCCTTTTAACTTCATTATATATAGTACTATCGTGCATACTGTTCATATTTTCAATAACAGCGTTTTAGTTGGTAGAGGACTATAATAAAAAAAATACCACTTTATAGCTAAATATTTTACAAACGGACGCCTGAATCAAAAAATTGTTGTCCGATACCCTCCATATTTATGAAAGACCTATCCAAAAATATCCTACACGATGGAATAGGCGGGTAAAATAAATCACCTGTATTGGAGGTACCCAAAATAAAATGTTTTCAAGCTTTTATTTCACAACTTTGTAGGCGTAATTAATATCTATAACTATACCAAATAATAGCTTTGTAACACCTAGGGTCTCTGAGTAAAACCCTAGATGGATGGACGGACGGACATGGCGAAACTATAAGGGTTCCTTGTTGTTTGAATACGGTGCCCTAATAAAAAAGAGAGTTGAGAAATGTGTTTCAGTGACAAGAGCTTTGTCAAATGTTCACTTTTACAAAAATTAGAGAATGCCAAATCAGACGCAGAAATATTTAAATTAGCAAAAGATCAAAATAATCAAACAAAGGATATCACACATAAAAAAATATTAAGGATTCATCCGGTAAATTGCCAACCGCAGACAAAGAAATTTAGTAAGAGGTGGCAAGAATACCCCGTGTAGTGGCGAGTAAGAATACCCACTACCCCATATCTTCCCGTGGGTGTCGTAAGAGGCGACAAAGGGAAACTGATACAGAAGATGGGCAGCAGCATCTTTCTGATAAAAGCCAAAAAACAATAAAAAACTGCGGTTGCCAACCCGCTCGCCAAGCGTGGCAACTATGACAATATACCCCCATGAGCGACGACACAAAGAAACGGCCCCCAGTCCCCGGCGGCCCCGCTATTCCTGGCTACGGTGGCGACCATGGTAACGGCGGGCAGGGGGTGCTAAGAATCTCCGGTGGAGGTTCGGTTGCCACCTACGACGACTCGACCTGGCAACATATAACGCACGCACCCTGAGGACTGACGAGAAGATCCTGGAGCTGGAAGAAGAGATAGATAAGTTACGCTGGAATATAATAGGACTATCCGAGGTCCGAAGAGAGGGGGAGGACACGGTAATCCTCGAATCCGGCAACTTATTCTATCACCGGGAGGGCGACCATCTGTCCCAAGGAGGTGTCGGATTTATCGTCCACAAGTCTCTCGTTAACAACGTTGTAAAGATCGGGAGTGTGTCGACGAGGGTTGCGTACCTTATTCTCAGAATCACCAAACGGTATTCGCTGAAGGTCATACAGGTTTACGCACCAACCTCGGCACACCCCTATGAGGAGGTGGAGGAAATGTATGAGGATATCTCTAGAGCCATGCATTCCTCCAAAACCCACTATACGGTGTTAATGGGAGACTTCAACGCAAAATTAGGCACAAGAGAGAGCGGTGAGCTGAAAGTAGGGAAATTCGGAATAGGGCAACGGAACCCAAGGGGGCCAGCAGCTGGCCGACTTTATGGAGAAAGAGGGGACTCTTTATGATGAACTCTGTCTTCCAAAAGCGGCCCCACAGAAAGTGGACCTGGTCGAGCCCCGACAGTTCGACAAAAAATGAGATTGACTTCATTATGACGACCAGACGACAACTGTTCAGTGATGTCTCAGTGATCGCGAGGGTGAAAGCTGGCAGCGATCACCGAATGGTGAGAGGCACACTGAACCTAAACGTTAAGTTGGAGAGGCCACGTCTAATGAAGTCAACGCTCCGTCCCCCTCGTGCTCTAATCCAAAGTCCCGAAAACTTTCAGCTCGAGTTACAAAATCGTTTTCAGTGCCTAGAATTTTGCAATGAAGTGTACGATATGAATGACAAGCTTGTGGAAACTGTCCATGCGGTCGGAGCTAAGTTCTGTAAGACCCGTCGCAGAAGAACACAAAAACTCTCCGATCACACTCTTAATCTCATGGTTGTTAGACGAGAGATGAAGCTGCAGTCTTCAGCAGATTTGACAGGGCTCCAAAGTCTTTGCCAGAGATCTGTATGCCAAAAAGAGCCAACTGTCGAAGCTGAAGACCGATTGTGGCAGCATCGTTTCCGGGACACCTGAGATTTTGAGTGAAATTGAGAGATCCTATGGGCAGCTGTACACGTCATCGTTGGAGCCACGCGCAAGTGTGAGTAACGATTGAAGAGCAAGTCTTATCCGACACTATTCCGATGATATTCCGGACGTCAGTCTGAGCGAGATTAGAATGGCTCTCCAGCACCTTAAAAACGGGAAGGCCCCAGGCGAGGATGGAATTACAGCGGAGCTTCTGAAAGCGGGTGGAAAACCGGTACTTGAAGTCCTTCAGAAGCTCTTTAATTCCGTCCTCCATGGTGGCATTACACCGGAGGCGTGGAGCAGAAGTGCGGTGGTCTTGTTCTTCAAGAAAGACGACAACGCTCTCTTGAAGAACTACAGACCGATTTCCCTTCCGAGCCGCGTCTACGTGCTGTTTTCGAGAGTCACTACGAATCGTCTCGCATGCAGACTCGACGACTTCCAGCCTCCCGAACAAGCCGGTTTCCGAAAAGGCTTTAGCACCATAGACCACATACATACCCTTCGGCAAATTGTACAGAAGACCGACGAGTACAATCTGCCACTTTGCCTGCGTATGTGGACTATGAGAAAGCCTTGATTCCGTCGAAATTTGGCGGTGCTGCAGTCCCTTCAGCGGTGCCAAGTGGACTGTCGGTATATCGAGGTGCTGAAGTGTTTGTACAGTAGGGCTACGATGGCTATCCGAGTACAGAACCAGAGTACGAAACCTATCCAACTGCAGAGAGGTGTAAGACAGGGTGACGTAATATCCCCGAAACTCTTTACCGCTGCATTGGAAGACGTTTTCAAGCTACTGGACTGGAAAGGATACGGTATTAACATCAACGGCGTGTACATCACTCACCGTCGATTTGCCGACGATATAGTCCTGATGGCAGAATCGCTGGAGGACCTAAGCACTATGCTCAATGACCTCAATAGTGTCATTAAACATGAAACATGGACATTAAACATGACAAAACAAAAATCATGTTTAATGTCCATGTCACACCTATGCCGGTAGTTGTTGGGAGCACTAAGCTCGAAGTTGTTGACGAATATGTTTACCTGGGACAAATAGTCCGACTAGGTAAGTCCAACTTCGACCGAGAGGTCAATCGACGGATTCAACTCAGCTGGGCAGCGTTCGGGAGATTACGACCCATCTTCTCGTCAGGCATACCTCAAAACCTCAAAACTAAATTGTACAACCAGTGCGTGTTGCCAGTGATGACATACGGAACTGAGACGTGGTCCTTCACAGCTGGCCGTATGAGGAAGCTCAAGATCGCTCAGCGAGCTATGGAGAGGGCTATGCTCGGGGTTTCTCTGCGTGATAAACTTAGAAATGAGGATATCCGCAGTAGAACTAGAGTAACCGACATAGCCCAAAGGATTAGTAAGCTGAAGTGGCAATGGGCCGGCCATATAGCTCGAAGAACCGATAACCGATTGGGAAGAAAGGTTCTCGAGTGGCAGCCTCGTACCGGCAGGCGAAGTGTAGGGCGTCCCCCCACTAGATGGAGTGACGACCTGGTAAGACATGCAGGAAGTCAATGGATGCAGGTGGCTCGGGACCGTGCTTTGTGGCATTCCGTGGGGGAGGCCTATGTTCAGCAGTGGACTTGTGAAGGGCTGTAATGAATGAATGAATGGCAAGAATACCACCAAACACTGCTCAATGAAAAATTTCCACAGGAACCGCTCACACCCCTCCATCCACGAAAGGACTAGTCGATACAGTTTCACCCCAGGAATTCAAAGCAGCTATTCTATTATAAAAATGTAAAAGAGGAAAGCTGTGGGCAATACCGGCATAGCATGGCTAACAAAGCTATTTAATGACATTGTTATAAGCACCAAAGTACTAGATATGTGGAGAACTAACAATTAGATACCCCTCTTCAAAAATAAACGGGAAGTAGCGGACGGTGGAAATTATAGAGCAATTGAAGTAACTCCTCAGATCCTATAGATCTGGAAATGTGTCGTCGTAAAAAACTGGCTAAAATTACAAAAATTATACGAAACCAGTATGAATTCACCATTGTTGTAGACACTACAACGGCAATATTCACTCGGTGAAAATACTAATGGAAAAGTACAAGTCACGTAAAAAAAGATATTATTTTCATTGACCTTGAAAAGGCGTCCGACCGAGTCCCTCAAGGAGCTTATCTGACAAGCGCTGAGAGCGCAACTGGTGAAGGAGCATTATATTGAGGTCCCTAAATATCTGTACAACATTGTTACAAAAAAGGTGGTCAACCAAGCAGTGACAAGTGAACCATTTAAAATTGGAGTGTTCACCAGAGCTCGACCCTGGGCCACTTTTATTTAACTTAGTAATGGGCTATATCACTGTAGACATCAGTCAATACGACGATGATGTGGTTCTTATAACCGAATTGTTGCCATAAGTACAATTAGACCTCGCAGTATGGCAGGAAGAAAGAAAGAAAGCTTAGCGACTAGGGCAAATATCCTCCTACAAGGCGATTCTCGTAACCTATCTTCCCAGTGACCTTATGATACGGAACGGTAACGGTAATTATAATATTAGTATAAAACAATATACGGCAGCTAATCTGACTTGTATTGTGAATTACTTCAGATCATCAAAGTTTTATTGTTTAAGAATTAATCATATGAAAATCTACTTCCAGGAATTTGTCAATATCGACTAACCTTAATTTTTACTATCCACGACTCACACTGCTCAACCTTTTTTCTCTTATACGTCTTGGGCCTCGCATGTCTATGAGATTAGCAAAAAATATTTTAGATTGAAGTTCCTTACGAAAGCTACGTAATTTCCTTCTACCACTACTAAAGCTATACTTGCCAGTATGTATTTCTGCCTATACTTGACTATGCTTACGTCATGTGTCATGTTGATATTAAGTAAAAAACAGCCTTATAAAAATTATCTTTTAATTGGTCTTCACAAACAACACATTTTTCAAGTTTTGTAAACAACGCGACTGGCTCCAAATTTACCTTCGCAGTAAAGTATTTCTAGTAATTCTGAGAACATTATTTTATCATGATGGAGCAAAATACTGTAATTTTTAACCCCCAAGAAAACAGAGGGGTGCTAAAAATTTTTTGTGTGAATATGTGTGTTTGTCTGTCGCATCATAGCTCCTGAACGGATGAAGCGATTATGATTAAGTTTTTTTTTCGTCATAAAGGTATATTAACCGCTTTAAGAAAATCTGTTCAGCCGTTTCAAGATCATCACCTCTTTTCGTTTCGGGTTTTTTTTATTTAAGTTATTGCATGTTTTATTGTAGCATTTCATATTTTCATTATGTTGCTTTTATTTGCTCAATGTGTACGTGCGATTGTAAGTGTATGTGACTCAAACAAAATGCGCGCTCGGTGTTTGGCTTGATCTAAGCCGTTAGAATAAGACATTTTTATAACTGAGTTATGTTATATGGCAGTACGTTTTCCTACGATATACACGGGCACGATACATAGGGTAGTGGATTCTCGTATGCTACCACTATACGACAAAGGTAAGTACGTGTTTCATCATCAGCCTCTCCCATTGTGGGAGAATCTGCCATAATCGCCAAGTCTAGTAAGCGCCTTTGACGCTGCTTCCTATCACCGATCGGAGTATTTGACATCTAGTTATCAGAAGTCATAAGGTCTTTCTGATACTAAGTACTGCAGTCGATGAACACCAACGCCAAACAAGGAAGGTTACAGGTGCGTTGTCACCTATGAGGACGAAACGGACTGTAATTATACAGGTTGCATTTCCCCTTCAGGCTGGAACGCAGCAGTGCAAACATTGCCATTTAGTTACAGAAATAGGTAAAATAGTTTGCACCCAGACGGACTCCTAGACAGAAAAGAAGTCCTATCATCTAGTAAACCTTATCTTCTTGTAACCGATTTTGATGGTTACAATTTGATGGTTATTATTCTAGTATTGATCAAACACTATAATATGCTTGGTTCGTAGATATATTGGCTCCACCAGAAATTCAAACCTAAGACTCACTAGAATTGTACAGCCAAATCATAACGCCTTAGGTATCACTTATTTACGAGCATTGAAATAAAATGTATATAATAAGTAGTATATATAAAAAAATATATTAGTACTTACATACCGCTTTTAGTTTTGAATTAATTGAATGTTTTGTGTTGGTACAGTTTCATTCACAAAGTGAACAAAAAACTGTAGAAACTCTTTTGAAACAACTTGATACACATAAAGGAGCTGGCAGTGATGCAATTCCTCCTGTCTTTTGGTCTTCTTGCGCAAAATCTCTAGCTATAACTGTTTGTATAATATTTAACCGCTCATTAAGTGAAGGAATATTACCCAGTAAGTGGAAAACTGCACATACTATCCCTGTTCATAAAAAAG
The DNA here is from genome assembly GCA_029286625.1 of Parnassius orleans. Lineage (NCBI taxonomy): Eukaryota > Metazoa > Arthropoda > Insecta > Lepidoptera > Papilionidae > Parnassius > Parnassius orleans. Next base: position 494,944 of record JAGSMP010000093.1, read on the forward strand.
GTTCTAAAGTGTTTATTTAAAATTATAAAGGAATTCCAATCTTGAAAACTATATCAAAATTATTTGAACGTATAGTTTATAAAGAAATTTATCATGTTATTTCTCAAGCTATTCCCAATAACCGACACGGCTTTTTTGAAAAAACGCTCCACTACAACTAATATGGCAAAGGCGGCCAAGTCGATGTAGTTTACACGGAATTCAAGAAGGCTTTTGATCGCGGGGATCATGACATACTCTGGGTGTCGTCATATCTGTCGTCGCTTACAAGCGGTTATTCTACCGTCGATACGATACCGATCTGACTTTATTACAATCCCTATAGGTGTTCCTCAGGGCTCGCATTTAGGACCGCTCTTCTATAATGCCTATTTACATGATATTGGAGATTACTTCAAACACTCAAAGTATCTCATGTATGCAGACGTTAAAAAAATATTCCGTAAAATTTTAAGCAGACAGGATTGTCAACTCATGCAAGGCGATCTCAGCCGTCTAATAGAATATAATAACAAAAACAAAATTACAGTTAACATAAAAAAGTTTGAGTGATACACTTTTATACGTAAGATACATCCTATTATGTATAACTACACTTTTGAAGGTACACCTATCGAAAGAGTAAACGTAATAAGGGACTTAGGAATTTATTTTGATCAAAAAATGTTAATGACCGATAATTATAATTACGTTGCCAGTAAGGCATTTCGGACCTTAATTTTGTATTACGTGTTTGCAAACCATTCTCAGATCTAGACGTTATTAAAACTGTTTATTATGCATATGTGAGAAGCATTCTTGAGTATGCGAGTACAATAATATGGTCTCCTCAATATATCATACCTAAGAACCGCTTGGAGAGAATACAAGAAACTTTTGTAAGCTACCTGAATTATAGTAATCAAAAAGGTTCAGTAAACTACAGAAGTGATTGCACCACACACGGCTTTTTAACGTTGGATCAAGGGTGCACGATTTTGGATATGCGCTTACTATTCGATATAGTTCGAGAGCGTATAGATTTTCCCGAATTAGTGTTAAAAATCGAATATCGTGTTCCATCATACCGCACTCGTCACACAACCCTACTTCATATACCCCACCATTTTACAAGTTACTCCAAAAACTCTGTGCTCTCACGGATAGCTCGTACATATAACAATATACAATACACAATATTAACTTTAACCATATTGACCTCTCTCTTTTCTTGCTCAAATTATTAATTTAAAAAGGAAATTACTAAAGCCTTAATGAACATGGAAATTTAGATAAGTAAATCTAACTTAGTTATAGATATGTTAGTAATTTGCCCACTCAACAAAATTTATTATTTACTATTATATCTTCCATATATATGCGAATATTCTGTGTTTATTAAGTATGTGTGTGTGTTATGTGTATATTAAGTATGAGTATTTAGGAGATGACTCCATAAGGGTCCCTACGGGTGAACATAATTAAAGATTGAGTTATTTTTACAACATATTTATTTTATAGGATAGGAACGCGCAATACAGTTGGTGGGCAACTAGCTACTGACTGCAATTCTTAATACTAAGTAAAGAGGTACTACATTACTAAGTATACATATATGCGGTAGATAGGTACAATATTACTAAGTATATACATGTGTGTGTGTGGAGCACACCTACAAGTATGTATAAATATAATATATTTTTTACACCGTTTCATAATATTACTAGAGCAAAAACGTTAATTGTAGTTACATATGCACCGCTTCTCTCAATAAGAATAAATATTAAGTTTACATATCTTTGAATTGTTTCTTGGTGATCAATGATTGCTTATTTCATTTTTTTTCAGCAACTATTACTGTTTTTAAAAAGGAAAACCTGTTATTGGCTTTGATTTGTGTAAAAAACTTAAGAATGTACCTTATTTTGTTATCGCTTTTGGTTTTCTTCATAAAACAGTAATAAAAAGTCTAGTTATTTTACGACCAAAAGACTTACCATAAATTAATTCATATTATGAATTCATTTGTGACACGTTTTAAGTTGCATACACATTTATTATCAGTTTCATTTTTAGCCTTGGGGCTGTTTTGGTTCACGCATCAGATAATACAAATGTGTACATGGATGATACTTTCGTTGCTATATAGTACGCAAGCAAATTTTGTCATTCGAAAACAATTTTTTTCTGTGATTTTTAAATTTAATTAAATTAAGATTCATATATAATAATAAATTTCATCAATTTATCTACAATGCCATAATTAAATATCTTAATTTTGATCAAGTACTTAGATCCAGAGTAATATAAACCTTTATAAAATCCATTGGCCTGATTCATGATGATTCTTCTGTGGTTCATTTCGTTCCCTCGGGGTGGCGTGCAGCGATGTTTGTGATGCTGTGTGCAAAAACTATTTCAGCCTTAATGCGCAAATCATAAGGATTAATTTCCTGCGTCTATCTTTCCTTCCTATTTTTTTTAAGGACGCTAATTCCTCTCTAGGATTTTGTCCTGTATCTTGGAAGCGGTTTACCTACATAAATTACACAAAGACACATCCAGACCCGGCACAATTATTCGTAGATTATACAATAACTTGTTTCGTTCGGGATTCGAACAAACAAATGCAAACGATGAAAATGGCCTTGACCAGAGTCTATTGGCTTTTGTCTAGGTTGCTTTACCGTCTTCGCTATCGAGTGCGCCAGTTTATAATACAAATTGTTACACCAAATGTACTGAACATGTAGCCCACACAGCCTGCGCATATAGACTGTAACTTTACTGTATTTTATTAACAATATAGTAATTGTAATGTTAATTTTTTTGTCAAAAATGTTCAATGGTCATTGAGAAAGTAATAACGAATCGAAATAAAAAATTATGAGTATTTATGAATTTTGCTATCCTGATCAATAATCAGTTATTAGTTCTATAGTTAGTATGAATTTTGGGTAAGTAAATAAAACACGTATAATTATAACTGATTTTGAAGGAGTGATTATTTGAAAGAATATACAATGGCATAATTAATAAAAGATGTAGCTGTTAATAGGCCTCAGCATCCACTTATCATCAGGTCGAATGTGTGCTAATTTGTCATTCTTGCGTGTTTAATAATTCTTTTATTTATTACAAAATACACCGCAACTGCCTTAAATAAAGAAACTTTGTTTATCATGCACAATAGATTATGCAACAGTCTTGATACATTTGAGTAGGTTACTACTCGACTTATAATCACTCTCCGACAAAAACATATTGATAGCGGTTGTCCTTCAACTTATTTTCTTATTATCACCAATAATATCCGAATTTATTTACAAAAACGAAGTACCTAATACATTTTAATATATTTATACTGTATATATTTTTATATAAGTATCTGCGAGGTATGTACCAGCGCATCATTTATTTATTAAATGCCGACAGCTGAACATAAACCTGTCCCTTAAATTGCATCATATGAGGAATTTTGCCATAGTAGCCACGCTTATCAGGCGGTTAGCAACCGCATTTTTTTTATTATTTATAGTTGTTTTTAGGAAGATGCTCCTGCCCATCTCCAATTTCGCACAGAGCAGGCGAGTACCAGCACGATTAGTAGTGTAGGAAAATAAAATAAAATACGATTTAAATTTATTAATGAATAATTTGTCTTGTAATAATTATTTAAACTTGACATTTAATTTTAATAATTATAATAATAGAATTAATTTAATAGACACAAATAATTTAATTAAGAAATTTTTGACTAGGGATAGGTATTACCTATCCAAATATAACTTAAGACAGATAGCAATTGTGCTATCTTATTGTTTATATATTAACTCAGCCAAGGCTACCCAGACATCTGCTTCTATTGACCAGCATAATAACTTAATATGCAATCTGGAATCAGTTCCAAGTAATTTAAATTAGAAAATGAGACACGAGAGGTAATCTCTAGCAGTTATAATAATTTAAATAATTTAGAAAGTAGCTTACAAATCCTTAATTGTATGACTCTACAAAGTGATAATGGCATGGTTCATGGATAAAGCATGGTATGCAAAGAGCTAAAAATTTAATTGTCCTTAAATAGCAACAATATTCATATTTTATTTTTAACTGAACATTGGTTAAAAGCTTATAAATTACATTAACTTCAGTAATGACCAGGTGGTCAGTTCTTTCAATAGAGAAACGGTTTTAAGAGGTGGCTCTTTAATATTAGCTAGTAAATTATTATCATGATGTAAAGAACATAAAGATATTGTGAGCCTCTCTGTTGAGCGAAGTGTAGAAATGGCATGTGTTGAGTTTGAGCACCTTCATTGTTATGAGCGTCTACAGGCCCATGTTCTATATATGATACTTTTGAAAAAATTATGGAGGAAGTTTTTGTTAAGCTTAATAAACAGAATAAATCTATTGTAGTATGTGGAGACTTTAATATTAATCTTCTAGAAGCTTCCTCCACTAATATTAAATTTAGATCATTGCTTAAATAATATGGTCTTTTTAATTAATTTTTAGAGCCGACGTATATTGCTGAATGTAGTGCAACATGTATAGATAATAATTTACTAATCTTAAGGTGTTGCATAAATGTATAATTCAAAAATTGAGTTGAGTTGATCACTGTGGACAATTAGTTTCGTTACCTTATGTTCACAAAAAGCAAGTAGATGAGAAAGTTGTGTTTGTTCCAGTAAATGCACAGAAGTAACATAGTGAAAAAACTTCCATCACTTTCATACCAAAATAATCCAATTTTTTTGGAACATTGTTTAAGCTTATTTGCAATGAATTTGATGATACTTTTACTTCTTAAACATTCTCCTTGAAAAGTCGGAAGGCATTCAATGGGCGACAGTAGGAGTCCATAAGAGCAGACAAAGGTTATATGAACTTTCAATAGTGGTAGAGCTTCTGCTGTAGCACGAATGAGACGGCTCGAACCGGGGAAGTACCACGACCTCACAGAATACCAGCGTAAAGTAGAAGCTTTGCTTTTGCGTTTCGCTTGGTTAGTGCAGGTGGCCAGAGGCCCAACCCCCCCCCCCCCCATAACATGGTAACGGAATTCAAAAAGAATTATGGAGGAAGTGTCTGTCCGGTGAATGTCCGGTATAGTATCATTGTTCTCTGTCAGATCTTCGTTAACAATGTGTCCCAAATATTTAAACTGACAAACTCTACTTAATGGCACACCAAGGAGCTTTACTGGCGGTACAATTAAGGGCTTCTTACTATTAACACGAAACACCACTAAGTAACTTTTCTTTGTGTTATAGAGGAATCCGTGCTCAGCACCGTATGCTTCACACATACCTAACAGTCTACACACTCGGATGGACTCGGCAACACCATGTCATCGGCATAACTTATATTATTGATCATATGTCCGTCAACAGAACAGCCTACCCTGGTGTCGCTGAGTGCACCAATGAGCCCGTTTACGTAGAGACTGAACAGCACAGGCGGGCTCCCCCCCCTGCCTCACCCCGCATTCCAACACATATTCGTCGGATAGCGCGCCAGACCATCTGACCTGGTTGACTTGATGACCGTACCAATATTTGAAGTAGTGATAAGTTCCGCTGGAACGGACATTTCACGTAGATTTGTCCCTAGTATGTAATAATTAACCAGGTCAAATGCCTTGGAGAAATCCAGAAAAGTAGCATTCTCTTGGTGTAATATTTGACAGTATTCTTCAGCAACATTATAGCACTCTCTGTGGACAGGCCTGATCTAAAATTAAATATAGCTTCGTTTAGCTGTAAATAGTTACTAAGCCGTCGCTCAAGCAGACCGACAAACACCTTTGCCAATACAGTAGCCAAGGATATAGGTATGTAATTAGCCTTGTCAGATATATCCCCAGTCTTGTTTTTCACAATAGGAACAACAATAGTTCTCATGAATTCGGCAGGTAAATAGGAGTGCCTAATAAAAAAAGTATACATATTGCCAGGACCCTTCGGAGATGCGGCCCTGCATTGTGAAGGTGTTCGAAACTGAGGTGATCGTGCCCTGGTGATTTTTACTCTGGTCATCTCTTCAGTACCAACTTAACATCCTTAGCTGCAAGATGGACAGGCTCACCAGTCACAACCACCCCACCATCCCCCACTCCCACTTCTGCTCTTCGCTGCAATATCGATTCGACTTTAAAGTGTCTTTTAAAATCTTTTTATCTGCATTTTTAATTTTATGACTTAGCGTCAGATTGACTGTATTCAAGTTTTTTTTTCATATCACTACTTCTTGCTTAAAAAAAATCAATTCCGAAACTGGGAGGAGAAACAGAAATTAATTCGCTTTCTTGAATTAAGTTTGAAGCTATTCTTATTAATTTATTAGTTTATTACAGAATATCAATAGTCTCTTGTTGAAAATACGCCTCCCCATAGATACCCTCATAGAGGGAATATTTGCAGCCACAGTTGCCTAGCTTAGCAGACTAAAACTAATTTATTCGATTTCGTTAAAAAACTTTCGATCTGCCTATTAAACAGCTATTATATTTCCTGAAATAAAAATATGAATCTGCGAAGATCATATTTTATTTTTACATATCACTCATGAAAAGATATATCACATCATACCTTATAAATATAATATGAAACTATAATTGCAAAGACACCTGTAGATACCAAATGCAGTCTTTATTCAATGTCATATTTTACGTTATAACTTTTTATTTAATTTATGTAGAGGAAGTTGAGTGTGACAGAAGAAGCTTGAAAATAAAAATTCAGTACAAATGGAATAGTTAAGAACTCTTACCGAGGAGCGTATACATGCTCCTAGATAATATTATGTTTCATTACTATTAGGACGTGAAGGAAGCAAAAGAGATGTAAAAGAATCGTGCCAAATGGAAGTCTGAAGTTTTTGGTAAATGTTATTAATACATATTATATTAATATTATTTATATATATTAATTTAAACTTTTGCAACTTTAACAAGTCATTATTAATACAAATAAAATACAGCCTTGGAGAAGCCTCTCTAGAGATATTGCAGTTTTCATACGTGTCAAGGAACTGTAACTCTAGAACATAGATTTCATAAGGTATTTGATAGTAGGCAGGTCGTTGAATGAAATTATACTAATGAAATAGGAAAATAATGTAGCCAGATTTGATTGATTTACTATTACTATATTACTAAGAAAACTCAGGAATTTCACCCAGTCCATTGCTAAGACATTCTAAGTAGTAACGGGCAAACAACTGCTTGTAAAAGTGGAAATAAACTTCACCAAAACGTTCTTTCCATACTGGGAAGATGTCTCCTTGCATCCAGAATGGGAAATAAGAGTGGAACTAGTAGTTAGTAAAAGTTTAAGGCAATGTCTTCAGTGAAGTAAATTAACTTGTATTCCTCATCACCGTAAGAATAGTAAGTTAGTGTAACAAACAAGCGCATAGTCCAGAAAGATTCTGTGTTTTTCAGGTGATATGACCTATGACCCATAAACACCTTCATTTTTCCTCGAAGAATCACAAATGTATAGTGTTCGTCACTTGCCATATGAAACACAGCTATATTATGCTGGTAGGTGTATATATCTATAATTTTTGAGTATAAAAAACCTATCATACGAGTATGTTTCAAAATAGTAGATATAGCTATTTTCTTCATTTTCTTAATTTTTATATAATAATAATAATATACTCCAGACCAAATTTCGGTCACGGCGGCCAGACTCAACGGAGCCTAGTCATCTGTGCGGGACTGGATCTCTATTCACTCACTCACATAGTCCGATGGGACAGCAATACTATACAACTGGAGCGTGATCATGCGCAGAACCAACAGCTTAACGTGCTTTCCGATGCACAGGTTAAAACACCGCCAACTTTCTGACTCCAAGCTGCTACTGAGAATTTCTTAACAGATAAAAACAATAACTGTTTTTGGCCGCCCCGTGATTCAAAGCCGGGACCTCATAATCTGCAGTCGCGCTTGCGACCACAGGACCAATGAGGCCGTCCAATTTTTCTATGCAGAACATTTTGCTACAGTTTGATAAAGATTAAAAATAGTTTTTCCCTTTTCTGGTGTTTCACCAATTATTTGTAATAAACATTTTAATAGGTAAGAAAAATTTGTACACCGAAAAAGAACTCACCAGTTTTTGTCTTATAGTTGAATTGATGTTGTGGAACGGCTCCTGACAATGCCAGGGCCTCTAGACCTACCAGTACCAACAGTGTATTCCTTGTTCCCTGTCTAGAAGAAAACTGTGCCTGATCAACCTGTAAATGCACCTTTTATATTCAACACTTTCCTTAACAAAATATAAAATACTCCGTTTGTTCAGTAACATCTTGTTTATATTTTTTTTCTGTATATCATTTAACCTTTCAAATTTTTCTGCATTTCTTCTTAGGACTTAAAACGATTTGGTAATTCGAGATAAAAATTTTCGTGCTCTTATAAAAAAGAAGAGCCATAGCCAACATTTGTACATACCAAAAAAGATATCATCTCCGTACGTTACATGAACGTTACGTCGGGCAAGGGTAGTTTGAACGAGTGTTCACTAGTATATTTACTTTACTTTACTAATGTTAATATCGCTATTAACATTAGTAATTTACTCCCGTTAACCAGGCTTAAAATACTTGTGTTAGGAATTGGTTCATGACAGTAGCCGAAAAACGGATGCGAACCCACGACTTTCCTAGTTTGCAGTCCGCTCCCTTAACCTTTATTCTGCTGTAATTTTCAATTATGTTTTCTATGCTGTTTACAATTTCTGAAAGCCTTATCATTCATTACCATCATACAAATAATAATATCGTAAGGTTTCTGCATAGCAGTTTAATAATAAAAAATATAACATATGTTATTGTCACTAGAGTTTTATATTCTGAGGCGTAGTACCTTGGCCAAGACAACTGCTTTTATTAGAAACGTCATTTTTTATATAAGATAATTATCTCTGAGCCAGGAAGGATGCTCTCTTCCTTCTGCCCTATTTATGTACAGGAAGATAAGTATTGATATGGAAATAAGCCACTCGTTCTATTCGTGGTTCTGACTGGGCCACATAGCAGCGTTATGTGTTTCATTGTGATAAGAATGTGAAGGAACTGAGTTGACTCCTGCGTTGACTCGCTTGTTCCGCCTCTCATTCAGGACCGCAATAGTGCCCAAATCTTGGAAGCTGGCCAATGTGCAGCTTGTGCCTAAAAAATGTAGCCGTACCGACCCTGCTAACGATCGGCCAATTTCAATTACCTCCATACTCTGCAAGATTATGGAGCGTATATTGACCGCCCACCTCATGGCATACCTAGAGCAGAATGATCTCCTCAGTGACCGCCAGTACGGGCTTAACCGAAATTGATCAACTGGGGACCTTCTAGCGTATGCCACTCACATATGGGGCGAATCCCTCGAGAACAGTGGTGAAGCACTTGCTGTTTCCCATGATGTTTCGAAGGCTTTCGACAGGGTTTGGCACGCTAGTTTATTGGGCAAGCTTTCAGCGTACGGATTATTCCCTGGCCTGATTGACTGGGTGATCTGAGTGAACGGTTTCTCCGAGTTGTCATGGATGGCTGCTCGTCCTGTCCTATCGCGACAAACGCCGGAGTTCCTCAGGGGTCCATTCTCTACGCAACTCTCTTCCTGCTGCATATAAATTATCTGCTCATTCCCGGTATCTATGGTTATGCAGACGACAGCACAGTTGTAGAGAGATTCCAACCAAGTGCCCGGGCCAGATCGGGATCAAATCCAGTCCGAACAAGAGGCTATGGTTGAGCATGTGAATCTCACACTACAGGCAGTCTCCGAATGGGGCGATGCCAATCTCGTGATATTCAACGCCTCCAAAACACAAGCGTGTCACGCTTTAATTCCTCCCTCTCCTTTCCACCATCGGACGACCAGGTGGTCGGTGGTCTTCACCCCTTTGTTGGCGATATTCCACGCATTAGAACCAAACGGTTTGCTTCGAGTTTTGAAATGCGTACAACAAAGGAGTGGAATAATTTGCCGGTGTCTATCTTTCCGTCCGAATACATTCTGGGTGTCTTCAAGGCAAGAGTGAATAGGCTTTTGTTACGCTAAGACAGTGCGATTTACCATCTAGGGCTGCATCACCACTTACCACCAGGTGGGATTGTGATCAAGCACTGGCTTATAATAAGTTTTTTTTTTGCCACTATTTATAATATTATGATTAAGTGCTTTTTTTTCAAGGCACAAAATATTCTTATTGCCATTATTTGTACTAAATACAAGTGGGTTTTTGTTGAGTGTTTGGAATTTTATATATTTTATAAAAATTGATCAATGATTCTAAACACTTTCGTCTAATATATTATAATATGTGGTAGATGGAAATTCTGCGAAAAAAGTATGGTTACATTAAAGAAATATAAGTAAAACTAAAAGTTATTTGTGTATACTTAATAAATGTAATGAAGTGTAATTAATAAATAAAAGAAGAAAGTTAAATAAGAAATACACATTTATTAATCATTCCAATTTTATAGTTCAACAAGCTTCTTCTCTCTCCTTTAGTACTTAGTGAATGGCGTTCTGTGCCCTACATAGTAGGGATAAGAGTACTGGTATGGGTAAATATCATCTTCATGGTATACAAATACATCCTTGAAGTACATATTCGGTTGCATGAAGTAAGCCTCGTTTACAGGGCGGTCGAATGGATAACCAAACGGTTTGTTGTCAACAATAAAGTTTTCAATCGGTTCGGTTACATTTTCCACACCATGGTAGGGATAAACCATCACGAAGAACTGATAGGGGAATCCTCCTTTTGTTCCTTTAGGTAGCATCAATCTTGAGGGCATAAATTCTGCTTCAGTAGACATGTGAACAGGAACTTTTCCTTGGTCAAGAAGCTCGTAGACTTTTGCAACTGGAACTGAATCTTCTTTGTAGAATAAGAAGTCGGTTGAACTTTGCTCGATCTTGTTTTGTCCAACATTCAATTTGCGAACGAACATGTCAAGCTCAATAAAGTTCATCCAGTTATCTTCTAAGCTTATGGGATAACCTTCACCGTTGTATTTAGGACCCATGAAAATCTTGAATACAGCATCGCCTTCAACGTCGGACTTAACATCAACGGTAACAGTGAACGGTTTGTGGTTCAGGCGTGGTTGACGCACTTTGAAGGGAGTGAATTTGTAGGTTTTCAGTTGTTCAGGTGAGAAATATACGCCGTTATTAACATCAAAGTCAAAGAAGTCGAAGTATGTGACAAGCTTGTTAACTTTAACATCGTTAATCTTAACTCCGTTGTACTGAAGCATGTCCTTAGTGTAAGTTGGAACGTATTCCTTGTATTGAATAAAGTATTTCAAAATTCTGCTGTACAGTTGGTAGAATACGGGATCACGCAGCGAGGTTTGATAGAAGTCAAGCGCTGTTGGTAGGTAGGTGTACCTGTGAATAGTATAGGGAGTTTTAGGGATTGTCACAATAATAATTATATAAGAGAATAAAGACTTTTTGACTTTAACCATTATAATTAATAAAAAAATAGTTGTAACAGAAATTTAAAACAAATTAAAACTTGAGTCTCTATTTATTTCCATCCATCTATCCATTACAGCCTATCAAAGTTTGACTGCTGAAGAAAGGTCCGAAAGAAAAGGGGGACCTTTGATTGCCTCACATGGATTTTGCCATAGTTGTCACTCTTGGCAGACGAGTTTGCATTCGGTGTTTTGTATTATAACCTTTTGACGCCTCTTACGAAATCCAAGGGGTGATATGTGGTATTGGATTCTTTGACACCGCTACTACACAGCAAGTAAGCCTAAGTAAGTTTTATTAACAGTGTCATGATTATGTAATCAATCATAATTAAATCTTCTTTGCCACTATACTGAACATAATTGCCTATTACTAAATAAAGGTTTTACGGAATGTATTCATGATAGTATTTGTTTGTAATAGATGTAAAAACGTAAAATAGCAGCTTAATGTTGTATCTTAAGATGAGTGTACAGAATCAGAGGCCCTTTTTACGCGTAAACGAGGCATTCTATCATAGTTTACAGGCACTAAGAGAGTCGTGGTAGCTCAGGGGCTAAGCTCTCGCTGTAAATTTCACAGTACGCGAGCAACCCGTGTTGGATCCCCGCCGGCACCAATGAAATTGTTTATTGTAATTTTAATTTTTTACCATGTGCTAAAGGTAAAGGAAAACATCGTTAAGACACCTGCATGTTTGAGAAATAGAAAAAAAACATATTTCTAAGACATGTAAAGTTCACCAACACGAATTGGGGCAGCGCGGCGGAAATTTTCTGGCCCTAAAATCCTCTTAGAAATGACAGGGGGCCTGTGCCCAGCAGTGGGACATATTTAGGCTGTAACTTTAACTTTAACACAGGTATGACTACGCATCTTCATTTTGATTCTTAATTGTGGGCCACAATATCTACATACCATCACTGTGAGCTGGTTTGTCACCCTTAATCTATAAAGTATGGAAACATGGCGGAATAAACATCCCATTTTCCAGAGAGAAATATCCAGACGATTGACGATGATCAGCGTCTAAGCCGCATATATATTCTGCGATCGCCGACCCGCTTGCCAAACGTAGTTATTATGGCAAATTCACCCTATATATACTATATTAAGATTAAGAAAAGCCAAACACATACTTGTCAACTGGTTCCGGAGAAGCACCCAAAAGGCGGCGAGCAGTAACTTCATAGGAGCGGTGGTAGTTTCTAGGTCCAAACTTCTCGTATAAGTCAGCATTTGATTGCCAGAAGTTACCAACGAAGTTAATAGACTTTGAGTTGCTAAAGTCAACTTCTTGATTGTACTGTAAATGTAAACAGTTATAATATTAATCTAAACTTTTACAACTATAACAAATAATTATTAATACAAATTAAATAAAACACTTACAGCCTTGAAGTAGCCTCTCTCGAGATATTGCAAGAAAGTTTTTTCATAGGTGTCAAGGAACTGTAACTCTTGAACATTGCTTTCATAAGGTATTTGGTAGTAGGCAGGTCGTTGAATGAAAGAATAATAATAAGATAGGAAAGGAAGGTAGCCAGATTTGATTGGTTTACTCCAAGAGAACTCAGGAATTTCACCCAGTCCATTGCTAAGACGTTCTAAGTAGTAACGGGCAAGCAACTGCTTGTAAAAATGGAAATAAAGTTCACCACGACGTTCTTTCCATACTGGGAAGATGTCTCCTTGCATCCAGAATGGGAAATAAGAGTGGAAGTAGTAGTAGTAAGAGTTTAAGCCAATGTCCTCAGTGAAGTAAGATAACTTGTATTCCTCATCACCGTAAGAATAGTAATTGGAGTAGTTAGTGTTAAAAACGTAGTAGTCATTTTCATGGACTATGCCGAAGTCAGCAGCATATGCGGGATCGGTAATTTCGCCTTGCATTTTAATGCTGTGCATTCTGTAGAGAACATCTGTGTTTGTAAAGAATTCAGGGTAAATTTCGTAAGGAGCAGGAAGAACTATTCCTTTAGTGTCTGCGCGGTGAATCACAGCGATATAGTACGCATACAGGAATTGTCCCTCGTTAAAGTACACACGTGCATAGGCGGCAGTTTTATAGAAGGTTTCGAAGTCTTTGGCATAATAGAACAGGTGGAATAGAGCGATGGCTTCATCCTTTTGTTTGTCGTAGAAAATAGAGAAAACGTGATTTCTTGGCAGGAATCCGTATTTGTGCAATACCAAGAAGTCTTCTACAGCCTTCTTGTTCTGTAAAAAAATTAAATTCAATTTAAATAATTTTCCATAGAAATAAATGCCGTTTTATACAGAATTGAAGTATAGGTGATTGTAAGTAGCTACTGCAGCCCTTAGAGACCTGTAATCAACTTCGAACAAAGAAGGCCACAGACGTGTTGTTACCTTTAAGGAATAAGGTTGAGTATCTCATAGCCTGTAATGTCGACTATCTGTACCATTCAGACTGGAACACAGCAGTGCACGTAGTTACAGAAATAGGTAAGATGGTGATATTTAACCGGACAGATTCCTAGGCAGAAAATGAGTCTTACCACATTGAAGTCATACTCGAATTTTGTAAAAATATATATTAATAAATACTTACCGTGTAGTTATCAATGTTAGCTTCAATGTTGTATTCCTTGGCGATTTTGTAGTACTCTGCATTTGTGTCGATTTGGTTTGGAGCAAAGAAAAGTTCAAATATTTTCTTCTGTTTCGTTACAAATTCGGCATCGACTGTAATATATGAAGCGATTTAAAATATCTATCATCTATAGCGCCATCTTTTATTAGAAGTAAGTGTGACAAACAAACACAAAATCCAGGAAGATTCTGTGTCTTTCAGGTGATATACTATGACCCATAAACACCTTCGTTTATCCTCGATTAAGAATCAAAATGCATAATACTCCTCAGAACTAAGATATAATTCCTCTTTACCTAGTAAAAAGGATATCTAGTGCTCGTCACTTACCATACGAAGCACAGCAGCATTATACTGGTAGATGTATTTTTTTATAGAGTAAGGGTGACAAACGAGCACACAGTCCACCTGATGGTAAGTGGATGCTGTGCCCCATAGACATCTACATTTACCTTTAATTATGAATGAAAATGCAGATGCGTTTTATTTAGTTTATTTAGTGTTTATTTAGTTTCTATAGGGTGTACCCTTGAGAACTGAGGTAGAATGCCTCCTTTCCAGTACAAAGGGTCTCCGGTTCTCTACACTCACCATACGAAACACAGCAGCATTAAGCTTTTATTTTACGTTGTTACGTATTCTGTGAGAACGTGGTCCTACCCCGGTGGAGATGACATATTCGTGCTACAACCATAATATAGCTGCAGCATGGCTCTACCACGTTTTATATAATCTGCTAAATAATTATTGACTTTAAAAAACCTATCATACGAGTATGTTTCAAAATAGTAGATATAGGTTTTTTCTTCATTTTCTTAATTTTTACATAATAATAATAATAATAATAGATTTCAGACCAAATTTCGTTCAGGGCGGCCAGTCTCAACGGCGACTAGTCATCTGCGGGACTTGGTTATAGTGCATGTGTGAGCGCAAACACAGGTGTACACTTTATTCCCTCACTTTCATAGTCCGATGGGAAGGCAATCAAATACGACCAGAAAGTGATCAGGCGCAATACCAACGGCTTAACGTGCTTTTTGATGCACAAGTTTGAAACACCACCAACTTCCTGACTCCCGGTTGCTACTGATAATTTTTATTTGAACAACGACTGTTTTTCGGCCGTCCCGGGATTCGAACTCGTTACCTCATGATCAGCAGTTGCGCTTACGTGCACTAGACCAACGAGGCCGCCTGTACACAACACTTTGCTACATTATGACAGAGATTAAAAATAGTTGTTGCCTTTTTCTGGTTTTCATCAATTATTTTTAATAAATATTTCAAATGGTAAGAAAAATTTGTACACCGAAAAAGAACTCACCAGTTTTGGTCTTATAGTTGAACTGATGTTGCGGAACGGCTCCTGACAATGCCAGGGCCACTAGACCTGCCAGTACCAATAGTGTCTTCATTGTTACCAGTCTAGAAGAAAACTGTGCCTGATCAACCTGTGAATGCACCTTTTATAGTCAACACTTTCCTTATCAAAATATAAAATGCTCTGTTTTCTCAGTAACAGCTTGTTTATAATTTATTTTCTCTGTTTATCATTTAACCTTTCAACTTTTTCTACAATCTTCTTAAGATTTAAAACGATTTGGTGATTCGCGCTGAAAGTTTTCGTGCTTCAATAAAAAAAGAAAATTTTTACAAACCAAAAAAAAATATGCACGTACGAGTATGTTACATGAACGTTACATCGGGCAGGGGTTACGAACGAGTATTGGTGAGTAATATAAGAGCAGACATTTATGGCACTTTTATATTTTTAACTAATAGCACTCCAAGTACACTTCAAATGCTTGTGTTAGGAGTTGGTTCTCAACAGGAGTCGAATTGCGGATTCGAACCCACGGCTTTCCTATTTTACAGTCCGCTTCCTTTATTATTATTTTGCTGTCGTTTTCAATTATATCTTCCGCACTGTGTTCAACTTCTGAAAGCCTTGCCATTATCATCATACAGTTAACAATATCGTAAGCTTTATTCATAGCGGTTTAACAATAAAAAAAATATCATAGGTTATTGTCACTAGAGTTATATATTCTGAAGCGTAGTACCTTGTTCATAATGTTATGATAAATTGACTACTGATTTTATTAGAACCGCCATTTCGTATACTATAGACTGGCTATTATACACCGTGACATAATGGCGCTGACAACAGAAGTGAGCGTTCACGGAACTAATAATAGAGATAAGACAGTGTGATAAAATATATCGACAAAATTCTATACCCAGGCCTACCCGTAACGTCTATTCTATTGTTGTATCATATTAATATAATGCCATACAATAAATAAATGTATCAATTAATACCCAGGCCTTAGACGCAAGCTTTATACCTCATATAAAACCAAGATCGACGCTGCGTTGATCTATCTACGTTTTCATTCGTAACTACAGAACGGATTTTGCTCCGTACATTGGGTATGTTGGTTTATTCGCAAGGCTTAAATTTAACCGGTGTAAGTAACTTTATAAAATAAAAACATAATTTTGCAAAGAATTTATTGTCAACCGTTCATTCAATTCTAGTATTATAGAAAACAAATCAGCTGCTAAACTAACACCTATTCTAACTATTTACATGTCTGTCTATAGACAGAATAAACTATATGTTCTAATATATAAAAATTAATGTTTGTTTGTTCACATTTTATGCCCTGCCATACCGTTCATCAGATTGCGGTAAAACTTTGTCAACTTATTGCTTGCACTTGCGTGAAAGTTATAGGCATATTACAATTAACTTACACTAGGTGGCGCGCGTATCATACTGACAATATTTGAAAATTGTAAATCATTCAATTTCAATGATTGTATTATCATTCCTATTTAAACAATAATACCCTTGCAAATTTAAAACTATATTTCTTCAATAATTTCTTCTGCGGCAGCAATGCGCAAGATATAAAAAAATATAAACTTTAAATTACATAGCTATCAGTTATTTACAACTTTATTTTCGAAATTCAAATTACAATATTAAAAAACTATAACACAAAAAAACTAATAACTGAAATTATTATACAGTCCTACTACTATCCAGGATAGTGCCAAGAACGCTGGCTGCGTTTCCTCTCTGAATGGCTATACTTAGCCTTTGAGTGAGGAAATAAGCAGCCCTCTTATCAACTTAAAAAAACTTTAAAACTACGTCTACTATATCAAGGTGAAGCTTGGGACCCGTTAGGAGAACGTCATTAAGTGACAAACCACTCGTTGATCTACAACCCGCATCGAACACTACGCGTGTGCGAGTTGTTCTTTAACTACACAGTGGTGTGGAATATAATAGCTGGCACCTTGCAAAGGCTCACTATCAACGGAGCGGAACGGAGGCACGTGTGATAATCAATTTTCAGCAGGGCGCTGCGTTCCAATCTATACTCTAATTTTCGAAAGCGAGCCAATGCAATTTGCCGTGACTCACCGAGGCGCGGAGCATTGGGTTTGAACGGCAGGGCGACGACGTACCGTCCTGTCTCGTCTCGCGTATGCGTCTTTCGGAAAAAAGATTCGCATAGCTTCTCGTTGGGAGTGTAAATACGTTTCTCAGAAAATGATTCCAGCTCTCAAAACCTTTGAAGATTGTTGTTGTCAAACAAGCTAAAACGTACTCGGAATGGAATCGAAACGATTGGATCGAACGTTATTTTACCTAATAATAAATAACCTAACACGCTATTCATCGCAATCGGTGACGCCGGAGGTCCAGTAATCATGTTGCCTAATAAAATGTAGGATAGTATATCCGCTCCTAGTAACATTTCTACCGGTTGGAATGTATGAAAGTCGGGGTCAGCTAAATTTAAATTTTTTAAGTGTGATCACCCTGTAAAGGGCAGAGGTACACTGGGCATTTTTGTAACTAATTGCGGCAAAATTAATGCATCCACGGGTACAACGGGCTGCTGTTTACCTTTTGGAATAATTAAACATGAAACATTTAGGTTGTACAGAATCGGTATCGCCTATGCTAAAAACCGTAATATTTATATGTTTACGCGCTAAACCTAAACGTTGTACGCAAACCTCTGTGATAAAGGACGCATGGTTCCCCGTGTCTACAATACATCGAACGGTTGATACCATTGACTCACCTACGCAAATATCAACGAGCGCCGTAGGATTGTATTCGTACGAACTAAAGGCGCATTGGACGCGCAATTATTATGTGGTGACTCGGTGACTGTAGGTGACTCAACCGTGATAACACTTCTTCGCTCCTCCGTAAGAGGGAGTTCTATCGTTATAGTACTATCAGCCGCCGCCGTTTCGCTAATGACCGATAACGATTGCGTTGAAAAATGAATTAATGTATGATGTCGTTTATAACACGAACGGCATACGAAATTCAATTTACAATTCTGAACGTCGTGTCCAACGTGTAAGAATTAAAACAAATGTTTTTATTTTGTACGAATAAATATCTATCTTGTGGAGAAAGATTAAGAAGCTGTGAACATTTAGTTAATATATGTTGACCGTTGCAATGTAAACAAGTTCTAACCTTAGTACATTAAGGTTAGTAATCAAAAAGCGTCGAGCCGTAGGCACCTTACCGTCGCTTGCGTTGTTGCTCTGGCCTGAGAATTTTACTGAACTACCAACATTCGCCGATGATTTCTTAGCGGAATGTACATTTAAAATAGTAGAAATAGTTATTTCGTCAGCGGAAATTTCACGTTCGAGAAAAGAAATTAACGTGCATACGTCTGGAATTTTGGATGGCTTACTCAATGAACGTTCGAATGTTCTTCTAATAGTGAGCGGAATTTTACGCAACAAAATAGTTAATAGTATAAAACTCCATTGAGTTATTATAAAATTCATAACTTCAAGCGCCTTGATATTCTCTTGATATATATTTAGTAAATTTCATATACTATGACTTAACCTATCGGAACAAGGTTCAATATCCAGAATTTTGTCAAGGTGTTTTGATGCAATAATTCTTTTAGTATCATAACGCGACACTAAAATATCAAAAGCTACAAAGTAATTTACATCGGTGATAGGAATAGATTTAATAAAATTATGTGGCTCGTTTTTAACTGCAAGTAGTAAATATATAAACTTTTCCGAATGACGACTAATCGGTGGGATCGCCGTTAAATTCTGGCAATGGCAATATAGGTAGGTTTTTCTGTTTGCTTGCACTATGACATCGGATGCTTCAAATGACCGACTCATGCGGTGCTGCTGGTCATCCTCCTTTTTCATATTATTTAAATGAGTAACAATAGTATAATATAAATCGTTAAAATCATTACGAACTTTAATCTGCTCCTCTATATTAAATTATTTTATTTGAATGAGCGTTTTCTCAATCTTTATTTGAACTTTATTGAATTTTCTTTGGTGAGCAGCTAAATCAATAGTTCGCGAACGAAAATATTGTTCATTTGTCGCTGCGAGCTGGAGAATACGATTAAGCTCATCAAGAATTAAATCTCTTTCGAAAATATCTTGTTCACACGGCGATTCGTCGTCCGACATTTGGTGTTACACAATGGCGGATTAGAATTTTACCACGTAAAAAAAATGAGTACGTAATACTGCAATACTTTTGTTTATAAGACAACAAAAACTGGAAGATATTAATTCGGATCGAATGATCAAAAATGTTTAATCCGGTTCGAATGACCAAAAATGTTTAATCCGGATCGAATGACCAAAAATGTTTATGTTAATGTATATTCTAGAACACTGCTGAACTTTGATATAATAGTAATATCAAATTTCAGCAGAGTGTATCGCACAAGAGTCCATAGGTCACAAGTACAACACTTCCAGAATGAAAGAGATCTTGAGAGATGAGCTTGAGTAACACGAAAGATATTTGTATGCGTGCGCGTCGGTGGTTTTAATTAGACTGTTCACAATTACCGCCAATCGATATGGCGCTTGTGTCGCACAGAGAGCCATAGCCCGCAAGATTATGGCTGCATTTAGAATGAAAACAGTTGATCATTTATACGGAACACTTACCTACTTTCATGGTTTTTCGTTAGTTTCATTAATTCATTTATACCTATTATACTATCTCTTTCCTCTTCTTTCGGAATTTCTAGGTCATTTAATTCAGACATCTCCTCACACGTAAACAAGACTTTTCTTTATATTCGATACTTCGTCATTTAAAATGCAGCGCCATTCTTGTTTTGTATAGCATTTGTTCAAGGCTGTTCTGAGTTTATCCTGGTAGTTCTAACAAGCTTCCAGAACATTTTTATTATTATTATTGCCTGGAAGTTATCAGATTGTAACATTCTTATCCGATCTTTCTTGCTTTTTCATTTCAACTATTTGTTTTACTCTCTTATTTCTCTAAAAACTGCCTTTTTTCATCAATAATGCATATCGCCAGAATTACCAGCTTTAATCGCTAGTATATCTAGCCATACTCTCTTTTTTGCTCCAACTTCCATTAGTACCTCATTATTTTACCATAATGTATTATTGTTATTCCCGTCAATATTTTACTTACTTATACCATATACTTCGGTTGCTGCATCCATCAAGTCTTTCTTAACATTATCCCTCACAGTCATCAAGTCCAAATCTTTCATACACAGTTAATCCAAACCACTAAATATTTCCTCTCAGTCTACATTTATACTTCTCTTTTAGACTTTCATCTTGTAATCTTTCTATTCTTATACGCTGTAATGTTGTGGTAGATACAGATGTCCTATGCCGCCAACGTCTGAATAGATCATTAATTCGGCATAAGACCAAGTAATGATCCATCCCTACGTTGGATTCCTGGCAAACTCTTGTATTTACTGCACTCCTCATTTTTCCATCTACAATCATGAAGCCGTGGTAGCTCAGATGGTTAGCGCTCGCTGTAAGTTTCACAGTACGCGGGCAACCCGGGTTCGATCCCCGCCGGCACCAATGAAATTGTTAATTGCAATTTTAAGTGCTGATTTACCACGTGCTCGGCGGTGAAGGAAAACATCGTGAGGAAACCTGCATGTCTGAGAAATCAAAAAAAAAAAAAATATATTTCGAAGACATGTGAAGTTCGCCAACACGCATTGGGGCAGCACGGCGGACATTTCCTTGCCCTAAAACCCTCTCAGAAATGTGAGGAGGCCTGTGCCCAGCAGTGGGACGTATATAGGCTGTAACTTTACTTTTACTTTTAATCATGAATTCTATCATCTCCTCTTTCTCACGTATACATGTGAATCTTCTTATGACGAAAGAAAGTGTTCGTTACAGTAAGATTTTTTTCTACACATACAGTGAGAAGTTCTTCACCATTCTCATTTATACTTTCATCACCAAATGTTTCCAATATCCTTTCATAATAACCAGACCTCTTCACCCCGACCCTTCCAATAAAATCTCCTAACATTACAATACTTTCATATCCCTTACATTTTATTAAAATCATTCTTGCCATTCCATTATCTTACATCATTTCGCATACTTCATCCACACATTGAGCCGTTCGTTAAATTTAAATTATTTAAAATTAAATTTGAATTATTTTAAATTTTTGTCCGTCTATAACACTGAAATAACTGGCTTGTATTAAATTTTGGGGGTTATTTATATGCTATTAAGACACAAAAAAACATTTTTAAAAATTTTGTCTGTCTGTCTGTCTGTCCCTGTTAATCTTTTTAGTTGAACCGATTGTTTTTTTTTATAGAATAAGGGTGACAAACGTGTACACAGTCCAATTGATGGTAAGCAGATGCGTTGTCACCCCTGAGGACTGAGATGGAATGCCTCGTTTCCAATAAAAAGAGCTATGTCAGGAGTGATCTAGCTTAATCTAAAATTTTAATGCTATCAAAAAAATAAAAATATGGTCCTTGATGATTATCTTAAACCTAAATGAGCCACATTAATATATCCAAGACAGGTGAAGCCGGGGCGACTCGCTAGTTAAAAATAGAGACAAGAATAGACAGTCAATTTAACGGCATTATAGAATAAAAAAATTTAAAGGAACAATTATACTTAGTCTCTACTAATTTTATTCATTATTTTTTCACTTATGCACCTTTAGCGGTTTTCCCAAAAGCAATTTAATGTATAAAACTAGCTTTTAGCTAAGATTTGAATCATAACTACGCATAAAAAAGCAATTATACTGAAAGTAATTAAAAATCTATACGCTATAAGGCGGCTAAGGTATGGCTAGCGGCTTTTTGGTGTCGTATTACTTCATTAGTATAAGTACAAAATCCTATATCTATCGCGTTCTGCGTTCGAGCGTTCAGTTGCTCATGAATCCCGCTGTTGGATGGTCTACGCGGTGCCACTACAGTTACCATGTTTTTTGACTATAGTTCTTCATCCGAAAACGAATTATTGATATTGTAGACAATAGCAGCATCAAAAAGAATAAAGAAACATTGAGTGCGTCCAGAAACTTAGAATAGAGAACAAGATGGAGAATTTCATAGACTGTTTTGTAAATGGCTTAATGATGAAGAAATTTTTTATAATTCATTTTCGGGTCCCCATTTTTCTGGCAATTTCTAACCATGCTTCTGCTACTTTTCCTCAGTTTTTATAATCATCATTCTTTACATTACATAAAAAACACCTTTCTCGTGCTAACATAATCAACTGCTCGATCTCCATCTTCCTTCCTATGTGGACACCATAACAGCAGTGAACGCGCGAACGCGTGCGTTCTGGTTGACCGACGCAGTCAGTATGCCTGCTGTCTGAGTATGTCTATGTAACGTAATACAACGCAACGAACTCAGAACGCGAAAGCAGAACGCTTGAACGCGTGAACGCCTTCTTTCTGATAGATTCCCAAGTTAAATGAAAAATGAGTTTAGTAAAAAAAACTACAAAAAACTACTACATAACTGAAATATATTGCAAATTATTTGCTACACAAGCAAATTATTTGGAATACAAGAAAATCATATGTAAAATATTATTACATATTTTTAATTTATAACAGTTGTGTAGATAAATACCTTTAATGATTAAACCAGGTCTTATTTTTAATAATCATTGCTAAAAAATGTTTCAAAATTGCCATGTAAATTAATGGCCTCATCTGAGGTCATTCGGTCTCAGTTACAATACATTTCTATGTTCTCATGCGAGTCATGTCTATTTATTATCTTCATTTTCATCATTTCAGATATCGTAATAGATGAATACATCTTTAAAGTCGTTAATTAATCGTTTGGTCTATCTGAAAGTGAAGAAGAAGCTCCATTAAATATTGAACATCAACCCTTATCTTCAAGTAGCTGTGATGAAAGCGACGACAGTTAGCAAATTCGTAGGGATCGGATATAATATTTATGATAATGTAGCTATATGGGAGATGTTGAATTAGTAGATCGCATGCTCTCAGTGTGTCCATCTAGAGAAAGGTCCTAAAAATGGACTATTAGGTTCATATTACATATGCATGCATGCTAAATTTGGCAGTGATGAAGGCATTTTTAAATTATCGAGTCCAAGCCGTCAAAAGTTGAACAATCTCGATTGAAGTAGATTCATTGAGATATTTAAATAAAAATCAGGAAAATAAATGGTTGAGGAAAACACTGTCATCTCTGATGAAGAAATCGATGGATGCTTAGAGGATGAACTGACGTTCAAAACACACAAGACATTGAGTAGATTACTGTCTGTCCTTTAACTTTATGCACTCAAAAAGCAGACCACATCTCAGTCATGACTAATAAGCAGTCGTTTGAGATTTCGAGGATGTCCTAAAAGACGTAAACTAAATAAATGTTTAAAATGTGACATAAACTTAATATGTTTCACTATACAGACAAATTACTACCTAAATTTTTATACTAATTCTTAAATAAAAATATTTTTTAACATTAATTTAAAATTGGGAAATATATAAATCTTTTGTTCAGAACTATGTATTTTTATAGAAATTTTAGTTCTTGTAAAATTTTCATGAAAAAGTTAAAATAAATTTAAAATAATTAAAATACACTAACTACATAATATTTTTTATACTTATCTACAAAATATTTTTTTCCGAACAGAATGTAACAATGAAGTAAAAGTACTATAATAGGAATTAAAGGTGATTAAAGTAGTAAATTCCTTTATTTAATACTTTCTGAGTGTCCCCATATACCCAAGCGAGAACATTAGGAAAAACTTTAGGAAAAACCACAGGATTTTTTAATTACTTTTTACTTTGATATGCTCCTAACACATGTATATAATAATGTTGAATTTTTGGCACAAAATTTTTCTCTGGTCTCTAGAGGATATTTATTTTCGAGATGTTGGCGCTGTCAGCCTATGCGACTCTTACAGTTCCATTTAACACAGGGCTCGCGGCCTAAAAGGTCGCGAGCTATTTAAAAAGTGGAAAAGCGGCAATTAGGATGGGGATGATGATGATGATGGTTTATGAATTGGTATTGTTACCAATCATCATGTCCCCTCTGTTGAGGTTTATTGAGGTATCTAACCACTGTCCGAGTGAGGATGTGCGTTCCCCCGCCTCTGACTGCTTAGCTCGTGTCAGTCGATGTTCTGGGCGGTGAGAACCGCCCAGGTACGCGGGTGTACGGTGTGTACGCGGTGTGTGCTGGAACGCGTCGTGCCCGCCTACGGGTG
Source organism: Parnassius orleans (assembly GCA_029286625.1). NCBI lineage: Eukaryota > Metazoa > Arthropoda > Insecta > Lepidoptera > Papilionidae > Parnassius > Parnassius orleans. The sequence goes on from JAGSMP010000093.1 coordinate 519,669, forward strand.
CGACGCACCCCATCGTTATCCTATTTGTGCTTGTCCCATTTGGTGTGGGTGTAGTGTCAGTGTATGATATGCGTGTGAAGGTTGGGTCGACGGGATCGAGCGAGCGTGGTTGTTCTATTAGTACGGGGAAATATATCTTAGGCTCAAATAATAAAGGTTAAGCTATATGGAATGTCATAAAAACAAATATAACTAATAGAAGAACTAGTAGAGCAATAGACCCCATAACTCACAATGGAAGAACCCTGGTAGAAGGATGTGACATTGCAAATGGGTTTAATAATTTTTTCATAGATTCGACAAATAAAGACAAACTTAATATGTTGAATAATTGTATGTGTAAACAATTCTGTAACTCTACTATATTCTTACGACTCCTGATAAAGTTAATCAAATTATAATATCACTTCAAAACACTAATTCGGTGGGGTATGATGAGTTACCGACAAAAATATTAAAACTAAGTTCTATAAATATAACACCCATACTTAGTCATATTATAAACTTATCTTTTGCCAAAGGAATTTTTCCTGCAGATATCAAGTATTCAATTCTAAAACCCATCTTCAAAAAGGGCGATACTAAATATAGTAATAATTACAGACCTGTTGCAATAGTACCCATTTTATCAAAAGTTTTTGAAAAAGCAATACTAAAGAGACTTAATAATTTTATGGAAAATTTTAACATTATTAATAACGCACAAAATGGTTTTGTAAGAAATAAATCCACAACATTAGCGACCTTCCAACTTGTTAATTTTATTATAGAATGAATTAATGACGGTGCACCGGTAATAGTTCTTTTTTTGGATATGAGTAAAGCATTTGACTTTGTTCATCACGGAATACTTCTCAATAAACTCGAAAGATACGGAATACGTGGGAAAGCAAATGAATGGTTTAAAAGTTACCTAGGTCAAAGACAACAATGCACCGAAATAACAAAGTTCAAAAACCTTAAAAACGTGGTCTGAATATAGGTTAAACAAATATGGTGTACCGCAAGGAAGTATTCTGGGTCCTCTACTCTTTCTAATATATATTAATGAGCTACCAACAACAACTCCTCATAAAACGATTCTTTTCGCTGATGACGCAAAAATTTCTTAAATGTACGAAAAAAGGCTTTTTGAATTTGATATCAATGGAACACTAAAAAATATAATTGATTGGTTGAATTCTCACAACATGACAGTAAATATAAATAAAATTAAAATAATGCAATTTCACACGATTAGGAGTAAGTAAATTAATTTAAATATTAATTATAATAAAAAAGTGCTACAAAAAGTTGGTTATTATAAGTTTCTTGGTATCCATATCTACTATCCATATCCATACTAATATTATAAATGCGAAAGTGTGTTTGTTTGTTTGTTTGTTTGTCCTTCTTTCACGTCGCAACAAAGCGTCGGCATGGCATGATTTTTTGTATGGGGATAGTTCGGTGGCTGTAGAGTGACATAGGCTACTTTTTTCCGCGGAAAAACATCTCATTCCCGTGGGAAAATCGAATATGTTGCACAAGTTTGTCCTTCTTTCACGTCGCAACAGAGCGTCCGCATGGCATGATTATTTATATGGGGATAGTTCGGTGGCTGTAGAGTGACATAGGCTACTTTTTCAGCGGAAAAACATATCATTCCGTGGGAAAATCGAATATGTTGCAAAATTAAATTCAGCTAGGTGGCGCCACCGTGATTCTACAAGACGGACGACGGTACGATGGACGAACACAGAAGGTCAGAATATCTGGATTATTATATCTTTTACCAAAATTAAGATAAAAATGTATGGATCTGTATTTTCCACGCAGGACCGGCAAGAGAGCGATAAAAACATAAAATTCACCAGCTGATTTTCTTCAAACGTTTTGGTGCATCGTAATTCACAGAATAAGCGATAACCTCGCAGACGATATTAAGTAATCCGTTGATGCTCTGCCTACCCGCAAGGGTTACAGGCGTGATTATAAGTATGGATCAGAAATACTATCACCACCTGTCACGCTTTCACCCTTAACTATTACTTAACAATGGTAGAAACAGTTCTTAGTAAGCCTTATTAATAAGCCTTAGTAATATTTATTGAACGGAAATGAATACAGTTCTTATATGTGGTTATGAATGAATCGGTATTACAATAAGAAAAATTGTGCAAAATTATAAGAAAAATATTTTTGAGAGTTCTTATTAACTAACGTATACATAGCTTAAATTGATTCCGCTAGATGTCGTTACTAGGTTTTAAAACGCGGTAACGAAATGTTTCTGACATGTACTTAACTCCCGCCGTTGAGCCGCGCGTCAACTTATAGTGCTTACGGTACCTATACGCTTAAATTGTTTCTATTTCGTAGCTTATTCGACTAGCTGCTTTCGATTTCGGTTGTTTGTTATTTGCTTTGTGATTTGGTTAAGGTTGAATGGATTTATATTGGCTTTCATTTTCAATTTGTGTATTTTCTTGGATCGGTTTTGTTGATTTGGTTGGTATTCCTTTATACATATTTAGACTCTGGCTTTGATTTTGGATTTTGTTTATTTAGAATCGTGAATTGGTTTTCGTTGTTTTAGGTTGTTTAACAATATTTCAAAGGAATATTATTAGTATAGATAGTGTATACGGTACCTATACACTTACTTCTTTTTTCGTTGGTTATATTTATATTGACTACTGCTTTCGATTTCGGTTTTCTGCGATTTGTTTTGTGATTTGGTTTAAGTTGATTCGATTTTTTTTGGCTATCGTTTTCGGATTCGTGTTGTGTCTTGAATTGGTTTTGTTGTTTTGATTTTAAAAAATATTTAAAAGGAATATTTATTCCTTTTAGATATTTTGGATTTGCTTTTAAAAAAAATATTTAAAAGGAAATTTAATTCCTTTTAGGTATTTTAACGTTTTTTTATAAATAGGTTTTTTCTTACTTCATAATGCCTCGCAAACGTAAGTCCAGCCAACCAGCGAAAAGATTAGCTCGATCGCTAGAATCTTTAGAAGATGCTGAACTGAGAAGGCAAGAACAAGCAGAGCGTCAGGCTGCTTTTAAAGCATCTGAGACACCTTCTCAACGTCAGCAAAGGCGTCTTGAACAGACAGAGCGTCAGGCTGCTATAAGAGCTTCCGAAACACCTGCTCAAAGTCAGCAAAGGCTATTCGAACAAGCGGAACGTCAGGCCGCCTTAAGAGCCGCGGAAACACCTGATGAAACTCAACACAGACTCATTGAGCAAGCTGAACGTCAATCTACTATAAGGGCATCTGAAACACCAGAACAGACACAGGCGCGAAGAGATGCAAATGCACAGCTCCAAGCTGAACGTCGACAAAATTTTCAAAGAAACAATTGGTCGGTTTTTAATGACGCAGCATTCAATTATGATCCGTTGATTGATTATAAAAATCATAGGTTAGTTGTTATCGGACTGATGGACAAGGCGTGTCGATTTTGCAGCGCTTTAAAATGGAAAGATGAGACCGCAGGCATGTGCTGTTCCAATGGCAAAGTGTCTCTTCCGTTACTTGGGGAACCAGAAGAACCTTTGAAAACTCTCTTTTTATATGATGCTAATGAGTCACGGCGCTTTTTAAACAGGATCCGGAAATATAACTCATGCTTTCAAATGACGTCCTTCGGAGTTGACCGGGAAATAATAGTGCCGGGATTTTCGCCTACATTTACGGTGCAAGGGCAAATTTGTCATAGAATAGGTTCACTTTTTCCAGCTGAAAACGAACAGCATAAATTTTTACAATTATATTTTATGGGTGACGAAGAAATTGAAGTAGACCGTCGCTGCCAATTTATCCAGGGAGTTGAGAGAGACACAGTGTTCAAAATTCAAAGATTCTTGCATGAACGTAACATTTTAGTCAAAACATTTAAAACTGCTTTAGAAAACCTACCTGAAGAGGATTATAAAGTCGTCATTCACGCAGATCGGACCCCTCGAGGAGAGCATGAAAGGCGCTACAATGCACCTTTGATAAACGAAATAGCAGCCGTAATTAGTGGTGATCAATTTTATTCACGAGACATTGTCTTGCGAGCACGTGATGATACGTTGCAACGGGTAGCCGATACACACAAGTTTTATGACGCTCTGCAATACCCATTGATTTATTGCAAAGGACAAGAGGGTTATCATTATCAAATTCCACTCATTATCCCGGTCACAAAGGAGCCTGCTCCGAACAAAAAAGTATCATGTATGGATTTTTATGCGTATCATATGATGTTGCGAGAAAATGATTTTAACCTCTTAGCCCGGTGTAGACAATTATTTCATCAATTTTTGGTAGACATGTATGTGAAGGTAGAAAGTGAACGTCTCCGTTATATATCTTTAAATCAAAAAAAGCTGCGAGTTGAGAATTATATACATTTACAAGATGCAGTTTCTAGCGACGCCAATGTAAACCCCAGAGATTTAGGTAAAATGGTAATTCTGCCCTCATCATTCGTTAACAGTTCCCGCTACCCACATGAGTACACACAAGACGCAATCGCCTATGTACGAACTTACGGAAGACCTGATCTTTTGTTACTTTTACTTGCAATCCCACATGGAAAGAAATAACCGAGGAGCTAATGCCGCGCCAAAAAAGTACTGACAGACACGCTTTAGTTGCTAGAGTATTTAGATTAAAAGTACAAAAATTAATGTATGTAATTAACAAAGGGAAAATTTTCGGAGAGGTGCAGTGCTTCATGTATTTAATTGAATGGCAAAAAAGAGGATTACCGCATGCCCACATTCTAATATGGCTTAAAGAGAAGTTGCGGCCCAGCCAAATAGACGACATAATAAGCGCCGAGATTCCGGATCCTGAGCAAGATAAAGAATTGTATGATACCATCGTCCGAAATATGATTCACGGTCCATGTGGAGCACGAAATTCAATATCGCTATGTATGAAAGAAGGAAAATGTACAAAGAAATTCCCTAAACAGCTATTAAAAGAAACAGTGCACAATGACAATGGCTACCCTTTATACAGACGCAGAGCTCCCGAAGATGGTGGCAGGAAAGTTACAATCAAATCTTGCTCTGAAGCGTTCGAAACCTTAGATAACAGCTGGATTGTCCCGTATTCGCTCATTCTATGTAAAATGTTTAATGCCCACATTAATGTAGAAGCATGTAGCTCTGTCCGCGCAATTAAGTATATCTGTAAGTACATAAATAAAGGAAGCGACCAAGCAATATTTAATCTCAGGAGTGAAGGTGAGGCAAATCCCGTTAATGAAGTACAGACCTTTCAAGCAGGGCGTTATGTCAGCAGTAACGAGGCAGCGTGACGTCTCCTTGGCTTCCCTTTACACGAAAGGCACCCAACAGTTACTCACCTTGCTGTGCACTTAGAAAATGGAGAGCGTGTATATTTCACCGAAAGAAATTTCCAAGAAAGAATTGCATCACCGCCAAAAACTACACTAACAGCCTTCTTTCAACTTTGTCAAACCGACCCCTTTGCAAAAACGTTGTTATATTCTGAAGTCCCTATCTATATAGCTATTATACTTGGAACACATCTAGGAAGGAGTGGAAATGCCGTATTCAAGGCGCGCCTGTTGCAAATTGGCCCGGTGTAAAGTCATCAGATGCCCTTGGTCGTGTGTATACCGTCCATGTAACTAATTTTGAATGTTTCTGTTTACGATTGCTGCTGCACCATGTTCGGGATCCTACAGGATATAAAGACCTTAAAACTGTCAACGGTCAGGAATGTGCAACTTATAGAGAAGCATGTGAAGCTCTGCATCTTTTAGAAAACGATAATCACTGGGATGAAACCATGGAGGAAGCTGTGCAGTGCCAGTCACCAGCCAAAATTAGGGATCTTTATGCAACTCTCATATCATCTTGCGGGCTATCTAATGCACATAAATTGTGGGACAAATATAAAGAGTACATGGCGGAAGATATTTTGCGAAGGTTACAGCAGACACACGCGAACATGACATACAATGAACACATTTATAATGAAGCACTTGGAAAAATTGAAGATAAAGTAATGGCAATGGTAGGCAAAAAATTAAGCGACTTTGGAATGATAAGCCCTTAGCGAACAACCGAAAATGAACTAAGTGATGAAATTATACGTGAAACAAACTACGATATACCAGCTTTGCAGCAGCAAGTAGCCGAATTTGTACCCCGCTTGCTTCCCGAACAAAAACGAGTTTTTGACAAATTATTAGGACAAATTGAATCTGGAAATGGTGCACTTTTCTTTTTAGATGCCCCTGGAGGAACTGGGAAGACATTTTTGTTTAATTTATTATTAGCGCAAGTACGGAAAGATAAAAACATTGCTGTGGCTGTAGCTTCCTCCGGTATAGCCACCACGCTGCTAAGCGGGGGCCGCACTGCACATTCTGTTTTAAAACTCCCTCTAAATCTAGGCCAGGAAGAATCGCCAATCTGCAACTTTAGCAAAAATAGTGCACGAGGTATAATGCTACGACAATGCAAACTTTTAGTGTGGGACGAAAGTACAATATCGCATAAAAAAGCTGTAGAAGCACTAAATCGAACGCTCCAGGATTTGCGCAGCAATACCGATGTAATGGGAGGAATGGTGGTTTTACTGGCTGGTGACTTTCGCCAAACTTTACCTGTCATTCAAAAGGGCACACCTGCAGATGAAATTAAAGCATGCCTCAAGTCGTCTATTTTATGGAACAAGGTGACAAAATTCAGTTTAACTACGAATATGAGAGTGCATTTGTATAATGATATCAATGCTGGAAACTATGCTGACACACTATTAAAATTGGCGATGGGCGGTTGGAAACGGATGCTGAGGGCTGCGTTAAATTGACGAGAGATTTTGTAATTTAGTACAGAGTCATTCCGAATTAATTGCGAGCGTTTATTCAGATTTAACGAACAACATGCATAAAGACAAATGGTTATGTGAAAGGGCGATTCTTGCACCAAAAAATGAGAACGTTAACAAAATAAATTCAGATATATTAAGCGAAGTAGCAGGAGAAATAACAGAGTATTTGTCAGTAGACACAGTTATGGACACAGAACAGAGCACTTCATATCCTGTAGAGTTTCTAAATTCTCTAGAGTTGTCAGGTGTGCCCTCACATAAGCTTCCATTAAAATTAGGCGTCCCAGTCATGCTAATGCGAAATTTAGATGCTCCTCGGTTATGTAACGGACAAGGCTGCGTGTGACACATCTTGGACGGAACATAATCAGTGCTACAATTTTGACAGGCATAGGAAAAGGTGAAAATGTTATTATACCACGGATCCCTATAATTCCACAGATCTTCCTTTTCAATTCAAAGGTTGCAGTTCCTATTAAGCTCAGTTTTGCAATGACCATTAATAAAGCGCAAGGGCAAACGTTACAGGTAGCGGGGTCAACTTAGAAAACCGTGCTTCTCTCATGGTCAGCTGTATGTAGCATGTTCGCGTGTGTCAAATGCCCAGAATCTCCACATTCTTTCCCCGAATGGAAAACATATAACATTGTGTACAGTAGCGTCTTAAAATAGTGTTCAGTTAGTTTTTTCCAAAATTCCCACAATCAATTAATCAGAATTCCACAGATCTTCCCTTTCAATTCAAAATTTCCTATTTATCTCAGTTTCTTTTCAATTCCAAATGCTGCACCTCTGACGGACCTATTAAGCTCAGTTTCCTTTCAACTCAAAAGGCTGCATCTCTGACGGATCTTTTATTTGGCTCAGTTTCCTTTCAATTCAAAATTTCCTATTTATCTCAGTTTCTTTTCAATTCCAAATGCTGCACCTCTGACGGACCTATTAAGCTCAGTTTCCTTTCAACTCAAAAGGCTGCATCTCTGACGGATCTTTTATTTGGCTCAGTTTCCTTTCAATTCAGAAAACTGCATCTCTGACGAATCAATTTAGCTCATTTTCTTTTCAAAAGTCTGCATCCCTGACGGATAATAATTATGCTCAGTTTCCTTTAATTAAAAAAATATCCCATTTCCATTTGGAATAAACAGGTTATTTTCATGCTTTCCTATAGGCTGACGAATCAATTTTGCTCAGTTTCCTTTTAATGGCTGCATCTCTGACAAATCTATAAAACTCAGTTTTCTTTCAATTCAAAAAGCAATGGATAGTTCATTTCCCAGTGACCATGCGGGCGAAGCCGCGGGTAACAGCTAGTTGACAATAATTGTAATTGGAAAATGCATGTTCAATCGATATGTGATAAATTAAACAGATTTGTATTTGCGCTTCGCCGACTTAGAGAGATAATATCTGCCAAAGCAGCGTTAAACGCCTATTATGGCTATGTCTCATCTATATTGCAGTACGACTTCTGATATGGGGAAACTGTTCTGAAATAGAACGCGTATTTAGCATCCAAAAAAAATGCATTCGAGCAATCTGTGGAACACATTCCATGGCATCGTGCAAGCCATTATTTAAAGAAATGAAAGTGCTACCACTCGCATGTATGTATATAAAACAAGTCGCGATTTTTATCAAGCAGTTCCCTGAATACTTCCCAAGTAATAATTTTTTAAGAGATAGAAGTTTAAGAGAAAAATCTAATAACAGAATATACCTTCCAAAAGGAGAACGGCAGATTCTGTACCGCATACTTTTTCTGTTGTTTTGTTATAGAATTTGTACCACATATTAAGGCAACTAAGCCATTTATTTTTATGTTAGTGTTCTATTTTTAGAACTCCGGATTAATTAATAATATCAATAAAAAGATTTTAATAAATAAACGTAATATAAGCGTAAACTAAACGCATTTATGTTTTTAGAAGTTGCCATATGTAAAATAACACAAATAGCGAAATGATAATTATTTATTTAGAAATAGAAATAACACTAGTGTGTCTGGTCACGACCTAGCGATAATTTAAGGTTACAAAATATACCTAACTTTATCGACGAAAACACCCATATATGGGGGTCTACCCCCCTCCTGTCGGAATGGCCGCCATTTAATTTTTTTTTATTCTTGTAGATACCTCTGCCAAAAGATGCAGATTTCTCTGGACAGAAAGGTCCTACAGATTTAAAAAAATGTTATTTAAAAGGTAAAAATAGCATCTATCAAATAAAATAAACATCATGGAAAGTTTTCCTACAAAATATCTTAAAACATTTACAATGCTAATTTAAGTAAAAAAAATTGACTATTTTTTTATTTTTCTTAACATACTTCAAAAACTAGCACATTGATACTAAATTTTTTAATACTGTCCTAATACTTAAGGATATTACTTTCAAATTGACATTAAAATTATTGTTCTTAATTGCATAAATCGAGAGTTAGGGCTGTTTGAATACGACCCTTTTGCGAGGGTTATGTATGTAGAGCCTCATATAAAAGCTATTAATTTTCGATAATGGATTAAATAAAAATACACTATAACTTTTAAGAAACTTTTAATGGCATTAAGTATTATTATTAATTTAATAATTGTTCAAAATGTCCACCTCTATTCTGTAGACAGGCCACTGACCTTACAGCCATTTGTTGTGTGGCCCTTGATATTAAGACTATGTCGGATCTTATGTCATCCGCAATCGTCATTATTTTGTCGAGCAGTTCTTGTCTGCTATTTGGGACTGTAGCATAAACCCTTTGCTTCATCCATCCCCATAAAAAATAATCCAGAGGTGTTAATCCGGAGAGCGAGGTGGCCAAGCTACCGTTCCACCACGTCCTATCCATGGTGAATAATTTTCATTAAGAAAAGCTCTCACAGAACGTGCGTAGTGAGGTGGTGCACCGTCCAACTGTAGCCACATGCGCCTTCGGTTGATCACTGGTAATTCCTCCATGATTTCTCTAAATGTGTTCCTTAGAAAATCTAAAAATCTTGGGCCATTCATTGTATTTGGTAATTCAATTGGTCCAATTAATTTGTCGTCAATCATAGCCGCCCACACATTTACTGAAAATTCATGTTGAAATTTACTTGGCCTTACTGCATTTGGATTTTCTTGCATCCATAAATGCTGGTTTCTATGGTTTATAATACCAGCTCTTTTAAAAGTCGCCTCATCGGTCCACATGATTTTTTTACAAAATGTCGGTTGACGTCGCACACAACCGTTGAACCACGAGCAAAAAGTGGCTCGCACAGCATAGTCTGGCTCTCGAATATCTTGCACGCGACGAAAATGGTACGGATGCATGCCTTCGCGTTTTAAAATTTTCCACACAACCCATTTTGACAAATGCAGCATCATTGCTATTCACTTTACACTGAGCCTGGGATCTCGGTAAATAAGTTGAAGAACTTCTTCTTCTGCTTGCACTGACACTATGCGGGTGCGTTCATTTGGCGGCAATCTTAAATGAATGTCAACAAAAGTTTGTCGACTGGGTGTAGGCCGGTCGGAATACCTCTGATGATACATTCGTACGGCGGCAGCAGCACTTCCATTACATCTGCCATATACGAAATGCATGTCAGCTATGTGATGAGACGAATAGTTTGACATGTTTTTATCCGAAAAGTACGTAGTCACTGCAAACTACAACAAACTCAGCAGAATATCTCGGTGAAGGAATAGCTCACAAAACGGAACGGAATAGTAGCGATCGCAACGCAGAGCGGAGGACAACTGATCTAACAAACATTTATCTTCGTTACCTGCGCTGGTCAAACATGATTTTTTGTCCTACTTATTCACCGCCCTAACAATAATACAAATCATTTTCCGTCCTTGTCACATAAACCCTATTCAATGTAGCAGGTAGCTCTACATGGGCTTGGGACCGTCGCAGAAGAGTCATATTCAAACAGTCCTAACTCTCGAGTTATGCAATTAAGAACAATAATTTTAATGTCAATTTGAAAGTAATATCCTTAAGTATTAGGACAGTATTAAAAAATTTAGTATCAATGTGCTAGTTTTTGAAGTATGTTAAGAAAAATAAAAAATAGTCAATTTTTTACTTAAATTAGCATTGTAAATGTTTTAAGATATTTTGTAGGAAAACTTTCCATGATGTTTATTTTATTTGATAGATGCTATTTTTACCTTTTAAATAACATTTTTTTTACATCTGTAGGACCTTTCTGTCCAGAGAAATCTGCATCTTTTGGCAGAGGTATCTACAAGAATAAAAAAAAAATTAAATGGCGGCCATTCCGACAGGAGGGGGGTAGACCCCCATATATGGGTGTTTTCGTCGATGAAATTAGGTATATTTTGTAACCTTAAATTATCGCTAGGTCGTGACCAGACACACCAATTATTTATTGACAGGTAAAGATTGTCTGTCTTTCAGTTGAGTTCAGTTTTCAGTTCTTTGCTGTTGTTTTGGATTGTAGTTTGTGACTGCATCTGAGCAATTTAGTGAATTATCTGGCCGTTTTTACGTTGAGTTGAGCATCTGCTCCTCCGTTCTCTATCTCTTGATAGTAGTTTCGCGAAAGGACGCTTTATTAACTGTGCTGTGTTTGTGTGTACGTGCTTTAATTAAAATGTCGAGTTTTAAATGTGTTAATTGCAACGTTCGCTTGTCCCAAATAAGAAGACACGTTTTATCAGATGAGAGTGAAGATGTCGTCAATACTATTCGAGTGTGGACATATCCTAGAGATGTAAGTCGTTTACGAATAATATTCTGCATATGATTGGGCTAGTGTCGAACTCTGTGATAAGTTTTACGTGTTGAAAAGTAGTCCTGATCATTTAAACCACACCATACCACACTAAAATATGTATATAACATACTAAAAACTAAAAAACACCGTATGTGTATGTATAATATACAAATTGTTATTTAAATGTATCATACTTGGTTCGCCTAAGAGTGTTAGAATAGGTATTAATCTGATAGTATGACCGCTGAAAAGGAGAGAAAAGTATATATTGTTTAACTGTACTCCAAATCACTTCATTATTTCCAGATAACACCTGCTGACCATGTTTGTCATCCATGCTGGCAGCTAGGTACTCATCCACATTCATCAGATAATATGCCGAGAAGACGAGTTGGCCATCAATGTGTATGTGTTGTATGCGGACGATCTATACTAAGAGTTAGTCGACGCAGGATTTTGATTGAAGGGGCAAATGATGAAGAACAAAGAATGGCTAATAAAGTTTCTACTTGGATCCAACCACGAGAGGTATATCTACTATAACTATTATTAATTATTTTTATTTGATTTAAACTAAGAAATAAAATAATATTAATTACTTCCCACCATTACCATGCACGTTTGAATGCAAGCTTTTCCTTATTTATATTTTTTTTAGCTTCGTTCTGAAGATGAAGCTTGTGTGCCATGTTGGCTAAGAGCTAGAAGAACTAGGATTGCTCCACTAGTTGAAGACATTCAACCTCCTTCACCTGATCATGTGGATGTTGATCATTCTGTTTTAATGTGTGCTATATGTGGTCAAAGTCTGTCCACCACAACATCAGATGAAGAGTGGAATCCCGACAACATTGCCCGTTTGTTGGAGCACCAGCAGGTATATTTGAGATAATATATTTACAGTAACTAACTTATAAACACATTGCCATGCAAAGAGCATTACTCTTAAATGTTGCTAACCTTGGGACACTCATGAGGTTGGCTCTACTAACAACAAAGAGCCCTTCTCTTCTACTCCAATGAGCAATAAACTTATTCACTCATAGAAACAATACATAGCTATTTGGTAAAGGTTTTCTGTAAGGTGAAGGAAACCAAATATGGTATCTCAAGAACCATTCTCCAGCTTGGGTTGCTCAAATTCAATCAGGAATCTCGCTGTCTCCTACCTTTTCTTTGTTTGTGTTTCTTTTATGTTTGAACATTTTGGGAACAACTTATGTCAATCGAACTTATTGTTTAATTTGTATTTCATTAATGCTATTTCTATATCTATTGCCATCTCATGAAATGAATTATTTACAGATGTCATCCATGAATGAAGTTTGTGGAGTTTGCTGGGACCAAGCCGAGATTTGAGCTTACATGTTCCAGAAGGACCACAAGAGAGACCCCAGCTGATTGTGTTGCCCAATATAAGAAGAGCGGCTGAAACACCAAGGCATTGCATTTTCAAGAATGCATGGAACCAGAGCGAAATGTTTTGTCCGAAGAAACCAGACGAGAAATATTAATTAGGTATCAATATTTTATACCAAGAGGTGCTCGTATTTGTTCTCTGCATAGACAGGAGGCAAATTACGAAAATCTCTATACTGCTGAGTACAGCCTTAATAACTTTACTTCCATACAAATAGAAGAGATAATTTTTATATTAATGGAAGGACTTCGTAACATTACTTATGAGAATATTCAAAACTACCCTGATAACCAAGTCCAGTACTTTATAGGCATAAATAAACATGAACATCAACAAATATTAGAAGCAACGCCTAGGCTTAAGAATATGCATCGGGGTAGTCTTGCACTAGCAGCCTTATTGTGCAAGTTAAGGACTGGAGATTCAGGAGACAGACTGTCGTGCTTATTTCAAGTACCAAGAAGGACCCTAGAAACATTAATGTCTGTAGCAAGAAATATCTTGTTAACAGACTATGTTCCACAATTTCTTGGATTTTCTAATTTAAGACGGGAGCAGGTGGCAGCAAAAAATACCTACATTGCCAATCACATTTTTGGTGAGCCTGATGCACCAGCTGAACAAAAACCTGCAATTACAATAGCTGATGCAACATATATATATACACAAAAAGGCAGTAATTACTTGTTCCAAAAGGACACATATTCCCTACATAAATATAGGAATTTATTAAAGCCATTTGTCCTCTGTGCCTCTGATGGATATATCATAGAAGTACGCGGACCATATAGTGCCACTACAAATGATGCAACCATAATGAATGACTTATTAAACGAAACAGAATTCAATGATTTTTATAGAGAAAATGATGTTTTTATTCTAGATAGAGGTTTTCGTGACTGCATGGATAGTCTGCATGAGAAAGGATACATAGGTCATATGCCTGAAACTAAAGAAGACGGTCAATCACAGCTATCCACTCTTGAAGCCAACAGATCACGCTGTGTAACTATAAACAGGTGGGTAGTAGAAGCTGTGAATGGCCGTTTTAAGAGAGACTTCAAATTATTCCGCCATGAATATTTTAACCGTGGTTGTCGCAATCTTATGACAGATTTTAAAATAGCAGCTGCTCTGTTGAATGCGTTTACTCCGCCATTCACAGAAAATATACATGCAGAGCAGTTTGTTTCAATTATATATGAGTGCCTGTTTTTAACCAACACTATAGCCGAGTTGGTTAGGGAACATAATTTAAACAGGCGCGGTTCCTGGTTTGTACCCATAGATGCGACAACCCTATCTTTTCCGCGGCTATCCATGGAGGAATTGATACTGTTTGCATGTGGTGTATACCAAATTCGCCAGGCCCGTTCATATGTGGGTGAGCATTTTCACTTTCATGGAATATATACATTAGAGGTATCCCGAGAGAGAATACATGGTTTAGAGGGAATAAACCCAATGTTGCTTCGTGCTAAAATAAAGTCCCGCCATTCTTCTGCTAAAACTTATTTTGTGTTTATAGTTGCAGAAACAAACATGAATGGTCGGGACGCAATCAAAAGTTATTGCTGTAACTGCATTGTCGGTTTAAAAACAGTGGGATGCTGCTCTCATGTGATGAGCATTATTTGGTACCTAAGCTATGCTCGCCATGAGGGTATTACCCGACCTGCCCCCTTCTTAGATGACGTAATATTAAGAATTGAATAATTATAAGTACAATAAAATAAATGTACTTATAGAAACAAAGTATTGTTTTACTTACCTACACTCAAAACCCCATCAGAACTTCATCATTATCAAACTGTTGCAGTCCGCTGCTTGATATAGGTATCTCCTCATGCACCCCGCTAAGTAGGTACGATCCTTATCTCAATCTACCTACTTAATGGTAAGTAAAACACTACAAAGATAGCGACAAGCAATCTAGAACATTTACTTTATCACCAAAACAATGTTTATGTGCATATATGTAACAATCTACATTGGTACACTAGTACATAACCTTAAAAAATAAAACTGGTTATAACTTTTAAGTCCCAAGTTTTAAAAATCTAAGAATATAAATAGGGCTTGTCTATCCTACTAACTGCCAATTAAAACAAAAAATATCCCAAAACACGAAATTTTTTAGCGGTACGAAATTCCCATACAAGCCTGCCGTTCTCCTTTAAATTGATGTTCTTTCAAAAAAATTCGTACATAAGGGCGATTAAAATCTTTAATTCTTTACCCGACGAGTTTAAAAATTTCTCAATGACAAAGTTAAAAAACAAACTTCATGAATGGCTCTTACTTAATTGTTTTTATACCGTTAATAAGTATCTTGATCATAAAAACCAAAACAAATTAAATATTTAAATATCTGTGTCTAAATTGCTTGAATTTTTTGCTGTGAGTAAATAAAATAAGACTTCAATAAAATAAATATTAGTTGGTTATTTTTACTACTTTAGCGTATAAACATTTATATTTTGACATTTTTGTAAACGATTGTGGGACATTGTTTTCGTAATTATTCTTTTGACATTTATTTTATTATTAATTGGACATTTTTATTGTAAAGAAAATGTATTATAATAACTTATAACTATTTAGTACAAATTTGCTCGCCTCGATAAGGCAGAATGTATCGGAACTTTTATGTTTTAATAATACATATAATACATACATAAACACTCACGCCTGTCACCCAGAGGGGTAGGCAGAGACTACGGACTTCCACTTGGCACGATCCTGGCACACCTCTCTCGCCTCCTTTACATCCATATATCTACGCATACACGCTCGTCGGTTAAGGGTACTCCTAATCTGGCCCATTTCCAATATATCGCCAATTTGGTCGATAAACCTTCGTCTAGGGCGTCCCTTTCCGACTCTGCCGTTCACTTCTGCAGCATAAATTTGCTTTGTCACTCTTTCTTCGTTCATTCTTTCTACATGACCAAACCACCGAAGCATTCCTTTCTTAAACCTGGTCACAACGTCATCTTGCAAACCACACTTTTCTCTTATCACACTATTTCTCACCCTGTCATTCAGATTCAGCCCTAGCATACTCCTTAATGACCGCATTTCTACAGCATTTATTCTACTCTCATGCTTCTTCTGCAAGACCCAACTTTCACTACCATACATTAAAGTAGGGACTAACACAGCATTGTGAATTGCCAAACGTGCCTTTTTTGACACATTCTGACTATTCACAATAGCGTGTAGAGCCCCATTCACTCTATTTCCTGCGTTCACTCGTCGTTCTATATCCTTATCATATCTACCATCCCTACTAAATAAACATCCCAAATATACAAACTCATCCACTTGCTCAATCAACTCCCCTTCTATTCTTATTTCACATAACGTTTTACTTTCTTCTCTTTCAAAAACCATCACTTTCGTCTTACTTGCGTTCACTTTCATACTTCTTTCTTTTAATGATCGGTTCATTAAAGTAACCATCATTTGCAACTCGGCCGCCGACGATGCAAATATGACTTGATCATCGGCGTACAAAAGGCATTTGACGGTTAACTCACCCATTCTCAACCCACATTCTTCAACTTTCAAAGTTTGCAAACAACTGTCCATAAATAGGTTAAACAGCCAGGGAAGCTACAGCCCTGTCTGACACCTTTAGGATGCCAAACCAGTCCGAGTAGACCCCGTTGATCCTGACACAAGCACTAGAGTCCCTATAAAGAGACTTCAATGCCTGTATCAAACAAGCGCTCAAACCAAATGAGTTAAGTGTTTGCCATAACACATTCCTGTCCACTCTGTCATAAGCCTTTTCAAGTCCATGAAAGCACAAAAACTTTCTGGTTTTGGCCAAAACTTCTCCGCATCATGCGCATGGAAAATACTTGATCCGTACACCCCATTCCTTTCTAAATCCAGCTTGCATCCCAAATTTTTCCATCAGTTTCTTCCATAACTCTTTCAATTAACACCTTAGCATACAGTTTACCCACAATGTTAAGCAAGCTGATACCACGGTAGTTTTTACAGTCCTGCTGTGACCCTTTTCCTTTATATATTGGGACTATAACGGCTTTGCACCAGTCTTCCGGTACCCGCTTCAGTTCCCAACATAAATTAAACAAGGTTTACAGCAGGCCTGCCACCACTCCCTCTCCAGCCCTTAGAATTTCGAGTGATACTCTATCATATCCGGCTGCCTTACCTGCTTTCATGCTTTTCATTGCTTTCATTATTTCATCTACACTAATCTCCCTACCTCTCTCCACTTCTTTCGGAATTTCTTTTTCACTTAATTCAGACGACCCTTCACTCATAAACACGCTTTCAAAGTATTCCTTCCATCTCTTTAAATTCGAAACTTCATCATTCAGCATACAGCCATTCTCGTCTCGTATAGCATTCATTCTAGGCTGTTTTGAATTTCCCCTAGCAGTTCTTACGAGTTTCCAGAACATTTTAATATTTGCCTGGAAGTTATCAGATATCCTTCTATCATTCTTATCCGTTCTTTCTTGCTTTTTCCTTTCAACAACTTCTTTTACTCTCTTATTTATAAGTCTAAAGTCTGCCTTTTTTCTTTCAATCTCATCATTCATACCGCCAGAATTACCAGCTTTGGTTGCCAGTAAATCTAGCCATGCTCTCTTCTTTGCTTCAACTTCCATCCGAATCTCATCATCCCACCACAACGTATTATTTTTCCTTTCATTCGTTCTCTTACTTACACCACATACTTCGGTGGCTGCATCCACCAAAACTTTCTTAACATTATTCCATACAGTCTTCAGGTCTAAATCATTCATACATATTTCATTCAAACCATTTATATTCTCCCTCAGTCTACATTTATACTTCTCTTTCACACCTTCATCTTGTAACCTCTCTGTTCTTATACGCTGTAACGCAGTGGTAGACACAGATGTCCGATGCCGCCAACGCCTGAATAGACCATTAATTCGGCATAAGACCAGGTAATGATCCGTCCCTACGTTGGATCCCCGGTAAACTTTTGTATCTACCACTGCGCTCCGCATTCTTTCATCCACAATAATGAAATCTATTATGCTTCTATCATTACCTCTTTCCCATGTATACATGTGAATCCTCTTATGGCGAAAGAAAGTATTCGTCACAAAAAGATTCTTTTCCTCACATACGGCGAGGAGGTCTTCACCATTCTCATTTACACTTTCATCACTAAACATTCCTAATATCCTTTCATAACCAGACCTCTTCACCCCAACCCTTCCATTAAAATCTCCTAACATAATGATATTTTCATTTCCCTTACATTTCATCAACACCATCCTTACCATGTCCCAAAACTGCTCTCGGATATAAGTGGGCTTAGGCATGTCTGGGGCGTACACCCCTAGCACAAACAACTTCTTTAAGCCCACTTTCATTCGTATCCACAGCAGCCTTGGGCTTACACATTCATACTCTTTCACACAATGACCCATTCTTTCTGAAAGGATGACACCGACTCCCTGGCATGCCCGCTCGGTCTCGTCTACACCAGACCAGTAAGCGATATACATGCCATGTGCAGTGGCATCCTTTCCCTTTCGTTTTCGTCTCATTCACACATAACACATCTATTCTTCTATCATTCATCATTTCGCATATTTCATCCATCTTATCATTCATTGCTCCACATACATTCAGCGTAGCCAGACGGGCCTCCGCAATCCACTTTTCGCCCTTCCGGGAGACAGAACGTGACGGGTGGCGAACCTCGTCGCCGGTTTTACTCCCGGAGATTCTTCGCACCCCTGCCCCATTAAAGGGGCGCCGGGAACTCGGGGCCATTCCTTTAATGTGTTGGCTCATGGTGCGATCTAAGGGGGTGGTAGATTTTACGCCGCTACCATACGGCGAGGAGCCGAGTCTATCCTATCGGCTTTGTCGCTCGTTTAGCACCACCCGGGAGACACGTGTAGGGTGGGCCTAGGGTTAGGTGGTCGAAGCCTACGGACGCGAGCGACTCATCCCCCAATCCCCAAGTTTTAATAATACTTTTGTAATATCTACCTACACTCTATACTAATAAATAATTATGAATTACGTTACGCGGTCTACGGAGAGTCGGCGCGACGTTTGGTATCGGGACGTAGTTGGCTGCGTTTGCCACTACCGGGTTCGGATGGGTTTCTGCGCTATCAAAGTAGCGCTGAGACATCTCCTTGAAGTATTCGGAGATAGAGGGAAGTTGACAATCACTGTGTAAATCTGAATTCCGTTGATACCACCGTGCTCCGGTGGCTTTACGGATGAAAAAGTTTTGAACTTTCTGTAGTTCATTTAGGTGGGACCTATACGTGTGGGCGAAGGCTACACTTGCGTAAGACATGATAGGTCTAACGCAGGTTTTGTACAGGTGGAGTTTGTGTCTTAGAGACAACTTACTCTTCCTGTTAACAAGAAGTTGGAGACGGCCAATGACTGAACTGGCTCTGTTGCGTACTACACTTATGTGATTCACGAAACTCATGCGGACGTCGAACGTGACGCCCAGATATTTGGCCGTATCTTCCCAAGGGATGGGGCGGCCGTATAAAGAAATTACCTTAATTCTGGTTTTTGGTCCACAATTCTTTGGGTGTGGTTTTAGACTCCATTGAAAGTATATTGCTACGCTTTTTTCGGGATCCACTTCAATTCTTCATTGGCGGGATCATTCGCGTAAGCAATTGGTAGCTTTTTGAAGTTTTAAAGTGGGACTATTCCTATTATAACCTGATACAAAGAGAGCCCTATCGTCGGCGAAGAGAGCAGTGTTTACCACTGGGTCTTAAGGGATATCACTCGTAAAGAGCGTAATGAGAAGTGGACACGGGACGGAGCCTTGTGGGACCCCAGCCTTTAGAAGACGTTTCGAAGAACGGGCTCCCTCCACTCGATAGCGAAAAGAGCGATTCGTAATGTAGGCTCGGATGATGTGTACGAGCCTGTCGGGCACGTTTATTTAATACAGCTTGTAGAGCAAGCCGTGTTGCCAGACCTTATCAAATGCCTTTGCGACATTAAAGAAGAGGGCTCCCGTGTTTCGAGATTTTTTCTTTGTCGAATGGTGGTTAAAGCCAGACAGAATATATTCTGTTAGGCGATGAATTTGGTTAGTGCACGAGTGTTCGGCTCTAAATCTAAACTGTTTGTCAGGGAGGAGTCTGTTTATTTCAGTAAAGTGACGGATGCGCTTTAGAATGATGCGCTCGTATAATTTACCCAAAGTGTTTAGTAGACTGATGGGCCTGTAGTTGGTGGGTCGGTTGCGCGGTTTCCCCAGTTTTGGTATCCCTATTACATCTGCTTCTTTTCAGATATCCGGGAAAGAGCAGCTCGAGAGAAGCGCGTTGAAAATTCCTACGAGGAGGTAAATTAGTGGTGCCGGAAGAGATTTGATCACCTTATTGCTGATGCCGTCTGGCCCAAGGGCTAATCTATTCTTAAGGCTTTTTTTGGTTTCAGTGACTTCATCGACAGTCACAGGATCGAGTGGATCGCCCGCTGGCAGTAACGCAGACCTTCGTTCGACTTCCGCTTCTACCTCTAGTAGGTGAGCGGGATCTGTTGGTACGCTGGATGGGGTACACTGGCTCTCTAGACTGTCAGCTAGGCATTCGGCTTTTTCGAGATCGTCTAAGGCGAGATCGGGGTGGTCTACCCTCACGAGAGGTGGCATGGGAGTAGTTTGCTCTGCTTTCAGAGCTCTAGTCAGCCTCAAAAAGGCGTCTTTAAATAGTTCTATTATCGGCGTATCGCATTTATCATTTCTAAATTCATCTATGCGTTGTTTAACCTCGTTTTGTAGAGAACGTAGCCGAATTTTGTTATCTTCCGTGCGATAACGGTCATAAGATTTTAGCACGGTTTTCTTTGCTCTAATCAGTTGTTGAAGGTCTGCCGGATGCTTCGTGTACCGATCACTCGAGACACGAACCTTACGGGAGCAATCTTCGACCGCTGAAGTGAGGTGAGTCGATAGGGCGCTAATCGCCCTATTGGCTTCCTCCGGCGAGTCAATCTTGTCCGGTATGGAGTCTAAATGCTGGAAGTCCGTAGACTCGAGTTTGACCCCAAGTTTACGCCAGTCGACGATGGTTTTGGACCTCACCTGGCGACCGGCCCAGTTCTAAAACGACCGGCCTGTGGTCTGAGCATAATTTGACGAAAGTTTCGATCAAGTTAATAATAAGCCGGATGTCTTTTAGTAGTGCTATTCTAGAGGATAAGCGAGGTGTCATGTCGCGCAGCTCAGACGCTTGATATACGCGGGTGGTACCGCGGGGAACAGCTTCTTATATACTTCAGCTTCAGTATAAAGTGTTTTCTATTATCTCAGTCTCCACTGTGTGCGGTGCTTTAAAAAATGTTAAATTTAAAAATTCTTTAATAAATTTGTAATTTTTTAAGAATGAAATAATTACAAATTTATTATCAAGTAAATAAAATTAATTATATTGAATAAGATTATCATAAACAAACAATTTTTACCAAACCACGATTTCATATCTTACCGATTTATATTAAATTAGTCGTGTTTAAGCGATCTTGTGTCTATTTTACGGATCAGATCGAAATTCAATAAATTTTTGTTCGATAAAATGATTTTACATATAGAATTAAGTAGACGTTGCTATTACAAAGCAATTTTAGTCGAAAGAAAATATTCTTTTGATTTAATACAATAAAATTTAGGCTCTAAATATATAAAAATAAGGATTTTAAAATCTATTAGGTGTAAAATTTATTTTTTATCTTATATTTTATGCCGCACTTGTGGTTGAATATTATAAAATTAAATAAATCATTTGCTGTGAAATGTTTTTGTTTTATATTTCATTTCATTTAATGGTTTCACTTCTACCGCGTGTGAACTGCACATATGTTTTTTATACATACTTTACCTATCTGTTCATATAATAAGCACTCACGTCCAAACATATAGTTTGATTTAAAATTCGGCTTATTTTAAAACACAGAAGACTTGTGTATTTTTATCTTATTTCAGAGCCTAAAAATTCTTTATATCAAATTTCAACAAAATTCGGGTTTAGCCATATTAGTCTAATGAAGTCAACGCTCCGTCCTCCTCGTGCTGTAATCCAAAGCCCCGTAAACTTTCAACTCAATTCGAGTTGAATGTTTACGGGACTTTGGACAAAACGGTTTAAAGTGCCTAGAAGATTGATGAAATTCAATATACATTCAGCACACCCAAAATAAGGGCGATTCCAAGAAACACGAAAAAGAAAGTTGTCAATACTGCTAAATGAATCTACAACATTGTTTTGAATTCTATACTAGTGAAAAATAAAAATTAATTAATGTTTTTATCTCATGACGTAAGAGGCAATAGAGAAATAAAACAGGAGAGGGCAGCAGCATCTTACTGATAACAACTCAAAATAATAAAAAATCTGCGGGTGCTATGCGCTGTAATTATGGCAAATATGCTCAGACTTTTGATAGGCTGTGATAAATGATGTTAAAAGAATAAAATTGTGAATTATGACATAAAAAGACTAATGAATCTTGATAATTGGCGACATGACAAAGTAAGATAATTCGATGAGCTTGTGGAGGTCAGTGTTTCACGTTTACAAGAAAATACATTTTTTGGGATTCAAGATCAAAATTAATTAAAAAGTTCCACTGTCGATGAATATAAGACGAAGAAGATCAAAGAAGCGTACCCATATATTTGGAGAACGTTTTGCCACTAGCATACCACCAGCCCACTCAAATAAACGAATATTGCGAGGTTTTGTAAACGTGGAGCGAGTACACGCTGTTAACATCCTTTTAAATCCCTGTTTTTGCGATAGTGAAAAGATTTAGAACAACTAATAATAATGCGGTTGAAGAGACTTTAATTTTATTACTTTAATTAGTTTTTAATAATGATTCAAATCTATTTCAAAACTAAATTATTATTAACTTAATTTCTAACTACGTTTAAAACTCTGGGTTCTGGTTTGTAGTTTAAGAAATTTATTTCCCATAATAATAAAACATTAATTTGTCTGAGAAACACAAGATTGACTTAAAATAGATAAGTATGTTTACATCTGAACAACTGCTGGAGCGACATTATTTGATTATTGAGTAATCATTATTGTAAGAACATTGACAAATACATTTCAAATTCAAACTAACATAAAATAAAAATGTGGCTAAGTTGAAAACAATTACATCGACAAATTCAAAACATTGCACACTTTATAATATTATTATAACATTGAGTAGCAAATGGCTATAGTCTTTTTACATATTGACAATCGAAGCACATCTATTGCTATCGTAAATTTCTTTTATACTCTATTTTTTGATCTCATAACAATTTGTGATTTTTATTAAAATTTAAATATTTTTACGCCTACAACGGTGATTGGTGTGATTTTGATAATCTATCTATCTATCTATCTATATTATATTATACTATAATAAAACTCTAACGCGACGATTTCTGTACATTGAATATTTTTTTGAAATTTTAATTGAGGCATACTATACTTTCGATACAGATGCCAAAACGAATTTTTTTGGAAACGTTGTCTGTCTTTCTGTTGAGACACGCATAACACAAAAACCATAGAACGAATTTGGATAGGACTTTTACAATTGTGTTACGTAGGGTTCTAACCGTTAGAATAATTATATATCATCACGCTATCTATCGTAGGAGCTGGGCAATAGGCATATACTTTCCTTTAGCAGTACCAAAAAGTTTTAAAATTTACATTGTCGTGAGATGGAATAATTACATGAACCGATTTTGAAAGGTTTTTATTTATTCCTATCCGTTATTTTCTAAATATCATAGCTTTTATTTTACTGTAATATTATAAAAATTAATAACTATAATTTTACCTAGATGTCGCTTTAGGTATTTTCAAGCAAGGTGTGGTTTTATTATACGTGAGTTATGATATAAGATACACCTGTAAACAGGGCCTTACATACCACGAGCTCTGAAAGCGATAAAGCTGTAAAGCCAAAAAGGTTAACAGCACTAACATCCCCAGAAACCAGATACAGATAATAGATGGTGCTTTCAACGCATTGTTTTTAGTGGATAAGCAAATATAATAATTTTCTTATCTTTACCCCATTACGCCGTATATATATATTGGATTTATTGGCCATAATTGAAACGAACAGAATAGAATTTAATTAGCGATTTATTGAATAAAACTATGTTTAAGGTCCCCCCCCCCCTTTTATTCAATGTGTAGTGTTCGGGTAAATATAAGAAATCGTTAGCCGTAGATTTAGTTTTGCCATTTACCGAGAGATGTCACTGTTCACTATATATTAGGTCCTTACACATGAAATTAGCGTTTTGTCGTACACCACTTTGATCTGAAATATCTCCTCTTTGGTTAAGAATTCCAAATTCAAATTTATAAATTCATTTAGCTGGTACATTTGAGTTTTGAGAACAGTCATTCATTTGTTTTTTCCTCATTATTTTATTCTTTGGCGTCGCTTATTACCGCACAATGGAAAACATGTAATATCAGTATATTTACGAGTACGAGTTCTACCGTGGCACCAGTGCTGCAGAAACAGCTCGAAGGATTAATGATCTGTACGGCGCTGGTGTCGCAAAAGAAAGCACGGTACGTTTTTGGTTTCAACGTTTTCGTTCTGGTAATTTCGACCTTCAGAACCAACCCCGTGGACGGCCGGAGACCAAAGTGAAAAATGAAGAATTAAAGGCTATTGTGGAAGCGGATCCATCACAAAGCACTTCAGAGATAGCTGCAGGCTTCAGGATAAGTGATAAAACTGTATTAATTTACTTGAAGCTAATCGGGAAAGTAAAAAAACTTGAACGATGGGTACCTCATGAATTGAGTGAATCGAACTTGCAAACACGCGTCGACTGCTGTGTTACTTTGCTCAACCGACACAATAATGAAGGGATTTTAAATCGAATCATTACTTGTGATGAAAAGTGGATACTGTACGATAATCGGAAGCACTCGTCGCAATGGCTGAACCCTAGAGACCCAGCCAAATCCTGCCCTAAACGAAAATTGACTCAGAAAAAGTTACTTGTGAGTGTTTGATGGACTAACGCCGGTGTCGTTCACTACAGCTTTCTAAAGTCTGGCCAAACGATTACGGCAGATATCTATTGTCAGCAACTGTAAACCATGAAGGAAGAACTAGCTGCTAAACAACCGAGATTGGTCAATCGCTCTAGGCCACTGCTGCTTCACGACAACGCAAGACCACACACAGCACAACAAACAACCACTAAGTTAGATGAGCTACAATTGGAATGTCTGCGACATCCACCGTACTCCCTGGACCTTGCTCCAACAGATTACCATTTTTTCCGGAATTTGGACAACTTCTTACAAGGAAAAATATTCAACTCCGATGTGGCAGTCCAAACCGCCTTCAAAGAGTTTATTGATTCTCGCCCCCATGGTTTTTTTAGTAAAGGGATCAATGAACTACCTACGAGATGGCAAAAGTGCATAGATAACAACTCCCGTACAAAACGCAAATTTCATATGTAAGGACCTAATATAAACAATAATATATCCTCTTTATATACTCAGAGACTGACTTATGTACCAACGCACAACCAAACCAAACCAAACCAAACCGCTTGACGTAGAAATCTGAATTGGGGAGCAGAGGTTGTTCAATTTTGTATGGAGAAAAAAAATTTCATGCTCCAAAATACTAAAGTAATAAAATTAACCCTTACGGTTTTAAAACAAGGGTGCAAATTTTATATTATGAAAAATATTGTATTTAGACACACAGCTCAAACCGCGTGAAATTGTGACAATAACCTCCTTTTATTACGTAATTATTTTAGTATGTACCACTAAGAAAGGATTTTGGAAAATTTATACCTTTAGAGTTTGAAATATGGTGTTCCAGTTTTTAAGAAACTTTTTTTACGGTGCGATTTCATATGTAGGGAGTAAAATTATTAAATGACTTTAGTAACTTGAAAATTAGTACGAATACTTTTGGACTACAATAATGAAATGCATTATTTTTTTTCATTTTCCGAAAATCATACCTTAAAGTATTAAAACGGGGGTTAAAAGTTTGCGTGAAAAAAAATGGGTAAATTCGTGAAACGATAATTATGAATAATACATATTTTAGAACGTTAAAAAAATCTGCCAATATTTATTTTTATAAGGTGGAAAATTGTTATACAGTACAGTAAATTTATTAATTTATCATTGTGTATAGGTTAGTGTTATTGCTAATGCAACTAGATGTCGTTAGCGCTGAATTAAACTAAGGTTTTGTTACCACCATAGGTTACATAAAAAGGTTTTAAATAATTTTCCTACATTTTTGAATACGTTATATTTATATTTTAAGTATTTACGTAATTGATTATTTAATTGTTAAGTGTTTTGAGCACTAAATACTTTAAATTTTTTATTTTATTACTGTATGAATTTCGTTCATAGTGGCCTGTCTCAACGGAGACTAGCCATTTATGCAGGATTTTAAGTTATTATGTACAAACCTTTCGGTAAAGAGCAAATGTTCTACAATACGTACGTAAATACCAAGGGAGTATATTCTACTTTAATGACTGAGGACAGGATTATGGGCCACACAGGCACAGGCACACTCTCACAGTCCGACGGTAATCCGACACAAATATAGTGAGATGCAGAACAGATGCACAACCAACGGATTTATGCTATTTACCTGAGACACAGGGATGAAACACCGCTAAAATCTTGACTCCAGGCTAGTATTGAGAATTTCTTGATAGAAAGCCCAACTGATTTTGGGCCCGACCACATCTATAACATAAAGTTCAAAAGTCTTTCCTCGGTTGAGTTTATTTTTATTTTCCATTTGTTTGCAGGATGGGACATAATATATTATATAGTTCAATCAATTAGCTAAAAAACTGGCTAAATTAATGGATTATCTAACGGCATATGTGCTTTATAGAGCGAATTTAAATTTTATCCACACTCCCTCCCCCTCCCGGGTGAATTTCACCCCCCGCGCTCTAAAAAGTGTCCCGAAGTGCGGTTTTTTCCAGTTTTAAAGAAAACCATACAAGATACATGAAAAGTGTGCAGGTACGAAATAATCCTTGATAAATTTTATAACAATCTCTTATACATACAAAAGCGATATCACTTATAGTTTCCGCGCAATCTGCCACGAAATATAACCATTTTTTATTAGTTATCTATTTTTTGTTCAAAGTTTAGTTTTCTCAAAAATTTCCACTTTACCGCCAAGATATGTATGACTAAAGTAAATAATAGAATATGCTCTTTAAGAAGAGGTATAATTTATTTCTAAACACTTTAATTTCACGTTGCTATGCTACATTTAAAATTTAATTGATTCGGCTACTCAGCGAAATATAAATATTTGTATTTTAGCTAAAAATTTGGCAAAATAAATGGAGCAATTTTATCTACTACGACTACCCGAAGCGCGGTTTTTACATTTCGTCCCTGCATACTTTTCATGTATAGTGTATAGTTTTCTTTAAAACTTCGGGGCACTTTCTCGGGCACGGGGGGGTGACACTCACCCTGGCGGGGGAGGAAGATTAGATAAAATTTGACTTTGCTCTACAACGTACATATGCCGATAGATAGCACTCCATTTATTTTGCCAATTTTTTAGCTAAAATACAAATATTTATTTTCGCTGAATGGCCGAATCAATTAAATTTTGAAAGTAGCATAGCATCGTGAAATTTAAAAGATTAGAAATAAATTATACCTCTGTTTAAAGAACATATTCTATTCTTTACTTTAGTCATACATATATTGGCGGTAAAGTAGGAAATTTTTGAGCAAACTAAAGTTTGATAAAAAAAATCGATAAATGATTAAAAAAAAATCTATTTCTTGGCAGATTGCGCGGAAACTATAAGTGATATCGTTTTTGTATGTATAAGAGGTTGACATCAAATTTATCAAGGATCATTTCGTCCCAGCACATTTTTCACAGCCGTAATTTCATTCATTTTATTAGTGTAATTGGGTACTTAATTTTAGGTAGGCATTGGATTGTATTTTTCATTTTTTTTAATGTCCGTATAGGCAGGTACCTCATACCATAGTACTAATGAATAGTGATGGTGCTTGCTTATTTAGGGCAATTTAGTAGTAGTAGTAGTTCCAGAGATTAGCGTGTTTAAACAAACAAAAAACTCTTTTGCTTTATTAAGTAAAAATATTAGTACCTTTAGACGTTAGACGTTAGTATTAAGAACATTTTTATTTATGATGCAGAGTGAATGACATAGTCGGTAAGTAACGCCCTAGACGGAATTGTGCATCGATCAAATTGGCGATAAATTGAAGATGGGCCATACTAATATTACCCTTACCGAGGAGCGTTTATGCGTAGATGATATTATGTTTTATTAATAGGACGTGAAGGAAGCAAGAAATATGCATTATCCTTCTGGGTGACAGGAATGAGGGATAATGTATATATGTACCTATGTACAATAACTTTCTAATGTTGCTTATTTCTATAAATATGTATATATTATTTTCATTATTAGAAATAAAAACTTATTATTAGAAAAAATAGAGATTTATTATTAGAAACTACATACATACATACAAAAATACTCACGCCTGTCACCCAGAGGGGTAGACAGAGATTACGGGCTTCCATTTGGCACGATCCTGACATACCTCTCTCGCCTCCTTTACTTCTATATACCTACGCATACATGCTTGTCAGTTAAGGGTACTCTTAATTTGGCCCATTTTCAATATATCGCCAATTTGGTTGACAAACTTTCGTCTAGGGCGTCCCTTCCCGACTCTGCCGTCCACTTCTGCAACATAGATTTTCTTTGTCACTCTTTTCACGTTCATTCTTTCTACTTTTTAAACACTATTGCTACTTTCTAAACACATGCATATATACATGTCATGTATATATGCATGTGTTTAGAAAGTAGCAACATTTAATTATATTATTACTAAGCATTTATATTGCATCTTGCATGCCTTAAGCGCAAAGCGCGTAGGTATGTTCTATTAGCGCCTAAAAATCAAGATTCCAACGTTTCGTCGCATGAAATCGTATCTAACAATCATATTGAACGTATAAATGATATAAAAAGCACATTGTCAGAAATATAAATGATTGTTAAACATATTTTTTTTAAATCGCTCAATTGCTATTTTTACATAAAAAAGCTGTTTTAGTGGCATAAGGCGTAGATTTATCAATTCCGCTTGGAGGCGCAAACACGGTAACTTTTAAAAATATCAATTGTTCAACTTAATCTATTTGTAAACTCTTCATCTATCATGTGGGAAGAAATGGAATGTAAATGGCAGTTTAATTTTGTTTTGTTTAGTTATAATTAATTTTTTTCAGCTGAGAAATAGCGAAATTTTCGGTGTTTTGAGCAGCCTTGTATTAATTTATTTTACTAAATACACTTTGCCTTACTCCCGGCCACAGACCCAAAGAGTACTTTTTTACTCCGGACTCAGCCGCCGTCGTGAGTGGTCGTTTGTTTACAATGGTTCTTGCTGAAAAATATCGATCGCTTAAGAAATACAAAATATTCCAAAATCCAAATTTGATACATACTTGACCAAGGTAAGATAGGATTTTTTTTTTATAATCACAGATTTTTATTACAATATTTTATTTCGCTAAAAGTACGCAGGATTTATATATGAATATACTTATACGTCTTGGACTTTATGGAGACCTGAAGGTGTACTTCGATATCTGCTACTGGAACTCCTCGACGAATAGAACTAGGTATGCCGAGATTGTGCTCGTTATGTGAGTTATGAAGAAACCTTATCCCGACTTGAAGGTGTACTTCGGTGAATGCTACTGGAACTCCTCGAAGAGTAGTAATAGTAATAGGTGTGCTGATCTTGGGCTCGTTTTGTTAGTTATGATGAGACCTTACCTCCGAACAGTGGCGGATTATCCTGAGGTAAAACTAGGCACGTGCCTAGGGGCGCAAGGTTAAAAAGATGCGCGCGGAAGTTTTTAAACGAAAAAAAAAATCGTCGTATTTGATTACTCCTGAATCGCTCTTACTCTCTCATCACATTTTTCATATATTTGCCCCCCTGTTAATGGTGCTCGTATCCTAATTATTTTGCAATTATTAAACTATATTATAAATTATAATATAATTTATTTACAAAATGAGTATATTTAATTTATAATAGATATAATATGGCCCCTAGAGGGGCGCCGATGAGGTGCTATGCTAGCCTAGGGCGCAGTCGACATTTAATCCGCCTCTGCCTCCGGACTTGATAGAGTGACCTGAAAGTGTACTTCGATGAATGCTACTGGAATTTCTCGAAGAGAAGAACTAGGTGTGCCGAGTTTGGCCTTGTTTTGTTAGTTATGATGAAATCTTTCTTCCGGACTTCAAAGAGTGATCTGAAGGTGTACTTCGATGACTGCTACTGGAACTCCTCGACGAGTAGTAATAGGTGTGCAGATTTTGGGCTCGTTTTGTTAGTTATGATGAGGCCTTACCTCCGGACTTGAAAGAATGACTTGAAGGTGGACTTTGATGACTGCTACTGGAACTCTTCGTCGAGGAGAACTAGATGTGCCGAGTTAGGGCTCGTTTTGTTAGTTATGAAAGACCTTACCTCCGGACTTGACGGAGTGACTCGAAAGTGAACTTTGGTGACTGCTACTGGAACTCTTTGACGAATAGAACTACAATTTAATTTTTTTTTTTAATTTTTCACTATCATATGAGCATTATGAGTCGTGCACTTTTGGATTTTCCAATTTTTTTTAAATTGAAGTTTGACATAAAATTATCGGAAAATTGGAAGTATAGTAATAAGGTTAAACTACTTTAAAAAAATTAGGTATAATCATGTTCTACGTAATTTTTTTAATGCGCTTAAGTCATGCACAATCGGATTTACCAATAGCTTTTTTTCCTATGATCAAAATATAATTATAGCCATCATTTGTACAACATACAAGTAGTTCTTGTTTATTGATTGGAACTTTATATATATTTTTATTCAAATTGATTAACGATTCATATTACTTTTGTATAATAATATATTGTATGGGGCAGATGGAAATTCTGCGAGACTAATGTAGTTTTATTATGAGAAATCTAAGTAAATCTACAAGTTATTTATGTATAATTAATTAATGTATTGAAGTGTAATTAATAAATAAAAAGAAAAAAGTTAAATAAATTCACATTTATTCATTATTCCACTTTTTTAGTTCAACAAGCTTCTTCTCTCTCCTTTAGTACTTAGAAAATGGAGTTCTGTGACCTACATAGTAGGGATAAGAGTACTGGTATGGGTAAATGTCATCTTCGTGGTATACAAATACATCCTTGAAGTACATGTTTGGTTGCATGAAGTAAGCCTCGTTTACAGGGCGGTCGAACGGATAACCAAATGGTTTGTTGTCAACAATAAGGTTTGCAATGGGCTCCGTTACATTTTCCACGCCATGGTACGGATAAACCATAACGAAGAACTGGTAGGGGAATCCTCCTTTTGTTCCTTTAGGTAGCATCAATCTTGATGGCATAAATTCTGCTTCAGTAGACATGTGAGCAGGAACTTTTCCTTGGTCAAGAAGCTCGTAGATTTTTGTAATTGGAACTGAATCTTCTTTGTAGAACAAGAAGTCGGTTGAGCTTCGCTCGATCTTGTTTTGTCCAACATTCAATTTGCGAACGAACCAGTCCAGCTCAACAAAGTTCATCCAGTTATCTTCTAAGCTTATGGGATAGCCTTCACCGTTGTATTTAGGACCCATGAAAATCTTGAATACAGCATCACCTTCAACGTCGGATTTAACATCAACCGTAACAGTGAACGGTTTGTGGTTCAAGCGTGGCTGGCGCACTTTGAAAGGAGTGAATTTGTAGGTTTTCAATTGTTCAGGTGAGAAGGATAAGCTGTTGGCAGCATCAAAATCAAAGAAGTCGAAGTACGTGACAAGCTTGTTAACTTTCACGTCGTTAATCTTAACTCCGATGTAGTGAAGCATGTCCTGAGTGTAAGTTGGAACGTATTCCTTGTATTGAATAAAGTATTTCAAAATTCTGCTGTACAGTTGGTAGAAAACAGGATCACGCAGCGAGGTTTGGTAGAAGTCAAGCGCTGTTGGTAGGTAGGTGTATCTGTAAATATAAGGAAGGACAATTTTAGGTATGACCATAATAATAATTATATAAGAGAATAAATACTTTCTATAAATATAGAACAAATTAAAGACTAAATATCTATTTTCTTTCCATCTATTCTAGCCTATCAAAATCCCATTGCTCAACGTAGGCATCCCCTTAGATTGCCTAATAGGGATTTTGCCATAGTTATCATGCTTGGCAGGCAGGATTTTTTATTATCATAAGCCAGTGTTTGACTACTATCCCACCTGATGGTAAATGGTGATCCAGCCGAAGATGGTAAACACTCAGACTTAGCTCAACAAAAGGCTATTCACTCTTGCCTTGAAGATATCTACATTATAATCGGATGGAAAACAAATGATGGCAGATCATTCCACTCCTTTGTTATACGTATTATAAACAAAGAAGCAAACGGTTTCTTTCAAATGCGTGGTATGTCGACAGCAAAAGTGTGGAGACCAGCCGATGGATAAGTTCCCTATTGCAAATAAAGGTAAAAAGTTCTCCATTTTAAAGTTTCCTATGATATACATCTCAGATGATTAGAGAAACGGCCTGAAAATCATGTGGCCTCCTAAATATTTAACATGATAGAGCTACGCTATCGCTATGTTATGGCAGCACAAATGCGTCGGCTCGTCCAAGGAAGTTCCACGTTCCCACAAAATACCAACGTAAAATAGCAGCTTAATGCTCCTATGTTTTGTAAGGTGAGTGTAGAGAACTGGAGGATATTTCAACTTTGAAATGAAGCAATCTATTTTAATACTTAGGGGTGACAACGTATCTACATTTTGATTCTCAAATATCCTATCAGCATTCACACACCATCAGGAGGAGTGTTAGCTCTAATAAGGGTGACACCCTTATTCTAAAAAAAGAAATATGGCGGCATTACCATCCTATGTTCCTGATAGGAAATATTCTGACCAGCGACGATGAGCGCTGTCAAAGCCGCAAGATGTCTGATACTGCGATCGCCAATCCGTGTGCCAAAGGTGGTGATTTCGGCAAATCCTTCCCTATTAAGGGAGTCGTAGTAGTGGTAAGATTAAGTTCTGGCAAGGAAAATAAAAGGTAATGAGGGATGATACTACCTTCCATTTTTTTACTTACAATACAGAACTAAGGCCGTATTTAATACAAAGTTCTTACTTCAAAGCCTCATACCAGCATCTTTACTATGCAAATTCCACCTTTATATATTACCATTCGTTACATTATATTAAAAAAATCCAAACATATACTTGTCAACTGGTTCCGGAGAAGCACCCAAAAGGCGGCGAGCAATAACTTCATAAGAGCGGTGATAGTTTCTAGGTCCAAACTTCTCGTACAAGTCAGCATTTGATTGCCAGAAGCTGCCAACGAAGTTAATAGACTTTGAGTTGCTAAAGTCAACTTCTTGATTGTACTGTAAATGTAAACAGTTATAATATTAATCTAAACTTTTACAACTATAACAAATCATTATTAATACAAATTAAATAAAATACTTACAGCCTTGAAGTAGCCTCTCTCGAGATATTGCAAGAAAGTTTTTTCATAGGTGTCAAGGAACTGTAACTCTTGAACATTACTTTCATAAGGTATTTGGTAGTAGGCAGGCCGTTGAATGAAAGAATAATAATAAGATAGGAAAGGAAGGTAGCCAGATTTGATTGGTTTATTCCAAGAGAACTCAGGAATTTCACCCAGTCCATTGCTAAGACGTTCTAAGTAGTAACGGGCAAGCAACTGCTTGTAAAAATGGAAATAAACTTCACCACGACGTTCTTTCCATACTGGGAAGATGTCTCCTTGCATCCAGAATGGGAAATAAGAGTGGAAGTAGTAGTAGTAAGAGTTTAAGCCAATGTCCTCAGTGAAGTAAGATAACTTGTATTCCTCATCACCGTAAGAATAATAATTGGAGTAGTTAGTGTTAAAAACGTAGTAGTCATTTTCATGGACTATGCCGAAGTCAGCAGCATATGCGGGATCGGTAATTTCGCCTTGCATTTTAATGCTGTGCATTCTGTGGAGAACATCTGTGTTTGTAAAGAATTCAGGGTAAAGTTCGTAAGGAGCAGGAAGAACTATTCCTTTAGTGTCTGCGCGGTGAATCACAGCGATATAGTACGCATACAGGAATTGTCCCTCGTTAAAGTACACACGTGCATAGGCGGCAGTTTTATAGAAGGTTTCGAAGTCTTTGGCATAATAGAACAGGTGGAATAGAGCGATGGCTTCATCCTTTTGTTTGTCGTAGAAAATAGAGAAAACGTGATTTCTTGGCAGGAATCCGTATTTGTACAATACCAAGAAGTCTTCTACAGCCTTCTTGTTCTGTAAAAAAATTAAATTCAATTTAAATAATTTTCCATTGAAATAAATGCCGTTTTATACAGAATTGAAGTAGTAGTAGTCCACCTGATTGTAAGTGGCTAATGCAAAAAAATGCAGCCCTTAGAGACCTGTAATCAACTTCGAACAAAGAAGGCCACAGACGTGTTTGTCACCTTTAAGGAATAAGGTTGAATGTCTCACAACCTGAAATTAAACCGACTCTATGTAATATTCAGACTGGAATACAGCAGTGCACGCAGTTACAGAAATAGGTAAGATGGTGGTACTTAAAGTCGTGCTTACTGTTAACGAAACTTTTTAGTCTAAATCAACAAATCTATATAAACTTTTTTGTAAATTATAAGAAATTCATTTTGTAAAAATATATCTTAATAAGTACATACCGTGTAGTTATCAATATTAGCTTCAATATTGTATTCTTTCGCGATTTTGTAGTACTCTGCATTTTTGTCGATTTGATTTGGAGCGAAGAAAAGATCAAATATTTTCTTCTGTTTCGTTATAAATTCGGCATCGACTGTAATATATAAAAAGATTAAAAATATCTGTCTTATAATCATTACAGCCCTTCATAATTCACTGCTGAAAATAGGCCTCCCCCAAGTAATGCCTCGACTTCCTGCATACTGCATCTGGTAAGAACCAGGTCATCACTCAATCTAATGGCGGCCCTACACTTCGCTTACCGATACTAGGCTGCCACTTAAGAAGAACATTTCTTCCCCATCGGTTATCGTTATATATGTATATAAATTATTGATATAATATACGTATAATTTGCTGTATTATTTTAAATATATAAATATTTTTGTGTTTAATAAACCTATCATATGTTAGAAATTGTATATATTGCTTTTTCTTCAGTCTCTTCATTTTTATATAACAATAATTATTATTATATACCCCAGGCCAAATTCCAGTCACGGCAGCCATTCTCAACGGAGGCTTGCTACCTATTTGTGATAGGATTATATTGCACGTGTGAGCACAAGGACGGGTGTACTCTGTATTCCCTCACTCTCATAGTCTGTTGGGACGGCAATCCGATACGACCGGAGAGAGACTTACGGCTTAACGTGCTTTCCGATGCACAGGAGTGCAACACCGCCAATTATCTCTTTGCACATTCTATCGCAACAACCACGGGGAGTTCACAGAGGAATGATTCCAGCCACTAAATTTCACCATCGCACATCGCGATAAAACTCGCGGTACCATCCATACCATCTGGATTATTGGCGGTCCACCACTGTGTGATTTACAAGAAGTTTTCTTCCTCGCACAACTTCCTTGTGGAATCTACTACCAACAGCGATTTTACCGCACCAATACGACTTTGGATTTAAGAACTTAGAGACTTAGCAACACATCTACAATTCCCTAGGTGTTGCAGCTGTTTATCGGGCTCACACGATAGTCACCATCGTGTGAGCCCAAAATCCCAATAAATGATTTTTGGATCGTCACGGTATTCGAACCCAAAAACCATATGGTCACGAAGGCCAAAAAGTCTTACAAAGCTTACGAGCACCACACCAAAGAGGCTGCCTGTACACACTTGCTACAGTTTGACAGAGATTTAAAATAGTTGTTGCCTTTTTTATAGGATAAGGGTCACAAGCGAGCACACAGTCCACCTGATGGTAAGTTGTTGCTGTGGCACATAGACATCTACATCTATCCTCGTTTGCGAATCAAAACGCAGATGGGTTGTCAGCCGTGAGGACTAAGATGGAATGCCTCTTTTTCAGTAAAAAGGGTCTCCGGTTCTCTACACTCATCATACGAAACACAGCAGCATTAAGCTGCTATTTTACGCCGGTATTCTGTGAGTGCGTGGTCCTTCCCCGGTCGAGTCGACCAATTCGTGCTACAACTATACAATTAATATAGCTGCAGTATGACTCTACCACGTTTAAAAATAATCTAATTAGTAAGAAAAATTTGTACATTGCATAAGAACTCACCAGTTTTGGTCTTATAGTTGAACTGTTGTTGTGGAACGGTTCCTGACAATGCCAGGGCCACTAGACCTACCAGTACCAACAGCGTCTTCATTGTTCCCAATCTAGAAGAAAACTGTGCCTGATCAACCTTTGAATGCACCTTTTATAGTAAAAACTTTCCTTATCAACTTCTAAAATGCTCCGTTTCCTCAGTAACAGCTTGTTTTAAGTTTTATCTCTGTTTATCAATTAACCTTTCGACTTTTACTCATTATTAATTGTTTTGATATTTGTTTTAGTAAACAGTTTGGTCACTTTATTTTGGACGGTACAAGATATAATTTGTGTTATTTAACATAGATATGAGACTATAGAAAACTTCCATCCGGCATGTTTTCCAATGCCAGTTTTTTAGAAGCTTTTTAGTAACTTTCCTTCTTAATATTTCTTTCTGGTTCAAGATTGTAATCAATTTTTGAAGCACTTCCTTACATTCGATTGAACTGAAATTTGGCGTACATATATAATTTTGAAGACAGTGAAATAAAATTATACCATGGAGCTAATATGATAATAACAGTTTTATTAGGTGCTGGTCCTAGCGACGTCTATGAAATCCTATCCGACTGCCTCAGAAGGAAGTGTAATGTTTTTCAAGAGTACACACATACACATATATATATATATGTGTATGTATGTATGTCTATTTCTTTGGTTCATTCTGTATCCTGAATGGCTTGATGGATTTTATTATAAGAGGTGTCATCAGAATAGTCATATAATTATATCGAGGGCTTACTGCAAAAAAGTTTACACCTAATTTAATCACTAAAATTTTGGTACGTTCCACATACATTAGTAGTCATATGTTAGAATACATATTTAAGATTTTTTTTGTGTAGTCTGAATAAATACGTGTGATAGAAATCTTGAAATAAGGGATTTTTTAGTTAAAGTCGTGCAGTTAGTCGGTTTTATATGTCAATTGCTAAAATGCAGTTTTACCGAGATTATTGATGGTTTATGATTAATGGTGGGTAGCTGCAAATAAGTAACTGCGTTTTATGTAATCATACAATCATTTTTTCTTTTATAGGAGAGGGGGCAAATGAGCATGCGGCTCACCTGATGGTAAGTGAGTACCGCCGCCCATGAACAACTGCAACACCAGGGGAACCAGAGGAATTGCAGATGCGTTGCCGGCCTTTTAAAAAGGAGTAGGCTCTTTTCTTGAAGGTCCCTAAGTCGTATCGGTCCGGAAAAATCGCTGGTGGTAAACTATTCTACAAGGAAGTTGTGCGAGGAAGAAAACATCTTCTAAATCGCACAGTGGTGGACCGCCAATCATCCAGATGGTGTGAATGGTATCGGGAGTTCTGCCGCGATGTGCGTTCGTGAAATTTGGCGGCTGGGATTAATCCGAACAATTCCTCAGAGCACTCCCCGTGGTAAATGCGAAAGAAAATGCAAAGAGATGCAACATCTCTTCGCAGCGCCAATGAATCGAGCCGATCGGAAAGGACTCGGTCGTCGACGATTCGAGCCGCTCTGCGTTGGATGCGGTCAAGTGGAAGGAGCTGGCACTGGGGAGCCCCAGCCCAGAGATGGGAACAGTATTCCATGTGAGGCCGAACCTGCGCCTTGTAAAGTTGCAGGCGTTGTGCCGGCATGAAATACTGTCCCGCTCTGCTGAGCACGCCAAGCTTTTTAGAGGTCAATTTGGCCTTCTCTTCCAAGTGACCGCGAAACTGCACGCCACTCGATATGTCGACGCCGAGGATTCCGATACTGGCTGAGGCAACAAGGGGAGTGCCTTGAAACTGAGGAGATACGACAAAGGGGTTCTTTTTAGCGGTAAACGCGCAAACTTGTCTTCTGAGGATTAAACTGGACTAGATTTAGTCGCCCCCAATCCGAGACTTTGTTCAGCAAAGACTCGACTTCAGACACAAGTTTGTTCCGGTACTCGGCGATGTTTTCCCGAGAAATATTCGCACGGCCGGCGTATAGAGCATCACCAGTGCTATCATCCGCATAGCAATGAATGCTACCGGTTTGCAACATATCATTGATATGCAGAAGAAACAGCGTTGGTGATAGCACGCAGCCTTGTGGAACACCAGCGTTAATAGGCTTGTAGTCGGAGCATGCACCGTCTACAACGACCTTGATGCTCCGATCTGCAAGAAAGCTGGTGATCCAATTGCACAATTTCTCGGGAAGCCCATAGGAAGGGAGCTTCGAAAGAAGCGCTTTGTGCCAAACCCGATCGAAAGCCTTCGCAATGTCCAAACTAACGACCAATGCCTCCCCCTTGAACTCTACTGCCTCCGCCCATCTATGAGTCAGGTAGACCAGAAGATCACCAGCTGATCGACCCCGACGAAAACCGTATTGGCGGTCACTAATCAGCTGGTGATCTTCAAGGTACCGTATGAGCTGGCAGTTTATAACGGACTCCATTATTTTGGAGAACAAGGGGGTGATGGCGATATCCATGATTTCGGGACTACGCATAGGGAGTAGGAGTACCGGAAAAGACGCGTTAGAACCGGTGCCAACTCCGGAGCATACGTTCTCAGCACAATTGGGGGGATTCCGTCAGGCCCACTCGACTTGTGGATGTCCAGGGAGAGGAGTGCTTTGCGAACCGAGCGCTGTGAGAACCGCCCATCCGGCATGGAGCACTCACACCGCGGGATGGTCGGCAGTGTGTTCCCCCCGTCATCAAGAGTCGAGTTGGACGCAAAAAGTGAGCCTAAAAGGTCGGCTTTCTCTTTTGCGGCGTGGGCCAGTGAGTCGTCCTCCCTGTGCAGAGATGGTAGTGATGGCTTACAGAAATTCCCTTGGACAGCCTTGGCGAGAGACCAGAATGCACGGGTTCCCGAAGGAAGGTGAACTAGCTTCTCGCCAATTCTGCCTATGTGCTCTGACTTTGCCTTGGCAATAACACTTTTGAAGGACCTGGAGGCGAAGTTATACTTCTTTTTAAGCATGCTGGTGTTTACATCGAGCCGCCGAAGCCTCAGCCCTGGCCTGATAGCACTCCTGCTTACTGCGTAATGCAGTCTTACAGGAGCGACCAAACCAAGGCTGCGATCTGCCTCCGATGGGTACCACAGATGATGGAATAAATAGTTCCATTCCCTGTAGCACCACATCAGTGACAGAGTCAGCAACAGCGCTGGGATCATCCGGTGAGAAGCAAACCCGCCCCCATGGGTAGGATGCAAAGAAAGACCGCATTCCGTCCCAATCCGCCGACCTGTAATGCCAAACACGGCGGCAACCTGCAGAACGCAACCGCGAGGGGAGCGTGAGAGGCACCACACTCCGGATCAGACAATGGTCCGTAGAGCCGAGAGGGCATCGACGGAAACCTGATATCCGTCCGGATGAGAGGTCAGCAGAAGGTCCAACAGGAAGGTGTATGATCCTTCACATCTGGAATCCGCGTAGGCGAAGTAACCAGCTGTGTCAGACCATATGCCAAGGCAAAATCATAAACAGATCTCCCGCATGATCGGTTAAACGTGAACCGAGCCATTCGGCGTGGTGGGCGTTAAAATCGCCAAGGATCACGATCTCTGCGGATGGGACCTGTTGTAGCAAGGAATCTGTAGCCATTTGGACGTGGTCGATGAGTCGGTCTGTTTCGGCATTACCGCTATGGGACCTATAGAGGCACCCGTAGACGCGCGGATGGTCGTCGCTATCTACGCGTAGCCAAAGGATGGACAGGTCCGAACCTTCACGACTGCCGAGGCGTCGAGAACAGATGTCCTCTCTGACGTATACGCAAACTCCAGCCCGAGGCACAAAGGAGTGTTCCAATTTGTACCCCGAATAGGAAAGATACGAAGTATCAGCCGGAGAGGACACCTGTGTCTCGGTCAGAAAGATCAAGGCCGGCTTCGCCGTCTCAAGATGGTAGTGGACGGCGTTTAAGTTCGAGTGTAGTCCCCTGATGTTGCAGAAATCCACGGATAGCGTGGCAGGGGTCGCCTTGGTCTTGTTGCTCAGTTTGCCCCGAGCAGTTATTGTTTTGTGCGGAATTTTGCCCCCAGAATACGGGGCAGCCTGAGCACCCACGCTCAGGAGTGAGTAGCATGGTCGTGGATGCTCAGCGAGGATTCTCCAGGAGCTGGTACCCTCCTGGGGTAGTCTAAGATTTAATTCCGCTACCATGTTGATGGGGGGGGGGGGAGAATTGGGCCTCCGGTCACCTGCACTCACCAGACGAAACGCAAAAGCAGAGTTTCCACTTCACGCCGGTATTCTGTGAGGTCGTGGTACTAACCCGGCTCGAGCCGGCACATACGTGCAACAGCAAAAGCTGCTGCGTGGCTCTACCACAGTTAATAAAAGAAAAAACATAAAGGAATTAATTCAAAGCGTAAGCTATATAAGAAAAAAGTTAGTTGGTTTTACCTGTAAATGTTTTATAACTTTTAGGATAAAGGTGTAATAACATAAATTTTTTATTTTTATTGACTTATAAAACTTAATAGAATCGTTTTGAAAGTGAATAAGAGTGTGGAGTGTAACTACTATAAATTGTATTTTCATTAATTTCAGCAAGTACCTTAATTATTAAGTAATCACTCTTCTTCTCCACTTTCAGTTTCATCTACTGCTGGTTCTAGCAATTTATCAATATTGTGATTGTCAACATTTAAATTTTCGAACTTCCTCTGTTATGATGCCTTTCCTACACAGATTTAAAATATTTTTTCCTCGGCCGCGCTTATTTTAAGCGGTATAATTGATCTGGAAATCGATGACTTACATGTGGTAAATCATTTTCAGTCAGTCGCTTCTTCTTTCGCGTTGAATAGCTGTGATTCTGCGCAACATCTTATTGGGAAGTTGATGGATTGTCTCCAATATTTATTACGTTAAAGTCTTCGCTCATGTTATAGTTAAAAAATAGTGGGGGGCCACCCCGCACTTCGCCTACCGGTACGAGGCTGACACTCGAAAACCTTGCTTCCCCATCAATTATCGGTTCTTCGAGCTATATGGCCTGCCCATTGCCACTTCAGCTTACTAATTCGTTGGGCTATGTCGGTTACTCTGGTTCTACTGCGAATATCCTCATTCTGAGTTTATCACAAAGAGAAACCCCAAGTACAACCAAAACCACAAGCGGTCGCTGAGCGACCTTGAACTTCATCATATGACCAGCAGTGAAGGACCACGTCTCAGATCTACAAGTCATCACTGGCAACACGCCCTTGTTGTA
Organism: Parnassius orleans; assembly: GCA_029286625.1. NCBI lineage: Eukaryota > Metazoa > Arthropoda > Insecta > Lepidoptera > Papilionidae > Parnassius > Parnassius orleans. The sequence goes on from JAGSMP010000093.1 coordinate 561,375, forward strand.
CAATCTTGTTTTCAAGTATACCTTTTGAGGTATACCTGACGAGAAGATGTGTCGTAATCTCCCGAACGCTGCCCAGCCGAGTTGAATCCGTCGATTGACCTCTCGGCCGAAGTTGGACTTACCTAGTCAGACTATTTGTCTCACGTAAACATACTCGTCAACAACTTCGAGCTTAGTGGTCCCAACAACCACCGGCATAGGTGTGACATGGACGTTACACATGATCTTGGTTTTGTCCATGTTCATCTTAAGACCTATCCGTTGGAAGGCACTATTAAATCGCTGGAGGACCTAATGTTAATAACTAGGCATAACAAGGAACTCGTCATACAAAAGAAAAAGAATTTTATCTTTTACGTGGTATGGGTTCTCTTGTAATTTTCTTACCATCAACTTTTATACTTTGTCTGCGTCTAGCACGCTTGAAAATAGAAGTCCAATCCATCATGGAAAAAACAGAGTTATATTTGCAGATCCTTTGCTGCATAGTAGCATTGTAGAATCTGCTTCCTTTTGCGTGTGCCCAGATTCTGAACACTTTTGTTCTATGAATTTAAGGTGGTCAATTTTTTGGGCTGCCCAAAAAAGCAAAGCAGCCACAAATTGGTTTCAGTTTTGGCTGTGTCTGAAAATAAGCTTATTTCTATAACATTATCATGGACACAAATTAAAAGGTAGTGTAATAGTACAGTTCCAATTTCAGAGCCACCTTTCCTCCCCTTTACCTTTGATTTAGCATTATTGGGTAGAGCTGCTTCATAGATGGTGAGGATGTATACCCACAGCTTTCTAGAATAATAAAGCAGACCTATGTCGCTGGCAGGTATTTGGAGCACTGCTTGCAAATCAAATGTTACTGTGCTAAAAAGCTCATCTGTGTTTGATCTAACTTTATCCTTCTCTTTTTCTCGATTGCAAATTTTCTTTCTTTCTTGGTGAGCTGAGTAGGCATCTTCAAGTTCTCTTTTCTTCTCTGTTTCTGTTTGGTCATAATTAGTACATATTAAGCGTTGGTCTCTCTTAGGCACAAAAAAAACTCAGATTTATACTCTTTTGAAAATATTCTCCGGTAAGTTATTTCAGAAGCTGGCTCAATACCACAACGAAAAACACTCATCTTTGTACATTAAATGTATACTTCGAATGTTAAGTTTTTTATCTAAATATCTGCGTTGGATATCTTTTCTGCTGTAATGGGCTTCCATACAAGAAATGATCCGATGTGTTTTTTATTCTTTGGATAATGTCGGATTTCGTTTTATTAACTGTTATGATGTAAATCACCAAATAGGTGCACTCTTTGGTGATTTACATTGTCATGTCATTCCCTTTATCTTTGCATCAGATATTATTGCAGGAGAAATACTTAAAGTATTACAAGAAAACTTAACCATTAACTTAGAGAACTAAACCATCCACAACCTATGAAAATGTGCTGACCGCAGTTATTATTTTTTCCATAATGTCACTTGACGACAATTCGATCAAAGTATATTGCATAAACGGACTAGAATCGTTTAGTCGGTTTTACATGATAAAGATCCGAGACAAATCTAATATTTTAGTACAAGTATTTGCAATTAAATTTATATAGAAGGTTTTTGCAGTAAAGTTTTAATAGCAAGATAAACAAAGTCATTCTATTATATGCGTTTATGTACTTTTAGTATTTTTTTTACTGAAAGTTTGTGAAAATATTTTGCATAACCTATCAAAAAGAAAAAGGTGTTAAGAATGCTTAAAACTTTTTTCAGGTTAACGTTAGGAGGAAATTTATTAATAAAGAAGTTTATGTTATTTTAGCTATTAATTATAGGCTGTTTTGCTTGATTTAACTGGTTTTACCATGAAATAAATTCTAAACGGTTTGACATATCACTAGGCCGGGTTTACCAGCATATATAGCTCTAAAAATTTAGTACCTTTAGGTATTTATCAAATTTTTTGAAAAACTGTCTTTTAGCAGGTTTTTGCAGTAAACCCTCCATATATTTCAACTGCAAATACTAAAAATAAGGGAGTGGAAGGTTTTTTTTTTGTAAACTTTTTAAAGCAGTGGATTTTTTTAATTACTGTTTTAACCAGCAAGCTTGTTAATTTTATTATTAGAAACCTTTGCATTTTTCAATTACGATTAGTTGGTGTGCGCACAACAACTAATCGTAATTGAACAAAAACACTTTTTACTGCAAGATCTCTTATTGAATTGATAATTTAACTTTGTGTAGTTATATCATCAAAGATCTGTAGTATTTTGTATACATTTTAAAATAATTGGTTAGTTTTGCGTCAGCAGCTTGTCTCAACCCACGTTTCATACATTTTGGACCTTGTGCAGTACCATGTTTTTTTTAAACGTGTGTGTAATTCTTTGAATTAAACTATTTCATGGATTATTATTTATTTTTAATCGAAAACACTTAATTTTTTGCATGTTTTTCTGAATAAATCAAGATGAAAATACCAAAATTTGCCAGTGCCAAATATTTCAGCCGGTTCTTTATTCAGATGTATACCGTGGAATAGCGACTTCAGATATTTGATTTCTTTTAATTTTCAGGGTTATTTGGGAAAGCTAGAAGGAAAATTTAAATTCATGCACAATTCGATATAATTTTAAGCAAGTATTATATTATATTTAAGATGATTTTGGAATTAAGTATTTATCTATACATATAAATTATAAGAGTACCTTTAATCGACGAGCGTGTATGCGTAGGTATATGGATGTGGAGGAGGCGAGAGGTGTGTCAGGATCGTTCCAAATGGAAGTCCATAGTCTCTGCCTACCCCTCTGGGTGACAGGCGTGAGTGTTTATGGTATGTTATAAATTATGCAAAAATCTTGCATTTTTTAGTACTCGGAATTAATAAAACGAGATTTTTTGGTATGAAACGCTATTCCGATGTATAATACGAGATCGGAATAACGTTCTATGAGCACCTTATTCCGCGGCATATACACACGCAAAATACAGAGTGTTCACAATTTTACGCAGCTTGCTATGCACTTTCCGTTAGTTTCAATAACGCGAAGGTTCCTATTTCCTTCATAATAACTTTCACAAACTTTAGTTATAAACACCTATGGATAATAATTCACAAACTACATTATATCATTTTACATATCTTGCTTTAGAAAGAATCACAAATATATTGTTTGTACTACTATTGTAATAAAACGACGAGTATTAAAATAAGTAAAATTGATTAGCTAGATATATTAGGTAATAATAGGATTTAATTTCATAAGTATGAAATATTTGTATTGATTATGAGAATGGGTGCTTATTACGCAATCAATCCATATATTCCCACAAATTTTCACATACCTACGTAATAGTGCAAAGATAATTCTTCTGGAAAATTTGTTCTCGCTGTAGGTTCTGTGAAAGAACTAGTAATCAAAATTGGTCAACAACACCTTGTTAATTAATTAATTGCATTATTAAAAATAAAATTTACTTGTCAGGTCTATACCCATGGGGATGATTATTTATATTTTGAAATTATAATAATTTTGGTTGTAGGATAATGAAAATGAGCACCATGCATTATTATTCCTACCTTTTTCCTTTGCATTTTGTACACTCGAAATTAGGAACCAAATACATCGGAATAAGAATTTTTACTTCGGTATTCCGAACATCCGACTTCTTTTCGTATTTAATTAATTTAGAATACAAATCAAAGTCTAATAGCCAAACCTATTGTCTATTTCAAGAGTAGAAACAAATATGGTTCTGATAAAAATAGCCAAACCTTCAAAATGGTACAATATATGCTTAATTTTCGATCTAATTTCGAGTTTTAGTAAAAATACCGCAGAAATAGGTGCCTTTACCTTAAATACGTTACTTTCAGTCAACTTCCTCGTAGGCGGTCGTAGTATGTGGTCATAAGCGCGACTGCTAATCATGAAGGATAAACCTAGGACGGATTTGAACAACCGGATGGGCCAAAATCGATTATTGGTTTCTTATATTTACGCGGATACTACACATTTAAATAAAACTAGTTTTTACGGATTTTATTGCATTCCGGCCAGTCTCTCGGGTCGTCTGAGGCTGCTGGGATTCCGTGACGGACCGCTTTGAGCTCAGATGCTTCTCTACCCTATGTAATTATATTTCTGTCTGGTTTGCTTTTTCCTACCCTATTTATTTATATTTTATTGCATTTATTCTAATAAATATATATTATATATATTTATTAGAATAAATCTTCTTCTTAATGTTAATGGTATATCTTTATTACATTATATATAATCAAAAGAAAAAACAATATAAATATTCTCTTCTCTCTTCTCGTGACCCACGTCTAGAATTTTTTCCTGTGTCTTGGCAGTTTATACACATAAATTACATAAGGACAAACATCCAGACCCGTGCGGGATTTGAACCTGCGGCCATCAGCACCGTAACTTTTTAAAAACGTTTATTGTTTTTAAAAAAACTCATTGTTAAACTTCAAATTATAATAATAATGTCCTCTAGGATGCCTCTAGGCCGAATTTCGGCCACGGCGGCCAGTCTCAATGAAGAATAACCATCTGCACAGGACAGAATTATAGTGTACAAGTGTATGCGCAAGCACGGGTGCACTATCCATTCCCTCAACTGTCATAGTCCGATGGGACGGCAATTTGACACGACCAGAGAAAAATCAGGTGCAGGTACAAAGTTCATGCTTTAATATGAGTAGTAAGTGAGAAAATGCGGCTTTTCTAATGGTAAATGATAACCGGCGCCTATGAAATTCTGCAACAACAGAATCGCAGATGCGTTGGCAGTCTCTGAAGAAAGAGTAGGTTCTTTTTCACAAAGTCCATAGTATGTCATATCGGTCTAAGAACTCATTACCACAGATAATGAAATGCAAAGTTTCATTCCTAAAGTACAACATCAGAGACAGCTTTAGCAAAGTCATCATCATCATCATTCATCATTACAGCCTTTCACAAGTCCATTGCTGAACATAGGCCTCCCCAAGTTATGCCACAAAGCACGGTCCGGAGCCACCTGTATCCATCAACTGCCTGCATGTCTTACCAGGTCGCCCTACACTTCGCCTACCGGTACGAGGTTGCCACTCGAGAAACTTTTTTCCCCATCGGTTGTCGGTTCTTCGAGCTATATGGCCGGCCCATTGCCACTTCAGCTTACTAATCCGTTGGGCTATGTCGGTCACTCTGGTTCTACTGCTGATATCCTCATTCCTAAGTTTATCACGCAAAGAAACCCCAAGCATAGCCCTCTACATAGCTCGCTGAACGACCTTGAGCGTTCTCATACGGCCAGCAGTGGAGGACCACGTCTCAGATCCATAAGTCATCACTGGCAACACGCACTGGTTGTACAATTTCGTTTTCAGGTTTTTAGGTATACCTGACCAGAAGATGTGTCGTAATTTCCCGAACGCTGACCAGCCAAGTTGAATCCGTCGATTGGACTTACCTAGTCGTAGTCTTACTCTCGGTCGAAGTTGGACTTACCTAGTCGAACTATTTGTCCCAGGTAGACATACTCGTCTACAACTTCTAGCTTAGTGCTCCCAACAACTACCGGCGTAGGTGTGACATAGACATTACACATGACCTATGTTTTGTCTATCTTAAGACCTATCAGTTGGGAGACACTATTGAGGTCCACATACGGTCCACATACGTCAGACATAGTGGCAAATTGTACGCCTCAGACTTCTGTACAATTTGCCGAAGGGTATCTATGTGGTCTATGGTACTAGAGCCTTTTCGGAAACAATTGATAGGCACTGTGCGTGCTTATACGGATCAGACGCTTGTTCTTATGTTACAGCCACTCACCAGGCGAAACGAAAAAGTATAAAAATTTCTACTTCACGTTCCCGCAAAAGCCTCTGTATGGTTATATTGCGTTTATTTGTTTATATGTAAAATAAAAAAATTATTTTAAAAAATTATATGTTCTAGAATATTTAAAATTAACTTTAGTATGTAATGTTGTGAATAAGTGGGTAATTGGTAATGGTCAAATTGTCAAAATAACAAACGAACGTCTTTAATTTCTCAAGGTACTTGCGGCAAATTGCTTTGCAAATATGTGGTCACCCTTGAGGACCTAGATGGAATTCCTCATTTTCATTAAAGAGTGAATCTCTTCATACTAATTGTATAAAATAATATATAATAAATTAATTTTATTTCAAAATGTCTGGCTGGATTTTTTGCTGGTTCTTCCAGAGGTTTTTTCCGAACCAGTGGTAAAAGTAAAACATTATTTTCAATAAGTATTCTTGTAATCTATATTGAATAAAAATTATTCTATTCTACCGTTTATCTTCACTCACCATACTTACCACATCAGCATTAAGCTGCTATTTTACGCTGGTATTCTGTGACAGCGTGGACTTTCCCCGATCGAAGCCACCCATTTGTGCTACAACCATAATATAGCTGCAGCGTGGCTTTACCACGCTCAAAGTTATAAAAAAATATTAAGCGATTGAGGACGAATATTCTTCCTTTAGTTTAAATGCTGGGCTCGCCTGCAGTCTACTAGTTAGTGGTAAAGAAATTTAAACACTTATAGGGTGCCTGCCATATGTTTGCCGAGTGCTCTACTCGTATTATATACACAGAATGTTCGGGCCCGAAATTGTATTAGGAACCAAGGTTCACACTTTGTACAAGAATAATAAATAATTTGATCATAAAGAATGTTTAATTTTAAATCTGTTTCTAATTACATTAATAATAAAATCACCGGAACTATTTGTGAAATTTGACTTCGGTTTGATTTAGGCGCTCTAGTTTTGTTAAATATGCAGGTATCTTCATGTACGATACATCAATAATTAAAAGGCCATGAGTTCTGGGTGTTTGTAAAAATATTTGAATGGGTAAGTCTACTTTCGTTTCTTTTTTTAAACTCGTTAAAAAAAGAGTTATTTTAAAGTTCCTAATAATGTCTAACACTCCAACATATCTAATTTAGTCAATGATGTGTATACAGTTAATGGCATTGGTGTTTGTCAAAAACAAAGTTTTATGTACTAATTATAGCTGTTTTAATCGCTATGAACGATTAAATACCAAATTTTGGAATATTTACCAATAATCATAATTTTCACGATAACTAGAAATTCTAAGATATAAGGTATGGTAATCTGTTCAAAAATGTGCCCATAAGGTGACCTTTTCCCCCTCAAAGCTTTGCATCGACCTTCCGAACATTCCGATGTAGTATACGGGATTTTCGGAAGGGATATATTGGGGAATCTGTGGAAAATCTACCAGTAATTCATGCCAGCTGATTCATTATTACAACACCTACTATGTTCAGCCATATATGTTCTAGTTTACGTGTACAGCAGTGAATTTGAAAAGCTGTTAGTATTTTAGGATAGACCTTTTACACACACACAAGATTCTTAAAATAAAATAAATAAAAGAAGAAAGATAAGATTTTATTTTAAATTTATTCCTCATTCCACAAAAATATTAAATAAATTTTTCTTAAACCTACAAGCTCCCTCTGCCTGCTCTTAGTATTTCTTGAATGGGGTTTTTTGACCTACATAGTAGGGATAAGAGTACTGGTATGGGTAAATGTCATCTTCGTGGTATACAAATACATCCTTGAAGTACATGTTTGGTTGCATGAAGTAAGCCTCGTTTACTGGCCGGTCGAACGGATAACCAAATGGTTTGTTGTCAACACTTAAGAATGCATTGGGCTCGGTTATATTTTCTGCACCATGGTAGGGATAAACCATAACAAAGAATTTGTAAGGGAATCCTCCCTTTGTTCCCTTAGGTAGCATCAATCTAGAGGGCATAAAGCCTGCTTCAGTGGACATGTGAACAGGAACTTTGCCTTGGTCAAGGAGCTTGTAGATTTCTGTAACTGGAACTGAATCTTCATTGAATAACAAGAAGTCTGTTGAGCTTCGCTCGATCTTGTTTTGCCCAACATTCAATTTTTGAACGAACCAGTCCAGCTCAACAAAGTTCATCCAGTTATCTTCTAAGCTTATAGGATAGCCTTCACCGTTGTATTTAGGACCCATGAAAACCTTGAATACAGCATCGCCTTCAACGTCGGACTTAACATCGACGGTAACAGTAAACGGTTTGTGGTTCAGGCGTGGTTGACGCACTTTGAAGGGAGTGAATTTGTAGGTTTTCAGTTGTTCAGGTGAGAAATATACGCCGTTATTAACATCAAAGTCAAAGAAGTCGAAGTACGTGACAAGCTTGTTAACTTTCACGTCGTTAATCTTAACTCCGATGTAGTGAAGCATGTCCTGATTGTAAGTTGGAACGTATTCCTTGTATTCAATAAAGTATTTCAAAATTCTGCTGTAAAGTTGGTAGAAAACGGGATCACGCAGCGATGTTTGGTAGAAGTCAAGCGCTGTTGGTAGGTAGGTGTATCTGTGAATAATATGAAAGAGAATTTTAGGAATTGTCATAATAATTATTATATAAGAGAATAACGACATTCGTGCCTTTAACCATTGTAAAGATAACTAAGCTTAAAATAGTAAATGATAAACATGAGAATTTATCTACGAAAACAAACGTGATATTGTCATGGAAGTAAGAGCATGATTATCGTCTAAAATATTTATTTGCATAATAATGTCCTCCAGCTTCACAGTGGCCTATCTGAACAGAAAATAGCATCAGCGCAAGACAAGATTATAGGACAATGTATGTGTGAGTACAAGTGCACTGCCTGACTGACTCTCATAGTCCGACAGGACGTCAATCAGACACGAGCGAAAAGAAATCAGGGGCTGGACCAACGGCTTCACGTGCTTTCTGGGGCATGGGGTGACACCTTTAACTTCATGACTTTGGACCCTTACTGAGAATCTCTGGACAGACAAATCCAAAAACTGATTTTTGGCCTGAGACCGCAAGCGTGGCAGACTCGCGTACAATCACTAGAACATCAAAGAAGTCATCTATTTTTTTTAATACTCCTTATGCTGCGACCTATAATAATGGGTTCTATAATAATATTGGATTTTTCATATTACTCAATTTAACTGTCTATGAACGTACTTGTCAACTGATTCCGGAGCAGCACCCAAAAGGCGGCGAGCAATGACTTCATAGGAGCGATGATAGTTTCTAGGTCCAAACTTCTCGTATAAGTCAGCATTTGATTGCCAGAAGTTGCCAACGAAGTTAATAGACTTTGAGTTGCTGAAGTCAACTTCTTGGTTGTACTGTAAATTTAAAAATCATATATAGATTAGTTTAGATTAATATATATTGATCGAAACTAATCCAAGTATACCAAGCCAGAATTAACACAAATTAAGTAAATACTTACAGCCTTGAAGCGGCCTCTCTCGAGATATTGCAAGAAAGTTTTTTCATAGGTGTCCAGGAATTGTAACTCTTGAACATTGCTTTCATAAGGTATTTGGTAGTAGGCAGGTCGTTGAATGAAAGGATAATAATTAAATAGGAAAGGAAGATAGCCAGATTTGATTGGTTTACTCCAAGAGAACTCAGGAATTTCACCTAGTCCATTGCTAAGTCGCTCTAAATAGTAACGGGCAAGCAACTGCTTGTAAAAGTAGAAATAACTTTCACCACGACGTTCTTTCCATTCTGGGAAGATGTCTCCTTGCAGCCAGAATGGAAATAAGAGGAAGTAGTAGTTATAAGAGTTTAAGCCAATGTCTTCAGTGAAGTAAGATAACTTATTCCTCATCACCGTAAGAATAGTAATTGGAGTAGTTAGTGTTAAAAACGTAGTAGTCATTTTCATGGACTATGCCGAAGTCAGCAGCATATGCGGGATCGGTAATTTCGCCTTGCATTTTAATGCTGTGCATTCTGTAGAGAACATCTGTGTTTGTAAAGAATTCAGGGTAAAGTTCGTAAGGAGCAGGAAGAACTATTCCTTTAGTGTCTGCGCGGTGAATCACAGCGATATAGTACGCATACAGGAATTGTCCCTCGTTAAAGTACACACGTGCATAGGCGGCAGTTTTGTAAAAGATTTCGAAGTCTTTGGCATAATAGAACAGGTGGAATAGAGCGATGGCTTCATCCCTCTGTTTGTCGTAGAAAATAGAGAAAACGTGATTTTTCGGCAGGAATCCGTATTTGTACAATACTAAGAAGTCTTCTACCGCCTTCTTGTTCTGTAAACAAACAAATTTTAAATTAAAGTCATCTATTAAATCATTTGAATATGTTAAGCTTATATAAGTGCTGTGTTTTAAAAGCAGTTATTAATTCAGTTATTGATTCCGAAGCTGGTTGTGTAAGCACCACTTGCATGTGTCGTTTTATTTTCCATGAATGAGTGTCATCTCGCTTACAGCGTAACACATATATAGCAAACAAAATCGTGTGTTACGCAGGCATGAAGTGAGTGGCAACATTTCTTACATGGAACTCTTTTCCACTGCACGCATTATTTGGTGCTACACCTATTACGCATAGCTGGTTGTATTGAATTATAAAAACTAACAGTCACTGGTCTCAATTCAATAATTAACATGGAAATTAAAAATAACGACAATAAAATGACTGCCGCTGAGAGCTCCATGCATCGCGCCTAATCGTATTTTGCATGCAGGACTGATGCAATCTCACTCATTTCGATGTGATTGTGTTGGAACTCTCAAGCATTTAACTCTAAAATCTATTCAGTGCTTGGGCTATTATCATTCATGAGTGATTGTCGTAAGAGGTGACAACAGCTTCAAATTAATTAAAAAAAACTATGGTTGCCCTTCTGCCTGCCAAGCGAAGCAGCTATGGAAAATATATTAGTGTCCTACTAATATTATACTGTGAGCAGTGGACGATGAATGAATACTTACTGTGTAATTTTCAATATTCGCTTCAATGTTGTAGTCCTTAGCAATTTTGTAATATTCCGCATTTGTTTCGATTTGGTGGGGTGCGAAGAAAAGATCAAATATTTTCTTCTGTTTCACCACGAACTCGGCGTCGACTGTAAAATAATGCATATTTCTGTTTACATTTCTCCGTTATTGGCTTGTATTTTGTATATTCAAATAGATCTAAGTCATTTAAGTAAGTTCTTGAGTAGTACTCGTATACTTATACTCGTATCTTCTTAGTGTTCGTTTTTTATTTTAAAATTACTAATATATATATTAAACATTAAAAAATAGATATTTATATATTGTTTCCTTCCTATAATGCGTTTCTTGATTAAAGATAAGATGTTCAAAAATACCGTACCATTGCAATGCAATTCACTTTCATATATAAGTATTGCAACATTTTATTGGTCTGATATAAAGTAAAAAATGTAATATATTGCCCTCTAGAGTTATGTGGCAAAGCCACGCTGCAGCTATGCTAACTATACATAGCTGCAATACAAATGGATCAGCTCGTCCGGGATTGAATCACGCTCAAATAGAATATTAATGTGAGACAGCTGAATAATACTGCTGTGTTTCGTATAGCGAGTATACAGAACCGGAGAGCCTTTTTACTGGTGACGAGAAATTCCATTATATTCCTCAGGGCCAGACAGACGTTGTTCTACCCTCTCGATGACCAACGGCCCATTGTCCCATAAAAAAAACCATTAAATTCGTAATTAAAAATATAGAGGGTCACTTATCGGGATATAACCTATCTTATATCTCAAGCTAGACCAAACTACAATCAGCGTGAAAAATGTCATTGAAATAAGTTCAGTTGCTTAGGAGTTCATCGCGGACAAAGAATGTGACAGGTAATTTTTATATATAAAGACTAGCTGATACCCATCGCGTTATTGCCGCGAAGAAATAATTGTGAAAATTATGTTTTAAATTTTGAAGAGTTATTTTTTTTTAAATTAGGAATGATAATACATTCATTGAATGATATATAACTTTCAAATAAATTTGTCGGTAGGATATACGTGCTACCTTCTGTAAGTTAATTGTACCATGCCTATAACCTTCGCGCAAGTGCAAGCAACAAGTTTTAGCGCAATATGATGATCGGTATGACAGCGCATAAAATACGAACAAACAAACATTATTTTTCTTATTTTAGGGAATACATGAAGAGAAAACTTTGTACCCCTTTCTGAGCATGTTTGGAGTACGGAGCTATGTATGTGTGACTTGGCACAGATAAAGTTTATGAGGAGAAGGAGTGCAAAATGCTAAAATTTAAGTTTAATTTCACAATACGTCAATGTCAATTGTCAAACACATAATAGTCAAGGAGTTATATATTATAATCACTTCAGATAGTCACTACGTTTTAATAATAGTATATGGTAAAATAGTCGCACAGAATAGAGATTGTCGTCAAAGAATTTTAAAAAGTTGCCAACAATATAATTACTGACAGATTGACTGAATGCTGTATTGATTTTGTAATTTTGAGTGATATCTAATGTTCCTTTTTCAATAGTCCGTGGAGTGTATCTCAAGACAAAAAAGCCTCAATTTTATATTTTGTGTATTAAATATCTGTGTTTTATATATTAATGTACAGTTGAAAGCATAGACATATATATCGTATCGTAGAATATATTTAAGAGTTGAAAGATAAATACAGCTTGCTTAGCATACAAACTTAAAAATTTTATGAATTACGGTCCAATTTCGATCACTGGGCGACCATTAGTAATAATTATTAAGAAAAAGTTCTCACCAGTTTTAGTCTTGTAATTGAACTGTTGTTGTGGTACGGCACCTGATAATGCCAGGGCCACAAGACCCGCCAGTAGCAACAGCGTCTTCATTATTCCCAGTCCAGAAGAAAACTGCGCCGATCAACTTGTAAATTCATCTTTTATAGTTCAAGTTTATCTTACATAGCGACATCTAAAATGTAATTATTCCTATTTAATATTTTTTCTTTGTTTATCAATTAACCTTTCACCTTTATCTCATTATTAATGTTTAGTATTAGTTTAAAAACAGTTTTAAGAAAATGAGAGAGTTATAATTATGTAATTTACTAGCTACTAGCAACAGATTGCGCAACCGTGGTCTCTATAAGTTACGAAACGAACACAACAGTGCACAAACACAACACACAGAAGTGCAGGCGAGCACTGCTGCTTGGCGGCAAAAATAGATAAGAGTGTGATATACGAAACAAAGCAGCATTTAGCTGGTATTTTACGCTGCTATTCTGTGAGAGCGTGGTACTACCCCGGTCAAGCCGACCCACTCGTGCTTCAATCATAATATAGCTGCAGCGTGGCTCTAACACGAGTCTGTTGCGTTTTCTTAAAGTAAAGTATCCCCATCAGTGGTTAGCTGGTTTCAAAGTTATCTTAGGGGCCAACGGCAGCGTATTCTCATTAAAGATAATTTTTTATCTAATCAATTTCTTTTACTTTCAATATCTTCATTGATTCGATCTCCCAAAAAAATATTTCTGTCTATCACATGTATGCAGATGATCTCCAAAGATACACGCAGTCAACTCTTGAAGACTTGCCTATCGCTGTTTCTGCAATAAATGGTGACCCGGCGACTATTAGTGGATGGAGTAAGTGGCCATGTAATGAGGACTGGTGTAGGGCTGCAAAGATAACAAGGCCAAACTTGGTGCAGTGGGTTGTTGACTCCTTTAAACTATATAAAACAAGCGGTGAAGGTGGAATAATTCCCATCGAATATAGAAAATAGATATCCTTCTTTCTTATTTAGTGAAAATCTTCAGAGCAAGTTTTGCATGGGATATATTCCAGAACGATGGACAATCTTCAAAGTTCTATTTATACCTAAGGCTGGTAAAAAGGACTACGCCTTACCAAAGTCCTTAAGATCTATATCTTCCTGTCTTCTTAACAAATTGGAAAAGTATATAGATAGATGTATTAGGGTTGTAGCTCTAGCTATGAGGCCCATACATTACATTCACAGTAGTAGTCACTGTTACTGCCCATACATTAGTAGTCACACCGAAGCTTAATGGTAAAGAAGTACCGTTTTCCACTGAAGATAAGTATTTGGGCGTAACAATCGACCAAAAAACTAACGTGGAACTCTCACCTTAGCAACGTATGTCATAAGGCTAAAATTGCTTAAGGTACGTGCAGTCGTATGGTTGGGAACAACTGGGGCTTACCTCCCAGTATGAACCTATGGCTGTACAGCAGCATAATGAGCATAATAAGCCTCCATTGTTTAGTGTAATAAGACCAACCAAAAGACTACTGTAGATAGGCTAAATAATCTACAAAGGACTGCCTATTAAATGGCAATTGGAGCGATGCGATCATCGCCTGGAGCGGCTCTTAATGCACTTCTATAACTAACGCCCCTTGATTTTTATTGAGACAAGGAGGTGAGGTTGTTTGAGTAGGATTAACGCCCAGGGCGGTCTGAGCTTGCTTTCTTACAGATTAAGATCCATGCTCGACTCAATAAAAGAAACACCGACCTTATGCATGATTTCATATATCATACGTCCACTACACACTTTTAATAAACATTACGTAGTGGAACTGCCCTCCAGAAAAGTCTGGCTGAATGGACAGGTTATCTGTTAGATCGTTAGCCTTATATGGTATATCGATGGGTCAAAAATGGGCCTCGGAATTTATGGGGAACGCCCCAAATTCAAACTTAGTATGAATTTGGGTAAATCACTACTATCTTCCAGGCAGAAAATTTCGCCATACTTCAGTGAGCGCATCAACCTGCAAAAACACTACGTCAACCATATCATCTTTATAAACTCTGATGACAGTCAAGCAGCGCTGCTAGCGCTGAGATCAAACTTAGTGAACTCAAAGCTATTAAAGTATTCATAATCTAGCTATTAGGTTCATATTTGGTTTGTGCAAATATGACTATGTCTCCGATATCATTTCGCTTTAAACTCAAGTGGTTACCCATTCGTATTTGCCGAAAACTAACTTTCTTGGTCATGACATACCGGAGAACTCATACTCGCGTCACATTCTCATAGAAGTAAATAATTTAAGAATTCCTCCATGGTCTAGGCTATCTGCTTATGGAACGAACTTCCTCCTTCGTGCTTCGTTGGTTGTACTGTTTTTATCTGACTGGTTTTAATATCAATACATATAGGACATTAATGAAAAGGAAAATAAAAAGTAAAAAACACTTTCCCGCCATTTTTCAATTGTTTTTCTGTCCGCCACAATGAGTGAATCTAACGAAGAAATACGATACATTCTGAAGTTTTATTACAAAAAAGGGGAAAATGTGACTCAAGCCACGAAAAACATTTGTGACGTTTATTGACCTAACGCAGTATTAGTAAGAGCACAAAGTTGGATGAAGCGTTTCCAGTCAATGCCATTTTTGAAAAAGTGGAACAAGATCGGATATTAGATGTTACTATACTATTAACTTAGTAGAGGAATTGAGGATTGAACACAAAACAATTTTGATCCATTTTAAAAAGTCTGGCTACAAAAAAGCTCGATATTTGGGTATCACACGAGCTCACTGAAAAAAACGTAATGAATCATGTACTCATTTGCGATTCTCTATTGAAACGTAATTGAATCGAACCATTTTTGAAAAGATTGATCACTGGTGATTAAAAGTGGATCACCTACGACAATAACGTGCGAAAAAGTTCATGGTCAAAGGGTAGGCAAGCTCCACAGACTGTAGCGAAACCCGGATTAACACGCACAACTCTAAGGTGATGCTGTGTTTATGGTGGGATTGGAAGGGCATCGTTTATTATGCTTTTACCGCTGGGCAAAACCATCGATTCTGATCTCTACTGCAAACAAATAATGAGACTCAAGCAAAACATTGAGAAAAAATGGCCGGAATTGATCAACAGAAAAGGAGTGGTCTTTCATAAAGATAACGCCAGACCACACACATCTTTGGCCACTCGGTAAAAATTGAGAGAGCTTGGTTGGGAAGTATTAATGCATCCACCATATACCACCACTCAGATTTTCACCTGTTTCGGTCTCTTCGGAATTCTTTGGGTAGTGTTAGGTTAACATCAAGAGAGGACTGTCAAAACTACTTGTCGTATTTTTTTGATCAAAAATCCCATTTCTACAGCACCGGGATTATGTCACTACCTACAAGATGGCAACAAGTTATTGAACAAAATAGCGCTTATATATTATAGTTAAATGTAATTAAACTTTTAAAAAAATGTCTTGAATTTGTATATAAAATACGAAGATTATTTTGTTATAATACATAACAATATTGGTTTAGTCTATTTAGGTTATTATAATGTAACTAACATGAATGAATAATATACACCACCTGACTTTTGGACTATTGGACAGTACAATTTTGTCCTTAATCTTCGCTCTTTTGCGAATAGACCGCATTATTGTACATATCTACTAAGATTTACTTTTTATAATCCGTTTTGTTTTATGGTGTTTTATGGTGTACAACAAATCATATTCATAACTCTTTGGGTATTATAATCAATTATACTTACTTAGTCTGTAGCAAAAGAGTTTTGTCAGGATTATGCCAAAAAAGTAAGTCCGTAGTCTCTGCCTACCCCTCTAGGTAACAGGGGTGAGAATTTATGTATGTATGTATGTTTAATCTGTAGCATCTTGAATCAGTGTCGATGTCAGTTTTCTAAATTATTACCCGTCATTATTAAGAAGGCAGTATTGTTAGTCAATTATCAATTTAAATCTCAACTATGCAAATAATTAAGAGTAAAATGGGGTTGGATTTGCAATAGTTTGCTAGGATTTTGTTAAGGTAAGTAAAGTAATGCACTGTTTTTGAGAAAAAAAAATTATAACCTATAAATAGGTAAAACATTGTGTACGGTGAAACGTACATATTTCACAATGACTTATGTATATGTATTTAATTTTGTTAACTTAGCAGTCTTAATAACACAGCACTTTTACGCGCCAATACTCGGCAAGTGGCAAGCAGTGCATTTCCAGCATCTTTATCAGTAGTCGTTGCCTTATTATTCTAATATCATATGAAGCAGTGCATTTAAAGCATCCTTATCAAGCAGTCGTTTCCTTATTATTCTAGTATCATATCAAATATATATCATATTGTTGTGGAACTTTGGTGACAGGTGTATCTTAGGGGCTTGTGTAGGGAGGAAAATGATTAAACTGTTCACATTAGTTTGTAGGCGATTTATTTTTGTCGAACCTGAGACGCGTGTTCACTTAGTACACCCAAAAGGAACTGAACTACTCACTTAGGCCGGCCACATACATACGGAATTCCGTTTCGGGATTCCGTTTCGATATTCCGATTCGAGATTCCGAACGCAGCAAGTCCATATAAAAGCTATGACCCGTCACACACGTACGGTAGTTTTCCGTTCGAAATTTTGCGGGCAAAACGGGATTCCGTATGTGTGGCCGACCGTTCGAATTCGAAACGGAATTCCGTATGTATGTGGCGGGCCTAACAGACTGCCGTCCCGCCGGTGGCGGTCGTTATCGTATTTCACTAGAATTACATACACATTAAGGCCGGCAACATACATACGGAATTCCGTTTCGGGATTCCGTTTCGATATTCCGATTCGAGATTCAGAACGCAGCAAGTCCATATAAAATGACCCACCACACACGTACGGTATTTTTCCGTACGGAATTTTCTCCGATTCGAGATTCCGTATGACCGCCTGTGCGTTCGGAATCCCGAACGGGAAAAAGCCGCTCCGAACGTAAGTCTTCCATAGATTTTGTACGAGTCGCAACACACATACGTAAATTCCGTACGGAACGCGCTCAGTGTTCGTCGCACGACCGAAGCGAGTAGTAGGTGTATAGCTTTTCGTAACCTTTCATCTTATTTTATTTAATAATTCGTCGAAAGAGTTTACAGACATCCACATTTAAAATATATCTCTGGATAGATAGATCTTTTTACATAATATTTTCTATATTGCAAGCTTAGGGTGATAAGGGGATGCACCCAGTAACAATGATACAGCAACAGTGGAATCGCAATCAGAAAATCGTCGTCATTATTCGCTGGCAGAATGTCTAGACTCAATGGCTAACCTCTCTCAACTGACCCTTGTTATTCCGTACGGAAATAAACGTATGTGTGTGATGTGTTCATGGAATTCCGTTTCGGGATTCCGTTTCGATATTCCGATTCCGAATTTCGTATTTATGTGGCCGGCCTAACACGGGTGACGCATGTGTTTACTGCGTCAGCAGCACCTATAGTACTCCCACTTTAAAAAAAAATTAATACATCATTTAGCAAAAAGCTGAAAGTTTCATCTAAATCGGTTCAGTCTCATTTCTAACTAAAACTAAACAGAGTGCGCGTAGATCCTATTAAGTTAAACAATGCGATAACGCGTGGCTTGCTTGCTACTTGATCGCTCGACCTAGTTAAGTTTCGGGAGCGGTGCTGAAGCTTTTTAAAAACTACTAATATGCCTTGACGACTTTTATTAACTATTACATTACAATAATGTATTAAAACTATCCAGTGCAATACTGACTTCCTTAACTACGTGATTACATTACTACGATGAGAATTATAATGAATCTTATTCTAAATGCAAGGGCTTTTATAGGATGGTCAAAACAAGCCTGTAGACTGAAAGTATGACGCCTTGGTTTGATCAGCAATAACAATTATACAGTGGAGTCAGCGTCTTCTGTAACGTTACAGTTCATAACATGTTTTCAGTAACCCAATATCAAAAGCTTAATCGGCACAATTCGTGGTCAACATGTTATTGTAAAATTATGGCTACTTGCAATTATCATGTTTACGAGTAATCTAATATCAAAAGCTTAGTCAGGACAATTTGGGATCAACAGGTATTAAGGCTATTTCCAGACTGCATAACTCCTCCTCCCTTAAGTTCAAAATTATCAGAGGGATATTTATAATCGCTCTGATTATTTTGATTAAAAAATTATATTTATAAATTATTAACACACAAATGAACATAATTAGAATTAAATATAATAATAGAGTATCGGAACTCTACACTAATACTTTTTACATTGATAAATTTTTCACAGTTATCTTTTATTTCACTTTCACTTATTTTAAAAGGTTACTTAAATGTTCAAGATTTGTTAAATCACTAGTGTCCAAGACGATAGATCCGCTTTTCGGCTGGTACTGGATATCAAGAGCTTGTATTATGCAAGAAAAGTTAACTCTAAAATATATATATTTTTTTTATTATTATTGTCTTTTCCCTCGCTATATATTTATTAAGTTGTAACATTTATAAAAACTAATCCTGAAATAATTAATGATTATTTAATAATTGACAATCGACATAAAAATAAAATTATACGATTTCATCAAAGATGTATCGGTACACTGTCTAAAATAAACAACAAAGTTCCATCGATGTTTCATGAAATGTTTTCAATTATTTTTAAATTCATAAATTTAAAAATAATTGAAAACATATCTAATTAAGAAATGCTACTACTCAATGAATATTTAAGCAAAGCATCGGTAGGCTTATTACAACGACATAATAAATCTCTTTTTTTTGATAATCGATTTGGCTATATATTGTAAATATCATAACTAATTAATATATAATATATAATAGAAACCTACGACGGATTTGAACAATCGGGTGGGCCAAAAATCGATTATTGGTTTCTTATATTTACGCGAATACTACACATTTAAATAAAACTAGTTTTTACGGATTTTTATCGCGTTCCGGCCAGTCTCTCGGGTCGTCTGAGGCTGTTGGGATTCCGTGACGGACCGCTTTGAGCTCCGATGCTTCTCTACCCTATGTAATTATATTTCTGTCAGGTTTGCTTTTTGCTACCCTATTTATTTATATTTTATTGCATTTATTCTAATAAATATATATTATATATATTTATTAGACTAAATCTTCTTCTTTATGTTAATGGTATATCTTTATTATATTATATATAACCAGAAGAAAAAACAATATAAATATTCTCTTCTCTCTTCTCGTGACCCACGTCTAGAATTTTTTCCTGTGTCTTGGCAGTTTATACACATAAATTACATAAGGACAAACATCCAGACCCGTGCGGGATTTGAACCTGCGGCCCTCAGCACCGTAACTTTTTTAAAACGTTCATTGTTTTTAAAAAAACTCATTGTTAAACGTCAAATTATAATAATAATATCCTCTAGGATGCCTTTAAGCCGAATTTCGGTCATGGCGGCCAGTCTCAATGGAGAATAGCCATCTGCACAGGACAGAATTATAGTGTACAAGTGTATGCGCAAGCACAGGTGCACTATCCATTCCCTCAACTCTCATAGTCCGATGGGACGGCAATCTGACACGACCAGAGAAAAATCAAAGTCGTAGGTCATGCTTTAATATGAGTAGTAAGTGAAAAAATGCGGCTTTTCTAATGGTAAATGATAACCGGCGCCTATGAAATTCTGCAATAAGAGAATCGCAGATGCGTTGGCAGTCTCTGAAGAAAGAGTAGGTTCTTTTTCACAAAGTCCATAGTATGTCATATCGGTCTAAGAACTCATGACCACAGATAATGAAATGCAAAGTTTCATTCCTAAAGTACCACATCAGAGACAGCTTTAGCAAAGTCATCATCATCATCATTCATCATTACAGCCTTTCACAAGTCCATTGCTGAACATAGGCCTCTCCCAAGTTATGCCACAAAGCACGGTCCGGAGCCACCTGTATCCATCAACTGCCTGCATGTCTTACCAGGTCGCCCTACACTTCGCCTACCGGTACGAGGTTGCCACTCGAGAAACTTTTTTCCCCATCGGTTGTCGGTTCTTCAAGCTATATGGCCGGCCCATTGGCACTTCAGCTTACTAATCCGTTGGGCTATGTCGGTCACTCTGGTTCTACTGCGAATATCCTCATTCCTAAGTTTATCACGCAAGGAAACCCCAAGCATAGCCCTCTACATAGCTCGCTGAACGACCTTGAGCGTTCTCATACGGCCAGCTGTGGAGGACCACGTCTCAGATCCATAAGTCATTACTGGCAACACGCACTGGTTGTACAATTTTGTTTTCAGGTTTTAGGTATACCTGACGAGAAGATGTGTCGTAATTTCCCGAACGCTGACCAGCCAAGTTAAATCCGTCGATTGACCTTTCGGTCGAAGTTGGACTTACCTAGTCGAACTATTTGTCCCAGGTAGACATACTCGTCAACAATTTCTAGCTTAGTGCTCCCAACAACTACCGGCGTAGGTGTGACATAGACATTACACATGACCTATGTTTTGTCTATCTTAAGACCTATCAGTTGGGAGACACTATTGAGGTCCACATACGGTCCACATACGCCAGTCATAGTGGCAAATTGTACTCCTCGGACTTCTGTACAATTTGCCGAAGGGTATCTATGTGGTCTATGGTACTAGAGCCTTTTCGGAAACCGGCTTGTTCGGGAGGCTGGAAGTCGTCGAGTCTGCGTGCGAGACGATTCGTAATGACTCTCGAAAACAGCACGTAGACGCGGCTCAGAAGGAAAATTGGTCTGTAGTTCTTCAAGAGAGCGTTGTCGACTTTCTTGAAGAATAAGATCACGGCACTTCTGCTCCACGCCTCCGGAGTAGTCCTACCATGGAGGACGGAATTAAAGAGCTTCTGAAGGACTTCAAGTACCGGTTTTTCACCCGCTTTTAGAAGCTCCGCTGTTATTCCATCCTCGCCTGGGGCCTTCCCGTTTTTAAGGTGCTGGAGAGCCATTCTAATCTCGCTCAGATTGACGTCTGGGATATCATCGGAATAGTGTCGGATAAGACTTGCTGTTTGATCGTTACTCACACTTGCGTGTGGCTCTAACGACGATGTGTACAGCTGCCCATAGAACCTCTCAATCTCACTCAAAATCTCAGGTGTCCCGGAAACGATACTGCCACACTCGGTCTTCAGCTTTGACAGTTGGCTCTTTCTGGCAGACAGATCGCTGGCAAAGACTATGGAGCCCTGGTCCTGCTAGATCGTTTCTTCAATACGAGCTGTATTGAAGTTGCGTAAGTTCCGCCGCATGCATTTGGAGATCTGTCTGTTCAGTTGCCTGTATACTGTCAAATCTGTTGAAGACTGCAGCTTCATTTCCCGTCTAACAGCCTGAGATTAAGAGTGAGTAATTAGCAAAGTCGGTAGGAAGCAAATCATTGAAGGATGCAAAAAAAACTACCCCAGAAAACCTGACGACCACTAATACTGCCTACAGATAGCTACCGCAATGATCAATTGATAGGCATTGTGCGTGCTTATACGGATCAGACGCTGGTTCTTATGTTACAGCCACTCACCAGGCTAATCGTAAAAGTATAAAAATTTCTACTTCACGTTCCAGCAAAAGCCTCTGTATGGTTATATTGCGTTTATTTGTTTATATGTAAAATAAAAAAATATTTAAAAAAATTATATGTTCTTGAATATTTAAAATTAACTTTAGTATGTAATGTTGTGAATAAGTGAGTAATTGGTAATGGTCAAATTGTCAAAATAACAAACGAACGTCTTTAATTTCTCTGCAAATATGTGGTCACCCTTGAGGACCTAGATGGAATTTCTCATTTTCATTAAAGAGTGAACGATATCATGCTGTTTCTAAATGTCTTCATACTAATTACATATAACATAATATAATAATATACATATATAATAAATTAATTTTATTTCAAAAAGTCTCGCTGGATTTTTTGCTGGTTCTTCCAGAGGTTTCTTTCCGAACCAATGGTAAAAGTAAAACATTATTTTTAATAAGTATTCTTGTAATCTCTATTGAATAAAAATTATTCTTTTCTACCGTTTATCTTCACTCACCATACTAAATAACTTAAGCTGCTATTTTCGCTGGTATTCTGTGAGAGCGTGGTCCTTCCCCGATCGAGGCCACCCATTTGTGCTACAACCATAATATAGCTGCAGCGTGGCTTTACCACGCTCAAAGTTATAAAAAAAATATTAAGCGATTGAGGACGAATAATTATAAGGCAATAATTAAAAGGCCATGAGTTCTGGGTGTTTGTAAAAATATTTGAATGGGTAAGTCTACTTTCGTTTCTTTTTTTAAACTCGTTAATAAAAGAGTTATTTTAACGTTCCTAATAATGTCAAACACTCCAGCATATCTAATTTAGTCAATGATGTGTATACAGTTAATGGCATTGGTGTTTGTCAAAAACAAAGTTTTATGTACTAATTGTAGCTGTTTTAATCGCTATGAACGATTAAATACCAAATTTTGGAATTTTTACCAATAATCATAATTTTCACGATAACTAGAAATTCTAAGATATAAGGTATGGTAATCTGCTCAAAAATGTGCCCATAAGGTGACCTTTTCCCCCTCAAAGCTTTGCATCGACCTTGCGAACATTCCGATGTAGTATACGGGATTTTCGGAAGGGATATATTGGGGAATCTGTGGAAAATCTTCCAGTAATTCATGCCAGCTGATTCATTATTGCAAACACCTACTATGTTCAGCCATATATGTTCTAAGTCTACGTGTACAGCAGTGAATTTAAAAAAGCTGTTAGCGTTTTAGGACAGACCTTTTACACACACAAGATTCTTAAAATAAAATAAATAAAAGAAGAAAATTAAGATTTTATTTTAAATTTATTCCTCATTCCACAACAATATTAAATAAATTTTTCTTAAACCTACAAGCTCCCTCTGCCTGCTCTTAGTATTTCTTGAATGGGGTTTTTTGACCTACATAGTAGGGATAAGAGTACTGGTATGGGTAAATGTCATCTTCGTGGTATACAAATACATCCTTGAAGTACATGTTTGGTTGCATGAAGTAAGCCTCGTTTACTGGGCGGTCGAATGGATAACCTAACGGTTTGTTGTCAACATTTAAGAATGCATTGGGCTCGGTTACATTTTCTGCACCATGGTAGGGATAAACCATAACAAAGAACTGGTAAGGGAATCCTCCCTTTGTTCCCTTAGGTAGCATCAATCTAGACGGCATAAAGCCTGCTTCAGTAGACATGTGAGCAGGAACTTTTCCTTGGTCAAGAAGCTCGTAGATTTTTGTAATTGGAACAGAATCTTCTTTGTAGAACAAGAAGTCGGTTGAGCTTCGCTCGATCTTGTTTTGTCCAACATTCAATTTTTGAACGAACCAGTCCAGCTCAACAAAGTTCATCCAGTTATCTTCTAAGCTTATGGGATAGCCTTCACCGTTGTATTTAGGACCCATGAAAACCTTGAATACAGCATCGCCTTCAACGTCGGACTTAACATCGACGGTAACAGTAAACGGTTTGTGGTTCAGGCGTGGTTGACGCACTTTGAAGGGAGTGAATTTGTAGGTTTTCAGTTGTTCAGGTGAGAAATATACGCCGTTATTAACATCAAAGTCAAAGAAGTCGAAGTACGTGACAAGCTTGTTAACTTTCACGTCGTTAATCTTAACTCCGATGTAGTGAAGCATGTCCTGAGTGTAAGTTGGAACGTATTCCTTGTATTGAATAAAGTATTTCAAAATTCTGCTGTAAAGTTGGTAGAAAACGGGATCACGCAGCGAGGTTTGGTAGAAGTCAAGCGCTGTTGGTAGGTAGGTGTATCTGTGAATAATATGAAAGAGAATTTTAGGAATTGTCATAATAATTATTATATAAGAGAATAACGACATTCGTGCCTTTAACCATTGTAAAGATAACTAAGCCCAAAATAGTAAATGATAAACATGAGAGTTTATCTACGAAAACAAACGTGATATTGTCATGGAAGTAAGAGCATGATTATCGTCTAAAATATTTATTTGCATAATAATGTCCTCCAGCTTCACAGTGGCCTATCTGAACAGAAAATAGCATCAGCGCAAGACAAGATTATAGGACAATGTATGTGTGAGTACAAGTGCACTGCCTGACTGACTCTCATAGTCCGACAGGACGTCAATCAGACACGAGCGAAAAGAAATCAGGGGGTGGACCAACGGCTTCACGTGCTGTCTGGGGCATGGGGTGACACCTTTAACTTCATGACTTTGGACCCTTACTGAGAATCTCTGGACAGACAAATCCAAAAACTGATTTTTGGCCTGAGACCGCAAGCGTGGCAGACTCGCTTACAACCACTAGAACATCAAAGAAGTCATCTATTTTTTTTAATACTCCTTATGCTGCGACTTATAATAATGGGTTCTATAATAATATTGGATTTTTCATATTACTTAATTTAACTATCTATGAACGTACTTGTCAACTGATTCCGGAGCAGCACCCAAAAGGCGGCGAGCAATGACTTCATAGGAGCGACGATAGTTTCTAGGTCCAAACTTCTCGTATAAGTCAGCATTTGATTGCCAGAAGTTGCCAACGAAGTTAATAGACTTTGAGTTGCTGAAGTCAACTTCTTGGTTGTACTGTAAATTTAAAAATCATATATGGATTAGTTTAGATCAATATATATTGATCGAAACTAATCCTACTATACCAAGCCAGTATTAACACAAATTAAGTAAATACTTACAGCCTTGAAGCGGCCTCTCTCGAGATATTGCAAGAAAGTTTTTTCATAGGTGTCCAGGAATTGTAACTCTTGAACATTGCTTTCATAAGGTATTTGGTAGTAGGCAGGTCGTTGAATGAAAGGATAATAATTAAATAGGAAAGGAAGATAGCCAGATTTGATTGGTTTACTCCAAGAGAACTCAGGAATTTCACCTAGTCCATTGCTAAGTCGCTCTAAATAGTAACGGGCAAGCAACTGCTTGTAAAAGTAGAAATAACTTTCACCACGACGTTCTTTCCATTCTGGGAAGATGTCTCCTTGCAGCCAGAATGGGAAATAAGAGTGGAAGTAGTAGTTATAAGAGTTTAAGCCAATGTCTTCAGTGAAGTAAGATAACTTGTATTCCTCATCACCGTAAGAATAGTAATTGGAGTAGTTAGTGTTAAAAACGTAGTAGTCATTTTCATGGACTATGCCGAAGTCAGCAGCATATGCGGGATCGGTAATTTCGCCTTGCATTTTAATGCTGTGCATTCTGTAGAGAACATCTGTGTTTGTAAAGAATTCAGGGTAAAGTTCGTAAGGAGCAGGAAGAACTATTCCTTTAGTGTCTGCGCGGTGAATCACAGCGATATAGTACGCATACAGGAATTGTCCCTCATTAAAGTACACACGTGCATAGGCGGCAGTTTTGTAAAAGGTTTCGAAGTCTTTGGCATAATAGAACAGGTGGAATAGAGCGATGGCTTCATCCCTCTGTTTGTCGTAGAAAATAGAGAAAACGTGATTTCTTGGCAGGAATCCGTATTTGTACAATACTAAGAAGTCTTCTACCGCCTTCTTGTTCTGTAAACAAACAAATTTTAAATTAAAGTCATCTATTAAATCATTTGAATATGTTAAGCTTATATAAGTGCTGTGTTTTAAAAGCAGTTATTAATTCAGTTATTGATTCCGAAGCTGGTTGTGTAAGCACCACTTGCATGTGTCGTTTTATTTTCCATGAATGAGTGTCATCTCGCTTACAGCGTAACACATATATGGCAAACAAAAATCGTGTGTTACGCAGGCATGAAGTGAGTGGCAACATTTCTTACATGGAACTCTTTTCCACTGCACGCATTATTTGGTGCTACACCTATTACGCATAGCTGGTTGTATTGAATTATAAAAACTAACAGTCACTGGTCTCAATTCAATAATTAACATGGAAATTAAAAAAATAACGACAATAAAATGACTGCCGCTGAGAGCTCCACGCATCGCGCCTAATCGTATTTTGCATGCAGGACTGATGCAATCTCACTCATTTCGATGTGATTGTGTTGGAACTCTCAAGCATTTAACTCTAAAATCTATTCAGTGCTTGGGCTATTATCATTCGTGAGTGTCGTAAGAGGTGACAACAGCTTCAAAATAATTAAAAAAAACTATGGTTGCCCTTCTGCCTGCCAAGCGAAGCAGCTATGGAAAATATATTAGTGTCCTACTAATATTATACTGTGAGCAGTGGATGATGAATGAATACTTACTGTGTAATTTTCAATATTCGCTTCAATGTTGTAGTCCTTAGCAATTTTGTAATATTCCGCATTTGTTTCGATTTGGTGGGGTGCGAAGAAAAGATCAAATATTTTCTTCTGTTTCACCACGAACTCGGCGTCGACTGTAAAATAATGTATATTTCTGTTTACATTTCTCCTTTATTGGCTTGTATTTTGTATATTCAAATAGATCTAAATCATTTAAGTAAGTTCTTGAGTAGTACTCGTATACTTATATCTTCTGAGTGTTCGTTTTTTATTTAAAAATTACTAATATATATATTAAACATTAAAAAATAGATATTTATATATTTTAATGCTTTTATTTTTTTATAGTTTCCTTCCTATAATGCGTTTCTTGATTAAAGATAAGATGTTCAAAAATACCGTACCATTGCAATGCAATGCACTTTCATATATAAGTATTGCAACATTTTATTGGTCTGATATAAAGTAAAAAATGTAATATATTGCCCTCTAGAGTTATGTGGCAAAGCCACGCTGCAGCTATGCTAACTATACATAGCTGCAATACAAATGGATCAGCTCGTCCGGGATTGAATCACGCTCAAATAGAATATTAATGTGAGACAGCTGAATAATACTGCTGTGTTTCGTATAGCGAGTATACAGAACCGGAGAGCCTTTTTACTGGTGACGAGAAATTCCATTATATTCCTCAGGGCCAGACAGACGTTGTTCTACCCTCTCGATGACCGACGACCGACTGACGGCCCATTGTCCCATAAAAATCATTAAATTCGTAATTAAAAATATAGAGGGTCACTTATCGGGATAAAACCTATCTTATATCTCAAGCTAGACCAAACTGCAATCAGCGTGAAAAATTTCATTGAAATAAGTTCAGTTGCTTAGGAGTTCATCGCGGACAAAGAATGTGACAGGTAATTTTTATATATAAAGACTAGCTGATACACATGCGTTACTGCCGAGAAGAAATAATTGTGAAAATTATGTTTTAAATTTTGAATAGTTATTTTTTTTAAATTAGGAATAATAATACATTCATTGAATGATATATAACTTTCAAATAAATGTGTCGGTAGGATATACGTGCTACCATCTGTAAGTTAATTGTACCATGCCTATAACCTTCGCGCAAGTGCAAGCAATAAGTTTTAGCGCAATATGATGATCGGTATGACAGCGCATAAAATACGAACAAACAAACATTATTTTTCTTATTTTAGGGAATACATGAAGAGAAAACTTTGTACCCCTTTCTGAGCATGTTTGGAGTACGGAGCTATGTACGAGCTCGTATGTGTGATTTGGCACAAATAAAGTTTATAAGGAGAAGGAGGGCAAAATGCTAAAATTTAAGTTTAAGTTCACAATACGTCAATGTCAATTGTCAAACACATAATAGTCAAGGAGTTATATATTATAATCACTTCAGATAGTCACTACGTTTTAATAATAGTATATGGTAAAATAGTCGCACAGAATAGAGATTGTCGTCAAAGAATTTTAAAAAGTTGCCAACAATATAATTACTGACAGATTGACTGAATGCTGTATTGATTTTGTAATTTTGAGTGATATCTAATGTTCCTTTTTCAATAGTCCGTGGAGTGTATCTCAAGACAAAAAAGCCTCAATTTTATATTTTGTGTATTAAATATCTGTGTTTTATATATTAATGTACAGTTGAAAGCATAGACATATATATCGTATCGTAGAATATATTTAAGAGTTGAAAGATAAATACAGCTTGCTTAGCATACAAACTTAAAAATTTTATGAATTACGGTCCAATTTCGATCACTGGGCGACCATTAGTAATAATTATTAAGAAAAAGTTCTCACCAGTTTTAGTCTTGTAATTGAACTGTTGTTGTGGTACGGCACCTGATAATGCCAGGGCCACAAGACCCGCCAGTAACAACAGAGTCTTCATTATTCCCAGTCCAGAAGAAAACTGCGCCGATCAACTTGTAAATTCATCTTTTATAGTTCAAGTTTATCTTACATAGCGACAACTAAAATGTAATTATTCCTATTTAATATTTTTATTTGTTTATCAATTAACCTTTCACCTTTATCTCATTATTAATGTTTAGTATTAGTTTAAAAACAGTTTTAAGAAAATGAGAGAGTTATAATTATGTAATTTACTAGCTACTAGCAACAGATTGCGCAACCGTGGTCTCTATAAGTTACGAAACGAACACAACAGTGCACAAACACAACACACAGAAGTGCAGGCGAGCAAAAATAGATAAGAGTGTGATATACGAAACAAAGCAGCATTTAGCTGGTATTTTACGCTGCTATTCTGTGAGAGCGTGGTACTACCCCGGTCAAGCCGACCCACTCGTGCTTCAATCATAATATAGCTGCAGCGTGGCTCTAACACGAGTCTGTTGCGTTTTCTTAAAGTAAAGTATCCCCATCAGTGGTTAGCTGGTTTCAAAGTTATCTTAGGGGCCGACGGCAGCGTATTCTCATTAAAGATAATTTTTTATCTAATCAATTTCTTTTACTTTCAATATCTTCATTAATTCGATCTCCCAAAAAAATACTTCTGTCTATCACATGTATGCAGATGATCTCCAAATATACACGCAATCAACTCTTGAAGACTTGCCTATGGCTGTTTCTGCAATAAATGGTGACCCGGCGACTATTAGTGGGAGGAGTAAGTGGCCATGAGGACTGGTGTAGGGCTGCAAAGATAACAAGGCCAAACTTGGTGCAGTGGGTTGTTGACTCCTTTAAACCATATAAAACAAGCGGTGAGGGTGGAATAATTCCCATCCAATATAGAAAATAGATATCCTTCTTTCTTATCTAGTGAAAATCTTCAGAGCAAGTTTTGCATGGGGATATATTCCAGAACGATGGACAACCTTCAAAGTTCTATTTATACCTAAGGTTGATAAAAAGAACTACGCCTTACCAAAGTCCTTAAAATCTATAAGCCTATCTTCCTTTCTTCTTAAGAAATTGGAAAAGTATATAGATAGATATATTAAGGTTGTAGCTCTAGCTATGAGGCCCATACATTACATTCACAGTAGTAGTCACTGTTACTGCCCATACATTAGTAGTCACACCGAAGCTTAATGGCAAAGAAGTACCATTTTCCACTGAAGATAAGTATTTGGGCGTAACAATAGACCAAAAAACTAACGTGGAACTCTCACCTTAGCAACGTATATCATAAGGCTAAAATTGCTTAAGGTACGTGCAGTCGTATGGTTGGGAACAACTGGTGCTTGCCTTCCAGTATTATCCTATGGCTGAACAGCAGCATATTGAGGCCGAATTTCACCTAAACCTCCATTGTTAAGTGTAATAAGACCAACCAAAACACTACTGCGGATAGGCTAAATAATCTACAAAGGACTGCCTATTAAATGGCAACTGGAGCGATGAGATCATCGCCTGGAGCGGCTCTTAATGCACTTCTATGCCTAACGCCCCTTGATCTTTATTAAGACAAGGAGGTGAGGCTGTTTGAATAGGATTAACGCCCAGGGCGGTCTGAGCTTGCTTTCCTACAGATTGAGATCCATGCTCGACTCAATAAAGAAAACACCGACCTTATGCATGATCTCATATATCATACGTCCACTATACACTTTTAATAAACATTACGTAGTGGAACTACCCTCCAGAAAAGACTGGCTGAATGGACAGGTTATCTGTGAGATCGTTAGCCTTATATGGTATATCGATGGGTCAAAAATGGGCCTCGGAATTTATGGGGAACGCCCCAAATTCAAACTTAGTATGAATTTGGGTAAATTCACCTCTATCTTCCAGGCAGAAAATTTCGCCATACTTCAGTGAGCGCATCAACCTGTAAAAACACTACGTCAACCATATCATCTTTATAAACTCTGATGACAGTCAGGCAGCGCTGCTAGCGCTGAGATCAAACTTAGTAAATTCAAAGCTATTAAAGTATTCAAAATCTATTTAGGTTCATATTTGGTTTGTGCAAATATGACTATGTCTCCGATATCATTTCGCTTTAAACTCAAGTTGTTACCCATTCGTATTTGCCGAAAACTAACTTTCTTGGTCATGACAGACCGGAGAACTTATACTCGCGTCACATTCTCATAGAACTAAATAATTTAAGAATTCCTTCACGGTCTAGGCTATCTGCTTATGGAACGAACTTCCTCCTTCGTGCTTCGTTGGTTGTACTGTTTGTATATGACTGGTTTTAATATCAATACATATAGAACATTAAGGAAAAGAAAATAAAAAGTAAAAAAAACTTTCCCGCCATTTTTCAATTGTTTTTCTGTCCGCCACAATGAGTGAATCTAACGAAGAAATACGATACATTCTGAAGTTTTATTACAAAAAAGGGAAAAATGTGACTCAAGCCACGAAAAACATTTGTGACGTTTATTGGCCTAACGCAGTATTAGTAAGAGCACAAAGATGGATGAAGCGTTTCCAGTCAATGCCATTTTTGAAAAAGTGGAACAAGATCGGATATTAGATGTTACTATACTATTAACTTAGTAGAGGAATTGAGGATTGAACACAAAACAATTTTGACCCATTTTAAAAAGTCTGGCTATACAAAAAAGCTCGATATTTGGGTACCACACGAGCTCACTGAAAGAAACCTAATGAATCATGTACTCATTTGCGATTCTCTATTGAAACGTAATGAAATCGAACCATTTTTGAAAAGATTGATCACCTACGACAATAACGTGCGAAAAAGTTCATGGTCAAAGGGTAGGTAAGCTCCACAGACTATAGCGAAACCCGGATTAACACGCACAACGCTAAGGTGATGCTGTGTTTATGGTGGGATTGGAAGGGCATCGTTTATTATGCTTTAACAACTTTGCAAATAATTAAGAGTAAAATGGGGTTGGATTTGCAATCGTTTGCTAGGAGTTTGTTAAGGTAAGTAAAGTAACGCACTGTTTTTGAGAAAAAAAAATTATAACCTATAAATAGGTAAAACATTGTGTACGGTGAAACGTACATATTTCACAATGACTTATGTATATGTATTTAATTTTGTTAACTTAGCAGTCTTAATAACACAGCACTTTTACGCGCCAATACTCGGCAAGTGGCAAGCAGTGCATTTCCAGCATCTTTATCAGTAGTCGTTGCCTTAACATTCTAATATCATATGAAGCAGTGCATTTAAAGCATCCTTATCAAGCAGTCGTTTCCTTATTATTCTAATATCATATCAAATATATATCATATTGTTGTGGAACTTTGGTGACAGGTGTATCTTAAGGGCTTGTGTAGGGAGGAAAATGATTAAACTGTTCACATTAGTTTGTAGCCGATTTATTTTTGTCGAATCTGAGACGCGTGTTCACCTAGTACACCCAAAAGGAACTGAACTACTCACTTACAGACTGCCGTTCCGCCGGTGGCGGTCGTTATCGTATTTCACTAGAATTACATACACATTAAGGCCGGCAACATACATACGGAATTCCGTTTCGGGATTCCGTTTCTATATTCCCATTCGAGATTCCGAACGCAGCAAGTCCATATAAAATCTATGACCCGCCACACACGTACGGTATTTTTCCGTACGGAATTTTCTCCGATTCGAGATTCCGTATGACCGCCTGTGAGTTCGGAATCCCGAACGGAAAAAAGCCGCTCCGAACGCAAGTCTTCCATATATTTTGTACGAGTCGCAACACTTATGGTACGTAAATTTCGTACGGAACGCGCTCAGGGTTCGTCGCACGACCGAAGCGAGTAGGTGTGTTTATGTATGTTTTTACATTTAATCTTATAGGTGTATAGCTTTTCGTAACCTTTCATCTTATTTTATTTAATAATTCGTCGAAAGAGTTTACAGACATCCACATTTAAAATATATCTCTGGATAGATAGATCTTTTTACATAATATTTTCTATATTGCAAGCTTAGGGTGATAAGGTGATGCACCCAGTAACAATGATACAGCGACAGTGGAATCGCAATCAGAAAATCGTCGTCATTATTCGCTGGCAGAATGTCTAGACTCAATGGCTAACCTCTCTCAACTGACCCTTGTTATTCCGTACGGAAATAAACGTATGTGTGTGATGTGTTCACGGAATTCCGTTTCGGGATTCCGTTTCGATATTCCGATTCGGAATTTCATATTTATGTGG
This sequence comes from Parnassius orleans, assembly GCA_029286625.1. Taxonomy (NCBI): domain Eukaryota; kingdom Metazoa; phylum Arthropoda; class Insecta; order Lepidoptera; family Papilionidae; genus Parnassius; species Parnassius orleans. Next base: position 594,425 of record JAGSMP010000093.1, read on the forward strand.
CCGCCCTAACACGGGTGACGCATGTGGGTACTGTGTCAGCAGCACCTATTGTACTAACACTTTAAAAAAAATTTTAATACATCATTTAGCAAAAAGCTGAAAGTTTCATCTAAATCGGTTCAGTCTCAATTCTAACTAAAACTAAACAGAGTGCGCGTAGATCCTATTAAGTTAAACAATGCGATAACGCGTGGCTTGCTTGATACTTGATCGCTCGACCTAGTTAAGTTTCGGGAGTGGTGCTGAAGCTTTTTAAAAACTACAAATATGCCTTGACGACTTTTATTAACTTACACTACAATAATGTATTAAAACTATTCAGTGCAATACTGACTTCCTTAACTACGTGATTACATTACTACGATGAGAATTATAATGAATCTTATTCTAAATGCAAGGGCTTTTATAGGATGGTCAAAACAAGCCTGTTGACTGAAAGTATGACGCCTTGGTTTGATCAGCAATAACAATTATACAGTGGAGTCAGCGTCTTCTGTAACGTTAAACTTCATAACATGTTTTCACTAATCCAATATCAAAAGCTTAATCGGCACAATTCGTGGTCAACATGTTATTGTAAAATTATGGCTACTTGCAATTATCATGTTTACAAGTAATCTAATATCAAAAGCTTAGTCAGGACAATTTGGGATCAACAGGTATTAAGGCTATTTCCAGACTGCATAACCTCCTCCCTTAAGTTCAAAATTATCAGAGGGATGTTTATAATCGCTCTGATTATTTTGATTAAAAAATTATATTTATAAATTATTAACACACAAATGTACATAATTAGAATTAAATATAACAATAGAGTATCGGTACTCTACACTAACACTTTTTACATTGATAAATTTTTCACAGTTATCTTTTATTTCACTTTCACTTATTTTAAAAGGTTACTTAAATGTTCAAGATTTGTTAAATCACTAGTGTCCAAGACGATAGATCCGCTTTTCGGCTGGTACTGGATATCAAGAGCTCGTATTATGCAAGAAAAGTTAACTCTAAAATATATAGATTTTTTTTTATTATTATTGTCATTTCCCTCGCTTTATATTTATTTAGTTGTAACATTTATAAAACCTAATCCTGAAATAATTATTATTTAATAATTGACAATCGACATAAAAATAAAATTATACGATTTCATCAAAGATAGCTTTACTTAAAAAAAGCGTTTTCGGTACACTGTCTAAAATCAACAACAAAGTTCCATCGATGTTTCATGAAATGGAGAATATTCATAAATTTAAAAATAATTGAAAACATATCTAATTAAGAAGTGCTACTACTCAATGAATATTTAAGCAAAGCATCGGTAGACATATTACAACGACATAATATATCTCTTTTTTTTTTGATAGTCGATTTGACTATATATTGTAAATATCATAACTAATTAATATATAATATATAAGAGATTAATATTAAAGAAAATTATAAAATATTAAAGAAAAGAGATTAACATATAAGAAGAAAATCATACTAATTTTCTACGGCAATTAAATTTTATTTTATTTTATTTAAAACAAAAAAACATTTTTTTTGTTTTAAATAAAATAAAAAATAAAATTATTTTTTTATTTTTTATTAAAGACCTTAAAATAAATTATCATTCTTCCATTTACTAAATCAGTAAATTCTTCATAGATTTTTAGATATTTGATGAAATATAAAATATCCCTAGATTCTGTAGATATGCGTATCGAAAGATAGTGACAGATGTTATTTGCAGAAACAAATATATCTGCAGATACAAATATGGCATAGGATTTTACATTCATACATACATATAATCACGCCTCTTTCCCGTAGACGTAGGCAGAGACCACTTCTTTCCACTTGCTACGATCCTTACATACTTGTTTCGCTTCGTCCACTTTCATTATTCCCTTCATACATGCTCTTCGGTTTAGGGTACTTTTGACCTGGCTTTTTTTCAAGACGTCCCTGATTTGGTCTATAAACGTCCGCCTAGGTCTACCCCTTCCAACACTGTCATTCACACTCGCCTTATACACTTTTTCGTCAATCGTTCTTCATTCATTCTCTCGACATGGCCAAACCATATCAGCATACCTTTCTCAAATTTTGTCACTACATCTTCTTTCAGACCACAACGTTTCATTATCTCACTATTTCTTATCCTGTCACTCAATTTAACTCCTGTCATACTTCTTAACGCTCTCATCTCAACTGCATTTATTCTGCTTTCATGTTTCTTCTGCCATACCCAACTTTCACTTCCGTACATGAGTGTTGGAACCAACACCCCCTCATGCACAGCCAAACGAGCCTTGTTAGACACCTTACGACTGCTTATAAAGGAGTGCAAAGCTCCATTCACCATGTTTCTTGCATTCACACTTCTTTCGATATCACTCTCACACTTTCCATCTCTTGTAAACTTTGAACCCAGATACACAAACTCCTTCACCTGTTCAATTTGTTCATCCCTTTGTACATCTTTATCCATCCACACATTATAGTTCTTTCTTCCTTTCCTTCTTTTAGCTACCTCAATAGCAACATTCACGACCCCTTTCTTAAATGTCTCCCACAAATCTTCAATCACACCTATCCTTTCTATACCTTTAAAACTTTCTTTCAGTTTCTCTACGTACTCGTCTTCCTTTTCTTTTTCTTGTAGGATACCGCGGTATGCCCGAGTGTATAGCACTTTCTTCCTCAGTCTTTTATCCACAATTACAAAATCAATCATACTTCTAGACTCACCCTCATCTCTTGTATACAAATGGATCTTTTTGTGGTCAAACATTGTGTTGGCCACGCACAGATTCCATTCCAAGCATACTTCAAGCAGGCTTCTCCCATTGTCATTCACTCTCTCGTCCCTAAACGTACCCAGAATTCCTTCATACCCATCACGTTTTACTCCAACCCACCCATTAAAGTCCCCTAACATCACGATCCTTTCTCCGCATTTATTCAAGACCTCTCTCATGCTATCCCGAAATTCCTCTCTTTCTTGTTGGGCTTTTAATGACCCACCTCCGCGCAGATCCGTCGGTGCATAGACCCCAAGGATAAACAAGCGAGTGAGTCCGACTTTTAACCTAATCCAGAGGAGACTTGGGCTTACACATTCCTGCTCCATCACACATTCCACTATTCGAGATGAAAGAATCACACCAACTCCCTGACATCCTCGGCTGGTTTGGGGGACTCCCGACCATGTGCCGTTTAGGGGCCATGAACCGTGGTGTCACATCCTTTCCTCTTGGTTTCGTCCACGCACAGAATATCTATGCATCGTTCATCCATCATCTGACATATTTCATCTATCTTACCATCCATTCCTCCTCTTACATTCAACATAGCGAAGCGGCTCTCCGTGGGCCGCTTTTCGCCCCCGCGAGAAACGAGACGTGATGGGTGGCGAACCACATCCAGTATTTATCTGCAGGATTTTACCTCCAGATAAATACAGGATGGTCGCTGAAAAATGCAATTAAAAATCGCCTCGGTTCTTTTTTAGCTTTATATGGCATTCTATCTAAATTCTTCGTCTTTTTAACGTCTTCAAAAAGGAGGAGGTTCTCAATTTTTTTTGTATGTTACGCGGTATCTTCGCAGATTGTGAACCAATTTTGATGATTCTTTTTTTATTAAATAGATTATATTTCAAGGATGGTCCGATATAAATTCTTTGAAAAAATTCCACCCCTAAAGCTAAAGTAAAGTAAAGTTACAGCCTATATACGTCCCACTGCTGGACACAGGCCTCCTCTCATTTCTGAGAGGGTTTTAGGGCAAGGAAATGTCCGCCGCGCTGCCCCAATGCGTGTTGGTGAACTTCACATGTCTTCGAAATATTTTTTTTTTATTTCTCAGACATGCAGGTTTCCTCACGATGTTTTCCTTCACCGCCGAGCACGTGGTAAATCAGCACTTAAAATTGCAATTAACAATTTCATTGGTGCCGGCGGGAATCGAAGCCGGGTTGCTCGCGTACTGTGAAACTTACAGCGAGCGCTAACCATCTGAGCTACCACGGCTAAAGCCAGCAAATAAATAACTTCTTTTTTAGCTATTTGAAGTCGTTTTTAACTTTTTGTTAAAAGTTATAATTACAGTAAATGCTAATGCAACACGTGCATCAAAATCAAAATCCGATTCTGACGAGCTGTCTAGCAAATCTAGAAGCAATATAGGCCAATTCATTGTAGGCAACACTATGTATAAACAATCCGCCCCAAAAGACACGTCTAGTAAGTTTGAAGGATTTCGATTGAATGTATAATTTAGTATATTATCTTAACTGAGTAGTGTGTGATACTTTCAGATAAATAAGTTTTTATACGCAGATAAAATATTATCGTATCTGCGTAGTGTGTGACACGTTTTATCCCGTCTATGGCTTTACCACGTTAACACTTATTAATTTTTTTAGTGATTTTTGACGTATATTCTTTCTTTTTTTAGGTGCTGAGCATGCCTGTAGTCTACTGGTTGACGATAAAGAAATAACACAGACTTGTGGGCTACGTGCTATGTACTAACCAAATATTCTGCCCAGTAATTCATGCCAGCTGATTTATTCTTGCAAAGGCCTACACGTACAGCGGTGAATTAAAAAAAAGCTGTTTAAGGATAGATCTTTTGTTTATACAAGATTCTTAAAAGGAAATAAATAGAATAGAATTTTATATATTCTTTTTTTTACTTTTACCTCTTGTTTGGAAAAAAAGCTATGTCCTGGGAAGAACCATCAAGAAACCAAGCGGGCGTTTTTTATCAAAGTAAAATTTTACTTTAAAACACAGGTTGTACAAACTACTTACAAAACTTATTTATAAACGGCTTGGAAGCGGTCACCTCATCCCCAGGGGTTATTATCAACCATGTACCTATATTCATTTTTATTAAAATAGCCCTTTTTATTAGTTTTTGTTTAATAAAATATTTAACCTTTGTCATAGAGAAGCCTTGTATATTTTTTGGGACTTTGTTTCGTCGTTCTTGTTGTTCAATCGCTTACATTGCACCATGAATCCTTTAAATTACTGACTCTGTGGACTCTAGAAACTGGTATCGCTAGCTTGTGTTTGTTCCTGTATTTACAGAGTGTACATCACTATTTTTTTTATAGGTTAGGGTGACAAACGAGCACACAGTCCACCTGATGGTAAGTGGTTACTGTGACCCATAGACATCTACATCTATCTTCAATAAAGAATCAAAATGCAGATGCGTTGTCACCCGTGAGGACTAAGATGGAATGCTTCTTTTCCAGTAAAAAGTGTCTCCGGTTCTCTACACTCACCATACGAAACACAGCAGTGTTAAGCTGCTATTTTACGCTGGTATTCTGTGAGAGCGTGGTCCTTCCCCGGTCGAGCCGACCCATTCGTGCTACAACAATACTACTAATATAACTGCAGCATGGCTCTACCACGTATAATTTTGACGTACATTAAAGTTTTGCAACAAAATATACTGAGAGGCTAAAGTTAAAATATGTATTTATTTAATTTTTATCTAAGACGCTCTCTCAGTTTAAGGTTTCAAATAGCCCATAATCAAACAAAAATAGATTTTAAATCAGCCGCCTTTTCTCATAGAAAAATCTCATATGACATTATGGTATGGAAATAACTTAAATAAACTAATCTAGCTGTCTCGATACTAGTGAGACTTCTAATATTTTTCACAGCATAATCAGCATAACTTAGTCTGCTTGATCTTTTAGATAAATGGAGACCACACTGAAGCTTTGCGCCGAGAGTAATACTAAGAAAAACAGTGGAATCAACAGGGCTCAGTTCTTCCCTATTTAAAAACACCTTGGTATTCAGATCTTTAACATTTGGTGTTATAAATTTTATATATTTCGTTTTATTGCCGTTTAAATGTATATTATTAACGTTGAACTAATGCACTAATTTTGACATAGCATTATTCACTTCGTCATATTTAAATGATTGCCGTGTAAGTTTAAAAATCAATGACGTTCATCGTATGTCAATCAGCAAACAATATTATATCATTCCCTACAAGTGAAGACAAGTCATTAATATAGACTAGAAATAGGAATGGGCTGAGAATTGAGCACTTAGAAACATCCATTAGTACAAGTGACTCGGAAGAACTTTTCCCATTTCTAATAACTTTCTAATAAGTTTAAACGCTATGTTCTTGACACCATAGTGCTGTCGCTTCCTGATAAATTTCTCATTGTGAACACAGTCGATGGCCTTGTAAAGGTTACAAAATATACACAAAAGCATCCTCTAAATTCTCCTATGCAAAAAAAAAATGTTTTATAAGCTCAACAATGGCGTCAGTTGTCAAGCGACCCAATTTCAATCAATCAATATATTCTTTATTGTACACCAATACATATTAGAACGAGACAAAATGAAATAAATATATAGAATGTACAATAGGCGGTTTTATCGCTCTGGAAGCAATTTCTTCCAGACAACCCTTATTTAGCAAAGAACTGTTGTTTACAGCGAATTGCAAATAGGGAAGATGTACATAAATTTGAGAATTAAGTTAAAAAAATTATAAATATATAAATACACACAAGATGATGACGGTTGAGGATAGGTAGGATCACAGATCATAGAAACAACAGTCTATGATCTCTGGGTAGGATAGATACAATTAAGGACGGGAATTACGATGGGAAATATTAGAGTTCCAAATAATAAGTTTTGAATAGTTTTTTGAAGGAAAAAAGGGACTGAGCACGTGTATATAAAGGCAAGGAGTTCCACAAGCGTACATCTGTAACCGAAAAAGGTTTATTGAAGAAGGAGGATGAATGTCCTGGAATACGAAGCGAAAAATTGTTAGTGGAACGTAGTTGACGATCGTGAGAGGAGGAAATAAATTCAAAGCGGTCTTTCAGGTAACGTAGATTAGAGGGATTGAACAGTACTCGTATGTTTTATAAAGCAGAAAGAATGTGAGTATTCCTGCGAAGGTGAATCGGTAGCCACTTGAGACCTTTACGAAATTCTGAAATGTGATCATATTTACGGAGTCCAAATATGAATCGTAAGCATAAATTTTGAATTCGCTCAAGTTTATTTAACTGCGCTTTTCTCTACGTGGTAGAGCCATGCTGCAGCTATATTAATAGTATAGTTGTAGCACGAATGGGTCGGCTCGACCGGGGAAGGACCACGCTCTCACAGAATACAAGCGTAAAATAGTAGTTTAATGCTGCTGTGTTTCGTATGGTGAGTGTAGATAACCGGAGACTCTTTTTACTGGAGAAGAGGCGTTCTATCTTAGTCCTCACGGCTGACAACGCATCTGCATTTAAATTCGCAAACGAAGATAGATTTAGATGTCTATGGGCAACAGCAACCACTTACAATCAGGTGCACTGTGTGCTCTGTGTGTTTGTCACCCTTATTCTATAAAAAAAAAGGTAACGTCCAGTTAGCAAACATGAGCATAATCAAGAATAAGAAGAAGTAGGGATTGAGCAAGCGCAACTTTAGTGGGAGTAGGGAGAAAATTTCTAAGTCTCCGCAGAGAGCTTAGCGCTGCAAACATTTTCCTACTGATTTCATTAATTTGTGGTGACCATATTAGACATGAGTCGATATACATATATTCCAAAATTCTTAACTTTATCACTATAAGGGATGTGAATGCCATTGAGGAGAATAGATGGTATGAGAGAAAAGGCAACCCTAGCAACTAATCTCGAACTACCAATAATTATTGCTTGAGTTTTAGTGGGATTAATGGATAATCCATAAGATTTACACCAGTCCAAAATACAAGCCAGATCAGCGTTCGTTGTATCAATAGCTTTCGGTAAATCATCCAGAGTAGATTGAGTGTAAATTTGGAGAACGTCGGCGTACAAGTGGTAAGAAGAAGACAGTAGATTACTTATAGAATTTATAAAAATTACAAACAAGAGATTAGACAACACGCCACCTTGTGGGACGCCGACAACAATAGCAGTCCAAGAGGAATACACATCCTGTACTTGAATACGCTGTAGGCGCCCAAACACGTAACAACGAAACCAGTCAACTACAGCCAGAGATATGTTGAGAGAGCGCAATATATTCAACAAGATATCTAAATCGACTGTATTAAAATTTGCTGAAATCTAACAAAGTTAATATTGTCAATTTTGATTTTCCATAACGAAAGTCATCAGTAATTTGTAAAATTGATGTAGTTGTACTATGACCAGGGGTGAAACCGGATTGCAAGGGATTAAGGAAGTTATGTTCTCGTAGATAAGAGCTTAGTTGCTTGGATACCAGACGTTCTAACACTTTAGATAGGAAAGGAAGTAAAAAAATTGGCCAGTAATCAGAAAAACATTTCGGTGTTGTCTTTTTAGGAAGAGGAATCACATTGACTTCTTTCCAAGCAGAGGGAAAAGAAGCAGTTTTCACGGAATCGTTTAAGATGGAAGTAATAACAGGGATAAGAAGATCCAGGAGAGGAATGATCATTTTACGACTAATACAGTCACCGCCTACTGAATTCGAATGGATGGAGAGAATGGCTCACTGAACATCACAACTGTCAAATTGACTAAAATGAAAAGCAGAAGAGTCCAGAGTGGGAATATTAGAGAGGACATTCAAAGTATTTTGCTTTGCCTGGTAATCATTGCAAGACGTAGACGAGAAGTGCTGATTAAGCTGATTGAGGTCAATATTTTAGTGTGTTAGGGTTTCACTCCTCTTCCCAATTCCTAAGGACTTGCTTAAGTCCTTAGTAATAAAGAATAAGAAACATCAAGACCCTAGCAAGGTCAAGGTCACAAACCGATTCATGAATATGGCGTCGTTGTGCATTTCTACACACGTTGTTGCAACGATTCCGTATCAATCTATTAGTTCCTTACATATGAAATTAGCGTTTTGTCGTACTGACCACTTTGATCTGAAATATCTCCTCTTTGGTTAAGAATTCCAAATTCACATTTACAAATTCATTTAGCTGGTACATTTAACTTTTGAAAACAGTCATTCATTTGTTTTTTCCTCATTATTTTATTCTTTGGCGTCGCTTATTACCGCACAATGGAAAACATGAAATATCGGTATATTTACGAGTACGAGTTCTACCGTGGCACCAGTGCTGCAGAAACAGCTCGAAGGATTAATGATGTGTACGGCGCTGGTGTCGCAAGAGAAAGCACGGTACGTTTTTGGTTTCAACGTTTTCATTCTGGAAATTTCGACCTTTAGAACCAACCCCGTGGACGGCCTGAGACCAAAGTGGAAAATGAAGAATTAAAGACTATTGTGGAAGCGGATCCATCACAAAGCACTTCAGAGATAGCTGCAGGCTTCGGGGTAAGCGATAAAACTGTATTAATCCACTTGAAGCTAATCGGGAAAGTAAAAAAACTTGAACGATGGGTACCTCATGAATTGAGTGAATCGAACTTGCAAACACGCGTCGACTGCTGTGTTACTTTGCTCAACTGACACAATAATGAAGAGATTTTAAATCGAATCATTACTTGTGATGAAAAGTGGATACTGTACGATAATCGGAAGCGCTCGTAGCAATGGCTGAACCCTAGAGACCCAGCATCAAACTTTAAAGCATCACGACGAAGTAGTTCAAGGTTCAACTAACAAAAGTTGCGCTGAAGTAAAGTCCTCGATTTAGCTTTAGGTGGTCTAATTTTATAAGACAATAAGATGAGGTCATTATAAGAGAAGGCATCAGCTGCACATTGACCGTGTTTTGCAACATGGTCAAGAGAAGATACCAACATTAATCCAATAAGAGAAGGGGCACAATTAGGATAAAAATGTGTTGCAGAAGTAGAAAGAACTTCAAATTTGCTGCCTCAATAAGAGATTTAAGTTTAATGGATCTGTTGTTGTGTTTGAGTAGACACGTGTAAAAGTCACCCATTATTATGGTATGAGATCATCTAAAAAAGAAAAGTAGTCTATTGTGAGAGAAGGACTTTAAAAGACTCCAAGTAATAATTTTGTGTGGCAGAGAAGGATTTCAATGAAGAAGAATTCTGCTACGCTTCCAATTTGGGATATTAATGACGCTTGAATAATAAAATAAGGTAAATAGCAACACCGCCCCAAAAACAAATTTTACTAAATCTTGGTAGTACAGAAATTGACCTTAAATTGACGTGGTATAATTGACCAGATTTTAATAAATTTATGACTTTATTATGTTTCATTAAATTAGAAAACACACCTGATTCGACTATTGTATTAAAAATAGTTGCTAGAGAAAGTGCAATTGTATCTATTATGGACGCAACTACTTTAACGGAAATCCACATAAGACTGCCGTTTTATTGCCATCAATCGTTTAAAAAAAATTACAATATCTCTTGACAATACTCAAATTTACGAATTTAAAAAGTATTGAACAAGAATTTATATTTTGTTTAATCAATGATTCGGCAATAGTTGGAGAAGAATTTAAAGATATTTTTGTCAAAAAAGGAATATCAGTGAAATGTTCCTCAAAAGCCGCAGCATCTTCTTCGCCAAATTAAGTCAAATTATTGTTAACATTGAATTGAAAATCCGAGTTGCTTAATTTGAACTTGTCCATTTCACTATTAATTACACTTCACGAAATTTAAATTTTATTAGAGGCAGTTTTAATTTTAATGTTTGTAAAGCTTTAGCTGTGGAGCACACTTTTTAAAATACTTTAGAAGATTATTTAACATATTCTCTAAATGTATATCATCTTTTATTATAAACTTCATCAAATCAAATAAATAAAAGAAAAAACTTAAGATTTATTTTTAAATTTATTCCTCATTCCACAAAAATATTAAATTAATTTATTTAAGACCTACAAGCTCCCTCTCCTCTTCTTTTAGTATTTCGTGAGTTTTGTTTCTTGACCTACATAGTAGGGATAAGAGTACTGGTATGGGAAAATGTCATCTTCGTGGTACACAAACACATCCTTGAAGTACATGTTTGGTTGCATGAAGTAAGCCTCGTTTACTGGGCGGTCGAATGGATAACCGAATGGTTGGTTATCAAATCTAAAGCTTGCAGTGGGCTTGGTTGCATTTTCCGTACCATGGAAAGGATAAACCATTACGAAGAACTGATAGGGGAATCCTCCCTTTGTTCCCTTAGGTAGCATCAATCTGGAGGACATAAAGCCTGTTTCAGTAGACATGTGAGCAGGAACTTTGCCTTGTTCAAGGAGCTTGTAGACTTCTGTAATTGGAACTGAATCTTCATTGAATAACAAAAAGTCGGTTGAGCTACGCTCAATCTTATTTTGTCCAACATTCAATTTTTCAACGAACCAGTCAAGCTCAACAAAGTTCATCCAGTTATCTTCCAAGCTTATGGGATAGCCTTCACCGTTGTATTTAGGACCCATGAAAATTTTGAATACAGCCTCGCCTTCAACGTCGGACTTAACATCAACAGTAACAGTAAATGGTTTATGGTTTAGGCGTGGCTGGCGCACTTTGAAGGGAGTGAATTTGTAGGTTTTCAATTGTTCAGGTGATAAGTATACGCCATTTGTAATATCAAAGTCAAAGTAGTCAAAGAATGTGACAAGTTTCTCAACTTTAACATCATTTATCTTAACTCCGATGTAGTGAAGCATGTCCTTAGTGTATGTTGGAACGTATTCCTTGTATTGAATAAAGTATTTCAAAATTCTGCTGTAAAGTTGGTAGAAAACTGGATCACGCAGAGACGTTTGGTAGAAGTCAAGCGCTGTTGGTAGGTAGGTGTATCTGTAAATAATACGAAGGAGAACTTTAGGTATTCCCATATTAATATTTATATAAGAGAACTAGCGACCCGTCCTGGCTTCGTCTGGACAGTATATATTAATATAGCATTATTTAAATTTAAGATATTCAAAGGCCATTCATTTTATGAATTTTTCGTTTTAACTAAAAAAACTTAGGTTATGCTTTGAAATTAAGAGCATGATTAATATCATTTTTTTTATATTTGCTTAATAATGTCCCCCAGGTTCACAGCGGCCAGTCTGAATAGATAATAGCCATCTGCGCAAGACCAGATGTTGCAAGTTATAATAATGGGTTCTATAGTCATATTGGTTTTCTCATATTATTTAATTGAACTGTCTATGAACGTACTTGTCAACTGATTCCGGAGCAGCACCCAAAAGGCGGCGAGCAATGACTTCATAGGAGCGATGATAGTTTCTAGGTCCAAATTTCTCGTATAAGTCAGCATTTGATTGCCAGAAGTTGCCAACAAAGTTAATAGACTTTGAGTTGCTAAAGTCGACTTCGTGGTTATACTGTAAATTTCAACAGTTAACATTTAAATAGGTATATATATTAATCTAAACTTTTTCAACTATAACAAACACGTCATAATTAATACATATGATATACAACACTTACAGCTTTGAACTGGCCCCTCTCGAGATATTGCAAGAAAGTTTTTTCATAGGTGTCAAGGAACTGTAACTCTTGAACATTGTTTTCATAAGGTATTTGGTAGTAGGCAGGTCGTTGAATGAAAGGATAATAATTAAATAGGAAAGGAAGATAGCCAGATTTGATTGGTTTACTCCAAGAGAACTCAGGAATTTCACCTAGTCCATTGCAAAGACGTTCTAAGTAGTAACGAGCAAGCAATTGCTTGTAAAAGAAGAAATAACTTTCACCACGACGTTCTTTCCATTCTTGGAAGATATCTCCTTTCATCCAGAATGGGAAATAAGAGTTGAAGTAATAGTAGTGAGAGTTTAAGCCAATGTCTTCAGTGAAGTAAGACAACTTGTATTCTTCATTACCGTAAGACCAGTAGCTAGAGGTGTTACTGTAATATACATAGTAGTCGTTTTCATGGACGATGCCGTACTCAGCAGCATTAGCAGGATTGAAAATTTCGCCTTGCATTTTAGTGCGGAACATTCTGTATGAAACATCTGTGTTAGTAAAGAAATCGGGATAAATTTCATAAGGAGCAGGAAGAATTATTCCTTTAGTGTCTGCACGGTGAAGCACAGCGATATAGTACGCATACAGGAATTGTCCTTCGTTAAAGTACACACGTGCATAGGCGGCAGTTTTGTAGAAAGTTTCGAAGTCTTTGGCATAATAGAACAGGTGGAATAGAGCGATGGCTTCATCCCTCTGTTTGTCGTAGAAAATAGAGAAAACGTGATTTTTTGGAAGGAATCCATATTTGTACAACACCAAGAAGTCTTCTACAGCCTTCTTGTTCTGTGAACAAACAAATTTTCAATTAAAATATTTTATTAAGTCATTTAAATATGTGATAAGCTGGAGTAAGTGTCATTTAATTCAATTACTTATTGATTCCGAAGCCGGTTGTGTGAGACTTGCACGTGTCGTTTTATTTTTCATGAGTTAGTGTCATCGCTCGCAAAATACGGCAAACAAAAATCGTATGTAACGCAGGCACTATATGAAGTGGAGTGGCAACGTCTCATACGTGGAACTCTGTTCTAATGCACGCATTATTTGGTGCTACATTGAAATATAAAAACTAAACTATAAACAGTTACTGGTCTCAATTTAATAATGAACTTAGTAATTAAAAAAACAACGACAATAAAGCTTTACATGACTGCCTCTGAGAGCTCCACGCATCGTGCCTAAGCGTATTTTGCGTGCAGAACTAATGCAATCACACTCATTTCGATGTGATAGTGTGTGAACGTACAAGGCATAAAGCATGTAACATTAACATCTATTTAGTGGTTGGCCTATTAATAAAACCGTTAAATAAATAATTAATTAAGAGAATTCACTATCCCATATCATTCGTGGGTATCGTAGGAGGCGACAGAGGGAAACTGAAACAAGAGACGGACAGCAGCATTTTCCTGATAACAACTTCAAAATAATAAAAAAAATTTAGTTGCCATTCTCCCAGCCAAGCGAGGCGACCATGGAAAATATTCTACGAGGCCATATAGGGGAGGCTATATTATGTGTTCCTACCAATATATTACTTTCAGCTGTGGAATTTGATAGGCCGTAATGATGACGATAAATGGATACTTACTGTGTAATTTTCAATGTTCGCTTCAATTTTGTAGTCCTTGGCAATCTTGTAATATTCCGCATTTGTGTCAATTTGGTGGGGTGCGAAGAAAAGATCAAATATTTTCTTCTGTTTCGCTACGAACTCGGCGTCGACTGTAAAATAATATATATTTCTGTTTACATTTCTCCGTTGTTGGCTTGTATTTTGTAGATATATTCAAATAGATCTAAAGTATATAAGTAAGTTGTTGAACTTATTATTTTTTTTTAAATCGATTAATTGCTATTTTTACATAAAAAAGGGGTTTTAGTGGCCTATGGTGTGGATTTATTAAGTCCACATGGTGTCGTAAACACGATAACTTTTGAAAATATCAATTTTTCAACTCAATCTTTTATCGCAGTTAAATTTTGTTTTTTTTTTAGTCATAATTAATTTTTCGTCTAATTTTAAAACGATCAAACATATTTTAAATATAAAAAATATATTTAAATATAATTTTAAATTAAAATTAAATTAAACTTGAAATTAAATTATGTTAATATGATAATATAAAAAATTTAATTTTTTTTTCTCAATGAAGTCTGTCAAGCTGCGTATAGGCTGTCCGTATTTAATACATGACCCGATAAATATAAGGTATTTATAATGAACTATATTCTATACTATTCTAATCGATGATAGATGTATACTCTATAAGCCATAGCATCCACTTAACATCAGGTGGACTATATGCTCGTTTATTAAAATTATTCTATAAAAAAATACAGGGCGTTGGAATAAGCTAAAAATAGACCAACTTATGACGAAAATCCAACCCAAAAACGCACTCAAATTTCGCAGCATTATTATTGAAAAAGTAACAGTTCTGCGCTCACTAACTCGCAAAATAATTAAATTACTGAGGGCTAGTAAATTGCTGGTTTCTAGAAATAAAGCCCGAGAAATGATACATTATATCTACAAAAAATACTTTTTGTAATATTGTATTAAGAAAGGATTATATGTACATAATAAGAATCTATAGAGCGTAATAGAAGTAGGGTTTAGATCAAAGTGTATGAGTGGTAGTGTAGTTATCTCCTAGCAGACCTAAACTGGGACTAGCTGCGCTTGATTTCTTCATCCAATAGCTGTACTTGCGACTCACACAAAGTTTTTCTTGTTTCAATTAATAAGAAATTTTTCAAAAGCCTTCATACATCTGCTGTAAAAAGACGCGAAAGTGAACGTGAGTCCGGATTGATACCGTGTAAACGTAAGGGTACGCCGGGCAGTTGCCAACAAAATAATTACCGAGTGATTGACTGAATGAGCTGTAAATTTTGAGTGATTTCTAATGTTACTATTTCACTAGACCGTTGAGTGTAAGTTAAGGCAAAAAATCTTTTATTTTATACTTTGACACAAATGTAGGTATATGTGTCAAAATATAAAATAAAGGCTCTTTTGACTTGAGATAATATAATTTATATAAGATATCTGTGTTTTATACATTAATGTTGAAAACATAGACAAAAAAACACTGAGAGTTCATAAAGAAATACACATAATATATATAATATAAAATTATATGCATTTCGACCACTAGCAATAAATAATAAGAAAAAGTTCTCACCAGTTTTAGTCTCGTAATTTAACTTTTGTTGTGGTACGGCACCTGACAATGCCAGGGCCACTAGTCCCGCCAGTACCAACAGCGTCTTCATTGTTCCCAGTTCAGAAGAAAACTGTGTCCGATCAACTTGTAAATTCACCTTTTATAGTGCAAGCTACATTTTGACATCTGAAATTTAATCTTTCCGACGTATAGCAATTTAATGTTTTTTCTTTCTTTATCAATTAACCTTTCAACTTTATCTTACGGAATTGATAATTTATTTGATTCGAAGCAAGATGAGAGAGAGACGTTGTGGAACTTAGACGATTATAAAATTTCCACTCACGCTGAAAATCTTTCTCAATGTAAAAGGGCAATAAGAACAACAAAACTAGTGGAGGAACATTAATTTTGTGCACAACAATCATTTTAAATCAATCTAAAATTTAAAAATTATTTAGTATGTTGTATATTTTAATTACACGATTTACCATCAAGTAATATTGATTACTTGAAAATGCTTGCGCATAGCCGTAGGAATCCGAATAGGAGCGGCGATCTGTTAACCTCGGCGTCGGCTAGTTTGGCACCAAGAACTTTAATGGAAGCAAATTGCTGGAAGATCATTCCATCACGGTTATCTAAATGATTTTATCCGAATAGTATATATAAATGTTCCCTCAATTTAGAGCCTTATGAAATATTTAGACGATGGCATGATACCCGACGGTATTACTTTGGTTTGGAAACCTCTCATCTCAACAACGTCTAGCAACACCTACGAGTATATCAATTTTATATCGCACATGTCTTCCGATGTATCCTTATGAAGGGTAAATTGTCTTTGAATCAAAATTGCGTTATTTACATTTTACTATTTACATTTATTAATAAATTTAAGTTAATTTAGCTTTGACAAAATAATCTTGAATTTCATGGTCTTCTATTAACTTATGACATAATTTACAATATTTAATTCATATCATTAGCTCCATAACGTAAATGCTGACATTGGTTTAGTTTGAGTAAACTTCAAAATTTCATAAATGTATGAACTACATCGAATCGACCACGCTCTCACAGAATACCAGCGTAAAATAACAGCTTAAGGCTGCTGTGTTTCGTATGGTGAGTGTACAGGACCAGAACCCTTTTTACTAGAAACGAGGCATTCCATCTTAGTCCTCAGAGGTAACAACGCATCTGCATTTTGATTCTTAATCGAGGATAAATTTAGATGTCTATGGGCCACAGCATCCACTTGCCATCAGGTGGACTGTGTGCTCGTTTGTCACCCTGATTCTTTAAAAAAAATCAATGCAATTTCATCTACTAATTTTTTTAATTTAATTTATCATATTCGATTAAAAAAAGGCACGACACCAATATCTTAGAGATTAAAAATATAACGAACTTTAACATTTTTACTAAGAAAATAATCTAATATATAAAAAATTATGTTTTTTTGTTCGTATTTTATGCGCTGCCATACCGTTCATCAGATTGCGGTAAAACTGTGTCAAGTTATTGCTTGCACTTGCGCGAAGGTAATAGGCATACGCATAGTACAATTAACTTACAGTAGGTGACGCGCGAATCATACCGAGGAATTTATTTGAATGTCATATACTGAAAATGGGCCAAATTAAGAGTACCCTTAACCGACGAGCGTGTATGCGTAGGTATATGGATGTGGAGGAGGCGAGAGAGGTGTGTCAGGATCGTGCCAAATGGAAGTCCATAGTCTCTGCCTACCCCTCTGGGTGACAGGCGTGAGTGTTTATGCATATATTGATTCAATTTCAATGAACGTATTATCATTCCAAATTTAATTCTCTCCACAATTATTTTTTGTGCGGCAGTAACGCACCGGGTACCAGCTAGTTTGTAATAACAAAACACTTAGGTGGTAAGTAACATTCAAAGATAATTTTAAAAAAATCTTTTTTTAAAAACAAAATAATTTTAGTTATTTGATTGCTGATTACGGTAAATGTCACTTTCAAAAGATTATTATTATCTTATTCATTTATCACTATTGTTATTATAATTAAAGCAAGAGTGATTAACAATTTTACGAAAGTAACAACAAATGCTTGGTTATCACAGTTGACACTGTCATTCTGAATAAAGAGATTATTACTATCTCAGGTTACTATAAACAAATTTTAGGAGCTTTTAGGTATCTCAATATAATTATCATGCATTTCGTAGGTGAATCCGAAAACTAAAGCATAAAGCAGAAGCAGTCGATTTCCTTGACTTTACTTATATAACTTTATTATATTTTTGGTGTAAATAGCGATCCGCCCCGGCTTCGCACGGGTGATTTCTGAATCTCGACAGCGCCGCCTACCGGGTTCAATTGTGAATATAAACCATCCAGGGACCCACTCAAATACATACAAAAATTTCATCAAAATCGGTCCAGCCATTTTCGAGTTTTTGCGAGACTAACGGACAGCAAATGATTTTTATATACAGGGTTATTTTTCAAAGAGTAGCCAAATTTTAAATTTAAAAGATGAAAAAACCGAATGTTTGAGATTTTTTTTATTAATTTTTCTTCATCATTTGCCTATATTACTTATTGTGAACCTTCTCTGCAAATCCGGTTATTGCAAAATAAACCTGTATAGAGATTATATTAAACGTGCAAAACTTGTTCCTTTCGTGTTATTCAAAAGGCAGAATCAAAAAAGCCAATTTTTACGATTCTGCCTTTAGCCGTACAGGCCGTATTTTAATAAATTTTAATATTTATTATTTTAATAAATAATAGTAGAAAAACTAAACATAAAACACTACATTTATACAAGAAATATTTAATCATTTCTTATGTTTACACACATTACATGTAACTTATTTTTATCAATTTAATCACGTTTAGTTACTTATATGTTTTATATTTTTATAGTCCCGACGTATCAAGTGCTTTGTAGCATATGGTCTTCTTTCATCTTTTTATTCTTTTAATTTATGGTAATCTCGTAGTAACGGATTCTGTCAATACCTAGTCAGTTATGGAATGGAAGTGACACGTTATGCCGTTAACGTTACAGACTATTAAAGTCCACTGCTGAACATAGACCTCTTTTTAGATTGCCTCATAGGTTGGTATTTACAATAATTGTCACGATCGGCAAGCGGGTTTGCAACCGCAGTTTTTTTTATTCGTTATAGGAAGACGCTGATGCCCATCTCCTGATTTGTTTCCTCTGTCGTCTCTTACGACACCCACGGGATGATATGGGGTTGTGGATATTTCGACGAAAAGAAGAACCATAATGGTTCTTCTTTTATATATTATATATAAAATTATATAAATTCTCTAAATTTTATACCAGACTGTTTGTGGAGATGCGTAAAGGACAAACGCTACATAATATTTGGACAAACGGACAGACTACGATCTTCCTCGTCCTGATGTCATAGTTAACTCCGGCTACCTTTAGCTGTTAATTATTAATGTTTTATCTCATCTGCAAAGAATGAAATTACAGAACTTTGAAGTCTTGGGTAAAAGCTGACGGTTAACATCATTAACACCCCATAATTATAAGTCAGTAAGTATAAGAAATTAACAAACGACATAATTATTTAATTATCGTCATTATTACTAGACATTTTCCTCTCCCAAGTTGTTAGATTTTGCCACATACACTATATTTGCCCACAAATGGTGTAAAAATCACCTTAAATGGTAGCAATTATTATTGATAATGAAATAATTATCCAGACTGGTGACAGGAAACAAGTTTGAAGTGTGAAATGTGAAATGTAGTACGGTTACCGCCAATCCCTCATGAGACGAAAACGTGAATAACTATAATGTTAAAATGATCTAATTCACACACAAACATATATTCAAAATAATTACTTTTACTACGTGGTAGAGCCATGCTGCAGCTATATTAGTAGTATAGTTGTAGTACGAATGGGTCGGCTCGACCGGGGAAGGACCACGCTCTCACAGAATACCAGCGTAAAATAGCAGCTTAACACTGCTGTGTTTCGTATGGTGAGTGTAGAGAACCGGAGACCCTTTTTACTGGAAAAGAGGCATTCCATCTTAGTCCTCACGGGTGACAACGCATCTGCATTTTGATTCTTTATTGAAGATAGATGTAGATGTCTATGGGTCACAGCAACCACTTACCATCAGGTGGACTGTGTGCTCGTTTGTCACCCTATCCTATAAAAAAAAAAAAATTAATAAGCCAAGAACACATTAACGTACAATATTTACAATGTATACATTATTCGTAACCTTGACATAAAAAAGTGGAGAAAGAATATCTGAATGAACGTCTGGTTAAGAATTTCACTTGATAACACGGATAGACGAAGAACAAACATTACAAAATTAAAAGCAAAATAATAGTATTTTTATCATCATGATTTACTACAAAACTACAAACAAAAGTAGTCAATGAACCATAAATATTGCATCAGCCATCATTACAAAGAACTCTCTCCTCAAGGCAAGAGCAGAAAAATACGAGTACCTTGTATGTGATTGGACCAATATTTGATTTCATTACCATAAATGTATTTTTCTTGCTGTTAAAATTTAAAAAAATATATAATTATGTGACGCTTATATATATGATGATGAGTGCTGACCGGATTTGAATGCAATGCAATTACTACACAACTTCATTGCATTAATTAATTAAAGCCTATCTAAATTTCACTGTTGAACATAGGCCTCCCAAAGGTTGCCTGATAGGGGGATGGTTTATATAAAACTGAAGTGTTAAAACGAACTTACAGCCTACCTGATGGTGAGTGACACTTACAGCCTACTTCAAACAACAAGTCTACGGATGCGTTGTCGCGTTGTGGGCTAAGTTGAAATTACTCACAGCCCGTAATTATACATTTATAATATTTATGGGTATTTGCCATAGTTACTAAGCGTAACAGTTGGGTTGGTAACCACATTTTTTATAATTATTAAGTTTTTTTCGGGAAAATGCCGCTCGTCCCCTATTTCAGTTTAAATTTATCCCCTCTTACGACACCCACGGTATGATATCTACCGTTACACGACAAATACGTAGCACATGTTGTCACGCAATGTATTTGTACTTATATTATTTTATGTTATAAAATATAAAAATAAGAGAGTTTTAAAATAGATACCTTACTGGGATTCACGACCTTTCAAAAATTAAAAGGATGCATGTTCACAGTAAAGCGCCTGTTATATTTAATTAATTCCTTTGATGATTCTTAAGCTTAAGCTAACTTAGGGTATGACTCTTAAATGTGTATCATGCTAAGCACCATCAGTATAGCCAATCACAAGTCCACTGCTAAACATAGGCTTGCCTAATAGATTTGTATGCTGGAGATGAGCTAGGCCGGCCATATATCACGGAGAACAGACGAAACTAAACAAATCTGGCAACTTTACCAATGGCAAACTTTGATATCAGGGATGTACAGGTACAAAATTACGATTAACGCTGACAACGTAACTTTTTAGGAGATATGTAATTTTTTAGATAAATTTTATGTATTATATCCGAATACAATGCTGCCAATTAGTTGAATTGGCAGCATTGTATTCGATATGGCAACATGAGTTCTAAGTTTGTTTAAAATTGCTAAAGTTCACATGGTTTCTGGTAGATTGTAGTCTGGCCATCCCGTTTACGCCAGACTTTAAAAATCCAAACTAGAGAGGTGCAGCAGCGTGGAATGTATCAGGCCAATCGACCCAAGAGGCTTATGTACGTCAGGTGATTTTTACGACATGACGAAGATAATAGCTTATTTCACTAATTTGTTTATGTTAAAATGCTATAAAAGAAAAATATATAAAATTGAATAGAAGTATTCAAATGACTGTATCTAGACACCTAGCATAGTTTTTACTATTCTATAAACTTTCTTCCCCGTTCTCTAAAATACATTATATAAAATGTTTTACAGTAAAATATGAAGCATTTTATCAGATAAAATATGCATATTATTAAACTATGTGTGTCATTGACCATATCAGATTATAACTTTTATACAGAAAAATATTTTCGTAATGAAAGATTACCTAAAAGTGATGTTTGACAAAAGTTACACATATCATGTATTAAATTGTAAGAACTATAATTATTTTTTTAAATGTTTACGGTTACTAGTTAAAACTACTTACATCTTTTAGATGGTACTAAAACTGGAAAGAAAGGTTTTTACAATTTATGATG
The DNA here is from genome assembly GCA_029286625.1 of Parnassius orleans. NCBI lineage: Eukaryota > Metazoa > Arthropoda > Insecta > Lepidoptera > Papilionidae > Parnassius > Parnassius orleans. The sequence continues at coordinate 616,228 of JAGSMP010000093.1, forward strand.
AATTGTGTACATAGAAAGAAACACAAAATAAAAAAGTTTTAAGGTTATTTTTAAATTTAAAGTATCTGTCCCTTTTTTCTTCCAAAACTTTTCTGTGGTGGTTGCGGCGGTGTTGTGTTTTGTGGGGTGCGATCCGTTACCGTTACAGCCTATTAAAGTCCACTGCTGAACATAGGCCTCCCCCGTAGATTGCCTCATATTGATTTACTCACCCATTCTCAACCCACATTCTTCAACTTTCAAAGTTTGCAAACAACTGTCCATAAATAGGTTAAACAGCCACGGGGAAGCTACACAGCCCTGTCTGACACCTTTTCGGATGCCAAACCAGTCCGAGTAGACCCCGTTGATCCTGACATAAGCACTAGAGTCCCTATAAAGAGACCTTAATGCCTGTATCAAACCAACGCTCAAACCAAATGAGTTCAGTGTTTGCCATAACACATTCCTGTCCACTCTGTCATAAGCCTTTTCCAAGTTTATGAACGCACAAAAAACTTTCTGGTTTTTGGCCAAAAACTTCTTCGCAATCATGCGCATGGAAAAGACTTGATCCGTACAGATTGAGATATTTGTCATAGTTGCCACGCTTGGCTAGCGGGTTGGCAACCGCAGTATATTTTTTATATTTAGTCGTTATTAGAAAGACAGTGCTACCCATCTCCGGATTGGTTTCCCTCTGTCGCCTTTTACGACACCCACGGGAAGATATGGGGTATTGGATATTCTTAACCGCCACTACACGGCAAATAGAATATTGAGAGTACCAAATTGCTTAGTTTTATTGACCAAACTAGCTGTGCCCCGCGGTTTCACCCGCGTATATCACACGTCTACGCCTCGCGACATGCGAACTTCGAGAGAGACATCACGACGGACGGTTGCTGAATTAACCAAGATTTAAAAAGTGAAAAATGTTACTTAAATTACATGGTTAACGAAATTGGTGGTTATGCATAGTACAGGTACTGATATAGCCTTGAATACAAAGTAATTTATTTGGATATAAGGATTAATACCAAAGTACGTACGTATGTGGCCTAGTTTGTACCGGCGTTACTATTGCATATTTTGACATGAAAAAGTCGTTATTGTGACATAACTGTAGTAGTTAGACATATGGTATTGCAGACTTTTTTGTAGATATTGATACCCTCTATAAAACTGTAGTACATCACTTTGCTCTATTGTCAATAGTTTCCGCAGCATACGCAATATAAAGATTTTTCGCCGTTACTATTGCATATTTTAACATGAAAAAGTAGTTATTGTGGCATAACTGTAATAGTGAAACATATGGTAATCCTGACTTTTTTGTAGATATTGATGTCCTCTATAAAACTGTTGTACATCACTTTGCTCTATTGTCAATAGTTTCCGCAGCGTACGCGTAATAAAATTTCTTTTTGGTATTTTTTTCACACCTTGGGTAATATTAACGAAATTTTCACGCCGATCCCTAACTTTTTGAAAATATTCTATCGCCTATGTTCATCAGGCATAATTTAGGATTCTAATATATAAGTCATATTTGCATCGTCGGCGGCCGAGTTGCAAATGATGGTTACTTTAATGAACTGGTCATTAAAAGAAAGGTGTATGAAAGTGAACGCAAGTAAGACGAATGTGATGGTTTTTGAAAGAGAAGAAAGTAAAACGTTATGTGAAATAAGAATAGAAGAGGAGTTGATTGAGCAAGTAGATGAGTTTGTATATTTGGGATGTTTATTTAGCAGGGATGGTAGATATGATAAGGATATAGAACGACGAGTGAACGCAGGAAATAGAGTGAATGGGGCTCTACACGCTATTATGAAGAGTCAGAATGTGTCAAAAAAGGCACGTTTGGCAATTCATAATGCTGTGTTAGTCCCTACTTTAATGTATGGTAGTGAAAGTTGGGTCTGGCAGAAGAAGCATGAGAGTAGAATAAATGCTGTAGAAATGCGGTCATTGAGGAGTATGCTAGGGCTGAATCTGAATGAAAGGGTGAGAAATAGTGATAAGAGAAAAGTGTGGTTTACAAGATGACGTTGTGACCAGGATTAAGAAAGGAATGCTTCGGTGGTTTGGTCATGTAGAAAGAATGAACGAAGAAAGAGTGACAAAGCAAATTTATGCTGCAGAAGTGAACGGCAGAGTCGGAAAGAGACGCCCTAGACGAAGGTTTATCGACCGAATTGGCGATATATTGAAAATGGGCCAGATTAGGAGTACCCTTAACCGACGAGTGCCAAAGTCCGTAGTCTCTGCCTACCCCTCTGGGTGACAGGTGTGAGTGTTTGTTTATTATATATTTATATATTATATATATTTTGGAGTACCTAATCGGTATACACGGCGTCAACCTGATAGCCCGGCTCATTGCCGACAAGTTTGACTCCGTAGAAAGTTTATCAATAAAGCCACGGCTTACCCGTATTATGCACGGAACGACACATATTATAGCACGCTATAATATGTGTCGTTCCGTGCATAATAATGGTCTAATATACTATAATACAGGAAACAAAGTAAAAATTACTAGTCGACTATTCTCTTAATTAAAAAAAAAACATGCCTTAGACACATATGCACAATGCTGTTAAGTTGGAAAGGTCACATCTAGAGACCTCTCCAACTTAACGTTTAATCTCATGGCCTCAAACCTTAATGTCATGGCTCTTAGACAAGAAATGAAGCTGCAGTCTTCAGAAGACTTGACAGCATACAGGCAAATAAACAGACAGATCTCGAAATGCATGCGGCGAGACTTACGCAACTTCAATACAGCTCGTATTGAAGAAGCGATCGAGCGGAACCGGGGCTCCAAAGTCTTTGCCAGCGATCTGTCTGCCAGAAAGAGCCAACTGTAAAAGCTGAAGATTTTTACAGTTGGCTTGAAAGGTTCTATGAGCAGCTGTACGCGTCATCGTTGGAGCTACACGCAATTGTGAGTTACGATCAAAAAGCAAGTTTTATCCGGCACTATTCCGATGATATCCCGGACGTCAGTCTGAGCGAGATTAGAATGGCTTTCCAGTACCTTAAAAACGGCAAGGCCCCAGGCGAGGGTGGAATTATAGCGGAGCTTCTGAAAGTGGGTGCAAAACCGCAACTTGAAGTCCTTCAGAAGCTCTTTAATTCCGTTCTCAAATGTGAGACTACTCTAGAGGCGTGGAGGAGAAGTGCGGTGGTCTTGTTCTTCAAGAAAGGCGATAATGCTCCCTTGAAAAACTACAGACCGATTTCCCTTCTGAGCCGCGTATAGTCATTACAAATCGTCTCGCACGCATACTCGACGACTTCCATCCTCCCGAACAAGCCAGTTTCCGAAAAGACTTTACCAAAGACCACACACATACCCTTCGTCAAATTGTACATAAGACCGAAGAGTACAATCTGCCACTTTGCCTTGCGTATGTGGACTATGAGAAAGCCCATTTGATTCCGTCGAAATTTGGGCGGTGCTACAGTCCCTTCAGCGGCGCCAAGTTGACTGTCAATATATCGAAGTGCTAAAGTATTTGTACAGTAGGGCTACGATGGCTATTCGAGGACAGAACCAGAGTACAAAACCAATCCAACTACAGAGAGGTTCACCGCTGCATGGGAAGACGTTTTCAAGCTACAGGACTAGAAAGATACGATAGCATACGATAGACGATATATTATCCTTATGACGGAATCGCTGGAGGACCTAAGCACTATGCTCAATAACCTCAATAGTGCCTCCCACAGCGGATAAGTTTTAAGATGAACATGGACAAAACAAAGATCATGTGTAACATCCATGTCACACCTATGCCGGTAGTTGTTGGGAGCACTAAGCTCGAAGTTGTTGATGAGTATCTTTACCTAGGACAAATAGTCCGACTAGGTAAGTACAATTTCGACCGAGAGGTCAATCGACGGATTCAACTCGGCTGGGCAGCGTTCGAGAGATTGCGATACATCTTCTAGTCAGACGTGGTCCTTCACTGCTGGCGGTATGAGGAAGCTCAAGGTCGCTCATTGAGCTATGGAGAGTGTTATGTTCAGGGTTTCTCTGCGTTATAAACTTAGAAATGAGGATATACGCAGTAGAACCAGAGTGACCGACATTGCCCAACGGATTAGTTAGCTGAAGTGGGTCGGCCATATAGCTCGTAGAACTAACTGACAACCGATGGGGAAAAAACGTTCTTGAGTGGCAGCCCCGTACCGGTAGGCGAAGTGTAGGGTGACCCCTCCCCCCCCGAACGGGTTCCCGCCTTGTCGTGGTGGGGGGGGGGGCTTAGTAACCGTGGTTTGGTCACCCGCGGTGAACAAAGAGGAACCCCTTAGCTGGCCCGTGGTGTAGGGCTGGTGGCCCTACAGCACGGGCCAGCTAAGGTGGAGGTGGCCACTCCGAGTAGGCTTTGCGAGCCCACTTCGGATGTTTGTTGGTAGGCTGCGGCGGGAGGGGTGTCCTCTCCCCCTACCGCTGCAGCCGAGGTAAAGTCACGGAGGAAGAGAAGTGTTGGTATGGCGATGCGCCATTCGCCCAACCCTCCGCGGCCGAAACTTGGTTGGCGGCGGAGCCAGAGACCAGATCCGCCGCTGAGGTCGGGAAAGCGGGTGCTACCGAGCGCTCGACTTTCCTGGTCCCATGGCCTCCTTGTATCGGACTCGGGGCGCCTGTTGCGCAGGTGGAGTTGGAGGGCATGGAGGGGGGCGTGCCTTGTGTTCCTGTTGCGCCATGCCTGAAAAGGAGAATGGGGAGGAGAGGTCCTCCCCCGAGGAGGGGCTGCCATGGGGCGGCCGGCGCTGGTGGGGCCGCGGATATGTGCGAAAGAGTTCCCGTGGTCCTGCCAATATGTAGCGAAGATGGAACACCATGGGGTTTTAGTCAGTGCGAGTCCGACATAGCCCGTCCTTGCCCCCGCGAGGCAGGTATGCGTAGGCATTTCCCCATGTAAAAAAAGGAGCGACCCCCCAGTAGATGGAGTGACGACCTGGTAAGATACGCAGGAAGTCGATGGATGCAGGTGGCTCAGGACAGTGCTTTGTGGCATTCCTTGACTGAAAACGAGGCATTTCATCTTAGTCCTCAGGGTGACAACTCATCTGCGTTTTCATTACTAATCGAGGATACATGGAGATGTCTATGGGCCACAGCATCCACTTACCATCAAGTGGACTGTGTACTCGTTTGTCACCCTCATATAATAGAAATTAAAAAAAAATCGTCACTAAAGTACTAAACGGTTTCTTGTTTCGACAAATAGTTGATTATAAAATATTGCAACTTTTGTAATTTCTTATAATTTGCTCATCTTGATGTAAGCTATTTTGTGTAGAATACGCTATATTTCGTTTATAAGGACGCCCTGTAATGTAGGTATTCAAAATAAGTTACTTAAACGTTTAATTCTTAACTTCTACTTAAAGGTTTATAACTAATCTTGAAACCAGATGTCAAAACCGCGATGTTATTATCTTTTTGTACAAAATCATTATCGTTTTATTGACTTTCCATAATATTTGCTGTGAAAAATCACAATAAAGCGTCCTGGGATTAATCTTTCGGAATTAATTTTCCGTTTGAAAAACGAGATTTTTGTAAGAACCTGCAATTCTTATAATTAACGTTATAATATTTTGGACATATTACTTAATTTATAATAGCCCGGGTATATAGTCTACATTTACTAGATTGACGGCTAGATATGTTAGAACAAATTAGATCTAGTAGTGTTTCGCTGTGACATCACTTGATTCACTGACTCGTAAGTCTACGTGACGAGAGATTCTTCCGCTCAAAATGAATTTCAGGGTATTATTTAAGGTGGACTGACACGTGATGGTGTGTTATTAGCTCGGATCTATAGTATCCTGGTCCTTAGGAACCAAATGAGTGATCCCAGTAGTGAAGAGGTTCGGGAGTGACTTCTGGTTATGAGCTTCCGGAACTGTCGGCCGAGTGCAGAACAGAATGTCACACCACAAGCCCCCCCGCCCAGTAGTGATGCAGCCCGTCGAATCCCAGACTTTTCCAGTACGGGGCCCTATGGACCACTTTCAGCTACGTCAGCCAGAGCTATGATGACGGGGTCCGTGGGCGAAATATTTTTATTATTATTTACATTACATTAAAATTGGATAGTGAACACCAGCACTTGTGTAGATTTTAACCAAAAAGGGTAATTATTAACAATTAATAGTATTTGTAGAATTATACCCCATCAGAACCGGTGGCAATCTCTGCGCCTAACAAGTCGTTTTAAGAAGTAACTAATTTTCTCGTAAGCCTAGTACCATTATAAAGATTTTTAGGATTTTTATTAAATAGATAAACAGTGAACAGTGTCACCTGTCGGTAAATGTTAAAACTAGATATACGGCTGAAATCCATTACTTAACACGCTTTTATTCGCTTCGCTTGTATCTATCTTTGTAACGGAATCTTTTATTATAATTTTCACCAACTTGTATACGGCCGATTAACTTGAAAATTTGCACTCGTATTAAGGACCGATGACAATACAACAATTTATTAACTTTATTCTAATATCCTGATCAGGATGACTAGGATGAAATAAAAAAATCAGCTAAGGTTCAATGCGTGTTTTCTGGGTTTTTCTCAAGTCTAATATTTTTTTAATATTTAAGTCCCTCCAAAGTAAATGTCCCCAAATGTTTATAAACGATATTTTCATCATCTGTCAAAAATATGTTTATATTTAACTTTAAGAGTTTCCTTAGCAAATAATAATTATTAATTAAAATTGAATACTCTTTTCTTGAAGGTCCCTAAGTTGTATCGGTCCGGAAAAATCGCTGGTGGTAATCGATTCCACAAGGAAGTTGTGCGAGGAAGAAAACATCTTCTAAATCGCACAGTAGTGGACCGCCAATCATCCAGATGGTGTGGATGGTATCGGGAGTTCTGCCGCGATGTGCGTTCATGAAATTTGGCGGCTGGGATTAATCCGAACAATTTCTCAGAGCACTCCCCGTGGTAAATGTGAAAGAAAAAAGAAAGGGGTACAACATCTCTTCGCAGCGCCAATGAATCGAGCCGATCGGAAAGCCGAGGTCAAGTGAAAGGAGCTGGCACTGGGGAGCCCCAGCCCAGAGATGGGAACAGTATAATACAAATTATAAACTTGTATTATATACAATAGTTTATAATACAAGTTTTTTTTTGAGTGTATTTTTTTATTTGAATTTTACTTCTGGTCGATTATATCAGAAGTGGGATAGTGCTTCGTCGCCTACCCGCTGTTGGAACACCTGACTAACATTAAAATTAAAGATTAGTGTCGTGATTAGATTTTAATTTTTTAGTAGTTTTCTTTTTGTTTAGTGTTCAGTTTATAAATCTTAAAATGTCTGAACAACAATCTCGCTCTCGTAAACGCAAGCATGAGTCGAACAAGGATGTGCTGCATGCTATCCTTGCTTGATTGAATACGCTTGAGGAACGTTTTACTTCGCCGCCGCCACCGTCCGAGCCACTTTTACAGGCCGCGTCAACATCTTCGGGGCAAGCACCGCATCCGGTACTGCCCGCGCTGATGATTGGTGCAGCCACTGACGACTCGACGGCAGGTCATGCACCCGTTTCGGTATCACGGGAAAGCATCGCCACAGTTGGGGACACAACTGGCAGAATCGTGGAGGCCATCAGTTCGTTAGTTAAATTAAGGTCTAATAATTAATATATTTCTAACTTAGACCCTCATATCCACAATATCGTTTGGTGCGAGGAAGTAGATAGGGCTAAAGAAACTAACGGATGGGACGATAACGAGTGTTTGTCGCGAATCGGTAATTTTTTGAAGAGAGAAGCACGTATGTGGCTTAGCGAGTGGTCCAGCACCGATCGTTAATGGACGAATTTCAAACGAGAATTTAAAAAGCTGTGTCCACAAACCGTCGATATTGCGTCTATTCATTACGAAGTGATGACCAAAGATTCTAAAAGTTATGCCACTTACGCCGAATACGCTAGACGTTCGTTGTTAATCTTGGGTTTGGTTAAGGGACTATCTGACGAACTGATTGTTGCTATAGTATTAAGGGGCATCACATACCCTCATATTAAAGCTGCAGCTACTAATGCAAAGTTACAACCCAATGATTTAGTGCAATTTTTGTCGATGGATCGCACTACGATCTATCGACAAAATTTCGGATTCTCGGAATGAATTTCGAACTATCGGATGGATAGTTCTTCGGAATGGAATGAAAATAAAAAAGGGGTTGGCGATTTAAAATGTCACTTTTGTAGAAAGGAGGTACTGTCACGGTATACTAGTCACTACCGTAATATAGCCAACTGATGTATAGTGTATAAGGGCCCTCCAGAGATGTGCATGAACGTGGTTAATAGCTTGAACGTTTTATATGAGAAATGAGTGTAATGTCATGAAGTATGAATTTTGTCATTGTAAGGAGTATGCTATTACGAGCTATAATGATAAATTTTAATGTGTCCAATTTATTTTTAACTTTTAGCGGAGTCTGATGACTCGTTACATGACACTTCGGAGGAGGCTGAGGCGAGGTCAAAACTCGAACACATAAAGGTTGCGGACGAGGACGACTGCCTGTCAGGAGAGGGCGTGTTACACGATGATGACAAAACAGAGGGCGTGGCTATGTATGCGTGTGTATGTGGTATGGTTGCGTCACCGAGATGGTGGGGCTTTGCGCCCAAAAAGCCGGTCGCGGTTGCAGCGGCACTTTGGCTCGAACGGTCGGAGGGAGCGGACGTGCTAGGAATTAGATATTCGCTTAAATTGTTAATTAATAATTAATATTGTAAAATTTAATAAGAAGTTTATAATAGAAGTTTTGTTTTGAGTGTATTTTTTTATTTGAATTTTGTTCTTGTGAAGGTTGACCTAAGGAATGCTTTTAACTCTATCGATAGGGTAACCCTGCTGAAAGAAGTGGCTAACAATACCCCCGAAATTTATCACTACAGGCTTTTAGAATAGAATAGAATCACTTTTATTCAATATAGTACTACCACCACCGGTTCGGATAAAACCTCTGTACTGGGAAGAACCAGCAAGAAACCTGGCGCCGCCGCACATACAATGGCGCAGGCACCGTCATATATTACAATTAAATGTCATTAAACTTTGAAAAAAAATATATCTTTAATTTGTATATAAAATACGAAGAAACATTCTCCCCGACCCTTTATTATTTTGTTATAATACATGACAATATTGGTTTAGTTTATTTAGGTTGTTATTATACAACTAACATAAATTAATAATATACACCAACTGACTTTTGGACTATTCAATTTTGTCCTTAATCTTAAGATCTTTTGCGATTAAGCCTTATCACAAAAGACATCGCTCTTTGTGATTAGACCGCCTTATTGTACATATCTACTAAAGGTTCTACAAGCGGTACGTAGACGATAGTTCACAATTTTACCATCAGACAAAGTAACTGCATTTTATAACATCGTAATTCCATAAACTCTAAAATTCAATTTACTATAGAGTTAGAGGCCAATAATTCTTTAGCTTTCTTAGATGTGTTAGTCATCTGAAATCCTAACAACACCAAAGGTCACACTGTGTATAGAAAAAAGACCCATACGTACCGATATTTAAACGGTGAATCTCACCATCATCCTTCACAGTTAGCTACCGTGGACAAATCTTTGTTACAGAGAGCACGAGGGATCTGTGACAGCAAACACCTGGCCGCCGAGCTTCAGCACGTCAAGCAGGTTCTGCACGACAAGAAGCTTCAGGTCCCGCGCCTAAGTCACAGTGACCGGGTGAAGCCGGCCACAGTCGAGCGTGTGCCTGCCCTACTACCATATGTCAGAAGTATCACAGACATGATTGGCTACATCTTGAAGCGAGCTTCTATTACAACATTCTTCAAGCCGCCGAAGAAGATAAGTCAGTTTTTACCATCCGTCAAGTGTAATATCCCTCTACAAGATGCAGCAGTGTACAAGCTTGATTTTGAATGTGGTCTCTCATATATAGGGCAAACAAAACGATCTATTAAAACGCGCCTAAAAGAACACATAGATATCGTGAAACAACATCGTTCCGGGAAGTCTGCAGTATGTGATCATATCCTAGACGGCCCCCGCCATTAGGTATATTAAATTTGATAGACCACAAATTCTCGCGAAAGAACATCCATTCCTGCCAAGGATGATACGTGAGGCTATTGAAATTAAAAAACATCCTAATTTCAATAGAGAGGGAGGCTGGGTATCACCACCTGCATGGGATCCTGTAATTAATAAAATTAAAACTAAACCCAAGCCCAAGGCCTCTGTCACTCCTGCTACACCTTCGTGAAATAATTACCTACAATCGCGAAGCGCCCCCGGGGCAGAACGCAGTCAGGGCTAGCGCGTTCTAGGCGATTGTATGTTAGTTTTTTAACGCTGTTTACGTAAGTAGTTTTCCTACGCCTGTCAAAATTGTAGCACCGATTATGTTCCGTCCAAGATGTGTCACACGCAGCCTTGTTCCGTTACATAACCGAGGAGCATCTAAATTTCGCATTAGCATGACTGGGACGCCTAATTTTAATTGAAGCTTATGTGAGGGCACACCTGACAACTCTAGAGAATTTAGAAACTCTACGGGATATGAAGTGCTCTGTTCTGTGTCCATAACTGTGTCTACTGACAAATACTCTGTTATTTCTCCTGCTACTTCGCTTAATATATCTGAATTTATTTTGTTAACACTCTCATTTTTTGGTGCAAGAATCGCCCTTTCACATAACCATTTGTCTTCATGCATGTTGTTCGTTAAATCTGAATAAACGCCCGCAATTAATTCGGAATGACTCTGTACTAAATTACAAAATCTCTCGTCAATTTAACGCAGCCTCAGCATCCGTTTCCAACCGCCCACCGCCAATTTTTAATAGTGTGTCAGCATAGTTTCCAGCATTGATATCATTATACAAATGCACTCATATTCGTAGTTAAACTGAATTTTGTCACCTTGTTCCATAAAATAGACGACTTGAGGCATGCTTTAATTTCATCTGCAGGTGTTCCCTTTTGAATGACAGGTAAAGTTTGGCGAAAGTCACCAGCCAGTAAAACCACCATTCCTCCCATTACATCGGTATTGCTGCGCAAATCCTGGAGCGTTCGATTTAGTGCTTCTACAGCTTTTTTATGCGACATTGTACTTTCGTCCCACACTAAAAGTTTGCATTGTCGTAGCATTATACCTCGTGCACTATTTTTGCTAAATTTGCAGATCGGCGATTCTTCCTGGGCTAGATTTAGAGGGAGTTTTAAAACAGAATGTGCAGTGCGGCCCCCGCTTAGCACCGTGGCGGCTATACCGGAAGAAGCTACGGCCACAGCAATGTTTTTATCTTTCCGTACTTGCGCTAATAATAAATTTAACAAAAATGTCTTCCCAGTTCCTCCAGAGGCATCTAAAAAGAAAAGTGCACCATTTCCAGATTCAATTTCTCCTAATACTTTGAAAAACCTGGTTTTTGTTCGGGAAGCAAGCGGGGTACAAATTCGGCTACTTGCTGCTGCAAAGCTGGTATATCGTAGTTTGTTTCACGTATAATTTCATCACTTAGTTCATTTTCGGTTGTTCGCTGAGGGCTTATCATTCCAAAGTTGCTTAATTTTTGCCTACCATTGCCATTACTTTATCTTCAATTTTTCCAAGTGCTTCATTATAAATGTGTTCATTGTATGTCATGTTCGCGTGTGTCTGCTGTAACCTTCGCAAAATATCTTCCACCATGTACTCTTTATATTTGTCCCACAATTTATGTGCATTAGATAGCCCGCAAGATGATATGAGAGTTGCATAAAGATCCCTAATTTTGGCTGGTGACTGGCACTGCACAGCTTTCTCCATGGTTTCATCCCAGTGATTATCGTTTTCTAAAATATGCAGATCTTCACATGCTTCTCTATAAGTTGCGCATTCCTGACCGTTGACAGTTTTAAGGTCTTTATATCCTGTAGGACCCCGAACATGGTGCAGCAGCAATCGTAAACAGAAACATTCAAAATTAGTTACATGGACGGTATACACACGACCAAGGGCATCTGATGACTTTACATCGGGCCAATTTGCAACAGGCGCGCCTCGAATACGGCGTTTCCACTCCTTCCTAGATGTGTTCCAAGTATAATAGCGGGGGACTTCAGAATATAACAACGTTTTTGCAAAGGGGTCGGTTTGACAAAGTTGAAAGAAGGCTGTTAGTGTAGTTTTGGCGGTGATGCAATTCTTTCTTGAAATTTCTTTCGGTGAAATATACACGCTCTCCATTTTCTAAGTGCACAGCAAGGTGAGTAACTGTTGTGCCTTTCGTAAAGGGAAGCCAAGGAGACGCCACGCTGCCTCGTTACTGCTGACATAACGCCCTGCTTGAAAGGTCTGTACTTCATTAACGGATTTGCCTCACCTTCACTCCTGAGATTAAATATTTGCTTGGTCGCTTCCTTTATTTATGTACTTACAGATATACTTGATTGCGCGGACAGAGCTACATGCTTCTACATTAATGTGGGCATTAAACATTTTACATAGAATGGGCGAATACGGGACAATCCAGCTGTTATCTAAGGTTTCGAACGCTCCAGAGCGAGATTTGATTGTAACTTTCCTGCCACCATCTTCGGGAGCTCTGCGTCTGTATAAAGGGTAGCCATTGTCATTGTGCACTGTTTCTTTTAATAGCTGTTTAGGGAATTTCTTTGTACATTTTCCTTCTTTCATACATGGCGATATTGAATTTCGTGCTCCACATGGACCGTGAATCATATTTCGGACGAGGGTATCATACAATTCTTTATCTTGCTCAGGATCCGGAATCTCGGCGCTTATTATGTCGTCTATTTGGCTGGGCCGCAACTTCTCTTTAAGCCATATTAGAATGTGGGCATGCGGTAATCCTCTTTTTTGCCATTCAATTGAATACATGAAGCACTGCACCGCTCCGGAAATTTTCCCTTTGTTAATTACATACATTAATTTTTGTACTTTTAATCTAAATACTCTAGCAACTAAATCGTGTCTGTCAGTACTTTTTTGGCCCGGCATTAGCTCCTTGGTTATTTCTTTCCATGTGGGATTGCAAGTAAAAGTAACAAAAAGATCAGGTCTTCCATAAGTTCGTACATAGGCGAATGCGTCTTGTGTGTACTCATGTAGGTAGCGGGGACTGTTAACGAATGATGAGGGCAGAATTACCATTTTACCTAAATCTCTGGGGTTTACATTGGCGTCGCTAGAAACTGCATCTTGTAAATGTATATAATTCTCAACGCGCAGCTTTTTTTGATTTAAAGATATATAACGGAGACGTTCACTTTCTACCTTCACATACATGTCTACCAAAAATTGATGAAATAATTGTCTACACCGGGCTAAGAGGTTAAAATCATTTTCTCGCAACATCATATGATACGCATAAAAATCCATACATGATACTTTTTTGTTTGGAGTAGGCTCCTTTGTGACCGGGTTAATGAGTGGAATTTGAAAATTGATAACCCTCTTGTCCTTTGCAATAAATCAATGGGTATTGCAGAGCGTCATAAAACTTATGTGTATCGGCTACCCGTTGCAACGCATCATCACGTGCTCGCAAGAAAATGTCTCGTGAAGAAAATTGATCACCACTAATTACGGCTGCTATTTCGTTTATCAAAGGTGCATTGTAGCGCCTTTCATGCTCTCCTCGAGGGGTCCGATCTGCGTGAATGACGACTTTATAATCCTCTTCAGGTAGGTTTTCTTAAGCAGTTTTAAATGTTTTGACTAAAATGTTACGTTCATGCAAGAATCTTTGAATTTGGAACACTGTGTCTCTCTCAACTCCCTGGATAAATTGGCAGCGACGGTCTACCTCAATTTCTTCGTCACCCATAAAATATACATGTAAAAATTTATACTGTTCGTTTTCAGCTGGAAAAAGTGAACCTATTCTATGATAAATTTGCCCTTGCACCGTAAATGTAGGCGAAAATCCCGGCATAACGACGTCATTTGAAAGCATGAGTTATATTTCCGGATCCTGTTTAAAAAGCGCCGTGACTCATTAGCATCATATAAAAAGAGAGTTTTCAAAGGTTCTTCTGGTTCCCCAAGTAAAAGAAGAGACACTTTGCCATTGGAACAGCACATGCCTGCGGTCTCATCTTTCCATTTTAAAGCGCTGCAAAATCGACACGCCTTGTCCATCAGTCCGATAACAACTAACCTGTGATTTTTATAATCAATCAACGGATCATAATTGAATGCTGCGTCATTAAAAACCGACCAATTGTTTCTTTGAAAATTTTGTCGACGTTCAGCTTGGAGCTGTGCATTTGCATCTCTTCGCGCCTGTGTCTGTTCTGGTGTTTCAGATGACATTCAGCTTGCTCAATGAGTCTGTGTTGAGTTTCATCAGGTGTTTCCGCGGCTCTTAAGGCGGCCTGACGTTCCGCTTGTTCGAATAGCCTTTGCTGACTTTGAGCAGGTGTTTCAGTAGTTCTTAAAGTAGATTGACGCTCTGCCTGTTCAAGACGCCTTTGCTGACTTTGATCAGGTGTTTCAGTAGCTCTTAAAGTAGCTTGACGCTCTGCCTGTTCAAGACGCCTTTGCTGACTTTGAGCAGGTGTTTTAGTAGCTCTTAAAGTAGCTTGATGCTCTGCCTGTTCAAGACGCCTTCGCTGACTTTGATCAGGTGTTTCAGAAGCTCTTAAAGTAGCTTGACGCTCTGCCTGTTCAAGACGCCTTCGCTGACTTTGAGAAGGTGTTTCGGAAGCTCTTAAAGCAGCCTGACGCTCTGTCTGTTCAAGACGCCTTTGCTGACGTTGAGAAGGTGTCTCAGATGGTCTAAAAGCAGCCTGACGCTCTGCTTGTTCTTGCCTTCTCAATTCAGCATCTTCTAAAGATTCTAGCGATCGAGCTAATCTTTTCGCTTGTCTTTGAGAAGATACCTTGAAAGGCTGGACTTACGTTTGCGAGGCATTATGAAGTAAGAAAACCTATTTATAAAAAACGTTAAAATACCTAAAAGGAATTAAATTTCCTTTTAAATATTTTTAAAGCAAATCCAAAATATCTAAAAGGAATAAATATTCCTTTTAAATATTTTTAAATCAAAACAAAAAACAATTCAAGACACAACACGAACCTGAAAACGATAGCCAAAAAAATCGAATCAATTTAAACCAAATCACAAAACAAATCGCAGAAAACCGAAATCGAAAGCAGTAGTCAATATAAATATCACCAACGAAAAAGAAGTAAGTGTATAGGTACCGTATACACTATCTATACTATTAATATTCCTTTGAAATATTGTTAAACAACCTAAAACAACGAAAACCAATTCACGATTCTAAATAAACAAAATCCAAAATCAAAGCCAGAGTCTAAATATGTATAAAGGAATACCAACCAAATCAACAAAACCGATCCAAGAAAATACACAAATCCGAAAATGAAAGCTAATATAAATCCATTCAACCTTAACCAAATCACAAAGCAAATAACAAACAACCGAAATCAAAAGCAGGTAGTCGAATAAGCTACGAAATAGAAACAATTTAAGCGTATAGGTACCGTATGTACTATAAGTTGACGCGCGGCTCAACGGCGGGAGTTAAGTACATGTCAGGAAACATTTTGTTACCGCGTTTTAAAAACGACATCTAGCGGAATCAATTTAAACTATGTATACGTTAGTTAATAATAACTCTCAAAAAATATTTTTCTTATAATTTTGCACAATTTTTCTTATTGTAATACCGATTCATTCATAACCACATATAAGAACTGTATTCATTTCCGCTCAATAAATATTACTAAGGCTTATTAATAAGGCTTACCAAGAACTGTTTCTACCATTGTTAAGTAATAGTTAAGGTGAAAGCGTGACAGGTGGTGATAGTATTTCTGATCCATACTTATAATCACGCCTGTAACCCTTGCGGGTAGGCAGAGCATCAACGGATTACTTAATATCGTCTGCGAGGTTATCGCCTATTCTGTGAATTACGATGCACCAAAAGTTTGAAGAAAATCAGCTGGTGAATTTTATGTTTTTATCGCTCTCTTCCCGGTCCTGCGTGGAAAAATACAGATCCATACATTTTTATCTTAATTTTGGTAAAAGACATAATAATCCAGATATTCTGACCTTCTGTGTTCGTCCATCGTACAGTCGTCCGTCTTGTAGAATCACGGTGGCGCCACCTAGCTGAATTTAATTTTGCAACATATTCGATTTTCCCACGGGAATGATATGTTTTTCCGCGGAAAAAGAAACCTATGTCACCTACAGCCACCGAACTATCCCCATACAAAAAATCATGCCATGCCGACGCTCTGTTGCGACGTGAAAGAAGGACAAACAAACAAACAAACAAACAAACACACTTTCGCATTTATAATATTAAGTATGGATAATAACACATATTTAAATGTCTTTTTGTATAATTTGCCAGAAAATATGGTGCGCATTGTTCGCTTGAAAGCGCTCAGTACACTAGAAGAGGCTTTAAGTGTGGTCATGGAAGAAGTAATAAACCAACGCCACCCAGTTTACCAAATAATAACCCTACGTTTAAATTCGGTACAAATAATTTTAATTCAATGGTACCGATGGGCTATAAACCCGAAACTTTGTACTTTCGCAGGGGCTACAATCGAAACTACCTCAATTTAATAATAATCAACAACATTTTGGATACCGCCCACAACAATTTGGCTTTCGCCCCCAACAACATGGTTACAAGCCTCAGTTAAATAAAAATCAATACACTGGGCCCAGTGACGTCACAATGCGAACGGCACCACCACTTAAAACAAATCAACAAGGCTTTCAATTAAATGAACTCGACCTAGATAATACTTATTACGATAATGCGTGCGGCGATGTGTACCCAATTTCTTATGATAACTGCTGTTATGAGGAGTACCCAAGTAGTGGCCTTAATATTCCCGAGCTCAATTATAAAAATGAAAATTCGACAATAATTCCCAACCAATATGGACGACGAGGATTTTCAGGTCGAAGCCTCGGAAATGTCTACGAAAAAATAGAGTTAAATTGTAGTACTAATTTGAGATTGCCGTTTATTTATATACCGGAAATCGACTCTAAATTTATTATTGATACAGGTAGTACGCGATCATTCATTAGTCCATCAAAAGCCCATAAATACTTTCCAGAGTATATAAGTCACGAACCATTCGAAGTCATTAGCACACATGCATCGAGCAGACATAATCAAGTTATTCAAATCCCGTCTTTACCAATTTTCAACTGTAACGATATTCATAAACTATACATTTACAATGTCGACTCTAGATACGATGGCTTAATTGGGAATGATATACTTTGCAACCTAGAAGCAGTAATAGATTTAAAAACGAGATTCTTGAAACTAAAACAACTGTAATACCCATAATATAGTAAATCTTCTTACGTTTTGAGTTATCTCCTGTTCCGAGCAGAGAGTCAAACTCCCAACAAATTTATATCCGGGTAATGCTGTAATCGATTATAAAGAATTTTGTAAGGGTGTGCGAATGCCTAGTGAGATGTAAGGATGGTTATACGACTACAGTAATCCAGAATACTTTAGATATACCGATAAAATTAACTATTAAAAGACCATTGAATGTAGAAGTATATGAAGAGAGTAAAACGACTAGGTGTGTAGTTAATCATATTACAGATATATCAGATATTGAGGTAGATAAAATATTAGAGCAAAATTAAGAGAAACTACGCTTAGGCCACATGTCGGAAGAAGAACAAAAATCGATATACCACTTATGTAGAGAATATAAAGATATTTTTATAGCGATCAAATACTAAGGGTATTCTTTTGCAAATGAAGTCAAACACTATATTAGAACAATAAACGAAGACCCTATCTATATCAAACCCTATAGACAACCTGCCGCTCAAACACATGAAATTAAAACCAAGTACAGAAACTTCTAAATGATAATGTGATTCAGGAATCCTTTTCCCTTGGTCAGCCCCAGTCCATTTAGTTCCTAAAAAGAGAGACGCATCTGGTGAAATGAAGAATAGGATAGTTATCGATTACAGACGTTTAAACGACATAACTGTGGACGATAAGATAACCCTTTACCCAATATCACTGACATTTTTTACAAACTGGGTAAGAGTACTTACTTTTCAACCTTGGACTTAGCTAGTGGATACTACCAAATTGAGATCAACGAGTCAGATAGACAAAAAACGGCAATCAGTACAGATAACGGACACTATTAATTCCTTAGAATGCCCTTTGGCCTGAAGACGGCTCTAGCCACCTTCCAAAGAGCCATGGATAACATCCTAAGAGGCTTACAAGGAATTCATTGCCTTGTCTATCTTGATGACATAAATATTTTCTCGAATAGCCTCCAAGAACATGTACAAAAATTAAGGACAGTTTTTGACAGATTGAGATTGACTAATTTAAAAATACAACTTGACAAATCAGAATTCTTGAGAAAAGAAGTGCTATACCTAGGACACGTTATTACTAAAGACGGACTTAAACCAAACAATGATAAGATTCAGGCTGTATTAAACTATCCGTTACCAAGGACGACTACCGAGATCAAGAGTTTCTTAGGATTTATTGGTTATTAAAGACGCTTTGTAAAAAACTTCACCAAAGTCACTCAGCCCCTTACATCATGCATAAAAAAAGGAAATAAAATGGTAGTAGATGAAAAATATATTGATGCATTTCAGAAGTGTCAAGAACTTCTGACTAATGCACCTTTACTCCAATACATGTTTTAACTACAGATGCTTCTACTGTTGCTTTAGGTGCGGTCTTATCGCAGGGGACAATAGGATCCTAAAGCCCATTGCCTACGCCAGTAGAACTCTCAGCGACACTGAGACCAGATATAGTATAATAGAGCGTGAACTACTCGCCATAATATGGGCCGTAAAACATTTTAGACCATACCTTTACGGGCGTAAGTTCACCATATATACCGACCATAGACCACTAGTTTGGCATCAATCGCTTAAAGAACCGAACAGTAAGTTGACCCGCTGGCGGTTACGTCTTCAAGAGTACGATTTCGATATTGTATACAAAAACGGAAAACAAAATAGTAATGCTGATGCCCTCTTTCGGATAAAACTAAATGCCATAGACTCTGATGACTCACAATCATTGGAAGTAAACCTGGTCCCTAAAGAACAAAAACTACAAAAATATCTAACTCAACTGACCAAATTATCGACTTGACGACTGAAAACAGGAACGACTCTAAGACAATAACTATAACTGACTGTATCCGTCGACCGATTAGAGACTAACACGAACTACCCGTTACCACCTATATCTACTGATAGTAGTACAGTAACGGTGCATTCTGGACAAGATCTGGAATCTAATGGTATTCCGATATTAAAGGAGGCCATTGATTCAAAACCAAACCAAATTTTAGTTTATAACTGGCATAAAAATGAGGTACAAGTGAGAAATTTATCCAAGGATAAACAAAAGGTTCTCGAAGTTTTTGCCCCACTTAAGAATGAAGATCTTATTAAAAATTTCTTAAAAGAGTACATTTTTAAGCCCAAGACTAAATATTTTATTTATTTCGAAAACATTCAGCATAGAAAAGAATTCTCTAAAATCATTATACAGCTATTTAAAAAGGGAATAGTAGAATTTATTGAATGTACAGAGCGTGTTATATATGTAGAAGACGAGAGAGAACAAAAAGAAATCACACTGCAACATCATGAGGGAAAGACGTGTCACAGAGGAATAAAGGAAACAATGACTAGAATTAAAATAAATTATTATTGGCAGAACACGCAGAGACGATTGCTGCAGTACTTAATGTTTGTGATGCCTTCAGAAAAATGAAGTATGAAAGAAAACCCATTAAACCATTACTTCAATTAACTCAAACCCAAAATGCCCCCTTTCAAGAAGTTTTCATGGACCTTTTTTCAATTGAATCCGCTTATTACCTAACTTTGGTTGACGCATTTAGTAAGTTAGGACAAGCTATTGAAATCCCAAATAGATCTGCACCGGAAATCGTAAGAGCGCTTATTAAATATTTTTCAATGTATGTAACACCTAAAAAAATAACTTCTGATCCCGGTAGTGAGTTTAATATAACATACTACTACACATTAGTACTCCGAATAATCCGAATTCAACAGGCATAATAGAGAGATTCCACTCCACAATTATAGAGATATACAGATTGGCGAAATACGAACGAAAGTGTACAGACGCAGCTGCTGTAATGAATTACTCAATTATGGCTTATAACCACACCATACATAGTACAACCGGCCTTACTCCTTTCGAAATCGTTTTCGGTCATACCGATTCTAATTCAACGTTCGCCGCGAATTTCGAGAAATGTTACACCCAACAACTATTAAAAGATCATGCTAAACATATTAGACATCTATATAATTACATATCAGATAAAATGTTAGAGAAAAGGCAAAAAATAAGAGAACAAAAGGGCGGTGAAACAGATCGAAATTTTAGAATAGGAGAAGTTATATACGCCAAGGAATCTAACACGAGAAGAAGTAAAGATAAACCGCGATATAGGAAAGCTGTCGTTAGTGGTAATATAGAAATAAATATAGTTCCTGTTAGGATTGGTAATAGAAATACTTCAGTGCCAATTAAAAACATTAAATGTCCTCCACAGGTGGTGTGTAATAATTCTAACGATGGTTCAGAAAGGATGGGCCCTTCAACTTCAAAAACTTGAAAAAAACCCAGGAATCCTGCCTGTCGAACCGAGTCGTGCCTCCTTGCAAATAGACAACTGGCTTATTATTAAAACTTTAAACTTAGAAGGTATAGGTAGTGATTTAAATTTTAGTATATTAAAGTATGACGAATTCGTTGCGTTGATAGATGTTAATAAACCATATATTCATAAATTTTCAGATATTCGAACACATGTAGGGTATTTAAGAGATGCAACTATAGAAAAATTTCGGCAACTTGTGCCATCGAAAAGATTTAAAAGAGGCATTATTGACCCGCTTGGGTCTATGATATAAATAGTAACTGGAAATTTGGATCATGATGATGCCATCCGATATGACTCATTGATTTCTAAATTAAACGATAATCAGATAGTGTCGGATTAGAGTATTACATAGGTCTCCAAAATCTTGGATAGTTTCATCTACAGTACAGAGACCTTACATAACAATACTTTAATTTTAGATGAACGCTTAAAGAGAATTGAAAGAATTGTTAAATTCCTAATTAAAAAAGAAGAAAACTCCATTTATTCTACTTATGTCTTAGGTATTTTTGACATGTTTTTGAGTTATTTTAGAACTATTAACGTAATACTAGGAGAAATCGAAACTGCACTAGCGTTCAGTAAGGTATCTGTTCTGCATCAATCAATTTTTAACTCTACGGAGTTGTTAAAATTATTACAATCAATAGCGACAACTGAAAGTTTGTTAAATCCTGTAAATGAAAATAACTTAGTTAAATTAGAAAATGGTATTAAGGTTAAGGCTTTTATAAAAGGAAACCAGATCACGTTTATCTTAGAGGCCCCTTTAGTAGGGAATAAAACATACAGTTATATCAAAATTTATTCATTGCCAATTGCTATTGCAAACAAAACTATTATAGTTATTCCCAAATACCCATACCTATTGGTGAAAGAAAGAGAATATTTGCCAGTCCCGAGAGCTTGTAAACAAATTTCTTTGGATAATCAATTCCTGTGCAATAACGACGATGTGCTGCTGCACACAGAACAAAGCTGCGTGGAACAGCTCATGGAGTTTCAATCAAACCTCGATGCCTGTGAACAGCATACTGTTGACATTGAAGATCCTAAAATCCAACGAATAAGCCTCGAAAGCTGAATACTATACATGAGAAACCATAGGCTACTTACCAAAAAGTGCGACAATGTCGTCACTCATGAACTGTTATGTGGTACTTACATAATCACCGTAGACGATTTCTGTGAAGGCGAAATTGGAAATATTCATTTTAAATACCACCAATCTTCCTCAGGTGACCTAAATTACCGAAATTACCCAATGACTAACTTACCAGAACTGAAGATTTCGAAGCCTCCCAGTGTCAGTGAAATGAGTTTAAAAGGTATAAATCTAGACGAAACTAAACAATTGGTCCAACTAGTAAAATTTAACAAAATAAATCTCAGTGAAAATGCAAGTGCTATTAACATTAAAAGTGTTAGTTTAGGAACGATAATTTTGTATGTAATTCTACCAATTATTTTCTGTATTTTAATTATAATTAGATATAAACTGTGTGTAATTAAGCGAAATCATCGGATTCCTGAAAATGCCGATAATTTCGCTCTTGAGCAGGGAAAAGTCATGGATTCAACCTCACACAGAGTGATACAAGTACGTGCATAAATGCTATTGCTGACTTTGCACCCTGTGTGTGGCCTATATTGCGACACTTGAGTAAGCAAATGTAATAAGGTCTACATGAAAGATGTATTAGAATAAGTTTGTCATTATGTGAGTACATGAGCTTCTGTACGGACATCTCTTAGTTTTATTTTAGTTTTCAAAAACGCCTCTAGCGCTCCCGTTAACTTGACTAAGTAGAATACGATCACATTTCTGTTAGGAATCGTATTTCGGGTTTATTTGTTGTTTACTGTTCGCGACGGCAAAAGTATTTTAAAACATAGTGAAAAGTGAAACAATATTATGAGTGTAATTAAGAAAAGTATTTGTGACAAACCTAAATAAAAGGTGTAATAATATAATTTTACAACATGTTTACAACCTTAGTATTATAGTATAGAGCATCGTTTGGTAATAGCTAAGAAAATAACTCTTATTTGTACAAACAAAAAGTCGACCAATCGGAGCGCGGCATGTTATAGAATATTCTAGAAATTATTAATTAACTGCGTTTTTTTTTTTTTTTTTTTTTTTTATAGGATTGGGTGACAAACGAGCACACAGTCCACCTGATGGTAAGTGGTTGCTGTGGCCCATAGACATCTACATCTATCTTCAATAAAGAATCAAAATGCAGATGCGTTGTCACCGTGAGGACTAAGATGGAATGCCTCTTTTCCAGTAAAAGGGTCTCCGGTTCTCTACACTCACCATACGAAACACAGCAGTGTTAAGCTGCTATTTTACGCTAGTATTCTGTGAGAGCGTGGTCCTTCCCCGGTCAGGCCGACCCATTCGTACTACAACTATACTACTAATATAGCTGCAGCATGGCTCTACCACGTAAAAAATAGTTAGTCGAAAATGATGAAAATAATTTTAT
Source organism: Parnassius orleans (assembly GCA_029286625.1). Classification (NCBI taxonomy): domain Eukaryota; kingdom Metazoa; phylum Arthropoda; class Insecta; order Lepidoptera; family Papilionidae; genus Parnassius; species Parnassius orleans. The sequence continues at coordinate 639,503 of JAGSMP010000093.1, forward strand.
GCTCTAGAAGAATTGTAAACATGGTATTGAATTAGATTAAGGTTTATAGATTAAGGAAATAAAAGAATATTTAGCGTGATGAAACTTATTTCCTACTTATAGTAAAATTAAAGAATTAATGTACCCAAATATTGTGAAAATTTGGGATATTTTGGTTAATAACTTTTTACATTGGCACATCGTAAGAAACCTTTACGATGTGCTAATAGACAACTGAATTACCGATTTAACAATGTATAGTACATTAGCGTAAGAAGTAGTTGTGTATAGGAAAAATTGTAATTTAAGACAATTGTATAAAGAAAATGTTATGCAATAAAGAGGCAAAACGGACAATGGCAAGCGGCTCACTTTAAAGTAACGCTCGAGTCTACCCTATGGCTTCGGGGCCCAGTAACATAGTAGTAGCTGAAGTGACTAGTAGCAGAACCAAGAAGTAGCTGAATATAGCACATAGTGAATAGTAGCTAGCAACATAGTAGCTGATAATAGCAGCTACACAAGTGATAGTAATAGTTAGTTGCACAACATATTAACTGATAATAGCAGCTAGATAAACAGTGAAAATAAAAGCAAATAGCACTAGTAGTAGTAAGTTACTACCGAACAATTTAAAGAAATAGTCAACTGAAGAGATCGTCTGAAAAATATAGTTACCAACCGATATAGAACAACCGTAGTTGACCAACCGTATTCAACAACCGTGGTCAACCAATAGTCAGAAGATTTCCGCCGAACAGTTGAGCAGTCGAACCGCATCTCCACTGCCTTGCCATTTGTATTCTATTTCGTGCATTTTGATTTAACCTCAGTCCACAGTACCCCAGCTGCACCCACAAAGACGGCAGTAGAAGTATCCTCCGGAACCTATAGGTGTAAGACGTGAGCGACTTGCGGAGTACTTTCGATAGCACTTACTCCCGAGTTTCGTCCGTCCGGCAGATATACACTATATACCTACAAGCATCGCGATTCCCGACAAATGGCCTTGCAAGTTGCATGCGTTGGGCATCACAGAACTCGCGGAAATATGGTCGATCATAGTCAGAAGAAACTTTACCTAAGTCACTTACTTACAAATACTTAAAAATACATTTCACAATGTATTTTTTACTCTTTATTAACAGTCCTTAGTAACCACAGAAAGTCCGTTGTGACGTAGGAAGGAGAAAAGATGCAAAGTAATACGAACACTCGCGCGCAGCGATAAAATTTTATTTAGCTTGCGTGCGCGATTTATCTGATTAATAATATCTATGTAGGCCTCCTCTCATTTCTGAGAGGAGGCCTATGCCCAGTAGTGGGACGTATATAGGCTGTAACTTTATGTAGGCTATTAAAACGTCGGCAAGCAGTCAACATCAAAGGAGTGCAACTTCTGTACGTATACTATTATTTATTCTATGCCCAAGCATACCACTGCAAGACTTCAAGACACAGTAAGTTCATTCTGCGTAGATCGGACCAAAACTAATAATTTAAAAGTTAAAGATACTCCGGGTTAACTCTCACATCGGAACGTCAATCACCTCAGTACCCCGTGGAAAGCTCTCGAAACGTCGGGAATTTAAAAATAAGTATAATTAAACGCGATAAAATCCGTAAAATAGATAAACAACAAGGGACCCTTATAGTTTCGTCATGTCTGTCCGTACGTCCATCCGCGGATTTACTCAGAGGTCCTAGGTGCTACAAAGCTGTAATTTGATATTGTTATAGATATTAACCACGCCTACAAAATTGTAAAATAATATGAAAATTATGCACGATAGTACTACTATATATATAGTACTAGCTTTTTACCAGCGGCTTCGCTCGCATGAGCTTGAATTTAAAAACATCATTAAATGCTGTTCCGTGCCAAATTTAGCAAAATTCGATCACTTTTAGAGTCACCTCGGTGTCTGTGTCTCTGTGTTTGTCAAAAATTTTTTCTAATTCTAAAAGACTATTAGACGTAGATGATTGGTATTTGGCACAGATATAATAGCTACAGGAACACGTGAATATATGTCTAGAAACACCTACTATTTTTTATATCGGGCGTTTCTTCCTATGTATCCATAAGAAAGGTAAATTGTCTTGAAATCAAAATGTATTATTATTACTTACATTTTACTCTTTACATTCATTCATAATTAAAGTTAATTTAGTTTTGACAAAATAATGATGAATTTCATGGTCTTCTATCAATTTACGGTATGATGTTTATTTGAGATATTTCATTCATATCATTGGTCCTATTTAATATTGATTAGTACCATAAATTAGATGTTGATATTTTTTTTACGTTCGAGTAGACTTCAAAATTTCGTAAATGCAGTTCTATAAAAATGTATATACTACACATGGAATAAAACTAATGTCACGGATTTTATCACGTTTAATTTTAACTTTTTACGAGGATGTTTTTACGCATCTTTGGATGAAAGTTCCATAAAAACCCGCGTAAAGGAACATATCGTTGATGATGTGAAGCACCGACGACCCCGAAAGTCTAAAGTATGTCATGTCATATGTCAGTGACATGTTTAGTATCGTCCCAACCATTATATCGGATCTGATAGACAATAAATCCTTGCATAAGATTACCGATTTCTACCAATGATGAATCTCGAGGCTATTGAAATTAAAAAACATCGTAATTTTAATAGGGAAGATGGCTGAGTGCTAATAGCTACTATCTGCTAAGGACCCCATAATTAATAAAATCAAAATTCAAACTACTGCATAATTAATAGAATTAGGCGTTACTTTGCGGAAATCCATTATATTAAAGTTGGTAAAAATTATTGCGTGTGCAAAGTTATTTTTACCAACTACTGCATTTATTCTATTCTATTATATTCTAACTATGACATCAGGTGGTCAAATAACTCAGTCCTTCCGTTACCATGGGTGCTGTAAAGTGCCCAATACATCGGGAATTAAAAAAGTTTTAATTAAACGCAAAAAATCCTTAAAATTAGTTTTATTCCTTATAAATTTTATTCACAGTGAATGTGGGAAGCACTAACTCATGGGAGTAGAAAAATGTTCGCCTTGTTGTAGCGGTGAAAGAAAATCCGCCACCTCATACCGTCCCATCGTAAGAGGCGACATAGGAAAACAAATAGGAGATTGGCAGCATCATCTTCCTGACAACAGATCAAAATAATAATAGCTGCGATTGCCAACCCGCCTACCAAGCGTGGCAACTATAGCAAATATCCAGCTACTTGACAATTTATGGAAGAGCCCTATGTTCATTTCAGTGGATTTTTGATAGGCTGACGATAATGAGTTCTACTCATCTTTGCAACCTTAAATTTTTACGGTAGAGTGAGAACAAAAAAGTAACATTCCAGAAAATATGAATGAAATAAAAACTGCATATATTGCCTCATCAAAAGTAAAAAAGTAGCAGCTTACATACATGTTACATCAATCACCAGATTCATCCTCGAGGGAATCGTACACGTTTTGCTCCCGTGCCATGATGAAATCTCATGGCGAACTACACGGCCCTCGTATTTGTTAAAATACAATTCATAAAAACTGAAACTAAGCTTTTGCATGATTTTTGACCACATCTACCTAGGTAATTACACATCCAACGATACCACGAACGAATTTTCAATTATTTACATCATATATTCAGTAGCAATAATAGAATATATTAATAATAATAGAATTATTTAATTTTATCAGTGACTAACCATTTTAATTTATTTAGAAGCAAGTAGATGGCGCTATTATTAGATGAAATAATGAAATCCAAAACTATACTATCTAGTAATATCAGCGATAGAAGCGAACAATATAAAAACCTCTTAGAGTATTTATAAGCAAGCTATTATAAATACTGTATGAAAAACCTTATCAATTTTCATATTTTTGATAGACGTCACTTTTATCTATTGAAATTATTACACTTTTAAAATAAAATAACAAAATAACTACAAAACTAAACGTTAGAATTTTTAAATAATTTTAAAAATCTAATTATTTAATTTTTATAAGTTATTTATATTATTTAATTTATAACTATGTAACTGAAGGCAAAATATACTACTTTTGCCATTTGATGACAGATGGCGCTGTTTTGATAATAAATCTGTAGTTTCAAATTATTTTACCAAGCCTATAACTATAATTTAAACTTTATTTATAAATATGTTTATGCTTTAATTATTTGAAAAACACCCGTCATACCGCCTGAACTAAGATATAATAGAAAATTAACATCTAAAGGAAGGAAAATACTTAACCTTCTTTTCGAAGTTCCGTAATCGGATAAAAAGTAGCATATAAGTTGCCCCGGGTTACTAACTACCTACATACAAATTTTCATGTAAGTCGGTTCAGTAGTTTTTGCGTGAATCCGGAATACACAGACAAAATTTCTAAAAACCACTAATTTGGCTTCAGAACCCTTTAATTAGTCCCCTGGACTTGTTTTTTCAAGAATATATTAGAATTACAGACACGACTTTTCTACAGATTTATTATATGCAATATAAAATGAAGTTAGAAGAAAAACTAACTATCACGGAGTTGGATTAACAAGTTAACGAATAACAGTCGACTAACTTATAAAATGCACTTGTATTAGTAAAAATTTCATTACAATTCCATAGAAAATTACCTAAAACTAGCCGCATTATAACTATGTAATGTTATTGTAAACTCAAAAAAATAAACATTTTTGGGAGAAAACCACTTATGCATTACTACTATAGCTTTAAGTTTTTCTTTGCGGGGTTGACAGAGAGCATCGATCACCAAGAGGCCGATCCTGATATACCACTTTCGCTATATTTTAGTTAGTAGTTATTAAAGGCCCACAGTTTCATTCGTGGTTCTCTTGGTTTACACGGGCGCTCCTCAGGGTAGTTTAGGACAGTGGTGGGGTACAGGAAGGTTCATTACGGTCATGTTTATCTTAGGAGTGCACTACCGAGAACTAATAGATGGAAAGGGAACTATGACCATTTTGTACGAATTGGATTTGGCTTTGTGAATGATGTAGATTTGATGTATAATTTCAAAACCGAAAAGTTTTATTAATCTTTTTTAAATACCACTCCCTATAAGTCTGATTGGAAAATAACTCTTTCAGTTACCATCGTCCTATTTAAGCAAGTTTTTAGTCGTTCTAGTGGCTAAACCGCAAACTTACTAAATATGCTGATAGTATCGAGAAGGCCCCTTCTAAGTTCACGTATTGTGACGGGCACCTACGGAAACTTCATTTTGCGTGGCCCGACACGGTCTTGCCGGTTTTACAATATACAGTATTGCTCAAGGTGTTATCAGGATTCTGAATTACTAATAAACCTAGAAAATCTAAAGAATTATTTGCCTCAAACCCCATTGTGGACTGATTTATAAAATTTATTGGGTTCTTTGGACTAAAAATATAAATATATAATAAAAATAAAAAATAAATCTCATGGTAAAATTTTTAAACTACCGTCTATTGATTTGATTTACAGAAGAAGTGAGAAGGGCTTTCTCCTTAAAGTCCTCCATGAATATACCGGCGACAATGAGAAATACAGGTAAGCCCATCGCCACACCATCTTCTTTCTTGTAGAACTCCTCCTTCCGTAATAGTTAGCCAGATGTATGTAATGTCTAAGCAATACTGCATATTCTACGCGCATGTCCCATGGGCAACTTTTTCTGAAATTCTCAGTAGCAGCCGGAGTTAGAAACTTGGCGATTTTTCATTCTCGTGCCTCAAAAACTCGCAAAGCCGTTGGTCATGAACCTGATTTCTCTCGAGTTGAGAAGAAGGAACTTTGGGACTAGGGAATGAAACCCAAGGAAGCAACACGTAGCTGACTTCATGACGAGGGAAGATGAATTCCTTCTTCCAGAAGCGGCCCCAATAAAGGGGAACTTAGATTAGCCCCGAAGGTTCTACGAAATCGAGAATGACATCATTCTGACGACTACACTGCAACTATTCAGTGATGTCTCTGGGATCGTTAGGGTGAATACCAGCAGCGATCACCGAATGATAAGAAGTACACTGAATCATATCATCAAACTAGAGAGATTCCGACTAATGATGTCAATGCTCAGACCTCTTCGTCGATCTAGAATTCTAATGGCCTTCACCTTGAGCATATACAAAATCGCTTCACGTGCCTAGAAAATTGCAATATGATGGACGATATGAATGACAAGCTCGTAGAAGCTATCTTACAGGCTATTACCAGAAAAGAACAGTGTGAGTAACGACCCAAGGGAAAGTCTCATCTCTCAACTTTATTCCGATAAGCGACTAAGCAAGATTGGCTCTCCAGCAATTTAAGAATGTTCCGGGTTACGATGGAATTACATCAGAGCTTCTGAAAGTGGGAAGTAAACCAATGCTTAAAATACTTAAATAAAACTATTTTTACGGATTTTATTTTATCGCGTTTAATTTATATATTTTCAATTGCTTTACAGCACCCATGGCCACGGGGGGAGTGAGATGTTTGACGTCTCGATGTCATAGTTAGCCCGGCTACCTTCAGTTTTTGAATATTAATTTTTGGTTCGATCTACGCAGAACGAGCTTACAGTATCTTGAATACTTGCAGTGATATGCTTGCGTTTGGACTTAATTTTTTTCATTATAGGATCCCAAGCAGATGGCAGCATCCATCCATCTTCTCTATTGAAATTAGGATGTTTTATTTTTTATTTCAATAGCCTCGCGTATCATTCTTGGTAGGAATCGGTGTTCTTTTGCGAGGATTTGTGGTCTCTCAAATCTTTAAAATACTTCATAAACTAATTAATTCCGTGCTTCACGGTGGTGCTACGGTGGAGATGTGGAACAGAATTGTGGTAGTTCTTTTGAAGAAATACAGACCAATTTCTCTTCTGAGCCACGTCTACGTTTCCTTTTGAGATTCATTACGAATTGTCTCGCACGCAGACTCGACGACTTACAGCCTATCTACCAAACCGGCTACCGAAAAGACTTTAGTATTATATACATACCCTTCAATCGGTTATACAGAAGATTGTATAGTACATCTGTCGTTTGTCCAGCTTATGTGAACTATGAAAAGCCTTCGATTTAGTCGACATTAGGGCGGTGCTACAGTCTCTTCAGCGATGTCAAGTTGACAGTCCATTATCGAGGTCGGTTATTGGTTCTTAAGACAGGGTGATGTTATGTCCCCGAAAATATTCACCGCTGCATTGGAAAACGTTTTTAAGCTACTGGACTCGAATGGATACAGAGTTAACTTCAATGGCCAATACATCACTCACTTTCGGTTGCCGATGACATAATCATAACGGCAGAATTCCTAGAGAAACTTAGCACTATGCTTAACGACCTCAGTAGGAAACACAAACCGGTCGGTCTTCAAATGAACATGGAAAAGACATAATACCTGTCTTACGTCTATGTTAGAACAGTATAATTCTAGGGAATTTCTAGTAATTTTTGGAAACACTACGCTCAAACTTGTTGACGAGTATGTGTATCTGGAACAAATTGTTCGATTAGGTAAATCGAACTTCGACCAAGAGGTCAACCGACTAATCCAACTCAGTTTGGCTGCGCTCGGGAAACTGCGACAAATGTTCTAGTCAGAAGTTTCTCAAAATCTTAAGACGAAAATGTACAACTAGTGCGTGTTGACAGTGATGATTTTCGGAACTGAAACGTGGTTCTTCATTACTTGCCGTTTAAAGAAGCTCAAAGTCACTGACCGTGTGATGGATGCAACACATCTCTTCTCTGCAGGATAAAGATATCTCAGCAAATCATGAAGTTGAATTGGCCGGATATGCCTCGAAGAATCGACAACCGATGGATTTGCATTTTGGATTTGGGGGAGGGTCTATGTTCAGCAGTGGACTTTAATAGGCTGTAACGATAGCTAAGATGATCACGACAAAAAATAAGTTTTATCGAACGCCTATAATTTATTTACCTTTATACATATTTAATATTAACATTTTTAGCTAACCGCGGAAGAGAAGGGGGCGGTTACAACAGATATCAAAACCTAATGACAGAATACTTCTCAATTAGTCATCACAACCTGCCGCTCTAATTAATATTTACTGCTTAATATGAAACTCATGCTATGAGGGTCGGGCTCCCTCCCGTCCAGCAGTGGATTGTTTACTGAAATTTTGTGATGAAAATGAAGCCAAACATAGAAATTGTAAAGTTAAACATTATTATATATAATATAATAATAACTTTACAATTCCTTTTTAATGTTTAATTATATTAGTATTAAATATTATATTAATATAATTAAATTAATATCATATTCCTTGGTATCATTGTCATTGAAGCTACAATATCAGACCATCGGATGTCAGAGGTCGCTTAAAAAACTTTTTTTTAAAACGTAACTTCCACACTAGGATTTTCTCTTGTATCGTGGAGGCAGTTTAGAGACATAAATTGCACAAGGACAAACCAGACCCGGAACAATTATTTGTAGGCCATACAAATACTTGTTCCGTGCGGGATTCCAACCCGCGGCCCTTAGCGCTGCAACTCAATTGCCAAGCCACTGCGCCACGGAGCCGTCAAATTTGAAACGGAAAGACTTACAGAGAAAGCAAGTTACAAAAATGCTTTAAAAACCACTTAATAAAAAGGTTCTTAATTGAAACACTATATTTGTACATACTATTTTATATACATTTACATATTATTTGCATATATTTTCCATTATTGAAGTAGTAAATAAATACAGTCAGATCATAAAATAATACAATAACTAAATACATACAGGAATCTACATAAATATCATAAAATATTTAATATACATAAATATTTACATAGAATGCATTAATGGCGGGAAAATTAAGAAATATATACAAAACTTATAACAAGATTAAATAAAGTATAAAAAAGGTTTGGAAATCCAATATCATTAAGCCACATGAGGAACAACAACTTCAGGCACAGGTTTGTGAGTGATGTGAACGTCTTGCAAGTACATGTTGTGAATTTCATCAACTTGCCATTGGTACACAGGTCGGTTTAGAGGGAATCCGAAAGGCTCGTCAGACATGTAGCGAGCGCCAGATCCAAGGCCTAGAGAGACAGCAGGGTCAAAGTTGCTGCCATATGGTACCTTTGAGGGATGATATTCAGAGATGTACACCAAGAGAACGAACGGCATTCCTCCAACGCGACCTGTGGAAATTAAAATTTTATTTAAGCATTCAAATAAAACATTATATTAACATTAGAATTAATTAATTTAAAAAAAAAATCAAGCCAAGCTAAGCTAAGCTAATTAGCATACAATTTTATTTCCTTATATAACTTCTACAACCTTCTCAAACACCTTGCTAGGCCTAGGCAAGAATACACTAGCTAGGAAATATAAACAATTCTTATTTTTTTACCTTTGGGAAGTACAAGATGATCGGGGAATCCATCAATTCTATGTGTCTGATCAACAACGAATTGTCCCTTGCCGTGCACTGCATTGAACGCCTTTTCGTAAACTTCGTACGCTGATGTCCATCCCTTAGTTGTGAACAAATTTTCTGTCGACTCACGTTTGATAACACAGTCTCCAACGGGCACTATAATCGAAACAATTGTTAAAGTATGTTAGAGTAAGTTATAAAAAATTAAAATATTTCCAAAGGTTGGAAGAAACTGTAAGAAGAGCTGCATGCGGGATTAATATAAGAATTAATTTTCTAAAACGAGAAGGGCAACTATTAGTTTTAGGCAAACTATTGTCAATACTAGACCCGCTCCAGCAGAACTAAACACCATAAATAACCTTTAGACTAGGGAGATATATAAATATAACATTTCACGAATATTTTTTTGTAAATGCATTATGAAGTGAATAGACTTTGTCTATCGTAAACTAATGCTTTCATTATTAATGATCGTATCTTAAACTAACACTTTGATTAATAAGCTAATCTTAATGTATTAATAATCTCTACAGGTCTAGTCATCTAAATTAAGGTTTCCATGTGTGAATTTTATACACTCTGGCAGTCAAGCCCGGGAAACAAGAGTAATATTTTTTATGTGAACGTAAATTTGTCTAAGATTAATAAATTACTTACAGTCATACAAGAATTGATCCAACATATAGAAGTTTTCAGTGTTAACGTGAAGAGGAATTTCATAACCCTTGCTGTCATACTTGGGTGCCAGGAAGAATTTCACAACGACAGTTTTCGCGACATCACTCTTAACATTAACACGAACAGTGAACACCTTGTGGTTCAGTTGTGGACGCTGAACCAATACACTGACATCATCGACTACTTCCTTGCCTAGAAAATAAATATTTGTGTCATAAGGTGATCGCTAATTCTTTAACCTTTTGTTCAAAGTAGATGATAAAGTGAGATACTTGCTTTCATGTTTGTTCATGTGCAGATGGTTAGTAACGTTAACATAAGTATGTTCAAAGTATGTAACAAGTTTATCGACCTCGACGCTCTTAATAACAACTGATGGTAGTGCCAGTTCTTCATGCTTGTAAGCAGGAAGATATTTCTGCCAAGATGTGAATAGTCTCAATACACGTTTGCAAATCATATAGAACGCGGGATCCCTTAAAGCGGTCTGGTAGTGTTCCAAGACTGATGGAACCACCAACGGTACCAATCTGTAAAACACAAATTTTCATTTAAACCAAATACATTCAGAGCTATGGAAAAGTCATAACTTTTATAAACAAACTTACCCATTATGATACTGGTGCCTATGCCCAACAGTGTTTCCGAGGACAGTCTTCCAAATGCTGATAAAGTCCTTATAGTAATAGGGGTTGGGAGAATCAACATTAGCTTCAACTAACCGACCGAGAACATCAATTGCTTCTGGAGTTCGAAGGTTAATATGTTCACCCATGTGCTGCAAAAACAAATATATTTATTTAAGAAAACTAACTTACGATGCGACACGATATCTCTATTTGTCTATATGTATTCCACTTACATTGAGGACGTAACCTTTGTCGATAGCTTCACGGACACGGTGCTCGTAATCCATGATCTTTGTTATGGCATCAACAAACTGTGGCTGGTCCAGACTGAAGTGGTTTGGCCTTACTGGGAATTGAATACCATTAAAGTACGAAATATCTGGCACGTACCCTTGTTGAACTACGTCAAGACCTAATTCAGGAATTTCTCCAAGACCGTTAGACAATCTTTCCATATAGTAACGAGCCAGGATTTGCTTATGGTAAAACCAGAAATATTCACCGCGTCTGTCCTTCACTAAGGGCGTGACTTCGTTTCCAAGCCAAGATGGATACATCAGGTGAAGGTTATAGTAAAATGCGTTCAGGTTAACATCATGTGTGAAATAGGTTAGGACGTCGTTATAGAAGTAGGGCCACGTAGTGCTGTTCCACCTAATCACAACATTGTCATCCCATACATAAGTTGATGGGTAATGTTCAATCATTCGCTTTCCGTGTGTGTTTATTCTCTGGGCGGTGGTCATTATTTCAGCATTATGGAAGTATGAAGGGAAAACTTCAAAAATTGGTGGAATGACTATGCCTTGCGTGTCCGGGCGGTGTAACAATACGACGCTTAAGATGTAGACGAAAAGACCTTCATTGACCTTATTTCTTAGGTATACAGCTGTTTTATAAAGTGTGCTGAAATCTTTCGCTGAATAGAAAACATCGTATAAGACTTTAGCTTCAAATCTGTGCGCGTACTCCAAGACAGAGAACGGCACACTACGAGGCAGCAGCAGGTCCTTTTCAATTAATTCCGCGTACAATTTCACAGCTGTGACATTCTGTAAAGGAAACATTTTTATAGTATAACCCTTCTACAGTTCTGCAGTTGTTACATATTGTTAAAAGGTACTGGTTAAATTCTTACAGTATAGTGATCAATATTCTTCTCAAGGTCCCAGGTGTTTACAATCACTTGAAGTTCTGGCTCGTGAATGGGTTCATGAACGTGGTAGAATAAGTGCCATACATCCACCTGATGTTGCACAAATTCAGGATCAGCTGTAATAAAGGCATAATAAGTAGTAAAGTTATTTACATCAATGGAAATTAAGTAAGGTAAATGTATCAAAAAATATAAATTATTAAAAATCGGACTAGGCTTTTAAATTTTTTGCGAACTCTTTAATCATTAGAATCGGTCATTTATAAGAATTTACACAAAAGTACAACATCTGAATTAAGATATTTTAAGTATATTAAATAAACTTGTTTAATTTTATTGCGAATGGGTCACCTAATATTATCAACGAATATTATTCCGAAATAACTTGACGAATTTTTATTTTGAGCTAAGTTCTTCATCCATCGTTATAACAATTTGCTAACCTTGTAGTAATTACAGAATTTTAGCCAGTACAAAATTTTAGAAACACACATAATAGCGGTACTTTAATACTTAGGGTTTCTCTTATTATACGAGACCGTATAATTCGTAGCGTAAAGTGATTAATTATAAATTTACTAATTTAATCAACATTTCTTCGAAGTTTATTACGTTGACACAGAAAATATAAAATCGAACTTACCAACTTTGTGTGGAACCTTTTTGATAGGATCCGCAAGCCCGCTTGTTGCAAGCAGTGCTAACGTGCACAACACCAGTCGAGCCATGGTCGTCAGTGACTATTCTTACCAAAACCCACCTATTTATACCTCAATGTATCGATAAATAACAATTATCTAGTGTAGGTCAGGTACAAAATAATGTCAACCTTATCTTACATTTCTTTTGAATATGTAAACAATCGTATGCATGTACTTTGATTGACCTTCAGAGTTCAATTCCTTAGGGTCACTTTTACGTAAAGACTGAAAGTCTTCTAATAAAAAGAAAATCATTAAAATCAAACAAAAATGTTTTACAGTAAAATATTATTCAAGCAAATTTTTCTTTGAAACAAACTTGAAATTACAATCAATTATAATTTTGTCGTGTGATGGCGGTGTGAAATAATCCATCACCCTATTTTATCCCTTGGACGTTGAAAGAGGCGGTTCTTAAAATTACAGAAAAACCTTATGGCTTCCGATAGATGATGGTATAACCAAAACCATCTCTAAGACGCCATGCGTAAAATATCCAGACCGGCAACGGGAGCAGCGTCATAGGTGTGCGAAGTTAATGCACCTAGCAAGCGTCGGAAAAGATCCATGTCCGGCAGTGGGCTTTTACGGGCTGATGAAAAGGATCAACCAGAATAAAACAATTTTATGTTGACATGGTGTCAGTGTATTTTACTTTCAGTCATAGTACATTGAGAAACGTCCAGATCCATAATAATAAAGGATATATGTGTATAATAATAAAAGATATAAAGGATGTATAGTACTTGATGCGTGCGGGAATCGAACGCGTGATCTGTTGTGCCACAACTACACGCTTAGCCTTTGTGATAATGAGTCGTACAAAAACGAGCACTCGAAAGCACTAACTTTCGCGACCCCAGAGGCGGATCCAGTCCCAGGCTCCGACGCCAACCAAGTTTTGGCCCCGGAGGATAGGGAGAGCAGTGCTCTCCCCCGCGGCCCTACCACACCACCACATCAACGGAGCGGCCCAGCCAGAGTCGCGGAGGATAGGGCGATTTTTTTTTGCGCCCAAAGCAAGGACTACCCTCCGGAAGCGGGGGAGGGAGGTGGTGAATGCTCGTAGCATACGACGCAGCCGGCTGCGTGGTTATGTGGGACTCTCTATGAAGTGCCTACCCACTAAACACCACCTGTGGGACTGGCTTTGGCCTGTATGGCCATTCTGGCGAATCGGAAGCGACCCTTAGGGAAAGGGGGCGCAGATGTGGATAGAGCGAGTGGCGCATCGCCATACCAACACTCCCCTTCCCCCGCGACTCCGCCTCGGCTGCAGCGGTAGGGGTAGAGGACACCCCTATCGCCGCAGCCCACCAATACACATCCAAAGTGGGCTCGCCAAGCCCACTCTGAGTAGCCACCTCAGGCCGGCCCAACACCTCGGGCCCGCCAAGTAGATTCCTCCCTAAAGCTATAACTACTAACCCTAAATGGTTCGAGATTTGTTAATCAAGTTATTAACCAAAGAAAACGTTTTTGGCGCTACGTCATGCTATACACACAACGTGGAATGGCGAAAGAGAGAGCTGCCCCACGCTCACATTCTTCTATAGTTATTGGAAAAAATTGTCTTTTTGAAGATGATAATATAATAAGTGTAGATTTTTTTCTTGGTGCTGGTGCTTCTCATGTGGTGCCATATAAATGTGATCAAGATCTGACCAGTAGTTTTTGAGTTATCCTTAGTAATGCGTATTTAATTGACTTCGATCAATTTCATCAATGTATGATGATGTTCTCATTTTATTTATATTGAAGTCGGTTGTACAAAATTTTTAATTTTATTGGACCGCGTGGACTTATACTTTCACAGAGGGGAACGCCTGCGTATGGATACTCCCCTCCGATCCGCCGGTGGCCCGTGTTGCTCTATGAAGGGACCAGGCAACACTTGCAACGTCCAACGACAGATTTGATGAAATTACAAGATTTCAAACAGGGTTTTTTTATATAGAATAAGGGTGACAAGTAAGTGAATGCTGTGGTCCATAGACACCTACATTTATTCTCGATTAAGAATCAAAATGCAGATGCGTTGTCACCCCTGAGGACTAAGATGGAGTGCCTCGTTTCCAGTAAAGAAGGTCTACACTCACCATACGAAACACAGCAGCATTAAGCTGCTATTTTACGCTGGTATTCTGTGAAAGCGTGGTCCCACCCCGGCCGAGCCGATCCATTTGTGCTACAACCATAATGTAGCTGCAGCACGGCTCTACCAGGTAAAAAATACATAAGTTGCATAATGTTACATAGGATGATACATAAGTTCTTCACAGGCAACGTGGCAAATATTATACAGTTAATATACAGTTTCCGAATAAGCGAGCGTGATCCGCTGGTTCACGTGAAATGCGGACATCGCGTATATTTTCACCCTGACAACATTGTATAGCAACTAAAGCATCCTAGACAAACAACTTTGTTGGCGTTCTTTCGATCACGCAAATCTGAAGATTTCAGTTCCAGTGTATTATTCTTGCGATAAGCAACCCAACATTTTATGGAACATGTTCCTACTCGGCATAGTGCCATCCGTGCATCCCAATAACTCCGAATGTTTTACTTATCATTACTTTTGCATACTGTACCAGGACCCAGATAATTTTCGGCTTATAAAATCTTCAATAAGATTTCCCTCTTTATAAGCTGCTTGCCGGGCTAGACGGTTATTGAACGATGACCAGCCCTGGGACAACAACCTCGCTGAAGCATCTGTTAGCGACAGCCCACGTCGCCTGCGGAATTTATTTGCGGTAGTGTTAGTGTTTTGTAGTATCTCAGATGCAAATCCGATTTGGGATAAATACCAGAAAATTTTAGCTGAATATTTCATTAATTTTAACTATCGAGAAATAAATGAAGAGATGCGCGATGACGTATTAAATCGCTGTTTGTGAGATATACAAAACATAGTTCTTTCAAGTAATGGTAATTCCTTAGTACGCTATATATAGAGTATGCAGCGGCTTATAGCTTCCAAGTACTACTCTCGTAAGAGAACAGGCACATTTCTTCAAGTAGGTATAGCAATTATGACCTCTCAACAAAGAATTATTTTCGATCGTGTATGTAACAGCGCTTTGATCACTTATGGTGAAATGTTTTTTTTTTTGGATGCTCCTGGCGGTACGGGTGAAACATTTCTCACGAAATATTTCCTTGCGCAAATACGTAGCCAGGAAAATATAGCATTGGTTGTGGCATCGTCTGGAATTGCGGCCACCTTACTTCCAGGAGGCAAAACCGCACATTCCTTGTTTTAAATACCACTGAAAACCCTAGATATTGCACGTAATAGTGACAAGGCACGAGTGCTGCGTGAGTGTAAACTTAATCATAATCGTTTGGGATGAATTCACAATGGCGCATCGCAAAGCAGTTGATGTCCACAGAACGCCACAAGATTTCGACACAACAATCTCAAAAATATCAAACTCACACGGGGGCGGAATCACTACGTTCTATGTCATGTATCGAAAATAAGCAAAAATCGACGAGACTCAATCATCGGGATAGATAAAATATCTTCATATGTACATAACTAAGTTAATAGGAACCCTCAGGGTGCGAGTCGTCGTCTCTCTTGTCCGGTTTTTATCCGACTTCAAAAAAATGGAGGAGGTCATCAATTTTCATTAACTTTTTTTGGTATTACGCGATATTTTTGTCACTTGTGAGCCAATTTAAATTATTCTATTTTTATTAGATTGGTTATACTTCAGGAGCGGTCCAATATAAATTTTAAGAAAAAATAGTGGGTAAAGTTATTGCTTTTTTTACTCAAAAGCACATAACATCAAACTTTTGACAAAAATTAAGTATTTTATTACGTGGTAGTGCCATGCTGCAGTCATATACCTAATGGTTGTAGCATGAATGGGTCGGCTTGACCGGGGAAGGACCACGCTCTCGCAGAATACCAGCGTAAAATAGAAGTTTTATGCTGCCGTGTTTCGTGTGGTGAGTGTACAGAACCGGAGACCCTTGTGACTGGAAACAAGGCATTCAATCTTAGTCCTCAGGGGTGACAACGCATTTGCATCTTGATCTAGGATAGATGTAAATGTCTATGGGCCACAGCATCCACTTACCACCAGGTGGACTGTTTGTCCGTTTGTCACACTCATTCTATAAAAAAATTTTCTATACACTAGGTATGTCTTAGCACCGACTTCTGAAGCTATAATGTGGTAATTATTATATTATTTTTAGTTTTTTCGTAAGGCAACCAAAGGCGACTTTTAATTTTTGTTAAAAAAATAATTTTCATTAGAATTATTGTCAGTGTGCTGTTCTCATTTGGGGATACTTAATTCTCCTTTCAG
The DNA here is from genome assembly GCA_029286625.1 of Parnassius orleans. Classification (NCBI taxonomy): domain Eukaryota; kingdom Metazoa; phylum Arthropoda; class Insecta; order Lepidoptera; family Papilionidae; genus Parnassius; species Parnassius orleans. The sequence continues at coordinate 656,403 of JAGSMP010000093.1, forward strand.
TATTTTATTTTTGTGAATAGGGCATACTACTCCTTTACAGAATAATGTAGGTAATAGGTACCTACATAAGGCATTTATTCAGATTCGTCCAAATTAATAACTTTTATGTGATTGTAGGTATATTGTTTTAAGTACCTAAAATCATTTTTAAATATTTTTTTTTTCTTACAATTTATATTAATTTAATGCTTCTCTTTCACACCTCCATCTTGAAATTACGCTTAACCAACAACGAACCAACGAACATGTATGCGTAGGTATTGACGTGAAAGAAGCGAAAGAGGTGTGTCAGGAAGTCCGTAGTCTCTGCCTAACCCTTTTGGTAACAGACGTGAGAGTTTACGAATGAACATGTAGGTATTATGCATTTTTTTAAAGTACATAGCATACCACTACTACTAAATTAGGTTTCAAGGTCGCTAGACAAAAAATGTCAACTCTCAGGTTTACGAGAAGTGGTAAATGTACTGCTGGCCTACTCTTGACAGAATCGTTCTAAATCAATCAAATTTTATTCGAACTCATTTAAATTCCGAACATTCGCAATCATAGCTAGCGCAAAACCGAATGTTGTTTAACGAATATTGTTTGTTAAATTGGAACTTTTAGAAAGAAAGGCTTCACCTGTCCGCTGCTAGATGGCGCTCGTAATCGCATGCAATGAGAACGCTTTTTCTTGATTAGTTTGCCCTGTATATTTAAGAAGTAAATTTTTATTTATTAAAGGTGGTCTCCACTTAATGAAATATCTGGAAGTGCCAAACGACGCTGATAAGTGATAACGCTTAAGCGTAACTCAATCACGTTTCTCAATTCGGGAATAAGCTTTCAAAATTAGTTTTAAAAAAAAACATCATTTTGAATCAAAAGCCGAATCAAATTCTAAAACAACTTCGTGAGTAAGTCCTCTAGTCTTAATACTCTAAAATTTGATATGAATTTGAATGAAATGAATGAATGGATGAAAAACAAGGGAAAAGAAAACAACAACTTGTTAACTTCCTATAATCGTCGATATGATATTTGATACCACCATTTATTGAATGCTAATTACAGTTAATAATTTATCACCGTAATTACAGTATTTAAAGAGACCCAAGAATGTCCATAATAAAATTCTGAAAACAAAATAATCAACAGGGTATTTTAAGAAGCGACATCTAGTTACTTATTGAAATACTAAGCTATCTAGAAGATCAGAACATACAAGAATAGTTTATTTATTTAACTACAGATGGCAGCAACAACTCAAAACGCATAGTCAAAAGCAAAGAGTATATAATTTTTATTACTAGCTAGTGGTAAAATCAATATCAAAAAGAACAATTGTTACGTAGAGTGTTCTTTCATACTTTCTGATATTTATAAATAAAGATATTATCAGAAACCTAAGAAAGACAATAGTTAAAAATGTAATTATTTAATACTAGCGATCCGCCCCGGCTTCGCATGGGTGATTTAAGAATCTCGACAACAGCGCTACCTACCGGATCAAAATGTGAATCTAAACCATCAAACACATACCAAAAATTTTCATCAAAATCGGTCGAGCCGTTTTTGAGTTTTAGCACAAAATAAATAACAGTTAAAAGGTTTTAGCGAGACTAACGGACAGCAATTGCTTTTTTAGAGATTTGCAACAATTAATGGGTAGGTACCTACCCATTAATTGTTGCAAATCGGTCTACGGTCTAAGTAAATATTTCTTCATGTTACTGAGTAATAACAATACATTCAAACTTTCTTTAAAAATAGTTTTGCATACTGACAGATATAATATTTTATACTTAACAAGTTTAAAAAGGGCAGAAAGTATTTAAGTTACGTGATACTGACATTGACAGCAAAATATCTAACAAACAATTTTGGAAGTATAATATGGATAGGGCAAGGCATACATACTCGTATAATTAATAATTAATTATTAATAATTAGTTGTAATAATAATACTTCATTGCTGGTCTGATGTGTGGTGACACTGGTGGAGAGGACTACGTTAAGTATATGGAAATGTCTTAATTTAAGCCGTAAAATGAACCCGAACATCATTTCACAAAATAACTAGGTACTTACCTAACAGCTTGTATCATTACATCAATCGATATTCACCAAGTCTAGTAAATACATTTTTCTTTTTAAATCAATGGAATTTTCTTTTTTTGTATTTTCTTGTAATCCGCCCAAATTTTATTATATTATTTGAGTATAGAAATAAATTGTATTAACGTAGTACTATTATTTATTCCGTGATTATACGGAGAAGGTGGTAACGTGACCCCCGCAGGTATATTGGCCCCATTTAATATTTATAACTTAGAAACACACCTACTATCTCTTTAGGGCAACGCAGAGCTCCTGTGACAGAATCGATTTAGTACCCAACAATTCCGGTAGAAGGCATAACATTTTTTTTTTATAAATGTAACCAGTAGAAACCAGCAACTTACAAACATTTAAAACCACTCCGATTTTTATTAAATTTTTGTGGGAAAACTTAAGTTTTAATGTTGGTGATTTTGTACATCGTGTGCGATAAAGATTTTTCTACGGGATTTTGAAGGTTATTATGCAAAGAATCTGATAACTTTCTGAATTATGGTTTTATCATTTGTCCTTTGATATTTCTAATTTGGCCCCCTCACATTGTTTGTATTACGGTCCTCGGGGGCCATATAACATATATGAGCGACAAATGATTTCTTTATTTTTTATTTTGCTGTTTCATATGCCTCGACAAAGTATTATCTCCATCTTCAAGGATAAGAAAACCATGGGATCCCGACCATATGAAAACGGCAATTGAAGCAGTGAGGACTATAAAAAAACTGTAAAAATATTTTCTGTACCAAGATCTACACTGAAATGATTGGTAAAAGACTCGCAAGAATCCTTGGAGATACTCGTGCATAAACCACTTGGTATAAAAGTTAAATTAAAAGCTCTTGTCTTTAACATTTTCGGAAACTTTTTTCAGAGCTTATTATTCAATACAACATTAAGTATCTATATGTGTCTGACATTTTATTAGATTTAGGATATGTTAGATATATTAATGTAGCATTATTTAGATTTAAGGTAACCAAAGATCATTTATTTTATCAATTTTTTGTTTTAAAAAGAATATTCAAGTTGCTCGTATAAAATATAGCCTAGATCCCTCATGAATACAACATTTAACCCTTTCGCTGTCCCGTGCACTACATACCTATAGGTCATTGCTATTGTAGGTATTGCTTACTATTGTGTCTGAAAACCGGACAGTGAAAGTGTTAATATGTCCCCCAGGGTAACATATAACCCTTACCGGATCTCAAGTTGCCAAATTTAAATACTTTTAAAATATAATTGTTTTTGATTATTCTGTCGAAGTTTAATTTATTCCATAGTCAAGCATGCATAGACAAATAAATAAGGAACACTGTAATATATTTATTCTTCTTCTGATTCTAATATTTTTTACATCAAGCCCCAAATACAAAGTAGGGTACCATATTACCACCTTCTGTGGATATGGCGTTCCACAGGGCAGTGTACTTGATCCACATTTATTTTTATTGTATATTAATAACATCTCTTATATATAACGAATAATTTATTGACTTTATTTGCAGATGATATTGCCATGCTATTGACATGTAACAAAAAATCTGACATTCTACTTATGTGTTTTATTGGCCTTTGATCTATTGTCCGGTTTTGCTTCTATCGAACTTTGAGTTTTTCCTTAAACATCTCAACAACACAACGTTAATTACATATGAAATTAGCGTTTTGTACGGGAGGAATATAAGTAAATTTATTTTTTGTAAAATATATTTAATTAATCAAAGTATGCACCGTTACCGTTACCGTTTTACTAAAAAAAAACTTGGGGGCGAGAATCAATAAACTCTTTGAAGGCGGTTTGGACTGCCGCATCGGAGTTGAATTTTTTTCCTTGTAAGAAGTTGTCCAAATTCCGGAAAAAATGGTAATCTGTTGGAGCAAGGTCTGGGGAGTACGGTGGATGTCGCAGACATTCCAATTGTAGTTCATCTAACTTAGTGGTTGTTTGTTGTGCAGTGTGTGATCTTGCGTTGTCGTGAAGCAGCAGTGGCCTAGAGCGATTGACCAATCACGGTTGTTTAGCAGCTAGTTCTTCCTTCATGGTTTGCAGTTGCTGACAATAGATATCTGCCGTAATCGTTTGGCCAGATTTTAGAAAGCTGTAGTGAACGACACCGGCGCTAGTCCACCAAACACTCACAAGTAACTTTTTCTGAGTCAATTTTCGGTTAGGGCAGGATTTGACTGGGTCCTTGGTTCAGCCTTTGCGACAAGCGCTTCCGATTATCGTACAGTATCCACTTTTCATCACAAGTAATGATTTGATTTAAAATCCCTTCATTATTGTGTCGTTTGAGCAAAGTAACACAGCAGTCGACGCGTGTTTGCAAGTTCGATTCACTCAATTCATGAGGTACCCATCGTTCAAGTTTTTTTACTTTCCCGATTTGCTTCAAGTGGATTAATACAGTTTTGTCACTTACCCCGAAGCCTGCCGCTATCTCTGAAGTACTTTGTGATGGATCCGCTTCCACAATAGCCTTTAATTCTTCATTTTCCACTTTGGTCTCCGGCCGTCCACGGGGTTGGTTCTGAAGGTCGAAATTTCCAGAACGAAAACGATGAAACCAAAAAACGTACCGTGCTTTCTTTTGCGACACCAGCGCCGCACACATCATTAATCCTCCGAGATGTTTCTGCAGCACTGGTGCCAAGGTAGAACTCGTACTCGTAAATATACCGATATTTCATGTTTTCCATTGTGCGGTAATAAGCGACGCCAAAGAATAAAATAATGAGGAAAAAACAAATGAATGACTGTTTTAAAAACTCAAATGTACCAGCTAAATGAATTTATAAATTTGAATTTGGAATTCTTAACCAAAAAGGAGATATTTCAGATCAAAGTGGTCAGTACGACAAAACGCTAATTTCATATGTAAGGACCTAATATAATATTTTTTGGTACAACACGAATGGATTGGACTTAATTTCTCTTAAAAACATAATAGGTTTCTTATAAATCTATTCATTGACACATTGTTAACTGATTGTTTATACGTGTATATATATGTAGCGGTGGTGTAAGAATATCCATTACTCCATAATCACACCGTAACCAATCAGCCCGCCTGCCAAGCATGGCAACTATGGCAAATATCCCCCTAATGAGGCTATCTATATTTTATATATATATATATATAAATTAAAAGCGATAAAATCCATTAAATTAGTTTCATTTATTTTTATGTTTTAACCCGTGCTTTAACCCATATAAGCTGAGGGGTTTATATGGCTATGTTGCTGAAATGAGCTGTAAAGTTACTAATGCCTTGAGTTCTCTCGGTAATCTTAAAACTTCGTACCATTCAAAACAAAGCTTCTACATATCCAGTCTCTATCTGTTATTGATTAAACAATTGATGTTTGTAGCACAGATCTATCCCAAACTTGTCTAGGTTATTCTAAAGCTGGGAAGAAAAATACGGTAATTTAAATCTGATATAGTTAAATCTTTAACGAACTTTAATAGATTTTAAATGATCCCAATCCTTCTCATCTTAAGAATACTATAATTTTAATATACTCCACTTATAATCGAGTTCTCAGTTCTTAATAAAATTAAGATTCGTATTCCACAACATAACAGTGGTTTATTTAATTAATATTTTATTGTGCAGTCCATACGCCAGTTTATATTATATACTTGTTCTATAATTATTCTTAGTAGTTCTCAGAAGTCACCCTTCTTCTCCTTCATCAACCCGTTAAAGCCCACAGCTGAACATATGCCTCTCTCAATGTAGGGAACATTTGCCTTAATCGTCACGCTTAGCAGACTAAATGACGATCACAATACCAGATATCTCGCACATTTGACTCTGCTCCTCGTTACCGATCTGGGTATTTACTCGTAGCGTAAATGTATGGTTATACCACCAAATATCGAACGCCATAAAAAAATTCTGGCTATTCTAATATTCGCCTTTTACGACACCCACGGGATGAGGTGAGATTATAGACTCTATTACCCCGTCACCACACGGCAAGATTGCTCCTCAATCTGAGAGTAAGTATTAAAAAAAAACGTGTGCAGTTCACATACGATAGAAGTGAAATCTTCAGAAAATTAAGCTACGAGTGAATGAGTCGAATGCAGAGAATCAGGAGTAGGATAGCTGTCGGGTTTACTTATTACTAGCTTTTTACCCGCGGCTTCGCTCGCGTGGGCTTCAATTTAAACACATCATTAATATCATTCCGTGGCAAAGTTAGCAAAATTGGATCACTTGTAGAGACACCTCGGTATCTGGTTTATCAGAATTGCATTAATAACATACGCTTAACAACACTTTTTTTTTATATCAGGCATGTCTTCCGATGTGGCTTTATGAAGGGTAAATTGCCCTGGAATCAGAAATGCGCTATTTACATAATATTCATAATTAAAGTTCATACAGTTTTGACAAAATAATGTTGAATTTCATTGTTTTTATTAATACACGGCATAGTGTTTATTTGCGTTATTTGATTCAAATAATTAGCCCCATATGATATTCACGGTGAACCTGTGATAAGGACTGTATTCATAGACGGGAGTAGAAATATATAGAAGGTGGGCAGCAGCGTCTTCCTGATCACAACTCAAAATAATAAAAATATGCAGTTTGTATTATAATATTGTTACCAAGTTCAAAAATTATTTTAAGTTTTACTATACATATTATACAGTGACCGAGATAATACGAAACACCATACTGTATTCTATCTCATTCTCTCGCAGCCTAAATTTTAAAGATGTATATGTTTGTCTCTTTTTAGTGTCGCTTTTTCGTTTCATCGAGTTTCAAATCACAACTATTCTAAAGAAGTTTTTACTTCAAAAACAGTTCACAACTTTTTTAAATCGTATATTAATGAGCAGAAGTAGCACTCCAATCCCGGGTGGTATAATTTTCTGTCAACTGTTATTGACATTTTAATAATCAATCAAGTACAATATTTGAAATTATCAAACTGTGATCCTTCAGGGATTTTTGTGCCTGGCCATATAGAAATATGAAATTGGGAGTAATTACAAAGATTTCTTAGCTTTTCCACTATAAACTTCAGAATTATTAACTATTTACAATTATTTTTTTCTCAAATAATTTACGAAGTCCACAGTTATGTCTTGGGTATTAATTATCGTTACTTCATCATCAGCTAGCGGCAGTCCACTGTTGGACATATGCCTCTCCCAATTATCATTACTTAAATAATTTAAAATTTAAAAAGGTCTGAATGAAGTAATAAAATAGCTATTATTACGAATTTTTATTTATTAATATATATATTTACCTATTCAACATTATGAGTATTGTACATCATTATTCAACATTATTATATGATATTATACATCAGGATAAATATAAATAATCAATACATAAACTAATACAATACATATAAGCATATATATGTTGAAATAAAATTAGAAATAAATATCGGACACCAAGCTTTAAAATCTATTGTAGGATAGAATTAGTTTGATTTGATATGTTTGCAGTCATTCTGAGATTTATATTATGTTTTAAGTAATACGGCATTCTTAACGTATTTTAAAATTATTTAGGAATTTGTTGAAACACAGAAAAACAAATGACATGGCATCGGAATGGCAAGATTTTAGAATAGATGCTCTTCTTCCACGTGAGGAACAACGACCTCTGGTACATGTTTGTGGGTGATGTACACGTCTTGAATGAACAGGTTATGAAGATGATCCGCTTGCCATTGGTACAATGGTTTGTTGAGAGGGAATCCGAAAGGTTCGTCAGTCATGTAGCGAGCTCCAGAACCAAGGCCGAGAGAGACGTTAGGATCAAAGTTGCTAGCGTACGGAACCTTCGACGGATGGTATTCAGAGATGTACACCAGGAGTACGAAGGGCATTCCTCCAACGCGACCTGCCGAACATACATATCGATTTAAGTATATAAAACTGTATGATTTATATAATTGAAATATTCCAAAATGCGTATATTTTTTATTGATGAAAAAATCCATTCACTTCTCAAATTCTACTGCTGGATATACCTAGGCATTTTCGAGGACGCGCCATAACGCATGCTTTTCTTGAAGAGATGCCCATACTCACCACGCAGGGTAGGCGGATTGGTGAACAAAGATTTATAACCCGTACATTGGTAATGCAGGCTTCCCGTTACCAGTTATCTCAGTCCAGAACCTCGTCCGTCAATTAGCAAAACAACTAAAATTAAGTATAATCCCCCTACACGCCCAAAATATGCGCTGCGTTTTATCGTTTCTATGTTACATTTTTACCTTTAGGAAGTAAGAGATGGTCGGGGAATCCGTCAATTCTGTGAGTCCTGTCAAGAACAAATTGTCCTTTGCCATGCAGGGCATTGTAAGCCTTTTCGTACACTTCGTATGCCGGCGTCCATCCTTTGATTGCGAACCAATTATCTGTCGACTCACGTTTGATTACAGTTTCACCGGCGGGCACTGCAACATGATAATTTATTGAGTATTTTTGTAAAAATTTGTTGAAAATCCATTTATTTTATTATCACAATTACTGAAAATGTTAAAGTATTAACTATTTTTGCGCCAGAAAAGTAAATTAGTGTTATAATATATTTGGTAAAGTATATTTCTTAAATATATTACATAATCAAATATTAAGTCTCAATAGACCTATTCGTAGCTGTCAACAGTGTTTAAAAATAAAATAGTTTTATATGTTTATATCCAATATGTTAGTAACACTTATGAATAAAATTTGTTTAATATTTTTATCTATAATTATATGTTTAAATGCATTATTTGGAAAACTTATTAATTTCAATAACTTTGTAAATAAATTCAATTAAGTAACTTATAGGAGAATTCAGCAAAAATAATAACGCAAACTTGTAGCAATACCAACAAGCAATACATTAAACCTGCATAACGTAACAGTTGATAATAATTTCTCTAGCTCTGAATCACCCAGGGATTGCTAAACGTCGGTTTGTGGTGAAAAGCGCTATTTCACAAATATGACTTCATGCAATCAATATTTTCCTTAAAAACTATATTTTTCTAAACATCTCCAGTACTTACAGTCATAAACGAATTGATCCAACATAAAGAAGTTTTCAGTATTGATGTGCAGGGGAATTTCATAGCCCTTGCTATCGTACTTAGGCGCCAGGAAGAATTTCACAACAACAGTCTTCTCAACATCGCTTTTAACATTGACACGGACAGTGAAGACTTTGTGGTTCAACTGTGGACGCTGGACGGATACACTCACATCATCAACTACTGCCTTGCCTAAAAATAAATAATTGAAATATTATAAGGTGGTCGTAAATTATATGGTCTTTAGTGAAACTCGACAAAATGAGATACTTACTTTCATATTCGTTCATGTGCAGATGGTTAGTAACGTTAAAATAACTGTGTTCAAAGTAAGTGACTAGTTTATCGACCTCAACGCTCTTAATAACAACTGAGGGTAATGCCAGTTTCTCAAGCTTGTAGCCTGGCAGATATTTCTGCCATGTTGTGAACAATCCCAATACACGTTTCCAAATCATGTAGAATGCAGGGTCACGCAGAGAAGTCTGGTAATGTTCTAAGACTGATGGAACAACCAGCGGTATCAGTCTGTAAAATATCGATATTTTTTTATTGTATCAAAAATGGTAAAATAACAAAATGTTGTTATGTTTTTTTTTAATCATACCCCTTATGGTAGTTGTGTTTATGCCAAACAGTGTTTCCGAGAACAGTCTTCCAAATGCTGATAAAGTCCTTGTAGTAATCTGGGTTAGGAGAGTCAACATTAGCTTCAATTAACCGACCGAGAACGTCAACTGCCTCTGGAGTTCGGATGTTAATGTGTTCACCCATATGCTAAAAATTAAAAGCAAAATAAGATAAAAATAAATCATAAAAAGATATAATTGCTTGAATTTTCCTACTACTTACATTTAGGACATATCCTTTGTCAATAGCTTCACGAATACGGTGCTCATATTCCATGATCTTTGTTATAGCGTTTACAAACTCAGGCTGGTCCAAATTGAAGTGATTAGGCCTAACTGGGAACGGAACACCATTATAGTATGACATACCAGGCACGTAACCTTGTTGAACTACGTCAAGACCTAATTCAGGGATTTCTCCAAGACCGTTAGATAATCTTTCCATGTAATAACGGGCCAGGATTTGTTTGTGGTAGAACCAGAACAATTCACCGCGTCTGTCCTTCACTAAAGGAGTGTCGTCACTTCCGAGCCAGAACGGGTACATTAGGTGAACATTGTAATAAAATGCATTAAGATTAACGTCATGAGTGAAATAGGTGAGAGCGACGTCGTCATTATAGTAGGGCCATGCCGTGCTGTTCCACCTAATCACAACATTGTCGTCCCACACATAGGTCGACGGGTAATGTTCAATCATCCGCTTGCCATGCGTGTTTATTCTCTGTGCGGTGTTCAGGATCTCGGCATTATGGAAGTATGACGGGAAAACTTCATATATTGGTGGAATGACTATGCCTTGCGTGTCCGGACGGTGCAACAAAACGACACTGAGTACATATACGAAAAGGCCCTCATTGATTCTATTTCTCAAATAGACGGCCGTTTTATAAAATGTGCTAAAATCTTTAGCCGAGTACAATAAATCATACAGAACTTTAGCCTCAAATCTATGCGAGAACTCAAGTACAGAGAATGGCACTCCACGAGGTACTAAAAAGTCGGTTTTAACAAACTCTGCGTATATCTTCACAGCTGTGACATTCTGTAAAAAAATATTAATGATTAGATTAGATTAGTAATATTAATATATATGATAATATTGCTAAGATATCTTACGGTGTAGTGTTCGATATTCTTCTCCAGATCAAAAGTCTTAACAATTTCTTTAAGCTCAGGCTCGTGAATGGGCTCATGAATGTGATAGAATAAGTTCAAGACATCCACTTGATGTTGCAAGAATTCATGATCAACTGAAATGAAGATCAAAAAGTTTGCTATTATTTATGTGCTCCATTTTACTTTTCATTTAAGAAAGTAAAAATACATCTTAAAGATAACAATATTTCTACCGTAATGGCTGTCTTAAAAATGATATCGTCCGCTTTCTACTTGAAGTATTTGATTACAATGAATAACAGTCCTTTACTACTTATCGGCAACTTGTCGGAAAGGAACTGACAAGAGACTTTTAATTGAATAATAAAACAGTCTTGAAGGAAAATAATAAAAAATATACATTATTGTTAATAGAAAGAAAGAAAAAAGAAACAAAGTAAATATGTTTTTCGATACATAACGTCAAATACATTTTTACCATTAAAGTTACAAAACTTTTAAATAATAGAAATAGAACCACGGCCGTTGTTTCTCGGTGTAGAAACTCCATCCAGTTCCGTCCTTTTCAGTTCACGTTTAATTTTTTTTAATCCTAAGTCCACTACTGTTTTTTTATAAAATAAGTGAAAATGTGACAAACGAGCACATAGTCCACCTGATGGTAAGTGGATGCTGTGGCCTATAGACATCTACATCTATCCTTAATTAAGTATCAAAATGCAGATGCATTGTCACACCTGGGAACTAAGATGGAATGCCTCGTTTCCAGTAAAAAGGGTATTCGATTCTCTATATTGACCGTGTACCGTCTACCCCATATCGTCCCGTGGGTGTCGTAAGAGGCGACAGAGGAAAACTGGAACAGGAGATGTGTAGTAAGATCTTCCTGATAAACAGCTCAAAATAATAAAAAACTGCGGCTGCTAATAAATTGCCGCCATAAGGCAATCTATGGGGAAGGCCTATGTTCAGCAGTGGACTTTTAAAGGCTCTATACTCATCACATGAAATACAGCAGCATTTAGCTAATTTATGCTGGAATTCTGTGAGAGCGTGGTCCTTCCCGGTCGTGCCGACCCATTCGCGCTACAACTATAATATAGCTGCTGCATGACTCTATCGCTTGCAAAATGGGTCTTTTCCGTTGTAGGGTATTTGCCTTAATCCCCACACTTGGCTTACGGATTGACGTTCGCAGTACCTAACGTCTCGTATTTTACGTATTAACAATAATTAACAAAAATTAATTTTTGAAAAAAAAAAATTAACAAAATTATAAAAAAAGATAAAAAAAAACTACACCACTCACCAACTTTAGGCGGAACCTTTTTTATGGGATCCGCAAACCCGCTTACTGCAAGCAGCGCTAACGTGCACAACACCAGTCGAGCCATGGTCGTCAGTGACTAGCCTCAATACAGATCCTCTATTTATACCACGATACATAGATAATTCTGTTTTAATTATCTAGTATAGGTCAGGTACAAAAGAAATGGTCAGCCTTATCAACATTATTAACAACGTAAAAATAAACAAATCGTTCACGAGACTATGCATTTTTGCATTAGTCATTATATCCAATAAAATGGAACCTTCAGACAGGTCTTTGTATCCCCTTCTTCCGAACGGATTTTGTCGTGGCGTGGCGGCTTAGGAGCCGTGGCTTGGCCATCCACTATGAACGTGAATCGTGAAACGTGAAAGGGTAACCCCCAAATTGGTTGTGAGAAGGGCAGACACGAGGTGGACGCTAAGAGTGGGCTTGGTGAGCCCACTTCGGGTGCGTGTTGCATGTTGATAGACTGCGGTGGATGGCTGCCCGCTCCCCCGTCCTGCTGCAGACGAGTGGAAATCGCGGTGGAAGAGAGATGTTAGTATGGGGACTCATCCTTAGGTCTTAGTTACGGGGAATGGAAGCGGTCCCCGCTGCCCAACTTTCCGGCTGGGAATACAGCGGGCTGCTTCTGTTGTAGAGGAATCGTGGCTATTACCTACTTTATGTAAAGATATCGTATTAAACTGTGCTAACAAAACAAATGTGTGTGGGAGGTACACCCTTTTGTCGCAAAGTATGTCGGGCCGAATGTAGATGGCCTTTCTACATCGTCATTACGAGCTCGTAAAAGTCCACCCCTGAACATTTTTTTTTCATAAGATAAGGATAACAAGCGAGCACATAGTCCCCTGATGGTAAGTAGTTGCTGTGGCCCATAGACATCTACATCTAACCTCGTTTGCAAATCAAAATGCAGATGCGTTGTCAGCCGTGAGGACGAAGATGGAATGCCTCTTTGCCAGTAAAAAGGGTCTCCGGTTTTCTACCTACACTCACCCTCTCTCTACACTCACCATACGAAACACCTGCATTAAGCTGCTATTTTACGCTGGTATTCTGTGAGCGCATGGTCCTTCCCCGGTCGAACCGACCCATTCGTGCTACAACTATACAAATAATATAGCTGCAGCATGGCTCCACCACGTATACCACATGTACCTCTCCAGTTATAAGTATGATTTACCTTAGCCACGCTTGGCAGGTGGATTGCCGATCGTACCAGACGTCCCGCACCTTTGGTACTTTCCATCACCGTTCTATGTGCTTTACACCTGGCGTAAAAGAGACGGCTATACTGACATTCTGTTAGAAGCCATCAAATCTTTCTGCCTTTTCCATAGTCACCTATTACGACTTCTAAGGTACGAAATGGAGTGAGTAGACTTCACGCGGCAACGCTTTACATAATACTACTAATTTTAGAGTATACTGATATACGAGATAGTTATATAGCCATCTACCGAACGATAATATATTTCATATACATCGGTGAATTTACATGATTATTTTGCTTTTTCCAAGCTATTCAAAGGTTTCAATTGTGTTCATCATAAAACATTAATTGGGATACTAAAACGTTATGGTATTTGCTGCATTTTATACCTCGTAGAGCTATGCTACATAGTAGTTGTAGATAGTAGGCGACTCGACCGAGGAAGAAGCACGCTTTCCGCTGTGTTTCGTATGGTGAGTGTAGAGAACCGGTAACCTTTTTTACTAGATACGAGGAATTCCATCTTATTCTTTAGGGGTAACAATACATTTGCCTTTTGATTCTTAATCGATTCTTAATAAAATGTCACAGCATCAAGCGGACCATGTACTTGTGTGTTACATATTATCCTTTTAAAAATACATATAGAGCCTTTTATGTTAGAACTGAAATACGCGAAACTGTAAAACATTAAAGTCACTGAGTCATATTTTGTCTGGAATCTGTTTAATTAGTAAAACAAAACTGATAGTTTCTGTATGTTGTTAGTGAAAGTCAACACTTATCTATCAGCTTTTGATATTGTGCATCGTATTATGCACAGCTAATCTATGTTTATGTTTTATTTTCCACTTATCGGGTGATTAATGATGTAACTTTTTATTTTATTTTAAACATTTGCATCGTTCTTAGATCATGGAGAGACATTTCGCATGGAGACGCAATAAAGCTCTCTTTAGACAGTATTATCGTTTTAGAACGGCAGGAGAATCGCCTAACGTAGCAATATATCTGGACTCTATTTCGAAAGTTACTATTTACAATTTTTAATTACTTTTTAGATTTATCATTTCTACATTCAATTTTTTAATAAAAATAAAAAAATACAAAATTGTTAGAAAATTTACTAATTTGTAAAAAAAAACTGGTTTATTAAACGCAGAAAGTTTACGTTATTGTAGAATTGTAATACGAATCTGACAGGTAAGCTGGTGATTATTAGTTTTCGTTAAAATAAATATTATATTTTTAGAATACAATTGCCATCCAAAATGACAGGCGTTTTTTACAATTTCGAAGGTTTAATTTACGCTTTACTAAATGGTGCTAAATAGTATTTACTGTACAATTCGGCAATTATGTAAAATTTTCACAAATTTGTCAGATAGTAATGTTTATTGGATAGGGTTGTAACCTGGAATTGTAAAGAACCATATGTGTGATTTAACCACGGCGTATAAGGAAGGCAAAAATATGTTATATATAACGGGGTAGCATGGGATATATTTAGGTTGTTACTTTTTGTGTCTTAGTGTTTGGGCTGCTACTACCACCACAGCTCTCTTTAAACTGTGCAACTACTATTTTAATTTACTCGTAATAAATCACAAGAAAACCCTAATCTCAACGACCTACAACTCTCTGTATTAATCTTCGTACGTCTAATAGGCAACCTCATTAGGATAAGCGGTTCATCCACAATGCCCAAATAATTAATCGAGAGGCATATTAAAATAGGTAGAAAAAGTTACAATGCTGTGACAAGGGCCAATATATCACTTGGTATCCGCAGCACGCCGCCCGACCACGTCCGAAGTTTTGACGTATGAGTAATTTATTGGCTAAAAAAATAAATTACCGGATTGCCCACACATTTGTTGAGCTCAAGGTGGTTGATTCGGGTGCAACGCAAAAAATGATCACTGCCCGAAGCATGATATTAAATCGCTACTTGCGCGTCTAAAACCGATTAAAACCGGTCGCCTACCAATAATTTCAAAGTACAAAATTTATCTTAAACCTAAACAGATTACGCTGGAGGATTATTTATTTTGATAAACTATAGTTTACATACCAAGGAAATTATGATCACTTTAAGTATTAAGAGTGGTAATCAAAAATCTAAAGTAAGCTAAATTTAGAAAGTTTGTGTAAGTTGTTATTACAAATAACAACCACATATAATTGCAGATTTGACTAACTTACACATTTACGTACAACTTACAAATTAAGACATAATCCATATATTGGTAAGTGGATGTTGTTCCCCATAGACGCAACTAAGGAACAAAATGAAGATTTAACACCCCTAAGATTTGTTGATTAAGATGGAGCATTCCATTTCCATTCCATTCCATTCCATTCGTTACCAGTAAATAGGGTATTCAGTTATTGCAACTCACTTCACAACAAATAAAGCAGCATTATGGTCCTATTTCAAGATAGACTTCACATGAGAGACAGCCTTTACGGCCGGGCTTCGAACTGCTCGTTGGGATTAAAACCCAAGGCTTGGCTTGGCCGCTAAGAGAGCACGCACCCCATGCATGCTTCACGGACCGGTACGGTACGGTACGGTAGGTAGTACCTACCGTAAGATCCTGCCCTGATAAAGACTACCTATTCGTGCTGCAGCCATATCACGCTGCAGCGTAGCTTTACCACGTTTTAATAAAATAGCTTATTTCACTTGGAATAATCCTGAGAGTCCACATTTGATGATTTATGACATATGTTGGATACAGGCCTTTTCAAGATTGTCTCACTATTTGAATTGGGTTGGTGAGCGCAGAACCGATGAATGGTCAATATATCGCCATTTTCGATCTTCAAAGACTTGTTCATTAAATAACACAGACGCCACGTGCATAAGAAGTTTTAATTTTTTTTACAATTTTATTTAAATTGATCTACTATCAGCATACATATTTTGCAAAAATTTTGACAAAATTGGACAATACCTTTTAAACCAGTGATGCTTTATTTGCGTTTACTGATTTTAGCTATATATTGTATTTGTCTATGACGTCACATAATCACTTTCTGAGTCGCTTCCAGTGGAAAGTACTTCCAACATAGCACCGAGTCGATGTTGGAAACACTTTCCACTAGAATAAAGTTATAAGGAAACCATTATAAAAAATATAAATCCATTTCCTTAAAGGTTCGTAAAATGGTAATAGTATGTAGAAATATTTGTCTTCCAATGGGTTCCCTTATAGTTATTTCAAAAATAGCCACATACTTTGACAACTTTATGTCAAAAATTTGAAAAACTAAAAAAAAATCACTCATCGTTTAAAGGCTTTCAATCGGGACTTTCTCGGAGGACTTAAATATAAAAAAATAAAGGTACCGCTAGGCTTTCAAAATTCAGTTGACGGAGGACTTAAATAATATACAGGTATCACTAGCCTTTCTGAATTGAATTATTCAAGCAGATTTTATGGGCATTATCTAAGCGATATTGGCTGGATATAAATGGATAAAAGGTTAGTGCTGCAGATTATTTAGCCCAGTACGTAAGTGTAGTTGGACCAGAACTGCTCATTCCACTTCCTTTTGGTTAACGAAGGTGCGATGTCGAACTAAGTACCTACATATACAAATGTGGTGATACTATCGTAGCCATATCCGTTTGTCGTTTGAACAAACCTTAAATTCGAATTATTACAGCGCTCTTACTAAACACCGTGCCTTTAAAGGAATCTATTTGACATAGGTCATGAACAGACCCTATTTGAAAATCCTCCAGACTCCAGCATGAAGTGACAGCAGATCATATACTGCTCGCGTGCACCCCGGTCAGTGAACAGCTTCAGGACTAAGTATTTTGACATGCCGATGTAGCTTCACGAGATTTTTGCTAAGATTTTTCGAGGAGATAAGATGACCCAAATAACTTTTATAACTCCAAATAACATGATAATATAAAATTAACATAATCAGACTGGAAACGGAGACTAGATTCAAAGATTTGCGAAATCTGAAGTCGCGTTTTATTTGACATAAATATTGATCGCAGTAAATGTTATCTGTTACTACAATAAGACAACAAACAATAGTTATGCCTAAAAGTTCGTATTAAGTAGTTCGCTGGCGACTAGCGAAAACATCATGGACGTTGATTTGCTTTTAACTTATGTAATTTTTGTTATATTTAGACATAAAATAAAAAAGAAGAATCAGAAAAGACGGTATTGGATGTAATTTTTAAAGAAATAAAAAGAAAAATTGTCAATCTATTACTTTTTATAATTGAATTTTTTCTTCATGTATTGCAACTATCGATATCGATAATAATATCTATATCGATAATATTATCGATTATGTACTTAGAATATTAATTAGATATTCTAAGTACATAATCGATAATATTATCGACTATGTAGTTAGAACATCGTTTTTATTGAGTTACTTTTGTAATCTTTGCATTTAAGGTCTTAACACGGATGGACTCTGTGAATTTCAATTAATTGCAAAGTATTTTTCTTAATAAGTAAGGGCTATAAATTACGGACTTAATGCCTAATGGTATTTCTTACCAGTCAATCCTGGATGATTTGAGAAACTATGGCATGTGTAAATAGTTTACTTAATAAAATAAATAATATATATAGATATAAGGTACAGTAAAATAGAATATATGTAGTTAGTAAATATACATACTTAAACCTACTACTTAATAAGGTATGTTATAGACTTGCAACGAATAGTATTTTCGGCCACACGCCGAATACCGAATGTTCTGCGGAGAAACAAGAAAAAAAAATTAATTATAAAGTAAATAAATATTTTCATTTTACAAATTATCTGACTACAATAAAACCTTCGGTATTCGACCGAATAGTAACTAGATATTCGACCGAATAGGATAAAAGTAGCGTAATAGGCCAGATAATAGCCGAAAATTCGTTGCAAGTCTAGTATGTTACAAAATGTATGAAAAAAAGTCCAAGAATAAAATAACAAGGAATACATAATAAGTATTATAATACCTATGTTTATGCTTTATAAGTGATAATTGTATATTATTATACAAAATATCACATATAAAGCGAAAGAGAGATAAAAATGTTTGTCCATGTGCAATTTATAGATGTCAAACGCAATTAATTTCGTTCGCAAAAAATAGTATCGTAACTCAACAAGTAAATTTTTGACTTCCAATGTGTTTCCTTATAAATTCCTTAAAAATGTATGAAAAGTAATAAAATACAGGAGAAAATCATAACACGATTTAAAAATAAAAAGACTATTATTTTTTATGATTAGTAATAGAATTTTACTGATTTCTGTCAGTGATAAAATGAATAACCTTTTCATAAAATTTTGAGGAGAGCATGTCAGACTAAAATAGAAACTATATTCCAAGTATTAATGGCAGTAAATAAGAGTGACGAGGAATAATGCCCCGTTTAATATTCATATATTTGTTTTCGACGCCGTTTCACCCTGACACTTAACCGATGGCTATGTATTAATTATTCCATGCATGAGCTCGCATTCATTGAACTTTGTACTCGTTGAGATTACCTTTTTCAGATAACAAAATTTATGTTTACTTAAAAATAAAATAGTTATCAAACGTAAAAGGTGAAGATTTTTTTTTAATTTTGTATTTGGATTTTTTATTGTTTAATACAACGTTGAGATTATCCAATCAAGTAATGAAAAACATTTTTGTTATTCACAATTATAAGCTGAGAACAATGTCATCATCATCATCATCATTACAGCCCTTCACAAGTCCACTGCTGAACATAGGCTTCCCCCAAGGAATGATAAAAAGCACGGACTTCCTGCATGTCTTACCAGGTCGTCACTCCATCTAGTGGGGGGTCGCCCTACACTTCGCCTGCCGGTACGAGGCTGTCACTCGAGAACATTTTTCCCCATCGGTTGTCGGTTCTTCGAGCTATATGGCCGGCCCATTGCCACTTCAGCTTACTAATCCGTTGGGCTATGTCGGTTACTCTGGTTCTACTGCGGATATCCTCATTTCTAAGTTTATCCCGCAGAGAAACTCCGAGCATAGCCCTCTCCATAGCTCGCTGAGCGACCTTGAGCGTCCTCATACGGCCAGCAGTGAAGGACCACGTCTCAGATCCATAAGTCATCACTGGCAACACGCACTGGTTGTACAATCTAGTTTTCAGGTTTTGAGGTATACCTGACGAGAAGATGTGTCCTAATTTCCCGAACGCTGCCCAGCCGAGTTAAATCCGTCGATTGACCTCTCGGTCGAAGTTGGACTTACCTAGTCGGACTATTTGTCCCAGGTAAACATACTAGTCAACAACTTTAGTGCTCCCAACAACTACCGGCATAGGTGTGACATCCCGCTATTTCTGGAGAACAATGTGTTAAAGTAAAATTATAACCCTAGATTATAACCCTAAACTTAGTAAAGACTGATTTATAGTAATATCTAAATAGGATAAGTAGACACCAAGAATACTTTTATAAGATGTGGCGTTGTTTCTCATTTTGTGTTTATTATTATATGTTAACCAAAATAATAGTATTAAATTGAATAACGGCTTTTCGTTTTAGTTACGTTCCATTGAGAGATTGTCCCCTTATTTTATTTTATTGATTTTGAATATTTTTTTAGATTTTCTGCTATGCATGTGTTATGTTTATATGTTGTCGTTTTATGAAAATTTTTAATTAATTATAGAAGGAATTTAACTGTCATATGATCGTAGTTACTAATATTAGAAGAATAAAAAGTATGCGGTTAAGTCAGCAATGTAACTCATAGGACTTACTGTTCCAAATACCCAGTTATTTTAGTTATGTTTTATGTTTATTTGTCATTATTTAAATAATGTTTCTCATTCTTTTAATCATAAAATATAGCATTTTAATATACATTGAGTTAAATTATATTTTTTACAAATCAACATTTTGTTTCTCAGTGGATAACTTTTTACTAACTTCTTTAAAGTAAAAGGCAATTATATTCTTATTTATTATAGGACTGTAATATTTATGTTTTATTATTATAAACAAAGGTAATTCACATATTGAGGAACTAAATTAATTAATGTTATAAGAAAAAGCATCAATTTCATTTTTTACTCAACTTTAAAAAAATGAGACAACAAAATAAAAAATTCACATTTCCTCGGTATATTTTATTCCTCAGACATGCAGGATTCCTCAGTACAATATGTATCACCCTTTTCACATCATCATGATCATCATCATTACAACCCTCGACATGTCCACTGCTGAACATAGGCCTACCCTAAAGAATGCAACAAAGCACGGTCCTGAACTACCTGCATACATTGACTTCCTGCATGTCTTACCAGGTCATTACTCCATCTAGTAGGGGGCCGCCCCACATTTCGCCTACCAGTATGAGGCTACCACTCGAAAACCTTGCTTTTCCATCGGTTGTCGGTTCTTCGTGCTATATGGCCGATGTATTGCCACTTCAGCTTACTAATCTGTAGGGCTATGTCGGTTACTCTGGTTCTGCGGATATCCTCGTTTCTAAGTTTATTACGCAGAGAAACCCCGAGCATAGCTCTCTCACATAGCTCGCTGAGCGACCTTGAGCTTCCTCATACGGCCAGCAGTAAAGGACTACGTGTCAGATCCAGAAGTCCTTTTTACATAGTAGAGTCATATCCCAAGAATTCTATGTCTGCAGCACAAAAGGGTGAGCTCGAGCATCTCATCCAGGTGGACTGTGTGCTTGTTTACCATGCTTACTTATCAAAAAATATTTTTAAATGTTATTTGTATCATTCATCATCCGCCGTCATATCAAGATGCCGTGATATGATTAATATATTACCAGATGCTTGCGTTCACTGCTTTTGAAGTGTTTACTGCTGTGATGCGGGCTACCCCCCCCCCCCCAAAACTAGGGGACAAAAAGAGGGTCTTTCTGGACAGCACACCAGTTTAGCTAAGTTAACTAGACTGGGCTCCACCTTCCCATGGCCCCACCAACCTCGCGGTTATATGGGACGAATCTCGAGAGATGCACGCGGTACTTGCACTGGGCTCTTTCCCGCGTGCACTTTCTTGACTCTCTACAAGTTATTTAATCTATTCCTTGTCCCGTTTTACCACTCTCCCTTTCTGGGCTGGACAAACACAGCACGCCTTCGGTTCCTGGCAGATCTGTACCTTGCTTCTCCATCGCCGTTCTCCGCGCATGCCATCCATGCGCAAACTCCCGCAGCAGACCAAAGCTGTCCTTGCCGTCCACGAGGTCCGAGTAATAAACCGGCCCCATCTTTCCGCGTACTATTCCGTCCATCATCTTGCATCTCAGGTCATCATACAACGCGCACTCCCATAACACGTGGTGCATATCCTCATATGCAGCACCGCAATCACACATACCAGATTCAACCAATTTCATTTCATACAGTCTCTTTCGAAAGCATCCATGCCCACTGAGGATCTGCGAGACTTGATAGTCCGGCACGACCCAATTCGCATTGAGTCGCGCCGACACGTCCGGGAAGAAACAGAATAACTCTCTTCCATTCGTTTCGTTCTTCCGTCGTTCTTGCCATACATTCACGACATCCACCCAAATCTCACGCTTACGCCTGCTCAACTCCCCATATCTCGCGCCCGCTCGCGCACGATTAGTCCTACCAGCACGTGTCACCTCCTGGTCAGCCGGAAGGCGTCCAGGTCAGCCGGAAAGTAAGCCGGAATTAAACTGGGCTGTCAGGGTCTCCCTCCTTACAGCCCTGATTTGGAAATGTATGGGTTCGTTTTATTCCTTAAAATATAAAATCAGCTGAAAGCAGGCCGTAGAAGATTTGTCTGAGGCGCACTTGAAACAGTATTTCGAAAATTGATTCAAAGGCAAGAAACTTTGTAATAATGTTCGACGAGTTCTTTAAAAAATTTCATTATAAAATCTTTATATATACAAAAATTGCTCTTTTTAGATTTATATTTATTTGTTACCTTACTTTTCCTTTTGCCCTTTGATAGCCTATTAAAAGATGAATGAAAGATACAGTAGATTCCAAATTGTCCCTTTGTCTTTAAAAAGTTTTGTTTACAATTTATCGGTTTAATTTTAGTTTAAGTTTTTTTGCAGACGGTGAGTTTAAAAAGCTGCGCCAAAGCCTAGAAGCTTGCTTCCAATGGATGGTTCTTCACGGTTAGCTTGCGTTTCAATGCGCCTTTATATTATATTTAGCTGCAAGAAACGAATAATAAATATCGTAAAAAAACTATAAAACACACTGGCTCCTCTCATTATTGAGAAGGTAATAGAGCAAACTGGATCTAAATGTTGTGGCGGCGTAGGAGAATCCACTACCCCATATCATGTCGTGGGTGTCGTAAGAGGCGACAGAGATAAATCAAACAGAAGATGGGCAGCAGCATCCTCTTTACTCCTTACTCCAACTCAAAATAATTAAAAAAAATGCAGTTGCCAACCTACCTGCCAAGATTGGCAAGTTTGGCAAATGCCCTACAGGTAGGAGGCAATCTATGGGTAGGCCTTTGTTCAGGTATAGACTTTGATATATGGATGGAAATCATAAATGAGTAAACCGCAAAGCCGTTATGGTAGCTCAGGGGCTTAGCGCTCGCTGTAAATTTCACAGTACGGGTGACGTCGGCACCAATGACATTGTTAATTGTTATTTTAAGTGCTGATTTACCACGTGCTTGGTGGTGAAGGAAAACATCGTAAGGAAACCAGCATGTGTGAGAAATGAAAAAAAAACATTTCCAAGACATGTGAAATCCGCCAAGACGCATTGGGGCAGCGCGACGGACACTTCCTTGCCCTAAAACCCTCTCAGAAGTGAGAGAAGGCCTGTGCCCAGCTGTGGAACGTATATAGGCTGTAACTTTACTTTTCTTTTAAACCGCATGCACTATATAATTTAAAATTATTTTACCGTTAGTTTATTTCTTTTTTGCGACAGTAAATTTACAATCGTAGTAAATAATTATAACCATTTTCCAGGGTTGTTATTAGGAAGACGCTGCTGCCCACCTCCTGGTTTGTTTCCCTCCGTCACTTCTTAGACTCTCAAGGGACGATATGGTGTTGTAGATATTCTTTCACTGCAATAAAATGGTTAACATATTAACATTCTCGGTGGTATGTCCGTACCACCGAATCTTAGAGATAATTTTGTAAAATAACCAAAGTTATAATATTCACTTTTACTAAACGATCGAAAAACTTCAAAATGGGATATCTTAATCAGCTAAAAGGATATAACAGTTAATCCTTTACACAATGGGATTAGAGAAGTGACAACAAACACAGAGCTCTCAACAAAATATTTTGTCAATTATTTGTCACAACTGGTGGTTGTCTAATCCCCATATCTTTATTATTGCGTATTGTACTTGATCTTTTACTTTCAGGGTGGCAAGTGAAACGAAAATGAATGTCAACATAACACTTTCGGAGCTTATCCCTTTATTAAGTTTGAATTTAATCGTAGAAACCGTTTTGTTTACTTTGGCACCGCTTTCTCTTTGATAGCCTTTTTTTTCAACTTTCCTGTATTTAGCAACAATAGGATAACATCCTTTACTCTTAATCCTCTCACTCAATAAACAAACTTGTATGAATACCTAAACAATAAATTACTTTCGGTATTGCCGTTGGGCAGCTTTTATGGTGCGTTAATTTGGAATTATTTTTAAATAATAATTCACAAACTAAAGAACTATAGAGTTCTTTAATTAATGATAAACCATTCATTGTTAATTAGAAATGTGTGTAATTAGAATATATTTACATTTTAACTTTTGGTGGTAAACGAGCACACAGTCCACCTGATGTAAGTGAACCTATAGACATCTACATCTTATCCTCGATTAAGAATTCAGATTATATTTTGTACGTGGTAGAGCCCCGCTGCAGCTATATTATGGTTGTAGCACCAATAGGCTGGCTCGAACGGGGTTCTCACAGAATACCAGCGTAAAATAGCAGCTAAATACTGATGTGTTTCATATGTTGAATGTAGATGTAGAGAAACGGAGACCGTCTTTACAGGAAACGAGGCATTTCATCTTAGTCCTCAGGGGTGACAACGCATCTGCATTTTAATTCTTAATCGAAGATAAACGTATATGTCTATTGGCTACAGCATCCACTTACCGTCAGGTGGACTGTAAACTCGTTTGTGACCCTTATTCTATAAAAAGCGGAATCAAAATACAGATGAAATTTGCATTAAGCTATTTCTTTATGCAAGTTTGGGGAAGACCCACGTTCTCACACAATGTGAGAGCGTGGTTCTTCCCCGGTCCAGCTGACACGTGGCACCGACCCCTTCGTGATATAACAATAATTATAGCTGCAGCATGGCTCTACTATGTATCCAATTTCTAATTATAGCTAAAAGGGACACTTAGTAATATAAATGAGCTTTCTTCACCACACCTCATAACTAGTCCACTACTCAATACATGACCCATAGTTTACCACACAATAGTCCTAAGCCGTCCAGGTCTACTGATTTACTGCATACATCATCAGATCTTCACTTTATGAAGTGGATACCTACACCTCGGATTTTCTTCACACGTAAAATAAATTGTAAATTTATATTATAAACTGAAAGGTATTGTTTGTTACTGCCGAAAGAAAATCACGTGATGTATACCAGCCAAAATGACTCATCAATGTTGAATAATTATGTCAGATTGGTGTTCTTAATTGACATAAACTATTTTAAAGTTTCAATCGTGTCGACCACACATTAAGAATTCCCATAAAATCAACGGGAAACGTTAAAATCGATTCATCGTTCAATAAACCGACTTTCGTGCTATATGCCTATAACGTTTTCAACTCGTTTTTTTTTTACCTAAATTACTATTTTATATGAAGAAAAGAATCACAGATGAAACAAAATTTGATCTTAAAAGTCTTTTCTGTCATTCACCCAGTCACCTCCATGCATTGAAGTTCATCTGAATAAAATATTGCCGAAAGTTCCAGTCACATTGTGAATTGATAACGACTATCAAATTGTTAACAGTCGGACTACGAGTTAGCTTGACTTCGGTACAATAATAGTCAATATTGTAATCATTATCTAACCTAGTGAACTTTGCGGTCGATTATACCAATATATTAAATAAGTACATTTTTATGTATAATTAGTAATGAAATTAAATAAATACATTAAATAGAGTGCGCTATTGGCTGTGTAAATTTTTATGACTTTAAGAGCACAAAATCTTTTACTTGTTAACAAAGTTACTTTACTTAGTTTATAAATTTACTTCTTAAAGTTGGGGGAAGAAATATTTTAGTCAAATACTTAAAATTAACTACATAAAACGATGCCAATGTAAACATTAAACACGTTGGACGACCTAAGTTGCTGTAATTGTCTGTATTTCTTTTTTCAAAAAATATTCTACTAACAAGTGTTAGAGTTTATCGATTTTTGTCAGTCGAAATGACGACATTAATATTTCCTACAAAAACTTCATATCGGTACACTACTACATACGTATAATAAGACTATAAAAAAGTCTTCAGTAATAAATTAATGTTATTAATATTAATGCAAATAATTATGTGTATAATTACATAATAATTATATGCAAATAATATTTCTTAGCTTCCCCACCAATATGAGTTGACATCAGATTTAATTTTTATCGTACCTTTCATTCTATAACAGAAATTAAAGTTTAACTAAAGTTAACCAAAATGGTTTAACCGAGCACGCTGGCTTGACCGCATCGCACTCGCATCACACCTGTGGCTGGCAGCATCAAACGCATACCCCGCCCTCCTCTCTTCACTCTTCCGCCACTCTGCATCACACGAGCCGCTCGCGTATGAATAACTCTCATGAGAACTAAGAAATGACCAAACAACAACATAGAGAATCTAGATGCGGCAAGCTAACGATTATTATTTTATCACTTCAATTTTTATGATTTAAATAACGCGATTCGACATTAAAAATATAAAGCCTAATAATAAAGATTTATAGAGAAAGTGATAATGATAATGTTTCGATAGTTTTCTTCTGCCCGCAGCTTACGCGCATGGAAAGGAAACAGTATCACGTTAATTTTCCACCAGTATCTCATTTCCCATGTTAAAAAGTTGCCAATTTTCATTAAATCTGCCATTTAAACGTGATTATGTTATAAACATTTTTGTTTATGATTTTCCGGCGTCTGTCGTCGTTAGGTAGGGAGACTTGTCTTTAAGACAAGAGTGAACAAGCTTTTGCTACGTTAAGACAGTGTTATATATTATAATCTATAGGGTTTTTGACCACCAACCACAAGATGGGATTGTAGTCAGGTACTGACTTCTAATAAGTTAAAAAATACAAAATTATGGATTTTCTCCTGGCTGCAACAACTTTCAAATCCGGTATTATTATATACTACTGCACAATATATTAGTGACTTATTTTTGTAATAACGATAGAGTAACAAAATAGTTTAAGGTCCCAATGTTGACTTCCATTGGAACTGAACACATTTGTAATGAAGAAATAAGTACTTAACGATAATATTATTAATGACAACAAATAACCTTAATGAATAACCATTTGCAGTCCACTGATGAACATGAGTCTCTCTTTTACAGGATTTGCCTTAACCGTCACGCTTGGCATGTGGAATATTATTCGCAGTACCAGACGTCTCGCATCGTTATCACCACTGCCCCCGCTGGTCCTGACATTTTATGTCTGGCGAAAACGAGAAGTTCATCTATTAGAAGCTATAAGATTTTACTGGCATTTCCATAAATCACCTCTTGCGAGACTAACGGAACAAAATGTGGTAATGGTTCTGTTACGCCGCCAACTCACAGCTTTCTTGTGATTCCATACGCATAAACTTACTACTGTCATGCTTATTAACTAAAAATATTAATTTCCTTTTGTTCGGACTAATTCCAGCCGCTCAATTTCACCATCGCACATCGCGACAAAACTCGCGATGCCATCCATACCATCTGGATGATTGGCGGTCCACTACTGTGCGATTTAGAAGAAGTTTTCTTTCTCGCACAATTTCCTTGTGGAATCGACTACCACCAGAGATTTTTCCGGACCGATACGACTTAGGGACCTTCAAGAAAAGAGTACTCTTTTTTAAAAGGCTAGCAACGCATCTGCAATTCCCTTGGTGTTACAGTTGTTTATGGGCGGCGGTAGTCACTTACCGTCAGTTGAGCCGCATGCTCGTTTGCCCCCTTTGCTATAAAAAAAGCACCGTTGCAAACGGGTATAAAAAATATAAATATTTAAAAATCTTTAAAATTAAAAAGAATTAAAATGAATCTTTATATTTAAGTAATTAAAATATAAAAGTTTTAATCGAATTAAAACACTATGTTATTTTTTTCTTTTTCTTAATAACAGGAACAAAATATTATTATATTTTGCGGGACCAGTGTTATGAAGCTTTTTGACAAAAGGTTAAAATAGCCTGCACATCTAGCGGGTTATACATCTACAGAACTATCCAATAATAATGGCCTTTTCAGATTTTATTGAATTGAAATACCTAATTCACTGATTGATTTCTTTATTGCCGGCCAACGTTTCGGCGTTATATTTTGTTGATCCTATTGACGCTTGTCTAGCTATTAATAGAGTTAATTGCTCGATAATTGATGATGCTCACGAGTGTATCAAACTTGTTTTAGCACCTAATTATGTCCTGTGGGAATTTTTGTGACAAAATATTTAAACGGTTAAATATGCCGAATATTATTTGACAAACTTTAAAAAATCAATTAGACGACAGACGATGGGCAGCAACATCTGCGATCGCCAATCCGCCTGCCAAGCGTGGCGATTGAGGTAAACCCTTTTATAAAGGACAAGACTTACGTTCAATAGTGGACTTCTACGGCCTAATGAAGAATTGTATAAAATTGAAACAAAAAGAAACAATATTATTGCATTTATCTATTTTTCAACCGACTTAAAAAAAGGAGGAGGTTCACAAGTCATCTGTATTTTCTTATGTGTGTTACCTCAGAACTTTTTTCTAGGTGAACCAATTTTGATAATTCTTTTATTTGAATGCTGGTCCTTTTCGTGTGATCCCATATAAATTTGATCAAGATCTGAGCAGTAGTTTTTGAGCTATCCTTAATAATGCGTATTTAATTGACTTCGACTACATTGATGATTTATTTTTTATTTATTTATTTAATCTTTTTTATATCTACCTTATACTAAGGGATATAAAGGGCGGACTTAATGCCTTGTGGCATTCTCTACCAGTCAACCCTGGATGATTTGAGAAGCTGTGGCAGGTGTAACAATCACTCCATAAATTAATAAATAAGTTAAAAGATGTTCTCATTTTATTTATATTGAAATTGGTTGTACAATTTTTTTATTTTACCACGTGTATTACATCTATTCTGGATTAAGAATTAAAATGCAGATGTGTTTCACCCCTCACGACTAAGAATGGATGTCTTGTTACTGGTAAAAGAGGTTTCCCATTCCCATCATTCATCATACAAAACACAGCTGTATTATGCTGCTATTTTACGCTGGAATACTGTGTGAGAGCTAATCCTTCTCTCGTCATATACAGAACTGGTTTGCCTTTCATATCTCCCGCCTACAGCATAACACAAAGTATTTATTATTTCCTTAATTCTAAACTCATTACGGCCTTTAAAAATGATTTGATGAAATGAATGAATGAACTTACGCTCGTGATATAGAGCTATTGAATTAATTCAAAACCCGATCTCAAATACATAACCGGTTTTAGAAACAATGGCTTAGCTCTATTTGCAGCCAAAATTAAATTAATGATCCAGTACATAATATTACGTGTTTGCTTAGATGTACACCAAACACTGACCTCTAAACGACCCTCTGTTTTGTACAATGTATGTAGAATGTTTAGTCAGCAGCCCTTTGGCTGGCCATACTCGTAAAATGTTTGCGAACGCGAACAAAGACATCAATTGGTTCACATTTCATCTTAAATTATACGTGTTTACTCATGTATATGGACACGATTGTTGAAGTTCCGATACTTACGGAGAAACATTTCACTCTTAAAAGCTTATTCAAGGCACGAATTTTACATTCTGTGAATTCCGCCTTAAGTTATTTCCAAAGTGAAGGCATTTCAAATATAAATTATTTCTTTTCCAGGGAAGTTTCTGAAGAATTGTGGCAAAATTTTATTTGTGTGAGAAACTGTGTGAATGTCCGATATTTATCAAAGAAAGTATAAGCTAAGCAGCGGTTAATGAAACGGATTTAAATCACGATTACCAACGGATGTTAACACCTGATCCTATGATGTCGAAATTGGCAACTGGTGTCATTCGTCCGTAAAAAACAATTATCCAAGCGTTTCGATCAGGTCAAGCGACAGGTTTGCTGCATAAGTACTGTTCTATTTTGAAGTACTCGTATCTATGCTATACTAGAAGTTTTTGTCCAAGATGAAAAATCACTTGTCGCCATTATACAACTTAGTAAGCAAAAAATATGAATTTTAAATGAGTTAAGAGTAATAATTAATATATTAGATTTTTATATTAGATAAATTATTATATTAGAGTAAAAATTGTATATTATGGTATAGCATAAGCAGTGAAACCTCTGTTTTGTTTTTAGTCCTTTAAAACTTCTATTCAAACAGAAACAAGTTATTTGAATAACTTGTTTCTGTTAGTTAGATTTGTTTTGCTTTGATACACACGAAGATATGTTATTAAATAATTTTCAGTAGCGGTTTTCAATTTTTATCTCGTCATTGTCTTTAAATCGGTAATTATGTACAAAGTTTTCTTACGAGTTCTCACAGAAAAGAATGCGTAACTAATGACAGGCGAAAAATCTAATAATTATGAAAGTGCCAAATCACAACAACTTTTATAGAAAGTAGACAGCGTAAAAGTAAGAGCAATTTAGATTTATAAGAAACGTAATTATTTTCCATTTTTTATGTAAATGTTGCCGACGTTCTCTTGACCGATTTGAAATCGGTCATGACATCGGAAGAAACAACAAAGCATATCTATGTTAAAAATCATTTGGAAACTAACACGAATCTGACGTGATGCATAACACTAAGATTTTTAGAAATTAAGAAACAATATCTTTATTTCAACACCAAAAATATACTCCTACCGCGCGCTGAGATACTTGGTCGTTAAGGCCGATTTGTTTTTAAGGTTTTTCTTTTTTTTTTAGGTTGTCCCGAAGTAATAAGAGGTATTAGGTATTAATGGTGCTGATAATCAGCATACAGTCTATTATAAGTTCACTGATGAAACAGGCTTCTTCTACAGGCCAAAGAGTGTGGTTCTTAGCTACTTGATGCGATTGATGTATATGTTATAACTGGTAGTCTCTTCATCTAGTTAAAGGTCACCCAATATTACGCTTGTATAAGGCGCAACTCAAGAGTCTTTTTATTCACCGGTTCTCGTTTCTCTTTAATTTACCGATCCATTGGGATTGGGCCATATCTTTTTCGTTTAATCTGCTATTATTGTGCTTGTTACGAATATTATCAATCATAAAAACCCCGAAAAAAGCCAAAAAGTTGCCAAAAAAGAACATTTTGAAAATCTGGACCCGATAGATAACGCATATATAATTGACGCAAATATAATTTTTATAATTACTCTTGCTCATCACGAAAGAGAGGAGAGGAAAGAGCAGAACAACGTCCGCCGGGCCAGCTTGTTTCAAACATTTGTAGATAAAATTTTAATAATGAAATTTGTAGTAATAATGTGGGTTACAATAGAGGTTTGAAGATAAGTCAACGTAAAAATGTCGGCATATCCGTTTAGGGTGTTTGGGAAGCAGAGTTACCACGATTTCGAAGCTCTGTGCTCGCCAACCATCTCTACCCAACGTGAGGATTTTTTTTAAATTTCTTTATTTAAAAGTGGCTAATATAAAGGAGCTGTAACAATGTTAAGGATATTTTTACATTAATACGTAAGAGCTGTGTTATATATGAGTTTTTAAAACAACCACAATTATCAATACGTCGTATGTACCACACTTACCTTAAATGCCATCATCGTATGCTCTATCATATCAAAACCACAACTCAAAATAAAATGCTCTCGAGAATGGAAGACCTCCAGGTGTGAGTGCATAAATATAATATACAGGCGACCCGCTGGCATACTCATGCCCGCTGTCATATTAACTGTTACATTAAATTACGGCTACGAGAGTCACTCACTATTCATACTTATTGTCATATTCTCAACTAAGGTAAAACATGCCGTAACTCAATTACAATGGAGTGCAATTTAACTGAAAAGGTTAGGTACAGTTACAACGCTTAGAACTTGGTGTATAGATACCGGCAATGCACCGGAGCTCGCACATTGATTTCGGCTCTTCGAAAAGTTATATTTTTTGTTTATTGTTTGTTTTAATAATATTTTATCCGTTGTAGTGGAGCGAACACATTTGTCAGCTTCGTGAAATATTGCCATGTCTTGAGTGACACTAGCAGTGGTTAATTAATTAGTAACGATAAGCGTATGCTAATGAAGGGAATTTTTATAAATGGTAATAATATATTATGAGAAGTGTTTCCTCTGTTGATCTACCTAGAAAAATATATCGTTTTACTTGCTAAATCAAAAAACTATTATATATTTAGCCTTATTTTCTTCTACTTTAGCGCATTGACAGTTCTCTACTGGACGTGATTCATTCCCACCTCAATGTGCTTTAGTTATCACAGTCTTAATGTACTAATGAGCTTAAAGTTAAAGTTACAGCTTATACACGTCCCACTGCTGGGCACAAGCCTCCTCTCATTTTTGAGAGGGTTTTAGGGCAAGGAAATGTCCGCCGCGCTGCCTCAATGAGTGTTGGCGAACTTCACATGTCTTCGAAATATTTTTTCTTTTTTTTTTAAACATACAGGTTTCCTCACGATGTTATCCTTCACCGCCGAGCACATGGTAAATCAGCACTTAAAATTGCAAGTAACAAGTTAATTTGTGCCGGCGGAGGTCGAACCCGGGTTGCTCGCGTACTGTGAAATTTACATCGAGTGCTTAACCCCTGAACTACCACGGCTCTTGATGAGCTTAAGGATAAATTATATTATAGTCTAATTGTAAATTATTAAGTTGTTTTTTAATACAAGAGTGACAAATGAGAAAACAGTTCAACTCATGATAGGTGGATGCTGTAGCCCTTCGTCACACCTATCTATCCTCGATTAATAATCAAAACGCAGGTGCATTGTTACTCTTCAGGACTTAGGAATAACTCGATTCGGCTTTGGTTTTGGTCACCTACCATAGAAGATGGCAACATTATAAGGTAGTAAAGTTACAGCCTATAAACGTCCCACTTCTGGGTACAGGCTTCCTCTTATTTCTGAGAAGGGCAAGGAAATGTCCAGCATGCTGCCCCATTGCGTGTTGTCGGCTTCATGTGCCTTCGAAAAATTTATGTCTCAAATATATAGGATTTTTCACAATGTTTTCCTTCACCCCCGAGCACATGGTAAATCAGCACTTATAATTGCAATTTACAATCATTTTAATAGCAACATTATGTACCAGCATTGACACCGGTATACTGTGCACGAATGGTCCTTGCCCGGTAGAGCCGCTCTATTCCTGCTGAAGCCATAACACAGCCAAAACATAAGAAATCATTATATACTACCCTCCTATCTATAATTTCTTATGTTTACGGATTGTATCGCGTATATTAACTTATTTTATATTTCCAACGTTTCAAGTACTTTACAGCACCCATGGTCACGGGGGGGACCGAGGTGTTCGACGTCCCAATGACATAGTTAACTACGGCTACCTTCAGTTTAAAATTATTAATTTTTGGTACGATCTACGCAGAATAAGCTTATAGTATCTTGAAGTCTTGCAGTTGTATGCTTGGGTTGGGATTTAATTTGATTAATTTTAGGATCACAAACAGAAGGTAGCACCCAGCTATCTTCTGTATTGAAATTAGGATGTTTTTTTATTTCAATAGCCTCGCGAATCATCCTTGGAAGGAATAAACGTTCTTTAAAAAGGATTTGTAGTCTATATATATATGTAGAAACGTCGGGAACATAAAATAAGTTAATATTATACGCGAGAAAATCCGTAAAAATTCTGCTCTCACCGATTTCTGTCGCTAAGCAGCAATGCCGTTTTTTCTGTTTAATACAAGTAAATTTATATAAGAAAGCCAGTAAAATTACAAGCTTAAAGGCAGTCTGTCATAATTCTCAAACGCAACATCGCACCTGTACCCTTATTTTTTTCGCAGGTGTTCAACGATTGCAATGAGGTAAATCATTTGACAAATTTCATAGCGGGGAAGATAATTTCTTAGAAAAATGTAAAGGTTAATGTTTCTTTCTGTATTATTAGTTATATTTTATATTAATTAGATTAAAAATAAATAAACCAAACTATAAATATAACTAAAAGTAAAAAATAAAATAAAAAAGAGGTATAAAGTACAAAAAAATTAAAGATCAAATCACTGACGCATTATGTAGTGTATTAAATATAACACTCTACAAACTGATAAACTATTATTTAAAACTGATTTCTCAATTAAGTGACATTGTGTAACAGAAAACTTTACCTCAGTCACAACTAGCGACATCTGGTGAGTGGAATATTATTAGCCCTCATTACCACTTGACTAGTCTAAGCTAGTCTTGTTACAGCCTGATATAGTTTTCATCATCATCATCATCAATGCGGCAGTCTACTACTGGATATAGGCATCTCAAAACACCACGCCATTTAGCCCGGTCTTCGGCTTGACGCATCCAGTTACTATTAGCCACCTTGCGCAGTTTGTCCCTCCATCTAGTCAAGGCGTATCATTTGCATAGGCTCCATGACACGTCTAATCCGACGATTATTACTTCTACGACAGAAGTGACTTGTCCAACAAACTGCAAAAATTACAAACTTTGTCTCATCAAGAATGTAAAATGTTTCTAAATCAATATTATATGTTTAAGTTTCTTATCTTTTGACTTTTAATTTGTATAAAAAATTTAATCTTGTAATATTATAAACATGTTGATGCAATATGGACAATAAAATTATATAACGATATTAAAAGAAGACGATAAAGATATATCTTCACATTTTCATATACTCGTACATTACATCAAATCTTCAGGATTCTTGTGACATAATAGTAGCAGATCAGAATTTAAATGCCGCCTCTGTCGCATATCTAAAATTTGCAGCAGAAATAATCCCGTCGAAAAGTCCGTTAACACTAACCGACTGGCAATTTAGCTCTCAACTTTCAAGTCTTTAGGAGATAACTTCAGAATATTTAACTGGAATATTCATAAGAAAAAGGCCTTGGTTAATTTAAGCTTGAGATGATTATTTTTGTAGCAGGCCGAAAATTGTGTAAATAACTTGAAATTAATAAAAATCTTGGAATATTTTATAATTAATAAATGACCACATTAATCTTTCCTAATTGAGCCTCAACGAAAAAATGAGATAGTAAGACATTTCTTTCATTTGAAACATATCTCATATTTTATTTTCCTATCTTTTCTACGGATATTTTCATACTATTGATGAAAAATCTCGCAGTTCGTAAGGACTAGAAAATTTTATTTTTCTATACCTTGCATATCAGTAGTCGTATCTGTCAGTTTTTTATCCTTTGCCATATCAATTTTGATATTTATTTAAAACTAAAGCTAGTCTTGTTACAGCCTTAAATACGTTCCACTGCTGGGAATAGACCTCCTCTTATATCTGAGAGGGCTATGGAACAATTAGTCCAATTAGGGCGTGTTGGCGGACTGCGGACGGCCAACTTAAGAAGGATTACAACTCGTCTGTATTTTTTGTATGCGTACTCATATGTTACTCAATGCCTTTGTCAATTAGGAACCAATTTTGAGATTGATTTCGAAATATGATTATGAAATACCTAGATTATACTGCAGCACGGCTAGCATGGGCTGGGGACAAAAAAAATTATCACCCGATTATATCCACTGACAAGAGATAAAATTATCTTGTGTTAATTATCTTATGTATGCCAAAGCACGGCAACGGGGAGAAGTATATCCCCGTTTGATATAACACATATCCCCCGTCTGTAGCATGGAGCCAAATGAAATATAAAAATTATGCTTTTTTGACATTTGACAGGGACAATTTTATCCTAGTTCATTGAACGTGGGTTTAATATAAAATTCATACAAAAACTCTATCTAAGTCTAAGTCAATCTCCCATTTTATATACTGTGGATGTTATATCCACCGGTGTGCCCATGCTCGAAGGGTGGATAAAACTAAGCGAAAGGATAAACAATTTCTCCTTTCCCCGGGGATAAAATTGTCTCCTGCCCATGCTAGCCCTGTAGGAGTGGTCCTATTAAATTTGAAGAAATAATGGGAAAATTGCACTCCTAAGGATAGTAAAATTGTGACTTAATTTTTTATATAATTATTTATACGATATTAATATTGTTAAGGAGGCGAGAAAGGTATGTCTGGATCATGTTAAATGGGAGTCCATAGTCCCTGCCTATCTCTCTGAGTGGCGGACGTGAGTGTTTATGTTAGTATGATATTGTAAATCTTCTGTAGAATATGTACTCTTTTGACATTTTAATTTTTATCTATACGTAATGATTGACATGGCGATTTTAATATTAATTTAATTTATATACATAATGAATTGTTTTGCTCAATTAATAATTTTTGCATGCCAGATGTGGTAAATTTGTTTACTATGTACAACATGCAACTATTTGTCCCCTCTAATGTACCATGTTTAAGCGAATAAACGATATTGTTATTATTATTAAGAAGCAGAAATATTTAAACTCGATTGTTGACTGCCTCGTTGATCTAGTGGTCGTAAACGCGATTGTTAATTATAAGGTCCCAGATTCGAATTTTCGAATTCCGGGTCGGGCCAAAATCAACTATTGGATTTTTCTATCAAGAAATTCTCAGTACAGCCCGTAGTAATGAATTCGGTGGTGTTTCACCCCTTGGAAAGTACATAAAGGCGTTAATCCTGCGCCTGATCTCTCTCCAGTCGTGTCGGATTACCGTACCATCGGACTATGAGAGTGAGGGAGTAAAGAGTGCACCTATGCTTGCGCATACACTCGGGCACTATAATCCTGTCCTGCGCAGATGGCTAGTCTCTGGTGAGACTGGCCGAGCGTGACCAAAATTCGGTCTGTAGGACATTATTTATTGACATTGTGATATTCAAAATTCAACTCAAAATGTTAAAATAATTAACCTTTAATACAAAGTAAATACCTACTTCAAATAACTAAAAAGAATCTGAAGTCGGGGCTCTAATTCTTCTACACACTATATGTCCTATGACCGTTGACTGAATGGTTGTGTATAGCACAAATGGCTGTATTTGTAGGTAGGCTAGGGTTCAGTGTCAGAGATTGAGACAATCACAACGACCTAAAACGTTAGTTACTGCCCAGTTCAAACACAAGGTCTGTGGAATAGTATCCAGGTACACTGATGCATGCAACACACTCAAAAATAATAATTTAGTGAAGTGATAGTTCAATATCCACGTGCGATAACTATGTCAAATATCCCCCATAGTATGAAGAGGCCTATGTTCTGGTGTAGACTTGATACTTGATAGGCTGTGATGATGATGATAGGCTGTGATGATGATGATACACTGTCTTAGTACTCACTTCGAAAGCTATATTTCCACATAAATTATTTTATTCTTTTTAATACATTGAAGTCCGCTTTTATTTTTTTTATTAAAAGTAAATTTTTAAACATGTAGATTTTCTCGAAATAATGTTCCTTCACTGCCGAGCATTTGGTAAATCGGTACTTATTATTTACTTGGTGGCGGCGGGGTTCGAACCTGGGTTGCTCGCGTAACGTGAAATTTTCACTATAGACGATAATAGATTTCGATCAATCCCGTTATAAATCATGCTTATTTCGTATTACTTACTTGATTATTCACATACGGGTTTTTATTTATTTTTAAGAATCAATTATAATAGGTCGGGGAAAAATTTTCAGCGTATTTTGTTTGTATAAAATTGAAGAAAAATCTCTTTGGTTGTACTGTTTATATCTGGGTGGTTTTAATATCAAATAAAGATAAAAATAAAAATAAAAAGTAAGAAACACTTTCCCACCATTTTTCATTTTTTTTCTGTCCGCCAAAATGAGTGAATCTAACGAAGAAATTCGATACATTCTGATTGTTTTATTACAAAAAACGAAAAAATGCGACTCAACCGCGAAAAAAATTTGTGACGTTTATGGAGCATTTTCAGTTCGGGAATTTTGATGTCAAAGATGCAGCTCGCTCTGGTCGCCCTCATTCATACGGATAAAGTCGATGCCATTTTTAAAAAAGTGGTGCAAGATCGGCACATTAGTAGTTACGACATAGCCGAGGAATTGAGGATTGATCACAAAACCGTTTTGACCCATTTGAAAAAGTATGGCTATACAAAAAAGCTTGATATTTGGTTACCACACGAGCTCACTGAAAGAAACCTAATGAATCGTGTACTAATTAGCGATTCTCTATTGAAACGTAATGAAACCAAACCATTTTTGAAAAGATTGATCACTGGTGATAAAAAGTGGATCACCTACGACAGGAACGTGCGAAAAATATCATGGTCAAAGGGCAGTCAAGCTCCACAGACCATAGCGAAACCCGGATTAACACGCAATAAGGTGGATGCTGTGTGTATGTTGGGATTGGAAGGGCATCGATTATTATGAGCTTTTACCACCTGGCAAAACCGTTGATTTGGATCTCTACTGCCAACAGCTAATGAGACACAAGCAAGAAATTGAGAAAAAACGGCCGGAATTGATCAACAGAAAAGGAGTGGTCTTTCATCAGTTTACACAACAAAAATTAAGAGAGCTTGGTTGGGAAGTGTTAACGCATCCACCATATAGTCCTGACCTTGCACCTTCAGATTATCACCTGTTTCGGTCTCTTCAGTTCTTTGGGTAGTGTTTTATTCTAGGTTAACATCAAGAGAGCACTGTCAAAACTACTTGTCGCATTTTTTTTAATCAAAAATCCCAAGATTTCTATAGCAACGGCATTATGTCACTACCTACAAGATACCCACAAGTTATCTAACAAAATTGCACATTTATCTTCATTAAATATAATTAAACTTTGAAAAAAAAATGTCTTGAATTTGTGTCGTACTTTTTTCCCGACCTAATATTCAATTGTTATTAGAATGGCCAAAATTTTTAGTATTATTTTTTACGTCTCTGTAGCACACCGAACAATTGATTTGTATCGCATATAAATAATTGTTCCAAGTATGGATGTTTATTAATGTGCAATGCATATATGTAAACACCTCTATGATGCATAAGAAGTACATCTACATTCTTGAAATAGTGAACAGAAGCAAAGCAAAATGTTGCTTAAATAATTTCCATAACTTACGTAACTTTGCGTAACATACTTTAGACTGTACATTAAACAATGTCTTTGAGTTACATACTGATAAGAAAAGCTTCATTTTTAAACTATGATATAAAATAAACGAACTTCAATTCGGAATAAATATTATATTATGCAAAATCCCTATTTAAATTACTATCGCTATTAAAAAAATTGTTATATAAATAGACAAATTTAAAAATAAAAACTGTGACAACGACAGACGCTTTCAGCGTGACGGCTGACCTAAAACAGCAAAGACAAGGGAAAGGGAAATTAAAGTTTATAACGCAATATTGTAATGAACAATGTTTCGTCATTTAATACTGCCATCAACATCATTATCTTTTATAATGAATACCATGGAAAGCGCAGACAATAAAAAAATTAAACCTATTTTATAATTGCAGACTTGCGGAGTAATTTTCTATCCATTCTTTTCTTTAACTAATCTAGTTTTTCTACTCTTTACTACAATCCCAGTTGATGGTAAGTGGTGATGTAGCCGAAGATGGTGGATCCTTGAAGACACCCACATTGTAATCGGATGGAAAGCCAAATGATGACAACTCATTCCACTCCTTTGATGTACACATCATGACTAACGATGTAGCCATATAATTATTACGTATAGAAGCGCAGTCTAGTACAAAACACGAGCGTTAAAGTGAAGCAAGGTCATTATGTTAGTGGGCGCGAGTCGAATGTGCCTACGCTCGTCACACGCACACATACACGCCATTCAGTGATACCAGTTTCTGGCGTTTGCAATCAAATTGTGCAAATCACTATTTTATTGATTAATTTTAAATATTCGATATAATAAGGATTACGTATTGCGTACGAAGACGTATTTTATAAGAATAATAAATGGAATAAAATAAACACGATAATGATGGTACTAATATAACTTTATTATACATATTTTAATGGTACAAAAATGCAGACGTAATAAAATTTAAGAATATTATTAAACACAATTAATTTGCTCGAATACAAAATAAGCACATCATGTAATGTTTAATTTTAACCGACTTCAAAAATGGAGAAAATTCGGTGTATTTTTTTAATGTTTTTACCTCAGAATTTTGTTATTTCTAAACCGATTTAGATTTTTTTATTTCAAAGGATATACACACAGATTGATTCCATATACACGGTGAAATTTTAATGGTTGTTTTCCCGAAGTCAAATGATTTTGTCTTGGTAGTACAATAGATTTATTAATATAAAAATTATTAGGATGCAAAAATGGCAGATTTACAATAGAGAAAAACAAAACTCGAATGCGACCTCAAACCAATAGCAATATCTCGCGAGTAGGTTGGACGTGCAGGCTAGCTTATGCCGTATTACTACGCGTAAGAATTTATTTAGCTCTGAATATTTATTAAAAATAAGTCATTATTTGTTAAAGCAAGTGATATACATCCTCGAAATCGACATGACCCTGATCAACTTGTCCTAGATGTCATTCCTAGGCTCGTTAAATATAACAAAAATTGTCTTAATATAGAATTTAAATTATTAAGCGAAAGATTATATAACAAATATTTGTATAATTGGTTAAAAATTGAATGCTTTTATGATTTAAAAGATTTTTTAAAATAATTATTAAGATTATTTTTTTAATTTTAAATAATTATCAATATTGTCATTATATACCTAAACATTTTAAAACTATAATTTGCATTGAGTCAGGAATGCGGGAAAACAACCACTAAAATTACAGCATCTATATACGAATTGATCTAGAATCGTCTTAGAAATCAGCGTACATACATAATTGATAACCTCTCCTTTATGGGAGTCGGTTAAAAATAGACTATGTTTGGGTGTAAAGTGACATCTGCTTAGTAAAGGCGTTCTTATTAATAATCCCTTGATGTAGTAAATAAAAAAAGTTTTTATTCTATACTCTAAAACGTCGACTTGGTCAATGAACAAAGCAATAAAAATAAATTTAGTTGCTATAATAGTTGCGTTAAAATGGCGTCGACGGATCGCGATCAGCGAACAGATCTCTCCGTATTAGTTTTAAATAGGCACCCATTGTTAATATTATGTTAATACTTAGAGAAGTAGGTATCTACATATAAACATTTGAGTTTTACACAGAGCGTTGCGATTAAACGTTTTAAACACAAATAAAAAATAAATATTTTTAAAAGAAAATTGTGATTTTTTTCCCCACAACTAGCAACATTTGTATTATGATAGCTTAGGTAAGTATTTTTTTAGTTTTACGTACTAATAATGAATTAAATATATGAACTTACCTGTGAAATGTAATACCATCACTTTTTTTATGTTTATCATCACTGTTGTGTCAATATTTTACAACACAAACGGTCATTTTTACAATTTCGCGAGCTCTTCTCCGTAAGACGTGACGTTGCGCACTGACGCGTCGCTGAGTGAACTTACGCGGTTTCGCGTTAGTTTTACTTGCTTCACTTTCGGTGCGCGTACTAGTATTCTATGCGTAATAATTCTATGGATGTAGCTAACCGTTTAGTATTCTATGTATTATATATTTGTCGTATTTGAAATTTGAAGTAAATCAGAGTCTCAGACCGAGAGACGGACGGTATTCAAAGTAAATTTCGAGTTTAAAACTCACAATATCAAAATTTGTGTAACCGTAATATTGTGTAAGAGTGAAGTTTGAAATTTAAACTATAGAATGTCTCTGGCAGCATTATTGAAGCTAAGAAAACCTCACTGCAGGCTGAGTCTTTGGTTCAAAGTCCAATCAAAGCTTTCATTTGTACAAAAAAAACAAAGGTTCAAGTTTGAATGCGCTTCTATATAAGGTTACGAAGTGCCTGTATATTTACGAATAACTACCAAAGTAAAAGATAATTGTGGTTTAAAATTGCGATCAACGAGAATAGAATTTGATTTACTCGTACACTGTAAAATGAATAGCACTTGAGCTGTCACAGTTACCAATCTAGGGATGTTAAAAGTTAGATAATGGATTATTCTAAAACAGATAATAAAATATTTCGGTAAAATAGCATATCGTATTAGCAGTTATAGTTAAGTACCTGGTCAAATGATTTTCACTCTGCGTTAGAAAAAATAATTTCTCAGGGATGATATGACGTATCTAAGTAAATTATAAAGTGAAAAGTATTTCACTTTATAATTTCATCTAAATCTTTATATATTACCATTTCCCAGAAACCAACTACATAATATATATTTACAAGAATTGCTTGTATAATGTATTAAGACAAGGTTCTAATAAGACTTGCAGAATTGTAGCTATTTAACATTTTATAAAATGGCAGAGAGCAAGAGGATCTACTACTCCATATCTTAGCATCCTAATAACTGCTCAAAATAGTAAAAAACTACGGTCACCATCCCGTCTGACAAGTGTGGCATCTATAGCAAATATCTATTCAATAGGAAATCTATGGAAGAGGCCTGTGTTCTGTAGTGGACTTTTGAATGAATTAACATGTTTGTGGTTTATTAGTATAGATTATTTATTCAATGTTAACGTCGCAGAAGTCACGTAAACGCAGCGTATCGAATACGTTTCGGCGTCGGTTAGTTACGAGTCGTTTGCCTAACAGCTCATAATAGGCCAGTATGATTA
This sequence comes from Parnassius orleans, assembly GCA_029286625.1. Taxonomy (NCBI): domain Eukaryota; kingdom Metazoa; phylum Arthropoda; class Insecta; order Lepidoptera; family Papilionidae; genus Parnassius; species Parnassius orleans. The sequence goes on from JAGSMP010000093.1 coordinate 698,938, forward strand.
ACTGTATTAACCCTAGTGTCGCTTGTACGTTGGATGGCGAATATTGCAAGTCACCCAAACGCTCGCGCTAGCATTGGGACAATCGTCCATTATTATGATTACACTTCCCGATTACAAGATAGGATACAGGCGTCGGCTGATGCTCTTTGATGCTCTTTGGGGATCCTTCACTGAGGAACAATTGTACTCGAAAGACAAATCGAAAGAAATAATAAAAAAAATTGTACTGTAAAGCTATTTTTAAATAGTATACAATATAATACTTAATTTGTTGAAAACATCAAATACGAAGTAACAACGCTCTACTTCTTCGTCACAAGTCTATAAGCTGGACACAAATGGACATGGATATCCCTCAAAGTAGAGAGGTTTTGTATAATCTTCAAATATGGCTGGCAAATTGTTAATTGCAATACCAGACATTTTAAAGCTTTTCCTCAGTACCCCTTCACTGATCTGAATATTTACATCAAGCATATTCATTCATTCCTTCATTACGGCCTATCAAAAGTCCACTGCTAAACATAGGACTCCGCCATAGATTACCTTATAGGGGAATTTGGCCATAGTTTGCAGTTACCACACTTGGCAAGCGAGTTATAACTGCATTTTTATTATTTTCAGTTGTTAACAAAAAGGTGCTGCTGCCCATCTCCTGTTTCATTTTCCCTCTCTTACCTCTTACGGTACGGTAGGATGATATATGGTAGTAGATATTCTAAAGTCACCCCTAGACAGCGCATAAGCAATCACACACTCTCATGACATTCACAGAACTACTTGAATAAATAAAACGATCATATGCAGCTACCCCAAAACAAACAAACAAGGTATATTTCTTTTCAAATTCATAAAATATATAACAGAGTTTCAATTGACTGTAATTTTTCCCGCTATGCAAAGCGGCGAGGACTTGGTTTATAGTTTCTGAAGATATATCATCAGCCCATTATAGTGCATAGCTGGTTATGCGTTTCTTCTATATATGAGGGGATATGCTATAATATTTTTTTATAGGATAAGGGTGACAAGCGAGCACACAGTCCACCTGATGGTAAGTGGTTGCTGTAGCCCATAGACATCTACATCTATCCTCGTTTACGAATCAAAATGCAGATGCGTTGTCAGCCGTGAGGACTAAGATGGAATGCCTCTTTTCCAGTAAAAAGGGTCTTCGGTTTTCTACACTCACCATACGAAACACAGCAGCATTAAGCTACTATTTTACGCTGGTATTCTGTGAGAGCGTGGTCCTTCCCCGGTCGATCCGACCCATTCGTGCAACAATTTAATATTCACAACAAATTTATACTCTTAACAGGAGGATTGCCATTCGCAATACCAGATATCTCTCCCATTGTCGCTGTTTACTCGCCGATCGAATTATTTTACAATTTATTTATTCTAGTGAGTTATTTCACCATCTAAAATAAGCCAACATGTTTATGAGATTTTCCTAGTGGCCTCTTACGACATCTACAGGATGAAAGGGGTTGGTGGGTTCTATTGCGCCGCCACCACACAGCAATATAAATAAAAATATACAACTTAACTTAATATAGGCTAATTTAAAATGATCCATGATCTATCTGTGTTGTTTAAAATTAAGAAGATTTTTATAAATATGATTAATTATATAACAGGTCAAAGGTGATGTAGCAAAAGATGGTAAAGAAGAGTGCGCAGACTTAGCTTAACAAAATCCTATTTGCTCTTGCCTTCAAGACCCATATTGTAATCGGGTAAAAGATCCTCACTCCACTCCTTTGCTGTACACATTATATTACAAAACACGCAGCAAACCATTTGGTTCGAATTTGTGGTATGTCATCAACTGGATACTCGTGTATGTAGAATAGATTATTTGCGTCCACTATCGGAATCTAAGATTATTATTTTTCAAGAAGGTTCAAATTGTGTATTTGCAAAAAGCGTACTTTATGAGTTTGTTACAATTTTATATTCTTGCTATAGGAAAATCAAAGAAGATTTCAAGTGATAACTATGTTTTCAAAAAGTTTTCTTTTTTTATAGGCCTTTTTAATCCAATATTGGGCATATGGGCGGATCAACTTTTTTACCCACACTTAGGTGTCCCTAGTAGTTTTTTTTTTTACTTAATGACGTAAATGGTATTCTAAACACATAACAAATAATCAGGCATCATCAGAAAAATTCTAAATGTGCAGAAAATTAACAATTTGTTTTGATTTTTAGCGTAACTCAGTATACCAAAAAGAGCTCCCATACAAAAAGTCCTTGTCCCCAGACCATAGTCACTCATGTTAATTCCAGTTGATTTTTTTTTTTCTATAGAAACCTGTCTTAAAATTAATTTTACAAAGAGACAAAACAATAAACTTTATCATGATTCACCACTGATGTTAAAGAAACATAAAATATTTGAAAAAAATAATAATTTAGGAGTGTCCCTCAATAAATTCCTTTTTCGCTGAGTTACCTCCAAAATTTGCGTTAAAAGAAGGCCTAAAGTACGGCCAATGAGAAACGATACCAAATGTAAACAAAGCCAATGCAAGGTTATTAGGAATAGCAGGGTGCGTAACTTTTTGATAGTTAGATTAAATATTTAAGTAGACAATATAGTTTTAAAAAATGTTTAGCAAACCAAAAAAATAGACTTTTTATAAATTTTGTTATTATTTGAATTATTGTATAATGTAGATTTAAATTAAATAACGAGAATAATAATAATGTTTCTGAATATCGCTTGCCTAACAACTGTGTGCCCGGTGTATGGTAACAGGCTTGCCCCTGTTACATAGGGACTTCAATATATCAGGCAAAATGTGGGTGTTAATATCTCTCTCTGCCTACCCCTTAGGGGATACAGGACTGATGATATATATAAAATACTAGCTGCTTTCTGCGCCATCTCTTTTCTGTATGGGTATTTATCACTAGGACAAGTTTCTTTAACATATTTGTAGGTGTTAATAACCATATTTTTTACATTCACAGTATTGCCGTTGCTAACTTCATTTAAGTCGTATCGGGTAACAACGGCGAGCGAAACTTTGATGAGTGCCGACAAGTCAATCATTCTGCCTCAAACGTTCACAGGGAGTGTGCGTACTTTTTTGCGCCGTCAACTGAATTACCGGATTTTCTCGTAAGTAGTAACTTTTTAATTATAATTTTTAAACTAAAATCAATGCCATTTTTATAAATGATTATTGTTTAATTTTCAATATGTACTGCTCCTATTTCACTAGCACATTGTTTTCAATGACAATCATCCTCACTTAAATGTTAAGTATATACGAGTACATAGTAAGTGCGAAAGTGAGTGTTTGCAGGTAACAACCTCTTAACACAAAAACTACTGTTGGATTTGGATGAAATTCGATACACAGTATACCGTGACCTATAAGGATATAAGATACTTTTATTTCGGTAAAAAGTCGAAAGCGGAAGCTAGTTCTTTCTTATTTACATCTCTTATTTTTTATATTGCATTGAATAATTTCTTATAAACTGAAACTCAAAAACTGTATTTCTACCTTCCTTAGATATACAATGTCACGTTTAACAGCAGCAGAAAAACAGAAGCGATATCGAGAAAGGCTGAAACAACACCCTGAAAAAAACTTCATTCTTTTCAGGGTTTTGTTTTGTGAAGCAAAATAAAATATAGAGAGCACTACCACAAAGTGAAAAGATTTGCAAAAGATTTGTCGCTGAAAGAAAGAAAACAAGCCAATTTGATTTGGATGAAATTTGGATGGCCAAGGGAATACAGGAAAAGAAGAAAGAATTTACAAAGTATTATAAATGTGACACTGCCAAGTTCTCCATTACCTAGGCTACAAGATGTTCAAGAAGTCCACCAAACACCGCCTTCATCACCGGTTTCAAATGTGTCTAGGGAGCGAGAACGAACAAAAGTGAAAAAGGACAGAAAATTGGAGGAGGAAAATAAAAAATTGAAGAAATTATGTGAAAAGTATAGGAAAAAACTAATGCTAAGTAAACAAAAAGAAATAAAAATAACGAGAAACCAGAAGACAACCAAAGCTATAATCTTTTGACCAAGTCCATAAAAGATCTGTACAAGACGATAAGGAGTCTCAGCGAGAAAAGACTGCTTAAAAGCATTTTCAAGACTGGCCTTTGACTGTTTTTACGGGTAGTTGGTAATATGCGAAGAAGTTCAGACTAAACAAGAGGGATATCAGCTACGTAAATTATGAAGATGTTATTAACATCTTGCCGGTACCAAGTCTTCTGGAAGAAGATATGTACAAATTTGCTGATTCCATTGATATATTTGAAAAATAATTATTGTCGAAATTTGATATCAAGATTATATATATGACAAGGTTGATTATTAATAGTAGAATATTTTTCCTAAATGTGATATTATTTTGTTCATTATTTGTAAATTAAGTTTTAAATATATTGTATTAGTATGATTGTTAAAGTCATTATGTTTAAAAGTAATAAAAAAAAATATTTTATGGCTTAGGCGTTACCAAGTTTGTCTCGGAAGTTACTTTTTGTCTCTTAATTTAAATTTTCGTTTTTAAACGCGGTGATCGTCCTGCCTACATCAGAATCTATATTTTTATATCTTAATACCGAAGATAAAAAGGCATCTGTAGGAAAGATTTTTTGCGTTTATCTTATTACTTATTCAGTTTTAATGAAAAGTTGCGTGTTTTTTTTGGATGTTGGTAACGCAAGATACAATTAATCGATTACTTTTAATATAAAAACTAAATAATTGTTAAGACTGACTTTATTACAACAATTAATTTTGCGTAAAAAAGTAAATAAAAACTACGAATCATTTATAAATTTGTTTTATTCAGACTATATCGATCACTATATATAGGTTACGCAATAGACAATTTTTAGAGTGTGCTAATACATTTTCGTAAATTGCGGGCAAAATAATAAAGGAACATCGTAGCCCTTTGAAATATACAAAGTATTTAATATTTCTAACATACTTTTCGTGTCGGAATGCACATATTAAATATTTATTTTTCAACAAAATCCATTTCCAATTATGTCCAAAGTGTGGGTCGAATAGTTGATTGACCCATATACCTTTTCAAGATGGCGCTGTCTAGCACGCATAACTTGAAATATTATCTCGAACTCATAACCGCTGACCAGAGTTAAATAAACTAATTTAAACTCGCACTAGTAACGCTTTTCACGACTGACTCAGACTGGTGATAGAATCTGTTATGAATTTGAGTTCAGCGTTTGTGCATTGGCCGTCAGATCCTTGTCCGCCAGTAAGCAGCGAGCCAAACCATCAACCCACCTGAAGAAGCGTGTACATGTGCAATATATTTTCTTTCTTTTCTTACGAGTAGTGTAGTCATACGTGGTAGAGCCATGCTGCAGCTATATTATGGTTATAGCACGAATGAGTCGGCTTATACCACACACTCACAGAGTACCAGTGTAAAATAGCAGCTTAATGCTGCTATATTTCGTAAGGTGAGTGTTGAGAACCGGAGACCCTTTTTACTGGAAACGAGGCATTCCATATTAGTCCTCAGGGGTGACAACGCATCAGCATTTAGATTCTTAATCGAGCATAAATGTAGGTGTCAATGGCCCATAACATCCACTTACCATCCGGTGGACTGTGTGCTCGTTTATTCTATAAAAAACCCGTATTATATAAAAAAACATCATTCTATAAAAACTGGTGTAATGAATGTTTAAACTTAAATTAAATATTTGAATTTATTTGTGATGACCTTTTCCCTTTAACTTTTATCTTTAACATTACTATTGGACCAAAAAAAAATTGCGTGTAATTTGGTATAATACTTATATCTTTGAGCAGTGGACCTAGTTAAAAGTTACTCTACTATCTGAACTTAAATGTGTAATCTATACAAATAAATAAAATTGTAGTGTCTGTTTGTAGTGTCAAAATAACAGCTTTTTACTAAATATATATGAAAGTTTATAGGTACGGTACTTATAAAAAAAACACAATTTTTTGAAATTTTGTCTATCCGTCTATCTGTCTGTCTGTCCGTCTGTCTGTCTGTCTGTTTGTTCCGGCTAATCTCCGAAATGGCTGGACCGATTTTTATGGGGCTTTTACTGGCAGATAGCTGATGTTATAAGGAGTAGCTTAGGCTACTTTTATTTTATAAAAATAATTAGGGATCCGCGTAAATAAATAAAATCCCATGAAATCCAATCGTAATAAATTATTACACGCGAGCGAGGTCGCGGGAAACAGGTAGTCATACTATAAACAGCACTGACGACGACGCACTACGACTGAAAAATATGAATGTGTTATTTCTCAGGCTAAACGTTAAGGAATCATTTTGACCTATACGACATCACGTAGACTGTCGTAGTAGTGAGGCTTAATATCTTCAATTACATCATTATATTCACTTTAAGGCTGTCACGAAAGCTATAACATAATACCAGAGTTCACTCTGATAATACGCCGCATGAGTGAAAATTCTAGGTCATTTAACAATATGGTCATGTGAAGCGCAAAATAGAAAGGTAAGACAAGTCTACGCATATTTTCGTTAATAGAAAGAATCCTAAAAATAATATTTATAACAATATTAAGCATCTTCTTCTTCTTACTTTGGAGCGAATGTGGTGAGGCAGGGCTCTATTATCAGCAAAACATTATACACCAAGCATCTATCAGTAGCGTCTATAAGTAATTAACAAGTTTGATACAATTAAAAATTCTTCTCATAGAGAGAATTGAAAAAATCGAATTGATTAATAACTAATACTTAATCAATTTGGTTTTTTCACTGCCACAAACCACAACCCACAAGATACACACAGGCGGCAAGCTTTCGGAAGCCAGAAACTGTGCAGAAAATATTATAACAGTTCCACAAAAATAGAGGCACTCTCTTGTCGGATCCTACCCATTTGATGTGACAGATGCTTAAGCGATAAAATCGGAGATTCAGATGCAATCGCACCTCTGACAAGATAATCTAATCTTAAGCAAAACGGTCTTTAAATTACACAAAACAGATAGAATCCAAAACTATGTTTAGCTATATCCGAAATTGAATCGTGAGCCGAAATTGAATTCGATATTGATATTCTAAGACGAAAAACTTTCCAATAAAACTTTTTTTTTCATCCAATACGAGAAAATACGAAAGAAAGATCTGGCAAGGCACTAATAACATTACTTAGATGAAGTTTTTAAAAAAAGATTTTTTTATATTCTTCGCATAAAAACAATATAATATATAAAAATGTTTATTTTTATTCTTAACCAACTATGGCGAAGTCAAAAAGGAGGGTAATATTTAATCTAGTATGTACGTATGTTTCAGATTCAATGAAACTGGAGATGGGCAGCATCATCTTCCTGATAATAACTCAAAATTATTAAAAAAAACTATGCTTGCCAACTCTTACGCTAAGCGGGGTAAATATGGCAAAAACCCCTATAAGGTAATTTATAAGGGAGATCTATGTCAGTAGTGGACTTTTATAGGCTATAATGGATGGATGTATGATATAAAATCATCATCATCATCATTACACCCCTTTGCAAATCTACTGCTGAATTCAGGTCTCCTCCAAGGAATGCCACAAGTCACGCGCCTGAGCCACCTGCATCAATCGACTTCCTGCATCTCTGACCAGGTCGTTGCTCCATTTGGTGAGTTGCCACCATATACTTCGCTTACCGTTAACAGAAAGCAAGTCAAGAAACTGTTTACTGTTTTAATTGTTGCATGGTAAAGCCACACTGCTGCTATATTATGGTTGTAGCACGAATGGGACCACACTCTCACAGAATACCAGCGTGAACTAGCAGCTTCATGCTACTGTGTTTCATATGGTGAGTTTTGAGAACCGCAGACCAAGTGTCTAATTTTCAGTAAAAGTTTACTGAAAATTAGACATTCCATCATAGTTCTGCATGGGTGGCAACGCATCTGCATTTTGATCATTAATCGAGGATGTATGTAGATATCTATGGGCCACAGCATCTACCTAACATCAGGTGAATTTTGTGCTCATTTGCCACCCTTATTCTATAAAAAAAAACTTATCTTCCCCATCGAATGTCGATTCGTCAAGCTATAGGGCCGGTCCAATGCCACCCCAGCTTACTGATCCGTTGCGAGCATGAAGTATGTAGTCGTTGGTATCCTCATTTCGAAGTATCTATATATCAATTTGCCATAATTACGCAGGTAACATAGACTTTATATTACGATGTCAGTATAAAATAAATATGGCGGATATGAACGTAACGATAAAAAAATTATAAAAGCAAATGTGTTGTGGTGGCCGTGCAGTGGCGGCATAAGAGAATCTCTCACTTAATTTCGTCTCATTGTATCGTAAGAAGCGACTATAATAAATGCCAGAAAAACCTCAGGACTTTCGATAGACGGTTTTATAATTAGTCTTCGTCAGATGAATTACCCAGACCGAAAACGGGGAGGGGCGTCTAAGATAGGAGGCATCTAGTACTACGATCGCTAATCCACCTGCAGTTATGGCACATTATTCCTACAGCACGAGAAGCATATGTGATAGGACTCCTTTTCTTCCTAGGAGTCCATTTGAGTAGTTAGCATTAGTTTGTAGCAGTTCTAGCTCACTGAGCTATAACTGGTACAACTCCCTCATCGGCTGACGGTGGGTCAACGGATCCTAAAAAAAAGGTTTTGGCATGCTCTGATCACGAATCTGCGGTCCGTTTTTGCATAGGATGCGCGGTTCCGGAGATGCGCAGATCCATTAACTACTATCTAATTGATATCCGGTGGGCCTGCACCCTCATTAGCATTCCATTGTTCAGCCTTCCCTTTTATATATTGTTCCTTGAACACCGTCATTGCTGCTCTTATCTATTACTCGTTGTAGACCCTGCTTATCAGTGCTATTGTATTATACTTTTTTTTTTCACAACTACCACGCTATTCTGAATTATCAATAAAACATATTCCTTAATTTTGTTACAATTTTTATTTCCAAACTGTTATTGCTTATTATCTATAAAATAGGAGCGAAACATCTCATCCACTAAAATATCGTTGTACAGTGTGTTTGTTGCCTGTAAATATGCTCGTAAAACTATGCATCGAACATCCCTGAAACTTATATAGCAAATACATTAAGCAATATTAACCACAAACTGAAGTCCACTCATTCTGAATCCTATCAACATTCCAGTCCCATCTTTTACAATTCCTTTTTAAAAACTCTAGATGATATCGTGCAGGTGATCGTGCATATGAATCAAAATATTGACCTGTATCTGCACATCTCCGGAACCGCGCATCCTACGCAAAAACGGACCGCAGATTCGTGAGCAGAGCATGCCAAAACTTTTCTCACTTTTTTTTTTTAGGATCCGTTGACCCACCGTCAGCCGATGAGGGAGTTGTACCAGTTGTGACTCAGTGAGCCAAAAACCCTACTCAAATGAGTAGGTACAAACTAACTACTCATTTGAGTAGGTGTTACCGCCATGTTATCACCCTCCTACCAGTTTTTGCCGCCAAATAGCAGTCCTCAGAGGTGACAACGCATCTGTAGCCTTCTTTGTTTGAAGTTTTTTGGCAGCAGGTGTCAATGGATTGCAGTAGCCACTCACCATCAGGTGGGCTATGCTATAAATTCTGACGGCTGACGAAGAGAATGAAGTATCGCATCACATGAATAAAACTATACGAAACATATTTTACGTTTGTTTCGTATATATTTTACGGGTTGGAAAACGCAGTTTTTATTATTTTCAGTGGTTATCAGAAAGATGCAGCCCATCTCTTGTTTCGTTTCCCTTTGTCGCTTTATTTTACGACACTCACGGGGTTACATATATGGGGTAATAGATTCTATTATGCCGCTACTACACGGCAAAATTTTGATATACAATTTACATTTTTTGAGAATTTATCTCTTGTTTTTCTTAATAAATACAACACAAAATATATAAATACAACACAAACAAGCACAGTTTGAAGTGTTAGCGATAAGTTTTATAGGTGTATTGTTACCAACTGTTGAAGTCCCTTTCACAAGAACAGTCCTCCATTACGTATTGAGGGTCTGCTTTGTAATTTGTTTCACCTATTTTACTTTTGCATTTTGGGTTGGTCTCAAAAGGTACATCGACATACTCAGACCACCTTAGAAATTTTATGGCAAGCGATAAGTATAATGCATATAATATTTAAAAAAAAGAAATTTTTGTTATAATAACGCAAAAGTTCTATAACTTACCGTCTCATTGTTAACCGACTTCGAAAAATAAGGGGAGGTTCTCAATTCGTCGGAATCTTTTTTTATGTATGTTCACCGATTACTCGAAGATGCCTGAACCGATTTGGAAAATTCTATTTTTGTTTCAAAGTATATACTTCCCAAGTTGTCCCATTTAAATTTTATCTAAATCGGTCGAGCGGTTCTTAAAAAATCAACAATAAATTATTTTATTTATATTGAAGTCGGTTGTATAATTTTTTTTAATTTAACCACTTGTTACTACACTTATCGTTACTGTAAATTACTTCTGCTTTCATAATGATAAAGATCTTTTTAAAACGTAGTAAAAGTCTCTGTATATTTTTTTCGGTAACGGCCCTGTAGCGCTGTGGCTAAGCGTTTGGTCGGGGCGCTGCAGGGCTATGGGTTCGAATACCGCATGGAAAAAGTGCCTGCCATACAAATGGCGTACAAATAATTGTTCCAGGTCTGAATGTGTTTACTTGTACATTTTATGCACGTAAACCGCCTCCACGATACAGGAGAAAATCTAACTGTGGGCGTTACGTTTACTAAAGAAAAAAAAGCAAATAAAATAATAATATATACCTGTGGCAATTGCGTGTAGTTGCAGATTATCGTTATTTTCAGAACTTTTGATGGTAGGTGTTTATAATATTTTTATCAAAAAAGTATTCAAGAAGAGCTAATTTTCAGATTTTGTCAGATTTTTACTGGCATCATTGAATCGAGATTAAAAAGGTAACGCGAGGATTGACTTTCATTCCCAAAATGCTGACCACGAAAATCTGCCAGCCGAGGTCATGGTCCCTGCTACCCTACTCTAGAACGTGTCACTACTAAAGATAAATAAAGCGAGTGATACGGCCTCAATTAATTCTCTTTTGGAGCAAGAGACTCAACATTGGCATGGACTATTCCAGCGATAAATTAAAGCATTTCTCGTTAATTTGTTGTGTTATGACGAGTCAAGACGAAATCGGTCAAGAATGAATGCCGCGAGGTTAAACGGCCTGTTCTTACTCGTGTTCAAAAAAGAAGAGTAAAGAAGCAGTGTCCTTCTTTACTCACTAATTCACTGACATTTTCTTTTGACAATTTTGGACAAAAACTCGCCGTGTAGTGGTGATGATATCACTTGCCCATATCATCCCTTGGGTGTCGTAGGAAGCGACAGGAAATAACACACACATCCAAGAGATGGGCAGCAGCGACTTCTCGATAACAATTCAAAATAAAAATAAAAACAGTGATTGCCAACCCGTCTGCCACGCATGACAACTACACACCCCTTACTATTATCCATACAAACATTAAATAAACATATTTTTTGTGTATTTAATTTTATTACAAAATAATTATTAGATGATTGATTTATTATTATCTATTCTCACGCAGCTTGACATGCACTGATTAAGCGTAATTCGTTAAATTGCGAATTAATTATTTTTTGTGAGAGAAAAACTATCGGTACTTCTGAAGCGCAGAACAGATTGCCTCTTCAACCGGATCCATTACCTGCAAAAAAAATCACTCATAAATTTGCAAAGACCAACAAATAGGCGACGTTCCTTTCCCACGGACTTTAGCGAAAAACAATCGCGATGAACGCTATAATCATTAACCTAGCAACAAGCGGTTAAATGTCTTTAGGTTCGTCTCAATTAAAACGGCGGGTATTAAAACTTTATATTTTTACGTATATCAAAAATTTCTTAAGATTCATAATTCTATTAATAATCTCAAGTGAAAGATGGAATAAAACTAATTTTACAGATTTTATCGCGTTTAATTTTAACGTTTTAATTCCCCTCGTTTCGGGCACTTTACAGCACTTCGCTTAGCACTTACCATTTTGTAAGTGAGATAAAATACCTACATCTTCCTGATAATAAAACTATGGTCAGTTTTGATATCCCAGTCACTATTTACATGCCTACCTATTGAAGACTGCGTCTCAAGTCGACTAGAAAGCTAGAAGAAAACAACATGCCAGCGGAATATGCAGTACTACTCAGACATTGTCTCACAACTGGCTATCTATTGTGGAAGGAAGAGTTTTACAAGCAAGTAGATGGTGTGGCGATGGTCTCACCAGTATCGCCCATTGTCGCCGATATATTCATGAAGAACTTTGAGGAGAAAGCTCTACTACTGCACCTGTCTGTATTGTGCATCCAAGATTCTAGAAGCGGTATGTAGACGACACTCTTATAATTTTACCATTAGACAAAGTTATACTGCATTTTTAGACCAACTTCACTCCATAAACTCTAAAATTCAATTCACTATGGCGTTAGAAGCGAATAATTTTTTAGCTTTCCTAGATGTTTTAGTCATTCAAAATCCTAATAATACCATCAGTCATACTGTGTATAGAAAAAAGACCCATACTAACCGATATTCAAACGGTGAATCTCACCACCATCTTTCACAGTTAGCTACGGTGGGAAGATCTTTGGTTTAGAGAGCACAAGGCATCTGTGACAGTAAACACCTGGCCGCCGAGCACCAGGACGTGAAGCAAGTTTTGCACAACCACAAGCTTCGGGTGAAACTGAGTGAAACTGGCCACAATCAAGCGTTTGCCTGCTGTACTATCATATGTCAGAGGAGTCACAGACAAGATTGGCTACACCTTGAAGTGGGCTTCCATAAGAATATACTACAAGCCGCCGAAGAAGATTAGTAATATTCTTGTCAAGTGTAATATTCCTCTTCAAGATGCAGGATTGTACAAGCTTGATTGTGAATGTGGTCTCTTTACATAAGAAAAACAAAAAGATCCATAAAAATCTGCAAAAAAGAACATATCGCTGATGTGAAGCACCGACGCTCCGGGAAGTCTGCAGTATGTCAACATGTTCAGGATCGTCCCAACCATTATATCAGATTTGATAGACCACAAATCCTCGCAAAAGAACACCGATTCCTACCAAGGATGATTCGCGAGGCTATTGAAATTTAAAAAAAATCCTAATTTTAATAGAAAAGATGGCTGGGTGCTACCACCTGCTTGGGATTCCATAATTAATAAAATTAAATCCATACCCAAGCATACTGCTCTAAGACTTCAAGATACTGTAAGCTCGTTCTGCGTAGATCGGACCAAAAATTTATAATTAAAAGTTGAAGTTAACCTTCGTTAAATATGACATCAGGATGTCAAATACCTCAGTCCATGACCATGGGTGCTGTAAAGTGCCCGAAACGTCGCGAATTTAAAAAGTTATTCCTTGTGTAGTATTCGCGTAAATATAAGAAATCATTGAGTAAAAGAATTGTGGAACTAATATAACAATTAAAAGACCAATCACATTCTTACATGCATTTGATATTTTAGCAGTTTATTTTGTGATAAGTGATATAATATAATTTTTAAAGCATTCCTCATTCCTCAAATAAACTTATTAAAATCTGTTGGTTAATTCAAATGTTGTAAAACATATAAATTGGTAAATGAAAGTTGAGTAGAGAAATTAAGTTAAAGATTCAAAGTAGAAAAAGTAAAAGTTTCCTAACGTCAAAGTGCTAGTACATGGAAATCTTTTCATTTTGCAGAAAAAAGTCTTTGTACTAGGCCCATACATGTCTTCACATTTTTCCGAACTCGAGAAGAATAATATAAAACTAAAATATAATATAATAAAAATACTAATAAAAACTGTAAATAAAAGTAACAGAAATTCTATTCTAGTCTAGTCTAGTATAGGTACTAACGGAAATTAAGCCTCCACCTGAGAATCGACAGCAGTCAGCAGCTGCATTTTCTTTTATTCTCAGGTGGAAGCTTAATTTTCGTTATATTTTCCTAATTACAACTCAAATAAGTAAAATACTGAGATTGCCAACCCGACTGCCGAGCATGCCAGCTATGCCAAATCTCTATGAGACAATCTATGGACCTATATTCAGCAGTGTACTTCTGAAATACTACACACTAAACTACGAGTACAATAAACTAATGAAAAAATGCAGGTTACAGGAGTTCATATTGTAACGAGTGTCAACGTAATATATAAAAGACCTAATATAAATAACATATTTTAAATATAACGAAATATCTAAAACCATACCTAGCATCGATATATTTCACGACCCTTATATGACTTTCAAAATTAAACTTACTAATCGTTTGTCTTCTAGTTCCTGTTAAAAATTATGTTTTGAATAGAATCTATTTTATACTTAAATTAAAAATGTGCATACTTCTAAAGATTCTACCATTATATCTACCATTTTCTTTCCCAATAATTGAACCTGATTTTTTTTCCAATATATTTTTTTTCCTATTTAGGCACATAATTTACTTAAATTATTTCTCATTTTATTGCATTGATTGGATGTTTTTCCTACTCCCAATTAATCTTAAATTAAGTTGCACTACTCAATCTGTGAATGTTATGTACACTTGTTATTGATATGCATATCGGAAAATATAAAAGTGTGTATGTTTTTGTGACAATGTAATATATGTGAGTGTACTTGTTAAATAAATTAAAAAAAAACATGATAAACAAAAGATGTCTGATATTTGATGTTTTATTACCGATTGAAAGAATATGGTTTACGTTAAACCGATGTTACTACTTTCAATTTAGCATTATTCACTTTGTCATATTTCGGCGATTATGATGTTGGTAGAATCGAATAGTTATAATGCCAGCGAAGTCCAATATACAACCAGATTTAAATATAGGTATGACATAACTATAGTTTATTTAATCAGGAAACACACCTGATAATTTGATGCTTGTATTTAAAAATGGCTAACTTAAGTGTGAGGTAATTATATCTATTATGGGCATAAAAGATCACATAAAATATGTAGATATTTAACTGATCTTATGTATTGAAAGATCATGTTCAAGCCTATACATGCTGATTGACTGTCGATGAAGAGAAGAATTTTGATCTGTGTAATTATTTGTAACGATTATATGTTATTTAATTGTTTGTTAAGACATTATAATTTGATTGATTTATACAACTTAATATAATTTTAATTTTTTTAAGAAGTCGTTTCATCCTATTACCTTAAATATATAAACTCAACTGTGGTGCATGCTCTTTTTAGTATTTAAAAAAAATATGTTATATAAAATGTCTAACTAAAATTATTTGCTCTTTCATTGTAAAGTTCATTTATCCATCGTCTTCACTTTTGGACTCATACTGTTGCTTGTTTATTGCATATTTTGCGAATTTACTTATGTGATTTATATATGCATATATAATTACAAAAATTATTTATATATCATAAGTTTCTGTTTGCCTTTGATATTTGTAATTTATGTTATATCTTTATAACTCGAAGTTCTTCTATAAATACCTAATTTACAACCAGATATTAATCAGTCTAAGCACTGTTAACTTATTCATGAAAGTAATTTCATGGATCTAAAAATAATAGCGATTTTGACGTGGATCTGATCGATCAAACGAACATCTGCTGAAAATTACTTTAAAAATAGAAAAAAGCACCCGTCGTCTACTTAAATAGAAGTTTTCATTCAACATTACAACAATAGTTCTTCCTTCATTGGCATACTGACGGTTGATTACGGTTTTAGTACGGTCAGAATAAAATTACGATAAAAATTGTAAAATGTGTATCTTAATGAGAAAAGACGGTAAACAACGCAAATTTTCTTAAATACTAACTAATGTAACATATAACTTATGGGTGTATCTTTTCATCTGATACCCTATCCTAATAATAGGAAATTGTTATCGTGGCCGAATTAACAAGATTATCTCTAATGTTTTACTGTTCTGCGGCATTAATGCTGTGCAAAAAAGGAAATTTTAAGAGTTTTATTTTCATGTTTATTGATACATAATTTTTGTATAACACTTACCAAATTCAATTAACTAAATTAATATTTTACATCCTTAATACTTCTTCGTACCAAAAACTTTTAACGGGTGCAAATAGTTTATGTGTAATGTACAATTTCTGTGAGAAATTAATATTGCTAGCTAATTACGAATAAATTTCTTTGCTATCCATACTCACGCACACGGACACACATCATCTAAACGCACACGAAGAGCGCAACTAGTTAATTTCCTTTGTGACAAAGGCCGGTCGCGGCGGGGATGGATGCGTGGAAATCGCGATACGTCACGGTGATCCATGCACCCGCCGGAGCTGTGCGCAGCCGCCCCTGACAACCAGTATGAATGTAGAACGAACTTTACATCATCTAACATCGTGACTTGCGCAGAAAAAACGCAATATATTATTTTAAATTTGTTTAATCAATATGGGTTATTTATTTTAGAACTCTTTTTGCGCTTGAAAATGTTTTATTTTCTTTTAAAGGTTTGAATTAAAATTTAATATTTAGATGAATTCCAATTTTATTTCAATTTAATATGCTAAAAATATACATTATATTAAACATACAATATTTCATACATAAACGCTTTACAAGTTGCAACGGTTAGGTTCGTTTTATGGTAACGAATATTGAACTGATATTATATTAAACTAAAGCACACATTAATAGTTTAAATGTATTAAGTGTAATATGCTGGACACAAACACATAAATTATTATGCACTTTTTAACTACACATAATTTGGCGTAACTATACCTATGTAATGTTTGTTACATTTCTCTGGACGAAAAAAGTTCTGGAGACCGAAAGACCGGCGATGCGGAGCAGCGTCAAAAGTAACGACCAAGCGTGGAAAGAATAGAATAGAATAGAATCATTTTTATTCAATACAGATTATATGTAATACTTATTGAAGTCATTTTTTATTTTTTAGTACTGGTTCGGAAAAACCTCTGTCCTGGAAATTAAGGCAAATCCTCTGTACAACCGGGGAGACCCGTGTCCAGCAGTGAACTCCTACGGGGTGATGAAAAGGAGGAACAAGAAGAAGAAGCAAAAAAATAAGAATCACACATGTCATATTATAACAAGTGTAAGCACTGAGGCACTCAATCGTACTAACCTATCCAGTAAGAGGAGGAGAAGGCTAGATGTAGTGTCAGAGACACGATTCGAAATCCAATTATTTATATTTTTACACAAATTATGGCTCCGATTGAGATTGCTGTAGCATAACAGCCACACATACATAGAGCTAGACGACTTGTCACTTACACACATACTACTCTCAATAAGGATTTGTTATATCTACCCAATTTGGCAGACTGGGACTTCGGGGCTTCGTAACGATGATATCTGCAGTAGAAACGGAGTAACTGATATAGCCCGATGGTTCAAATAAGCTAAAGTAGCAATGGGTCGGCCATATAGTTCCAAGAACCGATAACCGATGGGGAAGAAAGATTTTCGAGTGGCTTCGAAAAAATGTAGGATGGCTCTCATTAGATGGAGTGATGACCTGGTAAGAGATGCAGGGACGTACAGGTAGCTTGGGACCGTGTATTGTGGTATTTCTTGAGGGAAGCCTATGTTCAGCAGTGGGCTGTAATGTGATGATGATGGCAGTCTGAAGGACAAGACCACTCGCACTACGAGCACTACGTTATTCATATAATATATTCCAGGGCTAAATAACCTTATATTTTGGTTTCTTCAAAGTCATTTACCTCCGTCAATTTTTGAATTGCTATACTGCTTACTTTCCATAAATGTAAGATTTTTCTTTTACCTTAGTCGCCTACAAAATCAGCCACGAGAGAAAATATGAAGAGACAGTGTAATTACAGGCAATGGGGCATTCTCTCTTAGACCTAAGATGAGATGTCAACGCCTCTATATTTACTTTTTGAAAGTTACTTACGGATTTCCAAGTGCGTGGAGACTAGGACTATTAACTCCAAATACAGTCTAACACTCAAAAGTTATGAAAAAAATTACATTGTAGCAAAAACTGGTACTTGTTGTAAATTTGATATAACAAAAACCACTAGCTTTTAAAAATTTTTCATTCAAAAACTTCTTAAAGACATATTGTGCGAAGCCGTTGCCGGAATGTCTGCACGCGCCGGAGACCTCCGTCGCCGCTAGAGGGCGTTATATTCCCAGAATACAACCACGATTAACAGCGACACAAACTATTTCCGGTAAACCGAGACCAATCATAATTACTCCTTCGGTTTTGCTCTTACGCACCCCCCTTTGATGTTTTTATTTAAAATGCCAGTTATGGGCGACTTAAAACAAATAGGTCGTCTGACGACCGATTATACGTTTGCGTTAAGGCGATTCGTGACGGTGATAGCTTTCGTGAATTTCCCCCGTCTACATCCCTGTGTGGTCCCGTTTGTTTTTCTACGGTTGTATGTTTTGTTTTTATTAGTATTTGTGTTCACAATAATGTGACATGTTATTTTGAATCGACCATTTATTAACCTGGGAATAGTTATCAGGTTTGGCGTCCATTGTTTTGCAAAAAAAAAAGATTTAATATATTATATTATACAAGATTCGATCGATTCGAATTTCAAACTAATTTGCAACACCTTAAATTTATATCTTATTATAAAAACAAACTCACGTTTACATATTCATAAATTTACCATTTAAATAAAGACATACTATAGCTTCATTAACTCGTTAACTAATTTTAATTATTCGTTATTAAGACTAATGATCACTTACGATTTCCCTTACAGGTCGCCGCGCTTTTTGGATGCAGACAAGCGGCATTACAGCCGCGCGCAGATGCGACATCCGTCAGGCCCACGTGAAAATCGATTTTCCACGGTACACCAGCTGGCGCGATCGACAACTTTAAGCCATTACACGAGAACATCCACTTTCATATTGCATGTTACTTAACTTTGTGTAATAAGGGTTGAAATTGAACAGCTAAAAGATATTTAAAGGCAATATTATACCGGTTTTACTATATATATACTATAAACGTCAAAAGTTCTTTTGTTGATATTTTTAATGTTTCGCACATTGTTCGATGGTGACGCGACCTACCGCGTTTGATCCGATTGCAGTCGTTATTTATGATTATTAGAATAGCGTGCCGATGGCGGATAATTAATTTTTACGTTCACTTCTTTATTGGTGTATCATGAAATTGATGATTCCAAATTGTGGTTTTTGCACTAACATAATTTTTACTAATTGATGTCTTAGCAACTAATATTTTATAACAACATAGTGACTTAATAATTGCAGCACCTGATTACAATTTTGCAAGTCCATGATTCGAATCACATTCATACAAAAACAATACTTAAAGATATGTATAATATTATCTTCCCAAATCACTCCTACTCATCTCTTATGTAAAATGTTTATCGTGTTATCTCAAGCGCGATAGATCTGAATTGAATAGAACGAAGCTCGAGCGTTAGTTAATTTAATACTTGTGTGGAGGCTTAATCGCTTTTATTTATAGGCTGCACTTATGTACGCTTGCATAGATAGGTATAGCAAATAAAACTTTTTCATTCTTTGTTTAATAAATAGGTGAGATATAAGAACTATACAGTCTAACAAAATGAAGGAAAAATGGCTAAAAGGTAGAAAATTGATTTCAATTCATAAATCTCCAATAGACTTAAACTCTTACATAAAAACTATAAGCCAATTATATCTTATAAAAACATAATAGGTCCGCCCAGACTAATATAATATTTTCAAAATATACTAGTCGATCAAGAACCTTAATCATATCTACCAATCTGAGATCTAAGGAATTTTAATTAGATTTCAATATTCCTCAAATCCAAAAAGCAAAACAAGGAGTAATACCCGGTATCAAAAATAAACCTTGCCGCTACTTGATTGACGACTTTACAATACGCTGAGCGCTCGAAAATATAGAAGACTGATTACAACCGCTCGGACATCTCAGAAACGTCAAAGTTTGATTGGTGATTCCCATGTGTAATACTAGTAGTCTGTAGTCTCTTATGTCACAAAGGCTCCTTCAATTCAAACGTTCTGTCGTCTTTTAAACATCAGATTTTCGTAATAATGAGTGAGCGTTCAGAGATCCATCATTGTCCGGGCAAGGTCGCTCTGACAAAACAATGTGAACAACAAAACGTATTCGTCAAAATCGATTTCCTAAAATAAAGTGACGGTCACTTCGTTGAATCTATTTTAACGGTAAAGAGAAGGTATAGAAGCGAAATTATCAATTGAGCACAGTTAAAATTAGTGTGATTTAATTAACCATATGACATGAATGGGGTATTTAACACTCTAGTACAAAGTACAATTTGACGGCTCGAGTTAGCAATGAGTTGCAGCACTGAGGGCCGCGGGTTCGTATCCCGCAAGGAACAAATTATATGACCTACTTTGTTCCAGGTCTGGATGTTTGTTCTTATGAAATTTATGTTTGTAAGCCACGATACATGAGAAAATCCTAATGTGGAGGTAACGTTTGAAAAAATAATAAGTACAATGGAATTATCAAAACTAAGAATAAAAAAGAGTAAAACCACCTAATTTAACTTAAAATAGAAAATCGACAAAATTTTTAGTCAATATTTAAAATTGCAAATCCAAATTATATAATATGATTTAAGGAAGTTAGTTATTAATGGTGGTGTCAACTACCCAATTCACCGCCTATCACAATGGAACAAACGAAGCATAGAATTGTGATATGGCGGCGTATCAGATGCGTGTTGGATGTGCTCTATGGCAGCGATGTGACCGCTCAATCGCGCCATGGCGAAGCCACTAAATACCTGGAGCTAATCAGCATTCTACACTCATTTTCAACACTTAATTATACACGTATCTTAACATTACACTTCTGATTTTACGGGGAGATCGAACGCATTAACTTTCTTATTATTATGGCAGGTGAGTTACGTTTACGCTCATTATTATAAGCACGTAATTTGCCATTAAGTTAAAGTATTGGATTTTAATTAACGTGGATATTGTCGAGGCATTATTAAAAACAGTATTATATCTTAAAAGTAATAATATAAAAACCAATAGTTTTTAACAATTTTACCAAAAACCCTTCCAAAGTTACGTTCATAAAAACTTTAATTTACCTTATTTTAGATCTTATTTGGTTCGCTACAAATTCCTACTCGAAAGCAAAGCCTTCGGATTCAGGCGAATTCATGAGCCTGTATGCTATCGGTCTCGCTTTAATTTCCGGAGGCTATTGAAATTAATTTTTATGGTAAATAAATAAGTAGTATAAGTGACTGCCTCGTTGGTCTGTAGTAGTGCGACCGCTGATCATGAGGTCCTGGGTTCAAATCCCGGGTCGGGCCAAAAAAATCAGTTATTGACTTTTTCCGTCAACAAATTCTCAGGAGCTGCCCGGAGTCAGGAAGTTGGCGGTGTACCGCACCGTGTCTCGGAAAGCACGTAAAGCCGTTGGTTCTGCACCTGATCTCTCTCCAGTCGTGTCCGTTTACCGTCCCAGCAGACTATGAGAGTGAGGGAATAGAGAGTGCACCTGTGCTTGCGCATAGACTTGGGCACTATAATCCTGTCCTCCGCCGATGGCTATTCGTTGAGGCTGGCCGCCGTGAGCGAAATTTGGTCTGGAGGGCATTATTAAATAAATAAGACTGACGAACGGAGGGACGAATTAAAATGAGAAATTACGACACGTCCTCTCATCAGCTAGGTATTCCCCATAAGCTTAAAAAAGTACAACCAATGAGTGTTGTCGTTGACGACATATGGAAACGTGGTCCTTCATTGCTGGCCGTATAGCAATGCTTAAAGTTGCTCAACGGGTTATGGGGAGGGCCATGCCCGGAGAACTCCTGCATAATAGAATTCATAATTATATTCAGAATATGACCAAAGTATCTGACCTAACCCAACGGTTAACTCAGTTTGGATGCATGTTGGTGGATTGTGGCGGGAGACTTGGATGAGGCAACGGTGCGGTACGAATGGAGCGTCGGTATTACGATGCGCAGTTTTCCCTATTCTGCCAGACGAAATAAATCATGCTTCCAGATCTACGTTTTTCTTGACTCCAAGGCAGAATCCATAGCACCGATGGGAGTCGATCCGTGTAAAAGTGAACTACAACAGGGTTTTAGACAGTACAAGACCATACTAACACGTCCATGCCCCAGTGAGGTGGTATTTCACCATGAAAAGGAGCAATCCTCCGCAAGATGAAATGACTGAAAATTGTGAAAGATGTGATAGGTGGCTAGCGCATCGACTACACAATCACAAACCCAACATCCCATTAGCTGCCTTTTACGACATGCTAGGCAAGTAACACAGTTGGCACATTCTTCTTTGTTATAATTCAACGTTTTTTTTTATTAGGAGATGGGGCAAACGAGCATGCGACTCACCTGATGGTAAGTGGCTACCGCCGCCCATGAACAACTGCAACACCAGGGAAATTGCAGGTGCGTTGCCGGCCTTTTAAAAAGGAGTAGGCTCTTTTCTTGAAGGTCCCTAAGTCGTATCGGTCCGGAAAAATCGCTGGTGGTAATCGGTTCCACAAGGAAGTTGTGCGAGGAAGAAAACATCTTCTAAATCGCACAGTGGTGGACCGCCAATCAAACAGATGGTATGGACGGTATCGCGAGTTTTGTCGCGATGTGCGATGGTGAAATTTTGCGGCTAGAATTAGTCCGAATAATTCCTCAGAGTACTCCCCGTGGTAGATACCATAAAATACGCAAAGAGATGCAACATCTCTTCGCAGCGCCAGTGAATCGAGCCAATAGGAAAGGACTCGGTCGTCGACGATTTGAGCCGCTCTGCGCTGGATGCGGTCAAGTGGAAGGAGCTGGCACTGGGGAGCCCCAGCCCAGAGATGGGAACAGTATTCCATGTGATGCCGAACCTGCGGCTTGTAAAGTTGCAGGCGGTGTACCGGCATGAAATACTGTCCCGCTCTGCTGAGCACGCCAAGCACGTCAAACATGAGACCTATAAATCCAAGGTAAACATGGGACAAATTATTTCATGTTTATGAAGTTTTCATCATATTATATAATATATTGCACGAATGTGTCGGCTCGACCCGAGGAGGACCACGCTCTCACAGAATACCAGCGTAAAATAGTAGCTTAATGCTGCTGTGTTTCGTATGGTGAGTGTAGAGAACTGGAGACTGTTTTTACTGGAAACGAGGAATTCCATCTAAGTCCTCAGGGGTGACAACGCATCTACATTTTGATTCTTAATCGAGGATAAATGTAGATGTCTATAGGCCACAGAATCCACTCACCATCAGGTGGACTGTATGCTCACCCTTATTCTATAAAAAAAACATAATAGGTATCTTATTATCACAATACCAACTACTACTAGTACAGCTCATCACAAGTCCACTGCTGAACATAGGCCTCCCCGATAGATTGCCACAAAGTGCGGTCCTGAGACCCTCGCATCCATCAACTGCCTGCGTGTTTCATCAGGTCGTCACACCATCTAGTGGAGGTTTGCCCAACGCTAAGCTTGCCAGTACGAGGCTGCCACCCGACCACCTTTGTTCCTCATCAGTTATCGGTTCTTCGAGCTATATGGCCGGACCACTGGCACTTCAGCTTACTTACCCGCTGGGCTTTTCCAATAAAACACACATATAATATGTAAAATAAAATATCAAACGTAGATATAATACGTTAAATAAAAGAAAGTATTTTATTAGAATGGATATAATTTAGAAACTTCTGCTGTTGACATAGTAATATACGGATTATAGCATAACTCCCTGCCCTGAGGGAGGGCTGTAGAATATTTGTTTTATTTCAATATGTAAAAGGCCCTTTTTTATCACAAGCTTTTTAGCTACTAGTAACAAATTCTTTGTAATATATAATCGTTCGTACGTTAGTAATCTTGTCGTTTCATTCACTTACAGAATGCGAAAAATATTAATTACTAATATTTATGTATATAATCTTTGGTGCGACTGTTATTGATCGTGTAATTTCTAAAAGACTTGAGCACTTGAGGTCAAATTCTTATAATTTGTTTAATCGACACGTTGGTTCACGATTTTTCTACTCGTCAATAGTGAATTAATAGTAATTCGAATAGAATTAGTCAAGTTATTGACAGAATCTGTTAATAACTTGATTAATTCTAATTATATGAGATTTATTTTGGACGTTAATGGTATGGAAAATGCTTATATCACACTTTAATACGTTTTGGGTCCGTCGTTTATATTAAAGATACCGACATAATTTAGAAAATGTTTATATGAATGTTCTAAAATAACAATAATTGTGTCTTAATTTCAAAGGAAATCACTCCCATAATTTCTAGATATCGTACGAACTGTAGGTTACTGAATGGTATGAGGTTTTTTCTATTTTTATTATATATATTAATAAATAAAAACTTATACTGATATTTTGCGAATTTCGTTTAACGTAATATATTTTTATATTTTTTTAACAGATTAGTATGGCTCAGAAGAACCGACAACCAAGACTAAAGGATTGTAGAACGCCTCCACTAGACGAAGTTATGATCTTGTAAGACATACAGAAAGTCGATAGATGCAAGTGGCTCAGAACCATGTTTTGTGGCATTCCTTCGGGGAGGCATAATATGTTGAGCTATTGTTTAATGAACAGCTGCAATTGTGATGATGATAATTATTTATTTTTATAATTATCTGTGTTATATTGGTTACTGTACATGTCCACTGAATCACGGAATACTCCCGGAGTGTGGCGATCTAGCCGGAGCCAGTGTTAGTGCAAGGCACAAATTTTCGTTTTTAAATCCAAAAAGTGACATCGAGTATCGGAGCAAGTTTAAATAAATTAATAGCAAAAAGCAAATGACATTTGTTTCACTATTAATACTTCCTGCGTCGTTGATTCAAGCTTGCAGAAGTCCAATGGTAATTTATATGTTTACATTTAAGTAAGCACATAAAAATACTTACAGTGTAATGGCGTTGTAAAAATATTCACTACTCTATTTCGCCCCGTGGGTGTCGTAAGAAGCAACAGAGGGAAACAAATCAGAAGATGGGCAACAGCGTTTTTCTGATAACTACAAAATAAAAACTGCGATAACCAACACACTTGCCAAGCGTGGCAACTGTGGCATTTTTATAGAATAAGAGTGACAAGTGAGCACACAGTCTAACTTATGGTAAGTGAATGCGGTGGCTCATATACATATTTATCCTCGATAAATAATCAAAATGCAGATGCATTGTGACTCCTGCGGACGAAGATGGAACGTCTTGTTTCTAGTAAAAAGGGACTCCGGTTCTCTACACTCACCATACAAAACACAGCAAACTTTAAGCTGCAATTTTACGCAGGTATTCTGTGAGAGCGTGGTCTTAGCTCGATCAAGACCATAATATGGCTGCGGCGTGGCTCTACCACGTAATAAATGTCCCCCTTATGAGATAACCAATTGACTGGTCTATATTCAGCACTGGACTTTGATAGCCTATTATGATGAACATCATTTTAATATCGTTACAAACATGTAATATCATGTAAACATACCCAACTATGATGTTACGAAATTTTTAATAAAAAAACTTGACCGATACGGCCGGTTTACATTATTTTAGTGCTTTGGGAACATACGCAGCGCAGGCGTTCCCCTCTGTCAAAGTACAACGCGGTCCTATGCATACAACAAAACTAGTTGCAGCCGCACTGCTTACTAGATTAAATCTAAGTAGTTAGTAGTAGTAGTAGTAGTAGTAGTAGTAGTAGTAGTAGTAGTTGTAGTAGTAGTAGCCTGAATCAACGTCCTACAAAAATGCCGAATTGTTCAGTTTATTTTCTGCAAAAAGAGATCTGCCACGTCTATTTTTTGTTACGAGTACCTTTCATATATAAGTAATTTTTAATCACATTATTGCTCTTAACTTCTTTTAAACTTAAAAATTACAATAATAGCGGTCGTGTTATTCCGGATTTCTTTATCAATACAAGCCGCTCGCCTCATACAATATGCAGATCAGTCGAGCGACTGATCCGAGTTGTCGCTGTCACCATGTGTGTGAAATTGTTAGATTATTGTTTTTAATTTTTATGTGTGAACTTCGTAGTGACGGAAGATTGTTTCTGTGTGCGCAGATTACCCCTCCTCCCTCCCCGAAAAAAATGAAAAACAGTTTTGTATCGGGAAAACGCTATGGCTACTCCCCTCCGTTCCGCCGGTGGCCCGTGTTGCTCTATGTTTAGAAAAGTATATTAGTAGCACTCGAAAGCGAATAATACTAATCACTAGAAACTATTGTTTACACGTTTCTACTATTGTCCTCTCCTAAATGACTCCTAAAGAAAAAAGACAAGGTAAACCGGCCATTAGACTATAAAAATGATAGAATTGATAGTTTCGTTCAATAAAGTGTAAGACTTTATCAATGTCACACAGACAATGTCTCGCAAATAAAAATACAACTTCAAACAACCAATACACAAAGTAAAATCAACAACAATGTACCTAAGTAATTGCGCATCGATTCCAATTCGACGTCCGCCATTTCCAACAGGGTCAATGTCACTAGAGGAGGAGGGGTTTTACATTCCGCTCTGTAGAAAATTACTCGAAACTGCGAATGGAATTTTCACTCATTAAAATGTTTGTACATGAGCAATTCAGTCAACATGACGGCGTTCTCTGTGTTTACTCGCATGCCAGTAACTTGTGATTGCGGTGACTTTAGTTTTGATTTATGAAACACTGACCTCAACGAAATGTTCTCTACATCACTGCAGCTTTTATGAAGCTTTAACGTAGACCTTGCAAATTGCTTGTTTTCAAGGCTGCTGGAAAGTTGGCTTTATTTAGGCTTGTTTTATTTTGTTTATTAAATATATTTAAATGGTAGTTAAGGTATATTGGTGAATAATTGTGAATATTCTAATATTAGCACCATTACCATTGCAGCCTTTTTTTTCGTGAAATCTCATGGATACCTTCCGCTGCGGGGCAACGAAAGGTTATGCCGGACCCTACCGGCTAAAACCCCACGGTGGTCACCATCAGCGTATACGAGGGGTCCCGGGATTCCGTTCGAAACGCCACCGGGGCCCTCCATCGCTTTGCTACACTAATAGCACGTCCCGGGGCAGTACATGCCACCCCAGCACTCGCAGTGCTACCACGATGTCTCGAGACCACTTCGAGTCATCGTCCTCCTCGGGGTTACATAACCAGGCGTTCGAGGCCCCGCCCCGAGCGTCTGCAACCCCGAAGGCCCCGTTTTGGTAGGGAACACCGTTTTCAGAGGAGGCCGTGACGAACGCCTTGGCGACGTCGTCTCCGCGCGGGATCCGCCCTCCCGATCCCGCTCAGAAGCCTCCTTCTGAATCATAACAGATTCACAGAAGGTGGCTACGGCCTCCACGCCGAATCCCCGCTCAGCATCGCCGACACGACTGCTGGCAGGGAGAGGTTCTGTCCGATGCGGTTTACCAGGATCGTTCGCTCCCGTTCCCACGCTGGGCATATCGCGAGCGTGGGAAGCGGAGTCCTGGTCCCGTCCACCACAGTGGAAGCAGTTCGCCGTCGCCTCGCGTCCGATCTTACACAGATAATCACCGAAGCACCCATGCCCGGTAATTATCTGTGTAAGTCTGTAGGTGAGTCTTCCTGCTCGTCGCCGCATCCAGGTTGAAGACCGGCAGGATTGCTCAATGACGCGCTTGCGTTCATAGCGCACCAAGTCGAGAGCGCCATGACGCCAGAGCGTTTTGTCGTTCCTGCCGTTTAATTGATTCGAGCGCCTCTTCTGGCTCACTACTACCACCGCTCTGGCGGAGGGCACGGATTCGAAGTACACCCTCGCGTCCATTTCCGCCAGTATATCTAGTGGTGGAAAGCGAGCGGATTGTCGCCGCCTCAAAGGATATAGTGCGGTATCCTCGTACGATCCGTATGGCCATCCTCCGCTGAACACTATAGATTTTAGTTCTACAGCGTCGGATGGCCAGCCTTTTGCCCATACAGGCGCTCCATACAGAGCTACGGATCGTATAACTCCCGCATAGAGGCGACGTACTTCCTCCGTTGGTCCCCTAGATTGGGCAGCAGTCATGCATAGCACCCGCTACCCTATCGATCCGGGGACTAGGCGCTCGAAATGTTCTTCGAAGCCCCAGCGACTGTCCAGGTGGAGGCTAGGTATTTCATGTACCTCCCCACTCTGACATCAGACCCACCCACGCGACACACGAGTCGGGTGGTTCCCTGCCCTGGTAATTTATGGAACCATAGGGCCTCGGTCTTGTGAGGCGCTATTTCTAATCCCAACTCGTGGATTTTGGCGACGACGACTTCGCCCCGAGTTCAGCGAGCTCCTTGGCCCCCAGTGATCCCGCTGGCGATCACCAATGTCGTCAGCATAACAGACAATATCTACGCCAGCGGAAGATCGATTCGCAGAACCGCATCATAGGCGAGGTTCCACAGTAGCGGCCCCAGCACCGAGCCCTGTGGAACCCCACGTTTAATCTCCGGATCTTCCTGCCATCTTGCCCCATGTACAGGATGTACCTGTCGCGCAAGTAGTCCCCGATAATACCTTGCATGTAAGGGGCACCTGATGATGTGCCAGTGCCTCCTGATTGCATCCCAGGGTAGGAGTTAAAGGCGTTGACGATATCAAGACTTATCGCCAACGCCACGCCACCCTGGGATACCGCTTGTTCCGACAGGAGCGGACGCGCATAATCGCATCTAAAGTGGAACGCCCGTCGGAACCCAAACTGGCTATCAGCCAAATCGGGACCGACGCGCGACAGATGCCTATTGAGCCGACTGGCAACTATCCTCTCGAATAATTTGCCAATCTCGTCCAACAGGCATATGGGGCGGTACGCAGAGGGAGAATCAGCGGCCCTGCCCTCCTTCAAGAGGACCAGCCTTGCTTCTTTCCAGGCTGTGGGGAACGTGGCACAGCGCAGACAGCTGGTAAACAGCTGCCTGAGCCTGTCCCCAGGGCAGCCAGACTCAGCACTAGGGCCCGCCCGGTATTCCATCGGGCCCCGGTGCTGTGTTCCGGCTTTTGCGGCTAACGGCTCGGTCCAGCTCTTCGACGGTCACCCCATCTCATCCTGCCACCCCATGACGATGGTAGGTGACCTGA
Source organism: Parnassius orleans (assembly GCA_029286625.1). Classification (NCBI taxonomy): domain Eukaryota; kingdom Metazoa; phylum Arthropoda; class Insecta; order Lepidoptera; family Papilionidae; genus Parnassius; species Parnassius orleans. The sequence continues at coordinate 728,182 of JAGSMP010000093.1, forward strand.
GGGACTTGACCGGTCCTCTGGGAAGAGCGTGCTGATCACCCTTCCCAGAAGATCCGGATCGAGAGTCTCCGTCAAGGGGTGACCAAGGCCGAGCTACCCAGTACCATCCTGTATGGACGCCCCAGGGATCTTCGTTGAGTCCCTCCAGAAGCTCTTTCCAGGACCGAGACCTGGCGTTGGCTATAATTTGTAGCGCCTTTGTAGCCGCTCGGTATGCCCTGTAGAGTCTGGCTACCTCCTCAGGCGGAGCTCGCCTTCTTCTTCGAGATCTGGTGTACTGGCGCCGACTTCGCAAGCAGAGCGCACGGAGCCGTGCGATTTCTGCCGACCACCAGTACACTGCTCTGCGCTTGGGGCGACTGGTTCTGGGCATTGACAGGTCGCAAATTTGCGCCATCGTACCCCGAAACCAGTTCGCTTCCACTTCAGGATCGGACTGAACCTCTTCGACGTTATCTGGCCAGGACGCGACGATGGCGGCGGCTTCGAGCTTATCTCGGTCGAGCCGCTTGAGACACCAACGCCGCGGTGGGCTGCTCCCTCGGCGACTGGGGTTACTGTCGGGCTGGCGAAGTGCGACATCGAACACGATGTGACGGTGGTCGGACAGTGTGACCGCCTCCTCCGCCACTCGCCAGCCCGACAGCATTTGCACTGCAGGAGGGGTTGCCCACGTAAGATCTACGATGGACTCCCCCTGCCACCGCACGCATGTGCTTACGGACCCCTGATTCATTAATCGGAGGTCCAGCCCAGCCGCCCATTCCATCACTGTCTCTCCCTTCGGATCGTCTCTGGAGTTGCCCCAAGCCCTGGTGTGGGCGTTAAAATCTCCTAGGACGATCAACGGACGAGGTTGACATTCGCGAACACAGTTCGCCACCTCGTCTAGGTACGCCTCGTAGTCGGCAAGGGACCTATTGGGAGAGACATAGCAGCCCACTATGGCCAGGGGGCCCCATTGCATCAACGAAGCCCTGCCCCTTCTCAATAGGGCGCATGGTGGGGCCTCCTCTGCACTTCCCCAGTAGATGGCTACAGAGCCCAATTCATCACCGAACCAGCGAGGATGGTCAGGACGGAATAGGCTCATTATGGCAGGAACGCCACTCCACAATGGTCTGCATAAGCAGATGTTGTGCATTGCGGCAGTGGTTCAGGTTGCCCTGGAGGACTTTAAGGTGTGAAATTTATTTTATTTCATTTTTCGACCACCTCCATTGCCGAGTTAGGACTCGGTAGGGACTGATGTCACTGCGTCCGGTTTGTTGATGGATGCAGACGGAGTCTGCTCGTTCATCCTTCCTTGCTTTTTAGGAGGTGGGACGCACTTTTACCCAGTCTGTGGCTGGCAGGTCGCCGAGATCTGAGCACAGAGGACACTTGTTCCAACGCAGTGCATTGTTTGGCTCCGTGCCCAGGCTCACCACAAGCGTAACAGCGTGCACCTCTATTTACTTCATTGGGGCACCTGCTAGCAACGTGCCCTCTTTCAAGGTATCTAAAACAATGCATGGGCCTGGGCTCTAGTACCTCCACTCGGGCTGACCCCCAACCTACCCGTACTCTCCCAACGGCTGCAATCTTGCGGATCGCCACGACGGGACATCGTACCCAGCACGTCCCCATGCTATTGGTTGTTCGTCGAACTTCCCCGACTTTTATGTTCTCTACTGAACAACCCCCTGCTTCAGCCATCGCCACTGCAATCTCTTCAGCGCTGACGGCATCGTCGAGGTCCCTCAGCCGAACGTCGCTTGTTTTGATTGGGCGACTAATTCACGTTCAGGTCCGAGAGAACCTCTCGCATCTTTGCCGCCAGCTTGTCCGCCTTCTCTCCACAGTCCGGACCCGTTATCTCCAGCAAGAGTCCTCCGGTTACTGCGCTTAAGGCGAACAGTTTTATGCCAAAGTCTGCCAAATGGATTTTGGCTTTCTTTCCTCCATTACTTTAGCATAAGTAACGGAGGAGCTTTCCAACACCGTGACTGTTACTGCCGCAGAAGTCGGGGCACGCAAAGTTCTTTTCTTGTTGCTCCTCTCTTTTATTGTACTCAAAGTCGACGCCGTCGCGTTGGACCGCTTTTGGGTGGCTTTTGCTTTTTTCGGCTTTTTAGTTACTTCCACCCACGAGCTGACATTCGGTGTCGAATTATTCAACACCGGTGCAGCTACTGGGGGGAGAGCGGCCAGCGGTGGAGAGGCGGGCTTCTTTTTTTTCCTCTTCACCCTTTGTCTCTTAGCCTTCTGCGGCTGCAGTGGTGCCTGTGCTTGCAACGGTTGGGGTGGCGGTGCTGACAATTGCGGCGACGGTGTCTGCGGCTTATTCGCCCCTGCCAGTGGAGGCCGAATAACCCTATCTGGAAATATCTTGGCCTCAAAGATTGCCAGCTTTCTCTCAATTAGGGATCCGATGCGCTCCATGAGGTCCTCCTCTCCATGCCAGGTTTTTTGTTGCACTCGCACCGGGCGATTAGACATACTTGCTGTTTGGGGTGGATCAGCCTTTTGCGTCGCTTGCTTACGGAGGAGATTAATCTCTTTCGTTAAGTTTTCGGTTCTTTTGGCAAGGTTGGCGAGCTGTGATCGCAGTTCCGTATTTTCCCTCTCTAGTCTTTTGATATTCTCGCTGGTAGCGGTCCTTCGCGCAAGTACTTCAGTTGCCGCCTTTATATTAAGTACGGCTAACCTTATACCTCACAAAATTGCCTTAAGGTTGCGGGAGCGATCCGCTACCTTTCAACGGCCTGAAGGTTGAGGTCGATTTGTTGACCGAGCTCCCCGTCACTATGAGTCGCCATTTCGCGGGCCAACTCCTCTAGGTTGGGCAGATTTTTTAGCCCTGGTGTTTGTGGGCGCTACGGAGGGTCGAAAAGGTCTTCCGTTTCTATCCCTGTAGCGGCCTCTTCTTCAGAGGCTGTGGCCGACACTGCCGCAAATTTGGCGGCCACAACCGCAGCGCTTGGGGCTTGGCCCTTCTTTCTTCCCTTCCGGTGGGGCCGATGTAAGTGAAGCGAGCGAGCCATCGGACCCACCTCCATCGCTTTCAATAGCCTGATTTACTGGCATATTAGGGCGTTTAGAACGCCCACGTTTGTCTTGTGTCGTCCTCCCGACACGGCTCCAGTCTTCTTACTTTGCCCCGTGGATGTTGTGGGGCCCGCGGTTGATACTTGTGCATCCCCGCGATGCAGTGGATTGCCCCCAGATACGATGGGGCTGCCACAGCGCCTATGAAGGCTGCTGGGGTGACTCTGCTTACCAATGGATCGGCGGGACCACCCTGGGGAATCGATTTTTTGTCGCACTGCATATTTTGGTTCCTTTTTTTACAGGGTGTGGTCCCTGAACTCCTTCCCCCCAAGGCTTGGGACTGGGCTCCCCCCCAGCCATTCATCCCCTCGGCACCTTAGACCTTAGGATTGGGGTTATTTTTGAAGAGGTTTTCTTCCTCGCGGCCCTGCGGGGGCCCCCGTGCCCGGGTTACGGGCTTACGGGTTGTCCGGCATTGGTGCGCTTGGCACATCGCCGCACAGAGATCGCCCGGTATCGGTGCGCTTGGCACATCACCGCGCGGGGTCACCCAGCATTGGTGCGCTTGGCACATCGCCGCGTGTGTTGCATCCCCTGTCCGCTCTAATCAAAGAGCGATACCGGGAGCAACGACAAGCCTGTGAAGGCCCATCTCTTAGGGCATTAAGCCCCGGGCGTTTCTAGTCCTAATGGAACCTCGGGTACGCCAAACCCGGCAGTTTTGGTCCGCGGCGGTTTCCTGCTACCACCCATATCTGGGTGGCGTTCCCCTATCCGCCACCTGGGACGCGCCCGATGGGAGGACTGGCAAGTCCTCCCATCGGGCGCTAGTAGCACTCGAAAGCGAATAATACTAATCACTAGACACTATTGTTTACACGTTTCTACTATTGTCCTCTCCTAAATGACTCTTAAAGAAAAAAGATAAGGTAAACCGGCCATTAGACTATAAAAATGATAGAATTGATAGTGTCGTTCAATAAAGTGTAAAACTTTATCAATACAACTCCTCTTCTGACTGTCGTAGAATAGACTTTAAAAAATACCAAATAATCATTACCTCCATCAGATGGTGCGGTTCGGTTTGATAAATAAAGAAATTTAATAATAATGGCTGCAGTGAGTTGATACATGCAAACTGCTTAGAATGTGTATTGTGGCAATCTATGGTATAGCAAATCCATTGCTGAATATGTATCAACTTCTTTTAATCATTAAAATACCGTCATAAATAACTACTGTCTCAGCGCGTAATAGGCGTTGCAAAACATGGGCCTCTTCCTTAGTACTACCGAAAACGGGTATCACTGCCTCGTTTGTCTAGTGTTCGCAAGTGTGTCTGTCGATCATGAGGTCTCGGGCTCGAATCCCGTCAAAATCAGTTATTGAGTCAAGAAATTCTCAGTAGCAGTCCGGAATCAGATGAAAAAGTATAAGTCAAAAAAGCCATATAAAATGACTTATATATATACACATAACTCGCCTCCTTTTTTAATTTAATCAAGTATAGATTTTATTAATGTCACACAGACAATGTCTCGCAAATAAAAATACAACTTCAAACAACCAATACACAAAGTAAAATCAACAACAATGTACCTAAGTAATTGCGCATCGATTCCCAATTCGACGTCCGCCATTTCTAACAGGGTCAATGTCACTAGAGGAGGAGGGGGTTTTACATTCCGCTCTGTAGAAAATTACTCGGGAAACTGCGAATGGAATTTTCACTCATTAAAATGTTTGTACAAGGAAAGCAATTCAGTCAACATGACGGCGTTCTCTCTGTGTTTACTCGCATGCCAGTAACTTGTGATTGCGGTGACTTTAGTTTTTGATTTATGAAACACTGACCTCAACGAAATGTTCTCTACATCACTCGCAGCTTTTATGAAGCTTTAACGTAGACCTTGCAAATTACTTGTTTTCAAGGCTGCCGGAAAGTTGGCTTTATTTAGGCTTGTTTTATTTTGTTTATTAAATATATTTAAATGGTAGTTAAGGTATTTTGGTGAATAATTGTGAATATTCTAATATTAGCATCATTACCATTGCAGCCTACTACTAGGTAACTCCTAAATATAGGCCCATTTTTACATGGGGAAATGCCTACGCATACCCTCCTCGCGGTGCATGGACGGGCAGGGCAGTCACTCATTGGCAGGGCCACGGAACGCTTCCGCACACATCCGCGGCCCCACCAGCGCCGGCCGCCCCATGGCGGCCCTTCTCGGGAGAGGACTACTCCTCCCCATCCCCTTCTCAGACAAGGTGCACCAGAACACATGACGCGCCCTCCTACGCGGCCTCCAACTTCACCTGCAGAAATGAACGCCCCGTGTCCGATGCGCGAAGGCCATGGGGCCAGGAAAAGCACTCAGAAGCACCAGCCTTCCTAACTCCAGCGACGGATCTCGTCTATGGCTCCGCCACCAACCAAGATTCGGCTACGGAGGGTAGGAGAGCGGCGCCACGCAACACCAATACTCCTCTCCCCGCAGCCCCACCACCACCGCATCAATTAACGGTGTGGCCCCGTCAGAGTCGCGGGGATAGGGCGAGTGGCGCATCGCCATACCAACTCTTCCTCAGCGACTCCATCTCGGCTGCAGCGGTAGGAGAAGAGGACACCCTCTCGCCGCAGCCCACCGACACATCCAAAGTGGGCTCGCCAAGCCCACTCAGGTAGCCACCTCGGGCCGGCCCTACACCACGGGCCAGCCAAGGGTTCCTCTTTGTTCACCGCGGGTGACTAAGCCCCCGCTACTAAGACCCCCGCCACGACAAGGCGGGAACCCGTTGGGGAAATATAGGCCCTAACATACCGTTAAGTCAATGGTTACCAGCAAGACTCTGTTCGTAGTAGCAGCTCGTCTCTTCGTCTATTGATGGCTGTACCAGGAAAAGAAGCCAGTCTAGCTTATATTAGGTCGTACTAACTGAAACTCCATTTTGTTGCTCTCGGTGTCGACAAAATGTCTTCGGCAGCCCCTTTCTAAAGCATCACGGAACCTCCTCGCTAAGTCCCATCTTTGTATTGCCCACATGTCTGCTAACAGAAATTCGATATGAATCACCGATTCAGCCCCTGTTTTTCCACTCTGGGCATACTACGAACGTATTTATTGCTATACCTACCTCCTCACTATGCGAAAGTACGCCGTTACTTCACTTCTTATCCCACAGACAACCACCAAAATACATACTTGGTGGTTATTTACAAATTTTTACACCCCGTCGCTGCATCTAGGCCTGAAAATGCAACAAGTTTGCTGTGGTATAGAGTTTATACGAATAACACTCCACACAGGACCCAGCGTATAACGTTACCTCAAGCAATTTTTTGGCCTTACATTACGGCTTCGGATGCGGACAGTACCTATCCATTTCCGTCAGTATAGCAAAGGTGCTTGTCAATACTTCGCCACAAGAAGATATGGGAGAGTTTTCCTTCCCATATCTTGAACGTGAACATCTTTCAGAGAGAATTCGACATCGCACAACTTTGAAGCTACTCCTCGTATGCACAGGCCGGCAGTGTGCATTATGCGCTTAGTATATACGGGATGGGTATACGACCATCGTCGGAGGCCATGGGATTTTCGTGGCATTTCCTATAGCTATTAGTTTCTTGTGACACCAGTAGTACAGTGAATTGTTTATACGGCCACCGCACAATATGACTAATTGTTGTTTCCAACTGGAGAACAAATGAATTCATATATGTTTAAATAATATAATAATAGTGTTGTCTATTATTATTTATTTTAAGAATTATACGCCTACTGGCGTACTAAAGGGGCTTATTATGATGATGTAGTGTGCAGACTATTTCTTTATTTAGAAAGTTTTATAATAAGATAACGAACTAATAATCCATTGAACAAGCTTTAATTTTATTTTGCGACTTTTTATACACAATATACGGGCATTGTAGCATTTTAAGCTCTCCCTGCGATTAAAAATGGGGCCATAATTCTTATCGAAAGTTTTGTAAAAAAATAAACTAAGATGGCGGCATCAGGGGTGAACAAATAATCAGGGCAGTAATGGCAGCCGTTTATTTACATTTGGCGATTTATATTTTAGCTTAGGGTGAGTTCGAATTTATTTCCAGAGACTTTTGTAATAGTTGTGCCGCCGCCGTTCAGTTACGCCTCGTTGAAAGGGGAACATTGTATTTTGGGGTTGACTGACTTTCACGAAAAGAGTGTGGGGAATCACATTACAATAATTATTTACAATTTCTAATGTCATTTTCACAACTGTTAGTCACATACATACTTGTTGTTATGTTTAGTAGCTTTAAAATATAATATTAATATAATATACAATACGATGCTTTTCTTGTATATTTAATATTTATAGTAAGTAATGTATAAATTTTCAATTCTGAACAGAATTTCTGCCATATCGAGGCTCTTGGGCAGAAAAAGGCTAGGCACAGCTGAAGCCAACACTAGCGCAAAAACGAGAATTGATGGTTTCGAGACTGCCTTAAGAAAAGCGTTCAAGAAAGAAGGAATGCGGTAAAAACTTTTTGAAATTTCAAAAGTAAATACTAGCTGGTAAAGCTGAAATATCTGTAAGATACCCAAAAAAATAAACATGTTTGCGGTTTTCTTTTTATTGCGTGTTAGCGACAATGGATATAATTGGACTATACATCTGTGCTTAAATAATTCTTACGGAACACGTAATTCAAGATTTATAGTATACTTGAAGGGTAAATGCTCAGCCGTATGCTATATTTGCACTAAAATGTGGAAGAACATCCACCAAAGATGGACCATCTTCACTCGAGATGCCCTGCGACAGTGCAAACTTACACCAGTGATAAGATCAATGATTCAATGATCAATGAATCAAGATCATGGACTCTCTTTTCTGGGATAGTCAAGGGTAGTAATGATTAAATATTTCGATCATGGAGCTGCTGTTATAGGTAGGTACTTCGTATGTAGAAGAAATAAAAATTATGCAAGAAAATTATCACGAAGCTATTAGACAAACTCGCAAATATTGGTTGTTGTTTTGTTGAAATTTTAAGCATAAAAAGACATTCTAAGCATAATACACTGAATGGTGACTATTTCTAAAAATTCAAATTATTTTAAATGCGCCCCTAATATTGTGTCTAGGATTACCTGACTGTATCCCATAAGCATTACACAGAATACAGTTAAGTTTTGTACGAGAGTTCGTGGTACACTCATGTCATTTTATTTCATTGCTATGTATAGTTTCCGACATAAGCTTATACGTGGTAGAGCCATGCTGCAGCTATATTAGTATAGTATAGTTGCAGCACAAATGGTTGGCTCGACCGGGGAAGGACCAATAGCAGCTCAACACTGCTGTGTTTCGCATGGTGAGTGTAGAGAACCGGAGACCCTTTTTCAGTATTAAGCTGCTATTTTACACTGGTATTCTGTGAGAGCGTGTTCCTTCCCCGGTCGAGCCGACTCATTCTTACTGTAACCGCAATATAAGTGTAGCGTGGCTGTACTACGTATAATATACGTATTTCAAATTACGTAAAACAAAAATAAAAATCAGTACAAAATTGAATCACAACTAAATAAATTGCAAATATTTTTGAAACCTTCTAAAAGATTCGAGAAATGAATCAATTTCCTACTGAATCCATACAATTGCAATATTCCATAACAATCGCATTCAATTTATCAGAAATATGAAACGCTGTGTAAACTAAATAAAGTACGAACCTTTTATTTTTGAACTTTATTTCACTTCAATTTTGTACCTCGTCTGGTAGTGTTAAATATCAAACAATCTGTGAAAATATGTATAAACCATGTAAAAAAAGCTTAGCATAAGTAACAAATAAATTTAAGACGTAATGGTTTATTCGTGTATAAAATTTTATCAAAATCCGTTTGTCTCCTTAAATGTGACACGTACACGTACTTTCAACATACCATTTCCATTACAGCCTATAAGAGGCTACTGCTGAACATAAGCCTCCCCCATGGATTGCCTCATAGGAATTATTTTGCCATAGTTGTCACGCTTGGCAGACGGGTTGCGACCGCAGTTTTTTATTTTCTAGTTGTTATATGGAAGTCACTGCTGTTTATCTCTTGGTTTATTTTTCTCTGTCACCTCTTTCGACAGCCATGGAACGATTTGAGGTAGTGGATATTCTTATATCGCCACTACACGTTTCTATATACGTAGCCCAGTAAAGTTCTTATTATTAAATATTTTTATAGATTTCTCAACTGGTATCTATACAAAGTTCATGCGTTATTTCAAAACACTATTTATTTATTTGAGTGCTCCGTGCGCCAGCACGTTGTCATGGTAAGTCCCGCGAAGCCGTGTTCGGTCACTTGTTGCTGAAAACAATGAACATTTTTTGCAAGCATTTAGTAGAATACAATTCTGAATTGATGCTACTTCTTCTGTAAAGCAATTGACACCAGATACTCCGTGCAAGTAATAAAAAACTAGCGATCAAATTCTTCCCTGCGCTTCTCGATCGCTTCGTACAACGAACGTATTTACAAATACAAGATTTATCACCTGTCGTAATGTTGTAAAAACGCCAAGTTGAACCTTCTTCAAATTTTGTACTTAATGCTTCCAAGCATCGGTGAGTTTGTGCGGCACTATCCTCCTCACGGGTATGTGTTCGTCTAAAGTTTCGAAAATGTTTCCCGGTCCAGTCTGCATCATGTGCTGAACATCTTCAAACGAAATGAGCCCATTTTCTTCAATTAAATTTTTCACTACACTGGCACATTTTCTTCCTTAACACCGTCAAAGTGCTACCACGTCTTTCTTCATCTCTCAAAGTTAGTCCATCGTGCTGAAGTTTGTTATAAAAGCGGTACACGGTCACCTTTCTTCCGTATTTTTGATGTCTATCAAACGATTCGTCTGATTTTAGCCGACATTTGAAATTGCAAAAAATAATGGCGCAAAAATGTTCCCAACGCAGATCCATTATTCAATGAAACGATATTTCATTTAGTAATTTGGAGGGAAATTTGAAATTAAGGCATTCGTATGGGATGTAAATTGGGACGATTCGTACTTGAAAATAATCGGTTTTTTTCTAAATTAATTATTACTTGCCAGTGTCACATACAAAATAATTTTTACAACACTTTCTGCGAGATTTATCGTATTAGTGCAAATATATTCTACATTGCCAGTATGATGCAGTATGAACTAAGTATAACATACCAGAATATTGTACCTGAAATAGTCTCATAACGGTGAGAAGCTTTTCTTGAATAATAAATCTTATAACAACTTATTTTTCTTTATTAGACTACTATTTTAACTGCTAGATGCCTTTTTAAACATCTACAACTAAAACATAAAGACCTCAAAAGTTTCCAACTTCCTCATCACGCTGAGAAGGCGGTTTGTTATATGCAGAGTTATCAGTGGGATTTGGGTTCGATATTTTCAAATTGATATCCTGCCATTTGTCGGTCGTGAAAAATAATGTTTCGCTATTGGGCAGGCTACACCGTATATATGTAAGAGAGGTTTTAGTAATGTAGAGATAGAAATGAAGAAAACATTTTTATGTGTTTTTCTCTTACATCCGATTCAATAATTATTACATATTTTATTTTTATGTTACTATCATGTATCATTCATAATCGCATATGTATCAACTTTTTCCTTTAAATTACATACGTTCCATATTATATACTATGTAGGCATCTACAATTCACACACCTATACCTGGCTTCAAAAATAGACAACAATGGAGGACACTTCACACCTATTACGTTACACCCCGCTTCCATTCATAAAAGTGACGCCATATACAAAGACGAAAACATAAATGTCAATAACTACAGCGGTGCGGACGGTCTTCATTTTCTTTCTTTCCTGCCTGTATTTGATGTATTAGCCGCGAATTAGGCGGCCAGTCCCTTATTCCGGTAGAGCTTTATATTCTTTGATGTTATCTGTGGCGCATTCACACGATGACAAAGAAGTAACGCCCATAACTTGTGTGTGGTATACTTGGGTGGCTGAAGTCAAACGATGAAGAATCTTTGACTTGCTGGCAATTTTGTTTGGTGAATTCCCGTTTAAATTTAAGACGTCTTACATGCGACGTAATAAAAATAAAAATATAATTAATTATAAATATGTTTTAAAAAGTTAAAAGGTTTTGAGCTATGATTAAAATATTTTTGACTATTCTACTACGCATTAAAATCTCATTTATATAATAATATAAATACAATCAAATTTCGTAACATATATGAAATATAAGAGCATCTTACGGCACGGTACGGTAAATTACCTAATCGTTAGTGTAGGCATATTCTTTATACGATACGTTTATATCTTTTTCCTGGACGGAAATTACAGACATATATTGAACTTATTTTATTTTCGAAACAGAAAATAAATGTAGCTGTAATGATCGCGTGGTGGAGGGGGACAAGAATCTATCACGCCATTTTGTGCTGTAGGTATCATAAGATGCGGCTGTGGGGAAAGTTCTCATGAATTCTGATTCGATGGCAGTATAACAATTTCGCTTATATCAGACGTAAATTACCCAGATTTTTTGTTTGAATTTGGCTGCAAGTGTCCATTAACTGTAGAACCACTTACCAACAGGTGAACTGTAAGTTCGTTTGTCACTTCAGCTTTATAGAAAGTAGGACCCCATTAAGCAGTAAACTTTTGGGGTTGATAAAAAAGATATAAAATCATAGATACGAGAGTACATTTCTTAAATTTTTATTAACTAACTAGCGATCCGCCCCGGCTTCACACGGGTTATTTCTGGATCTCGACAGCAGCGCCGCCTACCGCGCCCAAAGTCATCCAGGGACCCACTCAAACACACACTAAAAAACATGCGTGAGTGTCGTGGAACACTCGGTTGGAACGAAGTTTCTTTCGTAGTATACTATTATTGATAAACGTATTATATTATTGATTAACAAATTAATACAAATAAATTAATTACTAGCGTCTATTAAAATGAAGCGTCATTTAAAATAATATTTCTTTCATGGCAAGATAAGAAAAAGTGCGAGTGAGATGGATATTATTCCATCTCGCTCGCACTATAGAAAGGGGGTCGTGACGGAAAAACCTTACACTTTTTCTCGCCTAGCCCCCATCCGCCAAATTCGTACCGTGCAATAAAGAACTTCGTTCCAAAAAGTTTCATCAGAATCGGTCAAGCCAGTTTCGAGTTTTAGCAAGAAAACAGACAGCAATTGCTCTTTATATATTATAGAGATGACAATACATTACGTCACGTGAAATAAATCATATCAAACCTATGATACGTAGGACACTCAATAAGTTTTAAGATATACAAAAAGTATTCTAGATACTATTAATATTTATTTTACATCATTTCAAAATATTCTCCATCATGCTCTATACAAAGTTCCATTCGCCTAAACCAACTCTGAAAACACTTTTGCCAGTCTTGATCTGACAGGTCGGAAATCGCTTCTTCGTAGACAGCCACGGCTTCTTCGACGCTTGAAAAACTTGCCTCTTATTTTTAATTGACTCTTGGAAACAAAAAGAAATTACAAGGAGCTAAGTCAGGGCTGTAGGGTGGGTGACTTAGAGTTTCAACACCAGATTCCTCAATAAATGCTTTTGTTCTAAGGGAGGTATGTGAAGATGCGTTATCGTGATGCAGCATGATTCCCCAAAGCCCGGTCTTTGGTCTTCTCTCCCACAGCTTGAAAAGCTTTGGGTAATGTAACGGTAGTATACCATTCAGAGTTGACTGACCTACAATTTTCCAGCATTGACGTCGACAAATGTCCGCTTCGCGAAAAAATCTAGCCACCATTTTTTTACCGACGTTGCGAGGTCTTTGCAGTTTTGTCGGTAACTGTCCTTCTGAGTAGACCCATACCGATTATTGCCTTTTATTTTCCGGATCATATTGATAGATCCATGTCTCGTCACCAGTAACGATTTCTGAAACACGCCTAGATGCCTCGTTTTCAATACGTAGACGCATTTCATAGCACCAATCCACACGAGTCTGTTTTTCGCTTTCGGAGAGCAAACGAGGGATCCATCGACAACAAAGCTTCCTCACTCCAAGATGTTGATGTAGGATGGTATGAATGCTCCCCGAACTAATGCCTACAATCTTTTCGATGTCTGTATATGTGATTCGTGGGTCTTCTCGCACCAACATTTCAGTAGTCCATACATTTTCTGCCGTTACTGCTGTTTGCGGGCCCCAGTTCTTTGGTCATTTTAAGATTAATTTTACCCTTTGGAATTCAGCAAACCACCTAAAATTGTTGCGTGTGATGGAGCTGAGTCCCCTAATGCTGATTGTAACCGTTGTAAACTTAATTGTTCGGTTAAACCAAATTTAAAATCATAATATATCATAGCGCGCAAATGTTCACTGTTAAGACCCATCGTTTTAAATGAAAAGCGCGGGAAGCGTTGCAGGAAAATTAATAGAACTTTGTTTTTTTTTTTTTTTAATATACAGCAATTGGCTTATGGAGTTCTATTTTTAAATAAATTTGCTTTTTAGAAACATATAACACGGGTGCATTCCATTTTTAAATTTCGAGCATCTCAAAACTTATTGAGTGACCTACGTAATGCTGCTTTTACAGAACCAGCCGGTGATTTGGATCCGGTCCAATTAGGATGGTATTAGGTTGGTCATCAGTCCATCCCTCACCCTGCCTCGTTACACCGTCTGTAGTTAGTTGAGGTTAGCAGTTGGGTCTACCCAAGGGGATATTATCCTTTAAACTCCTATAGGATTATTCATTTTGATAATATAAACTTTGTTTATACTATGAAAAACACAACACTCATAATACATTTTTTGTCTTTTATTGAAATTAAGTTTTATTTAAATTTCTATGTAATATTCAGGAAGCAATCAATAACAAGTTGCAAATCTGTCATCAGGTAGACCGAAGCAGGTTGAAATAAAGGGCCGCCACCCACCGGTAGCATTATAGTTTGGTTTCCCACAATAAGCTCTACTAAAAAGTACTTTCGTGCAGAGACAATAAAATAAAGTCACGAAGACATGTCCCGTGGATGAATAGCGTTGTTTGTGGTTTAGATTCAACACAGCAAGCGTCGCGGGGGTCGGATTGCTACTGAACAGTAGTAAGACGTTCCCTTTGTTTATGAATCGACATGCGGTCCAAAATGCGGTCATCTGTACTTAAGCGAAATATTTTGTTCTAGAAAATTAAAAGGTTTACTAAATATTACCATGAAATTTTCACAGAATTCATTAGAGTACAAAATTCGTAAAGAGATTTAAAAAAAGGTGCATTTGTCGACACAACCAAATGTTTTGAAAACGTCTAGACCCATCGCACAACAGAAAATATTGAGTAAAATATCATAACCATTAAGAAATACATCACTTAATCACTAATTTAATACAACAAAGCTTAATGCTGCAAGGCATTTCAACTTAGTTCTCAGATATGCCAACGCATCTGTAGTCTTCTTTGTTTTGTAACTGGTCACAGGTGTCTAAGGGTTAGACTTAAGTAAGTAGTCAAATATACCATTAGAAGGAATGTTAGCTCGTTTATCACTCTAATATAATAAAGAAATTCAAAATGAAAACAGATCAAATTGTTCTAAATCACAAAAACAACTTTTTTTTCGAGAGAGAGAATCGAGAACATAATATTCTAGATAGTACAAAATTCTGAATTTTATTTCGTATTTCCTATGTTTTCCAATTTCTTATAAGTTGAAATGATTGATATCAATAAAAGGTGTGAGATATTATATTATACAATTTCAACACTGATTTACTTGTTTTTCTACGTAAATCAAAATTAATATAATAAATTAATTAAATAGATCTATAATATTAAATAAATGTAAAAACTAATTTCTCTTATACTTTTTCTAAACATTAACAAGCTCAGACAAACAAATTATACGAGTACAATACTTTTCATCACCATTCCAGGAACATAGTTAACGGTTATAAATCTATTTAATTGCCTCCATTTTAAACTCAAAAGTTTTTACTCAATATTTTAGGGTGCTACCTCCTGCGGCTTCAGGAGCTGCGTTGTAAAACAATAAAAATGTCTTGTTGTACTGTTACTCCCTTTGTATAAAATAACAATCGATGGCATTGGCCCTAACTGCCCCACCATTGTTTTCGAATGACAAATGAACACGTAGAACAATATCGAGCTTGTTCTTGTTAGCGGACGGTATGTTTATCTCTTCAACTCGTAGATACTAATTTACTATTATGCAATATTATCACAGCGATTAAGAATTCATGCAAATTTTTCTCTTCCTGTTTGAATGTTGCCCCTTGAAGGGGTTGATTTTACAAAAGCACCCAAAGTATTTTAAAAAGTTGCTTGCGGTGGTTGGCATAACAGTCAACTCAAGGACTCGTCTTGACTCGACAAGGTAGGAACAGGTTAATGTGAGTTCTCACAAAATGGTGGAATAATCATCTCAATTTCATCAGACATTACCTTCACAGAGACCCTTTTACTGGAAAAGAGGCATTCCATCTTAATCCTCACGGGTGACATCGCATCTGCATTTTGATTCTTTATTGAAGATAGATGTAGATGTCTATGGGTCACTGCAACCACTTACCATCAGGTGGACTGTGTGAACGTTTGGCACCCTATCCTAAAAAAAAAAACATTAAGGACGTGGTGACATTTTTTAAGCGTATTATTTTACGTACGACTCCTCAGCAGAAAAATTGTCCTACCAGCTAATACATCTAGAGCTAATTTAGTTGATGTTATTCTTTCTTTAAAGTCGCAATTTGCTCCATTGAAAATACTATTGGAAGTTAACTCAGGAAAACAGCCAGTTGTAACCTATATCCGAATGAGATCGTACGGTAAATACCAAAATTTTTGAAGAGCGTCATTTTTCGTTGCTTTTTCGGTGACGTAGAAGGCTTTTACAGCTTTATTGAACTCAAGGACTCTTGGTGCGAAGCTATAAAGGATAAGACTCGGCAACGATGCAATAATTTTGATATTCGCCAATCTGCCTGTAAAGCATCCAAATCATCAATACAATAGAACAAAATATTATTACTACAACAACTAACACAATGTTATTTTTAAAATGTTTGATTAAAAAGATCTCATTCCATGAAATAATTTTTATAGTTAAAATAAACCAATTGTTTGACAACTTTTTATTTCTTCTCAACTCTTTTATTATTCTCGACCGTGTAGGTACGTTGTATTTATTCTGTGGTATAGAGAAGTTACATATACTACTAATAACTACTTTAACATGTTATTCCGGATATTTTGAAAGCAAACGTCCGATCGACCCGCGCAAAATGTTGACAGCAATCACACGTCGCCACGCTTGGCAGGCGTATTAGCAATCGCACTTTTTTTAATAAGTAAAATTATTAAGTTGCTATCAGAAAGATGTTGCTGGCCATATGATTAAATTTCCCTCTATCGCCTCTTACGACAGCCACGAGATGATATGGGATAGTGGATTCTCCTACGCCGCCACTACACGGCTATTATCCTGACCAGCTGCAAGGAGCACCGTCAAATGTGCGAGGAGTCTGGTTCTAAGCCCGAACTCACTGCACACTCAAAGTGGGCACTCAATATCTACTTTAGAAATTACTCTCAATTATTTATTTATGCTGGATAAGAGAAAAATATATAAATATTATTCTATAAAAGTTTAGATCGATCAATCGATAAAAATTTAATTTTTACATAATTTTAAATTAAATTTAAATCAATTCATAATTAAATTTAAAGTTATTATCCCTATCAAATATTGGTTCTGTCCTAGCATCATCGTTTCAACAAATTTAACGAATATCAATATAAAGCTTATTTGACTATCAAAAAATTTAACTTTTAATAAAAAGTAAAAGCCGAAGCCGAATAAAAGAATTTCCACTTGATACTCGTAGGTTCTGAAGTCAGTACTAAGACATAATGTATAAAAGTATTAAATCCCCGACTTCGGAGGCTATTATCTGAAAAATATTTATTCGTTTTCTTTCTTATAAGTCGACGATTATCAAAAATGTTGATTGGACTAAGGCAGTGGTTCTTAACCAATGGTCCGTGGACCAAAGGTGGTCAATGAAGGCATCCAAAGCGGTTCGCGCAAGCATCGTACAATTCTTTCACATGTAAAAAATCGACAATGTTTTTGAAGGTTTTTGCGATGTGCACTGCCGCTGCAGTTTACATCATAAGGTATTGTCACATTAAAATAAGGGGGAGGTTAAAATAACATCACACACATGTAGTTAACTTAAAGAACAAAGTAAAAATACATCTGACTCTCATTTATAACATCTAAAAAGTGGTGGACCGTGGCAAGGCAAAAACTGATCAAATGGTCCCTCATCACTAAAACGTTAAGGACCACTGGACTAAGGAGTACCATAATCTCAAGATAACTACTGGAATGTCTTTAAAAACTACATCCACTATTTTTCCGACGCATAGGGGTACAACTTTTTTATGGAACCAAATTTATATGGGACCACCCCTAAAGTATAACATTATTAATAAAAAAGGATTATTAAAATCGGTTCACATATGACAAAGATATCGCGTAACATACATACAAAGATTACATATTACACTCGAATTGAGAACCTCCTTCTTTTTTTGTGTTGAAGAAAATCTTTAGAATATAAAACTACAGATTTTTTTCAAAAATCCAAATAGTGTATTATCGCTGCGTTTTAGTAGAATATAAAGAGTTGAAAGTTAATCAATTACGACTCAAATTTCTATCTACTATTAAGCCCATTTACACACACAACCATTTTCCTCTTTTCCATAGACGAACGCATGGTAAGTAGAAATCATTTCACAGTAAATAATTAATTGTCCATGAGATAACCTTTATATTCTTGCAATAATTACCAAGTTAAAAGATTAGTTCTGATTGAGTGTGTATAAAAATATATTGCCACTTAAAACTACCATATCGAAACAAACAACTGCAAAATATTTTCTTAGTTGTGGATCGTATTGGCTAAGGTATTCGTTATATTAATAGACATTTAATTCGGAATTTTATTACTTTATATCAATATAAGATAAGTACTTCCTTATTAAGTCGCGTGAATTATAAAGACGTTAAAACAATATTATATACCGGTATTGTTTTTTTTTAATAAAATTGAAGCGACAAACGAACTTACAGTCTGCCTGATGGTGACCGGTTATTGCAGTCCATAGACATCTGCAAAAAATGGAAATGAATCTCACGGCTTGTAAATATCCATAATCTTCATGCCGGAAAACACCAGTGCACGTACTCTGCTTGGCGGCAGGAATAGATAAGAGAGTGTTTCTTACCCTCACGGACTCCTTGGCAAAAATGGTGTCCTACCACCATTTGTATGTAGCATTAATTGATACCCTTTACTTTGGATACGGCATTTTGGATTGGATATATTACTATTTTGATTATATATTTCATAGCCTGACATTGTATGATTGCGTCCTTTCACTTTTTTAAATATTGCACAATTATTAATATTTTATTGAGATATATTTATTTACATAACATAATATACATTATTTTATTATATACAATATTAAAAACTATAATAAAAAAAAAACTAAAACTAGTAACTTAATTATCATACAGTCCTACTCACCGCGGCATCGTGCCAAGAACTCTGGCTGCGTTTCCCCGCTGAATGGCTATACTTAGCCTTTGAGAGAGAAAAGAACCAGCCCTTCTATCACCAGCAGCAACGACCAGCTGCGGGTGGAGTTCCTTTAGGAACTTCACCGCACGTGGACCCCACGGATCGATAGTCTCTACAGCAAATGGCACAAATATGTAGTCATCTCTCAGAGACTCATATTTGCACCACTTACTCAGTTCAGCTGCCTCTGATGCCGCCCCGGCTCTAAACGAGGTACCCCTGAGATGAGAGGCCGCCAAAGTGTCTACGCAAGTAGAATCCCACACTAGGGCTTTACCTCTCTCCCAAGGGACCAATGTCATACAGTCGGGTCTCCTGCCATCGTCTCTAAATATTCCACAAGGCTCTAAAACCGAGAGATGACATCTTTCAAAGAACCGTGCCGTGAAAACCTACCAGCACTTTTCTTACATGATAGTCCGTGGAGCCCAAACTTGTCGACGCTGCTACCACTAGTATTGTGCCGAGATTACTTGATGGTAAAGCGTGTAACAAGTGACTAGATTCCTTAGTCGAAACAGCTAGAAGGCGTGCCTTATCTTGGTTTGGGAAGGGTGCTTCTGTCGAAGGCTTTCAAGAGTTTCGACATTACGAGGAGCCAGGATATCGTCTGAGAATAAAATACGGGATGCATTTTTTTAAGTCGCCATCCATTACTTTTGACACAAACACTTTTTTTAAATCAAATTTAGGACGTGGTCGAGATAAATGAGTATTAATTGGGTAATCTAAATTTTGAAAAGATCTCTCTTTTAGTTGAGACGTAATTAATTATTTATTGTTTTATCAAAATGAAAATGGGAATACGCGAAAGTAAATATTTTTTGCCAACACTTTTCACTATCAGTGAAACAATTTTGAATAGTGCATGACAATGCTTTAGCAAGCTGCATCCTCGCACCTCTAGGAATTCTTTTAACCACTGGTACATTACGATGATAATTGTAAATTTGCTCCGAAAAAAGGGAAAAATTTGTGTCATTAGAGGAATTACTAATAGAGTTATGAATTTCTACGGTAGGCTGTGAAGTCAAAATACTTTTACTATGGCATCTTTTAATATGTATATTTAATCCCCTTTTACTTTTAAACAGCCTATCGTTGGTAAAATTTTGACACTTTAGGAAATCCGGCTGTGAATGTAGCGGAGCGGAGATATTCATTAAAAAATCTAAACTGATTTCTACATCACTCAAAAGTCTTTATATTACATAGCTTCGTATTGACTTGAAATGTGCTGTATATTTTATTGTTTCAATTAGCTTTATTACTGTTTTAATTTCTTGACACAGGCTGCTAAAAGCTTCGAGATTTTATATTACTATTATTTTATAATTATTTAATTTATGATTATTAATTATTAATTTATAAATATTAATTTTTGTTCTTATGAATGGATGCAATTTTTAAAGTTTTTTTGCATGTAAAATTTAACCTTATGTGCGTATTGGATTTCCTGTAATCCACAAGATTTTTTGAATTAAATAAATAAATAACTTAGTACTTCTTTTGTTTAGGATTTTTGGTTTTCTTAAAAAACACTAAGCCCTAACTAGGAAATTCTCCTTTAAAGTGAAGACATTAGACACATAAATTGCACCCAGACCCGGAACAATGGGGTATTTTACACCATGTAAAAAAATCAAAAAATATATATTTATGATAGATTTTGTAAAAAGTAAACGAGAAATATTGATTTATATTTATAAAATTGCATTATAAATTTTATATTTCAATTTTAAGAATATTTTTATATGTGCCTCAAATCTGCAAAACGCTGTCCGCCATATTAGATACCGTCGTAACGTCACTGGTGAAGAGAACTAGCTAATGTGCTGTATTATTTCGAAATTTTTCAAGTTAATTTTCCATGTCATTTTCCAGCTAAAACATGCAATAATCTTTATGACATTTGAAATCAAAGCGAGTTTATTACTTCGCTTTTAGCACTAATGTTATAGATATTATAATATATGCTTAGGTGAGAAAAACTTTTTGTTATATTTTTTTGTACAAACCATGTCATTATTCCCGTATAATAGAAGAAAACACGAAATAATTAAAACACTGCACTGCTCTTGCAAGGGCTGTCAAAATGGCCCACAAAGGGCGAGACAGACGAGCGATTAACCTAATCTATTACAAAATTTGACTTGCAATAGGTCATGCACCTATCATGTCATGATGTTTTGGTATAAACGATAGTTAAATATTAGTCATACCTACATCAAAGTGATCTTCACAGAAGTATAGTTTAGATTTTGTAGACAATGCCTTCGGGGTCTCTTCTTGCCAGTTTTAACCAAGTACTTCTCATATTTAAATCAGTTGGCACTTGAATCCATAACTTCCCCGGCATTCATATGCTCGTATTTTTGCATTCAGGCACAACACAACAATGATATAGATGATAACTCATTATTAAACATCCAAGAGTATCTTATTCCTTTGCAAAATAGGCAAAATTCTAGGGCGGTGACGTCACGAGTTGAACAACATGGCGGCTATCGTTTTCACGCGAAAATTTAAAACGATAGATTAAAAGTAATTTTTATGGCACTATTCGGTTTTAAAAAATTTATATAAAAATTATAGTGGTTCATTATAACTCTACGATTCATTTAAAACTCTTTTTGAAAATGGGTGTAATACCCTATTATATAAAGACCGAATCAATAAGCTAAGCAACTGGGCTACCAAGCCATCAGAAAAGCTTTATTGTAAATTGATTTTGATATAAAGAATATTTAAGGGACTGCATGCTCGATAAATAATTAAGTGAAAGTATTATGTGGGACAGTCCAACTAGTGGTTACATGTCTCTTTTCATTTGTGAAATGGTTACGGAGCAGGAAATCTTAGCAGTATTACTTCAATACGAATTAATGGACACAACATACGTACATATCAATGTGTGATCGTCAAGTGGTATCAATATAAGAGAACACTCATCTCATCTATAAGTTCTGTCCTAAGAAGTGACTTAGGAAAGTACCCAAAATATCACATGTTCATTTCATATTTACGACATACTAGCTTTTGCCAGCGACTTCGTCCGCGTAGATATTATATTTTAAAACAATTATACTTTACAATTTTTGCACGCGAAAATAGCTCGCAGATGACAGATTTTTTTCCGACTTACTTAATATTTATCGTTATATTTTGACCAATTTATACAAAATCTTTATTAAACATAGCCTGTGTGTTGTTCTGATGTATAAGCTATATTATTGTTAAGTTTCATTAAAATACATTCAGTAGTTTTTGCGTAGAAGAGTAATAAACATCCACGCATCCATACATCCTCACAAACTTTCACGTTTATAATATTAGTAGGATTTTTACAACTGACCAAAACCTGCGAAAAGAAGAAACTTCAAAGTAACAAAGTAGTTAAATTACTAGACCAAGACGTTCAAGATGCTTAGCAACATTGCGAATTTAGCAAAGCTTTCCTTCTATGGAAGTAGTATGGTGTATGTTAGTTGGTGGGGAAGAGGATGATAGAAACTGCCGTCGTGTATTATTTAGTGCATCATATGTACAGTTGCACTAAATCATTGTTCAAAAAATAATGAAAGTTACCTCCTAAAGAAGTCCTTAAACATAACACCTTAATAAAATGTTTGTAAACATGCAAAGCTATCCCACTGAGCGGACGCTCTCCCTGCAGGCTACTCGTAGATTATTCTAAAGACAATACGCGCGACTAATAGTTGCCGATGACTCAGACACTATAAATAAATCATTGTCGCCATCAAAAGTCTACGACTGTACTAACAAGAATCAGCTAGCAATTGTTGTCTCTTGTATGCTAAACCAGAGTAATAATTTGTTCAAAACATACCAAGCTGTGCTTTCGTTTAAAGGGTCGCCGTATGAGGTCTCTAAGCGTCGAAAGTTACTTCATTGTTTAACGACAGAACAAAACGGCGTGTCGACACCCTCGTTTCATTTATTTGGTACAAAATTACAATTCCTCGCAGACTATGTAAAACAAAAAGTCGGAACGAATGTCTGCTCTGTTGAAAGACCTACTGCGGACGATGATGAAGGCCGTTATTTTTAAATTAAAATGTTCTATTTATCTTTACAGTGCAAATGATATGAGTTGTTTTATAACTCGCACCTTTTTGAGTCTTTTGTAATGAGTTTAACACTTTGTTAAAAAAGATTTTAGTTTGTTATTTATAGTCTAAAAATATTTATATACCGAATTACTTTCATATAGGGTTTTTTGCGTCTCATCTTCGGACAATTTGCTATAGTTAAACATACTCATAGGCATAGGACTGACGTGGATCTTACACAACATAACCTTTGTCTTATCTATGTTTATCTTATGAGCGATGCGCTTTGAGATACGAGTGAGATTATTAGTAATTAGTAATTGCAACGATAAAATTATTCGTTGATATAACTTTATCCTGCCTTACATCACTCTGCAGTGGGATGGGCTTCATTACAGAAATGTTTCGTTTATTGAGTACGGAATACTATAAAAATGAAACTTCAGAGTTTATCACCTTTAGCGTATTTTATTTAACATTATGGTAGTGTACTTCGTTTTAATATTGTATAAGCACCTCATAAAACAACTATTAGCTACAACATAGAGTAATGTTTACGCATGACTGGTTTCATATTTTTCCTCATCATAAAACATTTTCTCTTTAAGACCTGTAATACTTATCTCGTTACCGACGCATATCAACCTAAATAATGCAATATGGTACTTAATGATTGGAGGAAAAAATTGAAACCGATCGAGTAAAGTTAACACTTTTTTGGTCGAGTGATCAGTGGACATGCACGACTTTCGCATTTGATAGAGAATTCTGTGGACATTCGAACGGAATGCCGCCGCATAATTTCTCGTGAGAACGGGTTATAATAGCAGGGGGCCGAAGAATCGGCGTCAAGTGCCGTCGTCAAATATTCTTTGGGTGATTGTAGATTTTTGCCAAGCAAATGCTTTCGTTACGCCGCTAAATGCCTTTCGGAAGCAATTTTAGTTAGTTGAATGCCTTCTGGAATATGAAAGTTTATAGCATAGGTCCTGAGAATCGTGTCAGTTTGTTTCTCTAATTGATTTCTTTCTCTTTAATTGATAACAATAAAATATATAATTTTGACAATTTGGAATCAAAGCAAGACGCGTATACTAAGAAATAAATTGTATTCCATTCTCTTATTTAAAGATTTTTTTTCTGACCGTACTCTTAATGTTTGTATCATTAACGTGGCATAATAGAGAATATACATTCTATCTTTTACAAGGACTGCACTAAATATACTGCATGCATTGCACTCTTCTCCAACACGACTTAGGCGACCTTTATGGCCAAAAATCCATACAAAATTGCTGGACACAAATTTCGCAAAGTAATGATGGGAAGCAGTATCACTGCGCTCCATGAGTGGTTACTCAGTACTTAAGCAAATCTTCCACAAAAATGACTGCTGACGTACACATTCTTGGTTACGCTTGTGTCCAGCAGTCGATTAAAAAAATACTGGTGATGTGAATTTTGCTGTATAACACACAATATGTTATTTTGCGATGTTTAGTTATAAAAAGATTGTAAACGATATTTCTGAGCTTATGAAACGATTAAAATTTAATAAAATATTTTTTTTCCAATGTTACTGCCTATGCACACCTGCAATCAACTTCAAATAAAGAAGCTTATGGCTTAAATGAAATGCCTCAATACCTATATACCTGTAATTTTGATAACGCTCTTGGCTTTCTATTCGTCTAAGCCGAATATCGGAATATATTGTAGCTGTATTAAACTATATGTCGCACTAGAGATTACTTCAAAAACACCATCTTAAATCACTTAAAATTGATTTAAAAAAATAGATAATAGTAATTGATCAGCACTTCCGTTAAATATATTTGTCAAACAACTTGTCGTAGTCGATAATAAGGCTCAATCACGGATGAGCAGTGTATCGAATCGAGGCCAGCCACGTGCGTGCACTATGCGCTGTGAAAATCAATCGGACTCCGTTTCGATTTTCCCGAAAAACCTTTCAAGTCGACGACCGATTACTGACGATTTTCGACGCCCCGAAATCCGAAACCCACGATCCACCTGCCATCACATTCAATCCGCTATAACTGTCGCTGCCATTTGAAATTTTAATTGTCGAACAGTTACCCGTAATTCAATTTTGTTGTGATTTTCTTTCTCACGCGCTATTGTGTGTGAACAGAGGAATTTGTATAACGACGCATTTTTGTTACGCAAATACTGTAATAACATCTTTAAAACAATTTGTATACAGCTTTTAACACATTCTTCAAAAAGTGCCGTGGATTTACGCATATTCGTAGCTTATTTTACTATCAAGAGTCGAGTTCTTTTATCTTAGCTAGGTAATAGGGTTATCATAATCTACTTTTAATACAAGTAGACAAACTAATATAACGTATATTTTATGTAGTTTTTTTAAATTCTACCAACGTAAAATATTTAAACGATAATGTTACAAATTTTGAAATATGTTTTAAAAAATCTAATTATATCAATATTATAGTCATAATTATTAAATATATAAGCGTAATATAAAATAAATTGAACTTAAGCGATAATAAGTAAATCGACGCTAGAGCAACTGAAACTGACAGGACAATATACCACATAAAACCACAAAAAGCGACACCGGTCCTCACATCCGCCTCCGCAAACAGTCCCCGCCCAGTTTTTCCAACAAACTTGATTCGTCATGTCCAATTAAAATAGAGCCACGATTTTTCTGTTCGACAATTTTTATCGATGACCAGTCGAAACACTGGAATAGGCATCATATATTTTAATTAAGAAAATATTTGTCGACTTCAATGAGATCATAATAATAGTAGAACGTGACGTGTTCTCAGTTAATTATTTAAACTGACATCATTATTGCAAATCGTTCACGCAATTCTCCTATTATTTCTATGATGTGTTTTATTTGACATTTGCGACCGTTCTTTTAAACCATTCAATTAATAATAAGTTTGATTTAAAAGTTTGAGATGCTCAATGTAGTGGCTGACCAGGCTCATGTGTTTGGATGCTCATTGCGCGAGTTCACAAAGGCCAATAATATCATACTACAGGTTATAGAATATAAAATATTCTTGTTCACAAAAATTGATATTATATTATAGGCTTAAATAACAATGACCAATGCTTAATTTTCCTATCACAATAGGTTGCTAGGCTTATCTTTAAACACCTAAAATAAACATCAAATTATGTTTACGTAAATTAGTTTTGATTCTGGCTGATAAGTCAACCTATGAATGAGAAGTCGTAAAATTTACATTTAAAAACAATTTAAATTTAAATAAAATGTATCGTGTTGTTTTTAATTTACTTGACATTTAGCACCTCAAACTTTTTTCTGTTATTAATAAAGTCCGTGCTCGTGAGTTGTTTTATCCTTGACAAAAGCGGCCATCGCAACTGGACGCGACAAACACGGTTCCCACGCGTGTGCCTTACCGAAAACTTTTTGCGTCCAACATTTCAACTTTAAGGAAAAAACCTGAACGCAATCACGTTTTCTATTCAGCTTATTTTCGATGGATAGCTGCTATTGGACAGCTAACCCAACGATTAGATAAAAAGCATTATGGATCTAGTCATGCCAGTAGTACCTAACTGACTTGGTTTGTATTTCCCTTACATTTACCTTGAAATAGAATGTAAAGTAATAGCTATAAAAATATATATAATAAATATTTGCAAGCTATACAAATATTTGTTCCGTGCGGAATTCGGACCCGCGAACATCAGCGCCGCAAATCAATACTAAGCTACTGCGCCACGGAGCCGTCAATGGTTTCCTCACGATGTTTCCTTTCACTGCCGATTGCCGGTTAACTTTATTTGTTTTAAATTATGGAATATACCTAATTTATATAATATATACTTACATGGCCTACCTGTTGGATTATTCAGTACTTTTGTCATGCTACATACCCAGATTATGTCAGACCTGCACTAACTTCCATGGTTGTCATCTTTGTCATAAATCAGCAGATTAGCGAAGCACACATCCACAGCACCACCAGCGCCAGCGGTATTTGTATTGTGATTGACCATAATATGCATTTTAAAATGCATTCCAGCCTTCGATCATATTGCATAAACACACGCATCAGACAAGGGTTGGATAAAATGATAGAGTGCCTCTGTATTTGCTCATACACTATTGGTATTATGTTAACTGCCCCTGCGCAATAATACTGGAAGTTGTCGTACTTGTTAAAAAGCAGCCAGAAGAACATATGGAAGATTGCACATAAGTATCACTGTATTATGGATATAATTAACATGATTGTCTGTTTCAGATATGTGTTATGACCTGTCGTCCAAATCAAGCCAACTAGTATTCACTAGTATTTGAAATATTCTTTTATTTTTTCAGACATGCAGGTTTAACCACGATATCCTAACACGATAAATATGACAAAATCTAACAAAAGTGCGGCGGCGCGTGCATTTTTAAATTTATAAATGGAAAATCTCCACCACTCTATGTAGTCTATTTAGCGAACGCAAAGCCGATACTATCGTAACAACGGTATATCCTTAAAACAGACTTATGCTCTAAAGATATACCGTCAAGGATAACCTTTGTTTTTGACAGGGCGCGCCACATGAGATTAGCATGATGTGAAGAAGTAATTACTTAATTCTCTTGAAAAAACTACCCATTCGATTAAGTTTCAAATACCTCAAGTCTTGAGTTTCAGAGTTCCAAATAAAACAATTACGTTATTGATTGAAATTAACTCTAGCAACATGCATTAATGTATTCAATTATAATTGTACATTGTCTTAATTGTGGAAGCGTGCGTTTGACTACCTAATTACACCCCAAGCTGTGCAGAAAGGCAATATCAAGCGTTGTCGAACCTCTAACTGAACTCCTGTTAATGACACTTTAAATATTGGTGAAATAAAAAGTCGCACATTAAATTCAGTATTCAGTACTTTTTGTAAATATCTTGCTCTTTATATTTTACTCTCCTTTCGTGTGATACCCATACAGTTATTGTCGAAGTTAAAGACTAGGTGTGTGACTTGGTAGAGCAGTATGTATCTAAGGGTTTGACTGTACCGTCGTTGGGTTAGGTTTATTTGCCGAGTGGAAAAGGTATTCAAATGACTTTATATTTGTTCCGCGTTTTGTTTTGTTTGTGAGAAGCACAATAACAATCAAAAATACTTAACGAAATTAGTTACTTAGATGTTGTTTTTATTCCACCCAATAATATAATATTTCACGCCAGTATTTAAGTAACCGCATATTTCCGATTATAACTATACAAAATTTTAATCATCGACGTGAAAATCCGTCAGAGAAAAACCTCTTTAACAGACAAATACCGAGGTTTTGCCATGAGTCTACGGTGTTACTTTATTTTTTTTACATTTATTACTACTTTACTTTAATTAATTGCCACAAAATTCTAAAAAGTTTTAAAGTAATTTTGAAGAAAATATTTTCGTAACAAATCAGATAGTATGTTTTTTTTATAGCATAGGGTGACAAACGAGCACACAGTCCACCTGATGGTAAGTGGATACTGTGGCCCATAGACATCTACATTTATCCTCAATTAAGAGTCAAAATGCAGATGCGTTGTCACCCCTGAGGACTAAGATGGAATGCCTCGTTTCCAGTAAAAAGGGTCTCCGGTTCTCTACACTCACCATACGAAACACAGTAGCATTAAGCTGCTATTTTACGCTGGTATTCTGTGAGAGCGTGGTCTTACCCCGGTCGAGCTGACCCATTCGTGCTACAACCATAATATAATATGTTGCTAAATAGCCATTAATTCATATTGACCTTCTTGTTGCGCTCTTGTGCATATTATTCATAGTAATGTATTTGAACGATGACAAAGGATTTACGCCACAATTATGTCATCAGTTGGCTTAGTCACGAGCTAGTAGCTTGTAGTAATATAAGACCAATAAGTAGTAATTTGTTAAATATAATCTTACTTATTATCATTGCAGTGGGCAATTTAGCGCCCACACAAACTTTGCCTATCATTAGTAACAAATTGTTCAAGCTAAATAACACCATTTAACTTTTACCGCGGTAAACTTTAATTTAATTTTAATTCCAGTTCGAGTGCTTTGCTTCCACCTGTGGTGGTAATGGACGTCAAGATCCTCCATCCATTAAAGCAGGCATTTGAAAAAAATGCGTGGACCATAGTTTAAATATTTTAAGCTATGACTTTTTTCGACTTAATCCAACGTCCTAAACTGAAGTTCAAAACGCCATCTCTCATGTGGTAAAAGAGTTATCTAACATAAACGAATAATTTTATTACTCTGTTCATCGTTGCACTAAAAGCTACAAGTATAATATAAATTATATTAGTTTCACCATAAACAAATAAATGTTGAAACTGAATTACGAAAGCTACCTTTTTATAGAATAATGAACACAAACGAGCACACAGTCCACCGCTGCAGCGTGGCTCTACCCTACCACCTATAAATAAACGTATAATTGAACTAAATATTGCTTTCCTATATTTTTGATTAAGCTACGTAGAAGTCATAGGTGTATTGTCGTCAAAAGTACAGTGGTAGAAATATAAAAACCATATGCATTAAAGTTCATTTATTTTGAATAAAGTTGTTTGACAATGTGCTTACTAAATAAAGTCATTCATCTAAATTGCTATTAGTATCAACTATAATAAATACAACTATATTATGAAATCACAACTTCTTTAAGGCAAATGCAGTTGTTAGCTACAAGTACATTTCATACATGAATATTTATTTTAAATAACAGTTCAAAATTTACTAACAATACTAAGACACATGATCACTGCAAAATACTCAATCAATATTTTTAAAGATTAAAGTTTATTTCGTTAATTAATAGCAAAGAAATGTTAAAGTTACGGTTTAGGAACTTATTCAATAATTTCTACAAGTCAGACCTAAAGCTTACAATGCAAATGGCGTGTCTAAAACCAAATAAGTTTATACAAAATAAACACTATAAAACTTAGAATTATTTGTACAATTCATTCGAAAATAGTTTACAAAATATTGTTAATTTACATAAATTTTCAACTTTATATAATGGTTTTTCAACCAAAAGGCACAAAACGATATGCCTGTATATTAGTAAAGGCATAATGCTACTATATTATAATATAATCTTTTCTTATATTTGAACAAACAGTTATGCGAAGTTATTTTAATGTACTCTTCCCATATCCATTCCTCCGAGTTGTCCCAAATAGGGGTATCCGGATTTCGCTTCAGTAGGAGAATGCGCGTGCGATGCGTAGTGCGACGCGTTCGTACCAAAGAAGGAACTGTGAAAAACGAAATGTAATTTACAAATGTTGCTAAAATACTTAAAATCTCTAAAAATAAATTAAAATGGGCAGCAGAATCTGTCTTATAACAGCTAAATAAAAATAAAAACCTGCGGTTGAAATCCCGCTTGCCAAGCGTGGCAACTATGGAAAATATAGGGGATATTTTCCATAGTTGCCACGGGATCACCCCTCTCCCGTAGATCACCTCATAGAGGTGATCTACGGGCATATGTTCAGTGGACTTTTGATAGGCTGTAATGATAAGGGTAATAAAGCCCATTCCAACTCATTAATATTATTTTAAGCTGTACATTAATAATACCTGGTTCTTAATAATACCTTTTTTCATAATAAAATAAGGAAACAAGCTAGCACATCGTCCACCTGATATTAAATGGCTGCTGTGATCCATTACATCTACATCTATCATCTATTCAAAATCTGGCGTTTCCCGGGAAAAATTCGAATTTAAACGTTCATTTTAGTATTACACAAATAGTTGCCTTCAATTCCATCATTTTTGTATTGCACAATTTCAACACTTAATTTTATGACCGCAAAGTAATAAATGTACTTTTTTTGTAATATTATACTAAAATCGTTTTAAAAATATATGTACTAAGTTTTTATTAAACTCAAATAAAAAATAATTTCAAAAACATAACCGAAATTTATAAATAATAAGCATTATTTTAAAGAATTATAGAGCAATGAAAGCAAAGATGTTAATATACATTAATGGAAAAATTCTAACTGTTACAAAAATGAGTGGAGTAAAAATGTAATAACAAGAACATTTTTTACGTGGTAGAGCCATGCTGCAGCTATATATACTAGTAGTATAGTTCTAACACGAATGGGTCGGCTCGACCTAGGAAGGACCGCGCTCTCACAGAATACCAGCGTAAAATAGCAGCTTAACACTGCTGTGTTTCATATGGTGAGTGTAGAGAACCGGAGACACTATTTACTAGAAAAGAGGCATTCCATCTTAGTCCTCACGGGTGACCACGCATCTGCATTTTGATTCTTTATTGAGGATAGATGTAGATGTCTATGGGTCACAGCAACCACTTACCATCAGGTGGACTGTGTGCTCGTTTGTCACCCTATCCTATAAAAAAAATTATCATGTAGTAGCATTAGTAGCTCCCTACTCCGTTGAATTGTGATTTTAACAGGAACCACCGAAATACGTAATT
Organism: Parnassius orleans; assembly: GCA_029286625.1. Classification (NCBI taxonomy): domain Eukaryota; kingdom Metazoa; phylum Arthropoda; class Insecta; order Lepidoptera; family Papilionidae; genus Parnassius; species Parnassius orleans. The sequence continues at coordinate 759,500 of JAGSMP010000093.1, forward strand.
TTGTTAAAGATCAAATCATGTTGAAAGAAGTCGTGGGCGTTAATCACAGAAGCAATTCGTGACCAATTTTCAAAATAAAAATATTCCATTGAATTCCTATTATTATATATAATATATTATATATAAGCCTATTTAAATGCTGAATACAATATTATCGTGCAAAACATTTGCATCTAATTTGCTTATTCATACTATTTTTTTAGTTAAGCATTCTTAAATGGTTATTTTCGGAGAGCATGAGCGTTTAATAAGGAACTAGAAATAAAACGTCTGTGTTATTTTATTGTTTACGCACATAAATTTAACAGGTGAAGCTTAAGATTACACAGAAATTGAAATTAGCATACTAACTACGTCATTACCGAATGATGTCTAAATTGATTGGCGCAATGCACGCAAGAGACGATACATTCAACGGCAATTAATTATTATTGAATCTAAAAGACCTAATATCATTTTGCGATTATTTTTTAATATAATCATAAACATTTGAGGATCGATCAAATTATTTATACGTAGTTATAGGTTATTTGTTTACCTAATCGCATATATTATTTACCTATTCTCACTGACTGAGAGCTTGACTACTACAGGATCTCATGGTAAATGGCTGTGCTTAGCTTAGTCTATTCACACTTGCCTCATATAGATACCTAAGCTGTAATCGGCTGTAAAAATAAACGTTTTGATTCATACCATTTGATTCAAATGCATTGTATGACAACAAAAAAAGAGGTTGGTTGTGTAAAGATGAAAGGGGGCCAGAAATTAAGTTATGCAAAACCTTTGCACACTGTCCAAAATGTAACCTGTAGAATACTTAGAGGCTGACTACTCTGCGTCTGTGCTCTAGATTCATAAAATTGGTGTTAAACAAAGCGAGTTGGTTAAATGAAACTTAGTGGCCTTCCACTAAGTTTCATTTACATTGAATGGTATTTCGTTGCATGTACTTGCTTCATCAGTATAATCTAGCATTGTTCCTGCACAAGGACACGCAAAATCGTAATGTGTTCCACACTTTTCCAATATTATCAATCGTATTATGATCATACACGCTTTTATAAAGCTTTTATACAGCTCTTAGTTCGACAAAGCTCCTTCCTACAAGCCTCCTGGCTAGCAGCATAAACATCGTCTAAAAGTGGCGAAAAGACGCAGTTTTAGCTTTGGATCATATTAGTTACTGATCCGGTGTAAGGTACAATCAATAATTCTTCTCTCATTAATAAATGCAACAAATAATAAAAAATTAAAATTTTCATGAAATGCGGTCATAATCCATAGATTTTTGTTAAGCTAAGTTAGTGCGCTTTACCATATTTGGCTTCATCAAGCACTAGCTGATTATAGTCAAAAAAACATTGGGTCGAACATAATCATATAGTTGCATAACTACACTTATCATACACATCATTTTGCCTAACATATAATAACCGATAGTGATAAAAATATATAATTAATTATAGATATCTTTCCCATGAATATTTTCATTATAATAAGGCACTGTTCTAAAACTTTTAATGATATCTAAGCATAAACGTGTTCAACGTAGTGGAAATTATTTTGCTTACAACAGACATATTATATAGTTCGCTGGCAACATATTGTGACAGTATTAGGGCCAAACACACGTTTCACTAATGCGGCTTCTACTGCAAGTAATATCTCTCAATACTCTCAGTCAACAATAGCAAATAAACAATTCAAAATGTCTTAATGGCTTTCAATATTAGGACTGAAGATTTTTGCGAATAACTACAAAAATATGTGCCCTATGTAACGCCAGACCCGGAAAAATATTTTGTAGGCCATACAAATACTTGTTCCATGCGGGATTCGAACCCGCGCTGCAACTCTTTGCTAAGCCACTGCGCTACGGAGCCGTCTTGTGTCCTAACTTATTTAATAGTTACTTAATCTATGTAACAATGAACTAAAGCTTTTAAATCGAAAATTTAAAACAGCTTACATTCGAAAAATCGTTTTCTTACACCTGCGTTCATCAATCAAGACTTATTAAGTACATCAAACAAAGCATCGAACTGTGGAGCGATCAACATAAACTGACCAATAAAAGGCAAGTACACGCGAGCATTGGTGCAGTTTAGGAAGTTGAATGCAAATAGCTGCAGATAAGTTTTAATACCAGGCTCGCGTTAGTTTAATGCCCGGGTTCACTGTACTAATGTCACGTTCGGCCTCTCATTAATTGCCCCTACGCTCGCTACGAGCAACGTGTGTTTATCTGTTTTCCGCAATATATGAGCATTGTGCTTGAACTGTACTCCACGAACTACACTTTGTATGCAATTTCGATGATAGGAAGACAATACGACAGTAACTATTGATTGGTGTCCACAGTAGAAAGAGCTATTGAAGTGTATAATACCTCACGTCAGACTACAAATTTGCTTATAGTCATGCACAATAAATTAGGAGTTATTGTTCTTGATTGTTGAGCTTTTACTACGAATAATATGTGGCATTAACTTTACAAAAAATACATTATAAAACATTTTTTCTATTGACAACACCAAATTTTGTAACTGCAAAATAGATTTAGAGCTTGTAATAGTTTAATTATCTATGCTGACTGCGTAACACCCAACTGTACGTTTTGTGTAATAATGTTTATTTTATACATACGTTGTTTTAATCAGTTAAGAGTTTTTAATTTAATTCCTAAGAGACCTGCAGTCAGTAAGAAATACAATTCGCAGTCAACAGTATTCACGAAATTAAAATATAGCTATATTTTGTTATAAGAAATTATATTTTGTTATTAATTAAAATTTAATATGAAACAATAATTTCAACGAACACTGATTTTCCAGGTCGAACAACAAATGTCATTATAGAAATAATGTAATGCAAAAACGGTATAATATGAGCATTAATGTTAAAATTAGTATCAACAAGGAGAATATACACTTATGATAGAGCCTGTTCAGGGCTATGCAAACCTATATTTTTTTTAAATTATAATAAAGACATAAAGACACTTATTCCAACACTCACATCTACACACATGACAAATTACAATTAAATATAAAACAAGTGACTTATTAACAAACAAACAAAAAAGGAAATTAGAATAAAGAAAAGAAGTGCGTCCATTATATGTGTATGCAAACGCATATTAAAATTAAAATAAGGAAAAATCGTGTACTATGATGAAGTGGTGGAAGGGACCGTCTCAGCATAAGCCGCGAGCTTGCAGCGCTGATTTTCAGCCGGCCCCGAACAAGTTCGGAAGATCAACTTTATGCGAGCGAGTATTTTTTTATCTGTATTCTATACCTCATGTGAGATGATAGACGGTAGTATACGGAGTCCCTACGTTTTACTAAAATGTTTATGATAAATATATGAATATATATATACACATACATAAACATATATACATATATTAAAAAATGACAGAAATATAGACAAATATTATGTATAAATATATATAGAGGATAATAAATACAAAGTAACAGGTACATATTAGATATACATTAAATAAATACTTAGTAATCATTAAATTATCATTAAAGGTATAAATTAAATTTATGATTAAAAATACTGAATAAATAGATAATTCTTAAATAAAGCATTTTCAATTATTTATACTTCCCTTCTGTTCGTTTAATAAAATTTAATTAAGTATATTTTAAAATTCCCTAATGTCTTTAGATTACGTAGTGGTGGAGGTATATTATTCCAGCAGTGGGTGGTTGTATATTTGTAACTACCTCTGAAGACCGAGGAGCTATGTCGAGGGACACTTAATATGCAAGAGGAAACACGCGTGAGATACTTATTGTGTTCACTACACCAGTCTAGTTTAGAGTACAGATACTTTTGATTTTTTGTTTTCAAAACACCGAATAGAGCACAAGCAAAGTGGAGTTTGCGTCTTGCGGCCATCTCAGGATGGTAAAATAAAATTTTTTTTTTTTTATAGGTGAGGGGGCAAACGAGCATGCGGTTCACCTGATGTTAAGCGAATACCGCCGCCCATGAACAACTGCAACACCAGGGGAATTGCAGATGCGTTGCCGGCCTTTTAAAAAGGAGTAGGCTCTTTTCTTGAAGGTCCCTAAGTCGTATCGATCCGGAAAAATCGCTGGTGGTAATCGGTTCCACAAGGAAGTAGTGCGAGGAAGAAAACATCTTCTAAATCGCACAGTGGTGGACCGCCAATCATCCAGATGGTATCGCAAGTTTTCTCGCGATGTGCGATGGTGAAATTGAGCGGCTGGAATTAGTCCGAACAATTCCTCAGAGCACTCCCCGTGGTACATGCGATAAAATACGCAAAGAGATGCAACATCTCTACGCAGTGCTAGTGAGTCAAACCGATCGGAAAGAACTCGGTCATCGACGATTCGATCCGCTCTGCGCTGAATGCGGTCAAGTGGAAGGAGCTGGCACTGGGGAGCCCCTGCCCTAGAGATGGGAACAGTATTCCATGTGAAGCCGAACCTGTGCCTTGTAAAGTTGCAGGCGGTGTGCCGGCATGAAATACTGCCCCGCTCTACTAAGTACCTCAAGCTTTTCAGAGGCCAATTTGGCCTTCTCTTCCAAGTGACCACGGAACTGCACTTCACTCGATATGTCAACGCCGAGGATTCCGATACTGGCTGAGGCAATAAGGGGAGTGCCTTGAAACTGAGGAGATACGACAAAGGAGTTCCTTTTAGCGGTAAACGCGCAAACTTGTGTCTTCTGGGGATTGAACTGGACTAGATTTAGTCGCCCCCAATCCGAGGCTTTGTTCAACAAAGTCTCGACTTCAGACACAAGTTTGTTCCGGTACTCGGCGACGTTTTCCCGAGAAATATTGGCACGGCCGGCGTATAGAGCATCACCAGTGCTGTCATCCGCATAGCAATTAATGTTACCGGTTTGCAACATATCATTGATATGCAGAAGAAACAGCGTTGGTGATAGCACGCAGCCTTATAATAAATAATAAATATTCCCATGGGCAGAACAATATTATTTTAACGCTTGTGGCCGGTGGAAGGAAAAGGGGAGATCTCCTGCCGGGCAAGGTGATCGGCCCGGGGAGCGGCCAACGCTCCGAGTGGTAGTTCGGAGCTATTGTATATATACTGTTTTTAATTCGGAACTTTGATAGTGTGATTTAGGCTTCGATGTATTTCGCTTGTGGCGCGACGACAGCGCCGCCACATCACCCCCCTGCTCAGACCGGAGGTCGATGGTGCAGTCTAGATATCGACGAATGTGCAAGTGCCAGGGAATTGCCTTGTAGTCTACGGTGAGTCGAGAAGAAGGCAAGTAATCTGCGAGAGTGCCGTGAAGCAGAGGCGAGCAGTAAGGCTCAGAGCCGTGCCGAACACTGTAGCGCAGAGAGTAGCTTGAAGGAACAGGAAGCATTATTATAGTGCTGCGATGAACCTTTGTAAAGCTAGATGGCTTGCAAGATGTGAAGACTGAATATTTGCTCGGGAGCGAATGAATGGGGCTACTTGAGAACGATGACGAGGATTTGAAGGTAGTTTTCCGAAGGCTATTTGGTTGCGTGTTCATATCACGTCGGGGTCACCACTGTAGTAGGTGGAAGGAAAAGGGGAGATCTCCCGCCGGGCAAGGTGATCGGCCCGGGGAGCGGCCAACGCTCCGAGTGGTAGTTCGGAGCTATTGTATATATACTGTTTTTAATTCGGAACTTTGATAGCGTGATTTAGGCTTCGATGTATTTCGCTTGTGGCGCGACGACAGCGCCGCCACACGCTCATGAAAGAAAAAAACGTAGTCATTACGCTCGACAAGTGAATTGCCAATATCCGTACAATAGATCTGACTTTTTAATCGCTAGTCTGTGTATTTTGCATCTAGCATATATGGCATATATCGATAACTTTAACAATTCTTCTTTTTTTTCTCGTGTCCCTAAACAGTCCATACACAAGAGACTCTCCGAACGGAGAGTTAAAAAATTGAGCCAGTTAAAATTAATATAACTGGTAACAGATTTTGAATGCCATCGAAAATCTGTTACCAGAGCCACAGTGAAACCAAGTTACATCAATCGAGTTACATAAAGAACTAAATGGAATTGCACGCCATATAAACGTAGCTAGCCCATACGTTACTAGAATGTCACTTATTGTGCATAGCGATATATTGTGTGTGGTCCAATGTGAGGTTTATAGTGCTGCTTTGTCTCGATAACATAGATAAATGTCGTCGCTTTTTGAATACAAAGCCACAATGAACTTGTCACATTCGCTTACGACAAATTTACTGGAGGTGTAACTTATACTTTACCATTTTTACACGACATTTAAAAAAATATGCTGTATAAAATAAAATAACATGAACTGTTGATAAAATTTGATCACAAATCAATCAAATACCTCTATAAATTTTGCAGCCCTATTCCGTTCACGATCGCATCGTGTATTTCGATGAGCGGACTATAATAACCACCCGCGCGGCATGTAATGGCCGACTTCTTACACTCTTAATTGATTAGCGGCCGCTCCGACTAATGATAAAGGAAGGTGAAAAGAAATAAAAAGAATGCGCCCCGATTTGCGATCGATCCCTGCGCCTGTACGATAGCCACCGGACGTTATACGCTAAACGAACGACCCTCCGTAACGTTCCGGCTAGTATAACATCCCATAGGCATTGGAATGAATTAGTACATATCATTAATCATTATAAATAAGAATATCATTCTCTGCTTTAGCTAAGTATATCATAACTTAAATGGTCAGCGCCGAATGCTATTAATGTAATTGTATGTTCATCTGTAAAATCCGAATCTGAATTTAAGTACCTGAACATTAATAATTCATAATCTTTTGGTAGCAGTCAAGGTATATTGAGACATAATAAGTTTGCTTAAAAATAGAGTCATGCTGAGTTTGAACATAAATACTTTATAAGGTTTTATTTGCCCAACATAGACTTTTACAAGAATGCGCCAGACTGCTTGGAAGATTTTTCCCATCCACATTACGCTGGGCAGGTGTGTTGGTGAGTTCAGGTAATCCCACATCACCAGTCTGGTAAGCTAACGCTTAAAGATTCTTGTCATCAATCTGTCACCTATTACAAATAAATAAACTTACCTATAATTTTCTGGCCAAGCACCGACGTCGGGCAGTTTGTTTTGAGGGTGTCCACCAAGTTGTCTTGAAGTCCAGTGGTTGTGAGCTGACATAGCGTGTTCTTGTTTTGAATAGTCCCCATAACCATAAGGATGAGAAACTGCTTCACTAGGATTGGCATATGCAGAATGCTGGTAAGTTATACCACTGCTATGATTTGCTGATGGACTGCTAGTGATAGGGCTCGTGCTCGGTGGAGTAGCATCTGATGATGGTTGTAATGGAGTGGGAAGTTCAGAAGAATGTGAAAGTGATGTCAGGTTTCCTGATGAAAATGATGTAGATGTTGGGGGATGAAGGGAAGAAGCTAAAGCTGACTGGCAAACGGATGGTGTTAATGCAGACTGATGAAGTGAGGGAGCTAATGCCGAATTTAGCACTGAACTAGTTCCCAAAGCAGATGAATATGATTGTTGCCATGATGCACATTGGGCGTTGAAGGTTGACGGGGGTTCGTATTGTTGATGAACAGAAGGAAATGCGGATTGTAAGGACATAGTATTAAAGGCACTAAGTTGTTGTGAGTTAAGTTGCTTGCGAAGACGAGCTCTTCGGTTAGAAAACCAAACCTACGAAAAAATATATTGTGAAAAAAACAATAGATATAAACAGCATTTTTTCGTTTCATTAATTAAGCTCACCATGTTACGTAATTTAAGCCTGACATACATACATAATATATTTAAACGTAAACTTTAATTATACAGAAGCTAATTTAATAAAAAAAATATGATCAATATAAAAAATACTAATAATTAGGATATCGTAATACATATTTAGAAAGGCAGTATATTACTCGTCATATCAGTATTACAATTATAAGGGTTATTAATTTAACGAAAATTGTTAAAGGAGCCAACGGTAGCGTGACGCAACATATGGCGGCTTGTATTCAGGATCATAATAGCCTAATAATTAATTTTAATATAATTACGGTTTTTTACGTATCGCTATTTCCATGGACGGGAAGTGAATGTGATATTTATTATGAATTTGTTTGATTGGATTCAAGTGAAGGCAATTTATAACCCTTTGTATAAAACTAATGAGTCTGAGGAGACAGGCCAAGTGATAAAAATACCATGCTACTTCGCCATGAGCCATGGTTTCGAATCCTAACGTAATCCTAACTTTGATCAGAAAACCATCATAAGTCAAAGAGATGAACTATACATAAACAATAATATAATTATGATGTAGGGGTTTGTCTTCAAATTTTACTGTTCGCACTTACTTGAACTCTAGCCTCAGTTAGCTTAGTTTTCTGTGCCAATTCTTCTCTGGTATATACATCTGGATATTGCGTTCTTGTGAACGCTCGTTCCAAAGCCTCAAGCTGGTCTCCAGAGAAGGTCGTTCTTGATCTTCGCTGCTTTCTTTTTAACGTGATGCCAGGCTCTGACTCCGTATCTGAGTCTTCACAAGATGATGGACCTTTTAGAGACAAAAGAAACGGGTTTTTTTTTTTGGAAAAATAGCCAACATGCATAATATAATCTTAAATTAACTACGTAATTGTACGCGACGATAGAAATTTATAAAAGATTTAGTGCAATACCAAATTTATTACGTTACTAAGTATTTAAAGTTAATAATACGTCGTTAAAAATGCAAAAGATAATCTACGATACCACCCCATTTCGTTGCATAGAAAAGCGTAGATTTTTTGTTATTTAATAATTAACTTTTTCAAATATAATTACCTAACAATAAATTTATGGGTAATTATTATCATTCCTTATCAAATTATAACAATACATTACAATTCCTGGTTATTTCTTATTTCCAAAGCGGGTGAATAATTTGTTTTAAACCAAGAACACGCATTTCATATGAATAAAGGGACCGCTTTTCCAATGTAGATATTACTTTAGCCGCACACAACTTAATATGCATAATCTTATCGCGGCGCAAAATCTCTCCGGTAAAACCGCACTCCGTCGTTGAACCGGGATATTAGGAGAGCTATTTTATATTGGATAGCTATACGGCACAAGACGTGCAGTACGGACAGATTGTCGTAATGCAAGCCTCGCGGCCAAACGCTATGGGATAATAACAGCTTTGGGTACTAATTTCATTTTTATAACCTGCAATTTTCGAAGCCGACACAAGGGGCGCTGCTGTGGCGTGCGCGCGCGCTGCGTCCGCTTTACTTTTACGTAGATTATTAACTTTATACGCCATTTTGCGAAGTTTGTAAACGTTTCCGACAGTCTCATTATAAGAATAAATTTATAATAATAGTGTGCTCTGGATTATATTAAGTGATTATGTTCTCGAATCAACAATGAGCACTATGATGACAAGGCAAATTCATGCTGTTTTCTTTATTGTAGCGATCTTTTGTCGTTATTTTAATAAAGTTTTTAGTATTATGTTCCAATTATATAACATGTTTCATCAACAACAAAATTTAGTGACATTTCACACAACAATTCAACAAAAACAAAATGATTATAAATTGAACAAATTAAAAATTAGTTTGCGATCGATGTGATATAGTCGATGTGTAAGAAATCGTTAAATTAAAAATAAATTTTGTATAAAATTATGTATTAATTTTGGAGATATATTAATAGAGGAGAGCATACAAAAATAGAGCAAAGCAACAAAATTATTAATTTGTTAAACATTACTTTATTCACGTTTATTCAGTTTTAGCAAAAAAAATCTAATATAATTAAAATAAATCGACTTCACTTTTAATAAATCATCATAAATTTGAAATCCAAGGTAAGTTTAACTTACCTAGAATACCATCAATGCTATGATTTCTTCTAGGATCTGATTCATCCCTTTTGCCTCCTCTTATAAGTCTCGAAATGGAACTGACTGACGGAGCCGTATTTTTATCACAGATGCCTTCCTTTATTAGTTTATCTCTAATTTCCCAGGAAAATATACCTGGGTTTTGTCTCTTGAGTTCTTCGATCCTGTTCTCTACTTCAGGCGTCGCTACTCTTGGCTTTGACCCTCCTATTACACCAGGACGAATGGATCCAGTCTCCTAAGAAAACAATTAAGTACATAATGAATATTACAAACTATTCCATAATAACCTACAGTAGGCATTATTTTTATAACATTGAAAGTACATAATTATAAGTAATATTTTATTGATTGTATTTGGACTAAAAAGAAAAAAATATGTTTGCTGCTTTTCTTTCTTCTTATCTGTGTTTATCTTATGAAGTAAAAATACATTTCTATAAATAGTTTCCATTCCAAATAAATAATTCCATATATCTAACCTGGTATCTATTCAGGATCTTAGAAACACATCCATGTGAAACTCTTAGTTGCCTAGAGATAACACAAGGTCGGACTCCGGCGGCTGCCATTTCGACTATCTTCAAACGAATATGATTCGGAAGCGGTCGTCCGTTGATGAATACCCCACCCAATTGGTTCATGCGGCCTTGACCTGCAACAAAAATGTACTATAATGTTTGTGTAAAAAATTTCCTGGAGTGCCAGAGGAGAGTACTTTATGTCCCCAAATTTTCTATCCTACACTTAGAAGAAGTGGCTCAATAGGTTTTTTTCTTCTATCAATGTACACTTGGAGCTACTTGAGTAGAGTATATCATATGGCATTTACCTTAACTCAATTAAAACGCAGTTTATTATCATCAATAATTTTGATTAATTGAAACTATATCTCTTTCAATGATACCGTAAAGGATTCGTATCTTCCATACATGAATAAAATCTGTTATTCAGTAGATTAGTAGCAAATCTTACTTTTGTGGCCTCTACCTACACAAATTGGGTAACTTTCTTTGCTTATTTTTCTATTTCTAATTTTAGACTATGATGTCAGCTATTTTGATCTCACTTAAGCTTTAATTTAATGATTAAATTTTATTAAAGTTTATATTTATCTTATGTAAATAGCTTACTTCTCCCTTTTTATTCCATGATCAAGTGGTTACCAATTCACATTCATCACATTATTAAATTATTCTGTGTGTTTTTCATCATCGTGATATTTTTATATAAGAAGAAATAAAGACCGTTCAAAATTTTGAAAAATTTCTAATGTTAATTTTTAATATAGAAAAGATTACGAATTTGGAACTTTAAACAATTTATCTTAAACAATAACAAAAAAAATCATAACTTTGTCATACTTAATTGAAATTTATATATTGAAATAAATCGTTGTAAAATTACAAAATAATACAACACTAAACACTAAAGCCAAGTAGCGTGTGTAATATCAATAGCAACAATACATCTAACGCTACAATAGCATTCATTCAGCTTATGTCGGACTGGACGTATCGACGTCAGCCGTAGGCCTCAAATAATTTCACGACCCATTGCAAGTGTTCTCAAGCAAGAGTATGCCATTTCTTTTAACACAAATACAGTCAAGCAAAAACGATAACACTCAACTTCTTTCAGCTTCCATAACCTCAAAAAGATTTTTTATGGCTAAATTCATTGATTTCGTTGCGCGTTACAAAAAGATAGTGCGGATAGAAGAGAATGAAAATTTATTTGTATGTTATCAATTATCATACAACTCCAAATATGTAAAATATCAAAGTTAAAAGGTTCAGTATATTTTTTTTAGATGTGGATAAATTCAAATTGATATCGCTTCATTTAAAGACCAACATCGCCATTTCGTAAGTTAATATGGTATTGCAATTTAATTAATAGATAGTGGTATCTAAACTACAAAACAAATTTTGTGCATAAACCATATTCATCAGCTTATTGACAGACATAATATTGTCTATATCCCCTGATGTGTGTCTTAATGTAAATAAATATAACATTGTGTTTTTGTATTTTTATATGAGTGCGTAAAGTGTGGCTATTATAAACACATCACGGCAATGGCTGAGTGGCTGAGGACCACCTATCATCAAAGGAACCGCTGTTCGTAAATTTTTGCAACGCCTTCACGATTAGCTTCTATTCAATCAATGTAATATGGTTCTGTTTTAATCACATTTTGAAATATTCAAAAGTGTAAATAAATCTCAAAACGTTTTGTATAAATATTTTAAATTAATTTTAAACAATATATTTACGATTATTAAGTTTTCTATTTCTCATATTAAGGGAATGCAACAAAAATTTATTCAATCAAAATTCTTTCGCAAAAAATTACAGTGGCATTTTCTGCTAGCTCAGGCATTCATAGTTTATCAAAATCAAATGATTTCTCAAAGGTGCCGGTATGTGTAAAGCCTTAGACCCCTACCGCGAACCACCGATCAATTAAACAACATGTCAACAAGTGTGTCTTTTGGTAAGTATAGCCGTACTCAGGATAAAATAATTAAATATAAACCGTAATACACACTCCATATAGTTAATAATTGTGATTTACAAATAACAAAAATTTTAAAATGAAATATTATCACCGTCCTTGCAATTTTGAGTCTTAATTCACAGTTATACAGTATGTAACTAGTCTTCTAAGTTTGTGCTTTTGCTGGACCCACACAAATGATCCCCATATTTTTTGTGAGATCCCGCAGACGTAGTGGTGCCTCGAGAGCCCGTGTTTTTGAGTGTTAATTTTATGTAGCCGAAATATTTATGACGCATAACGTGTCCTTAATAACTTCGCTATACAAATGTGGGTGGCTTTGTAATAATGTATCACTTTATTAAATATACCTAAGCCCCTTACACTTCTTAACGATAGAACTATCGTAATGATGAGGTAAAATAATTTAGTCTTTAGTACTTTAGGTTTTTAAGTACTTAATATTTATTTTTATTAACAATATTTAAAAAATAAGGTGTGGATATCATTAAATTAAATTTGTTTTCTTATGGAAGTGAATCTACTAAACGGAAAGTCAATGAAAGAGGCACAAAGACCACAAAAAATATATAATTCGTACAATGTATAATAGAATTCGCAAACATTGTAAAGCTATTAACGCAAAAGGAGGCAAAGTTAACAACAAGCTCAAATAATGTCGGCAAAACTAATCGTCCGGAAGCAGTGTTTGATCATGCATCGATTTGTACATATAAAGACCACCAAGATGGTTCAGAATTTGTGTTCGATATATCGGTGAAATCAATGAGAATTTTTTTTTTTTACTAAAAATCTGACGCTACTCACGTGCTTTATTCATTGCAGTTGCAAGACTTGTTGCTTCGAAACATAATCTCACACTAAACATAAGAATAAGACACCGTACTGTGGAACGTATAAAATTTCTCACAATAACATAATCATGTTCTAATTCGTTCAACTGCCGCATTCGTGTTAGACGAAATTGAAACAGAGTCAGTCATTTAATGCTAAACGTAAGAGGAAAGCCGTGACCAAATAAATGAAGATTTTGAATTCACTATTCACATTTCTGTGTCAACTTTAATTAGCAATCACATTTTCATCGACCTCCGCAGTACTTTCGAGTTATCATTAGCATTGTCGAGCGTAGATTGAATTTCCAAAGTAAAATTTAGCAATTTGATTTCTAACTGACCGGCTTCTCAATCTTGTTCTTAATCTTCTTGATTTGTTTAATATATACCCAAAAAAAAAAGTAAGTACCTTGATTTTTACTTTTAATATTATGCATTGATCATTCACAATTTTAAATTATAGTACTGAATAAAACCTGTGACTTTAAACCAAGAAAAATTAATTGGATGAAAATTTATATCATTCGTCCACTTTTATGACGTTTGTCGCAGCTTATTGCTTACGTACTTGTGTAGTTAAACAATGAGACCGGCCTACAATATCAAAATGTCCTAGAAGTGCAGAGCATGTAAACGTTTTATTAAATTAAATGTTTCATTGATTAATTTAAAATTATTTAAATATATTTTACGGCCCTACCTGATGCAACTAACGAAAATTGAAATGTCTACCTTTAAAAGAGCAATAAAAGTGATATAAAATTTGTGTATTTTTTAACACTTGCTTACAATGTTAGAATGATAGTTTTAAATGTTAAAAGTCGATATAGTATTGTGTAAATAAATCGTAAACCCCGTTTTCACAATCATAATATGTTTCTGCTTGCAAATCAATTTCACGTAGCGACATTAATGTGCCTATAGTAAAATTTATATGAGGCTTTACGTCATTCTTCATACTGCTTTCTTTCACATAAGTTTATGCCAGCGATAACCGTACGAATGGGCAGTGATTTCAACGAACCCTGGTCGTAGTTCAAGGTTTTGCTTAATTGTTAAGACAGTATTACGTTCATTTTATAATTAAATTGATAGTGTAAATAAAATCGAGTAAATTCAAACTGATTAAATTTAACATCCTACATGCTTCAAGAATATTCAAATACTCAATCCGATCGAACAAATATTTCCTCATAAAACATATTGCCTAGTTGCAGTAGGTTATCAAACTGACCTGTAGAACATGGTCTAGTAAATCAAAATCGATAAAAACATACTGCGACGGCGAGCAACATTATTAAAAAACAGAAAATCTAAAAATTTTGAACAGAAATAAGTTGCCTACTATCGTCACTTAATATGACAAAACGACTATCAAATTTCATTATCGATACGAGATTTCTATACGTAACCTGTTAAAATTCATTTATACACTAATAAAATAACCTATTGCTGTCCGAAATCAAGCAACAAAGAGAAGAAATGCCATTTGAATAGGCATTAGAATTGGGCGGCATTCACAAAGGCTGTGTCATTCCATTAAGCCTTCTTCAAGCGTTCAAACTTTTCTGTGTGGCCCATAGACGCGTGGCTCGGTCACATTAAAATGTATATTACGTTATAAGTGCATTGCGTATCCTTATATAAAAAATTGAACTAAGGAGAAATAGTTTTACAATAAATAATCTACGTTAAAATCTGTCTATGTAGACATTTCTAAATTAGTAAATTATTATGAAATTGAAAAACACGGAAATCTCTCATTTTACTATATTTGTTCCAGAAACAGTTGCTGGCTGCTCGTACATATAGGCCACGAGGTATAAAGAACAATAGTCGACTAGTTCAGTAAACTCGAGCTTACTGTACAAAGTTTCATTGGGAATTAACAGTTTCAAAGTTAACCCCAATAAATTTAAGTTTTATGTTTTTAGTGCGGTGTAGTGGCGATGTAAGAATATCCACTAACCCATATCGTCCCGTGGGTTTCGTAAGAGGCGACAGAGGGAAATTGAAACAGGTGATGGGTAGCAGCATCTTCCTGAAAACAACTCAAAATAATAAAAAAACTGCAGTTAACAACCCGCTCGCCAGGCGTGGCAAAATCCCGCCTATGGGGCAATCTATGGGGACCTATTTTTTCATCGCATTTTATTGAATTTAAGATCACATTTCTTAACAGGGCGCGAGACGTAAGGACAATAGCAGGTCTAATGTAAAAGCCATTGGAATCTTTTATTAATATTTTAATATATTACGATAGATAATGTATGATAATATAGTATCATATAATAAGATAGTATATGATTGTAAGATTAAGTAAAAATATAACTGGATACGAGTAATGCAACTCTTCCTCTATTGAACCTAATGCCAACTGTTCAAACGAAGGAACGCCTTTCGGCTTGTCAACGCCGAATAGAATATGGTTACCTATAAGTAATGAATGGAACTGAATATTTTATTTCGATATAATGGTGTATGTTTGTGAATGCCCTGTTTGACCTCATTCAGTATTCATAACGTGTTATGTACTAATTTGACGGATTCTTTTCTTTTCTTATAAGAAATGGTTCTCTTTGACAGGTCCATTCGCCGCTAGGTGTTGTTAAGTTTTCTGGCACTCCCCGCGACTAAAATGAATGTTTCGAAATAAAATATACTTATTTAATTTCCTAGCACCATCCGACCTTTGTAGCCCTTAGTCGAAAGAGTTTGCAATAAAGAATAAAATTAAAGAAAAACTCTTATTAGCTTGTTGGTTTAATATTTGAACTTATTCAATGTGATAATAAATGACTTCTACATAACCTGATTAAAATTGGTAATCGAAATTATAATGCAATTTTATACCATATCACAAAATGTTTTTAACTGTTAAACCGTTAACAATTTACTATTTACAAACTGTTTAAAAGATAATTTTAGTTTTATATGCGACACTTAAATGACATTCCTTTCTTAATAATATCAAAGAACGACAAAGAATGACAAGAGGAAGATTCTGCTCTGAAAATACGTCATTTATTATGTAATTTTTTTAACCTGAACTAAATTTAACATCCGTTATATCAATTTGTTTATTAATAGATCTGCATAAATAATGGCAAGTAAGTGCCCCGGAGGTTGGAGCGAGGCATTTTGCGGGTCGCGGGTGACGGGCGGGGTAGCCGCGTCATATTATGCGGCTAAAAGAGCCTGTCGGTCCCTTTGATCTGAGAGCGCGCGCCGCGGAGCTGTGTGCGTGAACGAAGAGATGTGCACCGCCTGTCCACCCGTCGTACGAATGTGACTAAACCTTGATTATAATTGTAATGAACTCTGTATGGAGGTCGGAAATACAATATATTATGAATGCCTCTACAAAATAAGTTATTTTTATACTTTTTATTTTTTTGTTATTTTACCTACGTATCTTTCTGCGCCATAGCAATTGTTAGACGATGCAAAGTATTTTCTAAACCAAATATACCTTACAGTAGGAACAATATTTACAGTAGGAAAAAAGTTTAAGTATTATCAACATTACTGACACAAATTTCTGTAATTTCGCCGAAGTGCTTTTTAAGCAAATAGAAATATAAGGTTACCAACCAATTTAAATGGCTAGGACTGTCCTTTATCTAATTTATATCAAGCATGCGTTAGTAATGAATCAAAGAACGGTAGACAATATTTATCGATGTTTGTGTGTCTTCTAAAATATACGTAATAAAGAAAAAAAAACAATATCTTAATTATTTTGCCATGACGTAGCTACCTACTCGATTGTCAATCGTGTCAACTATGGCAATTATCCCCCCTTTCAGGCAATCTATGGGGAAGGCCTATGTTAAGCAGTGGACTTTAGTAGGCTCTTACGGTAACGGACGTAGTTATAACATTATGTATATCAACTATTAGAAAAATAGATAAATAATATAAAACAAATAAATGACATCTCTTACAGTCATAGATCGAATCATAATGTTAACGGGCTTTAAACCTCTAAAATGCCAGATTAGTGAAATCACAAAAGCGTATTCGCAGAGAAATTACATGGCACAGACGCGGTCGACGCGGACTCGATTCGTATCGCGACTCATCGCCGTCACCTCGCCTGGGGCAATCTTTACTAATCGACGATCGACCGTCATCGAACATGTTGTTATGCGATATAATATTGATGTTAGTTTACACATCACACATATCTGACCTGATTTTTTTTATAGGATAGGGTGACAAACGAGCACACAGTCCACGTGATGGTAACTGGTTGCTGTGACCCTAGATACGACATCTACACCTATCCTCAAAAAAGAATCAAAATGCAGATGCGTTGTCCCCCGTGAGGACTAAGATGGAATGCCACTTTTCCAGTAAAAAGGGTCTGATTGAAATGATAATAACCTTTGGTTGAATTCAACACCTTCCAGACACAAATAGAAGCTAAACGTGAAACTACCTTTCTTAAACTAACTTTTTTTAACGTGGTAGAGCCATGCTGCAGCTATATTACTGATATATTTGTAGCACGAATAGGTCGGCTCGACCGGGAAAGGACCACGCTCTCACAGTACACCAGCGGAAAATTAACGCTGCTATGTTTCGCGTAGCTAGTGTAAAGAACCGGAGACCCTTTTTACTGGAAACGAGGTATTCCATATTAGTCCTCATGGGTGACAACGCATCTGCATTTTGATTCGTCATCAAGGATAGATTTAGATGTCTATGGTCCACAGCAACCACTTACCATCAGGTACTGGACTGTGTGCTCGTTTGTCACCCTTATCCTATAAAAAAATTGACACCTGAGATTACGACAGGCATAAAGTACTTTTTAATTTAAAAGTTTCGTTGCGTTTTTTTAATATACATATGTTCACCGAAATCTTTTTCTATTGTTAAAAATATTATATTTCAGGGGTGGTCCCATATAAATTTGAAAAGAAATCCTTAGGTATAAGGGTGGAAAAATAAGGAATAAAACTTCAATGTTCAGAGTCAACTATTTAGATGACCAAATGAACCGTGTAGTGGCAGTATAAGAATATCCACTATCCCATATCGTCCCGTGGATGTCGTAAGAAGCGATTAAGGAAACTGAAGCAGAAGCAACTTCCTGATGACAACTCAGAATAATAAAAAACTGCGGTTGCAAAATGTCTCCTATAAGGCGATCTATGGGGAAGGCCTATGTTCAGCAGTGGGCTTTTATAGGCTGTTTCAGTATATTTTATTATCTGTAATGCATGGATGGATGGATTTAGATGACGATGATCATTAGTTCAACTATTTATACAACATTCTAGTTGTCACCTTGAAGTCATGATATTACTTAGATCACACAAAATGGTCAAAAATTAAACTTCTAATAAAAAAATTAAGGGCATATTAGAAAAATGTATAAAGCGATATACCATTAATAAAAATTGCATTCGTAGATATATATACTATAAAGTGGAAGTAAGAAATCTATGAAGCAGATTTAAAGACACAAATGCCCCATTTTAAAAGGAAATATTAAATAAAAAATGACATTCGATTGACGACATTAATCTATAAAAGACTTTACGTCTGCGTAATAGTTTAAAGAACGTGCTACAACCAATAAACAAATTTGAACTACCCACACGCTGTATGGGTCTAGTGTAACTTTTCGCCAAATTCCAACCTCACCACGCGATTGTATTAAATATACTGTACTACTATATAAAGTCAAGTAACGATCGAGGCTCTAACGCCAAATAAAATTAAGAGACATCCATTTGAAAATGATGATTGGTGATAGGACTAATAAAAATTTGATCGTAATACTTTTTTAGGGATTTATAATACTACGATATATACAGAATAATATATTTCGGGATATATAAAGAATTCAATCGTGAATAATAATGATGATTATGATATAGATAATGATGTAATTTTTTTAATACCTATCTCTGATTTCTAATTCTCTTTTTAATTCTCTAATTAATTTAGAAATAAAAACAAAAGATAAATAACAGAAGGACAGTTACTACCTTTTTTATTTTTCTAAAATTGGCGGCTTGAGCTTTACGCTCTGTGTAATCCAAAATATGGATATGTCCAAGAAATAAAAGGAGTGTATACAACAAGTCAAACTTTAATACTTAGGTACATATTTATCAAAACATTAATTAATTTTAGTTGCTTATAAATACCTATTCTGATATATTAATTAAATTCGCAAATTAATGTAAGAGATGAAGATTCTTTCCTGCTTCATATCGTATTAGAAATAAAAAGATGCCTGAGCCCAGGTGTAAGTAATGTGTGTGTGTTGCTTTACTTTATCACTTTTAATATGACGTATGTTCTTTTTATATTATAAGGGTAGCAAAGGAGCAGTCCACCTGTAAATGGATGCTGTCGTCCATACACTTCCACATCTATCCTCGATTAAGAATCAAGATGCAGATGCGTTGTCACCCCTGGGACCAGGACTAAGATGGAATGCCTCGTTTCCAGTAACAAAAGTCACCGATTCTCTACACTCACGATACGAGCCTTATGCTGCTGTGTTCACGATACGAACGAAACACAGTAGCATATTCTCGTAGCAGCTATTTTACGCTATTATATTCGTGAGCGAGCGTGTTTCTTCTTCGGTCTAGCCGACCCATTCCTACTACAACCATAACACAGACACTGCACGGCTCTACCACGTACAAAATGTGGAATGAATAATTACCATCATGTTTTAGTATATTTTATTATCTAAACGTTGGCACAGTTAAACTGAAGCTCAATTTTCTCTCGAATAATACAAGGAGCAAAAAAAAACAAGGAATGGAAGGAATAAACATTATGTAATAAATACGTTTACTTATCTGAATCGTAAATCTGATTAATTCTGCGTTACATCAAAAAGAAGACAATGAAATAATAATTTAACAAATCACTAAGATATGAATAATCTCCCTTCAGCTTTTCGTTTTATACAAATGTTTCTGGCAATCGAGAGACGTCTGAGCGGCTTATGATATTAAGTCCGATTTATGTTTAAAAATATTAAATTCGGAGACGAGTTAAGAACATAATGGTTGTAATTCGAAAAAAATATTGTACGTTAGCATGTGCTACTTTCATAATGCGGTTGTTAAATGTTATTACATTGCTAAAAATTCTGTAATCTACATAATATATTACAATTTAAAATGTGGCATGGTTACTATAAATCGTTTGTTTTTACAGATTTTTTGCAATAAATCGATTTGCGTCCGCAAATTAAATGTAAAAATAAATACAATGGCATGTGAAAAAAAAACAGAAGCGTAGAATAGTGGCCCCTGTTTTTGACATCTTAATTCAATCAAGTAAAAGTTTAAAAGCTACAATCACGGTTGGCGGTGGCCTAAGAGTGTTTGTATTCAACATCCCATCTCGGTTTATCTATGTGTGTAGTAAGAATCGACTAAAAATCCAGAAAACTCTCATATAGTCAAATACAGCGCCAGTATAATTACAGGCTGTGTGTGAGGCATCCATCTTAGTTCTCAGAGTGCGTTGTCAACGCCTTCTTTGTTTTAAGTTGCATGCAGGTGTCCATGGACTGCAGTAACCACTTATCATCAGGTGGAGTACAAGTTTCTCATTTGATTTTTATAGAAAAAGATGGCAGTATAACCATCTCATATATGCTAGAAGATGTTAAATATGCGGACTTAGATGGGAAGCAGCGTCAGAAGCGCGTAAAGTCTGGTATTGCGATTGCCTGCTTGTCAAACAATGCCATTTTACATTTTATACTCAATTTATTAAAGCTGAATTTCGCAACACGAAATACATTTTATATAATTTTTTTAAATATAGGAAACTATCCTTAATTTCTTCTCAACTTAAACGCTCTACCTGACACTAAGTTCTGAATCAAAGTCGGCGTAAAACTTGAAATTAAAAATGAATACGAGTACGATTGTCGTCGGCATTCTTTTATGCTTCGCATCTCCTTCCCACGAAGCCCTTTTCCTTCGTTTGTCCTTTTCATTTAAATTTAGCTTAGACGAAGCAGGTCATAAGTCGTGGTGACATTTATAACAATACGCTCGAAATGTTTTCGTATGGTAATGATTTATGTGTAAAACCGTGAGTGCGAGAGCTTTTTGGAACTTTTAGTTTAGTGTTGTGTTTTATAGCATTCGCTCTTAAAAACCTTCTTTTAAAATAAAATAAAGATCAAAATTTCCTCGGTAAAATTTAATGAAATTGTATTTATTAGTCAAAACCAGCAATAAAATAATAATTTTCAAACAAAATTGTATTCATAAAACTGATATTATTTTATTTAAAATTTTGGTTTTAATTTCATTGTGAAATTTACAAAAGATGAATAGATTTAAAGTTTATTCAATAGTTGTCATCGCAAGAATTTATGTGTAACTAGTACCTAACTTTTTGTAAATAGCTGTAAAGTCTTTCCGTCCGTCCGAATGTCGTTATCAACAATTATTAATCTTTCCTAAATGGAAGACTAGATTTTTAGCCAATGTGTGTATTCCTTATAGCGTTTACCAGTTCAGTATTATAACTTATAGATATAAAGCTCTTCGTTCTTATTGAGTTCATATGAAGATTATGAAGCTTCAATTAGCCTTAAAAATAACTTTAGAACACCCAAAATTAAATAAATTAATTTCCTCAATCCCAAAAACCCAATCCCAAAAAACTATGCTTCAACAACGGCTCAGTTAAATCAAAGTAAACAATACAAAACAAAAAAGCGTTACGTGTTCTGATTTGTTTTATTAAAAAATTTAAAAACTGTTACATAGATACTTTATAACAATTACATCCGTACTTTTACACATTTAAGGGCTAATCTTTAATCGTCAGATTAAAGTTATCCGTCGAATAAGTTATAACGTGACTGAATATAAAAGTGAATTACATGAACAATTTTATTTATACAACTGCAATTTTCAATTTGTTTATGTTGTATTTTATTCTATGGATAAATTTTATCCGCGGATTGAAAAATCGGCCCTAAGTCAATAAGAATTGTATATAAATTAAGATCAAGATCATTTAAAGAATGACGTCCGTCAAAACAATAGTCTTGTCGTGACAGAAACTGTTCATTGAAGTGTACCCAAATCGCTTTCTATAAGTTACGGTCCTTGACCATTCCAGAAACTAGGACTGAGCCCCTTATTAACGAAAACATTATAAATATATTGTTTCTTTTTCCCAACAAGTCTCCATCCCGACGCGTGAGGATGAATTATTGTTATATGAGTAGCAATAAAAATCACTTTTAACTTTAAAATTTCCTCGTGATTTTATAGTTTTATGGCTGGTTTCGTGCCGTTTAGAGCAAGAAATCACAAAATTTTACTATATCGTTTTAGATTATTCCCATTCTTTAATCATGTTATTGGCTCCAGATCACAAATTAATGATACCGTTCGAAAATGTGAAGCAATTTTATTACTCCTTCTTAAATATCATATTATAATTTGTTCCTTAGTTAAAAATGAACACAATATTAGGAATGATAAGGAACTTTTTTCTGAATTACTAACATATTATTCTTTTAATTTATGCTGGTCGTATAAATGTATTTAATAATTTAATAAAGATATAAAATATAATAAAAAAGAAGGCAAAATCATAAGACATATACAAGTACATTTTTGATGTTATTAAAGTAAAAGATAAACCCGGGATACGTAAGTAATAAATAATGTAAACAATACGGCATTAATAAATTGAAGTCCATAGATAATAAGTAAATAAAACAAAATAGAACATCAGCATGAATATTAGTGTAAGTAGCACCCACCTTGAAAAGAATATCCTGTAAAGTATGGTGTCATGTTTAGTGTTGAAACTGCCATTGACCCAAAGATGTGTTAGACCGACAATGATGAAACAACGGCTTCAAGCACCAAGCTAGTCCGTACACAAACAAAAGTCCTAAAAGTTCACAATTTCAGTCGTTCACTATCACAAGTTGCACGCAGGCATGGTTACGTTGATGAAAATGGTGTATGTCTAATCCGTGCTACTTTGAAGACAGCCCAGTGCCCACTGACGTGTGATGTAAAGATGTATTTCGACTCTCAAGTGTAATCTTTCACAATCAGCGGTGCAACAAAAAATGGTAAAACTGGCCGCCTCCACAGTCTTCAACACCACACCACCTGATCACTTGTCTCTTTCTTTTGCCCGAGCGCTACAATTCAGTATCTACTGTCACTTAGGCTTTAAATATTTTGTTCTACCATCAAATTCTAGATAAAACTGATTTATAAGGATTTATTCATAAAATTTTGGTTTCAGAACGTTTGCTAAATATAAGTTTTCTGTTGCATCTAAAGGATCTATGATATTTTGCGTCCCTATTGAACCTTACAAATGGACCGGTGTGTAAAGGAGATAGCACGAAGCCTCGGATCCGGTATCTTCGGAGCGAACAGCGTTTATATTAACAATGTGTGAGTCGCGCCTGAGTCGGTGCTCCGTGACGAAAAACACGAGGCGTGCTGCCACAACAATCTATGCCTACAGTGGACGTTGATTGGTCAAAATCTATTCAGGGCGGAGTTTGTGTGCACACACATAAGCATTAAAATTGTGTTACAGTGTGAGTTAATTGCATTGTCGTTCTGTGTTCGTATACGATACAATTTGGAATGTTTTACGATTTTCAGTCATATTATTGCAAAAGATTTCTAAATATTAAAAGCGAGTACCAAATTATACTTAAAGTTTTTTTTTTATGTAGAATACAAACAAGCACAAAGTCCACCTAAAATGGTATGTGGATGCGTGGCCCATAGACATCTACATCTATCCTCGATAAAGTATCAAAATTGTTTCGGGTCTGGATGTATGTCCTTGTAAAATTTATCTATGTAAACTGCTTTTACGATACAGAAGAAAATCCTAGTGTAACCTTAAAAAAAAAGAAAATGCAGATGCGTTGTCACCTCTAAAGACTAAGACGGAATGCCTCGTTTCCAGAAGAAAGGGTCTTTGGTTCTCTACACTTACCATACGAAACACAGCAGTATTAACCTGCTATTTCACGCTAGTATTCTGTTAGAGCGTTGTTCTTCCCCGGTCGAGCCCATTCATGCTACAACCATAATTTTGCTGCCGTATGGCTCTACCACGTAAAGAATGAAAAACGAAGTTTATTTAAATATGTTTGAATAAAATTTTTGTCACTGGTGAAGAAAAGAGGAGAATACCATGCCGTTTTCCATAATACTAAAACAATAATAAAGTCGGTAGTCAGTTACACTAAAATCTCTATCACGTACCTACAATTTATTACTTTTCCATATTGGCATTAGGCAGCGACATAAATTATAGGTAAATTATATAAACATTTATGTAAACATTTAATAATAATGATATTTTAAACGAAATTTATTAAACTAACAAATTTTTCAGAGACTAATTATAGCTTTAATTACAAATTGGTAATTTTAATTAAACCAAGGAACTACCGTACTATAACCACAGTGATTTACATCAGAGTCTAGAAAATTGACATAATCTTGACACCATTTTGCAAAGTTAATTAGACAATATTTAAATTAAATTCGCGCAACAGAACATAAAATGTGAAAGTTGATTTTAAGGTTATTTAGATATGACCACTGAGGACTATGATGCCCCGTTACCAGTAAAAGAATCTCCGGTTGTTGTCAACCATCATTAAAAACACAGCAGCATTATGCTACTATCTCACGCTGGTATTAGATGCGTACGTGATCCTTCTCGGTCGAGCCGACCCATTTTAGCTGCAGTCATGCAGCATGGTCTTATACCAGGCGAGTTAAGATGTGCTTCTTATCTCCTTATTTTACAGCGTGTTACAAATTAAATGAAATTTTTATTTCACCAAATTTAATATTTAATATTGGCGCAGGAACTTTCTTACTGATCGCAGGAATCGTGGCACCTCACTAAAGTGGCAAGTAGCAAGTCACTCGCTTTAGTATCCCTGATATTGTAAATTTTAATTTTGATTTTTGATAACTGATATTTCATTCACTTTTCTCAATTTTATTTAAACTTAACACTCTTTTTTAAAGATGGGTTTCAGCTTCTTTTTCTTACAGATCTTCGTTTTTCTACTAGTAATAGGCTAAACTCTCTAATTTACTGACTTCTTTGATTAATCCTTTATTGGTCAAGCAACCACCTTAGAACTCCTTGCCTGAATCCATAATGTGGGGGTTGTTTATTTAAAGAGACCATACCAATACTATACCATACCATAGAAAATGAACCAACGAAACAGCCTTTCAAAGACTATAGGTATATGATATATTTGCCGCGTGGTGACGGTGCAAGAAGATGGGTATCGTAAGAGTGATATACCAAAATGATCTCACGGCTTCCGATATATGGCAATAAAACCATCTTGTTTACGCCAGGCATAAAATGCTCAGACTGGCGACGGTTCGAAGCATCAAAAGAGAGAAACACCGAACGTCAATCCTAAAATTTAAAAGTTAGGTACGCTTGACAGACCCAAGTGGGACTTTTAAGGCAAACCCTCCATAGATGTTCAGCTGTGAACTTTTACGAGCTGATGAAGAAGAAGATAGTTTATTTGTAGTATAAAATGTGCTATGTGTGTATATTTATTTATTATTATAATACTTCAGTAAGTTTTCGTTGACTTCTAATAATAATAAGTAGTTTCTAAAAGAAACAATGAGCCGGCCATATATCTCGAAATAACCAGAGCCGATGAGTAGGAAAGGTCCTCGAGTAGACCACCCGCACTAGATTCAGTGACGACCTGATGAAACATGCAGAGTCGATGGATGCATGTGGCTCACAGCCATGCTTTGCATCTATGGATCATGTTCAAAAGTGGACTTGTAATAGGTTTTAATGATGCTGATGATGATGATTTATAATTATTGCTGCGTTATTTACTTTATTTCGTTTGACTTATATTATTTTTCAGCTGCCATTATATTTCATTACGCACGAGGTTGACGATGAGAGAATTACAAAAAGCAGACCGAACTTTGTTACCCTTTTTGTTAATTTACATAATAACAATAAAGTATAAATAAATATACCTTTTAGTGAAGTTATAAATACATATATCTGAGATTTGATACTCTTCGCAATATTTTTCGCAATTTATTTGCTCGCAATAATTACGATCAGAAAACGTCTAATCATTAACGATGACCTTCATCGGCTCTATAAACATTTTAATTAAAAATCAAGCAACGCTTCAGCGAACACTCAGTTTGCAAAACCCTTTAATTTGTTATTGGCCCGTTTATTTACAAATCTTTTACCGAACTTCATCAATTTATTCGAACTTCTTAAAATTCAAATAAACTAAGCCTTGCAAAGGATATTAACTGGGGAGTTTTTTGGTTGGAACTTTTTACCTAACGCTAATATTTTTTATTATTAATGGTATACTATGGTGGATATGAGAACTTTTTTTCAAATATCACCAACCTCATCTACAACACAGTAAAATATTTTTAAAATTATTCAGCCAGACTCTGTTCTGTGACTAGATGGAGTGACGACAATTGTGTGTTGCCAGTGATGACTTATGGATCTGAGATATGGTCCTTCACTGCTGGCCGTATGAGGAAGCTCAAGGTCACTCAGCGAGATATGAAGAGGGCTTTGCTCGGGGTTGAAATGAGGGTATCCGCATAGGAACCAGAGTAACCGACATAGCCCAGCGGATTAGTAAGCTGAAGTGGTAATGGGCCGGCCAATTACCTCGAAGAAGCGACCACCGATGAGGCCTCGTACCGATAGGTGAAGTATAGTGTCTCCCCACCAGATGGAGTGACGACCTGGTAAGACATGCAGAAAGTCGATTAATGCAGGTGGCTCAGGACTGTGCTTTGTGGTATTCCTTTGGGGAGGCCTATGTTCAGCAGTGGACTTGTGAAAGGCTGTAATGTTGATTATGGTGACTCTATTCAGCGCACCTGTCTAGCGAGATAAGTAGGTATACGCATTTCTTTCTAGAAATATGTAAGTATGCATGCTTGATGACAGATTCTCGTAATGGCTTAAGTCCACCTCTAGACTAAAATGTGTAAATATAGTAATTATGCAATCATTAAGTCTATACGTTACAGCCTATCAAAAGTCCACTGCTGCACATAGGCCTCCCTCATAGCCGTTTTATATAGATAGTAATAGTCTATTAAAATGAAATATTAAATATCAGAAAAATTCAATGCAAATTTCGTTAAGGCTGATAAAATAAGTAAGTATAGTCCCGCTTAACAAATTTAGGAATACATATAAAGCATTGACACCCTTAATTTGATGTAAAACATGTCGTGCATAAGTGAGGTAAATCCGTCAAACCGTATAGTGGCATTTAACAATATCCACTACCTCATATCGTACCGTAAGAGGCGACAGAGGAAAACTGAAATAAGAGAGGGCATCATCTTCCTAATAACAACTCAAAATTATAAAAACCTGCGGTTGCCAACCCTCCTGCCAAGCGTGTCAACTATGGCAAATATGGCCCCTTTGAAGCAATGATAGGGGGCATATGTTCAGCAGTGGACTTTATGGGCTGTAATGAATGGATGTATAGCAAATCCACATGACGGTGTAAGAATATACACTATCCTATATCATACCACGGGTGTCGTAAGAGGCGATAGAGGGATAACAAACCAGGAGATGGGCAGCAGCGCATTTCTAATAACTGAAAAATATAAAACTGCCGTTGCAAAGAGTGGCAACTATGGCAAATATCCCCCATATGCGGCAATCCTAGGTGAAGCAGCGAACTTTGATAGGTTATAGCAGTATGGTAAATCCTAAATATAACCCATCACCCATTTATTTTCAAGTTGTGTGCTTAACACATTAATCAACATGACATGGTTAACAGAACTAATTTTGTTTATCCGTGTAATTAACACTCAGGTTGACACTTCACGCGCTATAAGAATCTTCATACGAACGGCAAGGAAGAAAAAATAGGCGTGAAACGCGCTAAAATCGCTGCATAAACGCTTCAGGGCCCATTGCACGGCAAAGACGCCGCTGAAAATACGCGTTGATGGGCCGCACACGAAGGGAAAATAGCAGACGTAGACTACACGCATCACTACGATCAACATATCAACAAGTCCCGGGTGTGTGTGGGGTCTCCTAATTAAACTTTAAAGTTATTTTAAACATTACTTACTTTAAAAATTACAAATAAATTTAGCAATTATTTTTTTTAAACTACCGACAAGTGAACTTTTAGTCCTGATAGTAAGTGAGTACTGCAGTCCATCGACACCTGCAGTTAACTTCAAACAAAGAAAGCTACAGATGCCTTGTCACCTCTGTGTACTACAATGGACTGCCTCACAACCTAGTTATTAGTGGCTCTCTATACCCTTCAGACCGGAATACAGCAGTGCAAGCACAGCAATGAATTTTACATAAACTAGCAATTTAAGGTATTCAATGGTTGGATTTTTCTTTAATTTACTGTTAGTTAAGGATTTCATTAACGCATTTCAAAAATAGAGATAGAGACTCAGTGCTAGAGTAAAAAAGCTTTATGTAAGTAATTATCCTTAGGAGTTCATAAACAGTTCACGATTGGACCTCACTAGTAAAGAGAATATAAAGCGCCCGGTCAACAGTTCAATCATCAAAAAAATTAACCGACGCCTCGCATTTTTACGCTGCTTTCTATCATTTGTTTGACAAAATTTCATCTAGTATAAACGATGTAACAAATATGAAATAATTATTACATCAAATCTTTTAAATGCCACAAGATCATCCGAGCGTTTCCCTTATTCGCTTCTTACACCTTCCGAATAAAATTGATCTAATAGGATCCTAACCCACCACATGGTGTCTTATATTTTATATTTTTTAATAATGATGGTTCAATTCAGTAGGTATTTTAAAGTATATTCTGTTAATATTTACACATTTCCATTAAAGCATTTATTTACCATTTTTCGTCGCTTATTACGTATCGTGTTCCGCTCAAAGTAGATAAGTTGGAAATATCATAAGTATTGCAATAGCATTATGGCCTGCAAGTCATCATGTTATGTCCCAATAAATGGAGGTATCTGTTGCCGGTAATAATATTCGTTCCACTATAACGATATATGATCCCCGATCTCCTACACCGTTCATCACATTACTACGAAACGTTCAAAGACACTTTAAACGATATGGAAACGACACAAATAACATCTGGTTAGACGTCATTTCAAATCTCAACTATCGTATAAATCGAATAGCTGGTGACTCATAGATGGGAGGCTATGAATCTAAAGTTCTCACGGACTTACAAGTTTTTTTAAGTAAATTCTTCCGCGTTTGCCGGTTTTTTGTACAAAAATTGCAGTTTTAATTTTGATTAGAAAAGTGTATAGTAACTAAATATTAAGAATAAATTATTATATTATAAGGATGCGTTGTAGTTATTCTAACCACAGCTTTTTTGTATATTTTTTCAACATACAATTAAAATCTAAAAGTTAATCGATTATAAATAATTTCGAAATATCTTTTCCCTTCCCCGAAGAATACTTGATGGTATAAAAACATTATTGCGCATAAAATTTATGCTAAACTACGAATGTGAATCTAACTAGGAGGACCTGTTTGTCAACCACATTTTTTTATAATAGAGTCGTAGGATCTTAGTGGTCATGCTTATTTTGCTTTTAAAATTAGTGCTAACTGGGGAAGAAAATTTATTGTCGAGTCTTAAAATTCAATTAAATAGCTTTTTTCGTTATACGAAGTTAATATTAAGATCTAATAATAAATAGCCCGTTTCGTCCTGTGAGTATATTTAGATTATCGGAAGTGTCAGAAAATTCTTAAGGTTTCCAATGGCGGTGTAACCTCGTTTAGGTACTCTAGACGCAAAATACCTAGACCGGTGAAGAACAGTAGGGTCCAGGTCTAGTAGTGTAATGCTGCAATCGTCAATCCACCTGCTAAGTGCACCCCTCACATGATGAAGCTTCTGAAGAATTATCTTGTATCGATAAATGTTCTGTACCGGTAGTGACTAGAGTGAGAAATCCTTTTTTTCTCCCAGAAACTTAACTAGCATTATTTGCAATATATGTGTGCGACTTACGTTAATATTTCAGTTTATTTCTTGAATCGAAGTAATAACATAATATACGATTAAATTTAAGAAAATTTAAAATAAATATAAGATTTCCTTTTTTTGGGTTTATAGGGAAAACTAAACTAAGAAAATGCTTAAACAAGCATTTTCTGATACCAATGATATCAGGTAATATTATAAACAATCGGGTGCCAGAATAAAATGTAAAACTACGTGAAACGAAATTTTAATGTTCACTATTTTATCTTTATTGTGAAATGAGTAATGTCCGGGCAAAAGATTTACATATGTGTCGGACCTTACTGTGCAAAAATAAAACCGCAGACCTGTTTTTTAGACGGCACTAATGAGGGCGGTGCTCGGCAAAGCGGCAATAAATTATTAACGCGGATGCGTTGACATGACCACGCGACTATCCGCTAATTACTAACATGTATAAAAAGTTGCAGGCTTAGATTGAATACGAAATGTATAATCCCACACAAGTTTGTAAATCTTTTATTATACAATAATAGCTATCTACTTTGTGTGTGTGTGTGTGTGTGTGTTTTGTTTGTTTTACTTGGCATAATAAATAATGCGTGAATCTATTTTTCCATCACTTAGTAATCTATTTTGATTGGTTATAACAAAAATCTTAAATCACTTTTCTATTTTTTTACTTAATAATTGATAGTTTAGCTTAAAACCAAAAAACATAGTTTTAAACACTCTTACTAACACACTCTTAAAAATTAATGAGCTTTTAATAAAATGTAAAATGTGTAAATTTATTTTCATCTGCCAGCCATCTGCCACCAGAATACTTATACAATCTACCTATATCCAATATTAAACCATTGATGATGATGATAATAATGATACTTGGCAAAATAATAAGACTTATTAATGTAGAGCCATGTACAGCCCTTTTTCAGTTTTTATTTAACCATGAATAGTTATACTTGCCTGTTCTTGAATAACTTCAATCCAAATGTAACAAATTAAATTCCAATTTTACCAAATTAGTATTAAACATTTTATTGCAATTGATTTAAAAGACGATTTTAGAAACTATTATGTGGCTTAGCACCAGTTCAGATTTTTCTTCTTATTAATCTTAATTAATGTCCTTCAACGTTTTTCTTGCGCTTAAGAATTTCTTTTTTCTTTTTCTTTTTTAAGCTACAAGAATTACGTTATTGGTACGGCTGCGGTTACTTTCAAGAACAGTTGTTAAAACTAACACCCGACACCGAGTATCGGTAATTTGTAGTTTTCAGAGTTCTTTTACGCCTAATGATCTGCTTTAATGCCAAATTTCAAATCTCTTAGTAACTTAGATGTGTTTCTAGGCTTTTGATATGTGAATCAGTGAGCGATAAAGAGTAAACTTCACTACGAGTACCTCTCCTTATTTTATGATAGGGTTCTACGTTCTTCTTTTAACAACAAAATTTGTATTCCTGCTCACTTCACCGAGTTCTACGGTAACTCCTACACAGTTCAGGTTACACAACACAAGGCTACTATGTATTGTTAAACAGATGTATATTATACTCGTATTCATAGTTATTAGAATTTGAAGCGGCATTAAGCTGCTGTTTTCCGTATGGTGAGTGACAAGTACCAGAGATAAAATTAAGGTGGGATCTATCTATCGATGGAATAATAATCATCATCATCATTCATCATTACAGCCCTTCACAAGTCCACTGCTGAACATATGCTTCCCCCAAGGAATGCCACAAAGCACGGACCTGAGCCACCTGCATCCATCGACTTCCTTTTTTTTATATGGGGTAATGCCTACGCATACCCGCCTCGCGGGGGCAAGGACGGGTTATGTCGGACTCGCACCGACTAAAACCCCATGGTGTGCCACCTTCGTCGCATATTGGCAGGGCCACGGGAACGCTTTCGCACACATCCGCAGCCCCACCAGCGCTGGCCGCCCCATGGCGGCCCCGTGTCCGATGCGCGAAGGCCATGGGGCCAGGAAAAACTCACTCAGAAGCACCAGCCTTACTGACCCCAGCGGCGTATATGGTCTATGGCTCCGCCACCAACCATGATTCGGTAGGGGGCACTTACCTACGGGGCACCCCTCTCGCCGCAGCCCACCGATACACATCAGAAGTGGGCTCGGCAAGCCCACTCGGAGTGGCCACCTCGGGCCGGCCCTAAACCACGGGCCAGCCAAGGGGTTCCTCTTTGTTCACCGCGGGTGATCAAGCCACGGCTACAAAGCCCCCCGCCACGACAAGACGGAAACCCGTTCGGGGGGGGATCCATCGACTTCCTGCATGTCTTACTAGGTCGTCACTCCATCTAGTGGGGGGTCACTATACACTTCGCCTACCGGTACGAGGCTGCCACTCGAGAAACTTTTTTTCCCATCGGTTGTCGGTTCTTCGAGCTATATGACCGGCCCATTGCCCCTTCAGCTTACTAATGCGTTGGGCTATGTCGATCACTCTGGTTCTACTGCGAATATCCTCATTTCTAAGTTTATCACGCAGAGAAACCCCGAGCATAGCCCTCTCCACAGCTCGCTGGGCGACCTTGAGCTTCCTCATACGGCCAGCAGTAAGGACCACGTCTCAGTTCCATAGCTCATCACTGGCAACACGCACTGGTTGTACTGTCTCGTTTACAAGTTTTGAGGTATACCTGACGAAAAGATGTGTCGTAATTTCCCGAACGCTGCCCAGCCGAGTTGAATTGAAGCAGCCGGTCGAAGTGGGACTTACCTAATCGGACTATTTGTCCCAGGTAAATATACTCGTAACAACTTCGAGTTTAATGCTCCCAAGAACTACCGGCACAGGAGTGACATGGACGTTATACATGATCTTTGTTTTGTCCATGTTCATCTTAAGACCTATCCGTTGGGAGACACTATTGAGGTCATTGAGCATAGTGCTTAGGTCCTCCAGCGATTATGCCATAAGGACTATATCGTCGGCAAATCGCAGGTGAGTGATGTACTCGCCATTGATGTTAATACCGTATCCTTTCCAGTCCAGTAGCTTGAAAAAGTCTTCCAATGCAGCGGTGAAGAGTTTCGGGGATATAACGTCACCCTGTCTCACACCTCTCTGCAGTTGGATAAGTTTCGTACTCTGGTTCTGTACTTGGATAGCCATCGTAGCCCTACTGTAGAAACACTTCAGCACTTCGATATATCGACAGTGAACTTGGCACCGCTGAAGGGACTGCAGCATCGCCCAAATTTCGAAGGAATCAAAGGCTTTCTCATAGTCCACATACGGAAGACATAGTGGCAAATTGTACTCCTCGGTCTTCTGTACAATTTGCCGAAGGGTATGTAGGTGGTTTACGGTGCTAAAGCCTTTTCGGAAAGTGGCTTGTTCGTGAGGCTGGAAGTCGTCGAGTCTGCGTGCGAGACGATTCATAATGACTCTCGAAAACAGCACGTAGACGAGGCTCAGAACAGAAATCGGTCTGTAGTTCTTCAAGAGAGCATTGTTGCCTTTCTTGTAGAATAAGACCACCGCACTTCTGCTCCACGCCTCCGGTGTAGTACCACCATGGAGGACGGAATTAAAGAGCTTCTGTACCGGTTCAACTTCAAGTACCGGTTTTCCACCCGCTTTCAGAAACTCCTCTGTAATTCCACCCTCACCTGGGACCTTTCCTTTTTTAAGGTGCTGGAGAGCCATTCTAATCTCGCTCAGACTGACGTCCGGGATATCATCGGAATAGTGTCAGATAAGACTTGCTCTTGGATCGTTATTCACACTTGCGTGTGGCTCCAACGATGATGTGTACAGCTGCCCATAGAACCTCTCAATATCACTCCCAATCTCAAAATCTCAGGTGATCCGGAAACGATGCTGCCACATTCGGTCTTCAGCTTCGACAATTGGCTCTTTCTGGCAGACAGATCTCTGGCAAAGACTTTGAAGCCATGGTTCAGCTCGATCGCTTCTTCAATACAAGCTGTATTGGAGTCACGTAAGTCCCGCCGCATGCATTTGGAGATGTGTCTATTCAGTTGCCTGTATGCTGCCAAATCTGCTGAAGACTGCAGCTTCATTTCCCGTCTAACAGCAATGAGATTAAGAGTGTCATCGGATAATTTTTGTGTTCTTCGGCGGCGGTTTTGCAAAACTTAGCTCCAACCGCATGGACAGTTTCTACGAGCTTGTCATTCATATCGTCCACCGCATTGCAATTTTCTAGGCACTGAAAACGATTTTGTAACTCGAGCTGAAAGTTTTTGGGACTTTCGATTAGAGCACGAGGGGGACGGAGCGTTAACTTCATTAGACGACACCTCTCCAACTTAACGTTTAGGTTCAGGGTGCCTTTAACCATTCGGTGATCGCTACCAGTTTTCACCCTCGCGATCACTGAACTGTTGCTGTCTAGTCGTCATAATGAAGTCAATCTCATTTTTTGTCGAACCGTCGAGGCTCGTCCCGGTCCACTTCCTGTGGGGCCGCTTCTGGAAGAAAGAGTTCATCATAAAGAGTCCCTTTTTCTCCATGAAGTCGGCCAGCTGCTGGTCCCTTGGGTTCCGTTGCTCTATTCCGAATTTCCCTACCTTCAGCTCACCGTTCTCTCTTGTGCCTAGTTTTGCGCTGAAGTCTCCCATTAACACCGTACAGTGGTACTGGAGGAATGCATGGCTTTAGAGATATCCTCATACATTTCCTCCACCTCCTCATCGGGATGTGCCGAGGCTGGTGCGTAAACCTGTATGACCTTCAACGAATACCGTTTGGTGATTCTGAGTATAAGGTACGCAATTTCGTCGACACACTCACAATCTTTACAACGTTGTTAACAAGAGACTTGTGAACGATAAATCCGACACCTCCTTGGGACAGATGGTCGCCCCCCCGGTGATAGAGCAAGTTGCCGGATTCGGGGACTACCGTGACTACCCCTCTCTTCGGTTTATCTCTTCTTCCAGCTCCAGGATTTTCTCGTCAGTCCTCAGGGTGCGTGCGTTGTATGTTGCCAGGTCGAGTCGTCTTATGTGGCAACCGAACCTCCACCGGAGATTCTTAGCACCCCCTGCCCCGCCGTTACCATGGTCGCCACCGTAGCCAGGAATAGCGGGGCCGCCTGGGACTGGGGCCGTCTTTTTGTAACTTTTGTTATGGGGGGTATATTGCCATAGTTGCCACGCTTGGCGAGCGGTTTGGCAACCGCAGTTTTTTTATTGCATTTTGCTGTTATCAGCAAGATGCTGCTGCCCATCTTCGGTCTCCCTCAGTTTCCCTCTGTCGCCTCTTATGACACCCACGGGAAGACATGAAGTAGCGGGTATTCTTACCCGCCACCTCATGAGGTGGAATATTAAAAAAGATAAAAATAAATATTTTTAATAAATATATATCTATTTCAGTGCAGTGGACTAACTCTCTCAGAAATGGGAGGTGGCTTGTGGCCAAAAGTCGGACGTTCAAAGGCTTCGATAAAAATTGTATTGGGGCATTCTATCATAGCCCTCAGGGATGAAACAATTCATTTAAATTTTGATATATAGATACACATATTTTCAATAATTTCGCGTGGTCCTAATTTGATGGCTCACTTTACATCTTCTCAAAAGTATCATGTTCACGATATTTTCTCTATCTCACCCAAGTCATAAATTAGCTATTAAAACTGCAACTAATTTTTTAAGTCCCGTCGACAAGAATCGAACTTGAATTACTCGCGTACTAAGGCGAGAACTAATTAAAGAGAACTATTATCAAAGTTGCAAGTTCCTTACATTTAATGTATAGTGTATGATAAAAAAGTAAACTGTTGCAACGAGTGGTAAAATAAAACAAAATTGCACAACCGACTTCCATATAAATTATTAAGGAGAACTCAAAAACTACTGGTCAGACAAATTTATATGGGACCACATGAGAAGCACTAGCATTTAAATAAAAAAAGAATCATCAAAATCGGTTCACCTAGAAAAAAGTTATGAGGTAATACGCAAAAAAAAAAAACACAAAAAAATACAGTCGAATTGAGTACCTCCTCCTTTTTTAAGTCGGTAGAAAAAGAGGCTTCTTCCAGCTCAGCTCGACTAACAGATTTTAAAAATTCAAGAATAAATTTAAAATAGTTTTATATATACGCATGAACCACCATTGTTGTAATTATAATCTAATATTGGTTAACCACACAATCTCTAAAGATCAATTTAGTGAGGTTTTGTTTGTTCGAATTACTAAAAGGTTTGTGTAAATCCAATGCTTTTAGTGCACGTTGGAGGATTATTCAAATTGCTTTTCCATTAAACGTTTTCCATGTTTTTATAATTGTTTGCACTTTTAATGTACATTAGCTACTTTACGATAGCAATTTTCTAAATGTTTAACTTCAGAATTTTAAATGCAGATTTCTGCATCTCTCTCACGTTTAGGGGTACATTCTTCTTCTTCTTTATTAGCTTGTGACAGTTCACAGCTGGACATAAGCCTTTCTTACAGTAGGAGGGATTTGCCATAATTACCACGTTAGCAGGTAAATTAACGGTAGCAGTTCCATTCTGTCCTGTGAGCCTGTGACACTGCTCCCTCTTACCGACTTTAGTGTTTTACCTTTTTTTTTTAAATAAGGGTGACAAACGAACACAGTTCACCTGATGGTAAGTGAATGCTGCGACTCATAGACATCTATATGTATCCTCTATTAAGAATCAAAATGCAGATGCGTTATCACCCTTGAGAACTAAGATCGAATGCCTCGTTTCCATTAAAAAGGGTTTCCGGGTCTCTACACTTCCCATACGAAACACAGCAACATTACGCTGTTATTTGACGCTGGTATTTTGTGAGAGCGTGGTCCTTCCCCGGTCGAGCTGACCTATTCGTGCTACAACTATGTATATTAACGCTTCGAATATACCTGGATAGCTTTGTGATTATGGAATCGAGTTTGAGAATCAATTTTAAGCGGAAAATATGTTACTCGTACTCGTACGTACCTATATATCTAAACTTTAAAATATGCTCGTTTTCTTAAACTACCTAGAATCTATTAACATTCACATTCTTACATTAATATTTTTTGATGTGTTACATCTTTCCTCTTACTTTCCCGCAATCTGTAGGAGTGATTTCGTGAAAAGGGACGGAAGTGTGTAATAGGAAGTCGTGGAAGCGCGCGCTATTTGATTTGACCAATGAGCGCGTGCGGTGGTAGTAAAGTGACCTGTTATATAAACTCATTTTTATGTGTTAACTATATTAATAAATGTCGATAATAACTTAATAAGTGACTGAAAAAAGTGCAGATCATTGATAAAAATGCAAGTGAATAATAATGAATAATAATTATAATAAATAATTTGGTATTTAGCTTTCATAAATTTTGAGGTCAATTTCTGTCGCTGCTCAATTGATATTTTAATTTTGATTAAAAAAAATAGTTTATTTTCAGGATATAATGTTGCTTATTACAAAGGTGAGGTGAGAGGTCAGATATCATATGCGACTCGCCTACTGTAAGGCTCGCTCGTTTTTTTATTCTACGACAGCTCGTAAACGTTAACTGTCGTCGAGATGTTAGTGTTGTCAGCCTTTTGGCTTTTACAGCTTCATCTAACTCATAGCTGTATTAAAGAGAGTGATAATGATATTGACGATAATGATTTGGTACATGATCAACCGTCAGGTCATCTGTAGGCTGTTTGTGAGTTACCGCCTAACTAACCTGACTAACCGCCATCCGATCAGAGGTCTACGGAACTCGTCTCTGACTGCTTAACTTGTATCGGTCGAAAAGTCTAGACATGATCATCTCCTGTTATAGGGTAGATTTGCCTTTATCAAGCTTGATACGTACGCCTGGATGGGTGGTTATAATAGTATGTTGCTATGTCATATGTCATCTTTGATACTGCTCTCCGTCACAGAAAAGTATTTTACATTTGGCATAAACGAGACGGTTTTATCGCCATCTATCGGAATCCATGAGACATTTGTGTAAATAATAAAGAATTTTACCCAGTGTTCAATCCCCAGTGTGCTTGCGCATACAATCGGGTACTATAATTCTGTCCTGCGTAAGTCTTGCCGCCGTGACCAATATCCGATCTTCTAAAGTCTTAATCTTTAAAAAAAGTTTCCAAACTTTGACGCCACTACTTGTTGCTGATTACGGTATTATAGGTCTGGTAAATATGAAGATTCCACCTTCTACGGCACGCCATAACTTTCATGCTTTCATTGTATCATACTAAACTTATTATAAGCTTATAACTTAATAATGGAAAATACAAAACCTTCGTTTTATATATATCTAGTATCTAAAATCTTGTCATTGTAGTAAAATCAATTATATTATCTTGTAAACACATACTATTAAACGTAGACACAAACAAATTTTAATTAAGTCTTAATGATCATTACACAAACTTAAGTTAAATTTAATACAAGCCACATGTCGCAACGGCTCTGAGGGCTACGCCGGTAATTACAATAATTCGATCTGCTTTATGAGTTCCGGGGATACAAATTTTGAAGCTTTATTAAAATAAACATACGCTGTCTATAACATTATTGCTTTAAAGTATTCTCTATTCATTAAATATTAATAAGTACAAACTTTTTCTAAACAATTCATATGTAGCATGCTGTATTACAGGCGAATGCCAAGCGTGGCAACTATGGCAATTATCCCCCCTATGAGACAATGTATGGGAAAAGCGTATATTCAGCAGTGGACTTTAACAGGCTGCAACGGTAACGGTAACGGTTTGACAACCGAATGGTAATGGGAGACTTCTGCGCTTACCAGCTTGCTCACTCAGCGTGATAAGTATAAGCAATACTTTCTAGAAATGCTCAGCAAAACAAAAGTAATAATTAACGTAAACATGCTTAATATATTATATTGTATTGCTTTAGGTTGGTACAAAATTCCTTTTTAGCCGTAGATACACAAATAGGTATAGAAGTAGATATATAAATACTATTATAGTGAATTATATATATATATTTATATATATATATATATATATATATATATATATATATATATACTATTTTATGTTCATATATTAATAACAAAAAAATCAATGCATTATCATGAATAATAAAGCGCCATCTTTACTAAACATATTGATTTAAATACTCTTAGGAAGAAAGAGGCAGGTTCTAATATTTGCTAATTTTTCAGTTTTTTATAATCTTAAAATAACAGTATAACTAATGATAAATGACCACTGCAGCACATTGACACCAGCAAATAGCTTCAATTAAGAAAACCACAGGTATGTTGGTACCCCTGAGGACTATGAATAAATACCTCAGAGCCTGTAGCTCTCTTACCCTTCAGACCGTAACTAAGCTCTAGGTGTATTTTTGTTTGACGGCAGAAATAAGTAAGAAAGTGATAAAAACAAGGTGAACATCGGTATTATATATAATAATTATTTTATTTCAGATACAAGCTCCATTCTTTGTTAGTAATAAATAAAATAAACTTAAAATTAATGTTAGTAAATATACAACTAAAAACAACAATACTTATTTTATATTAAACATAACAGCTCTGGACCCCATAATATAAGATATATAAGAGAAAAAAGAGTACTTTTTCAGAAAACACTAAAAAACGGACAATTTAACGCTTTATAAACCAGGCCCGCCTTCAATGAAAAACAAACACTCGTATAAATGAATCCAAATGACATGTGAAATTTTTCTGTGTCACGATGAGATATTGTAATGATCCGTTACGAAAAATTATAACTCGGGCCATGCAAGAGCGGCATTAGACCGCCCTACGATACATGTGCGGCGACGGATTAGAGTCCATTATAGCAAAGAAAATCCTGTTCACTTGGCGTGAATTGAATAACTTAATGGGCTCTACAAAGAACTTCGAGACGTGGAAGCGACAAATCAAGCCCTGCAAAACTTTGCGTTATTGATGATTTTAACCAACTTTAGCGATACTTAAACATCTATATTGCTATTTTAAATTTTATTAATGTAATGTAAGTCATTAAAGTCGTTTCAATCTTAAAATTAATTACTTCACTTTCCTACAGTTTTTAAAATTAGCTTTTTGAAAAAAGAAAAGAATAATTTTAAAGTTAAACGTAATCGTTTCCAGTGTTAATAAACAAAGTTTTAATCTTTGTTGTTCCATATTTAGTAAATTTGACTTGACTTGTTTCCATAAACACGGGTTAGAGGAGGACAGGGTGTTAGCGGCCCGATCACACAAGCTTTTTGTAGAGTTTTTTTATTACGTCGGCATCTCCACTTGCTCTTAGCTAATGACTTAAATTAACATTCCCATATTTTATTAATTTCATATATGTGTTACTGTGATTTAAGTGCATTGAGTTAGGTCGTGGTTGTAGCTGTTTTGACATGAATAATATTATTTTGTTCGTTTCATAATATTAATTAATTATTACAATAATTTATAACATATTTTGTATGAATCTTTTGAAAAATATTTTTTCAAAATGTAATAAATATAACTTTGTAGATCTAAACGTTATTTTAAAAGTCCTCAAAGGGATATACAAACAAACTTGAACTTGTAGTACTCGAAACGTAAAGTACTACAAAGTAATACTAATAATCATTAAAAAGATATGATCGCAGCTAGGTACCCCAACAAGGGATTTTATCCTTTTCTCTTTGTTCTTATATGATTATATGTGACTAAGCATGCGTTCTCAGGAACCCTAATGACGGTAATGCGGGCGCATTTCAACCGATTTGCATGTGAGCCGGTGAAAGTTGTCCGGCTTTCGAGTACCTTTAACAAGCAACGCACGTAGTGGAACAATGGAAAAACGGCTTTCTGTGCAAATATGAACCAAACTGGAGAAATTTTGAGACGTAGAGAATTTGTTCTTTTATTTAGTTCAGAAAAATTTTCGATGTAAAATTTTTGAATCGACAACCGCTTGGACTAGTGATTAGAGTTTAGAGCAACATTACTACGCCGCAGATATTTGGCTCGAATCCCTACCAGTGCCAATATTTATTGGATTTTTGATCTTTTGTGATATGATGGTATTCCTGGTTTTACTACCGCATCCCAGCCTTCTGGTCTTACTAGATAAGCTTTATATTAGACACAGAAAGTTTAAAGCAAGTGCATTTGTTTATATATATATATGTCGGAGCGTCTATAAAATACCGGTTGGATCGAGGTGGAATTGAGGATATATCGAGAAACCCCCACTTGTGCAGTGCAGTATAAACTTCACTGTAGGCGCCGTGCGCGGGAGATTTCGCTTAAGTCATTCTACGGGTGCTAAGGATAGTGTCGTAGTTCTATTCGTTGTAGTAATTCTTCTAGTGCAGGCAAGGAGGATGGTGTTGCTGAGAGGCTGCCCTGTGTTACACTGAGATAAGTAGTGTTGCTGTTGGTTTGCATACTTTGGTGTTATCATGTAATTACGTACCTCACGTTACACTGGTGTATGATTGTGGCGGGGACGTGTACGGTGTGGTCGAACTGTAAATATTCTATACTGAATGTATAGTGCGTTGCGCTGTCTTATTACTGATAATGATTAATTGCGTAAGCAAGAGAGCAAGTTGAACATCCGCTCTAACACTTTTATTATTCTTAATAATTAATGCTATCCTGATGTATTTCCAAGATCAAAATTGGGATCCTCTGTTGACTTTCTGACATGTATATATATGGTAGATCTTATGGCTTCCAACAGGTAGCGGTATAACCATATCGATTTTGACAGAAAATATCCAGACCGATGGCGGGGAGCAGGGTCAAATGTGAGAGATGTCTGGTACTGCGATCGTTAATCCACCTTCCTACAAGGAGACGCTTACGCACGCTTCTAGCGGTGTACTTTTACGGGCAGATAAAGAAGTACAATACAAAGATAATTCAGAAGTTGTCACGGCCAAATTGACTAGAAGGATAACATATTATTCCATCAACCTGATTATAGTCAGAATACGGCAGGCCTTTCTCAAAATGTGCCCAGTCTACATGCAATAAATATAACTCACCTTTATGATGTTATATTTACTGTATCTACAATCAAACAACAAGTAGAAGCTGAACCAAAGGCAAATAAACTATGAAATTATTATTCGACACAGTAGGCAAGTTTCATATAACTGCTCGACTTGTCCCCAGACACCACTCGATTTTGTTTTGACACACGCCAAGCTGTCAGAATCGATGTCGCCACTGTGCATGCCACTTGATACATTCCTATGACAACAAAAACATCATCGAAATGCTCATTCAGACGGTTTTTTGTAAAATGTGAATGAGAAGTTACATCGAAACATGACTTCGCACAAATTGGCTGTATAGTATAAGTGCTTTTGTAATACTTTTAACATAATGTCACAAAAAAAAAGATTGTACATGCATATATTAGTTTCAAGGTATTTCAAGGCTAAGCAGAGTTATAGCTTTTTTATAATATAAGGGTGACGTACGACCATACAGTTCACCTGATGTTAAGTGGTTGCTGTGGCCAATAGACATCTACATCTGTCCTCGATTACGAATCAAAATGCAGATCCGTTGTCACCCC
This sequence comes from Parnassius orleans, assembly GCA_029286625.1. Taxonomy (NCBI): domain Eukaryota; kingdom Metazoa; phylum Arthropoda; class Insecta; order Lepidoptera; family Papilionidae; genus Parnassius; species Parnassius orleans. The sequence continues at coordinate 802,374 of JAGSMP010000093.1, forward strand.
TGAGGACTAAGATGGAATGCCTCGTTTCCAGTAAAAAGAGTATCCGATTCTCTACACTCAACATATGAAACACAGCAGTGTTAAGCTGCTATTTTACGCTGGTATTCTGTGAGAACGTGGTCCTTTCCCGGTCAAGCCGACCCTTTCGTGCTACAACTATACTACTAATATAGCTGCAGTATGCTCTACCACGCAAATAATTTACTATAATAATATACTTATTTACGTAGTATTATAGCTAAATTATGCCTTATGATGTTCTTTGTATAAAAATTTTATGTATTGAAACCTGCTTAATTAATCCGATATACGAGTAAATAGCTTTAATGCAACATTATCTTTCGTAAATATCTCAAGTATATAATAGACTTTACTATTCACAAGATTATGAAACATTCTCAGGAATTCCTAGCATCGTTTTCATTATCATCGAGATTAAAGGCTACCGATATTAGCCAAATTCCTGATCATAAACAACAATGATATTTACGGTCGTAAGCTTGATTACTTAGAAAATACTATTCATTCCAATTTCATTGAGCCGTACTACAATGCTGTTATTTAATGATATCTTATATTTACTCGAATATTGTTTTATTCAATGCTACCATGTTATCTATATCATTTAATTTGAATTATTTTCAACGTTATAGGTAATAACATAAAAGGTATAGTGGTGAAAAGGAGCAGACCATTAATCAGATAGACTGTGTGCTCGTTTCCCAAATATCGCTCTCCACCCGATACTGCCTTTTCAATATCGAAGAAATTTAAAGTCTATGAACACCAACTGAAGAAATCCCGTAGAGGAAACATCTCGCTCCATATCCCTTATATCATTTATCTGTTACATCGCTGTCATTATACTCTATACTTTTCAATATTACATACACATGAAATATACCAACAATAATTTTGAAAGCAAACATTATCATATTAATTTATGCTGCAGAAGTGAGTGGCAGAGTCGGCAAGTGTCGCCCTAGACGGAAGTTTATCAACCAAGTTAGTGAAATATTGAAGATGGGCGAAATAAAAATACTTTTGACCGACGAGCATGTATGCGTAGGTGTGTCAGCATCGTGGCAAATAGAAGTCTGTAACCTCTGCCTATGTACGTAAATTATCATATATATGACAAATTGTAATGAGTAAACTGAGACACATTTAATTGCGTTCCACTTACATTATGTGCTTGCAACGCGTCTATAAAAGTATAACTTCAAAAATTATTTCGATTCTATTAATTCTATTGCTAGTTTATTAAGTGCTTCTCTCAAAACTCCCGAAGTTTTGAGTGCTTTACAACACTCCTTATAAAATGAGGTGTTTAATGTCCTGAATTAATAGTTAGCTTTTGATTCTTAATTATGATCAAATCTACGCAGGATGAGTTTTATGTAATCTAATATATTGCAGTGATGTGTATAAGTTTGGATTAAATATTGGATTGGACAAAGAAAAATACTCATGGTGATGACCTATTGTATAGTCAGGTCGTCTTGTCACATAGGTGCGCATGAACAGTTTTATTGTCTTGAAATTTAGCATACATAATCATACTTAATCAAATTATGATCTGATGCTGTAGTCAGAATCGTCTCGTCGTGTATTGTCTTAAAATTTGATACACACATTGATATTAAATTAGAAAAAATATATACAATATCTAAAGTTAGTTAAAGTTAACTGGGCACAGGCCTCCTCTCATTTTTGAGAGGGTTTTAGGGCAAGAAAATGTCCATTGTTCTGCCCCAATATATCTTCATTCACATGTCTTCGAAATACATATTTTTTTTCTTATTTCTCAGACATGCAGGTTTCCTCACGATGTTTTCATTCACCGCCGAGCGCATGGTAAATATAAACAATAAAAATAAACAATGAAATTATTTATTTGCTTGCGTCGTGTACTGTGCCACCACGTACATTTATGCCTATACAGGGTTATTTTGCAATAACCGAAATTAAACCCAAAGCAGACAATTGCTTTATAGAATAAGGGTGACAAACGAGCACACAGTCCACCTGATGGTAAGTGGTTGCTATGGGCCATAGACATCTACAACTATCTTCGTTTGCGAATTTAGATTAATATTTAATATTTTTGGGCCCACTAGAAACTTTAACGTAACTTAATTTTATTACACATAAAAAAAGATACCAATTTATTATAGTAAACGGCCTAAAGATTTAACCGGAAGCAACCGGAATCATAAAATCTGAAAAAAAAAGTTCTTTTGATATTCGTGAATTGGCTAATGTAATGTGAAAAAAAAATGCTTATAAAGAAGAATGAACTACTAAAAAAAATTTCCATCAACCTTAAAGTACCTATAAATGCTGAATGTACCTACAACTTTCTTTTATACTATTAATTATTGACTAGTGCACTATTTTAACTTATAATACCGGTGAAAACTACTAGACAGTCGCTTTTAGTTTGTTTTTAGGTTATTGTGATAATCGTATTTTAATTGTTAATTTCTCAGTATTCCCGTTAGATACGGTAAAACTAATATTACTATTGTAAGGTTATAAGGAATAAATCGACATGTGTTTCATTAAGTTACGCCTGGTTACGGTTGTGGGCCCATTCTCAATACAAAAAGAAATTGTCTGCTTTGCAGAGAAAATTCAGAATAAGTAATATAGGCAAATGGTGAAGAAAATGAATTTAAAAAAATCTCAAATATTCTGTCCTTTTTATTTTTTAAATTCAAAATTTAATGCATTATTATAACTGATCACACATTCGTAAGGGTCAATCGGTAGGCAAAAACATTGTTGTCCATAGATCACATTCAATTTGGGATAATTTCAAATAAAAGTAGAAGCCTTATTTACCTTTTCAAAAACTGCAATAACGGTATATCATTTTTTATATATTAGAACTTAAGTTTAAAATTTGGCTACTCTTTGAGAAATAACCCTGTATATAAACTAGTGAAATTTAAAAAAATATGTATTAAAGTTATTTAATAAGGCCAGTTTTTTTTCTTCATATTCTTATATTGTCATCCAATTCTGAGTTATGTACAAAATTTCAAGTCTAACTCATTGGTAAGTTATTTTAAAGTCAATTACTAAATTCGACCCGAAGAGACATAAACGAAAGCAAGTTAATAAAAACATGGTATGTAATAAAAACTCTTTTTTTATTCTAGTTTTACATGTGTATTAATTTTTATTGTTTGTCACATAATTAAATATTTTATAAAATTGAATAATGTGACAGACAATAAAAAACACCAAAACAGCTGTTTCAGAAAATACCTACCTTTAAAAATTAGATGCGGAGCGAATCGCGTAGTAGGGGAGGACGGGGCTGGTACTAACAAATTTTGTATTATGATTTATATTTTCGTTGATAATAGACTTTTCATTTTATTTGTTATTGAAAACATGCTTTGGTTATTCAGCTATGATATTAACAACAAAATCATCAGGTATGTAAGTGCTTCCAGAAAGAGACATGAAAACCAAAGTCATTTGTTAATATATACCCGCATGTGGGGCAAATATTAACGGAGCTGGGGCTAGTATTAACGTAAGGGCGATTATTAACAGAGACTAAAATTTTGTCAAATACTTAAATAAAATGTCATTGACATTAATGAAAATGTTTTATTGACTTTTTATGATAGGAACTCAAAGAATATAACAAATTATTTTAAATCTACACTTAATAACAATCATTGCTACAGTTTGAATATTTTAAGCCTAAAAATAAACACACAGTTTAATCTTAATGTTTTAAAGTTACTTAAACTTTTAGGTTGAACAGTCTTTAAGTTTCTTAATGAAGTAAAAATAGTATTATCTTATAAATCTGTTACAAACATTTTTTAAATAGTTTAAATATAATAATTAAATAATAAGGTAACTAGTTTAATCAGTATTAAACTAATTTGTACTTAAACTTAGACAGGAAATAGGTACTTCATATCAGGCAATAATTAATCAGAATACGATTTCTCATCATCTGAGAAACAGTTGAGGCATGTATTTTCTGGTATCACCTATAATACAGGTGATATGAGCCCATCCTTGCATAAAATACATTGTATCCAGTCATGTCCAGATGTGTCTTCATTATAAGACTCGGCACAACTAAACAGAAGCAGGTATCTTCTTCACTAACATCCTGCAGAATATGCTTTAACCTTTTCTACTTCTACTTTCCGGTTTCTTTAGCTTTAATTTTCCTTTTCCTTTGCCTTTAACCTTACTTTTAGTTTCAGTCAGACTAGTTTTATCTTTTTGATGACTTTAATTTTGCTTCCTCCTCTAAGACCAATTTTTCGGGAGTATCAGTGAGAATCGTTGATTTCTTGAACGCTTTCGTTTGATTCGACACGAGGTGGTGCATGGTCTTATTTTTCTACGTTAAACTTTTCAGGCTTTGTATTTGACGGTCCTGGTTCATTTGACGGTCGCTGCTTATTTGATGGTACGTGTGATAGTTGATCAATAACCTCTGAAATACTTATATCAATATCAGGCATGTTGTCTATAATTTCATTTCGGATTGAAGAGTCTAAATTTAGTGATACTTCTCTTGGGTTGACAGAACTATCTCCAGGCTGCAGTGATCCCTGGTTGCCCATCGAAGCAGTATTTGGATCGGGACGATCAGTAACAAATGATGGTGCAAAGTCACAGTCTTGAAAGACATCTTCATTGCACGGCCAAATCCCAGCTTTTTTATATGAGTTGATGATATTGTTTTGAGTGAATGCCAGTGAAAATGCTTCTTTTACAATTCCAGGGAGATCATAGATCGTCATGGTCTTCCCAGGATGATTAATCATCCAGTTCGTTTGCTGCCGGCTAATATAATTTTAAACGGTCCATACACACCAACATCTAGAGGTTGAAGTTTATGGAACAATGTGGAGGAAAGACAAAAGAATGATGTGGTTTTTTTTTTGCCTTGGTGATGACCTCCACATTCACATGAGAATGATGATTATCTAATAGCAATAAAACTGGCTCATGCTGATGTTTTAACATGTTTTACAAAGTGGTCAATAAATATTGAAAATTTTTTCAGTCATCCATCCGAACTATTTCCTACGCCTACAGACCCAGGTGGCCCATTTGGACGAATAAATCACTATATCTTATCCGTGAAAAACGAACATACATGGTATGAAATTACCAATAGCATTTGCCGCTGCTGCAATTGTGACGAGAGTACCCCGTTCTGCAGATGTGACTGCACCTACTTGCTTGGAACCTCGTTGAGCTACCACTTTCTTGGGTTTTTGCACCGTTGTGACTCCAGTCTCGTCTACGTTCCAGATTCTACTCGGTGAAAAATTGTATCGTTGAAGCACTTCGATATTTTTCGAAAATGAATGAACATTAGTACGGTTGAAGGATGTTGCTCTGCTTAAGCTGGTTGCCTCCGGACTGCGAATAGACAATAATGCGTTGCGCTTCATAAAACCGGTAAACCAATCTTTGCCAGCCTTTCCGTCTCTTTTCCAAGATTCTGGAATATTATCTATCTTGTATCGAATGGCAAGCTCGTAAGCTAATTTTTTGACATCGTCTGGTACCAATCCAAAATAGATATTAGAACATTTTACTAAATAATCAGCTATCATTGTTTCTGCTCAGAATTGAAAACTAGACGGTTTTTTTATAACCCACTTCAACAGAAGTTCCTGCCTTTTTTTTCTTTACGTATTTAAACAGTGTTACATGACAAATATTGTATTCAGTAGCAACATCTCTATATTTCTTGTTTTTACCAGAACTTCTTCAGCTGCCAGCTCAAATACTCTTGAGACGTAGACCCCTTGTACTCTTCCTTTTGTAATTTCTCATTCTATAAAAAACATACTTATTGCAAAAAAAACATTCGTTTAATATCACATACTACATATGGGGTAAGTATTAACATGTTAATACCTACCCCACTCCATATGTTAATTTTAGCCCCAAGGTCACTTTTATATTTCATAAATTACAGAAAATAAACTAGTCAAAATAATTACAAACAAGTAATAGTTTTAAAATCAATAAAATACAATTCCATTTAGGATAAACTTTGATTAAATTTAGCGAAAAATAAATCTTAAATCAATTTATTACGAAGTACAAAAGTTTGTTTACCTGTCAATTCGAGGTTATTACGCACAACTATCACTAGCGACGGCCGATCGATAACTGACAAGTTAGGACAGGTTCGGCTGTGTATATAGTTATTCTAAACCGAGTCTCATTTTTTATCACTTCACGTTTGGCGAGAATAAGCTTGTTAATTCTTACCTCCGTTAAACCAGCCCTGCCCTCCCTAGTGGCAGGACATTCACATTCGTACTTTTGATGCCTACAATACATCGATACAATAGTCGATAATTTGCCTGACGGTTTTTTCAAAAATTTTGTCAGCACGAAGCTGGCAGCTGCAGTCTGAATTTATTATTTTATTACTAAAAATAAATTACTAAATATAAATTAAAATATAATTCCTAAAACTACAAAATACGTAATTAAATTTCAAGTTTTTTAATTTTGTTTAAACGCTGTTTATTAAAAATAATTTTAAAAACTTTTAAATTAAATATTCAATTTTTAGGTCATTTTGTGTCGCAAGTCGCTGAAATTTAAAAATATATGATTCTAATTATACATTATATATTAGTACATCTACGAGTAGAAAGCACATTTAATATTGTAAATGTGAATTTCTACATAGGCTTATGTTCAGCAGCGGACTTGTGATGGGCTGTAGTGTAGTTCTAATGTAAACACTATTTACACTATTACTATTGATAGTAATAGTGTACATTAGAAGTTGTTGTAGTTATTGAGATTCACAAAATAACATTAAAATGTTAACCTCTCGTTTAATTTTGTATAATAGTACTGAAATATTTCCAATAATATCTAACTTAAGATGCTTGTAAGATTATAAATTTTATTATTACTTAGAAACAGTGAATGCACCTATTATACGTTATTAATATGTAAGAAATATTTTAACGCTGTAAATAGATCGTCATCCGCGTCACAGTCAGATACGTGACTATTGCCAATGATTTACTATTATTACCAGTATATAAAAGTAGTAGGGGAGCAAAGAGGTGGAGCGAAATGCTATTATAATATGGGCTACGAATGGGGTCCAAAAATAATGCATGTAGTCGCTACCACTGCCACTACCAACTCAGTAATTGATTTGCTGATTCTAAGCATATAGGACGCTGTCTTTCCCATGGATTGATATACAAGATTTTGTAGAAATTATTGTGAATCAATAAAATAAATAATAAACAATTTATTTAACATATATTTTAATTATTTTATGTGATGGTGACATTACAAAAATTAACTGTATGTGATTAGAACAGTGAAGTGAAAAAATGTTTAAATTGGATCGCAATTAAACTTTCGGAATGGATTACTCATCAGGAACCACGTCTTCGATGAACAATATGAGGCCAATTTTCGGCGCATACGCCTTTCAAGGTGAGTCTCACATTATAATGGCCTATAGACACGAAAGGATCCAGAAAGTTTAGAAAAAAGTCCCGATATGGTTAATTACAATGTTCCCAGGTACCAATAAAACAAGCAATAATGCGTCGGAATCAAAGACCCGAAATCAATATCGGCTATTGCCTAAACAATAAAAAATTGGGCACAGCGCATTACAATTATATACCATGAACGGTTCCGTAAACTTTTTATTACAAAATATCTATCTCAAATTAAGTTTGATCTTATTAGAAAACATAAAATAATTTGAAAAACGTTATATTCCTAAGTTTGAATGATAAACAAATTTCTTCAATTGTTCAGAAAAGTATTTTTCATATTTCTTAGTACGGAGTCACAATTATTAGGCATACAGCGGCACGCCCTGATCGCACGTTTTATTCTACTAACAATGAAAACGATACATCTACAGGTGCGGAACTCTAAAAACTGAGATACCTTTAAAAAAGCCGCTTATTAACCTCTCATCGAGTCCGACCGTAAAATGTAAACTCGATAAAGCCACCAATTAAAACTAAATATGAGAATATCGACAATCAAAGCTCGAGCCGCTATATCTAACACCGAAAATCATTTCACTCAAAAAATATATCGCATTTTTTGTAACAAACACAAGGTCACGAACGCAGCATGATTTTTGCCTTTCAACTAGTACGATCACAAACCAATATACTTATGAAGTCACTGGTGTTAAAAAAGAAAGAAAAATTAATTTTGAACTCTACGCCGTAGTCGTAACAGAAGTGAATAAAATGCTCGAGGCGAAACAACTGTTGTTAAGACGTGCAAGTCTGGGTAGGTGGTGATAATAACAATGCTTTATGAAAAGGTTTAGCCAACTAATTTGTTTTTTCTCGGCTACTGTCGATCTCGGTAGCGCTGCAACCTTTTTTTGTCGAAGGAGATCAATCAGTCAAAATAACAGTGTGATACCGCCTTTGATGAGATCCGACCGGCCTGTTTTAATCTCGTCTGATACATGATTAGTTCACCGATGATGCAGCAGTGCTGGATAACTGATCCGAAATTGGAATACAACGTTTTACTTGTAAGTAAACATAAAGAAAACTCGTTAAAGATTATACACCATTTGTATATTTATGTCCAATATTTAAAACTAAATTCAACAACGAGAACAATATTATAATAAAGTTAATACAATAATGTAGAACAAAGCTGTAATATTCACTCACATTTAATTCTGCACCACACTGCTTCACATTAATGACCATAACATGCCATATGACCAATATATAGCATCTAATTAAAAAGCCACACTACACTACAAAACCACCATAGTGTTATAACCACCAGCGATGTTAAACACAGTGGTTATAATAAACTAATATTAACACCAAATGTTCAGAAGCCGTCTGCAACAATGAAAACGCTGCGGTTTTTCGATTTGAAACACAAAGTAAAAGAGGACGGATGAAACAAATGATGTCAATGACATCATAATGACCGTCCATCATTTCACGACGCCTTCAAAACTGTCTCAACATACCCGTACATATGAACGAGTTCAGTAGCTTTTGATTTCCAACAACATTTTGCGGCACCTGATAAATTTTGCACTGATGAAGGGGACAGTCAGAAATGTATTTCCTTTCGATATCCGCGTGATAAATTGCTGAGTTTTGTCTTTTATATATCTTTTCACACATTATTTTATAAAATATTTTTGCAAAGCATATTATTTTCATAAAAATGTATGGTTTCGTAATAGAATACGAAAAAAATGCTGGCAAGTAACATAATATTAGTAATGAAAACAGTCTTAATCTTTAAATTTAATTACTTTTGTCTATTGGATAAGTTGTTATATTATGCTTACAAATTAAAATAGACAAACCACTAACTCAAACCGAATTATTCTTGCTTGGCTCGTATGCAATTTGTAATGAACGACGTTTTACTTATTAATCGACACTTTTTAGTGTAATCTGGCATCGACACTTTTTAGTGTAATCTGGCATTATTTAAAACCCAATGATGAAATTAAAGAAATCGATGAAAGGTAGATAAATTTAATTTTGTTCACTATAAAACCCCAAAGAGTACTTAAACATTTTTAATATATAAAAAAACTAATTATCATATAACCAATACTATTTTTATCTGATGATCAAAGTTGACAAAACAGAAATCACTTTAATGCCATAATGAATAAAACGTTACTTTTAAGTATACTTATCTACAAATGTAAGTTCAAAGAAGATACGAGAAACAAAGAAACAAAATCCACTAACTCGTTTTGCTTTTGTAGATATGTAATAAGTTCTAACATTGTACATTGAAATGCGCGGAATTTGTATCATTACATTTACGTTCTTTCGTTTCTATGTTAGTATTTGTAGCTCGACCAACATATTCGTTCTGATACCAAAGTATGTCATCGCAAGAATGCAGATAATGGGTGAAAAAGTGTAAAATTCCTATCACGCCGCACCGCCAGGACACAACTGATTGAGTTATAAGCTATAATGGCAATTCCATCTTGTTTTTGCACTGTTTTTCACTTGAATGCCATGTGGTGAGGCGTCTACTCATATTTAATATACATTAGGAGCTCAGACCTCGATCTTTGATTTCAGCTTTCTTGCTGCCACAGCCGTACGAGAATGCGTGACTTGTTTATTTTGATTTGTCACCTTTGATATATGAATCCTTTTTGTTATTATCTGAAACACATTATTATGAATGACTGGAGAACTTGATTACATCGCCTTTGACTTCGATTCTATTTTAATCTTGTTCCAGAGAATGCGTACTGAATGGCAATATTGTGACTTCGATTTTCTTCAATTCGAATGAATAAAATTATCTAACCTACCTATGTTTCTATGAAAATTATAAAAAACATATTTATGTTTTTTTTTTTCATATTACGGACATAATATGTATGTATCCGTAATTTGCAAAAAGTGTAAATGTTTAGTTTAATCTTTTAATCTATCTAGTTTCATATTTTATTAATTTAAACTTTTTTTTTCGTACAATTAGATAAATTAAATTAGAGTGTATTCTTTCAAAAATGAAAAACTTTTCAAATCTCGAGACAGCTAGTCGCCATGTTGACTTCAATCTGTCATTGTTACGTAACGATAGTCTTTAATACACCGCTATAAGATCACTTTTTGACTACAAGTAAACATGTAGGATAATACTTTATCAGGTAGAGTCGATTAATACAAAAGCCGAGTAGCATCTCTTATGATCGAGAACCTTCTGTGTGATAGCTAATTAAAGAAGTGAATAAGGTAATGTAAGTCGGCTAATGCCTTTGACTCGTATGATGTGAGTTAAGAAGTTTTCAATTGTGATTATAAATTATAATATGATTAAAAAACGCGGAAATTTGAATAATTGAAGTACCTATTATACCATGCCTATATACATCCACTTCTTTTCGACGACACATTTAAAAATATTTTTCCAGTTCCCTGTTGTTGAAATAGACACAATAGTAAAACATATCAGGAAATTCTTACTATATTTAACTTCTCCGACATGCAGGTATCCTAGCAATGTTTTCCTTCCCCGCAGAGAACGTGTTAAATCGACACTTCAAATTGCAATTAAAATTTGAATGGTATCGGCAAAGATCGAATTTAGGTTGCTTACGTACTATGAATTTACTAAAATGGTTTCAAAAACAATATATAATACAAATATAACATAACTGTACTAAATTGCATAGGTACAAATTAATCGTTATACAACAAATTTTAAGTACAAGATATGAAATACATTATTTTTTGAGTCTATGAAAATCTCTTCTACATCTGCAGTCAACTTGAAACAAAGGAGGCTCACAGAAGCGTCATCCCTGAGGACTTAGATAGAATGCCTCACTGTCCCTTACTAACTCTCCAGGTTTTTTTTATTGGTAATGCTTACATTAAAATAGCCAGCATGTCAGTCGGTAGGTCAGGGCTTTCTTTATTATGTTAAGAAAGTGTCCTCAGTAAATTAAATTACTATAAATTATTATTGACAACTAAAGTTACATACTCTTTGTTGATACTTTGATCACACAATCGGATGAATATCTTTGTTAACCAAATCGGAACTACTTTGTATTTCAAATGCTCACGGAGTGGTAGCAAATATTGCGTATATAATAACTTTATTAACGGTTTAAGATTAATTACATAACAAATAAATAATATTAACAGCAGTAAACATCCAAAAGCTCTTAATATGGATTATGTGCCCTTATTTCAGCCCTCTCGACACTATTCCTCGTATAGATATTTTTTTATACGTGGTAGAGCCATGCTGTAGCTATATTAATAGTATAGTTGTAGCACGAATGGGTCGGCTCGACCGGGGAGGGACCACGCTCTCACAGAATACCAGCGCAAAATAGCAGCTTAATGCTGCTGTGTTTCGTATGGTGAGTGTAGAGAACCGGAGACCCTTTTTACTAGAAAAGAGGCATTCTATCTTAGTCCTCACGGCTGGACAACGCATCTGCATTTTAATTCGCAAACGAAGATAGATGCAGATGACTATGGGTCACAGCAACCACTTACCATCAGGTGGACTGTGTGCTCGTTTGTCATCCTAATTCTATTTAAAAAAAAAGATATCGTGTCTAAGCCAGTGTTTCTGTTTTAAATAACATCTTGTCCCGCTCGGAAGCTAATCTCATCACCAGCGACAGCTGTCGCGGATGCAGTTCCCTTAGAAACTTCACCGTTCTTTAATCCCAATAAACTATATGCTTATGTAAAGTACAAACTAAAAAAAATACCTTAAAAAGGAATTTGAATAAAAAATGCAGGATGCATTAGACGTTTATCACGTTCTTAATAAAGAAATCACATATTCGTTCGTCGACTTTGTCGAAAGGTACTGATTGAATATACTTGGATTTAATATAGACAAAAAACTAAAATATTTGTAATAAGGCAAATAATTAATATTCAGTACATCTAGATCTCCTGATCTGACCTTTAAACATATTTTTAATACCTTAGCTTAGAGTAGGGCACGTGGGAATCCCAATTAGCTCTACCTTAATTTGTATTGTAATCCGCAAATTTATTTCTAAATACAATATAATAAATTTGAGAAGTACGTATTAAAAATATTACATGCACTAAAACAATTGAATTGGAATTATGATGGACACAATACATTTTATATGTGGACATGAATTATAAAACATAATCAAGTAATATTTTCTAGCTCTTTCCTCTGTCTCCATGATGTTTTTATAGGCAAAAGCCAACCTAGTGTATGAAAATAGGTAATATTTGAGGCAATAAAACCGTTATCGGTAAAGTTATCGCTGCGCAACGGAGCGCATTTTGCACGCTTCTAATGAACGCCTCATGAAACAGGCAATTTATCACATGTGCCCTTATCACAAGACGCACTTATAATTTTTATATTCAAAAGAAACTAAAATAAACAATGGATTATTTGAATACCTTCTATCAATCATAGCTACAATACCAACTTTTCTCTTTTGTTCCTAAAATTATGTCAAATTCCAAGCCTTAACTTAAATTAACTTCTGGTTACTGGTTAGTTTTACTTATAGCTAATACGTGACAACTTATTTTTGTAAAGGCTCACAGCAAACTTCATTACCAATTCCAACAAGATGGGTTTCAAAAAGGCCGTCTCTGCCGGCGCCTTGTATACACTATGTGACCATGAATAAATCAATGAAAACAAAATATTCGGCTACTAGTGTTCCCAAGAGCTTTTTTAAATGATCTGCTATTGTTTCATGTTCGTTTTGTTAAGGGGTCCTTATGTATGTTAATATATTCGTTGTGAAATAATAGGTAGAGCATATTTCCCTGCCAAGATTGAGTGCGCTATACATATAGATAGGATGGAGGCGTAATTTGGTAGATACCGAAACTAATTTATTTAACAAAGGACCGACCGACAGATAGAACACTTTTTATGCGTATACAAACACGTTACCTCCCGTGACTTCAAGTCCATAATTACAGATTGTCTTAATGTTCTTACTCGTGTCTACATCCCAAACAACCTTTCATTATTGACCACGATCAATCTTGAGATCACCTTTGTTCTAATCACATTTCAATTCATTGTAGGTATACCTAAAAATTAAATTAAAAATGTGAAAAATAAAGATTAAAATCTAATTAAAAATGTAATCTAAGCGTTATTAATTCCTTATCATCATCATCATCATTACAGCCCTTGATAAGTGTTAATTCCTAATAAACGTAAGCAATTATTTACTGAGCTCTAGTTTCAGGCTTTAGGTTCTCATGCCTTTTTTCGACTTGGTTTCATTCATTGAATTCATTCATCTATTACACTTTATCAAAACCCACCAGAAGCCTACTTTTAGGTTACTAAGGGACATATTTACCATAACTGCCACGGTTGGCAGGCGGGTTGGCAACCGAAGTTTAATTTCTAGTTGTTATAAGGAAGACGCTGTGCTTATTTTTTTTATACAAGCCTATAATAACTTTATGCTTAATGGCTGACTTAGTTCTAAATCCTAATTATTCCAAGCCCCATGTTAACTAAGTAATTTTATTAGTAATATCTGTTTTGTTAGGTGCTAATTAACAAAAATACTTCTTGATTAATAAAACAGCGAAAAGTAAGAACGTAAAATATAGAACCTAAATATATTATTATTTTAGCAGAACTATTAATATATATTATATGTAGATACGTAAGAGTATCAGAATCATAATATATGATTGTAGTAATGTATCAAAACTAAAATCCGTAGTAACTCAGGGGCTAAGGGGCGCCGTAAATTTTATACTACGCAAGCAACCTCAGTTCGATCCTCGCTCGCACCAATGAAATTATTGCAATTATTTTAATTCCTAATTTACTTCGTGCGAAGGAAACATCGTTAGGAAACGTGCATGTGAATTTAGGCAATACGCACTGGATCAGCTCTGCGGAATAATCACTCCGTAACCTTCCCAGAAATGGACAATTAGAGGAAGTCTTTGACTGTACTTTACTTTAAAAGTTCAATTATATGAATACTGTACCATTAAAGTAAGAATGAAAATGTTTGTGGAACGGTATTCCCGGAAATTAAAAATTCTTGCAGTGGAATGAAAATAAAATTAGAGCTGCTGTTCAGTGACGTGAAACGCTACTACGGCTGACTCAAAACATCTGTTTATTCTTTTATAAACAATATCTATTTATCTTAGTTCAACATTCAATGGCGAAGATTCTATCAAAATTAAATATGACGTAATTTGATGAGCAAAATAGTATTTCTAATTAGCTTAAAATTCGTCTCTGGCGTTAGCAGTCAAAAATAATTATAAATCGTTATATATTGTACAAAAACTGAAATTCAACAAAAGCAAGTCATCTAGCTGTTTAATAATATTTTTGATAAATCTGTGGGAAACAACGTGAACGCCTAAATTTGGTCTAAGATCCTTAGAAAAAACGACAAGGAAATGAGTCAGGAATCATCAAGGGGGTCGGTAACGAGCTTGTGTCGCTCCAGTGCCCTTAGTGGGACTTCCGGTGGCCAATCGCTGCTGACCAAGATGATACAACTCAAAGGCAAACTCACCTGCTTTGATTTGATTTTATTTAAGTACCGTGCTGCCTATGTCGACAAATTACTAGTATATAAATATAATAGATTCAGAAATTTTTACTAATAGTACAAATATATATTTTAGAATCTTTCAAGTTTATCAAATGAAGGTTAGGTTATACAAAAGATATAAATTGAATTAGATTTTCCAAAAGTTATTAGTGTTATATTATAGATAATTATAGAAAAGTAAACAAATGTTTAAAAAATTGCCAGAAATGAAAAAAATTACTATTTATTACAAAGGCTTGTTAAAATTTCTTAATATTTCATATCCTTTTAAGTAGTATTGATATGGAATTCATGTTAGGAAATGGAAGGGTAAATTAAGAAGGAAATTTAAGAATGCATGCAAAAAATAAATTGTAAAAGGTCGACCACTTTTTATTATTGATACCCCACCACATCCCAAGAACAGACCTAAGGTAAGGGAGTAAAAATTCGGCGCTAAAAAGAATAACACCGTGAGTCTATTACGCGTACAGCATGTCATCGACGGTTCATTAAAATACGATGACTTAACACAAACACTATAGTGGACTTCATTGATAGCCTCTGACGTAGGTTTGTCTCTAAAAAACCTCACCCCAACTATCAAGCGAATGTGGGCCTTAATGTAACTTTATTAGAGTCATGACATTTTCGTCAACACTCCAATGCTTCGTTTTGTAACCAAAAGATCTTACAATAGCGCTTCATTCCGTGGAATCCATTGATAAGTTTGATGCTACCAGTGTTACAAGAAGCTGATCTCACGAGCGTTGAGAAAGTCAATTACATACATATTTTAATATCGAGGACAATAATAATTATTATGAGAATAAACAAAAATTAAAGAAGATTTTCCTTGATAGAATTACACGTATTTTTACGATTATTATATAGACCATGGTAAAAATTTTACTTTGTATAATTCAATTGTCACGCCTTGCAGTTTTATGAGGAAGGTGCAAAACGTTTAATTGTCGTTGTCCTCTTTAAACCACAATCATAACATCCTAATATATTTAAAACTATCGACTTCACCAAATATAGCGCCACAAGTGTATGCGCAAATCAGGAGAAATTGTTTAGAAGCTAAACCTACCCATATCTAATGTAACACTTCTGTGTGTATCGAAATTGGTAAGTGCGATACCAAAAACACCGCCATAATAAAGCTCATCGAAATCCGAAAACCAACATCTTGTGTGTTTGCGCGAATTTCGGTTCTGACTGATTAACAAACAAAGGACCTGCTTAGTCCTTAAATTCTTGACAACAATATTGTAAAAGTAATAACACATATTTATTGCGATAAAATATATACAAAAATTATATTTATAACAATAAAAAGTTACGAACTATAATTATCATATATACAAAAAACAGAAGTAATATTCTTACAAAAATGAACACTAAAAATTCATAATACATCTCTCATCAACCCGTAAAGTCTTAGTCAGTCAGTCAGAGATGAGACTCCCCCATAGAGGGGAAAATTTTCCGAAATCACCTCATTAGATAGGCGGATCTGCAATGATAGTACAAGATGACTTGCACCTTTGTGGTTTTACCGGCATTTATAGGAAATTTTC
Source organism: Parnassius orleans (assembly GCA_029286625.1). NCBI lineage: Eukaryota > Metazoa > Arthropoda > Insecta > Lepidoptera > Papilionidae > Parnassius > Parnassius orleans. The sequence continues at coordinate 819,060 of JAGSMP010000093.1, forward strand.
AGGTCCCTAAGTTACCTCTTAAGACATTCACGAGATAAGGTTGATGGTTTCTTTTACGCTTTATGAAAATAAACTTCACAGTTTTCTAAATCATTGACCTAGCTTACATTAGCTACTCTTTTGCAAAAATGAAATCTAGATTTCTATTTACTTTTCAAAAACGTGAGAAAATTCGTCTTCTAAACTAGTCGTCAGCCAGGTACTTAATCTATCTATTATGAACAAAAACTGTAAACTGTACCGATACAGTTACAAATTACTGTGCCGTGAAAATAGGTAATTTAATGCGAAATTAGATGCTACGATAACACTCCGTGGGGCCGATTCTGTTTGGAATAAATTAATTAAGGAGCTAAGAGCCGATTTTCTACCGCCACTCGCAGTCCATACCGTACAAATTGCAATTTTATTCTGCTACTGCAATTGCCCTTAATTTTCCGATTCTTTGTAATATATTTTTTACACTTATTATAAGCCAGTGCTCGGCTACAATCTCACCTGGTGGTAAGTGATCAAGAAACCCTAGATGGTAAATTCACTGTTTTAGTCTTGAAAAAAACCTAGACATTGAAATCGGACGGACGATAAACACTGACAAATTTTTTTACTCTTTATTTGTACGCATTACAAGACGAAGCAAACATTTTAGTTTAAAAGCGTGGAATATTGACAAGTTTTAGGATCCGCTGAGCTTCTGGTTGTCCAAAGGTGCAAAGGGAAGGGAGGAATTAAATCATGTAATGCCGGTGCACACTCTCTAAAATGTATCCTCTTGAGATTCACAAGATTTATTTCAACCAAATCAAGCTTACCAAATGGCCACACCACTAAGTCCAACACAGCTAGGTGTTATTTATAATTTAAATTTTACCGTGGTCTCGTCCATAAACGTATGAATTATTCGCATTAATTTTTATTCATAGAATTGTTTAAAACTATGTTATTATTAAAGGAAGTTAGCATTTAATAGTTAACGAGAGGTTCTCTGAAAAAAAAACCTCATACAACACAGCATCTGCTTACTATTAGGTGGACCGAGTGTATCGTATATTATGGTTGTAGCATAAATAGGTTGGCTCGACCGGGGAAGGACCATGCTCTCACAGAATACCAGCGTAAAATAGCAACTTTATGCCGTGTTTCGTATGGTGAGTGTAGATAAACGGAAACCCTTTTTACTGGATACAAGGCATTCCATCTTATTTCCCATGGATGACAACGCATCTGCGTTTTGATTCTTAATCTAGGATAAACGTAAATGTCTATGGGCCATAGTATCCACTTACTATCAGGTAGACTGTGTGCTCGTTTGTTACCCTTATTCTACATAAAAAAATCGTTTGACACTCTTACTTCTTTAAAAAAAATACTGCCTGACCACGTACCAACCTTGTAAAATTTCGTACCATTCAGTTGCAACATGTAATACGTACGTATATGTCATGATACCGTTACCGTCACAGCCTATCAAAAGTCTACTGTTGAACACAAGCCTCATCCATATATTGACTCATAGGGGGGATATTTGCAATATCTACCTAGTGAGCGCTTAGCTGGCAAACGCAGTTTTTTATTATTTAGTTGTTACTAGGAAGACACTGCTTTCCATCTCCTGGTTCGTTTCCCCATGTTGTCTCTTATGACATCTACGGGAAGATATGGAGAAATTGATAGGGACTAATAAATTAACGTTGTAGAGCCACGCTGCAGCTATATAATGGTTGCAGCACGAACGGGTCGGCTTTACCGGACAAGGTCACAAGAATCACAAAATACCAGCTTAAAGATGTGTGTCGTATGACATATTTAGAGAACCGTCATATAAAACACGGCAGCTTCCTTATTACTAGGAACGAGGTATTCTATCTTAGTCTTTAGGGGTGACAACACATCTACATTTTGATTTATAATTGATGATAGATGTTGGAAAATATGGGTCACACACTTACCATCAGGTGTACTGTGTGCTCGTTTGTCACCCTTATTATATAAAAAACCGTATGTGCTTTAAGTTATAATGCAACAAAAGGTTCTTTATTTTGCATCAAACGTGTGCTGATGAATTTTGTAGTTTGGGTGACAAGCTAAATGCACTCAAATGTGTCTTCAAAAATATTATCACTGTGATGATATTTTAAATAATTAATAGAAAAAAGGAACGTTATTTTTTGAGTTATAATATGTGTAAACAATAAACGTACTTATTTAACCTTGTAGTGGCGGCGTAAGAATATCCACTACCTACTCCATATCGTATCTGTGGGTGCCGTAAGAGATGACAGAGGGAAACAAACCAAAGATTGGCAGCAGCGTCTTCTTAATAACGACTAAAAAAATAAAAAAGTGCGGTTGCCAGCCTGCCTTCCGGGCGTAGTAACTATGGCATTATTCCGCTATGAGGCAATCTATGACGAGGCCTAAATTCTGCAGTCGACTATTGACAGGCTGTAATGGTAAACACTTTATTGCAATTAACGTCACCTTTCATCGTAACTCTCTGTGGTGGCCGTGGTCTAGTTTCTGAGATGTTAGTGCTGTTAACCAGTTGGCTTTTACAGCTTCATCGGATGGTGACCGTGGGCAACATATACCTTATATTCCGGATAAACGTCCTTTGTCTATTTCTGATTTGTAGACAGTAAATACCAATTTTGTGAGGACTTTTACCGAAAGATCTTACGAGTCACACTAAGTAGGTACCTTTGATACAGTTTGGTACAATGCATAAAGTGACCAACATCAAACAAAGGTAGTGATTGTGTTATCGCCTCTAAAGCTTAAATGCCTTGAAACCTGTAGTTACACTAAGTATTTCTTACCTGTTAAATCAGAAATAAGTATGCCAGTCATACGAACCCGAGGTACTCCTAGGCGGAAAAAAAACGTAAATTATTAAAAATGATTAAAAAAAACTCTTTACTCATTTTTACACTATCAAAAATTTCATCGGCCCATTTTATTAAACTCTCGCTCGAAGTAATGCTAAAAGTCATTCGAAACAGCCAAATTTACGACTATACGCGTAATTAATACCAAGTGTCAGTCACACGTATAACTGCGAACAGACGTCTGTGAGCGGGGCTTGATTTTGCTTGAAGTTTTTGTACTGTAATGTAATGTATATAATATAGGATAATATCTTAAGCTGCTTTTGAATATATTTTTGAAATAAAAGATTTATAATTCGCTGCTACCTTACTATGAACACATTATTTATTCGAAAATTAAGAAATAAAATTAAACATCAAGTTGAGTTGAGAACAATTTAAAAATCTAATGTATATTTTTAATCAGGGAGTTACTTTTAAGAAGTGTATGATAGAGAAAATATATCATAATAAAATACTTAGATGTCGAAGGAAAATATTATTCATATATTTTTTTACAAAATAGAAGTGACAAACTAACTTATCTACAGTCCACCTGATGGTAAGTAGCTATTTTTTTTATATAAAACGTTATCCCCACGCACATTTTCTGTATCGTGGAGGCAGTTTACCAACATAAATTGCACAAGGACAAACATCCAGACCTGGTACAATTATTTGTAGGCTATACAAATACTTGTTCCCTGCGGGATTCGAACCCGCAGCCCTCAGCGCCGCAACATAATGCTAAGCCACTGCGCCACGGAACCGTCAAAATTGCAGTCAATGGACAACAACCAACTTTAAACTAAAAAGCTACAATGTCTGAGGGTGACTAAAATGAAATGCCACACAGGCTGTAACTACACTAGCTCTCTATACCCTTAAGCCGAACGTCCACCGCAAACTAAACTAACTTAGTTTATCTTAGCTCGCATAGCTGAGCCAGTTTTTCATGTTCGTCCACCGCAAACTATGCCAGCTAAGCTAGGTAAAATAGCCAAACTAAGTCAAACTAACTTAGTTGTGTAGGCCGATCTGAAACTACGCGAACTAAGCTAAGCGCCTCTCATCCCCTTACCTTACCCTTCTAGCGTCTTTCGCATAATTTTGCTTGTTTTGTTTAGAGTGTGATAATGCGCAGGCAGTGAAACAGGTATTTGCAGCATGGAGCTATTTATTGAATACGTCAAACATTTAATTTATTGTATAATCCGGAGATAAAAGACTACTTGCGTTTTTTTCTTTATGAAATGAGCAATAATCAAAAATCTTCTATTCCTATGACGAATGTAATCCTCCTCTGAACTCTTGTCGTAGCTCATCTCTTGTTCTTCCATCACGTCCGATTAACTCGACATACCAGCACAAACTGGCCAGCACAAACTGGCCATCACTAACGTAGTTTTAGCTTATTTTCGGTGGACGTGCAATGATTTTCCAGGATAGCTTAGCTTAATTCACTGAGCCTAGTTTTCACATAGTTTAGTTCGCGGTGGACGTTCGGCTTTAAGATCGGAACACAGTAGTACAGGCACTGCTGCTGGGCAGTAAAAATAGGTAAGAGAGTGGTACCTATCTAGACAGAGCAAACAGACAGGTACAGTCAAATTAAAAAAGCTCCTCCTTTTTAAGTTCACTAAAGAGAGAGGTAAGAAATAACAATCAGTTTGGCCATAAATTCTAAATATATTTTAATATGTACATATTAACGACACTATGGTGTGTCGTTAATATATACATATTCCGCTTCCTAATTTTTCAACAGCTTTCACATCATGTTAATTATGAAATAATAAATGTAATTTCGCCCCGTTGAACTAGACTAGACTAGATTATAAAAGTTATTACAAAAATCAAACTTTAAATAAAAAGTAAATCCGACTTTAAAAACTAAAATAGAATAAAACAATTTCCATATAATAGTTTCTGAAGTCGGTGGTACTTCAGAGAATAATGTGTTCATAGTTTTGTTTTTGGATAAACTAAGGATTAGATATCACAAGTTCAAAGCACAGAATAAATAATAGTATGCAATTTCAAGGTATTCAATTTAAGTTAATAAGAATGTCATGTAAATAGTTGTTAAAAAGTTTATGTTTTTTTCCACTCTTAAGGGAGGATTTTTTCCTACAAAATTATATGGGAGCGTCTCAAAGGTAAAACCTTTTAATTAAAAAAAGAATAATTAAAGTTGGTTCATAATTGTCGAATATATTATGTAACATACCTGCAATAAAATATACATTCAAGTTGAAAGCCTACTCCTTTTTACCTTGATCTGCAATTTAATTCTTAATCAAGGATACATGTAGGTATCTATGGACTAATGCTAATCTAGTTACTTCTATAAAATTGTTGGTCTTTGTTACATTTATTATGTATAAGCTTTATTATGACCCACCTCGGGCTTGGGACTAATTGATGGAAAAAAAACTTTAAAAAAATACCGAACTCAAATCTAAAAGATTTTTTGATGGGGAGTTTTAGATAGGGGTATTAGATAGATGAAACCAATTTCAGGATATTGAGTCCGCATAATAACCCGTCTGCCTAAATTGAACCAACGCGTCTTAGAAATGCACGCCTACTGGTATATCTTGGATTCTATGCTCAGAAGTTTTATACGTGGTAGAGCCATGCTGCAACTATATTAGTAGTATAGTTGTAGCACGAATGGGTCGGCTCGACCGGGAAAGCACCACACTCTCACAGAATACCAGCGTAAAATAGCAGCTTAATGTTGCTGTGTTTCGTATGGTGAGTGTAGAAAACCGGAGACCCTTTTTACTGGAAAAGAGGCATTTCATCTTAGTCCTTACGGGTGACAACGCATCTGCATTTTGAGTCTTTATTGAGGATAGATGTAGATGTCTATGGGTCACTGCAACCACTTACCATCACGTGGACTGTGTGCTCGTTTGTCACCCTATCCTATAAAAAAAAACTTAATAAGTCTGAAGAAGAATATGGTGTTAAAAAAACTACACATAATTATAAAAACCAGCAGAACATTGATAAAATCTTAAAATACGAAATTTATTTTAAAAGACTAGTGTAGGCTTACGTTTTCATAAAGGCAGTTAAAGTTTTATTAATATTAATAGTTTTAAAATCTTCTTACTAAGGGAAAATCCTGTTCCAGTAAAATTTCGCCGCGTTGTTAATATTCTGCCTTCCGATCATCATTCATAAAAACCATCTTGAGAAAGCGATATGATAAGAAAGAAAAATGTCAACTTTCATAAATATCTCACAAAAAAAAAGTTTCTGATGACAAAACTTAAACTTATTGTTGATTAATTAACTTAGCTTTCAATACATTAAATTGATGTACTGAAAAATAAACCAATCTTCGTTTTAGTTTTAAATTAGAAAAGGATTAAGTTGATGAAATAAGTCATCTTTTCGTTCTTTAGTCAGAGAGAGATGTATATATTTCTATAGCTTCTCGATGAATGAGTGGGCAGAACTCTGTCCCCCTCCAAATGCGCTAGCGCCTGTTTTGGTACAACACTCGGGTGACAAACATTTGTAAGCTCTAAAGTAGAATATTAATATCGTAACATAATTAGTAGTATATTCAACTAATAATATATTGTATTATTAATCTATCAAACGATATTTTATTTAAAGATTTATTCAAAGTTTTAAGTTAACATAAGTATTAATTACAGCTAGAAAAATATTTATTTATTTTAGCAAAAAGATTTCTGTTCTTTGAAGAAATCAATTTAAGTGGAAAAGAATAAAAATAAAAATAATATTTATTTTATTGTTAACACGCTCTTATTAGCTTCGCGTGTATCTATCTATCTATCTATGTAACGGAATTTTTTAATGTGATTTCACCAACATGTAAACGGCTGATTGACTTAAAAATTTGCACTCGTATTAGGGACGGATGACAACACAATAATTTAATAACTTTATTCTAGTATCCTGATCAGGATCACCAAAGTAATTCTCTCTAGAATCATCACACAGCTCATAATCAATGCGTGTTTTTTAAGTTTTCTTAAAGTCTATATTATTACTTATACGACACTCCTAAACACGCCTAATATGATCGTTGCAATACTTTTACTTCTATAAATATATCAACGACAATAATATTATATATAAGCTCATTATAAATAAAATCATAATTTTTAAAGATATGTAAATATCGTTGTAAAGTAATAGTATCAAACATACAATAGTAAAAAATAAAAATAAAAACTAATCCTGAAAGAATCATTCTATGGCTATACTACTCAACTCACACTACAAGTGGGTGTGTTCCCTGTGCACTCACTCACACACTAACACTTGGACCTCTATAGTAAACCCCTTTGGTAGAGCTCACGCACACTGCCTCTAATAAACCTATCTGTACAAACACAGCAGCACTCTCAGTTCCATACAACCTCCTCTAGTGCACTCACGCGCAGAAAAAAAGATAACGCGATCTATCGATCTTTTTTCTAACAAAAAAACGTCTGATAGGCTTCATAGTCATAGTCGGATAAGCCTGACGACTACAATCGAACGCGTCGTCTTAACCCGAGACATTTATTTCGATCACAATATTTATGACAGCGTAATTAATTAAACATGTCGTTTTAATTATGTAAATACAAATCGGTGATAATCAATTTAAATTATGTGTTTCGTTCTTAGTCCGGTTAATTTAATGTAAATAGATATTTATCATAATTAGTGACGTCTTTACGGTGCTACAGTTTTAACGATAAAAGTTTTAATGTTTCTGTTAAATAATATTTAGTTGTGTGTCATTAAAATGTTTGGCTTTCAACCTCTGTGTTTTTAATTGGTGGACAAGACTTTATTTGATGAGAATATCAATTTGACCGTCATACCATTATGGAACGACACCAAAATGGTATGGATGTGTGGGTAGGTAAGGGTATATAAATAATGTTGCTATTTATTTATGTAACTGTAAAATATAAATTTAACTTGTTTCGGAAGTATTTTTTATTTTTCATTTTTTTTACAAAGATTTGACATAGATATCTATTAAGATTAATACAGTTATTTTTATTTTCCTCAAAATTTTAGAGGAGCATGCTTATCAATTACAATATGACATCAATTCATTACTAATCAAAAATCAAAAGGTATAGTATAATACTTCAATTATGATTAACATATTCATAACAATTACATTATTATTTATGAATATGACGGAATATTTTTCCTCAAAATTTGAAGGAACTTATAAAATAAGTATAAATTCTTATTTTTACCTGTCTTCCCGCACCAAAATCCAATTTAGCTTAAACGTTACCTCCATTTTGCTATAAATGTGATTAGAATAGCAATTTTGCTTTCAATAGCAATTTTCTGTATTAAAATAATCTTTATTACAAATACTTACATAATATATAAATTGTAATATAATAAAAACTAAACATAAATAAACGGTAAGCTTGAGTCTTGAAATTATGCCGTTACCCTTACAGCCTATTAAAGTCCACTGCTGAACATACTCCTCCCCCATAGATTGCCTCATAGGGGGGATATTTTTTTTTGTAGAATAAGGGTGACAAACGAGCACACAGTCCACCTGATGGTAAGTGGTTGCTGTGGCCCATAGACATCTACATCTATATTCGTTTGCAAATTTAAATGCAGATGCGTTGTCAGCCGTGGGGACTAAGATAGAATGCCTCTTTTCCAGTAAAAAGGTTCTCCGGTTCTCTACATTCGCCATACGAAACACAGCAGCATTAAGCTGCTATTTTACGCTGGTATTCTGTGAGAGCGTGGTCCTTCCCCGGTCGAGCCGACCCATTCGTGCTACAACTATACTATTAATATAGCTGCAGCATGGGTCTACCACGTAAAAAACATATTTGCCGTAGTTACCATGCATTTCAAGCAGGTTGGCACCCACAATTTTTTATTTTTAGTCGTTATTAGGAAGACGTTGCTGCAATCCTGATTTGTTTCCTTTTGTCGCCGCTTACGACACCCACGGGATGATATGTGGTAGCGAAAATTCTTACACCGCCACTACACGTCAAATAAATACACGGTAATAAACTGAAAAGGTAGAATTATTTGTATATTAATGTCATATTTTCCGAATTTAACCTTAAAAGTCCTACAATCAATAAATATTTAACTCGTTATTTTATAAATAATAACAACAAAAAACTAACACAAAACTCTTACAACGAAGCAAATACTACAAGTGGTAAAATTACAAATTTTGTACAACCGACTTCAATATAAATTATTAAGGATTACTCAAAAACTATTGGTCAGACATTGATCAAATTATTAATTAATATATATGGGACCACATGAGAAGCACCAGCTTTCAAATAAAAAAAGAATCATCAAAATCGGTTCACATAAAAAAACATACAGTCGAATTGAGTCCTTTTGAAATCGTTTAAAAATGGTATTGCATATACTGCAAATTGCCTTTGTTTTTGGATAACATATTATATTTATAATCATCATTTAATTTTAAAGGCAATCGTATTCTTGCTTAATAGAAACTACTGAAAATTTAAAGTACGTTACGACTATATGAGAATACAGTACCTATCTATACAGTTTCTTCTTGCTGCTTTACAGAAGAAAATAGACAAGTTTCATCTATTGAAACTCTATTAAATAAAGACTGTACACAGGAATTATTTTAATTAATACAGGGTTGCTAATAAACCTCCGTAATCGCTATTAACCTGTTTCTTAAATAATTACGCTAATTAATTGTATAACATACGTATGTAGTAATATACATAAACACTCACGCCTGTTACCCAGAGGGGTAGGCAGAGATTATGGACTTCCATTTGGCACGATCCTGACACACCTCTCTCGCCTCTTCCACATCCATATACCTACGCATACACGCTCGTCGGTTAAGGGTACTCTAAATTTGGCCCATTTTCAGTATATCGCCAATTTGGTCGATAAACCTTCGTCTAGGGCGTCCCTTCCCGACTCTGCCGTTCACCTCTGCCACATAAATTTGCTTTGTCACTCTTTCCTCATTCATTCTTTCTACATGACCAAACCACCGAAGCATTCCTTTCTTAATCCTGGTCACAACATCATCTTGCATAACATAACTAACCTATGTATATAACTATCTACTATTATTTAAAAATAGTCAACTGAGCTTCCAGCTGGTTCTTCCCAGTACTAGATTTAGTGATGTCAAATAATCTTATCTTTTTTTCAGTACAGAGGTTTTTACTTTCTACCGTACCTGGTAAAAGTAAAAACTATTTTAATAAGGATTATTTATAATCTGTATTGAACCAAAATCATTCTATTCTATTCTATTCGTTATATTTCTCCGTAACATTATAATGTTTTGTACTGAATTAGGTCAGGGTCGCGTAAACCAGCTCGGCGGTTTATTCATCAACGGGCGGCCACTTCCAAACCACATCAGACTGAAAATTGTGGAAATGGCAGCAGCAGGAGTTCGACCATGCGTAATATCTCGGCAGCTTCGAGTGTCCCACGGCTGCGTCTCCAAAATACTAAATAGGTACCAGGTGAGATGTTTCAGATTTGCCATAATATTTAAGATATATATTAATCAAATAATTCAAATCCTAAAAAAACTACACACATAAAAATTTACCCTATCCTCGTAATAGCAGTGACTCTATTTACTTAAACTATACCTTACTTACGGTAACTTTACTTTTACATCAACACAAAATTTGATCATTGGATTTCTTTATAGTCTTTATTCACTAAGGTTCTAGAGTCATGCTGCAGCTTAGCTTGATCAATGTAAGGACCATACTCTCACTAACACACTTATAGTCAAATGAAATAGCAGCATAATTCTGCAGTTAGTGTGGTGAGTGAAGAGAACTGGAAATGAATTTTACTGGTTACGGGACATTTTAGTAATAACTGCTTAAAATGCAAGTTTTGGATATTTAATTAAAAATACATATAAGTGTAGTAAAATACTATCAGGTAGACTGTGTGCTCGTTTTTTACTCTTACTTGAATAATAAATATAAAAGTTTTATCAATATAAAGGTGTCAGAGATCAGTTTTGATTATAAGATAATTAGGTAGTAACGTCAATCTTCTAGCGCCTTCTGCTGACAACTTGTGAAACAATCGCCATTGATTTTCTGCGCGGCGAAGCCTGAAGGTTTGTTTTCACCAACACTCTTATGTACCTACGTGCCACAATAATGGTGATTGTTTCGCCCAGGAAACGTTTATTTACGCTCCATGTACCCTGTAGCGACCTCCACTAACCCATTTACATTCATTGTCGAAGTAATAGTGTTGCCTCAAATATATGTATGTCGTTTATGAGTACCATGATTACTTCCGCCTAGAAATAAGTTTGAATTTTTCTACAAGTCATGAAATTCAGATTTTAGAAATTAATATTTGTATTTTATTATGTTTTCATATTATTTTCTCATATATTTGTATTTGCACAAACACAACAACGTGGTAGAGCTACATGTCAGCAGCTGATTGCAGCACAAATGGATCGGCTCGATCGAGAAAGGACCATACTCTCACAGAATATCAGCATAGAATAACAGCTTAAAACTGTTGTAATTCTCATGACGAGCGTAAAGAACCGGAGACCCTTTTTACTAATTACGAGATATTCTATCTTAGCCCTCAGGAGTGACAACGCATCTATGTTTTGATTTTTAATCGAGTTTAGATCTAAGTGTATATCAGCCACAGCATATACTTACCATCAAGTGGACTGTGTCACCCTTATCCTATTAAAAACAATTGAAAGTTCCCTAAAGTTTTGTTGTAAATCATCAAAAATCCATATTATCATAGGGCGAAAAGGTAACACAGGCATGGTCCTACATGAATATCGTTTGGATTCTACCATGTTAAAGTGGTAGAGCAAAGCTCTTACAAAATACCAGCATAATACACAACACAGCAAACAGCAACAAACATGCATTATCATGCTAGTTTGTTACTGTTTACCTTATAAATGTAGCGATATTTATTTATTTATTTATTGGACAACACAACAGATTACATCATGACTTAAAGCTACAACTTACAATAATAATGGTATGATACAAGACATAATCCTTATACGTGTTATCACGGCATGCCAAGAATGAGAAACAAACAGTTTAAATAAAATTGCTTAAGCTAACGGGCTCGTAAATCCAACAATTGTCAACAACATGTCCTTGAGAATGTCTTTTAAAACATTTCTAAAGCGAACCAGGCTAGAGTTGAAGATGTCAAGGTTGATATAAAAATATGCGCGACAAAAACAAAAGACCCTTTTTACTGAAAACTAAGAATTTCCTATTAGTTCTCAGGGTTGACAACGCATCTGAAATTTGATTCGTAATTGACTTTTCAGGGACTGACTAGCTCTTGTCCAGCACAGATCAAAAAGTAGCTTTAGAGGACATTTTATTTATTCATTACAGCCTATCTAAATTCCACTTCTTAACATAGGCCTCCCACACAGATTGCCTATAACTTATAAAAGGGGTTTCGCCATAATTGCCACGCTTGACAGACGGATTGGCAACCGCAGTTTGTTAATATTTTCATTTGTTATAAGAAAGATGCTACTGCCCATCAAATCCACTGTTCTAATTTTCCTCTCTTGTCACTTACGACACCCACGGTATAATATGGGGTAGTGGTTATTCTTACGCCGCCATTACGCAGCAACAGAAACAACTCTAAATTGAGTATCTCGAGAAATCTCAAGAATTTAGTTTAACAAATAAATTTACCTCGAAACTAGGGTGTAATTTCACAAATTTGCTCAGAGAGTTAAAAGGCTTTTATTAATGTCAAAGGCAGCCACATCAAAGTAAAGTATTTTCGAATTTATTATATCTAATATTTACTGAAATACTCATTAAATAAAAGTAATTTTATATCGCGTTTCTAACTTCTTTTGTATTATCGACGTTTAGAAGAGTGATTTGCAATGCCTATGAAATGTAAAGATTATTCATAAAAATAAGTTTTATTCAATGTATTGTATTTATTGCTCAAACTTTCCTAAATATCCATATATAACTTTTAGGAAAGGAGGGCCTTCCTACTCGAGAATCCGTCACGCAATTTTAATAAATAAAATCATAATATTTTAACAAATTTAATCATAATTAAATAAAAAATTATTTAAAATGTCGCTTAATATGTGGTATCGTTCATTGTCGGCAAAGGAGTCCGTCTACGTAGATACCAGCCTCATGCCTATTTCTGCCTCCAAATAGCATTATTACTGTGTTCCGGTTGAAGGGTAAAGAGAGCTAGATTAATAACAAGCTGTGAGGCATTCCATCTTAGTTCTCAGAGGTAACAACTCATCTGTAGCCTTCTTTGTTAGAAGTTGGTTGCAGGCGTCCATGAGCTGCAATAGACACTTACCAGTAGTCCTCTTACAGGTGGTATGTAAGTTCGTTTGTCACTTCAGTTTTATAAGACATCTGCAACCAACTTCTAAAAAGAAGACCACAAGTGCATTGTCGGCCCGGAGGAATAAAATTAAATGGCTTACAGCCCATAATTATACTAATTCTCGTACCCCTCAAACGGTAATAATTTATCGGTAGCAGAAATAGATAAGAGTGTTGTGTAACCAATCCAGTAGTGTTGTACCAACCTAACTACTAACTTAGACAGATGAAAAGAAGTTCGGTTTAAGTTGATTATAAAATATGATTAAGATATCTATATATTATAAATTTGTTATATGCGTGATACTTCGCAAGCGTTTCGCGTATGATCCTACATTGAACATAGTATGTGAATTACGTAATAATAATATTGAAAAATCACCTGAGCAGTTAGATACTTTAAGTATTTCATCATCATCATCATCATCATCATCATAATCATCACCATCATAAAAGTCCATCACAAAACCATTGCAGAACATAGGCCTCCCATCTATCCGCCGACGTTCTGCATCTCTTACCAGCTCGTGACTTTATCCAGTGGGGGCCGGCTACACATAGATCTGCCGCCTATCCATCGACGTTCTGCATCTCTTACCAGATCGTCACTCTATCTAGTGGTGGGGGGAGGGGGCTACACTTTTCTTGCCGGTACAAGGCTGCCACTAGAAGAGCTTTCTTGCCCATCGATTTACATACGGTTCTCTAAATATTTATTTCACGTCAATTGTATGAAACAAATAAAATCAATCAATCAACTTGTAACAAACTTACTATCAGCAAATGGTTTAACCTAAACATAATATATGCCGTCTTTATATGCGAACAAATTTCCCTATATCGCACTAACAAATACTTTACAGACTACACGATGTTTTAAAAAGGTCCAATATCTTCTTTTTGCTTAGGAGACGGGGTCAATCAGACCAGGCGTTATTGGCGGATCGAAACCAAGGGTAGCAACTCCTGAAGTGGAAGCGAGGATTGAAGAGCTAAAGCGACAAAACCCAGGAATATTCTCTTGGGAAATAAGAGAGAAATTAATTAAGGTACCAGTATCTTAAACGGAAACACTAATTAATTAATTATTATTATAACTTTTAAGTCTTTATGATATCATACAAAAACTGATACAATATAAAACTTATAGAACCTCACAATTTTTTCCTAGCGACTAGTCGAAATATTAATATTAACTTCCATTTATATTTATATTTACATTCACCCAAGTCTCGACGACTCGTCTCAATTATGAATTTTTGACCTATGTCATACGGGATCGTTAAACAATCGTAAGGATCAAAAATACTGGTAATATTTGGTGTTTATCCCTTTACTTTTACATAGCTTTCGTGTAAGGGGCACAATCATCGTTTTCTCAAAAAAAAAACATCCAAAAAATACTCAACCCAAACTTCATAGACTGTTGATGTAGAATAGCATTACCAATGCGAGGGTGCTAGTAGGTACTGCTTTCATCTACGGAGGTGGTTTTAAGCAAACCATCTAAGAAACACATGCTAGCTAGCATATTCTTGGAAAAGCCTAAGTCCATCAGTGACCTTAAATAAGAAGGTAATAATGGTGATTTCAGAGCATGCGAGCAACCCGGGTTCGATCCCCGCTGGCACCAATTAAATTGTTAATTGCAATTTTAAGTGTTAATTTACCACGTGCTCGACGATGAAGGCAAACATCATGAGATAACCTGCAAGTCTGAGAAGTAAAAATATTTCGAAGATATGTGAAGTCCGCCAAAAACGCATTGAGGCAGCGCGACGGACACTTCCTTGCCCTAAAACCCCCTCAGAAGTGAGAAGAGGCCTGTACCCAGCATTGGGACGTATATGGGCTGTAATTTTAACTTTTAACTTTTGGCACATCTCTCTCGCTTCTTTTACATCCATATTTCTACGCATACTCGTACATGCTCGTCGGTTAAAAGTACCTACCTTTCATTTGACCCATCTTCAATATACATATCGTCAATTTGATCGATAAACTTCCATTTATAGCCTAACACTTGTAAAGCGTAAACTTGTTTTTAAGTCATTAATGAATGATTTAATAAAAAAAGGGGAATGATTAAATAAAAAATCATTATTTGGCGTATATTTATAAAATATAGTACGCCAAATAATGATTTGGCGCATATTTTATAAATGATTACAAAATCTTTATAAATATTGTTCTTTTTATTTTTAAGTTCTTGCCCTTGAGCTTGATATGATGAATGATGAAATTGAAGCCGTCTGAAACCTAAAGATGATTTATTACAGAAGAGATATTAGCTAGATTCACGCTCCATCGATATTCGACGCGGTCATTGCGGTTGCCAATTTGTGAAACTTGGTTATGAAATTTTAGGTATAAGAACATAACTATGATACTTATCCCAATTAACTTCTAAAATTCTCACAGAATACCAGCGTAAATAGCAGCTTAATTCTGCCATATTTCGTATGGTGATTGTAAAGATCTAGAGACCCATTTTACTGGAAACGAGGCATGTCAGGTGACAACGCATCCGCATTTTGATTCCTAATCGAGGAGAAATGTAGATGTCTATGAGCCACAGCATCCCTTTACCATCACGTGGACTAGTGCGCTCGTTTGTCACCCTTATTCTATAAAAAAAAACTATTTAAACTAGATCCGTTTTAAAACATAAATTTATAACATAATACATTTGCCGTGTAATGCCGGCGTAAAATAAACAGTCAATTAATTTTGTCCCATGGATTTCGTGAAAGGCAACCAAAACCAGAAACACCCAAAAACAAAATCATAGCCTTCGATTGATGACACCATGCCCTCATATGGCAAATTTAAAATAGTCAGACAGGCAACGGAGAATGGTGGCAAAGGGGCAAGATATGTAATCGCCAACTTCTATAGTATATCGTCAAAGATACTGTGATCGCCAATTTTGTCAAGCGTGGCGACTATGGCAAACCGATAACAGGAGAAAACCATTAATCAAAAAAAAAGAAGAAGAATAACGTGTCTATAACTAGTGCTATATCGTTATTTTCATAATTACCTTAGCAGTCCTAGACATACAGATTTTCAAAGTTATATGTATTTTTGCAATATACTTGCAACTTCTGCAGTTGTATTGAAGTCACAGCATAACATCAACCACGTTAGTATACCTAAGTCTTAATTCTTTTACTTTTTCATTTTTCATTTAAGTAAGTGTGACAGACGAATATGAAATCCGCCTGATGGTAAGTGGTTACTGTGGCCCATAAGTATGGCTCTACCATGTACAAAATGTATTAAATATATGTATGCATAATATATTAAAACAGTTACTCCACAAAGTATCGCTCTTTCGTAATTTCATACTTCTATTGATTTAATACCGTGTAGCAGTGGGGTAGAAGAAATGAATAAATTTTCAAAATAGTTTTTACATCAATAAAAATCCATATGCCTAAACACAAGCAATAAATATAAGAGGTAGCTCAGGGGCTAAACGCTCGCTGTAAATTTCACAGTACGCCGGCATCCTGGGTTCGATCTACCACGTGTTAGGCGGTGAAGAAAAACATGAGGAAACTTGCATGTCTAAGAAATTAAAAAAATAATATATTACCATCAACAATAATTTATTAATTAACAATTTTATTGCGGCGCCTTGTACGTTTCCTTGTCCGAAAACCCTCTCACAAATATGGGACGTATCTATGTAGGCTCTAACTTAACATACTCTATAATATTTTATTAATTATTAATTAATAATTAAGACTAATTATACCAAAGCTAATGTAAAACACCTAGCTAATAGTTTTATTTTCAAGTAGCTGTTCCCCGCGACTTCGCCCGCGTTTAATTTAGGGTTTTAATTTTGTTGCGCGTAACCCTAATTATTTTTCTAAAATATAAGTAGCCTAAGTACTCCTTATAACATGAGCTATCTACTAGTGAAAGTCCCGTCAAAATCGGTCCATCCGTTTCGGAGATAAGCCGGACCGAACAGACAGACAGACAAACTTATTTTGCTGTTATTTTGACATTACAAACAGACACTTCAATTTTATTTATTTGTATAGATAACTTTCTGGTGTTAGTTTAAAAATATTTTCCATCCATCCATCCATTACAGCCTAATCCACTACTGAACATAGGCCTCCCCTATGTTATGCCATAGTTACCACGCTTGGCAGGCGGGTTAGGAAAATTATTTTGCTATTGTATAGGTAATTTGATTTTAATTTTTTTTTTGGTTATAATATTATATCGTATTTTTTAATTTGTCTGAATCATAACTCGAATTAGCTAGTTTTTAAATTAAATAAATGCTTCCTGCCTTACTCATGTGTTTCATGTTGTTAAGATGGCCTGTAAGATGAATTTAACCATGTCGTTTTTTATTTTCAGGAGGGCGTAACGGACCCGCCAAGTATATCTTCGATTTCACGATTGCTACGTGGAGGCTCTAGAGATCCAGATGGAAAGAAAGACTATAGTATTGACGGGATTCTTGGAGGTAAGTTTTAAAAAACAATGTTCAAATAAAATCAACCTTTACGTCATCTTTTAACTCCATTATCAGTCCATCCATTAGAGCCTATAAAAGTCCACTGTTAAACTTAGAAGGCCCTTTAGATTGCTTCATAGAGGGGATATCTGACATAGTCGCCACGATTGACAGGGTTGGCAACCGGAAAGATGGTCTCTCTCTAAGCTCCTCTTATAAAATGATAAAAGGTAGTGGATTCTGTTACGCCGCCACTATATGGCATACAAATTAAGTAGATAATGGATATTTAATACCTATATACGATCAGTTAACCTATTAAAAGTTTTGCTATTGCAATTTTTTTAAAACTGCTAGATGTAAGCTTAGATCTGAATTATAATTAAAGTATGAATTTAAACAAAATGTAGGAACAGCTTATAAATAAAACGGAAAGTCAACAGTAGTATGTACTCCGTCAGTACTCGTACAAGAGAAATAAAATTCGTGCTCGACGGAGACCTCAATTTCTAAAAAAAATTGCCAGCACGCACTGGGTAGCTCGGCGGAGATTTACTTGCTTTAAAAACCTCTCAGAAAGTAAAGGAGGCCTGTGCCCAGCCCTGACACATATATAGGCTTGCAATTTTATGCTTGTTGTAAGGTCATACTGCGTAGATCGGAACAAAAATTAATAATATTAATCTGGAGGTAGCCGTGGTTAACTATGACATTGGGACCTTGAACACTTCAGTCCCCCTCCCCCGTAACTATGGTGCATGGGTGCTGTAAAGTGCTCGAAATGTCGGGGAATCCGTAAAAACTAGTTTAATAATGGTCATGAACAAAACAATTTAACTATAACAAACTCTTACAAAGGAAAGGTTTAAAACTAAGCATAAAGGCAAAATGTTGTGTAATTTACATACATCCCAAAAGCATACAGGTTCACACAAACAACCCTACCTACCCTGATGTATTGCACAATAACTTCCCGGACTTTACAAAAACTTATTTTGCAATAGCGGCAACCTGCAAAGCATTCTCACGAGAGCGCTCAAAAAATCAATTTCCGCACACAAATCTTACTTCGTCATTGTTGCTATTTGAAATATTAGAGTTTGTTCTCGAGGCGTTAAAGGGCGGCTGGCGTTTGCGAAGCGTTTTATAAACGTAACCGACAAAGTGGGCCGCGGTCGCCCGCCGCGCCTCTTCATAGTGCTGAAAACACTAACAATTGACGTAAGACGTAAAATGTTTTGGTTGTTGCATTATTGTTTGCGATATATTTTGTCGCCAAGTCGGTTACACTTTGCATTCGAGCGTCGTATGTCCATCCGACTTTCATTTGTCAGACCAAGTATTTATTTTCACAAATATTTTTTTTTAGTAACCAGCTAGTTGTGCTTCATCCCATTGACAATATTTATGTTTATGGCGAGAATACATCCTATATAGAATAAACCTTTCATTAGGTACAGAAGAAAAATCATTAATTTAATAATAATTAAAAAATATTTGGTTTTAATAAGTACCTAGTCTTGCTTTTTAATTCATCTACATATATGTCGCAGCCCTAACTTCATTAGCCTATCAGTTAACAGTCTAGCCTTTTTACTATACGGCGCCGTTCAACTAGCGGTCTGAATGATATTCAGCCGATGCGTTTAATACAACATTGTAATATCTTATAATAGGTATCATCGACAGTAGGTTAAAGTACGGCTGGGGTGGCCCTTGGGCCACCCTGAAGCTGCGTACATTTTTTTATTATATAGCACATAACGCATAATTAGGCACAGACCAACCGTCTCGCTGAAAGAAGTTAACAGGGTGACATGCCATGTAATGTCTAAGCTGTTAATTGAAAGGCTTATTAAGCTAGTTAGCTTCGACATCTACACTATATCTTGGAACTAAGCCTGTACCTGGGCCTGAACTAAACGCTGGCTTTAAATTTTATACCAACTAGTCCACCAGCAAACCGAATTAGCTTCCTAACAGCGCCGCTGAAATTGTTAATTGCAATTTAAGAGCTGATTTAACAAATGCTCGGCGGTGAAGGAAGATATCGCGAATAACCTACATGTCTAAAAATTTAAAAAAAAACATTTCAAGTGCATGTGAAATATACTAACACGCTTTGGGGCCGCTCTCTCAGAAATAAAAATAAGCTTTCTCAGCAGTGAAACAATTTTCATTACTATATGCAATTGTACATATGTATATATAAATAAAAATGTTGTTCAAAATATTAAATGTCCGAAAGTTTTTCACCCAATACGTTCAGTTTTTATAAACTTTATGAAAAACTTTTTGAATCACGCCATAGCGTGATCGGTTGCAGTTAGTTATAATATATAAAAATTTCAATATGACGACAGAAAAGAGTACGAGCCGTTTACAGAGTTATGTCACACTTTTACCATACCACCCAGTAATGTTAGATATACAGTAAAAAAATCAAGAATTTAGCATTTCCTTAGAAATGCACTGTTTACGAGAAAACTCATTACCTACAAAAGAATCGCAACGAAGTATGACTTAGTAATTTCAAGTTTTGTACATTGTATTTCTACTATTTATTTCATCGCAAATTACTTTATTTAAATATGTACGTAACTGCAAATTACAGAACTTGTAAGCTCATATTTTAAGCATTATGTATGAAGCGATGTCGCCTTGTAAGTGCCATCAAGATAAAACAAGCGATACACTTTCACATCACATCAGAACAATACAAAAAGAGCTAGCGATAAAATCTCACATTTGTTTAATAACATCGCTCGTTAGAATCAACTAATGTAGAGCCGTAGAGCCACAGATGGACTATTACAAGGAACCTCCGCGTAGACAACGCAATTGCCGACAACACTACTTTAGATTTGTATTACACGTAAAAAACGGTAAGCGGTTGTTTTCAATATTCTGTATATTTGTTACGACTGTTGCGGTTAAAAATTAAAGTAAAAAGTTTTTTCCATGTATATTAAAAAAATAAACACATTGCTAATAAAATAAATACAATTTATTTATATGATTAAAACTGAAACCAAATAAAGTGTGTAATTTTTTATTGATTCTGAACTATAGAAATTGCAAACATCTACTTGAATATTAAATTTAAATATAAGCAATAAAAAACCGGCCAAGTGCGAATTAAGAAGTGAGATAAAGTATTGGCATTGTCGGTTATCTAGTGTTGATTTAATTTGGCAGTGACAAATCATCAAATATTACAATTAAAATTTTTCATAATGCGACCTGAACACTAAATACTAAAAATAAAAGTAATTATTTCAACTTATTCGGAAAATACTCGTCGCTTATTCGCTATTTCTGTAATGGTACTCGTAGCAACTTAGCAAAGTATTCATCGCTGCCTTTAAAAATATAAAAATATAAATAATTTAGATGCAACCCGCAGTTACTATATAGATCGACAGACACGAACTAAGCAGTCAGAGGCGGGGTTCGCACACCCCTCTCGGACAGCGGTTCGATAGCTTAAAACTCCTCAACAGAGGGGACATGATGATTGGTAACAATACCAAATCATAAACCAACAACACGTTTGTCAAGGCAAAGATATGATGCACGTTACCTAGTTACTTTCATTATAGGAGTATATCCAATGTAGGGAAATTATTCCGCAGTCTTGTAGTCCTGGAGGAATCGGCGCATGAGTACCAAAAACTATGCCACCTCAATATTTTTATTCGGTTCTCTTTAAATTGTCCTACTAATGATATAAATGCATGTTGCCATGGTGCAACTCGGTGCCATATTGATTAAAACGATTTTTTTTTCAATTGCAAGGAATTGTTATTTTCAAACGGGACAAATTCTTTGTTTCGTAATTTAGCTTTCACATTGTGTAATCCAAAACAGTCAACAGCACGAATACTGTCACAAACGGTCAGCGTTCATTTATTATGTCACGTTGCATTCAACACGATTTTGTCTCATCACATTATTTAATGTGAGCCCTCCCAGAACGATACGGGGCTTTCCGGAAATGAAGTCTGAATGCTGAAACAGTGTGTATTTTTTTAAATATCTAATTGAAAAAATTACCTCTTTCTTTGATTGCATTTGAAAATTAATTAAGTACTAGAATTCAATGTTCTTGAAATATGAACAAATACGATTGCTTTTTTTATTTCAATATGTCTATAATGCCATATCGCCTACACTCTGAGGTATGCTTAGTTGTTTAAATATTATTTTGATACTTATTTATTTATTTAACAAGTACACTTACAATATACATATTATGTGACATTGTCAGAAAACATACACACTTTTATATTTTATGATATGCATATCAATTACAAGCGTACATAGCATTCACAGATTGAGTCGTGCAACTTAATATATCAGATACATAATATATCACTAAAATTTAGTAAATGTGTAATTTAAATATTCTATTAAACAAAACCTTGCCACAGATTAAGAATTCAAATTAATTCACTGCAATTTAATATCATCGTTTTAAAACATATAATTTAATGAGAGCATTAAGAAAGTACTCAAAATTGCGATGAAAAATGAGGAGCGTACGCCCCCACCGCACAGGGTGCTAATCCGGCCATCTGTTAACATCGGAACAAACCGCTGAAACAAAGGCCGACCCGACCGTTTTAATGAACCCAGATTATGAAGGTGTTAAACCGCTGCCGCCGCTCTTTCAACTCTCAAATTATGACTTTTGAGCTGAGCCGGCGTCTTCACGGGGTCACATTTCGGCAATCGCCAAAGATCCTCCCACTCTCTCCCACTCACACTTTACATATAAACCTCTCGCATTTCTTTGAATATAAAATCCTTTACAGCTTTAGTTTTATTTGAATTTCCGAAGTCATAAACAAAATGATCTCTATACCAACGCAATAAAGTTTTGAATAGTTTCGTGCGATGCATGAGAGTTATTCGTTATGATCAGAGTTGGTACAAAAACGACTAAGAAATAATTTTGTCCCTGTCTTACGAGTCAGCCATAGAATTTAAGCAATGTAAATCATTTTATTACAAAACTTCGTTCTTTCTTTGGTTTCGCAGTGTTCGTGGTTTATGTTGTGTGATTTTAAAATGTTTATACATATTTTAGTAATATTTTAATAACAAAAAAAATATTAAGAAAATTTTTGTACAAAATTACAGTGGGAAAGACTAGAATAATTTACGAAACAATATAATAAATAATTTATATAAATATAGCGCACATAGTAGTTGACAGTATTTAAATTTCTTTACACTTATATATAGTGTACATAGTGTATATAAGTGAAACGATAAAAATTCGAGATTTAAGGCTAGTCTCCATTTAATATATAAATATATAACTACAACCGACGAGTAAGATTGCTTTTCTACACTTTTATTTTAAAACAAACAGTTGGTAATGAGCCAGCAATAACCTATAAAACCGTAAACCGAAATTTTTACCTACCGTAAAATACCATACGTACCAAAGTTGCTAGCCTGCCCGCGAATAAAATGATTGAAAGGACAATCTAGAAGTGTTGCTCAGTAACGCAAATTAAACTTAAAATATATTCAACACGTTTAAGCACGCGAACTTTTCCTTTTATGTGTCATAAATCCAGATCGCGACACCAAAATATTGAATGGTGCTAAAATGTCACCCGGACGGCAAAGACGCCGACAAAGAAGCCGCCGCACTGGGTGTTCCTTATTCCACCGCACTGAGCCACACTGAGCCCCTATTTTTTCATTTCATTCAATTTTGACTTCTCTCAAAAGGCTATTAATATAAGCCGCATTTTTTAAATCAGTTTTAAGGGCAAAGCCGTGCATTGTTACAGGAGTTTTTTAAATCTGTTTCCGTAGGATACCGCTACCGATTTATAAATGAGATCGCTCAGCCCGCGACTCTGACGGTCCTTGATTTAGGCGAATTAAAACGTGATGTGGGTTTACACAAAAAACACACCGTTAATAAATAACGTGTGTTTCAAAAAAAAACAGATAAAGACAAATTGCTATAATGCGATGTGAAATAAATTACAACTGCATATAATTTATTTACAACTATAGTAAAAATTAAAATACTTTCTGATGTTTATTAAGCATTATATTTAATTACATAATTATGTATTACCAAAAGTGAAATATCCGCGAATACTTATTTTAATTTATATTTATTTTATATATTTATTTTAGAATTATTAATTTAATAATTTAGTGGCAATCAAATCAAAGCCAATTTTTAATTGTTTCAACTGTCTGTATAAACGAATACTCAAAAATAATATTGTTTCAAAAAGGAATATTGCTTAGTTATATAATAAAACAATCGAATGTCGGTTATTTTTGATTGCTGTATCTTCATTTAATCACGGAAGACTGAACCACATAAACACTTAAAATAATAATGTTACAAAAATAAACCGACAATTTGTATCATATTTTAATTCTACTAAATATTTATGACTAAAAATGGGTTGCTAGTTTTAACTTTGCTGGCTGTCACAAAAAATCTACAAACAAAAAATTCTAAGCTGGCATTTTTAGTTTTATTAACGAAAATAATACATATTTGCCATGGGCCGTGGGCGGTGGTCAGTGACGGTGTAAGAACAATCACTACCATATCCTCCCGTGGGTGTCGTAAGCGGCGACAGAGGGAAACAAATCAGGAGATGGGCATCAGCGTCTTCTTAATAAACCCTTGCCAAACGAACTATGGCAAATATCCCCTCTATGAGGCGATATATGGGAAAATATGTTCAGCAGTGGATGTTAATAGGCTGTAACGGTAACGGTACGAGTTTATAACCGGTGCTAATAACATTGTTGCATTTTTAAAACGATATCATTTTATCGACGTAAGTGAGAATCACAAATTTTCCTTCATTTAGGTACATGAAATGTTAAGAGTAACCAAAAGAAGCAGCGTTTGAGTGTGATTGCGACAATGACAATGGCTAATTCTCCGAATTTCAATAAGACTATATCTATTATGACTATATCAAGATCAAGAGATGTTGATTTATATAAATTATTATATTTTTTGCAGGCAGAGGTTCAGATTCCTCGGACATTGAATCCGAGCCAGGCTTAACCCTGAAGAGAAAACAACGTCGCTCTCGTACCACGTTTACTGGAGAACAGTTAGATGCCCTTGAACGAGCTTTCCATAGAACGCAATACCCAGACGTGTATACTCGAGAGGAATTAGCTCTACAAACTGGTCTAACAGAAGCCAGGATTCAGGTAATGTTTAACATTTCTAAGCTAAATTTGTGTAGTGTCCTTGAATAAATTTATCACCTATTTGCTAGAAATTTGTTTCAATATTCGATATAGGTCGTTACGTTATTTTAAATGACTGTTATAAGACTTAGCAGACATTCAGAGATACTCAATAGTTCTCACCAACATAAATCCGATAAATAACATATCCGATAAATTTAAGAATGAATGTGCCTCTGTTTTAACACGAATCGAGATAGGGCACTATAATTCTTCATAGTTGGTACGAGTAGATTAAGCAAAATGTATAGTATTTGAAACTTATCATCGTAAAAATATGAACTGTTGGAAATGCCAGAAAAAGTAATCACTCCCGACAGACTTCAGTTAGATGTCATTAAATATAATGAACGTCTTAAAATATGACGCCCTAATGAGTAATCATGATTGGATGGAGAGAATAGCTTTGCAGGCTGATGAGAGTGACAATAACTTAATAAAATGATCAGTATAAATCAAAGACATTTAAGTAGTAGATATTTATATTTAAATATCTTTGGTATAAACGTAAAAGGTAAATTAAAAATGTGCAAACCAATTAGTTTCTCGTGAAAATTTAAGTCTTACCTAGTTTGAAGAATTGTAGATACTATTATTGTCACCACCAAATCCAATACTACGTTCTCCAACACCACTCCCCCTAATACAACTACACTAGAAAGCATCTAGGTAAGACGGTTCCACTAAAAAAAGAAATTTAATTACAAATATTCGGTTTTTCATCCGTTTTCGAAATGCCAGGATTGTTTTCAGTAATGATTTTCACTAAATGATTACAACAAATGATAATGTTGTCCATGCATTTGGACAACAGATCAAGAGCTTAAAATGATTAGTAAAAAGCTAATAAAAAATTAAAAGGTATTAAATTTATGAAAATATATTATGTTACATATTTTCATTTTGTGTCATTACAGGTTTGGTTCTCCAATCGTCGCGCACGTCTCCGA
This sequence comes from Parnassius orleans, assembly GCA_029286625.1. Classification (NCBI taxonomy): domain Eukaryota; kingdom Metazoa; phylum Arthropoda; class Insecta; order Lepidoptera; family Papilionidae; genus Parnassius; species Parnassius orleans. The sequence goes on from JAGSMP010000093.1 coordinate 845,047, forward strand.
AAGCACACTGGATCTAATACAACGCCAACGCTTGCTAGCTATTCCTCAATACCAATGCCACAAATACCTTGCCCTTATCCTAGTGGGGAAATATCCACTCTCTCTCAACATCACCCTCAACATGTTGAGAGCTGGCATCACCAAAAGTATTCAAATTATAATCAGCTGATGGCTCAGTCCCAACATTTAAATCAAGCTTTTCACAACGCTGCTTTTCCCAGTACTTCGAGTTCTACATTTGGTCATCTAGTTACTGGTACCAGTGGTCCAACTCATAGTCAGATATTAGACACAAGTATACCTAGAAACGATTATCCACGGTATTCTGGTAATGAAGTTTACAATAAAACTATTAATTATTTGTCAAAGGAAGCTGATGGAGATGACAAAGTTGCTAGTGATGAGGTTATAGAACCACGAGAAGAATCTTACGTTAAAGTCGCAGCAAGTGACTATGCCCTTAACAAAGAGTTACCAACTAGTGAATATCCTAAAGTTCCTACAGACTATTCCAAGGTATCAATCGATCCATCTTCATCTACTAACTGGAGTCCATCGCACAGTTCTCTAAATATGAGCTTAGCTGGTTTATCTAGTGAATACAAATACATGAACGATCCTTACTCTTTTCCTAGCGTGCCGGATCCCCTTAATCAACATAATTACCCTAATCCTCCTAACACAACTAATAAGTATTGGGTTTGACATAATATAATATTGTTCCTGTGTAGAATGATGGCTATTTGAATTTATAGTATCTTAAGGATTAATTTATTTATAAGAATTTAAAAATAATTATTTAAATACCTCTGTTAAGCATTCCATTTAAGCATAGGTACCCATAATAAAACCAAATTGTAAAATATATTGTTTCTAAAAGTCAATAGCAAAATATACTTCTACGATCTATTTATGTTTTTATTCATTGGTCATATGCATGCTCATTTAGTATTGCGCGACTTTGAACGATACCATGTTATAAATCATTGATCCGAATGACTTTTTCTACTGACTTCAAACAGGAGGAGGTACTCAATTCGACTGTATGTTTTTTTATGTGTGTTACTTCATAACTTTTTTTTGGGTGAACCGATTTCCATGACTCTTTTTTTATTTGAAAGCTGGTGCTTCACATGTGGTCTCATATAAACTTGATCAAGGTGTGAAAATTCCGCTCGCGAGTACAACTTCTCGGGGTAACCGGAGCAACCATTGTCTTGTCCGGAGTATGGGGCCACTCACACTAACGTCGCGGTTGCATTCTGCAGGCTGCCGCCGTTTTTGACACAATGGGTCGGCCGATTGGGATAAGATGCGGTCTTTTTATGCCGACTTTTTTCTTGGGTCTAGGGACCGAGCTCTTTCTGATCGGCTTGACTCACTGGCACTGCGAAGAGATGTTGCATCTCTTTGCGTATTTTATCGCATCTACCAGGGGAGTGCTCTGAGGAATTGTTCGGACTAATTTCAGTCGCTCAATTTCACCATCGCACATCGCGACAAAACTCGCGATACCATCCATACCATCTAGACGACGGCGGTCCACCACTGCGCGATTTACAAGAGGTTTTCTTCCTCGCACAACTTCCTTGTGGAATCGACTACCACCAGCGATTTTTCCGAAACGATACGACTTAGGGACCTTCAAGAAAAGAGCTTACTCCTTTCTAAAAGGCCGGCAACGCACCTGCAAATCCCCTGGTGTTGCAGTTGTTCATGGGCGGCGGTAGTCACTTACCATCACGTTAGCCGCGTGCTCGTTTGCCCCCTCTCCTATAGAAAAAAAAATGTATATTCACAATTAACACAAAAACTCACTGTCTTTATATATACATATACATAATATATAAGTAATCTAAGGACCTAAAATAGCTGTTGGGTTTTTCTGTCAAGAAATTTTCAGTAGCAGCCCGGAGTCAGGAAGTTGGCAGTGTTTTATCCTCGTGCCTCGGAAAGTACGTAAAGCCATAGGTCCTGCTCCTGATCTCTCTTCGGTAGTGTCGGATTGCCCTCCCATCGGACGATTAGAATTAAGAAATTGAGAGTGCACCTGTGTTTGCGCTCACACCCGTGCACTGTAATTCTGTCCAGCTCAGATTGCTAGTCCCCGTTGAGACCGGCCGCCATAACCAAAACTCGGTCTGGAGGACATTAATTATTTTTCTTCACTAGTTGTTCGCGCACTGCGAAATTTACGGGGAGCGTTTAGTCCCTGAGCTACCATGGCTCTATAAATTAGTAAAAATTACAGCCTATTTACGTCCCACTCCTGGGCACAGGTCTCCTCTCATTTCTGCGTGGAAGTATCCGCCGCGCTTCCCCAGTGCGTGTTTGCGGACTTCAAGAACTATTATATATACTATATAGAACTATTTTACTTTTAATTTCTCAGACATGCAGGTTTCCTCGCGATGTTTTGCTTCACCGTTGAGCAAGTGGTAAATAAATAGATAAATATGGGTTAATTCATAATTTATTATGCGTATAAATAGCTTTGAATATGTTGTGTTTCATTATTTACACACAGTACCTTGTAGTCATTGTGTGTCGGCTCCGTGGCGCAGTGGCTTAGCAATTGAGTTGCAGCGCTAAGGGCCGCGGGTTCGAATCCCGCACGGAACAAGTATTTATATGGCCTACAAATAATTGTTCCGGATCTGGATGTTTGTCCTTGTGAAATTTATGTTTGTAAACTGCCCCCACGATACAGGAGAAAATCTGGAGGTTACGTTTTTATAAAAGAAAAAGAAGAATAAAAGAAGAATTGTGTTCGTGACCACAACAGTCGTCGGTAGACACACATAATGCATTATTTTTTTTACACGTTTTATTTTTACGTCATGTCACATAATGCCTAATTTTGTACTGATCTATTGTTACAATATATATTTATTTACAACTAGATTAGACCCACGGTTTCGCTCGCGTAGGCATAAATTTAGGAATATCGTTAAACTAAAACAGAAGATGGGCAGCAGCGTCCTCCTGTTAACAGCTCAAAATAATAAGACGCTGCAGTTGACAACCCTCCTGCCAAGGTGACAACTACCTCAAATATCCAGGATATTTAACAATATATAGGGAGGCGTAGGTTCAACAGTGGACTTTTGAAAGGTTGTAGTGATGACGATTATGAGTTCTACTTATCTTCGCTACCCTTAATATTTACGGTAGAGTTGAAACAAAAATTAAATATCACTGAAAACATGAATGAAATAAAAACTGCATAATAGCCCCAATAAATTTAAAAAAGAAGCAGCAATGTTTGTACCATAGACTTAGGATATACTAATATTCTAAGTCTATGGTTTGTACATTCCACCCGTGGGCACAGGCCGTAGCGAGTTTTGGGACAAAAAAGAGTTTACTCGGGAAACTTCACATAAAGTTACAGCCTGTATACGTCCCACTGCTGGGCACAGGCCTCCTCTCATTTTTGAGAACTTCACATGTCTTCGAAATATTTTTTCTTTTTTCACGATGTTTTCCTTCACCGCCGAGCATGTGCTAAATCAGCACTTAAAATTACAATTAATGATTTCATTGGTGCGGGTATCGAACCCGGGTTGCTCGCGTACTGTGAAACTTACAGCGAGCGCTAACCATCTGAGCTACCACGGCTCTCTGAGCTACCACGACTCACATAACTTCACATAAAAATTAATTTTCAAAATATTTCTTTAAATTCTCAGATATGCAGGTTTCCTCGCAATGTCTTACGTCACCACCAAAAAGGTTGTAAATCGACAGACACTTCAAACTGCAATTAAAATATGAGTGGTGTCGGCGTAGATCGAATTCGGGTTGCTTACGTACTATGAAATTTACGTTTGGATCGCTTTGATTACCAGCTTTGACAACTGACTTCCAAAATTTTATCAATGCAGTTCTATTCATAGTTAAAATAAAAATATGGTTTATTTTTATTTTGTTTTGTGTTTAAGCAAAATTTCCTTCTTTTGATATTTATAGTACTTTTCGCAAGAACCTCTTCATTTTTTCCACCTGATGGTAAGTGGTTGCTGTGACCCATAGATATCTATATATATCCTCGATTACGAATCAAAAAGCAGATGCGTTGTCACCCGTGAGGAATAAGATTGAATGCCTCGTTTCCAGTAAAAAGGGTCTCCGGTTCTCTACACTCACCATACAAAACACAGCAGCGTTAAGCTGCTATTTTACGCTGGTATTCTGTACTCTAGTATTCGGTACTCGTGCTACAACTATACTAGTAACATAGCTGCAGCATGGCTGTACCACGTAAAACATAATGATCATTTTTTCATACTCATGTGAACTATGAAACCGGAATTGTCAAAAAAATCTTTATATGTCTGAAAATATGAAAGCTATCTATATTTATGAAAAACATTTTATTAATCTCATTTAAAGTAAAAAAGTAAAGTAGCTGCTTACATACATCTCATAACAGGGCACAGGGGTCCTAATTACCCATAGTGTTTTGTGAGCAGAAAAGAGTTCGCAGCAATGCTTCAATGCGTATTAGCGGTTTTCACATGTACAAGATTTTTTTTGATCACTCAGTCATCTAGGTTTCCCCACGAAGTTATTCTTCACCACTTCACATAAAATTTCCTATACCAATTTCATTAGTCCTCGTGGGAGTTGTACACGTTTTACTCCCATGCCATGAAATCTTACGGTAAGCTACAGGGCTCTCGTATTTGTTTAAATAAAATTTATTAAAACTGAAAAGAAGCTTTTGCATGATTATGGACCACATCTACCCACGTCATCCAACGATGTCATGAACTTTTCCATGAAGTAGAGATAAAAAACTCTCAGTACACTTCGTTTTCAATTACATACATCTGTAACTTTTGATAACAAATAAAGTTGAGGTGACACTGGGGTGAAAATAAAACCAAGCTATTTTTATCAAAACAAAAAAACGAAAAATTTAGAGTATTTATTTAAAAGTTCGTTAAATTTATCTTATACTAGTTAGTTAGTTATGCATGATTACACATAAATAACGAGGTTTGTTTGCTTACTAGTTTATGGTTTAACTTCAGGCAAAGTGACGCTGATGAGATAAGAACAGAAAAAGTTATTAAAGAAAAATTAATGAGATTTTGTTTTATTATTTTACTTTAGGTACTAATCTTTTTTAACTACAGGAGCTAAAATGTGCAATTAAAGAACGTAAGCCAAAAGATAGGAAAATGATTGAAATTTCTTGAGAAATAGAAGGGGCTTTATATCATAACATAAATGACTGTAGTTTACATATATACCACAAATTTTCATTTCTGAGTGCTAGTCCAGACGGCAAATATGAACCTGGTATTTTAGAAATAAAATGCTCATGATCCGATTATAATATGAAACCCGAAGAAGCAATCAAACAGAAGAAAATTGACTTATGGTTGTATAAATCTGACGTTTTCACGTCCTATATAAAATTATTTTGTAATAATGCTGAACCCGCACCCCACTCTCAAATTTACAAATAGTATGAACATCATTATCATGCCAGATACCAAATGCGACTGCAAAGTTTCGCCAACTAACTTTACTTAATACTTGTAAAATTACTTCAAGTATCCTCATACCAACAAAGAAAGAAAAGCGGAGCGCTGCGTATATTTCAAGGGATGCAAAAAACAAGCCAAAACCATGCTCACCTTATTGCAAGAACACGCACTACGTACATCTAAAATCTTAATAATTTGTCAATCAAATATGCATCTAAAATCATTTGCAACAATTAACATGGTTTTGGGTGCACCCATGTGTGCATCAATCGGTAAACTTTTCATCATCATCATCATCATCATTACAGCCCATCACAAGTCCACTGCTGAACATAGGCAAGGAATGCCACAAAGCACGGTCCTGAGCCACCTGCATGCATCGACTTTCTGCATGTCTTACCAAGTCGTCACTCCATCTAGTGGGGGGACGCCCTACACTTCCCCATCAGTACGGCCAGCAGTGAAGGACCATGTCTCAGTTCCATGGGCATCACTGGCAACACACTGGTTGTACAGTCTAGTTTTCAAGTTTTGAGGTATACCTGACGAGAAGATGTGCCGTAATTTCCCGAACGCTGCCCAGCCGAGTTGAATCCGCCGATTGACCTCTCGGTCGAGTTGGACTTACCTAGTCGGACTATTTGTCCTAGGTAAACATACTCGTCAACAACTTCGAGCTTAGTGCTTCCAACAACTACCGGCATAGGGTGCCATGGACATTAAACATGATCTTTGTTTTGTCCATGTTCATCTTAAGACCTATCCGTTGGTAGACACTGTTGAGGTCATTGAGCATAGTCTTAGGTCTTCCAGCGATTCTGCCATAAGGACTTTCGTCAGCCAAATCGAAGGTGAGTGATGTACTCGCAGTTGATGTTAATACCGTATCCTTTCCAGTCCAGTAGCTTGAAAACGTCTTCCAATGCAGCGGTGAAGAGTTTCGGGGATATAACGTCACCCTGTCTTACCTCTCTGCAGTTGAATAGATTTCGTACTCTGGTTCTGTACTCGGATAGCCATCGTAGCCCTACTGTCCAACACTTCAGGCACCTCGATATACCAACAGTCAACGCACCACCGCTGAAGGGACTGCAGCACCATAAATTTCGACGGAATCAAAGGCTTTCTCAGAGTCCATACGCCAGACATAGTGGCAAATTGTACTCTTCGGACTTCACTACCATTTGAAGGAAGAAAGGCTTTAGCACCGCAGACCACATACATCTATGCTATGGTGCCAGTGCTAAACTCGGCTCAACTTGTTCTGGAGGCTGGAAGTCGTCGAGTCTGCATTCGAGACGATTCGTAATGACTCTCGAAAACAGTACATATACACGCGGCTCAGAAGGAAATGGGTCTGTAGTTCTTCAAAGAGCGTTGTCGCCTTTCTTAAAGAACAAGACCACCGCACTGCTCCACGCCTCCGGTGTAGTGTCACCATGGAGGACGGAATTAAAGAACTTCTGAAAGACTCTAAGTACGGTTTTCACCCCTTTCAGAAACTCCGCTGTAATTCCATCCTCACCTGGGGCCTTGCCATTTTAAGGTGCTGGAGAGCCATTCTAATCTCGCTCAGACTGACGTCCGGAATATCATCAGAATAGTGTCGAATAAGACTTGCTCTTGGATCGTACCTACACTTGCGTGTGGCTCCAACGATGATGTGTAGCAGCTGCCCATAGAACCTCTCAATCTCCTCAAAATCTCAGGTGTCCTGAAACGATGCTGCCACACTCGGTCTTCAGCTTCGACAGTTGGCTCTTTCCGGCAGATCTCTAGCAAAGACTTTGGAGCCCTGGTTCCGCTCGATCGCTTCTTCAATACGAGCAGTATTAAAGTTGCGTAAGTCCGCCGCATGCATTTGGAGATCTGTCTGTTCAGTTGCCTGTACATTATCAAATCTACAAGACTGCAGCTTCATTTCCCGTCTAACAGCCAAGAGATTAAGAGTGTGATCAGGAGTTTTGTGTTCTTCTGCGGCGGGTCTTACAAAACTTAGCTCCGACCGCATTGACAGTTTCCACGAGCATGTCATTCATATCGCCCACTGCATTGCAATCTTCTAGACACTGAAAACGGTTTTGTAACTCGAGCTGAAAGGTTTCAGGACTTTGAATTAGAGCACGAGGGGACGGAGCGTTGACTTCATTAACGACACCTCTCCAACAACGTTTAGGTTCAGTGTGCCTATAACCATTCGGTGATCGCTACCAGTTTCACCCTCGCGATCATTGAGACATCACTGAACAGTTGGCGTCTAGTCGTCATAATGAAGTCAATCTCATTTTTGTCGAACCGTCGGGGCTCGACCAGGTCCACTTCCTATGGAGCCGCTTCTGGAAGAAAGAGTTCATCACAAAGTCCTCTTTCTCCATGAAGTCGGTCAGCTGCTGGCCCCTCGGGTTCCGTTGCCTAATCCGAATTTCCTACTTTCATCTCACCGTTCTCTCTTGTGCCTATCTTTGCGTTGAGTCTCCCACTAACATCGTATAGTGGGTTTTGGAGAATGCATGGCTCTCGAGATATCCTCATACATTTCCTCCACATCCTCATCAGCGTGCGCCGAGGTTGGTGCGTAAACCTGTATGACCTTCAGCGAACACCGTTTGGTGATTCTGAGTATAAGTACGCAACCCTCGTCGACACTCCCAATCTTTACAACGTTGTTAACGAGAGACTTGTGGACGATAAATCCGAAACCTCCTTGGAACAGATGGTCGCCCTCCCGGTGATAGAACAAGTTGCCGGATTCGAGGATTACCGTCCTCCCCTCTTCGGACCTCGCATAATCCTATAATATTCCAGCGCAACTTGTCTATCTCTTCTTCCTGCTCCAGGATCTTCTCGTCAGTCCTCAGAGTGCGTGCGTTATAAGTTGCCAGGTCGAGTAGTCGTGGGTGGCAGCCGAACCTCCACCGGAGATTCTTAGCACCCCTGCCCCGCCGTTACCATGGTTGCCACCGTAGCCAGGAATAGCAGGGCCGCCGGGACAGGGGCCTTCTCTTCTACACGAGGTAAACTTTAAGGGCTGATAAAGAAAAAAGAAAAAGATGTATGCGGGAGTACGTGTCAAGAAGTTGAGCATGGTTTCAGCTTCACTTGAAATGTACGCAGCACTCCGTTTTTCCTTTATCATTCTCTGATGTCTGAGCAAGTATCATTTAGTTGGGTATAATATACAAGGTATTTTGAAACGCTCAAAACGAAAACAGACGACAGTACTAACTATATCTTTGATGATGAAATATAAAATCGATCCTGAAAAAAAATCATCTTTTCACAACGTTTTATTAGCTTTATTCACGCTCCATCGTGTTAGTATAGTTAAATAAAACGTTAATTTCATTTGAAAAAATCATGAAAATACTTAAACATAAAACCAGCAGTGGAATTGCTGAATTACAATCAGCTGACTAGGGTCAATGTACGCGCGAACGCCGAATTCGCGCGGCCCGCAACAACGATGGTACCACAATACCTAATAATTTACAACACTTCTAAATACCTAACTTATCTACTTAACCTTTGCCACTGTGCTTGTCTCACGTAGCCACTTTAATTCGAATTCACAGGTTAAATAAACCAAATAACTGGTTCGATTCCCATAATAAAAAAATACTTAAATAAAATGTTAACAAGGTTAGAGTCATGCTTTTTATCCATTGTGTAGGTATGTTTATTACTCTGATGTATTCAGTTATGTACATTTTCAGATCAGTTCAGTACTAAGTTATTTAAAAAATTAGGTATGAAACAGCTTACCGATCCTCCGTGGCCTTATGAGATTCTCTAAGACACATTAACATGTTGCCGTATTCACGAAGCACTATAAACGTACCTACGCGTTGAGGCATTATTAAAACAAAACAAAAACACAAAACGTAACAACAAGAACAATATCATTAAGTAATAATAACAAGTAATAACGACAATAATTTAATAAACACAACAATTGAACTGTCGCTCGTGATAGTCAACACGGAACTGTCTCAAAAACTAAAATTATTAATCAATCCCGCCAAAACAAATGCGCACGGAGGTAACGTCCTTGAAGCATGTGTAAATTCCACAGCGCGAGGCGACGACCGCAGCGGTGTGTGAAAAGGGTAGAGTGAGTAGTATACCTAATGCATTGTTTCGTACCGATCTAGATAAGAGTTCGACGCCCGCGAGATATTGACCCTATTGTCAGCTGATTTTCTTTTTAAATTTCACTGCTGGTTTTATGTTGAAGTATTTTCATGATTATTCGGGATCGAATTTCTTTGTGACCATCATCATAGTATCCTTAGTAGTATCATCTGTCTTCGTTTTCGGGCGTTTTCAAACACCGGTATAAAATATAGCGGAAAACTGATTCGATGTATGCATGCGTAAGTCAGCTTGCAATTCAAATATCTAAATTCGAGCACGTCAAAATGTAACTACGTCCTAAGAGGGTGAAATGCCTAAATTCTTGGATATTTAAGTAAAAAATCACAATAACTGTTCATTTAATTCGTAAAGAAAAATACAGGGTGACAGTAGAGGATTTAATAAATGTTTTAATTGGATAAAATTGTATTTTGTCAACCCTTATTAGAAAAAAATCCCCAAGGAGTATCTATCTTTATCATATTTTGCAAAATTTCTCTAAAACAGCACAAACTCATTAAATAGTTTTACACTAATAAAAGGTCTTAAAAATATTAACATTTCTAATTGAGAGTTTTATTTTTATTCCCGTTTACTCGAAAATGACATTTTCCCAAAATTTAATGTATTCGCGCAAGCGTGCTGCTCCGTCGCCCTGTAATCCCCAGCTCTGTCACAGTCCGTTTTCGGACATCGTCGAGTGGACCGCGCGTCGGTGTTGGAGCGACTTCGTTCAAATATATTTTAGTTTTTAAGGGTTTATACTCAATTATAAATATTTTTAAAATAGAATTACTTAATTTAGTTAATATCTCGCTCATCCAATAGAACAATGACGTAACTACAAAAGGTGGAATTTACATTTTGATGTCACAAGTTCCCGTTGCTGAAGTTCTCTTTATAGAAAAACGACAGAATTATTCTTATAGTAGTTTTCGTTAGAGGTAGCGAATGTCGTTTGGTGAATTGGCTCGGTTTTGCATAGCTACGGAGAAATATCAGCGGATTTGACAGTCATGCGGGAACCAAAGTGCAAACGTGTTTGGAGCTACAACGATGTAAATGTAAGTTATGACAATCAATTTCAACATTTTTGGTGCCACAATAAAGCATCAGTTGTGGTTCTTCGAGCTATATGGCCGGCCCATTGCTACTTCAACTTACTAATCCGTTGGACTATGTCGGTTACTCTGGTTCGACTGCGAATATCCTCGTTTTAAGTTTATCACGCAGAAAACCCGAGCTTTACATAGCTCGTTGTACGACCAGAGCTTCCTCATACGGCCAGCGGTGAAGGACCACATCTCAGATCCATAGGTCATCACTGGCAATACGCTCTGGTTGAACAATCTTGTTTTGAGGTTTTGAGGTATGCCTGACGAGATGATGTGTCGTAATCTCCCCAATAGTACCCTCAGGGCTCGACCAAATCCACTTTCTGTGGGGTCCTTCTTGAATAAAGAGTTCATCATAAAGAGTCCCTCTTTCTCCATAAATTCAGCCAGCTGCTTGCCTCTTGGGTTCCGTTGCCCTATCCCGAATTCTCCTACTTTCAGCCGTTCTCTCTTGTGCCTAGTTTTGCGTTGAAGTCTTCCATTAACACCGTATAGTGGGTTTGGGAAGAATGCATAGCTCTCGAATATCCTCATACATTTCCTCCACATCCTCATCGGCGTGCGCCGAGGTTGGTGCGTAAACCTGTGACCTTCAGCGAACACCGTTTGGTGATTCTGGTATAAGGCGCAACCCTCGTCGACACTCCCAATCTTTACAACGTTGTTAACGAGAGACTTGTGGACGATAAATCCGACAGCTCCTTGGGACAGATGGTCGCCCTCGGTGATAGAACAAGTTGCCGGATTCGAGATTCCTCTCTTCGGACCTAATTATTCTTATAGTAATAGATGAGTGGTTACGTCAATTTAATTCATAGTAATGAACTATTTTGTTTCTTTTAAAGATTTACTGTATCGTTTTAATTAAGACCATGACCGGTGGTATTCCGTACGTAGGGTTTGTTATTTTTAAAGATTTAATTCTATTATTTGATGCTACTTTTATATGGGCAAACAAAACTATATTGAATATCTCGTTGTTTAAATTCATGTTTTATTCTCATCTCAAAACGCGCTATATGTCATATTGTTTTTTTATTTTGTTGTTTAAAAATGGCATAAGTGTATGTCAGATTTTTTTATTTGGCATTTTAAATAAATTTTCTTAAGTTGACATAGTAAGTTATCATGAATAATTGTTGGTAATAAACTAAAATACGATAACATTTAAAGATATAATCAAAATTATTAAAACCACATTTATATTTTAAATTCCAAACATTGAAACCCTTCTCCTGAAAAATAGCGAAAACGTAATTAAGTCGTTGTTCTGTTGGATGAGCGATCTGTACATTGGTAACTGGAAATATTGTTTTCTAAATAAATTAATTTTTAAAGTGCCCAAAGAAGAAGAAATTTTCGCGGCGACGTTGATTAGTGAAATTGAAAAATGCATTTTTATATAATTTAGATGTGGAATGACCAACATGCTCTCGTTACTTAGATTTCGATAGTTTTTAATACCTATGTAATTTTATTGTTCCAAATTTTTATTAAGTAGGTGATACTGAATTTTATAATTATGTATTACATTAAAACGCTGTTTTTATGAGTATGACTTTAATAGAACATTATTGGGGAGGAAAATCTAGATACAGATACTTATATTTAGGTACACTGCTATAAAATTAAATCAAACAATTTAAATAAATAAAAATGGTGCCTCCCTAAGTACAAAAGACATTCTTGGGTTTATGTTTTCTTTAAATGTTAGACAAACCATCGCCTGAAAAATGTAAAAATTTTAAATTGGAGAGGGGTTTCTCTGCATGATAAAGTTAGAGATGAGGATATCCGCAGTAGAACCAGAGTAACTGACATAGCCCAAGGGATTATTAAAGTGAAATGGCAATGGGCTGGTCATATAGCTTGGAAAAAAATATATATAGGCCTTGTGAAGGGCTGTAATGATGATGATAATGAAGCCAAATGTACTTACTACGAATACTCAATCTTTATTCCTCTTCACGTATTCTCATACGCTTTTCTTCACACACATACATACACCACACACGCACACACAAATAGGTCGCAAATAATACTTACCTACTACTATTAGGCAAGAGTGAATACGCTTTTGTAAATTCAGTGCGCTTCACCATCTTAGGCTACATTACCACCTACCATCAGGTGGTAACTACTTGCAGGGTAAGAATAGTAAAAAAAAAGAAATTTACCCTGTGAAAGTTTGCATGTAGATATAATTTTTCTAACCAACCTTAAAAATCTATTACGTGTGATGGGAATAATAATATGTATATAAGAATAAAGATTGTCTCACACGGGATAGTAATAATATAATATAACTTCCAGTATCTGCGCATGAAAACTTTTAAAATCTCTGAATCCCGAGGTATGTCCTATTAAGAGGCTGAATAGAGCCACATTGATCTGCATGGGGATCGTTTTGTGATTTCACATCGTTATCGAAAAAAATTGTACTTACAATTGAGCGTATTTCAGACGGCGATTTGCAAAACACGATTCCACAAAATTCACTCAATAGAAAATAATTGCAAAGTAGCTTCTGAAAATACTTAAATTTTCAACTTTCTCAGATTTCCATAAAATAATGTTGAGTATAATAAACACAATTATGTGTCACATGTTAATAAATCTATTGGGCTATTTTGATTTTTAATAAAGTGATTTTACTTTAATTGAAATAATTTATTTTGCCGTTCTATATCAAAAGCGGTTTTTCTGTCTCTACTTGAATTTGACAGTGCTCGCTAAAATTTAACGTCTCTAGACGGATCTGAATCGCGAGCTGACCTAGCTGTTAAGATATTGCAAAATAGTCGAAAATAGTTATTTTACTTTCATGCCGAAGACTATCTTGTTCTTTTTATTACGGTCAAATGTTGTAAAGCAAGTATTTACAAATGTTTTTATTTTGTTATTCAACTGTTTACAGTTATTATCACATCTTAGCATACATTAGAAATTCTTGGTGGGATGCGATGTATAAATAGTTACCTTATTTTCGTCAACAACTATAATATATATATATATATATATATATATATATACAGGTATTTTGAAACGCTCCCGAAACGAAGACAGACGACAGTACTAACTATATCTTAGATGATGGGTGAAATATAAAATCGATCCTGATGAAAAAAATCATCTTTTCACAACGTTTTATTAGCTTCATTCACGCTCCATCGTGTTGATATAGTTAAATAAAACATTAATTTCACTAAAAGAATCATGAAAATACTTAAATATTAAACCAGCAGTGGAATTTAAAATAAATAAATCATAAAATCAATGACTAGGGTCAATATCCGCGTCGAAGCCAAACTCTTTATCTAGCTCCGTACAGGTCCCGTCACGACGCTGAGCGACAGTGGAGGGTGTGTCTGCGCATGGGTACAGTCGCGTTCTAAAGTACTACATGGTACTAGGCTGTTGTTTTATAATATTATAATAGTAATTAATGGTTTTATTGTAGAATCATAATAGTTACTTTATGATTCTACAATAAAATGTAATAAATAATGGAAAAGAATCTTTTGTGACGAACACTTTCTTTCGCCATAAAGGATTCACATGTATACATGGGAAAGAGGTGATGATAGAAGCATGATAGATTTCATAATTGTGGATGAAAGAATGCGGAGCGCAGTGGTAGATACAAGGGTTTACCGGGGTCCAACGTTGGGACGGATCATTACTTGGTCTTATGTCGAATTAATGGTCTATTCAAGCGTTGGCGGCATCGGACATCTGTGTCTACCACTGCGTTACAACATATAAGAATAGAGAGGTTACAAGATGAAGATGTGAAAGAGAAGTATAAATGTAGACTGAGAGAATATTAGTGGTTTGAATGAAATATGTATGAATGATTTAGACCTGAAGACTGTATGGAATAATGTTAAGAAAGTTTTAGTGGATGCAGCCACCGAAGTATGTGGTGTAAGTAAGAGAACGAATGAAAGGAAAAATAATACGTTGTGGTGGGATGATGAGGTACGGATGGAAGTTGAAGCAAAGAAGAGAGCATGGCTAGATTTACTGGCAACCAAAGCTGGTAATTCTGGCGGTATGAATGATGAGATTGAAAGAAAAAAGGCAGACTTTAGACTTATAAATAAGAGAGTAAAAGAAGTTGTTGAAAGGAAAAAGCAAGAAAGAACGGATAAGAATGATAGAAGGATATCTGATAACTTCCAGGCAAATATTAAAATGTTCTGGAAACTCGTAAGAACTGCCAGGAAATTCGAAACAGCCTAGAATGAATGCTATACAGACGAGAATGGCTGTATGCTGAATGATGAAGCTTCGAGTTTAAAGAGATGGAAGGAATACTTTGAAAGCGTGTTTATGAGTGAAGAGTCGTCTGAATTAAGTGAAATAGAAATTTCGAAAAGAAGTGGAAAGAGGTAGGAGATAAGTATAGATGAAATAATGAAAGCAATGAAAAGCATGAAAGCAGGTAAGGCAGGCGGATATGATAGAGTATCACTCGAAATGCTAAGGGCTGGAGAGGGAGTGGTGGCAGGCCTGCTGTACACCTTGTTTAATTTATGTTGGGAACTGAAGCGGGTACCGGAAGACTGGTGCAAAGCCGTTATAGTCCCAATATATAAGGAAAAGGGTCACAGCAGGACTGTAAAAACTACCGTGGTATCAGCTTGCTTAGCATTGTGGGTAAACTGTATGCTAAGGTGTTAATTGAAAGAGTTATGGAAGAAACTGATGGAAAAATTTGGGATGTGCAAGCTGGATTTAGAAAGGGGATGGGGTGTACGGATCAAGTCTTTTCCATGCGCATGATTGCGGA
Source organism: Parnassius orleans (assembly GCA_029286625.1). Lineage (NCBI taxonomy): Eukaryota > Metazoa > Arthropoda > Insecta > Lepidoptera > Papilionidae > Parnassius > Parnassius orleans. The sequence goes on from JAGSMP010000093.1 coordinate 860,592, forward strand.
GAAGTTTTGGCCAAAACCAGAAAGTTTTGTGCGTTCATGGACTTGGAAAAGGCTTATGACAGAGTGGACAGGAATATGTTATGGCAAACACTGAACTCATTTGGTTTGAGCGCTGGTTTGATACAGGCATTAAGGTCTCTTTATAGGGACTCTAGTGCTTGTGTCAGGATCAACAGGTCTACTCGGACTGGTTTGGCATCCAAAAGGTGTCAGACAGGGCTGTGTAGCTTCCCGTGGCTGTTTAACCTATTTATGGACAGTTGTTTGCAAACTTTGAAAGTTGAAGAATGTGGGTTGAGAATGGGTGAGTTAACCGTCAAATGCCTTTGTACGCCGATGATCAAGTCATATTTGCATCGTCGGCGGCCGAGTTGCAAATGATGGTTACTTTAATGAACTGGTCATTAAAAGAAAGGGGTATGAAAGTGAACGCAAGTAAAACGAAAGTGATGGTTTTGAAAGAGAAGAAAGTAAAACGTTATGTGAAATAAGAATAGAAGGAGTTGATTGAGCAAGTGGATGAGTTTGTATATTTGGGATGTTTATTTAGCAGGGATGGTAGATATGATAAGGATATAGAACGACGAGTGAACGCAGGAAATAGAGTGAATGGGGCTCTACACGCTATTGTGAGGAGTCAAATGTGTCAAAAAGGCACGTTTGGCAATTCATAGTGCTGTGTTAGTCCCTACTTTAATGTATGGTAGTGAAAGTTGGGTGTGGCAGAAGAAGCATGAGAGTAGAATAAATGCTGTAGAAATGCGGTCATTAAGGGTATGCTAGGCTGAATCTGAATGACAGGGTGAGAAATAGTGTGATAAGAGAAAAGTGTGGTTTGCAAGATGACGTTGTGACCAGGATTAAGAAAGGAATGCTTCGGTGGTTTGGTCATGTAGAAAGAATGAACGAAGAAAGAGTGACAAAGCAAATTTATGCTGCAGAAGTGAACGGCAGAGTCGGAAAGGGACGCCCTAGACGAAGGTTTATCGACCAAATTGGCGATATATTAAAATGGGCCAGATTAGGTACCCTTAACCGACGTGCGTGTATGCGTAGATATGGATGTAAAGGAGGCGAGAGAGGTGTGCCAGGATCGTGCCAAATGGAAGTCCGTAGTCTCTGCCTACCCTCTGGGTGACAGGCGTGAGTGTTTATGTATGTATGTATGTAGTTACTTTACTAGCTTCTTAGAACTTTGGAAGAGGTTGAAATTAAAATGGATAATGTATGCTTGAGCATTATTTTTATTTCAATCGTAAAATAAAGTAGTTTGTAACAAGAAAACTTAAGCTAAGGGTGACACGCCGTCCATTATACCGTTAGAACATGGAACATGGAAGCCGGATGTCGATGGTGTGTTGGTGTTACTGGATGCTACTTCATCAGAATCATCATCATCAATGCGAATGATAAATGTTTCCGTCATCAGGTTGACCACATGGTAATTTTTCGGTATTCTTCCTCAATACATTTAACTTTACTGCACAATTTTCCCATTCACCTTCTATTTACCTTTTCGTTCACTAGTTCAGTCATAAAACAATAGATATAAATAATTTTCTTTCCTTCCTTTTTAAAACATCGTCGCGCGTCGTGCATAGAAAGCTGTGTGTGCGACTGTATATTGGGAAACATCGCTTTTTCAAAGCGCGGCAAGAATGAGGAACCAATAGCGTGCGCGCACAACAATACTGGCGAGCATTCCCCCGTCGCGCCCCCTTCGTACCACGCGCTGCCGCCACCCGCCGACTGTGTGTCACCTCGCGTCAGCGCCAACATATGAAATTCCCAAATTTACCTACTAAGATTTGTTTGCAAGCGACATAAGAATTAGGGCGGCAATTACAATAAAACTTGCAAGTAATTTGTAATAGTTTTGACGTACCTGTTTTCAAATCAAAGTATTGGAAGGATTAAAAACGGAAAGTCAATAAAAGTAAAGTAAAATAATTATTTTTTAGATTAATTAACTGTCGATCATAATTGCAATTGATTTTAACTATTAAATTATTCAATACCATTTTATTTCTATTTTCTTGTACAAAATCAAAGATAACCAAACCCAAGTAAGTACGTTTATTAATTTCAATATCATTTTGTAGTAACGAACTGCTTGTTTCGTCAGGTACAATTGATTGTCTAATTGTATTAAAAATTACAATTATAACTTCTAAATTCCATATGAAAGACTAGTCGTAGGGATCATATGGAAACTAAACTTATAAAATAAAAGTTGGCAATGTCATAACATTTGACGGTCTGTGGGAATGTTCAAAGTGTTTACCGCAAGGACGTTAGTTAGGACGCAGTAGGCTTCAGTTTTGGCTGGATTCACTATTAATTTTAGTTTTGAGACAGTTCCGCGCTGACTTTGGACACGCATGCGCGAGCGACAGTTCATTGGTTTTGTTTATTAAATTCTTATTGTTATTACTTGGTATTACGTACTTGTTATTACGTGTTATTCTTGTTGTTACGTTTTGTGTTTCTTTTTGTTTTAATAATGCCTAACGCGTACGTTTATAGTGCTCGTGAATACGGCAACATATTAATGTGCCTTGGAGAATCTCATAAGGCCACGGAGGATCGGTAAGCCGTTTCATACCTAATTTTAAATTACTTAGTACTGAACTGATCTGAAAAGGTACATAACTGAATACATCAGAATAATAAACATACCTACATAATGGATAAAAAGCATGACTCTAACCTTTTAACATTTTATTTAAGTATTTTTTTCATTAGCGGGGAATCGAACCAGTTATTTGGTTTATTTAACCTATTTTTTTAAATAACTTAGTACTGAACTGATCTGAATAGGTACATAACTGAATACATCAGAATAAAAATATACCTACAATGGATAAAAAGCATGACTCTAACCTTGTTAACATTTTATTTAAGTATTTTTTTCATTAGCAGGGAATCGAACCAGTTATTTGGTTTATTTAACCTGTGAATTCAATTAAAGTGGCTACGTGGAGACAAGCACAGTAGCAAATTAGTAGGTTAAGTAGATAAGTTAGGTATTTAGACAAGTGTTGTAAATTATTAGGTATTGTGGTACCATCGCTAGTTACGGGCCGCGCGAATTCGGCGTTCGCGCGTACATTGACCCTAGTCAGCTGATTGTAATTCAGTAATTCCACTGCTGCTTTTATGTTTAAGTATTTTCATGTTTTATTTTAATGAAATTAACGTTTTATTTAACACGATGATTTATACTAACACGATGGAGCGTGAATAAAGCTAATAAAACGTTGTGAAAAGATGATTTTTTCATCAGGATCGATTTTATATTTCACCCATCATCTAAGATATAGTTAGTACTGTCGTCTGTCTTCGTTTTCGGGAGCGTTTCAAAAATACCCTGTATATATATATATATATATATTTTTTTAATACCTGTGGAGCTTCAACATAATCTTAAAATGTTCAATGAATTTAAAAAATAACTACCAATAGTTATTTGATTTTCAGTCAGTGTTTCACATTTCAAGATCAGTTATAATGGGACATTTTGCAAAAGCGAAACATATTCTACCTAATTTTTACGACGTTTCATCAGCAACATTCTTAGTTTTGGATAGAACAAACCTTGTCAATTCAAAAGAAACACGACTTAGTTCATATTGAAAGAAATGCACGTCACACGTTCAATAATACTGAAGATGATCAATTGTACTATAAAATATTTAATAGACTATTTCCAGTATAATGACCATTAATATATGACTGGCACACTTAAAAGTTTTATCAGATGGTTAAATGATTCACTATCATATTATGATAAGGTCATGCTTTTCTATAAAAAGCTACAAGAAATTTTAAATCACGGACCTCTTGGTTTGTTTTACTATTCACTTAATTAGCGAAAAACAAGATGGACTGATCTCAAAGTTTACTTTCTTTTGTAAAAAGTGCTATTTAGAATTTTATGCAGATGATAATTAAAATTTCTATGTATATAAGTGTAACATAGCAGGTATTATATTCATTGGTAGCGGCCATCCATATTTGGAACAATTTTCTGCAGCACTACGCCTACGAATAATTTGCAATAAGAAATACCAAAGCCAGCATCATTTTCTGTACAGAAACCGGCAAAGTGTTGCTCAAGGCACTATGAATAAGGCAGCTGATAAAAATGTTACACTCATAACTGGTAACAAAAATTGTTACTGCAAATGGTCTTATAGAAAAAACTATTCCGCCGTGTCAGGTGCAGGTGCAGGATTAGAAGGAGAAGAGGTATGATTTTGTTTTAGAGATGCGCAAATAATTTTGTTTTGTCTGCAATTGTGCATAAAATAAAAAATAACTTTAGCCAAAGAGCACAACTGGCATTATACTCAGGCCCATCAATTGATATGGAAAAAAAATAATTTTACCAGGTTTCAAAAAAATCAATTAAAATTCAAAAAATCAAAAATAATAAAATCAAAAAATTTTGATCTGTATGTATGCCCATAAATCAATATATGTATACATACATACATTGATTTATGGCCGCTTAGTAACTGGCAGTAACTCAGTACCTATATAACATCCTACAGTCACGCCGAAACTATGAGGAGAGTATCACTGTAGAAAACGTAATAATTTATTGCGAAAATTTTGTGATAAAATTAAAAAAAAAAACTATAAACTTATCCAAGACACCCAATACGTTACAATTGTTTTTTAAAGGTTATAGGATATAACAAAAAGAAACAAAAAAAAAATGTCAAAAAAGTTCAGGATCTAATTGACGATATACAGCTGACACTTAATCATGTTTTTGGAAACCACGCCAATTGTAAACAATACTTCTGTGAAAAATGGTGTACACAAGAGAATTAAGAACAGACAAAATCTTTATTTTCGAATTTCTGCCGAGTTGTAAGTATAAGGCCAAATAGGACATGTGCCAATTTAATTAAATATATTTTATATAAAGTGATCTTGAATACGTTTCATCAATTAACCATTGATAAAAATGAGAACAGCAATTTTACAATTGTGTTTACAAGAAACACTATCAGTTGAACCTTGCAGCTTGTTCATTATTTTTATTATAAATACCTATAAATGTATATATTATTAATAAATCATTCCCATAATATTTTGTATTATTTTTTATTTTGCCCTATCTGAAACGTTCTAAGCTCTATAGAAAATGTGGCATATGAAATGAGTGACAATCACTAGAACATTTTATCTAGGTACAAAGATGTTTTACGTTTTCGTGGCCTCCACATGATATTTTTCTCAGCATTATGTACCCTTCTGTATCTGAAACGAATATGAATATTGCATATGTACGAGTATACGATACAAAAGTAAAGTAACAGGCATATAAGGCCTTCTGCTGGGCACAGGACTCTTCTTATTTCTGAGAGGGTTTTAGGGTAAGGAAATGACCGCCGCGCTGCCCCAATACGTGTTGGCGAACTTCACATGTCTTCGAATTTTTTTTTCTTATTCCTCAGACATGCAGGTTTCCTCACGATGTTTTCCTACACCGCCGAGCTCGTGGTAAATCAGCACTTAAAATTGCAATTAATTTCATTGGTGCTCAAAACATGGTGAGATCAAACCCGGGCGAAATTTACAACGACCCAAATAAATACGATTCAACTAATATAATAAAAACTCTTACTTACTTAAAACTTATACACTTGATAGCTCGTGATGTCTACTGGGCGAAGCTATAGCACCACACCGTGCAATATAATTGAAGATGCTTAACCGCGACATAATTCTCAGTGATGCGCAAGCATAGTAGGCAGTATATCATTTTCAGTGTTATAGGGTAACCAGCGAGCTCGCCCGAATTAAGCCCCATAGGGCATTTATGGGATAAGCTTGGAAGACAAATTAAGAAACGAAATCCTGCCTCCGCTAATTTGAGAGATCTTAAAAACGAGATCTCAAGATTTTATTGATAACTTGATTAGGAGTATGCCAAGGAGTAGAGTATAGTATGGAAGCAGTTCGAAGAGCTAGAGAGAGCAACACTTAGTACTGATTATAGCCCATATTATAGCCTTTCCTAAACATTTATGAAACAAAAATGTTTCTTTCCTGTAATTTTTTTTTAAGTTGGTTATTTTTTGTCATTTGATCGTTTTTTTTCGACGTTTACAATTTTAAATTAACGATTAATAAGCTAAATCCAAATTAATAAACTTAATTGTCACAAATATCCATGATATTTTGTTTTATACACAATTTTTTTGTGTTCCTCTAAATTTTTCCATGAGTATATATTACAATAATCATAAGTCTTAATTGGATCTTAAAATGCTAAACCACTTCTTGATACTGATGTTTGGAAAGAATATTGTGAAGAATAAAAGAAAATGTTGTAATAATAATTTATAATTTTATTCATTTATTTAACTTTTCCATCTTTTGAAAATAAATTTTGACAAAATAGAAGAAATACAATAATAGTCAGGATGGGTGTCCTTGTGCAATTTATTACACATATTATAATTTTATGCACATTGAGTAAACCGCCTTTACGATACGAGACAATATTCTAATACAATATTTTGTTTTTAATTTAAAGACAATTTTTCACTACCAACATTTCATTCATCAGTCATTTATTTAAATTTTTTCATCTTTAGAATACTTTTTGGCTAATTATGTATACTGCAGTATTCAAAAGTTGCTGCTTTTAAAAACTTAGAAGAAATTATTTACTGTTTCGTTATATTTATCACCAAGGCACCATGTTCAGCAGGAACTGGAACATTAACAATAGATAGCTTTTCTCCATTGATAGACTCATTTTCCAATATATCTGACTCAACAGTTGTAGATATATCAGCAAATGCTTGTTCTGTTGCTTGCGTTGTGAAACTTTGTTCTGTACTAACCTCCGATACAATATGTGTTTTAACGAACGGTTCATCAGTTGTGACTTTTTTTTCGCTTGCTTGTTGTTTTAAATTTATTGAATCTGTGTTTAGTTGAGCATTATCGACACGTAAAGTAAATTCAGCAGCAATTGGGGTTTGTTTTGTTACCTCGAATCCTTCACTAGCAATTGATGTTTGTGTTTCACTAGAAGATCTATAAAGGTCAGGTGCTTTGACTTCATTAACGGCATTACTAACTTCCGTGATTGTTTTTTGTGTAACATGATCATTAAAATCAGAAACATTTGAACTATCGGTGACAATAGTGTGTTCAACTTGTGATGTGTCATTAATAGGCAGTAAATTAGACGAAACACCATCTTCCGTTGAAGTTAATGATGTTTCATTTTTCTTAAGAACTGCATTACTTGTAGCAATTATAGGAGTATATGTAACCGAAGATGAAACATCACCCACGCTAATGTTTGTGCGATCAGTAGCTATTTTCCTTTCAGATTGGACTAACGTAGAGTCCGTGGACCCTATATTAGAAATATTTGGAGAATCAGGTGTTTGATTTAAACTCTCGTTATTATCAGCGACAGTAATATTAGAATTTTCATTATGTGATGGCGAATTATCTATTGGAATTAATTCCAAGATATGAGGAGATACCAAATTATTGACCATTTTAAGACCAGTTTCAACATCAACATCATTGTCAGGAGTTTCAACAGTGAAACTTCCAGATTTATCAGCCACGTTGTCGCTTGGGTTACCAGAAACTGTTTTTAGGTCTTTAGAATTTACGCTCAAAACATTTGATAAATTAGAAGTTTGATTATCATTGTTCACAACAGTAACGTTGTTTTCAAAATATTCCAATAAATTTTCCTTAGGTACAAATTTAGAAGTATCTATGGATTTAGGTTTACTTGATTCTTGGATTTCGTTATCATTTATTGAACTCTCAGATGTAGGTAAATGATTTTCTGTAACGATACTCTGTGACATTTTTGAAATATTAGTATCAGTCTCATTACTTTCAATCATATTTCCATTTGTCTTAGGTTCTGAATTAGAAATATTCATATTATCAGCATTTGTTAATTTAGTAGCATTTTTAGAACCCTCACTTTGCTCAGTATACGGTGAAATAATTTTGTGAGGTGAACCTGTGATCATATTTACTAAATCACTAGAATCACTTTCGGGTGACACAGTATCAGAAGCGATACCTGTTGTTGTCAGGTGCCAAGTACCTCTTCCACTGATTATCTGAGGTGTGTTTTTAGAATTTAAGAATCCAATAACTGAAGGTTGACTCCTTTCCAAATAATGAGATGATGGTTCAGAAGCATTGGACAAATCAGTTGAAACTGAGACAGCATTTTCAGACTTGTCTGAAGGGAGATTAGCTGTTGTGATATTATTTACAGAAGTTGAAGTGATACCAAATCCAGCACTAGTAACTCCAGATAATGTATCTCCGTCATTAGCATTTGTCGACAGTCTATTTCCTGTACTAGAAAATTCAAATAAAGTGCCATTGTCATTGACACTAACATTAGTATTTTTATTTACCAACGTGGGATCAATTGATGAAATATTGAAAGTGTTTTGGCTTACGTCCGTATTATTCTCATTTAAGGAACCCTCAGATCGAGCTGTATTCGATGATGAAATTTCATAAAAACTTGAATCTGTGATTATATTATTAGGACCATTGGATAAATTTTGACTGTCAGCAGCCACTTTAAATAAATAATTGTAAGGAGAGTTACTGATAGTTTTTGATGAAGATTCAGTAATATTAGATTCATCGTTCATCACAGCATTGCCAGTTTTCTCACTAGAAGCAGATAATGTCATGTTATCTGCAGAAGACTCAAATATATTATTTCCAGTATTCGATACATTATCATTAGTGATGTCACTAATTAAATCTGGATCAGAAACGTTGCCCTCTAATGCTGAAATCTTGGGGGTGTTTATGTTCAAATTTTCATTATTCGTATAAGCTGCTTCATTGATGTTTTTGGAAACTTCAGCTTGCGCAGTGTCTGACGAAATAGTTTTAATTGAGTTTGAATCTATGAGTATACTGATTAAATCACTGGATGTACCTTCGCTGCTAAATGTTGTCTGAGAATTAGTAGTAGGCACTTCAGAATTGGACGAACCAATGTCAAGAGAGTTATTAATGATTTTTGATGACGAAATATCTGTTTCATTTAGTGTCATAGATCCGCCTTTAGAATTTGCTAACTCATTAAGTGGTGTTTGATTGTTTTCTGGCCCACTTGATGATGATTCAGAAACAATAGAAGAATCATTTGAAACAGTGGCAGCGTTTTCATTCTTCTTAAAGGAGGGGTCAGATGATGTGCCATTTTCTGCAGAAGGCACGAGGACATTATCTCCAATTTTAGGAAGTCTAGATGAAGTATGTTCCACATTTTCATAAGAGTTGTTATTTATTAAAGCTGGATTAGGAACTTTTACATCGGTTGTAAATGTCTTGGAATCAAAAGTTATATTAAGATGAGAAGAATTTTCATTTGGACTGCTAACAGTCTTAACTATATTAATGTCATTGTTAGTTGCTGTATCTAATTGTGTTTCGCTTTCAATAAGCCAGTTAGGCAATATATTTGATAAAATCTCCTTTACAGTTCCTAAGAATAATACCTGATCGGCAAAGTTTTGTTTCGCAACTGGAACCCATGGTAAATTAACATTGTTAAGGATTTCTGTCTTATTTTTTAATTCTTCAATTTCTTTTTCCAGATTTGCACGTATTTTTTGGACACCAATTTTAGTTATATAATTAACCAATTGATTCTGTAATTCATTTTGTTCCGATGTCGTTTGTAATTTACTATTAATAAGATTTAGCACTGCTTGACGACGTTCACTTGCCGTGCTATTAGCCTTTAAACCTAGTTCTTCTTGCATATACCTCCTTAATGCAGCTTTCTTTTCTAAATTCGTATTGAACTTGGTTATACCGTATTTTGAATATATATGATTTTTCCAAAAATCTTCTAATTCTATAGAATCATCTGAATCTAATTCTGAAACATAAACATCTACTTCTTGCATTTTAAAAGTATTTTCTTCTATTTTTTTCAACTGTTCCTCTGTCTTCTCTTGCAATTTTCGTTCTTTTTTCAGAATTTTTTCCTGGAATTTTCTCTCTGTTTCTTCCAATTTTTGCCTTTCTTTTTCTAACTTTTCTTCACGCCTATGCTCTTCTTTTCGCCTTTTTTCTTCTTCTTTACTCAATTCCTTGGCAATTTTCTCTTCAAGCTTTCGTTGCTCTTCTTCATGTTTTCGTTTTTCTTTTTCTTGTTTTTCTAATAATTTGAGCCTAGACTTTTCAAGCTTTATGAGGCGCTTAGATTGCTCTTTTTTGAATTTTTCTTGAAGGATAACATCACCACCATCTTTATCATCATCGTCATCATTGTGATCATCATTACTATTTGAATTGTTGTCTTCAGATGACACTACAGATTCTTCGGAGTCAGATCGCTTGTAGCGATTTAATAATTGATTAGAATTATCACTTTCTGGTAAATACTTTGCACTCACTGCAAATGCTGCCATCTGAAACAATATAGATTTAATTTAATTTATACTGTGTATACTTTAATAGCATTTTTGTAACATAACTAATCTAACAGTTAATAACATAAATAATTTAATTACAGATGCAATAATAAAAAACTTAAAGCAAATAAAATTAATGCTATAAAATACTTCGAATGGAGTAAACCTTTTAACCAAATAATCTTTGCTGAAAAAGAATCAACAGTCACAAATACAAATTACTAGAATAAGACTTTTTATACGACACAAATAAAATACTACCAAATCATTAGCTAAAAACATTATTAAAAACTAAAGCTTGTTCTTACAAGATACAAAGAAAAATATAGTGCCTACAATAAGAAAAAATAGTATACATGTAATGTCCTTTCAACCAATTTCGACCAAACCATACTTTCAGAAGCTATCAACTCTACAATAAATATTATAGCGCCAATACTATAAGTATTATTGCATGTTCTACTTTTTCCGTGAAGTAGCATGTGAAACTCTTACGTGATATGATTAAAGGTAGGCTCTCCGGCTGCATCACCACGTACCATGAGGAGACTGTCGAATGGAAACGACGGCAAACGGGACAGATTGCAAAATTCAATTTCTACATGACATCCATTGGTGAAAAAGAAGAACTTATTGCACACGGTTTTTCAAATTTATATGAATGAATATCGGTTATGCCTTCTCCAACATTTAGCTCCAGCTTATGAGCTAATAGTTGGCTTCCCAGTTCAACAGATGCGTAACGTTAGTGACGTAAATACTATTATTATTTATTCTGGCTCTGATTCACCAAGAATTTGCAACAACACCAGCCTGCGCACCACAGAACTTGGGTGAAATAATACAAGGGCCTATTCCGAATGCAGCAGTAAAAGGATAATGAGTTTTGATTCCACACATTCCAATTATTCCAATAAAATTAACATTCCAATTTAGAAGGTTATAATTTCAGATAAAAGACTTTACATTGACCATCAATGAGTCCGAGGATCAGACTTTTTTTTAAACTTAAAATGTGGCGGATATCCATTTGCTATAGTGTCACTCCATGCTTTTCAAAAGGTTAAACTGTTCATGAACTATGGCTATGGCATTCTCAGAACTATGGCTGTTCGGGAGTATCGACCGTACAAAGCTTGCACCTCTTAGCAGAAAATACAGGTTAACATGGGCTCTGATTTTTTTTAAATTTTGTCTTTTATCCGACCACAACATTGCAGTTAGTAGTAAGTATAGTACGGCCGTGTAGTGGGGTCTTAAGATTCCAGATCCACAGGGAAAATGAAACAGGAGATGAGCAGCAGCATCTTCCTAATAATGAGTGAAAATAGCAAAGAAGTGCGTTAACAATCCGCCTATGACAAATGACAACTATTGCAAATATTCTTCCTATGACGGAGGCCTATGTTCAGCAGTTGTCATGTTATAAAGAATGAATGAAAATTACACATAAGAACTAAAAGATGGTGCGTGATTTCTAAACAACACCAAAATTTACAAGAAAAAAATAGTTTCTTTCATCGCGTTAATTTTTATAATAAATCTTTATGTATTTTTTGTACAGGGTTATTTTTCAAAGAGTAGCCAAATTTTAAACTTATGTTTTAATATATAAATAATGACATACCGTTATTGCAGTTTTTGAAAATAGGAGTAAATAAGGCTAGTACTTTTATTTGAAACTATCTCAAATTGAATGTGATTTATTGGCAACAACTACGCGTACTCAAATTGAATGTGATTTATTGGCAACAACTACGCGTACGCGCGCTCCTCTGTGTGCGATTTAATTAACAACGGTTTTGCCGACCGATCGACTAACGCCTACTATTTTACTATGCATAAAGCATAGTAAAATAGTAGGCGTTAGATATTTATGAATGACAATCAGTTAAAATAATGCATTAACACGCATTTTGAATTTAAAAGTTAAAAAGGACAGAAAGTTGGAGATTTTTTTAATTAATTTTGTTCACCATTTGCCTATATTACTTATTCTGAACCTTCTCTGCAAATTTAGGCGGTTATTGCAAAATAATCCTGTATACACACACAAGTTGTAAAAAACCTATTTGAACCGAGAGGGTGCTTTTAGATATCGCGATATGATTCTGTTCATGAATTACTTTTCATAGAATAAATAATAAAAATCTCCCGCAGAATAAAATAAAATTTAATGAAATGAGGGAATTTCATTAAATTTTATTTAATTTATATGGCAATATATAGGGCGTGGGCAGCCATCGGGTAACAATATATAGAAGTGACAACTTAACCTCTGTTGACCCCAGGCAGTTTCATTTATCAGCTCTTTCTTTAGAAACAATAATAAAAAAACGCAAACACTGCATAATTGCAGTCATTTCTACCCAGAAATATTAACGTATTAAAATACTCTTAACTAGAGCACAACACGACATTTCACAAAACATAATCACAAGTATCAACACAGCAACAGAAATGCCCACTCGGAAGTATTCCGTCCGCGAAACTGACAAAATTCGGAAGTACAAGGTCAAGAAGTCAGATTGCATCAGTCTCGCATCAGTCCACGCTTGAATAACTATGTGGTCGCACGAAGACGCTATGTCAATGCACAGGACGAGCCCTCGTTACCCGCAATTTAATTTATACTTTATCTTTTTTTTTTATTGTCGATTATATTTCAAAAAACTCAAGCAAAAATTAAACATGTTAAAAAGAAAATAAACACATTATATACCCATAATAAATATACATTTATACCAGTAAGTATATTCAAATGATATAATATTATGTAATTATAATAATACACTGGTAAGATACTGCCGCCGACAATTGTGTTGCCAGATTTTAAATGAAATAATTTAAAATTGTAGCTATGGACATGAATTTTAAGTAACAATAACATTTTTATATTTAATAATAATTTTTCGGATTGGACAGGGTATTTTTTTTAATATTGTATAATCAATATTATATAATAATGTTGGTGCCGCTAGCAGTGTTGCCTACTCGAAGTTTTTAGAGCTAGATTTGGCTCTAAATCAACACATCTAGCTATAAAAAAATCGAGCAATCCAAAGCTGTGACACAGTTTTTTTTCTGATTTGCCGCTCTAGAAGTATAAATAAAATTCTTTGGTGTAGATATTTTCATATTACTTCCTAAAGAAATACCTAATAAAATTGGGAATTGTACAAAAATACAGACGATGGAGCGACGACACATGAAGCGGAGTCGGTTGATAACGATAAAGAGTTTGAGGAGAACATACTGTTTTAATCATAAAAATGTTTAATTTGACTAAATTTTATGAAAATAATGTAGCTCCTTTTTAGAAAAAAAAAATTAGCTTCTTTTTAGCTTTTTTCCAGGCTGATGTAATTTTCTTTGTAAATCGATTTGACAACACTGTCTGTTAGTGATCGTGTAACTTCTGAATGACTTCACTGATTAAGGTTTAATATCACTTTTATATTTATGTATACACATTAATTTAGTATGCAGTTTCGCTGTAAGAGCCTATTACCTACTACTAACCTACTACCCTATATCGTGGGTGCCGTAAGAGGTGACATAAGTAAACAAACCAGGAGATGGCCAGCAGCGTCTTCCTAATGACAACTATAATAATAAAAAACACTGCGATTGCCAAGATGCCTACAAAGCTTGGCAGCTATGGCAAATAGCCCTCTTATAAGACAATCTTAGAGGAGACCTTTGTTCTGCATTAGACTTTTTAAATGACTTCAAAAAGGAGGAAGTTCTCAATTCGACTGTATTTTTTGTGTGTTACCTCAGAACTTTTTTATAGGTGAACCGATTTTGATGATTCTTTTTTATTTAAAACTGGTGCTTTTCATGTGGTCCCGTATAAATTTGATTAAGATTTGACCAGTAGTTTTTGAGTTATACTTAATAATGCGTATTTAATTGAATTCGACTACATTGATGATGTTCTCATTTTATTTATATATAAGTCGGTTGCACAATTTTTTTTTACTTTTACCACTTGTGTATGCTGTAAGGAATGAATTAATAAATTTTTATAGCTATGCTTGGATCCGATAGGCAACGCTATCAGTACGACTATTAACAAATTCTATATTATTTATAGACTAAAATTACTCATAAGTAGCTTTACTGCTAAAAACAAAATTATAACATCTGGACCGGATAGGTGGCGGTGTAGTCGCGTTTTTAATTTGTTTTATTTTATTTTATATACAAATCAAACTCATACTACCAGAAAGGGCAGATCATGGTTTGTCGAGCCAGCAAGATTATAAAATAGTAGTAATTTATTTTTGGCCAGCTATAAGTGCCCAGCTTAATATGATTTTGAACCGACTTCATGAAAAGATAGAGGTTCTCAATTCGTCGGAATATTTGTTATGTACACACAATGATTATTTGTTATTGTTAGGAAAGGGGTACTTCCCCTATCCGTTCATATTATAAATTATTTATTTTATAAAAAGTCTCGCTGGGTTTCATGCTGGTTGTTCCCAGAACAGAGGTTTTTTTCCGAACCAGTGGTAAAGCGTAAATGACTTTCAATAAGTATTCTTATAATCTATATTGAATAAAAATGTTTTTTTTTTCTATTCCATTCTTCAATTTGTAAAGGCCTGTCTTCACGATATATTATGGTCAAATATGTCTCTACAATGTCAACCGATTTCGATGATTATATTATTTTTAGTAGTACGATTACATATTTTTTAAACGTTTAATTTACAATAATTCGTCACTTTATTAATCACTATAATTCACTGTATGAATATGATATAATGGTCTTATTTTTTAATTTTAATTATTTCGGCGTGTTAATTTAACAACGTTAAAATATTTCCCTACGTAATAATAAATCATAACGTAACAAAAAATTTAAGTATTAAGGGTGGGGACCGCTAAATCAGAAAGTTGAGGGTTCAATTCCGCCATTCGATTACTATCGTTTAACAAAAGGAATTTAAGTTAACGGGAGTGTTAGTAATGTCAATAGCGTTATTTATAATTATATATACTATTTATAAATCATTTAATATATTAAAAATCACTTTGTAAATTAAATATTAAAAATTGTTAATCAAATATTTAAAAAACACTGTGTTGACATTTTTTTTGAACAAAATTTTACAATTTATTGGTATTTAATTATAGTATCAAGATTAAATTTAGATATTAAAATATTTTGGGAAAAAATCATTACTTACAATAAGCAGCAAAATTAAAATCCTCATTGTGACTTAACTAAACTTTCCTTATTTTCGAATTTCGTTCGTATCACAATAATTCAAAAAAACTTGTGTTTCTTTGAAGCTCGTTCGTAAATAATTATACCAAATTCCTTTAAAGCAGTCTTATATACTTACTTTAACAGTTAGCGTTGATAACACAAGATAATGGCTGTAAGATAAATAAGTACACATCTCCTAACCAAACAACGTGTTTTCGCGAAGACTGACTCAAAATAAACAATGTTCCTATTGTCGTAGTTTAGCTATAGGAGTACAAAAGTATCAATAAAATACGGGTTGTTTACCAGTAATTAAAGCATTAAACGGAAACATTAAGCCCTCACTGATTAGTAGAAATTTAGACGATACTTATGTTTTTCAAAATGATAAATAATGTGCATAATTACATTAACCAAATAATTCCTTACTTAGCAAACACAATTATAATGTGTCGTAAAAACTCTCTTTAAAGCATAATATGAGTGACAAAGGCACACTTAGTCTACCTTATGGTAAGTGGATGCTGTAGCCCATAGACATCTACATCTATCCTCGATTAAGAATCAAAATGCAGATGCGTTGTCACACGTGAGGACTAAGATGGAATGGCTCGTTTCCAGTAAAAAGGGTCTCCGGTTATCTGCACTCCCCATACGAAACACAGCAGCATTAAGCTACTGTTTCACGCTGCTATTCTCTGAGAGTGTGGTCCCTCCCCGATCGAGCCAACTCATTCATACTACAACAATAATATAGCTGCAGCATGGCTCTACCTTCGCCTAATACTGTGGTAGCTTAGGGTTAGTGCGCTTATAGGTTACAAGCAACCTTTTACGGTGCCCGATTCGCTAAAATGTTATGTTTTAATTTAATAACATTGTATTACTTATTTTAACTGCCTCGTTGGTCTAGTGATCGTAAACGTGACTGCTGATCATTTGGTTCAAATCCCGGATCGGGCCAAAATCAATTGTTGGGTTTTTCTGTTAAGTAATTCTCATCCTTCGTGCCTCGGAACGCACGTAAAGCCGTCGGCCCGAAATTTAGTCTGAAGTACATTATTACTTACCTTACGACTTGTTTGTTTTCTCAATACTGAATTAAGACATCGTGAGGAAACGTGCATGCACTAGATATACCATACGGTCACTTTGGTCAATTCGAGTTTTGATTACATCTGAATAATTGAGTCCTATCAATTTTTCTATTATGGTACGACTAGCAAATGTACTAACGCAGAGACACTCACTTATCCTAACCTACCCATGTATGTATATAAGTATAGACGTATGTATGTATTATACAAATATATATATCATCATAATACTTTTTAACATAGGTACCCTTTCGAAGTAAAAAATATAGCTAATTTTTAAGCTGTAGCGCAAAATTATTGATGTATATTAAGTGTTCGTTATGTAATGTCATAGCATAACATAAATTCTCATGCCTGTATGTCGGTAAGCAGAGACTATGGACTTCCATTTGGCATGATTCTGACACACCTCACACTTCTTTCACATCCATATACGAATATCTACGCATACATGGTCGTCGATAGTCTTCTGCGGTATAAATTTAGCTTATTACTTTTGCCGCATTCATTCTTACTACGTGTCCAAGCCACCGAAGCATTCCTTTCTTAACCCTCGTCCCACCATCTTTTTGCGAACCACACTTTTCTTATCACAAAATTTCTCACCCCTCACTCAGAGTCCGCCCTAACATACATCTTAACCGCATTTTTACTGCATGAATTTACTCTCATGCTTCTTTTGCTACACCCACGTTCACTACCATGCATTAAGCTAGGGATGTGCGTAAGGACTGACGTAGGAAATTGCCATACGTGCCTTTTTAGACACATTCTGATTTCCCACAATAGAATAAAGATGCCCATTTACTCTAATATAATATATATATATTGCATTGATTCTTCGTTCTATATCCTTTTCATGTCTACCATCCCTGCTAAACAAACATCCTGAATACACTAACTCATCCACGTGCACTCAATCAAGTCGCCTTCTACTCTCATTTCACAAATCTTTTTATTTTCTTCTCTTTCAAATACCATCACTTTCGTCTTACTTGCGTTCACTTTCATTCCCCTTTTTGTTAAATATATGTTCATTAGAGTAACCACAATTTGCAACTAGCCCGCTGACGACGCAATGTTACTTGATCATCGGCGTATAAGAGGCACTTGATGGCAAACTCACCCATCCTTAATTCACATTCTTCGACCTTCAAATTTTCCAAACAACTGTCCATAAACAGATTTCAACAGCCACGGCGAAGCTACACAACCCTGCCTGAATGCTAAACCAGTCCGTGTAGGCCCAGTTAATCCCGACTCAAGCACTAGAGTCTTTATAAAGAGATTTTAATGCCAGTATCAACCCAATGTCTAATCCTAATAAGGGTGTTCTGTAGTTATATAACACGTTAAATACGTTTTTTTTTAAAACTTTATACGTGGTAAATCTACATTGTAGCTGTGTTAAGGCATATTCAACCCAAACGAGTGGGCACGATCGGAAATGCCCACGCTCGTACAGGGTACCTACGTAAAATAGCAGAATAATGCTGGATGTAGTGTGGTGATTGAAGAAAATTGGAAACCCTTTTTACTTATTACTAGGGTTACCATCTTAGAATAAAATGTCAAAACATCTACGTACTTCTTTATTCTTAATCGAGATGTGCATTGTCTATGCGCCACAGCCACTTACCAACTTACCAACAGGCAGAGTGTGTACTAACATGTCACAATTAATTGAAAAAGAAAATACTGGCATTTTATTTATATCTATTCCTCAGTATGAACGCAAAATATTATATTAAAAATAAAATATTAAATTAAGCCACTTATCTCAAGGATTTGGTCTTAATCCCCTCACATCTGAAATCGACATGCGTATGGAAGATGTCTCGTGATATTTATTACTACGCACATTTGTATCGATCTTTGTATACAACACATGTATATTCATATGATTCAATGCCGTTTGAATGTAATATATGGTAATACATTTACAGAAATGAGTCATATGAAAACAAAATATGAATGAGAATGTAAGTATGTAATCAATAGGTCTCTTTTTATAGTGTGTACTGTATAACAAATTGAACAAACTTATAACACAACCAATGTAATATTTTATTACACTCCTTACTGCTGTAAGATTATTACAACTAAGTTAACATCCAAACGGAGAAGATACTTTCACAATTTTATCATTAGATAAAGTAACTACATTTTTAGACCATATTAACTCAAAGAGTTCTAAAAAATAGTTCACACAACATAATTCTTTAGTTTTTTATAGATGTATTAGTTATTCGGAATCCTGACAACATCTTGAGCCACACTTTGTATAGAAAAGACCTATACTAATAGATAATTAAACGGTGAATCTCACCACCAACCTTCACAGTCAACTACCTTGGGAAAGGAATCTAATAAGCCTAGCCCATAGAGATCATATACACCTGGTCGCCAAGCTCCAGAACGTAAAGCAAGTTTTGCACGACAACAAGCTTCGTGTCCCGGGCTTACGTTCAGTGACCGAGTGACGCCGGCCAGTCGAGCGTGCGCTTGCTATACCATCATATGCCAGTGGTGTCACAGACAAGATCGACTACATCTTGGAGCTTACATTAAAACATACTTGCCACATAGGAAATATCAATAAAAACCCACGTAAAATAACTTATAGCTAATGTGAAGAATCAACGCTCCGGGGAGTCTGCAGTCTGTTAACACGTACAGGATCACCCCGCCATTACATCAGATTTGATAGACCACAAATAATCCTGGCAAAAAAACACCGATTCCTACCAAGGATGATTCGCGAGACTATTGAAATCAAAAACCTTCCTTATTTCAATAGAGAAGATAGCTAGGTGTAACAAATTGATTTGAGATCCTATAATTCTTCGAGATACTACAATCTATTTGTGCGTAGATCGGACAAAAAAATTAATAATTTTAAACTGAAGTTAGCCATGGTTAACAATGACATTGGAAGATCGAACTACTTTTTCCCCCTGTACTCGAAACGTCAGGGATATAAAAAAAGTTAAATAAACGCGATAAAATCCGTATAAAACTTATTTTCAATTGCAACCAAAGTAAAGTAAAGTAACAGGCGATATACATCCCACAGCTGGGCACAACCCTTTTATTGCTGAGGGCTATGGAGCATTAGCATTAGATTAGTCCGCCGCGCTGCTCCAATGCTTGTTGGCGAACATAAAATGACCGCGAAAGATTTTGTTTCTCAGAAATGCAGTTTTAGACGCGATGTTTTCCTTCATGGTCGACCACGCGTTACTTAACAATTTCATTGGTGTCAGCTATGATCGAACCTAAGTTGCTCGCGTACTGTGAAATTTATTATGAGCTATTTACCCTATTACTACCACGGCCCTAAGTTGACATTAATAATTATGTAACAAAGTTAAGAAATTATCATTCGAGTTGCAGCTTAAACTTCCAGTTGCATTATTTTTAACGTTTAATATTTTACTATTTCTCAAAATATTACAAATCACTTACGAGTTACGAAGCCGTGTAGTAGCGACGTAAGAGAATCCACTATCCCTTATATTTCATCCCGTGGGTGTAGTAACAGGCGGCAGAGGGAAGTGAAACAGGTGATGGGCGGCAGCATCTTACTGATATTTTTAATATTTTTATATAGATTAAAAAACATTGTTATTAAAAGTCATTTTTACTTTAGCGCTGGTACCTTGGGTGTAGTAAGAGGCGACAGAGGAAAACTGAAACAGGAAATGGGTAGCAGTATCTTCCTTTTATGAATTAAAAATTATAAAAACTGCGGTTGCCAGCCCGTATGCGAAGTGGCAATATGCCAGAGGCCTATGTCCAACAATGGACTTTTGATAAGCTGTAATCGACTGTAATCCATGAATAAATGCATTTTGAGAAATTAAACAATTAACAAACAAAAAAGAAAGAGTGATTCAGTACGAGCATACAGAATAATATGTCCATTATAGGGGTAATAAACAACAGTAACAATGGTCGAACAGAAGTATAAAGGTGCGTTCAAAATTCGATTTAATTCCAATTCGTTTTGATATTTGTGACAATTTTCCAAAATATGGCGTTTCTAAACTATTTTAAATAAAGATAATGTTTTTGATTCTTTGAAATTATTTGGGAATGCGTTATACTATTTCGCACAGTCAAATATTATATTTTTCTTTCCATACTTTCTTCCATCTTTCTCTATGTTTCGACTCCTTGTGGTGGCTTAGCATTTTGAGTTGCCTCGTTGAGGGGGACACGAATTCTAATCCCGTACGAAACAATTTACATTTGTATGGCCTACAAATAATTGTTCCGGGTCTGGATGATTGTCCTTGTGCAATTTATGTATGTAAATTGCCTCCATGATACAGGAGAAAATACGAATGTGGGAATTGCGTTAATTTTAAAAAATAGGTTGTCTTATAGGGGAGATTTGCTATTATTGCCATGCTTTTCAGGCGGGTTGTCAATCGCAGTTTTTTATTATTTTTGATTTGTAAAAGGAAGATGCTGCTACCCATCTTGTTTCAATTTTCCCATTAATATAGGGTAGTGGATTTTTACACCGCCAGACCAGATTAAAATAACACGGTAAAATAACTCTACTATTATAATATAAATGATTACATGGTTAATGAATAATCCTGGAAATGAGGTGATCGCTTCCAAACTGTTTTATTTATAATCTATATAAAAATATAAAACATATTCTATTCTATTCAATTTTATACATGGACACCTCTTAGATTAGGGTCGCGAAAATCTATATATTTGAAAAGATATTAGTATAGTTACTAGATATACCTACTATTAGAAACAGGGCACTACAATATACACTTTCCTAGGTTAGATGTGATTATATTCAATAACAATTATCATATAAATGAGTCATTTAGTTATATAACTATATTAATGAAGAAAACTAAATGAACTAACTTTCATTATTGACACATTTTGTTAAATGATGTTATGTATAGCAGTCTTTTTTTTTCTTTTTTTTTTTATAGGAGAGGGGCAAACGAGCATGCGGCTCACCTGATGGTAAGTGACTACCGCCGCCCATGAACAACTGCAACACCAGGGGAACCAGAGAATTGCAGATGCGTTGCCGGCCTTTAAAAGGGGTAGGCTCTTTTCTTGAAGGTCCCTAAGTCGTATCGGTCCGGAAAAATCGCTGGTGGTAAACTATTCCACAAGGAAGTTGTGCGAGGAAGAAAACATCTTCTAAATCGCACAGTGGTGGACCGCCAATCATCCAGATGATGGATGGTATCGAGTTCTGCCGCGATGTGCGTTCGTGAAATGTGGCGGCTGGGATTAATCCGAACAATTCTCAGAGCACTCCCCGTGGTAAATGCGAAAGAAAATGCAAAGAGATGCAACATCTTCGCAGCGCCAATGAATCGAGCCGATCGGAAGGACTCGGTCGTCGACGATCTGAGCCGCTCTGCGCTGGATGCGGTCAAGTGGAAGGAGCTGGCACTGGGGAGCCCCTGCTCAGAGATGGGAACAGTATTCCATGTGAAGCCGAACCTGCGCCTTGTAAAGTTGCAGGCGGTGTGCCGGCATGAAATACTGTCCTGCTCTGCTGAGCAAGCCAAGCTTTTTAGAGGCCAATTTAGCCTTCTCTTGCAAGTGACCACGAAACTGCACGTCAATCGATATGTCGACGCCGAGGATTCCGATACTGGCTGAGGCAACAAAGGGAGTGGCTTGAGACTGAGGAGATACGACAAAGGGGTTCTTTTTAGCGGTAAACGCGCAAACTTGTGTCTTCTGAGGATTAAACTGGACTAGATTTAGTCGCCCCCAATCCGAGACTTTGTTAAGCAAAGACTCGACTTAGACACAAGTTTGTTCCGGTACTGGCGACGTTTTCCCGAGAAATATTCGCACGGCCGGCGTATAGAGCATCACCAGTGCATCATCCGCATAGCAATGAATGCTACCGGTTTGCAACATATCATTGATATGCAGAAGAAACAGCGTTGGTGATAGCACGCAGCCTGTGGAACACCAGCGTTAATAGGTTTGTAGTCGGAGCATGCACCGTCTACAACGACCTTGATGCTCCGATCTGCAAAGCTGGTGATCCAATTGCACAATTTCTCGGAAGCCCATAGGAAGGAGCTTCAAGAAGCGCTTTGTGCCAAACCCGATCGAAAGCCTGCGCAATGTCCAAACTAACGGCCAATGCCTCCCCCTTGGACTCTACTGCCTCCGCCCATCTATGAATCAGGTAGACCAGAAGATCACCAGCTGATCGACCCCGACGAAAACCGTATTGGCGGTCACTAATCAGCTGGTGATCCTCAAGGTACCGCATGAGCTGGCAGTTTATAATGGATTCCATTATTTTGGAGAACAAGGGGGTGATGGCGATAGGCCTGTAGTTGGACGGGTCTGAGCGGTCGCCTTTTTAGGATCGGTTGGACAAAAGCTGTCTTCCATGATTTCGGGACTACGCCTAGGGAGTAGGAGTACTGGAAGAGACGCGTTAGAACCGGTGCCAACTCCGGAGCACACGTCCTCAGAACAATTGGGGATTCCGTCAGGCCCACTCGACTTGTGGATGTCCAGGAGAAGAGTGCTTTGCGAACCGAGCGCTGTGAGAACCGAACATCCGGCATGGAGAACTCACACCGCGGGATGGCCGGCGGTGTGTTCTCCCGTCATCAAGAGTCGAGTTGACGCAAAAGTGAGCCTAAAGGTCGGCTTTCTTTGCGGCGGGCCAGTGAGTCGTCCTCCCTGTGCAGAGATGATAGTGATGGCTTACAGAAATTCCCTTGGACAGCCTTGGTGAGAGACCAGAATGCACGGGGTCCCGAAGGAAGGCGAACTAGTTTCGCCAATTTGTCTATGTGCTCTGACTTTGCCTTGGCATAACACTTTGAAGGACCTGGAGGCGAAGTTATACTTCTTTTAAGCATGCTGGTGTTTACATCCCGAGCCGCCGAAGCCTCAGCCCAGGCCTGATAGCACTCCTGCTTACTGCGTAATGCAGTCTTACAGGAGCGACCAAACCAAGGCTGCGATCTGCCTCCGATGGGTACCACAGATGATGGAATAAATAGTTCCATTCCTGTAACACCACATCAGTGACAGAGTCAGCAACAGCGCTGGGATCATCCGGCGAGAAGCAAACCCGCCCCATGGGTAGGATGCAAAGAAAGACCGCATTCCTGCCCAATCCGCCGACCTAATGCCAAACACGGCGGCAACCTGCAGAACGCAACCGTGAGGGAGCGTGAGTGGCACCACACCCGGATCAGACAATGGTCCGAAGAGCCGAGAGGGCATCGACGGAAACCTGATATCCGTCCGGATGAGAGGTCAGCAGAAGGTCCAACAGGGAAGGTGGATGATCCTTCACATCTGGAATCCGCGTAGGCGAAGTAACCAGCTGTGTCAGACCATATGCCAAGGCAAAGTCATAAACAGATCTCCCCGCATGATCGGTTAAACGTGAACCAAGCCATTCGGCGTGGTGGGCGTTAAAATCGCCAAGGATCACGATCTCTGCGGATGGGACCTGTTGTAGCAAGGAATCTGTAGCCATTTGGACGTGGTCGATGAGTCGGTCTGTTTCGGCATTACCGCTATGGGACCTATAGAGGCACCTGTAGACGCGCGGATGGTCGTCGCTATCTACGCGTAGCCAAAGGATGGACAGGTCCGAACCTTCAAGACTGCGGAGGCGTCGAGAACAGATGTCTCTCTGACGTATACGCAACTCCAGCCCGAGGCACAAAGGAGTGTTCCAATTTGTACCCGGTAGGAGAGATACGAAGTATCAGCCGGAGAGGACACCTGCGTCTCGGTCAGAAAGAGCAAGGCCGGCTTCGCCGTCTCGAGATGGTAGTGGACGGCGTTTAGGTTCGAGTGAAGTCCCTGATGTTGCAGAAACCACGGATAGCGTGGCAGGGTCGCCTTGGTCTTGTTGCTCAGTTTGCCCCGAGCATTTATTGTTTTGAGCGGAATTTTGCCCCCACCCCCAGAATACGCGGGGCAGCCTGAGCACCACGCTCAGGAGTGGAGTAGCATGGTCGTGAATGCTCAGCGAGCTTCTCCAGGGTGCTGGTACCTCCTGGGGTAGTCTAAAATTTAATTCCGCTACCATGTTGATGGGGAGAATTGGGCCTCCGGTCACCTGCACTCACCAGAAGAAACGCAGAAGCAGAGCCCACTTCACGCCGGTATTCTGTGAGGTCGTGGTACTAACCCGGCTCGAGCCGGCCCATACGTGCAACAGCAAAAGCTGCTGCGTGGCTCTACCACCGTTAATCAAAGTTTTTAAAATTACTTTTTAGATTTAATAAATCTTAATTTATTAGCAGTTTGGTTCTACGAAGTCTTCCAAATAGTACTAGAGTGACTAGAGAAATATAGAGTTCCACAAACAGTGGTATTTCAAAACCAAAAGGAAAAGTAGTTTGTTTCTTTACCTACTACTTTTTCTGCACCACCATTATTTCGGTGATAATGAGGACTGCAAAACTGTACTTTGAATCGCCATAATCTACTGAATTGCAGAAAAGGCGTAGAGTTTATTGTTGTCAAGAATAATTCAAGTATTCCATTAATAGAGAATATGGTTCTTAAAATTAATATATGCCTCAGCAGTTTACTGTGTAGTCTATACAGTTCTATCCACTTTGAGTAGTAGTCTAGCTAGGACTAAATAACCATCATTTCCAATATGTCTAGTGAAACATTTCTAAATAGTAGATCTGGCTGACTTCTAATAACCATTCACAGCATTCATTTACGAGTATTTTTACATAATATTACAACAAGAAACATTTTCAATGCCAGAATACATTCCTTTCCATTAATTTAAAAGTTTGGTTCTAGCTATAAAATGTAGTTTTAATGATCTATAACGAAAATAATATAAAATGAACTCGGTTAATGTCTTTGATACGTACTTATATTCTTTTTCTTATAAATAGGGTAATTCTACACTAATCTCATGTAACAGTAATTTTAATTTTTCTGGGACTTTTATTTTCGAGTTTAACAACCCATTTATGTGAGAGATCAACTGATTGTACAATTTGTTCGAGATCTTCATTACAATCTCTACTGACCTTAGAACAAACATAACTTACTGCAACTGCAATATGTATTTGTTTTCCTGGTACATGAATCATCAGAATCTTATCTGTTAAGTTTTTAAGTAGCACCTTTCACATTGCTTTTAGCAAAAGCCATAAAATAAAAGAACTATATCGGTATTATTCGACTTACATGACTTTGTTTTGTCCATGTTCATCTTAAGTC
This sequence comes from Parnassius orleans, assembly GCA_029286625.1. Classification (NCBI taxonomy): domain Eukaryota; kingdom Metazoa; phylum Arthropoda; class Insecta; order Lepidoptera; family Papilionidae; genus Parnassius; species Parnassius orleans. Next base: position 886,628 of record JAGSMP010000093.1, read on the forward strand.
CTATCCGTTAGGAGGTTTTACGTGGTAGAGCCATGCTGCAGCTATATTAATAGTATAGTTGTAGCACGAATGGGTCAGCTCGACCGGGAAGGACCACGCTCTCACAGAATACCAGTGTAAAATAGCAGTTTAATGCTGTTTCGTATGGTGAGTGTAGAGAACCGGAGACCCTTTTACTGGAAAAGAGGCATTCTATCTTAGTCCTCACGGCATCTGCATTTAAATTGGCACACGAAGATAGATGTAGATGTCTATGGGCCACAGCAACCACTTACCATCAGGTAGACTGTGTGCTCGTTTGTCACCCTAGTTCTATAAAAAGGCACTATTGAGGTCATTGAGCATAGTGCTTAGGTCCTCCAGCGATTCTGCGATAAGGACTATATCGTCGGCAAATCGAAGGTGAGTGATGTACTCGCCATTGATGTTAATACTGTATACTTTCCAGTCCAGTAGCTTGAAAACGTCTTCCAATGCAGCGGTGAATAGTATCGGGGATATAACGTCACCCTGTCTTACACCTCTGCAGTTGGATAGGTTTCAAACTCTGGTTCTGTACTCGAATAGCCATTGTAGCCCTACTGTACAAACACTTCAGCACTTCGATATACCGACAGTCAACTTGGCACCGCTGAAGGACTGCAGCACCGCCCAAATTTCGATGGAATCAAAGGCTTTCTCGTAGTCTACATACGCAATACATAGTGGCAAATTGTACTCCACGGTCTTCTTAGGAAGATACTGGCGAATAATAACAACGACAAAACCGATACGCCTTAGGGATCTTCGAGAAACGAGCCTACTATTGGTAGTAATTCATGGGCGGCGGTCGACACTTACTATCAGGTGAGCCGCATGCTCGTTTGTCTCTTCTATTAAAAACATACAATTAAGATTTATTTATTGTATAATCTTATACAGTATAATAAATTAAGATTATTGTCAGAAGTTACTATCAAATGTACCGAAGATATTATAGTGCTACAATCTAAGCGTGATATCGTTTATAGTCACGTTACGCTATAGCCACGTTCCGTAAGACATTATGAAATTAATCAATTTAAACCAGTCTGGTTGTTTCAACACTGATGAGACTTCCAATCTTTCTTACAGCATTTGCTGCAGAACTAAGTTTACTTGCTAATTTAGATATATGGTAGCCCTATAAGAGCTTCGAGTAAATAGTAATCCCAAGAAAACAGTGGAATCAACGAAGATTCAACCTCCTCATTTAAGAGCAAATTAGTATTAATTTAAAATTTTATAGTATTGTTAAAAGCAATTTTTGTGTTTAGCCAATGTACTAATTTCAATAGAGCATTAGATCATTATTCACATTGTCATAATTAATTAATTGCCGTTTAAGTTTGGAAATTAATGAGGTTCAACATGTGAGGATGATCAAAAATTGTGTCAGGACCGTGTCAAATGGAAGTCCATGGCCTGCTTAGCTACTTATCATCAGGTGGATTGTAAGTTTGTTTGTCACTTTGTTGATAGCAATAATGATAGTAGGAGAACATTGAGAGGCAACCTTAATGTTCTCCTACTCATGACTAAGGAATAAAAATATTTCGAATATATGATATGAAGCCCGCCAACAAGCACTGGCTCAGCGTGACGGCCTAATTTCCCATTAACCCTCTTAGAGATGAGAGGAAGCCTGTGCCCGGAGCAAAACGTAAATTAAATAAATTTCTTTCAGGTAATATGATAATTACCACCAACAAAATGTTTAATTAAATAGTGGAAGAAAATATTGTTTTTAACTTACTGTGTGTTTACTTTTGTTTCACATAATATAATTAAATTTCATTTGTAAATGACTATTTAGTAAAATTACTATTTATCAGCAATTAGTTAACTATGAGAAGCTGGGGGAAAATAGTTTGAATGTTATTGATTAGGTTCACCTTTCTTACGAATAAGCATTACTTCAACGTTGGTTACAAAAATGATGAGATTTTGTACATATAAATTTTTTGCGGAAAATTCTTTATCGTTAATATTTAGTGTGTAATATTATGTGATAAAAATGTTGCCATATATGTAATGGATTGGATATTGGAAATTATAAGCGTCGTCAGGTTAAAATACCTGGACTTGTATTCTTACAGTTTTATGACATGCATGTGATCTGTGTTTCATATTTTTGTTGTAAAGCGGTTGGATTAAAGTAATTAGAGATATGACAGTTTTGTTACAATTGAAAACCACACGCGCCTGAGGTCCCAATTACAAATTTCATAGACAGCTGATAGAGAACAGCATGTGCGAAAATATTGGCTCTGAGATATTGACTTTGAAATTCATTCTATATATAAACACTCACGCCTGTCACCCAGAGGGGTAGGCAGAGACTACGGACTTCCATTTGGCACGATACTGGCACACCTCTCTCGCCTCCTTTACATCCATATATCTACGCATACACGCTCGTCGGTTAAGGGTACACCTAATCTGGCCCATTTTCAATATATCGCCAATATGGTCGATAAACCTTCGTCTAGGGCGTCCCTTTCCGACTCTGCCGTTCACTTCTGCAGCATAAATTTGCTTTGTCACTATTTCTTCGTTCATTCTTTCTACATGACCAAACCACCGAAGCATTCCTTTCTTAATCCTGGTCACAACGTAATCTTGCAAACCACACTTTTCTCTTATCACACTATTTCTCACCCTGTCATTCAGATTCAGCCCTAGCATACTCCTTAATGACCGCATTTCTACAGCATTTATTCTACCCTCATGCTTCTTCTGCCAGACCCAACTTTCACTATCATACATTAAAGTAGGGACTAACACAGCATTATGAATTGCCAAACGTGCCTTTTTTGACACATTCTGACTCTTCATAATAGCGTGTAGAGCCCCATTCACTCTATTTCCTGCGTTCACTCGTCGTTCTATATCCTTATCATATCCACCATCCCTTCTAAATAAACATCCCAAATATACAAACTCATCCCCTTGCTCAATCAACTCCCCTTCTATTCTTATTTCACATAACGTTTTACTTTCTTCTCTTTAAAAAACCATCACTTTCGTCTTACTTGTGTTCACTCATACCCCTTTCTTTTAATGAACAGTTCATTAAAGTAACCATCATTTGCAACTCGGCCGCCGACGATGCAAATATGACTTGATCATTGGCGTACAAAAGGCATTTGACGGTTAACTCACCCATTCTCAACCCACATTCTTCAACTTTCAAAGTTTGCAAACAACTGTCCATAAATAGGTTAAACAGCCACGGGAAGCTACAGCCCTGTCTGACACCTTTTGGATGCCAAACCAGTCCGAGTAGACCCCGTTGATCCTGACACAAGCACTAGAGTCCCTATAAAGAGACCTTAATGCCTGTATCAAACCAGCGCTCAAACCAAATGAGTTCCGTGTTTGCCATAACAAATTCCTGTCACTCTGTGATAAGCCTTTTCCAAGTCCATGAACGCACAATAAACTTTCTGGTTTTGGCCAAAACTTCTCTGCAATCATGCGCATGGAAAAGACTTGATCCATACACCATTCCTTTGTAAATCCAGCTTGCATCCCAAATTTTCCCATCAGTTTCTTCCATAACTCTTTCAATTAACACCTTAGCATACAGTTTACCCACAATGCTAAGCAAGCTGATACCACGGTAGTTTTTAAAGTCCTTTTCTTTATATATTGGGACTATAACGGCTTTGCACCAGTCTTCCGGTACCCGCTTCAATTCCCAACATAAATTAAACAAGTTGTACAGCAGGCCTGCCACCACTCCCTCTCCAGCCCTTAGCATTTCGAGTGATACTCTATCATATCCGTCTGCCTTACCTGCTTTCATGCTTTTCATTGCTTTCATTATTTCATCTACACTTATCTCCCTACCTCTCTCCACTTCTTTCGGAATTTCTATTTCACTTAATTCAGACGACTCTTCACTCATAAATACGCTTTCAAAGTATTCCTTCCATCTCTTTAAATTCGAAACTTCATCATTCAGCATACAGCTATTCTCGTCTCGTATAGCATTCATTCCAGACTGTTTTGAATTTCCCCTAGCAGTTCTTACGAAATTCATTCTTTTACAAGAAAATCCCAGAAAATGTACAAAATTTGTCAATAAACAAGTTTAAATGTTTTATTAAAGAAAAATTGTACAAAAAGGGTTATTATAATATCAAAGAATACATAAATGAAAAAAAACTGATAATACGGTGATCGCCACCATGCTGGTTCTATTAAAACTCATTTAAAATTTGTACAAACAAAATTATTGTAAAGTGAAATATGTTTAAAAAAGTCCCGCTGGGTTTCTTGCTGGTTCTTCCCAGGACAGAGGTATTTTCCGAACCAGTGATAAATAAAAAAATGACTTTCAATAAGTATTATGTAATAATCTATATTGAATAAAAATCATTCTATTCTATTCTAAAGACCTGAGCAAACAGTGATTATTCGCAATTCGCTGGATGCACTTGGTTTTTTTATAGGATAAATAGATAAAGGTGACAAACGAGCACACAGTCCACCTGATAGTAAGTGGTTGCTGTGGCCCATAGACATCTACATCTATCCCCAATTACGAATCAAAATGCAGATGCGTTGTTACCCGTGAGGACTAAGATGGAATGCCTCGTTTCCATTAAAAAGGTTCTCCGATTCTCTACACTCACCTTACGAAACACAGCAGCGTTAAGCTGCTATTTTACGCTGGTATTATGTGAGAGTGTGGTCCATCCCCGGTCGAGCTGACCTATTCGTGCTACAACTATACTACAATATAGCTGCAGCATGGTTCTACCACGTAAAAACGTTCTTCCAGACCGAACTTCGATCACGGCGGCCAGTATTAATGGAGCTCTAACCATCTGCGCAGGCCAGGATTCAATGCACGAATGCGTGCTCAAACACAGGTGCACTCTCCATTCCCTCACTCTCATAGTCCGATGGGACGACAATCCAATACGACCGGACAAATATTAGACGCAGTCGCCAAATTCCTGATTCCGGGCTGCTACTGAAAATTTCTTAACAGAAGTACCCAATAACCGATTTTAGTCATACCCGGTATTCGAACCCGGGACACATAATCAGCAGTTGTGTTATGCTCACTAGACCAACGTGACATTCTTTATCCATATAACATAATATTCACATTAACTACATATCGATTTTTGTTACATTGATTGTAATATCATATAACATAGAACAGTACTAAAGTAACAGACTAAAAAGGCCCATCTAACAACATCCTTATTTCTAAGCGACTACAGCTCTTTACATAACGAAATGTAATGAAATATGAGTGAAATTATGTCACGTCAACAAGCATTATTATATTATTTTAATTTCTGTCGGTTCATTATCTCAATCTATTTGCACTATCAAATAAATAAACACGTTCCGTGTGAACGTTTCTTTAGCAAATGACTGTACGTCACTATCTGTGACATAATAACAACTTTGCTACCTTTTACCTATACTTACTCGTTGATAGCAGGTATAATTGCACTGAGTGTACACGACGACTTTTCCTCATTCTTACGTGCGAATCCTATTTAGATATTACAGTCCATATGTTTACGAGACACATACTTGTCAAAGTATACCTCGAGTGGTTGTGGTTACTTTTTCACATGATATATACTCATACACTCAGTTATCAATCTCATACAGCCACTAGATTTCTTCATTGTCAAGCTGTTCTCAAAACCTACCTAATGAACAACTCGTTTACAACGCCGTTTTCTCGCTTGTGTAAACTGTGTGAACCGCTGATCGTGAGTTTATTTCGCACCGTTCGCGAGCAATTGCTACCATTTTTATTTAATAAACACTAACGGTAACGACATAACACAACCCTACGTCAGGTGTATGTCGTTACTCCTGGCGCCGTCGACGAAAACAACGGTGTTGACAACAAATACCAATGCGCATCGATGATGAAAATTAACTAATAGGCCTATGTTTACCATTAACCACACATTTACCAAAAGACATTTACGCAACACACATTTCCACATTTACCAATTGTTACCATTGTTACCATTGCTATCTGCACTTGCAGATTTTTTTATTACAAATTTTGAACCTATTTTGAGATAACATTTTACTGATTTTTAATATCATTAAGAAACAGTTGACTTTTAATAAAAAGTGAAGCCCATTTCAAAGAACTAAAGAGAACAAAATAATATCCACATAAAAGCTTCAGAAGTGCTAAAAACTTCATCCCCTATTTTGCTACTCTTAGGGGTAGAATTCTTTCTTTCAATTTTATATGGGACCACACCTGAAGTATATTACCTATTTAATAAAAAATAATAATTAAACAACGTCGGTTCACTACTGACCAAAATATTGCTTAACATACATATAAACAAGAGAACATAATATATTTAGATTAAGAATTTCCCCTTTTTCGAAGTCGGCTAAAAACTAGAAAAACTATACTTAATATAACATTAGAGTTCACGTGTCCTCAGCGGTGCTCTTTAAAGAGCAAATAAATTAAATGGAGTACTTTTTACGATCATTATTCTATTAATATCATATTAAAGACCCTTCAATTTTCATTAAGAGCCTTCAATTTTCCTTTTTAAGATCTTATGAGAAATTCAATTTCTTACAAAAGCTAATTGGAATCAAATATATGTTCTTTTAAAGAGCAAGAAAAAAGTGAAGATGAATAAAATATCGTGTTGCAAAAATGTCGTGTATTCAATTTTTAAAAGTACAAGTCGATATTTTATGGAAACTATTTATTTACATAATTGTTATTTTTATACATGTAGGCCGTAGCGGCAGTGTAAACAGGAGTTTGGCAGCAGCATCTTCCACCACCTGTTAAGCGTGGTAATTGTGGATTTTTATAGACTGTAATGGAATGGCATGAAGGCCGTAGTATTTTTAGCAAGTGTCACATTCTAGTTAGCTTGTTCCTCTATCCTCATCAGACAAACAAAAGACTAGAAGTATTAAGTTGAATTTTATTCTTACATGTATACGTGCCTTACGATAAACGTGCCTTGAACGCTTTCACAACATTTTACTTTTCCGCATTTCATGACCCGATCAGCTTCAAGCTAGGCACTGTACCAAAATAACTATTTTATAAATAAGAACTTAATATAATTAATAAGAATATTATTATCACAAAACAATATTACCATTACTACAAAATAAATAATAAGATGTAAATACAGTTAAGTAATATATAAAACTGAGTGCTGAGAGATCTCATTTATACATCTTTTCAAACCTTACGAAATGCCTCACCGCATTTCTAAACCCTACTTATTCTCAAACCCATTAATGGTACGTTTATTCAAGTGGAATATTTTTTCAGACGTTAGATTTTCAATTTTTTTATATTCGTTGATGTTTCTCAAGCTTTTTTTACTATTATTCATAGATTATTATAGATAGGCATATTTAATACTATAATTTATAGGTGCATGTAAGAAAAATATCTTTCCTAAATAAGCTTTTGGATAAATCAGCTTTTGGTAGAAAAGTAAATTATCGGAATTTCTCTACGTGATAAACGTCCTACTGCCGTAACAGTCTATCAAAGTCCACTGCTGAACATAGCTCTTCCCCATAGCCTCATATTGGGGATATTTGTCACAGTTGCCACGCTTGGCAGGCGGGTTGGCAACCGCAATTTTTTATTCTTTAGGTGTTATTAGGAAGACGCTGCTGCAAACCTACTGGACGATATAGGGTGGTGGATATTCTTATACAACCACTACACGGTACAATGACGCCTCGTCTCATTTTGAAAGGATTTGTAACATGGATAAGTACGTACGCAGACTTCATTTTTCCTTGAAATAATTTTAATTTAGACTTGCAGGTTTCCTCAGGATGTGTTCCTCCTCGGCCAAACACTTAGTAAATCAGGATATTAAATTGCGATAAAAATATTATTTAAATCGGCGGGGAATGAACTCAGATAGATAGTGAACTACAATATTCGAAGAGAGCCCTTGAGTTTTTTTTTTATATTTAAAATTGTTAAATATATTTGTTGCTACTGATGTCTGTGATGAAGTTAATTTAAGAGACAAAAAAAATAATTTATATAAATTATTATTACAACTTAATATTCATTCGAAAAAATATGAAAAATCTTCGTGTCTTATATACCTTAATACAAAAAAGTACAACGAACGACGAGTGAAAAAGACAGGGTTATGCTCGTTATTTTACTGCGTGGTCAAATTTGTAAATATGATATCCACAGAAAAACTAGAGCACCTGACATAGCACAGCACATCAACAAGCTGAAGTGGCAATGAGCTAAGGCCGATATATCTCGAAAAACCGACTACCGATGGGGAAGAAAGGTTCTCGAGTGGTAACCTCGTACTGGCAAGCACAGCGATGGATAAACCCTCACTAGATGGAGTTACACGCCTTGATGAAACAATCAGGCAGTCGATAGACGCACATAGCTCAGGATTGTACTTTTTGACAATCTAGGGAGGAGACCTATGTTCAGCAGTGGACTTGTGATGGGTTCTATGGGGAAATTGGAAACGCGTTACAAAAGTTCGATTTCAATAGTCAATCCGATTGGCAAGTGTGAATATTTCGACAAATATTTCCTACAATGGTCAGTTTAAACCTAATAAAAAAGAGCAAAATTTATTAATAGCTTAATAAAATAAAATATACAAATTCTCGATTAAATATTTATTACGATATTTATTCTATCGTGCGAAGTTGGTATAATTTTTTTCTCCTTTGTAATTTGCATTGCTTACTGTACAAATCAAGAAACAATATTTTAACATCGATAAACCTCTGAATGTAATTTAGTCCGTGTTAACAATGTGAATATTAATATAGATTAATTCGAACAGATTAAATGATGAAATTATAATGTACGATTTTAAGTCCGCTTACTAATGAAAGCTTGTGACTTATACAGAAGATAATCCATAAATATCCTTATGCATATTAACTCACGTTCGTTATTCACGTCAGCTTATTTATTCTTGTCTGAAAATGCTTAACGTTGTATAAGTCTGGGAAAACTGACGCCGACAAAGACATTTTTGATCCATAGCAGTGTGCACTAAAAACGAAGACGCCATCTTTGTGATCGTGTTCTTGCAACTTCAACAATAAATTAATGAAAAAATTCATAATAGAAATATCTTTTTCACTAAAATCTTGTATTTGTCTAAAACATTACTTAAAACTTTGCATACTCAAAGCGTATGTCCTGTGTCCTAGAAGAATTACAAAGTTAAAGCACTTTATAGCTTTGTTGTAAAAAAAAAAACACAAAAATTGCTCTAAATATAAAGATAACGAAAGAAAATTGATGCCTTTTTGCTTTTCTCCTTTATCAGCCGTTAGCATTCATTGTTGGATGTAAGTTTCTCCAACCATAGAACAATTAATAGTCACGTTTACCGCGGGTTTGGCGAAACCAGTATATATTGAGAATCCAGTCTCGCACCTTTGACGCTGCGTATCATCGCTGATAAATTTCTCAATTTTATATCTAGTATAAACGAAACGGTCACATGACTATCTATCGCAGAGCATTCTGCTATTTCCTATAATCGCCGTCGTCGGACGAGCGGAGAGCCACGCTAATGCTCGATGGCCACGCTACAGCTATACTATGATTGTAGCACGAACAGGTCGGCTTGACCGGAGAAGGACCACGTTCTCACAGAATACCAGCGTAAAATAGTAGCTTAATGCTACTGTGTTTTATATGTAAAGTACCGTAGACCCTTTCCATTGAAAACTAATCATTCCATCTTAGTCCTCACGAGTGCATTTTATTACTTAATCGAGGAAAGATGAAAAGGTCTATGGGTCACAGCATCCACTTACCTTCAATTAGACTGTGTGCTCATTTGTCATCTTTATTCTATAAAAAAGCGTCCTTTTATGAAACCTATAGGACGAAAGGTGATAAATTTTCTTACAGACCTTTGTATTGATCCTATCAATTATATTTAACAGCATCAGCGTATAGTCTACTATAACAATGATAATAATACTGAAAATGTTTTTTTTTTAATTACATACACATTGGAAAAGCATTTATACGATAAATGTATGTATATTCATATTAGACAAGTGGTAAAATTAAAAATTTTGTGCAACTGACTTTAATATAAATTATTAAGGATAACTCAAAAACTACTGGTCAGACCTTGATCAAATTTATATTGGGCCACATGAAAAGCACCAGCTTTCAAATAAAAAAAGAATCATCAAAATCGGTTCACCTAGAAAAAGTTATGTTATGTTAAGTTATGTTAAGTCATGTTATGTTATGTTATGTTAAGTTATGAGTTAACACATATTTTTTAAAGAACAGTCGAATTGAGTATTATATTTGTTGACCGACTTCAAAAAGGAGGAGGCCTTATTGAAGTCGGTCAACAAATTCTAAGATCAATAATAATCAGCATTTTAATCTAATCTATAGGGACTGGTCGATGGCCTAGACTATGGCTGTGACTCAATATGAAGATAATGTGGTATCACAGAGAAGATAATGTGTGCGGTGCGGGCTACGACGTCTTAATAGTCTAAGATCCGGCTTAAGAAAATACCCTCTCATTCTTTTCCTTGATGAAATAATTTTTTTATATAATAAAATATATAAATAAATACAAATCAGGGTGATTGACAGCCTATGTTTTGGCAAGGCTATTTTTAATTAAAAATTATTTAATTAATTTTTTTACCGGTTACGGTCATTCTTTTCCTTGATAAAATTGGTCTCAATCGAAAAAAAATATATAAATAGTTAATACTACATCTTTCTATGCAACAATACCTGTCTACCAGGTGTAAACAGGTAAACTGATATAGTAATTTACCCTCATTCGTTTTCCTAAAAAATTAAATGTGTAAAATTAAATGTGTAGATATTTTTATTGCGAATCCTATGGTATATGGTGGACTTTTCAAATCGTGACAAGACTAGTGATTGACACGATTTAACGTTTCAATAATTTTATTTTAAAGTAGAGCGTGACAATATAATATTATTATGTGCGGTAGGGAAGGATGCACAATAGCGGCTGCGCGTGAGACGCTTGCCAGAAAAGAGAAAGGCGCGCGTTCAGTTCTCTGTGAAATAGAGAAAAATAAATATATTCTCCCACCGAAAAATAGTAAATGTAATTATAAAAGTACATTTTAAAAACGAATCGCAAGTTCTAGAAACTTTGACTTATACAATTTGAATAAAGTAATAAAACAGCAAAAAAAAATGACGCATACGGCATTGGTGTATGCGTCATTTTTTTTGCTGTTTTTTGGTGTATCTTCTGAGGCATTGTCCTTTTCATAAGTGTGCATTTTTCTGACCGATAAAAAAGTGTAACACGGATATCAGGTTAAAAAAAATTAATATTCTAACAAAAGGCATCCAAAAATTACAATCATTAAAATATAAAAAAATTTAAATGTTATACTTAGAGTTTTTTGTGACGATAAATTAATATTCCGAGAGAAATTTGTTAACATTTTAAATTTTAATCTGATATTCATGTATAAACTTTCTTTTATATCTTTGATTTTCTTATTTTTATGTCATTTATGTTTGTCGAACGGCTAAATCTGTTCTTATACTCGTAAATTTTAACATATAAAATTAAATAAGTTATACAATTATAAAAATTATAAATTATAAAATTTTTACTTACTTCAAAATTTTTAACAAATATTAAGTATTTTTTTTGATAGCATGCTCTGTGATAACCTAAATCAGCCATAGACTCTTTGGTTAAAAGAACATCACCATACTTAAAGCCACTTTCTTTACGAAATTGAATTTTCAAATAACAATTTAAAAAAAATTGTTCATCAAAATCACGATTTTTTAATTTTTCACCACAAAAAAAACACTTTTTTTTTTTACTGTAAACTTTCAACGCAATACACTAATAAATGTTTTTTGCAGTAGAGCACGTTGAGAAATATAAAACATATATATTAAAAACATAACAGAAAAATTCACATTTATGAAAAGAAGATATAGAACTTTGCTGCACCTAAAAGTGCTGCATCATTTTTTGCTGTTTTATTACTTTATTCAAATTGTATAAGTCAAAGTTTCTAGAACTTGCGATTCTTTTATAAAATGTACTTTTATAATTAAATTTACCAATTTTCGGTGGGAGAATATATTTATCTTTCTCTATTACACAGAGAACTGAACGCGCGCCTCTCTCTTTTCCGGCAAGCGTCTCATGCGCGGCTGTTATCGTGCATCCTTCTCTACCGCACATAATATATTGTCACGCTCTACTTTAAAACAAAATTATTGAAACGTTAAATCGTGTCAATCACTAGTCTTGCCACGATTTGAAAAGTCAACCATATACCATTGGATTCGCAATAAAAATATCTATATTTACACATTAAAGTTTTTAGGAAAAATAATGAGAGGGTATTTTCTTAAGCCGGATCCCCTACTATAAGGAAACATTCGGATTTGAAATCCAATAATTTTTGTGATTTAAATATATACTTGTACTTATTTGGTGAAATAAGTGCAAGTGTATATCTATCCAATATATATCCAATATATAAATTATATCTAATAATTTTGTTTACACCAAATCAACAAAAAGATAGATCAGATCAGACAGTTCTCGCACAAGCAACTTCGCATTCGTCGAGCTCATTCTCAAGGATATCTCTGAAGTATATGCAGTAGAGTTAAAAAATCGGAAGTGTTCAATTAATAGACATTGCATCTATTAATTGTTCATTTCAAATTTTAGTTCTTTTAGTTAGCCCAATGGTTAGAAGAATAGAATATAATGTTTTTTATTCAATATAGATTACAAGAATACTTATTGAAAGTCATTTATGCTTTGCCACTGGTTCAGAAAAAAACCCTGTCCTGGTAAGAACCAGCAAGAAACCCAGCGGGAAGTTTGTTTTAAACTATGTACAATACAATCTTTTTTACGAATACGTATGATTAACATTTAGAAAAATTATTGTAATTATTAATCAGTACTCTTTAGTAGTAGAATAATTCTTACTAAACAATTTTTGCTAAATAAATATTTTAGAGTTTTTGTTAGATAAGTCCTGCATATTTTCTGGGACTGTATTAAAACGTATACATTTCCCCATAAAGGAATTACTGACTCTTTGGAGTCAAGTAACTGGTATTTTATGTGCTTGTTCCTAGTATTAACATTTTGTAATCCCTTTTTTTTACATACATAAAGTTTTAGTAAACAAACTGAGAGGCCGCAGTGAATGAATGACCAAAGTGCTCTTATAGCTTTCTTCTGGAAAGCAAAGATAATTTCAAGTTAGGGTAAGGATTGCACATTTAAATGTTGTTGATATGAATAATGTCCTCCAGAATGAACCTCGGTCAAGACGTTCAGTCAAACAAAAATTCAACGAGGTTAGCCATTTGCGCAGGACAAGATCAAAAACACAGGGTGCACTCTCTATCCCCTCACTCTCATAGTCCGATAGGACGGTAACCTGACACAACTGGAGAGAGATGAGGCACAGAACCCACGGCTTTATGTGCTTTCCGAGGCACGGGGGTGAAACACCTCCAACTTCCTGACTCCGGGCTGCTATTGAAAACTTTTGACAGAAAAATCTAATAACTGATTTTTGCCCAACCCGGGATTCGAACCCAGGACCTCATGATCAGCAACCGTGTGTACAATCACGAGACCAACGAGGCAGTTATTATACTTTTATTCTTTATATATAAATTTACTAGCTTTTCGCCCCGCAGTATTACCCGCGTCCAACTTGTAATGTCTAGACAGTCACGACACACGCCTATTAAGAGATCTAATCATACGGAGAGCTCAAGCTATCACATGGAAACTGTGCCACGATGATCTGATGGCATTTAATAATAATGTACTCCAGACCGAATTTCGGTCACAGCAGGTCTCAATGGAGACTAGCCATATGCGCAGAAGGATTATAGTGCCCGAGTGTATGAGCAAACACAGGTGCTCTTTCTATTCCCTTACTCTTATAGTCCGATCCGACACGTCGAAGTCACGCGCAGGACCAACGGCTTTACGTGCTTTCCAAGACAAAAGGGTAAAACACCGCAAACTTCCTAACTCCGGGCTGCTACTGAAAATATTTTGAGAAAAAACCCAATAACTGATTTTGACCCGAGCCCTGACCACATGATCATAAGTTGCTAGACCTGTTGGTCTAGGTGTCGTAAGAGCCTAGACAGTCAAATCTATATAAATAACGATCATACACTAACAAAGAAGTCAGTCAGTTAATATGTATACATGGTGAGTCTTCTTTCCTTAACCACTCCCACAGCTAGCATTTTCTTAATTGAAGTGGTTATCGATCATACTAGTAATGGTAAAAGTATTTTTAGAATTCTTTTCGTTCCATTTGTGGAAAATACAATACCCGTTATAATCGGATATAATACATATCATGAAATATAATACAATCGCTCACTTTTCCAGTTCCATATTTCTTTGTTCATATCTAGAAGCCATATTTGATATATAGAAAATTTATAAATTTGCATAGAATTCATATCATGGACTACTATGGACTACTAAATTTAATAATTGTAAAAGTTGCGCAGCTTACTAGTTTGTTATCTATTTGTTGTCTGTTGCCTAAAATCATCATAATCATCATTACAGTCCTTCATTAGTCCACAATGAACATAGATCTCCCCCGAGGAATGCCACAAAGCACGGTCCTGAGCCAGTTGCATCCATCGACTTCCTGCATATCTTACTAGGTCGTCACTCCAACTAGTGGGGGGGCCGCCCTACACTTCGCTTACCGGTACGAAGTTGCCACTCAAAAAAACTTTCTTCCCCATCGGTTGTCGGTTTTTCCAGCTATATGGCCGGCGCATTGGCACTTCAGCTTACTTATCCGTTGGGCTATTACCTTAAATATTAATACATTGGGTCATGAGGCTCAAATCGAAGAATCGAGATCCAATGTGATGTGCAAAGACAATCGATGATAATAATAGAATCGGGTTTCGAACCCGGGACCTCATGATCAGCAGTAGCATTTACGACCACTGGACCAACAAGACAGTCAAATCTATATAAATATGCCAATCCCAAATTCCATAGATTGGAAATGGAAAGCAGCATTATGAACAAGAGAGTTTCAGCACTGCGCTCATCAACTCATCGGCACAGCAAGATGAGTATGGGGAAAAATCTAACATTATATTGGCCTATTCTTGGAGGTGTGAATTCAAAAGTTGCTAAGAATAAAAAGGAGTGATATAATTTTTACTTTCATACCCTTGCTTTAAAAAATAGATTAGATACTAAATTTCAGATAATCTTAGAATTTTATTCTTTATACAAGAACAGGAAAGAACTAAATGCTATCAATCACATCAGTAAAAGTACACACATTTGCCAGTTCGGGTATATGCATGTATATGCTATAAAAATCCTTTACTCTGGAAAATAATTCAAAATGTTTAATTTAATAATAAGATAGAAAATTACAAAATAATATTGAAATTGTATCTATATGATATTATGTAAACATTCGATCAAAGTATTTACACTTAAAAGTAAAATATACACATGAATCATGTAAAACATACGCAATGTTGTAAACACATAATAAGACCTGACAAGTTTACAAATGATTATATAGAAGTATAAACAAGTTCGTAACAATATATTTACATGTAAATTATCACAACTAAAATATTACAAACGTAAAGATTTAAAATTATGATTCTATGCCATTAAAAATAAGGAAAGATTAAGAATGTTCAAAACAAACAAATCCGAGAAATAACAGTAGGTACAAGATTATTCGCAAACTTGTGGATATCATTTAACAAAATGAACAATTAGACGTTGACAATTACGGTACCTTTAGTTTCTTTGAGACTTCAGAATAACGTCGAATTTTATTTTTCAGTCTGCGTTAGTAAATGCTGCTATAATCTGATTTTCCTGCTAAGCAGCACTGTCCTGTTTAGTGATTACTGTGCTGTTTAGTGGTTAGTTGAGTCAATCATGATTGTTAGTTGGGCCTGATGATTTGCTTTAATCGCCACGCAATGCAGGCAAGTTGGCGATTGCTGTTCTAGACGTCTCACAACTATAACGTTGCTACACGTCGCCTTTCTGGGTATTTTATTCTGGCGTAAATGTGATATCTTTCTAGACTCTTTCCCATAATCGCATCTTACGACAGACACGGGGGCAAATGGGGTGATAAGTTGCGCCGTCACCACACGTATACAACCAGAAATTAGGCAAAGCCTGTATTGGAGTATTTTTAGGTGTTCTATTATTTTCGTCAAAATTCACAACGCACTTGTAGCCTTATTTGTTTTAAGTTGGAAACAGGAATCCTTGGACCGCAGCAGTCACTCAGTCATATTAACTGTTAGCTCAAGTCACTTTCGATTGTAATTGAAACGGATTGGTTGAGACCAGTGTTAGTTGTATCCACATACATTGTACAATAATCATGTCATGCACAGTTGTTAACCTTTTGATAATATTTTGAAGTCGATTCTGATACCGAAATTGATCAAGAGGACCCGTTATCATTTTGTCCTTGTTCTCACATAAATATTTTTATCCGATCCGCACGTGATGGAAAGCATAAACACGTTTTCGCTGAATGGTTTCAATGAAAATCCATTTTGAACAGGGCTACTTCAGTCTCAATACAACTACTATTATACACTTTACCACCCAACATTAGGGATTTCTTTTTATTTAAATGAATATGGATAAATACCCTGGCGCGTTTGCGACATTTGTGACTCATGAGTGACAACAAAAGCAGATGTTATTTAATCGAGATATTTATGGCCACAGTATTCATTTAACATTTACCTGTCAACCCTACTTGTAAAACAAGCCAAATGCTTGGATATTAGCCATTAGCCAAGCAGCATTTAGACAGCAGTGGTGGCTCAAGGGCTAAGCGCTCGCTGTAAATTTTACAGAAGACGAGCAACTCGGGTTTAAGTGCTGATTTATCACGTGCTCAGCGGTGAAGAAAAACGTCGTAAGGGAACCTGCATGTTTAAGAAATTAAAAAATATATATCTTGAATATTCAAACTCAAATTGGGGTAGCGTGGTGTAGGAAGTCTTCCTTGCCCTAAAACCCTTTCAGAAATGAGAGGAGGCCTGTACCCAGGAGTGGGGTGCATATAGGTGGTAAAAAGCAGTCTTTTGTTTTTGCGAGGATTACATCCCAGAGCCCGTCCAGTTAAATATGCCTAATTTATCGTCATAACGAATAATTCAATCGAGACTATTTGATAAACTCCATTGAAAATAAAATACATTCTGAACTTATGACGGATTTGCCTTTTCATAGTTGTAGCCTTCATAAACGGTGTTATTAATTTATTGGTGTGTTCCGATGGACTTTTGAGGAGAAAAACAAAAACATGCGACAAAGCTTTTCTCATCATCATTATCATCATTGCAGTCCTTCATTAGTCCACAATGAACATAGGCCTCCCCCAAAGAATGCCACAAAGCACGGTCCTGAGTCACCTGCATCCATCGACTTCCTGCATGTCTTACCAGGTCGTCACTCCATCTAGTGGGGGGCCGCCCTACACTTTGCCTACCAGAACGAGGCTGCCACTCGAGACTCTTTCTTCCCCATCGGTTTTCATTTTAATACTAATCTGTTGGGCTATGTCGGTTACTCTGGTTGTACTGCGGATATCCTAATTTTTAAGCCTATCATGTATATTTTAACTTATAATATGAAGTAGTAAAATATAAAGTAGCATCTGTAATGTACTTTTTACGTGGTAGAGCCACGCTGCAGCTATATTATGGTTGTATCACGAATGGGTCGGCTCGACCGGGGAAGGACCACGCTCACAGAATACCAGCTTAAAATAGCAGCTCAATTTCGTTTGGTGAGTGTAGAGAACCGGATATCCTTTTTACTGAAACGAGGCATTCTATCTTAGTCCTTAGGGGTACAATCTGCATTTTGGTTCTTAATCGGGGTTAGATGTAGAGGGCCACAGCATCCACTTATCATCAGGTGGACTGTGTGCTCGTTTGTCACCCTTATTCTATAATAATAGTACCGAAAAAGAATAATAATTTCGAACACATACTAAAAGAAAATCCACTGTACTCAATTATATTTTTATAGATACGTTATATGCTCACAAAACCTCCAAAAAAATGTTCCGAAACCAACCGCAGCGGCAGCACACATACACATTTAATAAACGTCTTTTGTTGTTCTTTTCTTTAAGCTTACGTAATCATGGCGTCATATTTGTTAGCCAAAGGATTATATTTAATAAAACATGAAAAATAAAAAAACTATCACTTGTGATATAATATTCTGACTGAGGGCCAGAGTGGCTAATTGAACACTTTTCGACGCTTAAGTTTTGGCGTGCTAGTAACGTATCTACCTATTTTATATATACATATCATTGATTGTACTGTAACTTAGCTTCAAACAAAGCTTTTAACAAACAAGATAATAAATGTAATTCTAAACAAAGTGCAAATCATATATTGAACTTTTATAATGATGATTTAATCTTTAATTGTCTAAGAGAAACCATCAACCCATTTCCTCTCGTGGATGTTGTAAGAGGTAACTATGGGAAATGTTTGAAATATCTTATATTAGTAAAATATCTCAACTCATTAAAACGGAGAGCAGCGTCAAAGATACGCCTGTACTGCGATCATCAATCCGTTTGCCAAGCGTGAAAATTAAAGCAAATCCTATCAATGTCGCCCGTTGTTCAGCTGTGGAGTTTTGCGGACTGATGATGATGACAATGATGATGAATTAGAAACCATTGTTGCTAACGTACTCTTTTATTGTTCTTACGTTTTTGTTACGTAAAAGCAAATATTATTTACAAACTTGATGTTCAGCATCTTATTAGGCTGTCATTGTTATCTGTTTTGCATACGCTTTCCATTGGGAAATCCTTATCAGCAGTATCTATTTGGGTTGTTAACATTAACTCTTAAGTTAACAAAGGTTTGTATATAAGACTCTTCGACCAAACAACGCACCATTCATTAACATTTGAAGAATAATACAATCAAATTAATATTCACAATTTTGATCCATATAACTATAGTTTAGATATGGCTATGAAAATCGCAATCGTGTTAGCTGTTATCGTAAGTACATAAACGATATATCAAATTTAATTAGTTTGCAGTTTTTCTTTTTAAGTGTCCTGCGTTAGTACATATGTAATAATTTTTCTTTATTGATTATTATTTTTAATTTACACATGATATGAAGTTTTATACAAATAAAACTTTTGTTACTATTAACTTTTAAAAAAGTAAAAAACGTCTTCAGAAACTAAGACAAACAATGAAATAATGTCCGCAAATTACTTTCTGAAGTCATAAATAAATCATAGTGTATCAAAAGCTACTAAGAGGAATCATATTTTATACTTTTCAGTTTTTGAAATCGTATTTGTACTTATGTATTTTAATGTAACACTAAGAAATTTATGTGTGACCACCTCCAAAGTATTAACTATTTAATAAAGGAAGAATCATGCAAATCGGTTAAGCCGTTTCCGAGAAATCGGTGAACATACATGAAAAATCATATACGTCGAATATAGAACCTCCTCGTCTTTTGAACACGGTTAATAAATAGAACATAGTATTAGAAATATTGCCTTAGAAAACCTTATAAATCTAAATTCGCTGTTCTCTTTCAGATGACAGTGACATTAGCCCTTCCTGCACAACCCGCCGGTGGATGGGGTTGGGGTGGTGCTGCTGCCAACCCGTGGATACCTCCGTGGGTGTCGGCCGCGTCATGGTATCCTCAGTGGACACCATGCACAACCATTGGAAGCACATGCTTGGATTGCAACACAAAGCTGGTCTGCACGAAAGTCGGTGGTCTCCAACGCGCCTGCACTGACCCAACTCTTCCATTCTGCAATATGGGTGAATGCTCTGCCACACCTTCTGCGGAATGTGCAGTACCAGCTGTGAATAATCCACCAGAGCTCACCGCCTAAACGTTCGAAACATATTCTCTTGATAGTTTAATATTTTGAACTCATATAAATACATCATGTATTCTCGGTACATAACAAATTATTAATATGAAGCTCGATTTACGATTATTTATACACATTATTAAATTTAAAGATACATGTTTAAATCCATTAAATAAATCTTTTTATTAAATAAATTACATGCAATCCAAAACGTTCATTTTTAATTGTCATTAACGAACCTAATGTAAAATTATACCTATAAGAAATTATGGTCTTACAAACCTTCACTAGCACTGTACTTAATAACACGTACATCGACTCTCTTATTGTAACAGTGGTGAAGAACACAATTTAAAATATTATTTTAGAACTAACCACTTGTTACGGTTGTCTCCGTGTTTAAAACACTGTAACATCTACATGTAACCCTTAAATCTTGTAATGAAACCATAGTATCGATCGATTGCTATACCTTCTGAGCAGTCGGTAGCATTTGACTGTATTGATAAGTTCTAGCCTAAGCTAAATCCACCAGAAGAACTTTTAAACATGGTAGAGCCACGCTGTAGCTTTGTTACGGTTGTAGCACGAATGGGTCAGCTCGACCGGTGTAGGACCACGCACTAACGGAATACCAGCTTAATGCTGCTGTGTTTCATATAGTTTTCATTCATTCATTCATTACAGCCCTTCACAAGTCCACTGCTGAACATAGGCCTCCCCCACGGAATGCCACAAAGCACGGTCCCGAGCCACCTGCATCCATTGACTTCCTGCATGTCTTACCAGGTCGTCACTCCATCTAGTGGGGGGACGCCCTACACTTCGCCTGCCGGTACGAGGCTGCCACTCGAGAACCTTTCTTCCCCATCGGTTGTCGGTTCTTCGAGCTATATGGCCGGCCCATTGCCACTTCAGCTTACTAATCCTTTGGGCTATGTCGGTTACTCTGGTTCTACTGCGGATATCCTCATTTCTAAGTTTATCACGCAGAGAAATCCTGAGCATAGCCCTCTCCATAGCTCGCTGAGCGACCTTGAGCTTCCTCATACGGCCAGCAGTGAAGGACCACGTCTCAGATCCATATGTCATCACCGGCAACACGCACTGGTTGTACAATTTAGTTTTGAGGTTTTGAGGTATGCCTGACGAGAAGATGGGTCGTAGTCTCCCGAACGCTGCCCAGCCGAGTTGAATCCGTCAATTGACCTCTCGGTCGAAGTTTGACTTACCTAGTCGGACTATTTGTCCCAGGTAAACATATTCGTCAACAACTTCGAGCTTAGTGCTCCCAACAACTACCGGCATAGGTGTGACATGGACATTAAACATGACTTTTGTTTTGTCCATGTTCATCTTGAGACCTATCCGTTGGGAGATACTATTGAGGTCATTGAGCATAGTGCTTAGGTCCTCCAGCGATTCTGCCATAAGGACTATATCGTCGGCAAATCGAAGGTGAGTGATGTACTCGCCATTGATGTTAATACCGTATCCTTTCCAGTCCAGTAGCTTGAAAACGTCTTCCAATGCAGCGGTGAAGAGTTTCGGGGATATTACGTCACCCTGTCTTACACCTCTCTGCAGTTGGATAGGTTTCGTACTCTGGTTCTGTACTCGGATAGCCATCGTAGCCCTACTGTACAAACACTTCAGCACCTCGATATACCGACAGTCCACTTGGCACCGCTGAAGGGACTGCAGCACCGCCCAAATTTCGACGGAATCAAAGTCCACATTTTCATAGTCCACATACGCAAGGCAAAGTGGCAGATTGTACTCGTCGGTCTTCTGTACAATTTGCCGAAGAGTATGTATGTGATCTATGGTGCTAAAGCCTTTTCGGAAACCGGCTTGTTCGGGAGGCTGGAAGTCGTCGAGTCTGCATGCGAGACGATTCGTAATGACTCTCGAAAACAGCACGTAGACGCGGCTCAGAAGGGAAATCGGTTTGTAGTTCTTCAAGAGAGCGTTGTCGCCTTTCTTGAAGAACAAGACCACCGCACTTCTGCTCCACGCCTCCGGTGTAATACCACCATGGAGAACGGAATTAAAGAGCTTCTGAAGGACTTCAAGTACCGGTTTTCCACCCGCTTTCAGAAGCTCCGCTGTAATTCCATCCTCGCCTGGGGCCTTGCCGTTTTTAAGGTGCTGGAGAGCCATTCTAATCTCGCTCAGACTGACGTCCGGGATATCATCGGAATAGTGTGGGATAAGACTTGCTCTTGGATCGTTACTCACACTTGCGTGTGGCTCCAACGATGACGTGTACAGCTGCCCATAGAACCTCTCAATCTCACTCAAAATCTCAGGTGTCCCGGAAACGATGCTGCCACAATCGGTCTTCAGCTTCGACAGTTGGCTCTTTCTGGCAGACAGATCTCTGGCAAAGACTTTGGAGCCTGGATCCTCGATTGCTTTGTCAATACGAGCTGTATTGAATTTGCGCAAGTCCCGCCGCATGCATTTGGAGATCTGTCTGTTCAGTTGCCTGTATGCTGTCAAATCTGCTGAAGATTGCAGCTTCATCTCCCGTCTAACAACCATGAGATTAAGAGTGTGATCGGAGAGTTTTTGTGTTCTTCTGCGACGGGTCTTACAGAACTTAGCTCCGACCGCATGGACAGTTTCCACAAGCTTGTCATTCATATCGTCCACTTCATTGCCAAATTCTAGGCACTGAAAACGATTTTGTAACTCGAGCTGAAAGTTTTCGGGACTTTGGATTAGAGCACGAGGGGACGGAGCGTTGACTTCATTAGACGACCTCTCCAACTTAACGTTTAGGTTCAGTGCCTCTAACCATTCGGTGATCGCTGCCAGTTTTCACCCTCGCGATCACTGAGACATCACTGAACAGTTGTCGTCTGGTCGTCATAATGAAGTCAATCTCATTTTTTGTCGAACTGTCGGGGCTCGACCAGGTCCACTTTCTGTGGGGCCGCTTTTGGAAGAAAGAGTTCATCATAAAGAGTCCCTCCTTCTCCATAAAGTCGGCCAGCTGCTGGCCGCTTGGGTTCCGTTGCTCTATTCCGAATTTCCCTACTTTCAGCTCACCGCTCTCTCTTGTGCCTAGTTTTGTGTTGAAGTCTCCCATTAACACCGTATAGTGGGTTTTGGAGGAATGCATGTCTCTAGAGATATCCTCATACATTTCCTCCAGTTTCATATAGTAAGTGTAGAAAACTGGAAAACCTTTTTACTGGAACCGAGGCATTCCTTTTTAGTACTCAGAGGTGACAACGCATCTGCATTTTGATTCTTAATTGATGATAAATTTGTCTATGGGCCACAGGATCCACTTGCCATCAGATGGAGTGTGTGCACGTTTGTCACTCTTATTTCATAAAAATACTTCAACATTATCAGTATATTAAGCTCCTAGTTTAGGTTGTATATAAAAACAATTTCGTGGACCACCCTAACAATAAATAAGGTTTTTATAGACAGAACATACATTTACATGGCAAAATTTTCTAGCAAAACCTACAGAGCAACTTGACTTTACGCCGTAAAAATTCAGTTCACATGATTTCATACTGTTACATTTTTGATAATAACACTTATCTATCACATTATCATAGCTAGATTATAATATATAAAGTGACTATATAATTAAAACCTAATAGTGATGAAATAAAGAGAAGCGATATCTATTATACATCCGTTTTTATTTTTACCGATAAAATTCGTTTAAAATTTATGTTGTAAATTCAAGGAGTTCGTTTTAATAATTTACTCTGGTTAAAGCAAATATTGGACGATCAGCCTTATTAATTTTGACGGATTTCGATCGAGTAAAAAGTAGTTCGAATCTATGTGTTGGTACTACACAGAAGCAATTACTAGTACTAATCGTTATGTACGAGTATAATATGTAAAAGACTAGAAGTAATTTTTAAAATTATTCTATTAAAATATGTAAGACATAAAGTAAGACGTTGCACGTTAGCCTACTTTCCTTCGTTTCTCACAGTGGCAAGTTTAATAGAATCACACCCAAAAATAAACAAAATGTCTTGGCACAAATGCTTATTAAGGCAGCAATATTTATTTCAAACGCAGGACCCGCGATGAAAAAGCCAAATACTATTTCTAAACCACGCAGTTGTCCTTCACCCTAATTACTGTATTTTCATCTCCACAAATGTAAACAAGGTTAGACCTTGCTTCAACCTACGCTTTTCTCGGGTTATAAAAATATTTTTAATGAAATTATGCAAGTCAAGTTTTAAGTTTTGTTACTTATTAAAACCATAAATAACCATACAAACATATACAGTCCCTTCAGCGGTGCCAAGTTGACTGTCGGTATATCGAAGTGCTGAAGTGTTTGTACAGTAGGGCTACGATGGCTATCCGAGTACAGAATCAGAGTACGAAACCTATCCAACTGCAGAGAGGTGTAAAACAGGGTGATGTTATATCCCCGAAACTCTTCGCCGCTGCATTGGAAGACTGCTACTGGACTGGAAAGGATACGGTATTAACATCAATGGCGAGTACATCACTCACCTTCGATTTGCCGACGATATAGTCCTTATGGCAGGATCGCTGGAGGACCTAAGCACTATGCTCAATGACCTCAACAGTGTCTTCCAACGGATAGGTCTTAAGATGAACATGGACAAAACAAAGATCATGTTTAATGTCCATGTCACACCTATGCCGGTAGTTGTTGGGAGCACTAAGCTCGAAGTTGTTGACGAGTATGTTTACCTGGGACAAATAGTCCGACTAGGTAAGTCCAACTTCTACCAAGAGGTCAATCGACGGATTCAACTCGGTTGGGCAGCGTTCGGGAAATTACGACACATCTTCTCGTCAGGTAAACCTCAAAACTTGAAAACGAGACTATACAACCAGTGCGTGTTGCCAGTGATGAGCTATTGAACTGAGACGTGGTCCTTCACTGCTGGCCGGATGAGGAAGCTCAAGGTCGCTCAGCGAGCTATGGAGAGGGCTATGCTCGGAGTTTCTCTGCGTGATAAACTTAGAAATGAGAAATGGGCCGGCCATATAGCTCGAAGAACCGACAACCGATGGGGAAAAAAGGTTCTCGAGTGACGACCTCGTACCGGCGGATGAAATGTAGGGCGTCCCCCCCACTAGATGGAGTGACGACCTGGTAAGACATGCAGGAAGTCGATGGATGCAGGTGGCTCAGGACCGTGTTTTGTGGCATTCCTTGGGGAAGGGCTATGTTCAGCAGTGGACTTGTGAAGGGCTGTAATGATTATGATGATGATATATATTGTGTATTTATTTCTTCATTTTCTATTACTTATAATAATAAACATCTATCATTGTCTTTGATTTTGTGCAACGTACTTAAGAATGTACCTACTTATTTTGTTACCGCTGTTGGTTTTCTAAATCTTCAGATCAAATTCAAAAAAAATTAATTACAAAAACTACCTAAATAAATAAAAACATCTTGGGGGTTAGTTTACTGAAAATCTATATATGTGAACTAAATCTTTATATAAATTCATATAAAAATGCAATAGCAGTGTTGTGCTGGCGTAATACAAACCACTACCCCATATAATCGCGTATCAGTTGTTAGAAGCGACAGAGGAAACTGCAATAGGTTACCAGCAAATCACTTATAATGAAAAAATTTACGTTTGTCAACTTGATTGCCGATAGTGTCAATAATGGCAAATTTCACCCCTACAAGGCAATCTATAGGGGAAGCCTTTGTTCAGCAGTGGCACTTTTAATGGACTGCAAAACTGCAATTAGTGGAAAACAATTAATGTTTCTTTGTATGTGCCGAATGCGTTCCTATATCATGTGTTGTACTATGATCCGTGAAACCAGGCAACTTTGCCATTTTTGGAAGGACTTAAAAGTTTAAGACCAATTTTCCAACAAAAAATGTATTGTCAGACTGGGCGTCAATGTAAATGTGACATTATATTCTTCATAGATTTTACATTTATTAATGATTTAAACAAATAATAATATTAAATAGACAAAATACTCAAAAATTGAAAATGGCAAAGTTAACCTCACTTTCTGGCAACTTTGCCATCAGGGTTTTTAATGAAAATAATAGGATTTGACTTCAAGGTTGAAGGTAAGTTTAACTCATAATATAATACACATATAATACACAGCACCCAGAGTTATGATTTGTTTCTTTAATTGTGTTACAAATAGCAAATTTTACGATTGTGGCAAAGTTGCCCTCCCATTTTTCGATTTTTCATACAAACTTGAAAATATGTGTCATGGTTGTCAAAAATTCTTGATTACATACTTAACTTAATTTTTTTATATTAAATCTTGTCACAATAATTTCTTAAGAAAAAATCGAAAATATATCAAACAAAAACACTCTCGTCTAAAATTAAAAATAAAATTGGTACAATAATAAGCTTAAATCAATTATAGTATAGAATAAAAAAAAAGCTTGTTACAATCATTTTTAACAAGTATTTGTTTTTTTATTAGTCATCGTCACCATTTTATTACGGGTCGTAATAAAATGATTTCAGGTCATCATTATTGTGATCAATCTAAATATTGTTTTCCCACAATAGCAAAACATTAACAATAATTAAAAATTACAATTAATGTTTTAATTGTCATTTTAAATGATTATAAATGTTTTGCTATTATATATTAGTTTAAATTGTCAAAAATGACAATTAATGTTTTGCTTAATATCAATACACTAAGTTGAAATTATGAAAAATACTGAGTAGTAATAATATTATTAATGCCCGACAACGCAGTAAAAATAATATATATTTCTCCATTATTTTCCTTCACTTTTAATAAAGATGAATTGATTGACGACTCATTTGGTAAAATCGGTCTAATGAGCTGCTACGGTGAAACATCGATACAATCATACATAGAATGTCAAGTACAGAACACTTTGTTTAAATAGTTGTAATCGTTTAAAAATGTAGGTTGAAAGTGACAACCCTTGGTTATAACAAAACATGGCAAAGTAACCGTCACATCGTGGCATCACTAGTATTGTAACTTTGCCAAGTTAGTTTTATAGATAAATGTTAAGACCAACATGTTTAAAACGATATATTACATTTGATAACCATTAATATTACGTTACTACAAAGATATAGAATACCTACATTCAGTATTTCAAACAAAAAAAAAAAAGTTCTGGAGCACTGAACAAAGAGGTTATTACGCCGACACAATCCCGCGTTAAAATAAAATGCCAAAATTAACTCTCATGTTGCCATATCGAAAGCAATGCTGTTAATTAGTTATTGTATTTTCATCCAAAACATGGCTTATCTCAAAAAACGTCACGTTTTCCGTGTTAATCGTAATTTTCTACCAGTACACCCCTGATGGCAAAGTTAACATCCATTGGTAAAGTTGCCAGACCTGACTGTTTCTTTTAAATTTTTTTTTCTCAAATGGTAGTTTTTACAAAATAACGCCGAAGTTAATGCTTGGATACCTCCATAGATTTCTACTGCAGATTGATATAGCCCTGCAAGACATCGAAAGGATGTGTTTCGTTAAGTGGTCACCATTACTCATTGAATAAAGATTTTACTATATCAGAATAACTATCATTATTTTTTACTTTTACTTCTTAGAGCTGTGATAGCTCAGGGTCTAAGTCCTCGCTATAAAGGGGAATGCCCACCGTCCATAGACACTTCGGCCATGGGTGCCCACATATAAAAGCATATAGAAATGATAATATGCAATTATTAGAATGAACTGGGTAAAGAATTGATTTTAAAAAAGTCCGGATTTTTAAGATATAAAGGTTTTTATTTTCACAAATACAGTTTTTTAACAATAATTTTACTGAATAAAACTATTTTTACGGATTTTATCGCGTTTAATTTTACTAATTTTGATTCCCGACGTTTCGGGTGCTTTACAGCACCCATGGTCACGGGGGGGACTGAGGTGTTTGACGTCCTAATGTCATAGTTAGCCCGGCTACCTTCAGTTTTTGAATATTAATTTTGGTCCGATCTACGCAGAATGATTGGTTTTAATGGATCTTTTGTTTGTCCTATGTAAGAGAGACCACATTCACAATCAAGCTTGTACACCCTGCATCTTGTAGAGGATATTACACTTGACGGATGGTAAAATTGACTAATCTTCTTCGGCGGCTTGAAGTATGTTTTAATAGAAGCTCGCTTCAAAATATAGCCAACCTTGTCTGTGACCTCTGACATAGGGTAGTACAGCAGGCACACGCTCGACTGTGGCCGGCTTCACCGGTCACTGTGACGTAGGCGCGGACCTGAAGCTTGTTGTCTTGCAATACTTGCTCGACGTGCTGAAGCTCGGCGGCCAGATGTTTTCTGTCACAGATCCCTCGTGCTCTCTGAAACAAAGATTTTCCCACGGTAGCTAGCTGTAATGGATGATGGTGCGATTCACCATTCTAAAATACAATTCACAATGGAGTTAGAGGCAAACAATTCTTTAGCTTTCCTAGATGTTTTAGTCATCCGAAATCCTGATAACACTATTGGTCACACTGTGTATAGGAAAAAGACCCATACCAACCGATATTTAAATATCCCTCTACAAGATGCAGGAGTGTACAAGCTTGATTGTGAATGTGGTCTCTCTTACATAGGACAAACAAAAAGATCCATTAAAACCCGCGTGAAAGAACATATAGCTGACGTGAGGCACCGACGCTCTGGGAAGTCTGCAGTCTGTGAACATGTTCAAGATCGTCCCCGCCATTACATCAGATATTTTATGATCTTATACATCATTTGTATCATAGACAATCAGTATGTCATCCAGAAATTGAGCAGGAGGCAAAATATTAGTCTGATGCCGTGCCCAACCCAAATACCATATTACTGTCATAACATGGGCACAGCATCCTACCATTCGACGGCCGACAATACAATTGCAACAATACTTTTTAATTGCATTCCTACCAGAATCATTGCCACTAATTAAAATATATATAAAATATATTTTACGACTGATGTGTCGACTTGCAATTCTAGCCCTAAGTAAAGAGCAGCTAGGACTCAAGTTTATTCCTTCCATAACGCTGCTCCTGTGGTCATTACATACTTCGATCCGGTAGCAACCATTAAATCTTATATGCTCACTATAATAGGAGCGAGCTTGCTTTAATTGGTATGTGCACAAGCAATTAATATTAAGTCGCTGTGTTAAAACAGGAAATTCCTAAGATTTTCACAGTCTACATTTATATTTCGAAAGTCAGCCCTAGCTCTATTTAGATTGTGTTCCCTAACATACTCAGATAAATCATTATTTGTCTCCATATTTTTATGAACTATTTCTAGTATTTGAGCTGCATCATCCCTGTCCCTTATTTTTGTGTGGAATTTATTAATTAGAGCAGCAGCCACAGCAAAGTCTATCATCAAATGTGTAGAAGCACTGTTAAAATAATTTTGGTGAAATAATTTAAATTCACTTTTAAAAATGCCATTCACCACCTCTACTACCCATCGACACATAGTCACGGCTCTGGACTTATTAGCATCTCTTGTCGTTAACTGAGATTCACCATCTGCTGGAGACAAAGGTACATGAACCTGATAACCACAACGTTCTAAAAGGGGCAATGAATCCCTAAAGCATCTATCTAGGATGAATACATCTCCAGATTCAAAATATTGCCTTAATGAACTGGATTCATCACCAAATTCATTATTTATAACATCCGCATCTGAGGTTGTTGCAGGATAAGGGCCCAGAATATTTATGATGTAACCATCACTACACACAAAAAGGAAAGGCTTTATAAGATTGCGATATTTATGTAATGAGTAAGTTTTTTTCTGATACAAATAATTGGAACTCTTTTCTATGTAAATATATGTACCATCGGCAATTATGACGGGCCTCCTATCTTCTCCCCCATAAAGTTCATTTGGAATAAGGAGATTTCTTTGAGCTATTTCTGCTCGGGATATATGATTTATGCCTACATTTATAGGAACAAAATCCTGATTTAATATTTCGCGGGCCACATTCATGAGCCGCTCTAATGTGCTTCTTGGTACTTGCAATAATGCCGACAGATGTTCGTCACTATCTCCTGTTCTTAATTTCATCAAATATGCAGCAAGTGCAAAAGAACCCCTATGTTTATTTGATAGTCTCGGAACTTCAGACAGAATTTGTTCATATTGTGCCTTTTATAAGACTAGATAATAATGTACAGTATGCTCAGGCATACTGTGAATATTTTCAAAGTCTATATGATGGTACATATTATCTTTCAATAATGTAGCAAAATCTTCAATTTGTGCTGCACTATATGTTTTAATAGGATTATATATTGATTCTAAAAGTAAATCCCAAGAATTGCTATTTAAATGGTAGTTACAGATTCTACATTCTGGAGGTACATAGTAATTGTAGTCGCAAAAAAGACGTACCCGCAATGCTGATGGAACAATGAGTCGATTGGAATCGTTACAACCAGGAAAAAAACATTGATTTTGTGTTAGTGGTGCTCTACATAATTAGGAGCAGTATACTGTGTGATATATGATCTAAGCTTTGTTGTTCTGGATGCAATACATTACCAATACTAGATGAATCAGATGGTTCCCGTTCTGCAGTTGAACGTGATACTGCTCTATCAGTCCTTCGCCAGCAATTATGACACACTCGAGATGATGATGGCAACTGAAACAATATTAAACAAAAGAATGACGCCAAAGTAAACAAAATAAAAATAAAATAGATTTGTTTACTTTTAACTCAAATATAAATAAAATGTTTATCAAGTAAAACAATACTGCACAACGGCAGACTTAGTGCATTATATAATTTAATAATTATGACTGAGGGACTACCAGTAGTCCAAAACAATGAAAACCAACTGTCTCATTTCTCGGTAGTTGATAAAATGGGCAGTTAACCGCAACTACCTGGTGTTAGCTGGCTTATCTTATCACCATGGTATAAATAAACTAGAATGATTGTCAAATATAGCTTGTGCAGATGTGAAAAAATAAAATAACTTCTGGGTTTGATATGCAAACAGAGTAAAAATATGTATCACTATCAGATATCAGCACCACACTTAATAAATTATAAACTGTTGAACACTTACCTCACGTGGTGCAATCTGATGGGCAATCTCATTCCTTATGAGTTCCTCACGTGGAGAATCAGACCCGAACAGTGTGTGTGATCTTATTCTCAAAAGTGACTTCCCACAGCTGATGCATACATGTCCATGACTAACAATTGGTGCATTTTGCTGTTCACTAGTTGGATGTCATATTTGATTCCAGGCTGCAGTCCAACACGAGTGGCACACTACACTGTCACTCGAAACTTGTACCTAATAAAGAAGCCATAATTATTATATTGATATT
Source organism: Parnassius orleans (assembly GCA_029286625.1). NCBI lineage: Eukaryota > Metazoa > Arthropoda > Insecta > Lepidoptera > Papilionidae > Parnassius > Parnassius orleans. Next base: position 917,992 of record JAGSMP010000093.1, read on the forward strand.
ATTTTAAGTCAACTCAGTTAAAAAGCATTTCTCAGAGGAAGACATGACACATGGTGACATGGTTCAACTATTTACCTGCTGTGGTCGAACCCATTGTTGTATAAGATGTCGCACTTCTGCAATTTCCAACAAATGTCTTCGTATTTTCGTGACATTTAAACCATATATTATACATATTACCAAGTAAACCCTTCTAGACAGTTCGCTGGAACAATGCATGTACATCGTCGTGGCCTGCAAAAATAATCTAAGGAAAAAAAATGGAAAATAAATAAGGAAAAAAATTAGTTACCATATCTATTGCCAGTTTTTTTTTTTTTTTTATAGAATATGTATGATAAACAAGCATACAGTCCACCTGATGGTAAGTGAATGCTATGGCCCATAGACATCTAAATATATCATAAATATATGTAGATATCTATTGGCCACAGCATCCGATATATCACACCTATCGGATTGATATATCATAAAAATCTATCCTTGATTAAGAATATAAATGCAGATGCGTCGTCAGCTGACAACAAAGATTATTATTCGTTTCCAGTAAAAATAGTCTCCGGATCTCTACACTCACAATACGAAACATACAGCATTGAGCAATGAGAATACTGTGTAACAGTATTCTGTGAGAACGTGGTCCTTCCCGGTTCGACATATTCGTGCTACATCATAATATAGATGCATTGGGCTCTACCACGTGGGAGAAGTAGATACGAAATAATAGAGACCACCATCTATCGGAGGCCTAAAACTGTTTGTGGCTCTTTCCATAGAGGTTTCTTGCAATACACACATATGCAAGCATCATTACACAGCAATAAGTACAATTACTAGTTAAAATACGTTTCGTAGCTCCGGTCTAGATTGATGATTGATGAACCACGTAAAAAAATCACCTGAAATAATAATTTTAACTCTAAAATTATATTCAACCACAACACTTATTATAATATAATTTATATATTTCGATAAAAATTATAATTTGTATTTACATAATAATTCCGTAGCACACACGGACAATTTTCTAACTGAAAACAATAAACATTCCACTCTTGACTTTGCGCAGTAGGAAAACCCTCTACGTGATTGTTTGCGATTTCCTTGTTTGCACTTTCTATGCGGGGGATATGAGTTGTGATAGCAGACATATAAAAGTAATGCATTGTGTTGCACATTGTGGTATGAAAATAAATAGATGCCATATTTTATATCAAGAGTCTGAATTCATTTATTCAGGTAAGTTTTGATGATGTTAAGATATATTTTTTTTGGAAAAACACTCATACTGCACTAACTGTTACCCGTCCGCTTTGCTGGGTTTAAATTAAAATTTGGAAATAATTACATTATTGCTAGCTAGCTGCCGTGGTAGCTCAGATGGTTAGCGCTCACTGTAAATTTCACAGTACGCGGGCAAGTCGCAAAAAAAATATTTTCGCAAACATGTGAAGTACACCAACACGCATTGGGGCAGCGCGACGGATATTTCTTTGCCCTAAACCCCCTCAGGAACGAGGGATGAGTGGAGGCCTGTGCCCAGCAGTGGGACGTAATATATAGGCTGTAAATTTAACTTTTAACTTTAGCTAGCACGACGAAAACGAATAGTGCATGATAAGTACTAAGAACTCAATTACTTGCAATAAGGCATTCTATTATTGTATAACGTTTCTTTACCGTCACGATCGCATTTATTTGTAAAAGCTAGATAAATATGCAAATTTATTATTACGAGTAAAATAAATTCAATGCCCACATTAGCTACAATGGCTGACATGTCTTAGGGTTGTTCAATAACTTAACTAATAATATAATATTTTTAAAAACCTTAACAACACACATTGATCATGAGCTGTAATGATCCTGATAATTATTTTATTTTACCCTGGTGATTCCGATCAGGATATTAGGATAAAGTTATTAAATTATTGTTATCGATCCTTGATAGAGTGCAAATTTTCAAGTCAATAGTTCGACTACAAGTTGATGAAAATTACATTAAAACATTCCGTTACATGGATAGATAGGTAAATAGATAGATAGTTACACGCCAGGCTAAAGAGAGCGTGTTAAAATAAACCTAAATTTCATTTTTTATAGCTATTTAACGTCATCTTTTTTAGTTAGTATAGTTATTCTATTTCACGATGTTGTTTTGACTTTGGTTGTTGTTAGCCGTGCACATACACATTGTGTTAGTGTGCGTAGGCCTCAGGAGCGCCCGTGAAATAGAATAACTATAACTGCTAACATCTTCATTATCTTCGTTAGCCCTCAAACGTCCGCAGATGGACATAGGCCTCCCCCGTGTTGCCTCAAACGACACGCTTGGCAGGTAGAATGTCGATGGCAATATTCTGTGTCTGTATGTAAACAACAGTGTTATACTGCCTATTTTCAATCTTTCTAGCATTTAATATAAAATAGCAACTTAATACTTCTGTGTTTTGAATAGTGAATGTAGAAATCTACTATGCCTCGTTTCCAGTGAAAAAGGTATCCCATCTTAGTCTTCAGGGTGTCAACGCATCTGCATTTTGATTCTTAATCGAGGATAAAGGTAAATGTCTTAGGGCTACAACATCCACTTACCATCAGGTGGACTGTATGCTTGTTTGTCACCCATAATCTATAAAAAAAATAGGTAAGGTGAATTATTGGTGCTTCTAGTGCTATAAAACTGGAACAAAAATTGAGGCAACTTCAAATACCAAAGTTAAACTAAATTAAACGAAGGTATTCTCATATGTGTAGAAAAATAATGCCTCCCAAAAGGAATATAAAGAATGATAAAAAGAATATATAACCCATAGGGCAAACAAGATATATTCAAAGGGACTTCGAAGACAAAGCAATAAACCAATAAATGTCCTTTTTTTTATAGAAGAGGGGGCAAACGAGCATGCGGCTCACGTGATAGTAAGTGACTACCGCCGCCCATGAACAACCGCAACACCAGGGGAATTGCAGGTGCGTTGCCGGCCTTTTAGAAAGGAGTAAGCTCTTTTCTTGAAGGTGTCTAAGTCGTATCAGTCCGAAAAAATCTCCGGTATTAAACAATTCCACAGAGAAGTTGTACGAAGAAGAAAACTCCCAGTAAAACGCACAGTGGTGGACCGCCAAGCATCCAGATGATGAGGATGGTATCGTGAATTTTGACGCGATGTGCGTTCGAGAAATTTGGCGACTGGAATTAATCCGAACAATTCCTCAGAACACTCCCCGTGGTAGATTCGATAGAAAATGCAAAGGGATGCAACATCCCTACGCAGCGCCGGTGAATCGAGCCGATCAGAAAGAACTCTGTCGTCGACGATTAGAACCGCTCTGCGCTGGATGCGGTCAAGTGGAAGGAGCTGGCACTGGGGTGCCCCGGCCTAGAGATGAGAACAGTATTCCATGTGAGGCCGAATTTGCGCTTTGTAAAGTTGCAAGCGATGTGCCGGCATGAAATACTGTCTCGCTCTGCTGAGCACGCCAAGCTTTTTAGAGGTCAATTTGGCCTTTCCTTCCAAGTGACCACGAAACTGCACACTATTCGATATGTCGACGCCGAGGATTCCGATGCTAGCTGAGGCAGCAAGGGGAGTGCCTTGAAACTGAGGAGATACGACAAAGGGGTTCTTTTTAGCGGTAAACGCGCGCAAACTTGTGTCTTCTGGGGGATTGAACTGGACTAAATTTAGTCGCCCCCAATCCGAAACTTTGTTCAGCAAAGACTCAACTTCAGACACAAGTTTGTCCCGGTACTCGGCGACGTTTTCCCGAGAAATATTGGCACGGCCGGTATATAAGGCATCACCAGTGCTGTCTGCATAGCAATGAATGTTACCAGTTTGCAACATATCATTGATATGCAGAAGAAACAGCGTTGGTGATAGCACGCAGACTTGTGGAACACCAGCGTTGATAGGCTTGTAATTAGAGCATTCAGCGCCAACTACGACCTTGATGCTCCGATCAACAAGGAAACTGGTGATCCATTTGCACAATTTCTCGGGAAGCCCATAGGAAGGGAGCTTCGAAAGAAGCGCTTTGTGCCAGACCCGATCGAAGGACTCTACTATCTCCGCCCATCTATGAGTCAGGTAGACCAGAAGATCTCCAGCTGATCGACCCCGACGAAAACCGTACTGGCGGTCACTAATCAGCTGGTGATCCTCAAGGTACCTTATGAGCTGGCATTTTATAATGGATTTCATTATTTTGGAGAACAAGGAGGTAATGGCGATAGGCCTGTAGTTAGACGGGTCTGAGCGGTTGCCTTTTTTAGGGATCGGGTGGACCAAAGCTGTCTTCCATGAATTCGGGTCTACGCCTTGGGAGTAGGAGTACCGGAAAAAACGCGTTAAAACCGGTGCCAACTCTGGAGCACACGTCTTCAGCACAATGGGAGGGACTCCGTCAGGCCCACTCGACTTGCTGACGTCCAGGGTAAGGAGTGCTTTGTGAACCGAGCGCTGTGTAAACCGCACATCCGGCATGGAGCACTCACACCGCGGGATGGTCGGCGGTGTGTTCCCCCCGTCATCAAGAGTCGAGTAGGACGCAAAGAGAGAGCCTAACAGCTCGGCTTTCTCATGGGCCAGTGAGTCGTCCTCTTTGTGCAGAGATGGAAGAGATGGCTGACAGAAATTCCCTTGGACAGCCTTGGCGAGAGACCAGAATGCACGGGTTCCCGAAGGAAGGCGAACTAACTTCTCGCCAATTCTGCCGACGTGCTCAGACCTTGCCTTGGCAATGACTCTTTTGAAAGACCTGGAGGCAGAATTATACTTCTTTTTAAGAGCGCTGGTGTTTACATCCCGAGACGTTGATGCGTCAGCCCAGGCCCGGTAGTACTCCTGCTTATAGCGTGATGCTATTTTTACAGGAGCGACCAAACCATGGCTGGGATCTGCATCCGATGGGCACTACAGAGTATGGAATAAAAAGTTCCATACCCTGAAGTACCACATCAGCGACAGAATCAGCAACAACGCTGGGATCGTCCGGCGAGAAGCAAATCCACTCCCAAGGGTAGGATGCAAAAAAAGACCGCATCCTATCCCAATCGGCCGACCTATAGTGCCAAACACGGTGGCAGCCTGCAGAATGCAACCGCGACGTTAGAGTGAATGGCACTACACTCCGGACAAGACAATGGTCTGACGAGCCTAGAGGGGCGTCGACGGAAACCTGATATCCGTCCGGATGAGAATCAGCAGAAGGTCCAACAGGGAAGGTGCATGATCATCCATATCTGGAATCCGCGTAGGTGAAGTAACCAGCTGTGTAAGACCATATGCCAAGGCAAAGTCATAAACAGATCTCCCCGCATGATCGGTTAAACCTGAACCGAGCCATTTGGCGTGGTGGGTGTTAAAATCGCCAAGGATTACGATCTCTGCGGATGGGATCTGCTGTAGAAAGGAATCTGTAGCCATTTGGACGTGGTCGATGAGTCGGTCTGTTTCGGCATTACCGCTATGGGGCCTATAGAGGCACCCGTAGACGCGGAGATGGTCGTCGCTGTCTACGCGCAGCCATAGGATGGACAGGTCCGTACCATCAAGTCTGCCGAGGCGTCGAAAACAAATTTTCTCCCTGACGTATGCGCAAACTCCAGCCCGGGGCACAAAGGAGTCTACTCTTCTAATTTGTACCCCGGGTAGGAGAGATATGAAGTATCAGCCGGAGAGGATACCTGAGTCTCGGTTAAAAAGAGCAAGGCCGGCTTCGCCGTCTCCAGATGGTAGTGGACAGCGTTAAGGTTGTAATGAAGTCCCCTGATGTTGCAAGAGTTCACGGATAGCGTGACAGGGGTCGCCTTGGTGTTATTGCGCCGCTTGCCCCGAGCAGGTTTAGCCGCGAGCGGAATATCGAACGCCCACCCCCCCAGAATACGCGGGGCAGCCTGAGCACCCACGCTCAGGAGTGGAGTTGCTTGGTCGTGGATGCTCAGCGAGGGATTCTCCAGGGGTGCTGGTACCCTCCTGGGGTAGTCTGATTACATTTAATTCCGCTACCATGTTGATGGGGGATTGGCCTCCGGCCACCTGCACTCACCAAGCGAAACGCAGAGGTAAACCTCTACTTCACGCTGGTATTCTGTGAGGTCGTGGTACCACCCCGGTTTGAGCCGGCCCATCCGTGCGACAGCAAAAGCTACCGCGTGGCTCTACCACTGTTAAAAAAACAAAAAAACTGTCCTTTGTAAAACATAAAAATATGTAACGTAAAAAGTTAAATACACTCAACTTTTTTCCAACCTGTAACCAGTAGTGCACTTATTTGAATTACAACTAAATGACATCCCTACAAAACAGTATTGTTATTCCACATAATGCTTATTGTTTTTCTATCATACGAGTATATAAACTCTGAAGCTGGAAAGTTACCATGTTACAAATTTATCATATTACGATCTTGTCATATAAGATGGCATGTTACAAGTCACTTTACATACTACTGTTAGCTCTGGTAAGATGTTCATTATAATATTTTCTTCTTCTAGTTTGATAAAATAAAAAATCCACGCTATCATCTATGAAGGTACTCGCTAATTACACAGGGCGCGACAGATTCGAAGAGATACTTTGCTTTGAATCTGATATTTGATGGCAACGTAGGAAAAGCTATCCCCCACAGTATGAGATTTTTGTGGTCGTAAGAGCTAATGAAGATCAATTGCAGGTGCTCTCTAGTGATCTCCAAAAGATGTTGAAATAATTATTTTACATAAGCCAAAAAAAGTACCAAGACCGGCAACGGGATACAGCTACAGCTACAGTTAAATATGCTGAAGTTCAATTACGGATCGCCTAAGCGTGGCGATTATGGTAAATCCTCCTTTTAAATAAAATTAGTTTTTTTTTCGAATTTTATCGCGTATATTAACTTATTTTATATTCCCGACGTTTCGAGTACTTTACACACCCATGGTCATGGGTGTGTAAAGTACTCGAAACGTCGGGACGTGTGAACGTGTATGAAATAAGTTAATATACGCGATAAAATCCGTAAAAAAAAAACATGTGTGTGTACTTATGTACGCACGTAGGAAGTTATACTTTTTTAGCGTAACACAACAAAAATAACTACCTTAAATATAGTTATCAGTTCCCACGAAAACTTGAGAAACAGTTACCCAATGAAGTTGTCACTTTGAGGTGTCAGTGTGCACGCGCATCGTAACAACTTCATGGTGTCGTTTTTAGCTGTCGGTGTGTGCGCGCATCGTAAAAAATTCACTGTCATAGTTTTTCCCAAACGCCCCAAAAGAAGTATAACTTCAAAAAACTAGTTTCATTTAAAAGAAAGATTTGCCATAATCGCAATGCTACATAAGAAATTATTAAATTCTCCTTAGTTAAGGAGAGCAAATGTTCAAAAATACATTGTAAAAATGTATCTTTATTTAGAATAACTGAATGAAACAATATGTTTAACAGCACTGATAAATTATCCTTTTGTTACAGATAGCCGTAAATTTAATCACTGCACAAGAAGATTCTGGTGCTAATACTAATTCAGATTCTCCAAGCAGACACGAAACTCCTCAAGAAGAAAGACGTCCTCCATTCGGCAACTTTGGATCTGGTTTCGGTTTTCCACTACCATTCTTTGACTTTAACGGATTTTCTGAACATCATAGAAATTTTAATAACGAGCCTGGAAATCAAGATACACTCAGGAATATTGTGAGGTGTAATCACACAATCACCGTAAGTGACAAAATGTAACTTATACTATAAAATATTATAACTGCCCCATTTAAATAAATGAATCGCAAACGTCACAATAATGCATTTCAAACTACAAATATGTTATCTACTTACAGCCTGGAAGAACTTGTATTAGTTGCGATGAGACCTTAATTTGCTCACGACTTAATCTGGGTATTGTCTCAACATGCAGAGGACGCAGGCCCCACTGCAATCAAGGTGTTTGTTCTACAACACCAAGCGCAGCTTGCAACTCTACGTCTATCGAATAAAAGATATATTAATAGGCAAAATCAGTAAGTATTAAAAAATCTGACATATGAAAACGTAAAGCAGGTTTTATTTGTCTTCCTTAAACTGTTTCAGATGGTAATATATTCCATGAATGAAAACCCTTAAAGCCGTTGAGATAATTTACAACAATTCCAGACACGTCGCTTCTCCGATACCTTGCCTTAGTTCTAGTAGACCTAACTATTCCAACCATACTAATAATTGAGATTGCCGTATGGTGAAGACATACGAGATTCCTTCCCAGTTATTTACGTGGGTATAATAAGAGGCGACTCAGGGCAATGCTAGATGTCGGTAAATCCATATGGTATTTATACCAGATGCAAAACAAGATCCGTGCCGGGAACAATCTCTAAAGTACCAGACCTCTGCTACAGTGGACCACAATCCGTCTGTCAAGCGATTACCAATTCTAACCTAGGATGCTCTGGACTTGATTCCTTCTTCGTAGCCTTCTATTTCTATCATACATATAATAATTAATGAACAATTTTTTAAATACAATTAGTCTCCTAATAAGTAAATAACCAAACAATTTTAACCTTATTTACTAAAATATCATTGACAAACTTTATATTTATTTTTCAGAGTTATCGTTGTGACTACAACTGCGTTTTTTAACGAATTAAATATAATTTTATTTATCAATAAATGGATATAAAAGTTAAAGTTTTTATTTAATAATTCCTAATATTTACACGAGTACTACATATGAAATGAAATTAATTTTTACAGATTCTATCGCGTTTTTTAACTTTTATTTCGGGTATTTTGCAAAACCCATTATTACTTTGTCTATATTCATCTCTGTTATAATAATTTTAATACTCCATTCCTTCCTTTTGAATAGCGAGAAGCTCTGTGAAACTAATTAATGAATTCAGAATAAATGTGCTTTTATTTTACAGAATTATTCAGCATTCCAGAGATCTTATTACTATTGTGTAATATTCTTTGTTAAATCTATTCACAATTTAATAAAGAGATTGCGAACTTCGAATTTGTTAGAGACGTGTTCCTTACTATAATATATTTTCAAGTTAGTAATTATATAACTTCTTATTATTGGTATTTGCGCTACCAACCCGGGTTCAATCCCCGCCGACACCAATGAAATTGTAAATTGCAATTTTTAGTTATTACCAAGTCTTAAGAAATCCTAAATGTCCTTGAAATAAAAAAAATATATTTCAAAGACATGTGAAGTCCGCCAACATTGGGCATTGGGGCAGCGCGTTGGACACTTCCTTGTCATAAAACCCTCTCAGAAATGAGGTCTGTGCCCAGGAGTGGGACGTATATGGACTGTAACTTTATTATACTTTTATGCCCTCCAGACCGAATTCCAATCATGGTGGCAAGTCTAAACAGAGACTAGCCATCTGTTTTATAGGATAATGGTGAGAAATGAGCACGCAGTCCACCTGATGGTAAGTGGTTGCTGTGGCCCATAGACATCTACATCTATCCTCGATTACGAATCAAAATGCAGATGCGTTGCCACCCGTGAGGATGAAGATGGAATGCCTCGTTTCCAGTAAAAAAGGTATCTGGTTCTCTACACTCACAATACGAAACACAGCAGCGTTAAGCTGCTATTTTACGGTGGTATTCTGTGATATGGGCCTCCTAAGGATTTACCATAATCGTGCTTTACGTGCTTTCCTAGGCACGGGGTTGTTACACCGCAAATTTTCTGACTCCGGGCTGCTACTGACAATTTCTTGTCAGAAAACCCAATAATTGAGTTTGATCCGACTCGGGATTCGAACCTCTGATCATCACGAACACTAGACCAGAGAGACAGTTCTTTAAAATAGAGCAGTTTTGAATCCCGCACGTAACAACTATTTGTATGATCAACAGTTAGTCAGATAGTTCCGGGTTTGGGAACTTTCCGTGTGCAATTTATGTATACAAAACGACTTTACGATACAGAAGAAATGGTGGCGTGAGTTTTTAAATGCCTCTTTTCCAGTAAAAAGGGTCTCTGGATCTCTACGCTCACCATACGAAACACAACAGCATTAAGCTGCTATTTTACGCTGGTATTCTGTGAGAGTGTGGTCCTTCCCCGGTCGAGCCGACCCATTCGTGCTACAACTATACAATTAATATAGCTGCAGCATGCCTCTACCACGTATAAAACCACGCAATACCACGTATTTTTCTTAATTGTGCATCAAAACACATTAAATCAAAAACAAAATTAAATAAATAAAGAAGTTACAATAGGTGGTCTTATCGCTCAGAAAGCGATATCTTCCAGATAAACTAATTACTCAAAGAATTGTTCACAACGAATGACTAAGAGGGAGGTGTGCATAAATTACACAATAAATAAAAAAACACAGTTCATTATATAATTAATATATTGTACAGTAAAAATAAACAATAGTTTAGACCTTAGACTGATTAATATTTATCCATTTACTGGGATAATAATAGAGAGAACCTAAAATCAAATTGTAGACATTTTTATCAGGTTTCTATTATTGTCGACGAAAATACTATTGAAGTCTAGAAGATTCCTTTATAGATATAATACTAAGTTTTCAATATTTTATACTAGATCTCAGTCTCAGTCTCTCAGTCTCTACTTTGTATAATTACTAGGTCCAGACAGTCGTGATCCACGCTTATCATGAGATTGCATAATACTGAGAACTCAAGCTATCTCATGAAACGTCTCATATTTTGAAATGATAATAATCGCAGATATAAAGTTAGGCTAAAGCCTTTCGAATAGTAAAACCCTCCGTACTGCAGTGCATTCATCCTCTTTCTTCAATAAATCATTTTCTGTAACAGCTATACGCTTGTGGAACTCCTTGCCTCTACAAATTCGCCGCAGTTAATTCCTTCTACCCTTCAAAAATCTATTGAAATCTTCTACTTCCCGTCCCTTCTCAACCAAATCAAAAACTGCCAGATGTAAAATATCTAAACTTGTGGATTCTTTAATTACAATCAATCCCTGGTCTATGTAAGTCCACTGCTGGTGGGTTAGCGACCACAGTTACAGTTTACAGCTGTTATATATATATATATATATATATATATATATATATATACACAGTCAGGTCATAAGTATTGTCACACAGTAAAAACTTTTCTTTTAGAATGCTGGCCACAAAAAAGTTTATTGAATTCGAATTTCGAATTGTTCATGAAAATAAAACTGTATACTTTTTAGAATTTTACTCATTTTTAAATATGGAGTGGACGCTTAAAGAAGACCGTGTTGCAGTTATTGCGTTGCATCGTTGCGGTTACGCGCCAATTCAAATTTTTGACATACTGAAAAATTTGAATATAACCAAAAGATTCGTTTATCGTACCATCAAACGATACAATGAAGACTCTAGTGTAGATGACAGGTCAAGAAGTGGTCGCCCTCGGTCTGTTCGGACTGGAGAGCAGTGATAAAAGCTGTGAAAGCGCGAATTCAAAGAAATCCCAAACGTAAGCAGAAACTGTTGGCCCTTCAGATGGGGTTAAGCAGAACCACGGTGAAAAGGGTGTTAAATGAAGACTTAGGGCTTCGGGCATATCGAAGAAAAACAGGACATCGTTTGAATGCTCGTCTAAAGGACCTGAGACTGAAGAGATGCCGCGCTTTATTGAAGCGGTACGCGGGAAAAAAATATCGGGAAATTCTTTTTTCGGATGAAAAAAATTTTACCGTAGAAGAGAGCTACAACAAACAAAATGATAAGGTGTACGCACACAGTAGTGAAGAAGCCGAGCAACCGTATTCCGCGTGTCCAACGAGGTCATTTTCCATCCTCGCTCATGGTATGGTTGGGAGTTTCTTATTGGGGCTTAAAAGAGGTACATTTTTGTGAGAAAGGTATAAAAACGAATGCAGTTGTGTATCAAAATACAGTCCTGACGAACCTTGTGGAACCTGTTTCTCATACCATGTTCAATAACAGGCACTGGGTATTCCAACAAGATTCGGCGCCAGCTCATAGAGCGAAGAGCACACAAGACTGGCTGGCGGCGCGTGAAATCGACTTCATCCGGCACGAAGACTGGCCCTCCTCCAGTCCAGATTTGAATCCGTTAGATTACAAGATATGGCAACACTTGGAGGAAAAGGCGTGCTCAAAGCCTCATCCCAATTCGGAGTCACTCAAGACATCCTTGATTAAGGATGTCTTGAGTGACTCAAATTGGGACCGATACGACTTAGGGACCTTAAAGAAAGAAGCTTACTTCTTTTTAAAAGTCCGGCAACGCACCTGAAATTCCAATGGTGTTGTAGTTGTTCATGGGCGGCGGCCAACACTTACCATCAAGTGAGCCGCATGCTCGTTTGCACTCTCTTCTAATATATAAAAAAACATTAAGATATTTGTAACGCAAATTAACTGTCTCTAAAAAAGATCCGTAAATATTATAAGACACTAGAAATTTTACCTTAAGGTAAACCTATTTTATATATATGTATGAATAGAACAAGTAGAATTTCGAATCAAACGTGAATTTTTACATTTTTCTTGTATTTATAGGAGCCTGTATTTTATGATGTCAATCAATAGAGCTTCCCGTGTAGTGGCGGGTTAGAATACCCACTACCCCATATCTTCCCGTGGGTGTCGTAAGAGGCGACAGAGGGAAACTGAGGCAGAAGATGGGCAGCAGCATCTTTCTGATAACAGCAAATAACAATAAAAAAACTGCGGTTGCCAACCCGCTCGCCAAGCGTGGCAACTACGGCAATATCCCCCCAATGAAGAAAGTTACGAAGAGACGGCCCCCAGTCTCGGCGGCCCCGCTATTCCTGGCTACGGTGGCGACCATGGTAACGGCGGGGCAGGGGTGCTAAGAATCTCCGGTGGAGGTTCGGTTGCCACCTACGACGACTTGACCTGGCAACTTATAACGCACGCACTCTGAGGACTGACGAGAAGATCCTGGAGCTGGAAGAAGAGATAGACAAGTTGCGCTGGAATATTATAGGATTATCCGAGGTCCGAAGAGAGGGGAGGATACGGTAATCCTCGAATCCGGCAACTTGTTCTATCACCGGGAGGGCGACCATCTGTCCCAAGGAGGTGTCGGATTTATCGTCCACAAGTCTCTCGTTAACAACGTTAAAATTGGGAGTGTCGACGAGGGTTGCGTACCTTATACTCAGAATCACCAAACGGTATTCGCTGAAGGTCATACAGGTTTACGCACCAACTTCGGCACACCCCGATGAGGAGGTGGAGGAAATGTATGAGGATATCTCTAAAGCCATGCATTCCTCTAAAACCCACTATACGGTGTTAATGGGAGACTTCAACGCAAAACTAGGCACAAGAGAGGACGGTGAGCTGAAAGTAGGGAAAATCGGATTAGGGCAACGGAACCCAAGGGGCCAGCAGCTGGCCGACTTCATGGAGAAAGAGGGACCCTTTATGATGAACTCTTTCTTCCAGAAGCGGCCCCACAGGAAGTGGACCTGGTCGAGCCCCGACGGTTCGACAAAAAATGAGATTGACTTCATTATGACGACTAGACGCCAACTGTTCAGTGATGTCTCAGTGATCGCGAGGGTGAAAACTGGTAGCGATCACCGAATGGTTAGAGGCACACTGAACCTAAACGTTAAGTTGGAGAGGTGTCGTCTAATAAAGTCAACGCCCGTCCCCTCGTGCTCTAATCCAAAGTCCCGAAACCTTTCAGCTCGAGTTACAAAACAGTTTTCAGTGCCTAGAAGATTGCAATGCAGTGGACGATATGAATGACAAGCTCGTGGAAACTGTCCATGCGGTCGGAGCTAAGTTTTGTAAGACCCGCCGCAGAAGAACACAAAAACTCTCCGATCACACTCTTAATCTCATGGCTGTTAGACGGGAAATGAAGCTGCAATCTTCAGTAGATTTGATAGCATACAGGCAACTGAACAGACAGATCTCCAAATGCATGCGGCGGGACTTGCGCAACTTCAATACAGCTCGTATTGAAGAAGCGATCGAGCGGAACCAGGGCTCCAAAGTCTTTGCCAGAGATCTGTATGCCAGAAAGAGCCAACTGTCGAAGCTGAAGACCGAATGTGGCAGCATCGTTTCCGGGACACCTGAGATTTTGAGTGAGATTGAGAGGTTCTATGGGCAGCTGTACACATCATCGTTGGAGCCACACGCAAGTGTGAGTAACGATCCAAGAGCGAATCTTATCCGACACTATTCCGATGATATCCCGGACGTCAGTCTGAGCGAGATTAGAATGGCTCTCCAGCACCTTAAAAACGGCAAGGCCCCAGGCGAGGATGGAATTACAGCGGAGCTTCTGAAAGCGGGTGGAAAACCGGTACTTGAAGTCCTTCAGAAGCTCTTTAATTCCGTCCTCCATGGTGGCACTACACCGGAGGCGTGGAGCAGAAGTGCGGTGGTCTTGTTCTTCAAGAAAGGCGACAACGCTCTTGAAGAACTACAGACCGATTTCCTTCTGAGCCGCGTCTACGTGCTGTTTTCGAGTCATTACGAATCGTCTCGCATGCAGACTCAACGACTTCCAGCCTCCCGAACAAGCCGGTTTCCGAAAAGGCTTTAGCACCACAGACCACATACATACCCTTCGACAAATTGTACAGAAGTCCGAGGAGTACAATTTGCCACTATGTCTGGCGTATGTGGACTATGAGAAAGCCTTTGATTCCGTCGAAATTTGGCGGTGCTGCAGTCCTTCAGCGGTGCCAAGTTGACTGTCGGTATATCGAAGTGCTGAAGTGCTTGTACAGTAGGGCTACGATGGCTATCCAAGTACAGAACTAGAGTACAAAACCTATCCAACTGCAGAGAGGTGTAAGACAGGGTGACGTTATATCCCGAAACTCTTCACTGCTGCATTGGAAGACGGTTTCAAGCTTCTGGACTGGAAAGGATACGGCATTAACATCAATGGCGAGTACATCACTCACCTTCGATTTGCCGATGATATAGTCCTTATGGCAGAATCGCTGGAGGACCTAAGCACTATGCTCAATGACCTCAATAGTGCCTCCCAACGGATAGGTCTTAAGATGAACATGGACAAAACAAAGATCATGTTTAATGTCCATGTCACACCTATGCCGGTAGTTGTTGGGAGCACTAAGCTCGAAGTTGTTGACGAATATGTTTACCTGGGACAAATAGTCCGACTAGGTAAGTCCAACTTCGACCGAGAGGTCAATCGACGGATTCAACTCGGCTGGGCAGCGTTCGGGAAATTACGGCACATCTTCTCGTCAGGTATACCTCAAAACTTGAAAACGAGGCTGTACAACCAGTGCGTGTTGCCAGTGATGACCTACGGAACTGAGACGTGGTCCTTCACTGCTGGCCGGATGAGGAAGCTCAAGGTCGCTCAGCGGGCTATGGAGAGGGCTATGCTCGGAGTCTCACTGCGTGATAAACTTAGAAATGAGGATATCCGCAGTAGAACTAGAGTGACCGACATAGCCCAACAGATTAGTAAGTTGAAGTGGCAATGGGCCGGCCATATAGCTCGAAGAACCGACAACCGATGGGGAAAAAAGGTTCTCGAGTGGCGGCCTCGTACCGGCGGACGAAGTGTAGGGCGTCCCCCCACTAGATGGAGTGACGACCTGGTAAGACATGCAGGAAGTCGATGGATGCGGTTGGCTCAGGACCGTGCTTTGTGGCATTCCTTGGGGGAGGCCTATGTTCAGCAGTGGACTTGTGAAGGGCTGTAATGATGATGATGATGATGAATCAATAGAGCCAATGATATAGACCAAATATCGCCGTGAACGAAGACGACGAAACCATTCATTAGTTTGTAAATAAAAAAAGAGAAAGCTCAAGTTTGCGAATTTAAGAATTGAACACTAATGATGTTTGTAAAGCAAAGTCCAAGAAACCAAAGCCGCAGGCATACTAATGTATAATAACTATTAACAATACTCAGTCTAAATTAAACATAATTCATGAGCATACTATATGAAAGTACTTTTCCCCACGCATATTGTTCAAAATAAAACTTATACCACGGTACAAATTCAATACCATTTTAATTGGTTTCTTTCTATAAAGTAGAAATTCATTAAGATTTCCGTTACGGTTGCATAAATGTATTAAGAAATATAACTGTGTTGTTTTCCTTAATTTCTGCTTTGGTTGTCATCATTATCAATCAGCTTATGAAAGTCAGTTATTGTTACGCGGGAGCGAAGTTCAAATAGTGTTGTCGAGGTAGTTCACACGGCGCGCTTATTGTGTATTATGGCGCGCATAGATTAAGTTCGTTCTTTTCGTAAATTTCATCTCCTTAGTTGAAAATAAGGACAAGTTCTTCCCAATCTCACTCCTTATTTGAATTTTACTTATTTAAATTATACGTGGTAGAGCCATGCTGCAGCTATATTAATAGTATAGTTGTAGCACGAATGGGTCGGCTCGACCGGGGAAGGACCACGCTCTCACAGAATACCTGCGTAAAATAGCAGCTTAATGCTGCTGTGTTCCGTATGGTGAGTGTAGAGAACCGGAGACCCTTTTTACTGGAAAAGAGGCATTCCATCTTAGCCTCACGGCTGACAACGCATCTGCATTTTAATTCGCAAACGAAGATAGATGTAGATGTCTATGGGCCACAGCAACCACTTACCATCAGGTGGACTGTGTGCTCGTTTGTCACCCTAATTCTATAAAATAAAATAAAAAAATAAAAAAAATCGCTACTTGTCATATCCCATATTGCAGGACTTTCTTCAATAAATAGATCCATATTTGATAATTTTCACCTATTATATTCTTTTCTGCAAAATTACTACAAAAGCAAAAGCATATCTCGACATATCGCGCGCGCTCAACACAACATAAAACTTCATTACTACAACGAAAAACTTACGTTAACGCACGCAGAATGGGTTGACAAAAGTTTGACTTTAGTTTTCACAGAACATAACGAGCAAGTTATGCTGTTACTCATTACCTGGATTTCGTGTTTAAGCTCAGCTTTTGGGACAGTTATACGTCCTTCAATAAAAAGGGAAGAATTAAGGAGAGTATGTTACTATTTTGATATTTTGTTATGTTTCACTGCGCTACTGAGCTATTAGAATAATATGAACGGAAATAACAAGGATCATCACATGTATAATTTGTATTCATCAGCCCGTAAGAGCCCGTAGCTTGACATGGACCGCTTTATTCGTAGATAGCCTTAATCGTAATCACCACACTAGGCCGGTGGATTGTGGTCCGCATTATCGGATATCTCGCACGTTTGACACTGCTCTCTATCGCCGGTCTGATCTAGTCTCCATCATATCCCATCTACCATCTATCGAAAGCCATATGACCCAAGGAGCGAAATTGGATGATGCATTCATCGTGGCTAACACACCAAACGTCTTAAAAATATTATATTCTATCACACAACAAGATTGTACACTGTTTAATCTGTGTAGTGGCGGTGTAAGATAAACTACTACCCCATATCATTCCGTGGTCATAATAGGCAACAGAGGGAAACAGATCAGGAGATGGGCAGCAGCGTCTTCCTAATAACGACTAAAAATAAAAAACTACGGTCACCAACCCGCTTTCCAAGCGTGGCAACTATGGCAAATATACGTATATATATGGGTCATTCTATGGGGGAAGCCTATGTTCAGCAGTGGACTTTAATATGCTGTGACGGTAACGGTAATCTTATTTACTACACCTAGGAAAAGCATTGTGTTTCACGACAATAGTCAAGTAGCTAATTTAAAAGGATAACGTCAATCTCCATAGTTTAAAACAGAGTAAACACATTGCAGAAATATTGGACTTATTACTTAACATAAGTAGAGTATACGATAAGCAAGATAAGAGGGTATTTAGTGACATACCTTCTTAATTCTCTTGCCGTAATGCCAACTTTGTTTCTTTTTTGTTTATCAACCAGTTATTTTCCACTGCTGGACAATGGATCTCCCCTATTGTAGGAAATATGTTTTATCAAAACTGAAGTAACAAACGAGTTACAGTCCACCTGATGGTAAGTGATTACTGCAGTCCATGGACACCTGCAACCAATTTCAAACGAGAAAGCTGCAGATGCGTGGACTCTGTGGACTAAGATGGAATGCTTGGAATTATACTGGCTCTCTATACTTTTCACCGACAGAAAAAGAGTCCAACCACTTAGTAAAGTTTGCCATAATCGCCACTCTTGATAGACGAATTGGCGATCGCAGTAAAAGATGTCTCACCTTTTTGACGGTGCTCTGGCGCCAGTCAGAATAATTTATTGTTAATATACTAGATTTGAAACAGAAACAGAAACAGAAACTTTTTATTCAATATAGATTATAAATAATAGTTATTGAAACGTCTGAACTTGAAAGAACCAGCAAGAAACCCAGCGGACCTTTTAAAAAAAAAAAACAGCTTACAATCATGTATGTTACACAATTAACAACACAAAACAAATTAGAAATAGCTTGGTAGCGATCACCTCATTCCCAAGGGTTATTATCATCCATAAATAAATGATTATATACCAACATCTAGGGAAGCCACAAGGGTTTTCTGCTTTTTCCCATATGCACCTCTTTTCCACGGAGGAAAATGAAAAAGTAGTTCGAGATATTTACTTTATACTGTTATAACTAAGCATACAAACAAAACAAAGCAGTTCAAGTTAAAGTTTACGTAACAGCCAGTCAATACATTTCCTGTAGAGCGTCGCTATGGAACACGATCTCACGATTCGTTTACTTCATAACGGCTTTTATCTTTACAAATTTAATATAATAATAACAATATATTTCGCAATACATTTTATTATTAGAGTATTAAAAAGATGAAACATGATCAGGGCTGTCTTTGCTCAATCTTAAAAATAATAGTTGTCATTTGCAGGAAGACGATGAACATCGGTAGTTAAGAATTGCGTTTTGTGGTAATCTTTGGTCAGCTCTATATTCAGCAGTGGACTGGTAAAGCTTTTAGAATCCTTTATTCCCTGAGCTACGAAGGCCACCACGACTATATGCGTAAATATGCATTTCCATTGCAGCTTGGTAGTGCAGTGGCTAAACGTTTGGCTGCCTCACTGCTGTGCAGGTTTAGATGTACGTCCATGTGCGATTAATGTATATGTAACGCTTCTAGGAAAAACCTGTACTGCGGTGGTAACGTTGTTTTAACAAAAAACTATATCGTACCTTGCGTGCGTAGTTAGATAATCTGTGCCTTGGGTGTCATATGAGACGATTAGCCCTATAATAAAAACTTCATGGCCTAAATGGCGTTACTGCATCACATACGTACCTAATACCAGGTTTAAAATGACCATACCAGTGACGAGAGCATTAATTTTTAAATGTGAATGAAATTGGGTATTGCAATGGTCAATACGCCTGCCATTCGTGTCGCTTATGGAAAATCCTTGCTATATTAGGAAGGCCTAAGTTCAGCAGTAGATTTTTACGGGATAATGTAGAATTAACAAATATTACCATAATATGAGGTACTATATACGAGTATGTACAATATTCTAAAATATTAAAAGGTTCTCTAGTGGCGAAATCAAATGACGACCTAGTAAAACACGTAGGAATTCGATGAATGCAGGTGAATCAAAACCATGTTAGTAGCTTTCTCTGGGGGAGGCTTATGTTCAGTATTAGACTTTTAAAGGTGATCATGTACAATAAAAATCGTCTCGTTTGTCAAGTGGTCATAAACGCGACTGCTGATCATGTGGTCTCGAGTTTGAATCCCGAGTCGGGCCAAAAAATCAGTTGATGAGTTTTTCTGTCAAGAACTTCTCAGTAGCAGCCCGGAGTCAGGAATTTGGCGGTGTTTCAATCCCGTGTCTCGGAAAGCAAGCCGTTGATCCTGCGCCTGATCTCTTTTCGGTCGTATCGGTTTGCCATCCTATCGGACTATGAGAGTGAGGGAATTGAGAGTGCACCTGTGGTTGCGCATACACTCGGGCACTATAATCCTGTCCTGTGCAGATGGCTAGTCTCTGTTGAGACTGACCGCCGTGATCAAAATTCGGTCTGGAGAACATTATATACAATATGTTATTAAAAGACAGACAGCCCTGCTTGATAATAATGACAGTATTCTTTCACGTTATATATAAACTGACTGAAATATATTTTCTTCACTTCCATGGTGGGAGTGGAACATACAGAGAGTCAAGATGGTGCTCAGTAAAAGCCACATTTTCCTTCTTGTAGCTTTGGTAAGAATATTCAATCACTTTCATACATACATATTCTTATACGTACGTATTTTTCCAAAACTTTCGCACATTATTTCTGTATTTTTATTGCCTTTAATCAAAAGTCATTATTTATGTATAAGAACAGTTGTAGCTAAGGGGCTAAGCACTTGCTGTAAATTTCACAGACCGCGAAAAACCCGAATTCGATTCCCAGTCAATTGTACTTTGAGATGCTGATTTTATTTTGCTGAATTACCATGTGTTTCAGCTGTGAGGAAAAATACTGTGAATAAATCTGCACGTCTCAGGAATATAAAAATTCGGAGACATGTTGTGAAGTTCGCCAACACGCACTTGAGCAGCACGGCCTAATTACTCTATAACCCTCTTAGAAATGAGAGGAGAAAATAACTTTACTGTAAATTTAAAACAAAGGCTGTTTTGAACTAGTATTGTGTCTGAAAAAGTTTACATATCTTCGCTTACACTTTTAATTATCTATTATATTTATTTTTATAAAACCAAATTTTCCTAAAATAGATTGCTGCCAACTTGATTTTCGGTCAAGAAACAACAAATTCGCCAACTGACGCAACTACATCTGGGCCGCAACAAAATACACAAGCCGATGCCAACCAGGCTGGTGAAGGAGACGGGTCTTTTCATAACAGATTCTTTTTCTTTAGTCGCTTTGTAGGCTGTAACTCAACCGCTCAGGTAAGCTTTATCTTGATATAAGTAGGGGTTATAAACTACCGAACAGTGTAGCTAATGGTGACTGAATACTTTGGCCCATAGACGCCTACATCTACCCTCGATTAAAAGCAAAACGTAAATGCGTTTACACCCCTTAGGACTATTAGGACATTAAGATAGAATAAATCAATACCCGTAGAAAGTATCTCCAGTTCTCGTCTTAATCATACAAATACAGCATTATGCTTCTATTTTAAGCTGATATTCTGTACAAGTGTGGTAATGCCGAGGTCAAGCCGACTCATTCGTGGAGCTAACCTACAGCAGTAGCGTTGCCCTACCACTTAAATAAATGCTAATGATAAAGCACTTGATATTTCAATAAATTTCAATTTTATTACAGCCTATAATCACCCTACTATACAGATAGAGAAATAGAATATAGAGCAGGAAAATGTTTTACTCGGTGACAGTGACTAGTGTCTATTATGCGAAATGGCGAACTTCAAGTGTCCTAGAAAGTAATTACTATATTTCAAGCACGTTCTTCGCTCATTTTGTTTTTCTAAAGCTACGAGCACGTATTAGTTTTTTTTTTGGTATGAGTTAGTAAGTTAAACATTTCATCACAAGCTCTTTTACTTATGCATTTCTTGAAATATTAGCCTAAAATCAATCGCCCTCTGATTGATTCTGCTGCTCTTTGCTTTAGTCAAAAGAGCCGACTCTGTGGTATTTCTTATTTGTCGTTAGCAAAAATTTAAAACTTGTTTAAAACTTTAACGCATAATCCTGTATTGTTATACAACCTATATATATTATTAACTATTATTATTAACTATTATTATAATATCTATTTGTGCCGGAGAAACAAATATATTTTCATTTTATTTTCATGGAAACCAAAATAATCAGAAACACATCTTAGATGTCTTAACACATAAAAAATCTGAATCCGTTAAATTATAACAATATTATGTTCATAAAAACTTCCATTCAACGGAAGTTTTAAATCATTATAATTTGTTTAATATAACTTGTGTTTATTAAAAGAATATCATAAAGATTTATTAAAAAAAAATTAAATGCCCAAAATAAGCATGATTTACTCAATGTGTTAGAGTCATAAAAGTTGCCTTGAGCCAATTTTCCTGTGATTCAGGACTTTATCGCAAAGTAAAATTACTTCAGTAACTGTCTACTAAAGGAAAAATAAAGAATTTAAGCCGGAGCAGACTTTGAGTTGACTTATGATGTCTATTTCATAATTGAAAGATAATAGTAAGTTATGATAACAGGACCTTGATAATATTCATAGTCATCAGATAAGAATTAGCTATATCTATACATCATTAGATCATGAGAAAAATATTGCTTTATTAAAACAACAACTGAATTAAAACAACATTAAGGGCTTCACCTGTAAATTAAGCATTTAAAATCGTCATAAGAATATTGTTTTAATTATTGTAGGTTTTAAATAAAACTGTAATCCGCAAAATTGTTTTCAGGCTGGACGCACTTGTGCAAGTTGTAGGCAAACTTTGCTTTGTTTCTCAAGCAATATTGGAATATTAAAAACCTGCCATGGCTTTCTTCCTTACTGTAACGAAGGCCGTTGTTCCTTTGTCGGTGGCTCTGCTTGCAACAGTACGAATTCTGGATAATAATTTGTATATTTTAAATAATAATAAAGAAAACATGTATTCTTAATGTTCTATTATGTTTTAATAAATGAACTCTACGTTTTAATTACACTACCACAGGTATATTTATTTAATTTATAATTTATTTTGTTTATATAGGGAGCAAACGAGCATGCGGCTCACCTGATGGTAAGTGACTACCGCCGCCCATGAACAACTGCAACACCAGATGAAGGTGTTTTCTTCTATACTTACCTGTATATCACTTTCTCCTACTTTTTACAAGTAAGCAATGTTTATGGAACAACTAGGTAGTAGGGTGTCTTGACTGCCTACGAGTCCGTCTGGGTACAGTCGTCTAGCAACGCTTGTACTTGCCTTCCATCTTAGTACTCAAAGGTGACATCACTTCTGCGGCCTTATTAGTTTGAAGTTGGTTGCTGGTGTCCATAGCTTACAGTAGCCACCAGTTGCTATCAGGTGGATTGTAAGTTCGTTTGTCACTTCGTGTTATAAAAAAGTAATCGTTAAATCATTTGAGACAGTGTAATAGTGTATTTACATATGCCGAGTCCAAATCCCATGACTGGTGATGGGAAATATCATTACTTTGGCTTTGCTTCACTAAACTGTCTGCTTATCGTAGTGAGTATTACTATCAAGAACTGTACGCTTACTACCGTTTACTTGAAAAATATTACGTCCATCCAGCACGGGCGCAGGACTCAAAGAAGCTGAGGATGAAAGATACTGAAGCTTTGCATGATTTTCTTTCTTATGAAACTATTTTGTTGGAATTTTAAATAAATTACCGTCTCATTTCCTGATACCAACTGCGAAATGAAATTATTACTATGTCGAATTACAGTCGAAAATGCTATTTACGAAATCCATGTTATTATTTTTTATATATGTATGTGATTATGTTAGTCTGAGGCCCTGCCTTTGATCATAAAGATAATCTGAAGAAAAGTTATTAATTCTGTACTTATTCGTTCAATACAGTGCCTACAGTACGCTGTGTAGTGGCGGCGTATGAGAATTCAATATTTTTTACGTGGTAGAGCCATGCTACAGCTATATTAGTAGTATAGTTGCAGCACGAATGGGTCGGCTCGACCGGGGAAGGACCACGCTCTCACAGAATACCAGCGTAAAATAGCAGCTTAACACTGCTGTGTTTCGTATGGTGAGTGTAGAGAACCGGAGACCCTTTTTACTGGAAAAGAGGCATTCCATCTTAGTCCTCACGGGTGACAACGCATCTGCATTTTGATTCTTTATTGAAGATAGATGTAGATGTCTATGGGTCACAGCAACCACTTACCATCAGGTGGACTGTGTGCTCGTTTGTCACCCTATCCTATAAAAAAAATTCACTACACCATATACGAGATCATTCAGTGGGTGGGAAAGACGATAGAGGGAAATGAAACAGGGAATGGGCAGCAGCATCTTCCCGATAACAACTCAAAATAATAACTAGCTGCGGTTGCCAACCAGCCTGTCAAGCGTGGCAACTATGGCAAATAAGTATCTATGTGAGAGGTATTTATGTAGCAGTGGACCTTTTGATAGGCTTTAACGATGACAGTACACTACATTGAGACGGATTTGCGATTGAAGTAAAGAACACTACTATTAATAAGTAAGTAAAATTAGTTACTTGAATTTTAAATAAAAAACAGACTTGTCATATTATCGTTTATTTACAGTTAACACTACATAGAAATAGATTAAGATATTATGTTCTAACGATAATATTATTAAAATAGACATTTCAAATAGGAATCTACAGTATAACTTTTTAAAATTATTATCATTCGTGGTCACAATTTCACATCAAGTTGCCTATTTATTGTCAATATAAGAATCGTTAGGCTCAATATAGATTAAAGATTAATAAGTATAGTATAATAAGCCCAAAATGTAATTTAAAATGTTATTTAATTAGAAAATATTATTTGTCAAACACAGCATACTCTAGTCAGTAAAGAGACTATTAGAAAGGATATAGAAAGAAATACATGAAAAATTATCACAACTTTTTAATACTTTTTATATTCTAATTAGAATCGTTTCAGAAATAAAATAGTTAAGTTTTGAGTAAATTCAAAGTATTAATTATATATTTTTTTTAGTTTAATTTCTTATGTATAACATATTTTTATGTTATATTTGCGATTGACAACGTTTCAAAAATGATATTTATTTATTATACCTTAAACATCTTAAGTCATAAACTAGCCAATGTCGTTTAATAGAGTTGAGACCTGTTACTCAACATCAAAGTCTAAGTAAATATTATTGTCTATTTGATATTTTCAATGAATTCCCTCCCATTCAAAAATACGAAACATAATCCGTCTTATAACAAAAAGTAGTTTGTAATTATTAGTCACAGGTTAAACAAAGAAGTTTTAGTTTTCTAGGTTAAAGAATTTCCGCAGAAAATATGCGTTACCTGGCTCCGCGGCTAAAGGTCATCTTTAATGAGAAAGACACTCCTTCTTCTTCAAATATAGCTTAAACCTGAGACGATCAATAAACTACGTTTTGTAATAAGACGATAATCTTTAGCGTTTGCCGAAAACGATGCTCTGGAAGTGGATAGAATACTACATCCTTTTAGGTAACAACAATTTTGATTAAAAAAACTATTGTCCCTTTTCCTCAGAATTAAGCAATTAAGCATCGCTTCGGCAGCCGCACAGCTATTGGTTCTTACGTCTACTGGGAAGACTGCTGTTGCGGTAAGGTTTCCTAAGCATTATATTATCGACTGCGGGTAATAGTAAATATCTCTTCCCGGATGAATGGTAAGGGACTTTCTGTGACCTAAAGTAATAGAACCTTGGAACATTCTTCGAGTTTGGCTGCCAGTTATTTTTAGTAAATGTTTCAACAATATTTGAAGGATTTTGTGGGAGGAACTCGACGATCCTGGAAGGTCATTTAGCGATCGGTGGAGGTACCGGCCGGTCGGGTGCGTGTTAGCAAGTATTGGCGGCGGCGGTAAGTCGGCGTCGTTTGAATCGACTGTTGCGTCATCTTCGGGACTAGAGGAATATTCCCTATCAACAAACAAGGACACAAAAGTAAAATATTAGTAGATACCTATTATACTTATATTCATATAAATACCTACTATTTCATTTATAAAACTAAACGTTAATTAACGCGATATGATTAAACCCTTATTTTAAAAAAATAGTAGAATGCCTATGGTTTTTAAATCATGAATATAAGACCTATGGTGGTGGCGAAGAAGTATTCATTACCACTTATTGTCCAATAATTGTCATAAGTATTGTGTAAGCTTATGGAATATCCAACGGATAAAAGGAAATACCTGGAATAACTTACAACTTCGATAGAAGCTTATTTACTCATTTCATATTAGTCTTCTCCCGTTTCTTCTTCATAACTAACCCCATAACAGTCCATGGCTAGATTTTGACTTGGCAAGTTTTTGACTGCTATAACAGATGTTCCATGCGATGGCAGTGTAAGTCTATCGCCACATTTCGTACCGTGAGTGTCGTAAGATGCGACTATGGGAACAGAAATAGGGCTTCTGATAAGTGGTGGTATAACCATCTCGCTTACGTCAGATATATAAGACCAAGACCGGTGAAGGGCAACAGGGTCAAAGGTGCGTGACATCTGGCACTGTGATCGCTAATCCGCTTGCCTAGCGCAATGGTTAAAGCAAATCCTCCCTGCAATCGGAGAGGTACAGGTGGACTTTTACGGACTAGAAGAATATGTTGAAGTACTAGATATTATTATATTTGACGCTACGCTCCGTGAGCAGTGTTTCCATCTGCGTATTTTACATCTAGCATCGGCGATATCGTCGATGGCCAAGAGATCTTTATTGTATTTTTCATTGTCACCAATTACAGCGTGAAATGGAATAACGAATATTCTTACGTTGCTAACACACAGCACAACATATTTTTGTCACTTTAATGTAATTTATAAATTCTTCAATTTAATATTATTAAAAGAAGTAGCTTTCCAGACCCTACCTGATAGTTTTTAAAAGCCAGAATGAAATGCTTAAAAAAACTCAGCCAATATAGTTTAATGTCTAAGGATACATCACTACCTTCCGTCAGCTGGGATTCATGTCAAGCTTTACTTTATAGTAGGCAAAAAGACTTACAAAAGCTTTACACAATGCATAAATAAAAGCCCTTACCTAATTCCGAAATTCTCGTCAGTGGAATGCTTCCTGAAAAAAAAATCATATTAATACACTAAAAATCTTTAATTAAATTTGCCCAGTTGTCATAATATCAATCTTACACCCATTTATTTAAGCGTCTAAATCATAGTAAATCTATTCTCATGCGATAACAGCGCGTATATTCTAATGGGCTTTAACAATCTTGATCCCTCGCCACCTTGCCCGTTTAATTTTCAATTTCGAGGCATACTGCACTAGAATGTTGCTCTTAATCCAATTATTGAAAAGTGAAACCTAAACACCGATCTGCATTTCTATTAACAATTATCTTATACTACTAACAAACATGCCATTTTGGCTTGCCAGTTGCTACTACGCGACATCTCATATATAAAGCATTTAAGCACATAAGTCTACTAAACAAATATTTTCTAACACAATCTATCAACATCGATAGTTGTCAAATCCTATCTTTACAAGACCTGTATAACTCCTGACTAGGTAATAACAGTCTGGCTCTTCCAGATCTGCTATAGCGACTTGCTGAGAATCTAAAAGAGGGCAATAGACCTAAGCGGGCCAAAGACCCAATATGACGTTTTTCAAAATTATCACGAACTTCATCTTCATCTGTAACAGATGCAATAAATCAAATAAAATTAACACATTATTATACTAACATACACAAACATTTAACCACATTAAACTCACCCACGGATCGTTTGTCTTCGTTATCATTATCATTATTTTCAGTTACTTCAATATCATTATTATCAATGACGTCTGGTAGCGATAGTATGTATCTCTTGGAACGTGTAGCAGGCTCAATATAAATTGGTCTGAAAAGTCCATGTACAGGCATACCCACAGTGCCTCTTTTCAAATACCAATTGCTATCGTAATTTGTTTCATAGGCATTGTCTGGATAAGCCATAGGCTGAATAACACTACGTTTGTAAACTTGCGATAAAGGGGGTAGCATGTCGGGATTAATAGATTGTTGAAAATCGTACATTTCATTTATATCGAACGGGCCATCAATTTCCGACAGTGGTGGGACGGGATTTTGAAAGAACGGGTAGTAATATTCATCTCCCACTATTTCGTCCCGTTTGTGAATCATTCCGTTGCGAGCCATGGAGGCAATATTACGTTTATCATTAGGCTGATTATAGTGCCCTCTACCAACACGATAGCCATCTCTAGCCAATGCTTGAATATTCCTTTTAGCACTATAGCTACGAAGTCGAGCAATAGAAGCCATGTTTCTTTTGTCATGAACCTCTTCATCGTCTTGTTCTGTTTTATCTTCTTCACCATATGGAGATCTGAATGTAGGTAATTGGCCGTTTTTAGCTAGCGTTGAAATGCTTCTCTTAAATCCTGGAGAGGCGCTTTTAAGATATCCATCTCTGGCAAGAGCTGCAATATTTCTTCTGGGAAATGTCGGCCATTGGCTTAAAGAATCAACAGGTAAACTCAGAGCCTATAAATATAAAGTTTATATAAATAAAGAAACATTTTTTTTAAACATAATATTTGAAATTGAACACATTACCTGATCGATATAGGTCGAAAAAGCCAAAGCTAAAGTTGCTCCGATTAAAAAGTGATGTTTCCGTTTATTTGCTCGCGTAAACTCCCTCATCTAAACATAAACGCAAGAAATTTATTTATCACCATAACTTGTATAAGATGTTTTAACGTGCAGATAATGCTGTGCAATCAATTCACTCTGGCCGGCTTAAGATACAGTGAAATCCCCTTATCGCCTGTACATCTTCCTTATCAGCCCGTGAAGCCTACGGCTGGACCATGGACTGGTCCTGTTGAGGATTTGCCTTAATGGTCACGCTTGGCACGCGGTTTTGCAATCGCAATATCAGACGTCTCGAACATGTGACGCTGCTTTACTACACATCTGGTAAATAATGTCATAAGTCCGACCTTTGTAACCCCTAGTTTTGAAGGCGTTTGCAATAAATAATAAATAAAAAATTTTTTGGTTAATTTTTATTGTTAGCACCTTAAAATTAATGCATTGTAATTGGAAACCACTACGTTTTTGGTGACAAACGAGCACACAGTCCACCTGATGGTAAGTGTTGCTGTGGCTCATAGACATCTACATCTATCCTCGATTACGAATCAAAATGCAGATGCGTTGTCACCCGTGAAGACTAAGATTGAATGCCTCGTTTCCAGTAAAAAGGGTCTCCGGTTCTCTACACTCACCATACGAAACACAGCAGCGTTAAGCTGCTATTTTTCGCTGGTATTCTGTGAGAGCGTGGTCCTTCCCCGGTCGAGCCGACCCATTCATGCTACAACTATACCAGTAATATAGCTGCAGAATGAGCCATACTGTACGTGGCTTAGTGGTTGAAGCAACTATCTACGAATTACGAATCCTAACTTCGAATTTTAACCAAAATCAATAATTGTGCAAAACCACTCAATTTGCTGATTTTCGGAACTAGTTGTATTTGATTGATATTGTATCTTGGCCTACCTCTGATCTTATCATATATCAGGCATAGACACATTAGAACTAGTGTGTGTCTGTGTTTGCTACTCAGTTTGTATATGGTATTCCATGATGTTAACACACACACTAATGGTTACTAACAACAATATTATGTAGTTGGTAACTTCTGAATACCGAAAAGTTAATGTCGTACCGTACCGATCATAATCTTCAACAACATCATCATTACATTGTCCTGTTACTAATTACCATTACCATTACAGCCTATCAGAAGGTCCACCAACAAGTTGCCACGCTTGGGTTGGCAAACTATGCTAATTACCATATAATAATATCTGGTGACAATCAATCTCACTGGGTTCTAACACGTAAAGTAGTACGTAAAATAGCCAGCCTTTCGGTTTTCTACAGGATACATTTCCGAAAATGTGCGCAGGAATTGCATAAATTATTCCCCCCCCCCCTCCCCCGCTCTCCCTTCCGCCATCGGACAACCAGACGCTCGGCCAGTTTTCACCCTTTGTTGTCGTCTTTGAATTGAATCGTTGAATCAAAAGGTTTGCTTCATCGCTCGTCATACGTACAGCGAAGGAGCTCAATAATTAACCAGCGTCTGTCTTTACATTCGATTACTATGTGGGTGTCTTCAAGGGAAGAGTAAATATTCTTTTGTTAAGCTAAGTCAGTGCTCTTTACCATCTTCGGCTGCATCATCACTTACTAGCAGGTGGGATAATTATCAAAGACTGACTTAAAAAAGTTAAAAAATATAACAGTTTTATTTATAATACAAAAATGTTGCATTGGAAGTAATTAAAAATAGGAACTCATAATATATACATAAATATTAGAACTTTTATTGTGATTTGAGTTCTATGTTATTAAAAAGCGTTAAAGACAGCACCGATAATAGCCTGTCGCAAGGAAACATAAACTTGGCAGATTCAATTACAGCTGGGCATGCTCCATCCTCGGTGAACACCTGAGCTATAAGGAATCAATAGACATTTCAACTCAAGCGATGCAAGAGCCGAAAGCAATTAAATGTAGATGGAATTTTCAATACTTCGCATGTTATTGCGGCTTTACTTTCAGTTTATTAGTTTTATGTACGGTTATAAACTCCTTGCTCGGTGAGCCATTTTTAAGTAGCTAAATATTAATTTGCGTTTCGTAAGCAGTGAAGCTGCTGACAGATTACATGAGCATTTTTAATTATCTTAAGTTTTATTTACATATGTATAAGATTCATTTCATAAGCATTTATCTCGCAATCATGCAGCAATCACTTTTAATTTTGCAATTTATTACTATATTAAGTGTAAGTTTAAATTACGTCAAATTTTTGTTGATGAAATTTCGAGAAAATATAATTTCTAAATACAGAAATATTTCCAATAAGTTTATCCTGGATAAAGTTAACTAAAATTG
This sequence comes from Parnassius orleans, assembly GCA_029286625.1. Taxonomy (NCBI): domain Eukaryota; kingdom Metazoa; phylum Arthropoda; class Insecta; order Lepidoptera; family Papilionidae; genus Parnassius; species Parnassius orleans. Next base: position 948,622 of record JAGSMP010000093.1, read on the forward strand.
CTCCTTTTAGTAAACAATAGTGAAACCTTATACTCGTATACCATCAGCAGTACCGTTTTACATCATGTAAATATAGAACTTCTTTATACAAACCTCCCGGAATTAATCCTTTGTGCCAGAATTCAATTTCAACATAACTATGTTTTAGAGTAAATTCTATTTAAAATGGTAGATACTAAACTATGCGTAAAGCAAGTGATTAATGTAAGTTATACAAAGTATTTTCCAATTAGCCCGATCCAGCCGCAGAAAGCATTCTAATATTACAGTTTCAGTTCAAATAACGAATACTTGAAATATTTGCATCAGACTAATTTTGAAATTAATACAACCAACTTTTTAATAACAACAACGCTAAAACTTTTACCTTCTAATTTTATGATTCAAAATTTAAAAAAACAACAAGTTTATCGTACATTTCTTAGTATGTCAAGGGTTAGCAAACCACACTAATGGAATCTCTGCCTGTCTGTTTGTCTACCTGTAACAGAGGTTTCTTTCTGATAAATTTCCACATAGATGACAGAAATTCGTCATAACTATAAAAATTTATTACCCAAATACAAATGTTAAAATTCTATTTTAATATTCAGAAGTATGTTTTGCTTTGCAGGACATGATATTTTTTTTATAATATCATTGTTTGTGGGTTTACTATTTTTGGGAGAGAAGGAGGAGGCGTCAAATAGGATTTTAATTTTCTTAGTAATCATTGCGTGGGTTCAGGTAAAAGCTCTATGCATCAAAAACGTACTATCAATTTTGTGTGTTTTTATTTTTTATCATTCTCCCAAAAAGTGTCATTATTGATTGCTATTCCCAATATCATTAAAAGGATAGTTTAAAAAACTCTAAAAACTTAACATTGAGAAATAGCTGACGAGTCAAAATTATCAGGTTTGAAAATCTACTTTCATGCGATCTTTGTTATAAATAAAATTATAACAAAGATCATATAAATAAAATCTAAAAATTTTGGAGAGAGTTCATAACACGGAAAGCTAATGGTTGCTCCATGGCGTATGGCGTGTAGCCGACCCATATTTGCGATTACAAAAAAATTTAAGGAGACTTGATTGTAATTTTTTTGATTTGAAAAACTGATCCAGACCCAGTAAAATATATTTCTTCACATGAGACAACAAGCCAACCATATAGCTCGAAGAACCGAAAACCGATGGGGAAGAAAGGTACTCGAATGGCAGTTTCGACCAGTAAAAGAAATGTAGGAAGAAGTTGGTTCGAGACCGTGCTCTGGGGCATTCCTTGGGAGTCAATAGTCAGCAGCTGACTTGTAACGACGATGATAATAATGATAATGAACCTAACATAATATAACACAATATATGTAAACACTAATATATTTTTATTAGCATCTTTTTGGGCTACCTCAGTTTTTTTATTGTATTACACAGGTCGACCACAATGTGCCTCAAAAACCTATCATTTGTGTAAGATATACAAATTTAATTTCCATTTAGTACATTTAACTCCTGTTAACTCTTTGCAACTTATGAGAACACAGGAAATGTCGCGAGCGACACCCGCTCCAAAGGAAATGGGAAAACTTATGCAGAACTTATTCTGGTTTCGAATGACGTTCTTTGTAGTGACGTAAGAAAATATTTCACTTTTCAGCTTTTTAAATTACAATATTCCGCACGATAATTAAATATTTAAAAAGTGCAGTGAAAAATTAATGCCGCATTCCAAGCAGCCCCCAATTTGAGGCAAATCTATTTTCATTTATACAATGAAATAATCTCTTTATTTTTCGATATGAGAATTTAAATTTTATGGTTCAAATGCAATATATTAAATATTTTTAACGTGAGTGATGTGAGTGTGGATCAACGATTATAATTAAATCTATTTTTACATTATTTTATAATATGTTTCCTTAACCAATGACAAAATGTCATAAATGATATTCAAATTACGTAGACCTAGGGCCTGAATGCGTTATAGAAAATCATTGCCTAGTTGTTTAACGTTTTAACAATTTGCAAGCAACTACTATTTACACACTTCATTTATTTATCGTTTTATTATTTACGTTTATCTTCAAATTTTATAAGTTATATGATCAAATATTGTTACGTATTTTTAAAAAGCATTTGTAAGACAATTGAGCATTGCCATCTCTAACCCTAATGATTAAGATGGAATAACTCACATATACTTTTAGGCAAAACCCCTTGATTTTTTGAGAATACGCACCATTGATCAATGTAATAAATTTATAGCAAATAAATGTGATGAAAGTACTATAGACAATTTCAAATTAAATATTTTAAGCGTGCACAATGTATTAGGCAGCACAATTCAATTACATTTCTATTAATAAACCAATTTTCTGTCAACCTGTGATACATATTGAAACAAAACAGGTAGGTAAATTGTTGATCAAAATTTTAATAATTCAGCCGTCGGGCTGCCTATAAATAAAATCAAACAATTGAAAGAATTTTTTTCATAACAATTTATTTTCGTTTCCAAATTAAGGAATAAGTTCAGTGTAAGGGATGTACTCGTATCATGTATTTATACCCACACAATTATTTTATAATTAATTATTTAGCTCCCAATTGCCATCATAATAACTTTAAAAAATTCACTGCTGAACTAGACTCATCATGCCTCATCTTGTCATTATATAGTTCGGTTTCACGATACCTTACGCTTTTCTGAATGGGACTACCCCTCAAGATCCTTTGTTTCCCGTCGATGGTCGGTCTATAATTACCGCTCCGACTTACTAAGCCATGGAGCTATGTCAGTTACTGTGGTACTATTGGACGCTTTAATCCGGATGGAAGGATGACGGACCGATGGATAACTGACGGATTTTAATCCGCAAAGAGGAAATATCCAGAATATAAGAGTTTAATCCGTAAAGAAGCTCCAAGCATACACTACACAGCGACTCGAAATGTTTCCTAGTAAGACCTGCAGTGAAGAAACTTGTTTCAGTTCCAAAGGTGCAAGTGCCATTTAACAAGTCCTTTTGATATATGTACGAGTATAGTATAAAAATTATTTAACCCATCAAATGTGTCCTGCAAAGAAATAATTTTTAATTAAAAAATAATTATTATAATCGGTCCACAATTGGCGAAGATATTGCGTAACATACATACAAAAATAAAAATACAATTGAATTTGGAGCCTCACCGTTTTTGGAAATCGGCAAAAAAATTTAATATTAAATTTGTGGAAGGACGCGGTCCCCAGGTCTATTATAATGTAACAAAATCCAATTAAAACATCCATTTAAAAATGTATTCATCTATAAAATTGAAATAGGCCAGTTAACGCAATTATGCGTTACATAAATTTGCTTATTTGCATAATATATAATTATGCTGATACAAGCTTGTAAAAGTGAAATAAAAATAAATCCTATTAGTTTCCTAAATCATATAACTACTATGATTTATCCTTTTATAAATAAAAAGTCGAGAGTTTATTATCGTCTTTGTTTATTTTGTATATTTTTTGTTACATGTTCTTATCAGCACTTAACAGTCCACAGAAGACAGCTGGGGCCCCTCCCCACTACACATAATAGTGAGTATATTCCCTCTTTATTAGTGAGTATCGATCGGTGTTTTAGGTACTCATATATGTTTCTATATAACCCGTACCTATACTAAACGAGAATACTAGAGGAATATCGGCGAAAAAATTAAAAACAATACGAAGGATATTATTGCTTGGACTCTTTTTAAATAAGTGTATTCGGACATCATGACAACCAGAAAATTTAAGTATTTTTTGAGTAATAATGGTATTTCAGAAATTTTGTCAAGCCATTGATATAACAAAGTAATCACGACTTCTTCAAGAATTCCAAGATTAATTATGGGCAGCATCTTCTAATAAACTTAGGTTAATATCCAACCGTGAACCTCTTAAAAGTTGTTGATGTTTTAAGTACCTACTTAGCGAAAAGCTTTTACGATATTTTCAGTAGTTAGCTAAATTGCTTTTATTTTTATAAATAAATTTCAGTACGACTCTTGAAACTCATTAATTATCCCTGTGCAAATTACTAAAATAATGTATTAGAATACATACTCAAAACTATTTTACACAAACTATTAATTTTAAGTGTCATTGTCTATATAAAATGCAAATATCCGCTTTTCATTTTTACAGTTCCATACCCAAAGGATAAAACGGAGCCCTATTAATGTCACTCTGCTGTCTGTTTGTCTGTTCGTCTGCCTGTCTGTCCGCCTGTCCGTCCATATGTCAACAATCTCTCGCTCGTAGATAGAAAGAATTACACACCAGAAATTTGGATGTTTGGTGTAAATTGTTGAACCAAAACAGAATATTGATTTAGAATTCAATTAAATTATTTTTCAGGGCGTGGGGGGAGGGGTTTAAGAAAATCCCATTCATAAAAAAGAGCCAAAAATTCTTCCTTATCCTGGAGCACATTGAATAAGGAGAAATATTTTTGTTATTATATTTCATCTTATATTATATATTTTAAATACAGAAATGAGGGGCCATCAAAGTTGTCTGTTTTAGAACGTTTCTGTTACGAGGTCTATCACAATAACTAAACTAGTGAGAAATTTGAAATTTCTGTATTTTTTTATATAGAATAAAGGCGACAAACGAGCACTCAGTCTACCTGATGGTAAGTGGACGCTGTGGCCCATAGACATCGACATTTATGTTCGATTAAGGATGAAAATGCAGATGCGTTATCACCCCTGAGGACTAAAATGGTATGCCTCGTTTCCAGTAAAACGGGCCTCCGGTTCTCTGCACTCACCATACAAAACACAGTAGCATTAAGCTACTATTAAACGCTGATATTCTGTGAGAGCGTAGTTCTTTCCCGATCAAGCCGACCCATTCGTGCTACAACTATAATATAGCTGCAGCGTGGCTCTACCACGTGTATTATTTGCCATATATTTTTTAAACAACAAATACTGAATACATCGATACATAATTTAGTTAATAAGTTTTTGCCAAAACAAACGAACATAATTTAGTACTAAGGCAGAAAAAAGTATTACCTTATTAAATACCTAGCTTAAAAAATTGGTTAATAGAGCCAGGCCCGACACGCACTTGGCCGGTTTTTATTTTATACCTCTACCTAAATTTTATGTTCTATAAAATAACTATTTATATAAAAGGTGTATATCGAGTTTTTATCAAGCATTTATTTTAGATTCTTCAGAGTATATATCAAGTATTTCCTATAATTATTTTAACATGTGTTTAAGCAAATTTGGTAATTAATAACCGTCTTCTTCAATCATAATATGGTAACTGTACAAAACACATTTTTCCTAGGAATTTTGCTCAATGTTTATTAAGGATACTTTCCGAATATAATTCATAAGCATTATATGTATTAACTTTTTTTATTAACCTTTGGGTAAATATTACCGTTAAGTTGGACTCTTAATTAAAAATGAAGAGTAAAGAGAATATACGCACTAATTTATATGATTAACATTTTCAAAAAAATTTGTAATTAATATATCTGACCTTAAAGCTGAGGACCCCGAACAGAAGCACTTTTTTGAACTCTTTTATAATTAGAAACTTTCTTATCTTTATTGATTTGATCTCGCAACTTTTGGGATGTTGGCGGGAATGATGGTTTCTTAATGCTGTTACACCTTTTATACTGGGGTTGGTACAACAAATACGCATGCGCACCGGTACCAAAGGCGGAGCTTATGGAGAAGTTCTATTTCCATGCAATATGCACTTCATTTGATAGCCTTGCAAGGTCGTAACGCGATATTTAAATCAGGTACATGAAAGTGGTTTTACTAATAATTTAAATTCAATTTGTAAATTTTCCTCGGGGTTACGTTTATAATATGTTAAATGGATAATTTGACTTAAAGAAAATTGTACAAAAATTTTACCTTTACAATTCGATAGCACCCATTATCACCACTAAGAAATACAATTTAATGACTAGCATTCTATTGTCTGAGCACTAGCTGTCTGAAGGGAGCGTAGTATTTGATTTAAAAGGCCATTACCAAACAACAATAGACGCAATAAAACCGACGGCTGTTTTCTTAAATAGATGTACCTAAATACCCAGTTATACCATTTGTTGATACAATAAGTTGATTTCTAAAACGATTTGTAAGTAAGAAGTAAATTATTACTTACATTTTTTTTATTTAGTAAATTCATACCTAAATTATGTGTAGATTTACAGGCTGTTAGGCATTTCATTTTAGACCTCAGAGGTGACAACGCATTTGTGGCCTTCTTTGTTTCACTTTGGTTGCAGGTGACTATAGGCTGCACCAGACACCATCAGGTGCACTTAAAAAAAATATTATTCTTCTTATTCTATCCCATTTGTCTATGTAATACGTGTAGGTAAGTTATATTTTCTTAAATGGTCCAGCACTCGAATCGTTTTCAAACTATTCGGTAATTCAGAGACCAAAATTTAAAAACAACCACACAAACAAATAGGTACATTTGATCTCATTTATATCATTTTACCACGTTCTTATTAAGTCACTTTTTGTTTGTCTGTCTGTCTGTCGTTCCGGGTGGAATTTAGTAATTGATTTTACACTAACTTATCGATGAGCTGGAAACTTGAAATTTTTAATATATTTGCTCAAATTCGGATCACAATGCAAGAATATGATAGAAAAACGTGGTAATCTTTTTTTTTCTCTTGTTTATCATTTTGATCAGCCAGAAGGAGGATTATGGTTTCGGTTGTATGTTTGTCGTCAATAAATTCTCTCTTCGCAATGTCATAGGATTGTTAGATATTATTAAGAGATATCGCCGCTCTATGGGGGATTATCGCTGTACAGAATTAGGTCTAAAACTTAATAATAACTGCTTCGAAATTTTTTGAAAAATATTTAATCAGCCGCTAATGTTGGTGTTGAACTGATTAAATATATTTTCAGTGCATGGAAAAATTCACAGGATGCTTTGTTTTTTTTTTACTGATTTATTTTAAAACCGGCGATCGAAATCGTGTCGAAAACAACAGACCTATATCGGGTCTGCCACGATTCCGCGGGGACAAGTGAAACTTTAATAGGAAATTATATGAGCTGATTTACCGCGCGTTCGGTGGTGAATTGGTAAAGAATAACGTCGAGGAGAATCTTACATGTCTAAGTTGTTAAAATAAATTCGTCAACATGTGATTACCGCTAATGGAACATTCCTCCCGGTTTAATAGGTCACCAGAGTATATGCATGAATGAAATGAGAACAAGCTCTTGAATAAAGTAACTATTATTAATATCAAAGAAATCAAATTTTACTTAAACACGCATTTATTTCACTTTTAACTATGAGCAGAACTACACTGATTGAATTTTGAAAGTCACATATCAAAGCCGGTTATCGAACCAATCTAAACGTAAATTTCATAGTACTCGTACGTAAGCAACCCTAATTTGCTTTCATACTCCCGCAGCTATCGAAGGTAGCGAAGATGAGTAGAGTTCACCATCGTCATCATCATAGCTAATTAAAAGTCCACTGCTGAACATAGGGCATATAAATTATATATAATATATATATATATATATATATATATTCGGATTTTTATTACTGCTTCAGATTCCCTCTGCCGTCTCTTACGACACCCACGAGACGCTATGGGGTAGTGGTTCCTTTTTGCCGCCACTACATGGTGAATATATTTCTACTACCGTCCTAATCACGTTCACCGTGAATAGAACTACTTTTATGAAATTTTGAAGTCTACTCAGATATAAAATAATATCAGCGTATAATTTTTGGGGCCAATCAATATTCAATCCAATTGTATTAATCATATATCGCACATAAACATTATGCCGTAAACGCCATTCTTATTCTAAGACCTAAGACATCGCAATGTCTTCCACTTTTTATATCGGACCTGTCTGTCCGAAATAAAAAGTGATGGGTTTTGCTACACGTGCGATATTAATGCAATTCTGAAAAACTCACTTATGTGTTCCTGTAGCATATTATATCTATGCGAAATTTCAATCATCTACATCTAATAGTCTCTGAGATTTAAAAAAAATCCTGTGACAAACAGACACAAACACCTAGGTGATGATCTAATTTTGCTAATTTTGGCACGGAACAGTATTAAATATGTTCCTAAATTGAAGCCCACACGAGCGAAGCCGCGGGTAAAAGGCTAGTACTTATTAAAATTGAAGTGTCTGTCTGTAATATCGAAATAACTACCTTTTATTGAACTGAGGGGTTATTAGCATGCCATTAACACATGAATAACCAATTTTTAAGATTTTTATCTATCTATGTCTGTCTGTGCGAGCTAATCTTCGGAATGGTTGAACCGATTGTAATGAAACTTGACGAACAGATAGAAAGCAATGCCAAGAGTATCAAGGCTATTTTATCTGGAAAACTGTTTTTTTTGATAAATCGAATAACTGTAAATAAAATATAAGTGTCTGTTATCTGTCTGTTTGTTTGTCTGTCGGACAAATCTTCGGAATAGATGAACCGATTGTAATGAAACTTGACGAACAGATAGAGAGCAAAATCAAGAGTGATCTAGGATGATGGACTAGGATGATGATGTAGTGCTTTTATCCGAAACAAAAACATGCGTGAGTGTCGTGGAACACTCAGTTGGAACGAAGTTCCTTTCGTAGTATTATTGATAAACGTATTATATTATTGACTAGCTTTTTACCCACGGCTTCGCTCGCGTGGTCTTCAATTTAGAAACATCATTAAATGTTATTCCGTGCCAAATTTAGCAAAACTCGATTACTTTTAGAGTCACCTCAGTGTCTGTGTCTCTATGTCTGTCAAAGATTTTTTTTTTTGAATTCTAAAAGACTATTTAGACGTAGATGATTTGTATTTGGCACAGATATAATAGCTACAGGAACACGTGCATATATGTATATGTCTAGAAACACCTACTATTTTTTATATCGGGCGTGACTTCCGATGTATCCATAAGAAAGGTAAATTGTCTTGGAATCAAAATGTATTATTATTATTTACATTTTACTCTTTACATTCATTCATAATTAAAGTCAATTTAGTTTTAACAAAATAATGATGAATTTCATGGTCTTTTATCAATTTACGGTATGATGTTTATTTGAGATATTTCATTCATATCATTGGTCCTATTTAATATTGATTAGTAGCATAAAATAGATGTAGATATTTTTTCTACGTTCGAGTAGACTTCAAAATTTCGTAAATGCAATTCTATAATAATGTATACTACACATGGAATAAAACTAATGTCACGGATTTTATCACGTTTAATTTTAACTTTCTTACGAGGGGGTTTTTACGCATCTTTGGATGAAAGTTCCATAAAAACCCGCGTAAAGGAACATATCGTTGATGATGTGATGCACCGACGACCCGGATAGTCTAAAGTATGTCATGTCATATTTTGTCATTGACATGTTTAGTATCGTCCCAACCATTATATCGGATCTGATAGACAATAAATTCTTGCATTAGAACACCGATTCCTACCAGTGATAAATCGCGAGGCTATTGAAATTAAAAAACATCGTAATTTTAATAGGGAAGATGGCTGAGTGCTACCATCTGCTAGGGACCTCATAATTAATAAAATTAAATTCAAACCCCAGCATACTACTGCATAATTAATAGAATCAGGCGTTACTTTGCGGAAATTCATTATATTAAAGTTGGTAAAAATTATTGCGTGTACAAAGTAATTTTTACCACGTTTAATACTCACAGACATCAGGTGGTCAAACAACTCAGTCCTCCCGTTACCATGGGTGCTGTAATGTGTCCAAAACATCGGGAATTAAAAAAAAAAAATTAAACGCAATAAATCCTTAAAATTAGTTGTATTCCTTATAAATTTTATTCAGAGTGAACGTGGGAAGCACTGAGCTCATGGGAGTAAAAAAATATTCGCCTTATTGTAGCGGTGACAGAAAATCCGCCACCTCATACCGTCCCATCGTAAGGGGCGACATAGGAAAACAAACAGGAGATGGGCAGCATCATCTTCCTGACAACAGATCAAAATAATAATAGCTGCGGTTGTCAACCCGACTACCAAGCGTGGCAACTATAGCAAATATCCAGCTACTTGACAATTTATGGGAGAGGCCTATGTTCATTTCAGTGGATTTTTGATAGGCTGACGATAATGAGTTCTACTCATCTTTGCAACCCTTAATATTTAAGGTAGAGTGAAAACAAAAAAGTAACATACCCGAAAATATGAATGAAATAAAAACTGCAGATATTGCCCCATCAAAAGTAAAAGAAGTAGCAGCTTACATACATGTTACGTTAATCAACAGATTCATCCTCGAGGGAATCGTACACGTTTTGCTCCCGTGCCATGATGAAATCTCATGGCGAACTACACGGCCCTCGTATTTGTTAAAATACAATTCATAAAAACTGAAACTAAGCTTTTGCATGATTTTTGACCACATCTACCTATGTAATTACACATCCCACGATACCACGAACGAATTTTCCATTATTTACATCGTATATTCAGTAGCATTCTACATATTATTTAATTTTATCAGTGACTAACCATTTTAGTTTATTTAGAAGTAAGTAGATGGCGCTATTATTATATGAAATAATGAAATCCAAAACTATACTATCTAGTAATATCAGCGATAGAAGCGAACAATATAAAAACCTCTTAGAGTATTTATTTATAAGCAAGCTATTATAAATACTCTAAGAAAAACCTTATCAATTTTCATATTTTTGATAGACGTCACTTTTATCTATTGAAATTATTACACTTTTAAAATAAAATAACAAAATAACTACAAAACTAAACGTTAGAATTTTTAAATAATTTTAAAAATTTATAACTTTATTTAATTTATAACTATGTAACTGAAGGCAAAATATACTACTTTTGCCATTTGATGACAGATGGCGCTGTTTTGATAATAAATCTGTAGTTTCAAATTATTTTACCAAGGCTATAACTATATTTTAATCTTTATTTATAAATATGGTATTTATTTGAAAAACACCGCCTATAACTAAGATATAATAGAAAATTAACATCTAAAGGAAGGAAAATACTTAACCTTCTTTTTTCGAAGTTCCGTAATCGGATTAAAAGTAGCGTATAAGTTGCCCCGGGTTACTAACTACCTACATACAAATTTTCATGTTAATCGATTCAGTAGTTTTTGCGTGAATCCGGAATACACAGACAGACAGACAGACAAAAATTCTAAAAGCCACTTATTCTATAGGTTCTGAAGCCAATCAGAACCCTTTAATTAGGCCTCTGGACTTGTTTTTTCAAAAATATATTAGAATTACAGATACGACTTTTCTACAGATTTATTATATGTGTCATGTTTTAAATTGAATCTATAATATCAACCATATCTGTATTGGTTCAATGGTTTAGTTATAAACCTGAATTAAATATTTATGTATTCACGACAATTTCATTAAGTAAATGTTAAAAAAAGCAAAGTTACCTAAAGCTAAAGTCTAAGTATTCTACTGCTGAGGGTTACGAAGCAATGTGCCCGCCGCGCTGCTCCAGTGCATAATATATATATATTACTTAAGATTGATAATAAACTAGCGATCTGCCCTGCTTCGCCTGTATAGGATCTATTAATGTGACGTTATTTAGATTTAAAATAATCAAAGACCATTTAATTTATCAATGTTTATTTTTTGGAATCGGATAAAATAACCTAGATCCCTCCGGGTATTGCTCTCTATCTGTTTGTGAAATTTCATCACAATCGACTTAGCCATTACGAATATTAGTCTGGACAGACAGGCAGATAGACAAACATGTTAAAAATGGTAATTAGTAACATTAAGATCAAATATTGTTTTTCACAAAAGAAAACATGGGAGGTTTCCTACCTTTGTAATTTAGTTTTTCATTGGAATGTATTTTTATTTTTATTTCTTTGTTAAAGTTTTTGTATTTTTGTAACCATACTTTAAATCTCATTTAAATTCTTAACTAAATACATATAATGTATCTCAGGGAGCAACTTTTTAAAACTGTCGTAAGATATTGCTAAAATTTCACAGAATAAATTGTACCATAATCTCATATTGCTATCTCAATCTCATATCACTTTAGCATTTAGGACGGCATTTACCGTTACATGTGATTTTTTGCGATTTTGTGTGTTTGATGATCTGATGGTGTTACATATATAATAAACTTACTTGTGTGTAATTTCAAAACTTATTTTTTAATTTTATTGTGACCAGTTTTTATAATCGGTCCAATCACAGCAACTTTCTAATGAAAATTTAGTAATTAAATAAAAATGTATGTTTCTGGACTTAAAGTTTTTGGTATATATATGTTAAATTAACTTATAGAGAAAAATAATTTTATCCCTAAACAATAATAGAATTACATTAATTCATTAAGTAGGTGAACTTTTATTTACAAAAGATTTTAAATGAACGTATAAAAACGGAAGTTTCTCAAAAAGAATTAGATAAAAGCGATTTCATTTTCTTAAATCTTTTGATCCACCGAAATTTTTCGAACCCGAGGCTCTTTTTGTTTTATATTAAAACTTCCAGATTTTAATTTTAATGCAAAATATGTCCGTCTTGCGATTTTTCAGGCTTTATAAGCCGAATTATAATAAGTAAGACTATCCTAATATTGTAGAATGTTATATAAAAGAATAAAATTACAGCAGACATACGTGCCACAGCTGGGCATAGGTTTTCTTTCTTTTTTGAGATTGTACTCTCTCATTTATGGAATTAATCCTCTAATAATAAAATCAATAAAATAATCTAATAAATCTCTAGTGCACGCTGGACTACTCATGATCACGAAATATTTTAATCCTCAGACATGTAGGATCCTTACCGTGTAGTGGCGGTGTAAGAATATCCACTACCTAAGAATATCCAATATCATCCCGTGAGTGTCGTAAGAGGCGACAGAGGTGAACAAATCAGGAAATGCAGCAGCGTCTTCCTAATAACGACTAAATGTAAAAACTGCGGTTGCCAACCCGCTTACCAAGAGTGGCAACTATGGCAATTATCCCCCCTAAGGGGCAATCTATGGGGGAGGCCAATGTTCAGCAGTGGAATTTAATAGTTTGTAGCGGTAACGGTAACATGCAGGTTACCGTTACATAAATTAGAACTAAAAATTTAAATTGTCGAGTATCAAATTGTGTGTGCTGACACAGACGTGCTGACAATCGACTAATAACCGAAAATCTTTTTTTCGTGGGGAAATCCCCGTGAATACCGATACTAGGACTATCGGGTCTCGGTATCGGACCTACCCAGACTACACCCCTGAAACCCTATCTACGATATTTATCTTCACATTTGACGGAATTACAAGATCGCTTCTAGGAACCCTCTCTATTTAGGGGACGAAGCTGTGGTTCTACATCCTTTCTATATTGTGTCGCACGGCAATACCACGCGTACGATATCTCGGGGCCTTATAATAACAGGCAAAGGATTACATTCGCTGTCTCAATTCTCTATTAAATTGAATTTATCGGGCGATAACCTACGTAACATAATGTGAAAGCGCCCGCATAATACAAAATAGTAAGCGATGGGCAAAGGAGTTTCATATTATTTATAAACGGAATATAACAAATATAACAAAACGGTAATACTTAAAGAATGAACGAGGAAAAAGTGACAAAACAAATTAATGTTGCAGAAGTGAACGGCAGAGTCGGGAAATAACGTTCTAGCCGTAGACGAAAATTTCTCGACCAAGTTAGCGATATATTGAAGATGGGCCAGATTAAGAGTATACCCTTAACCGATAAGCATGTATGCGTAGGTATATGAATGTAAAAGAGGCGAGAGAGGTGTGTCAGGATCTTAAGAATTGGAAGACTGTAGTCTCTGCCTACCCCTCTGGGTGACAGTCGTGAGTGTCTATATATGTATGTAATACTTAATATTTCCTACTGTTTCAAAATATGCGTAAACATTTTAAAAATAAAACATGACAACTTTAAAACAACTCTTAAACTACCTTTAAATTAGCCATATCAATATAATTAATACGTGTATTATCTATGAAATTAACTTGATATCTAACTTTTTTTTAAGCAAAGTGCCGTTAAAATAAGTCTTTTTATTAAAAATACAGTCAAATGTAAAACAAAGTTTAAGAATGAGAAAATTGACGCTTGACTCCGAAAACATAGGCCTCCCCATAAATTGTCTTGGGTTGGCAGCCGCAGTTTTTTATTATTATTCAGCTATTATAAAGAAGATGCTACTGTCACCTTCTACGACACCCACACACACCCACAGGATATTCTTACACCGCCACTACACAGTTAACGTTACATTACACTATAATATATCGGTTTTTGCAAAGTAAATATATAAATTTAAAAATATTGGTCTGCTTGTACCTTATAAGAAAAAGGTGCAATCTTTAAAACTGAGAAATTTCCATGATTTTAGTGCTGTGATCCAGGTAGCTTCAATTGCTTCAACGACAGCTTCATGGATGTGCGTCCTGGCAATTCGTACAGGCCTACATTAGAGCTGAGAATTTAGTGAAGTAAATGTTTAGTCATTAGTTTCTATTAATATGCTGCTTACTTAGACCATCATCAAGTCCTTTAATCAGTTTGTAAAAATAACACTAAAATATCAAAGCCACATGGAAAAGCTTCATCTACGAGTAAGTAAATGGCATAACGTCAATCTATACCCGTTATCCGAAACCGCGTTCAAATCAACGATAATTGGGCGCGCCGGGAATGCTGAAATCCTCTTATTGCGTTGCTCATTGCTCTTATCATGTTGCGATTTATTGGCGGATGGAAGCTTCCAGATCTAAAGCTGATGTAGCATTTGTTAATTGAAATTCCTTGAACTACTGCTGCTTATCATTAGTTCAAAGACTTCCAATTAACGAAAATTTGTGTAGTCATTACCCTTCGTATGTTCACATAACTTATCTTAAATTATTTATAATAGGGTCATTGGCACTCATATCAATTGAAATGTGGGTATCTTCTAAGCAAAAGTAAATAGGCAAATTCTTAAGCTAAGTCAGTACGCTTAACCATCTTTGACTACATCGCCACTTATAATAGTTAAAAATAAATACATTCTAAGAGCTATCAAAACTATTTTTTTTTCTAGTTTACTAGGTACAAATAATTGTATGAACACCAGTAAATGATGCATAGTTTCTTGTTGTCAAGTAAACATCTTGAATGTTTTACTTAAAACGAAAAGCATGACTATAGATATTTGACGGCTCGGTAGCGCAATGGCTAAGCTTATGATTGCGGCAACGTATTACGAGCGAGTTCGAATCCCGCACATAATAAGTGTACGTATGACCTACAAATAATTATTCCGGGTCTAAATGTTTGTCAATGTGCAACCGCTACATTACAAAAGAAAATCTTACTACAGTGTTATCGTTTTTTTAACAAAAATTATTTTAATAAAAGTTACTAAAATTTGCAACTTCAAAATGAAATAATATGACGAAGTTATTTATTGATGACTGGCTTTTTTCGAAAAAGGTTCACGGGGTAAACAGATCTATGACATAGTGTAATGGCACGTTTAGATTGCCGTTTTTATGAAATAATTTAACGTAATTTGGAAGTTATACTTCTTTTGGGGCGTTTGGGAAAAATTATGAGAGTGAATTTTTACAATGCGCGCGCATACCGACACCTAAAAACGACACCATAAAGTTGTTACTATGCGCGTACACTGACACCTAAAAGCGAAACTTCAGTGGGTAATTGTCTCTCAAGTTTTCGTGGAAACTGATAACTATATTTAAGGTAGTTATTCAAATATACAACATATAACGTAATTAACGCAACTCCTTTTACACCCCAATTAGTATATTATGTTATAATCATAATACATACACTGACTTTTTAGTTAAACATGTTTATGCATTGATTATTTATTAAATTAGTTATACTAATTCCGGGAGAATGTTGTGGTCACAGTCACAGTACAAATCCACGAACGCAAAAAAAATCAAATACTTAACTTATTGATAGCCTAAAACACTCATGCAACGTTGTATTTTAAATATAATACACTTTCAAAATGTCCACCATCTTGTTCAATACATTTTAATGACCGATTTCTTAATTGATATTTTAATTTAAAAAGCACTTCAGCAGCTTGAAATAAGGTTCATTTTTCTTTATTTTGTATTGAATGACGGAATTTTAATTATTTTTGGGATAAAAAATTACCTATATTAAAAATGATAGAAATCGATTCAGTAAACGATTCTGAACAAACTACTTTCAGGATGTGCGTTAATTATGTTACATGTCGTATATGAATCTACAACAGGTGTTTTATTTATATTATTGGAGAGTATGTAAGCCATATTGTAGGCTTATGAAAAAACTAAGATCTGACAGTTATGTTGTGATTCAATAAAAGGTATAAATTTCATTTCTGTTTTACTGGTGAAAAAAAAATTTATCGGGATAAATACGAGGCGAGGACCTTATTCACGCATTATTGAGTGCAATAAAGTTAAATAGTTACAAATAAATAATGTCAAACGAAGGAAAAACCACATGCAGGAGTGGGATATTTTGAGTCGATTTGTCCAGTCCTGTATGGAAAATGATTATCATGACGACACTGACAAAGCAGGAGTTATGAGAAGAGCTTTTTTGCTCACATCATTAGCAGAAGATACATATCGCCTAGAAGGCGATTTAGTTTTTCCGTTAAAACTAGAAGACTTAGCTTATAAGACTCTTATTGAAAATATTGACAAGCAGTTTTCCTCAAATAAATGTATGTTTGCGGAAAGATATGTTTTTTATAAAGCGGAACAAAGACCAGGCGAAGACTTACTGAATGGGCGGCCCGGGTTTATCATCTCGCACAGTTTTGTGGTTTTAAAATAGTACTCGAGACGGCAAGTTTGTGCTAGGATCGGCGAATGTCGAGGAAAAAGAAAAGTTTTTTAGAGAAAACATCGATAGCTTGATATTCAACAAAGCGTTGGAGCGTACGATATGCTCGAGTTGCAGGCCATGTCATCAGGGGCAGCGCAACCCGATTTCGCTTTAACGAGCCCAAGATAATTCTGTTCGTCAAACTACAGAAAAAAACATATCTTGCTTGGTTTGTGTATATAAGAACCATACTAAAGATAAATGTCGATATGCGAATTATTTTTGTCAAAAGTGTAATAAAAAAGGGTATTTAAAACGTGTTTGTAAGAGTGGTTATAAGAGCAACAATTATTTGAAGGTGGATGACAACGATTTAGTAAAAGGTATTTCATACGATTTTTATAATATAGGGTGTTTAAATGGTATACCGATGAGAGCGGTCGATCTAAGGCAGTATGATAATTCAAATCATCTGACATTCCTCTCTGAAAGAAAGTGAAATAAATAATGAAACATGCAACCTATTCTGGTGAAAATGGGTGTTTGAAATATATAAGTAGTTCATAAATGTTGTATTACATTTAAAACAATAAAATGATGTTCTTAATATCTTACTGCATACATTAAGAATTTTTTAGACAATATAATCGTATAGAAGTTGAATTATTCTTCTATATATTATTGTTAAACTAGATTATATGTTAGATTGCCCTTACAACACATAAGTTCTGTGAAATAAGTCTGCCTTGTCTATTTAATTTGTTTGAATTCCAGGTTGATCTTCATCTTCCACGTTGATCATCTACATATCTGTACAGAGATATTGAACCTGTACCTAGCCTATCTGCTTATGCTACATCAATCAGTGGTGTTGAAGTGACATCAAGAAAGAGGGAAAGGTTAAAAACAATATCTAAATTAAAGAGAAGAATAATAAACAAAGAAAAAAAAAGAAAAAAATGGACATGCTCAAAAGATAGTATAGGATCTAAAATAATTCAACATATATATTTTATTTATATAAAAAACGCGTGTGTGTACTTATGTACGCACGTAGGAAGTTATACTTCTTTAGCGTAACAAAACAAAAATAACTAAAAATTATTTAAGATCCTGGTGACAATTAATTGACGGCTCCGTGTCGCAGTGGCATAGCAATAAGTTGCAGCTCTAAGGGCCGCGGTTTCGATTCCCGCACGGAACAAGTATTTGTATGGCCTACAAATAATTGTTCTGGGTCTGGATGTTTGTACTTGTGAAATCTATGTATGTAAACTGCCCCCGCGATACAGGAGAAAATCCTAGCTAGTGTGGAGGTAACGTTCTTTAAAAAAACGTGTGTGTACTTATGTACGCAAGTAGGAAGTTATACTTCTTTAGCGTAACAAAACAAAAATAACTAAAAATTATTTAAGATCCTGGTGACAATTAATTGATGGCTCCGTGGCGCAGTGGCTTAGCAATAATTTGCAGCGCTCAGGGCCGCGGGTTCGATTCCCGCACGGTACAAGTATTTGTATGGCCTACAAATAATTGTTCTGAGTCTGGATGTTTGTATTTGCGAAATCTATGTATGTAAACTGCCCCCGCGATACAGGAGAAAATCCTACTGTAGTAAAGTAGTGGAGGTAAAGTTTAAAAAAAAAATTATTTGTTTTATTAAGATTTCTAAACTTTATATTTACTCTTAATATTGTTTCACAAAATAAACATACATCCATCAATCTTTCGATGGGTAAATTTAACCTCTTTTATCTTTATAAGATATAAATAAATATATTAACGATTTTACATCATTATACTGAGAATGCAAAACTGCGATACAATCTCCACACTTCATTTTGTTTTACAAAACTCTTCCTCTCTATCCACCTTTAATATATTGCAAAACAATTTTAATTATTATTCTTCTCTTTAATTTAGATATTGTTTTTAACCTTTCTCTCTTTCTTAGTGTCAATTCAACACCAGTGATTGATGTAGCATAAGCAGATAAGCTAGGTACAGGTTCAATATATCTGTACAGATATGTAGATGATCTACGTGGAAGATGAAGATCAACCTGGAATTCAAACAAATTAAATAGACAAGGCAGACTTATTTCACAGAACTTATGTATTGCAAGGGCAATCTAACATATAATCTAGTTTAACAATAATATATAGAAGAATAATTCAACTTCTGTACAATTATTTTGTCTACATAATTCTTAATGTATGGAGTAAGATATTAAGAACGTCATTTTATTGTTATGAATGTAATACAAAACTTATGAACTACTTATATATTTCGAAACACCCATTTTCACCAGAATAGGTTGCATGTTTCATTATTTATTTCACTTTCTTTCAGAGAGGAATGTCAGATTATTTGAATTATCATACTGCCTTAGATTGACCGCTCTCATCGGTATACCATTTAAACACCCTCTATTATAAAAATCGTATGAAATTACCTTTTACTAAATCGTTGTCATCCACCTTCAAATAATTGTTGCTCTTATAACCACTCTTACAAACACGTTTTAAATACCCTTTTTTATAACACTTTTGATAAATATAACTCGCATGTCGACATTTATCTTTAGTATGGTTCTTATATCCACAAACCAAGTAAGATATGTTTTTTTCTGTAGTTTGACGAACAGAATTTTCTTGGGCTCGTAAAGCGAAAACGGGTTGCGCTGCCGCTGATGATATGGCTAGTCCCTCATCTTGCAATGACCTTTGAACTGCAACTCGAGCACATCGTACGCTTTGTGCTAATTCCAACGCTTTGTTGAATTTCTAGCTATCGATGTTTTCACTAAAAAACTTTCCTTCTTCCTCGGCATTCGCCAATTCTAGCACAAACTTGTCTCTTAATGCCGTCTCAAGTTCTATTTTAAAACCACAAAACTGTGCGATATAACGTACCCGGGCCGCCCATTCAGTAAAGTCTTCGCCTGGTCTTTGTTCCGCTTAATAAAAAACATATCTTTCCGCAAACATACATTTCGTTGAGGAAAACTGGTTGTCAATCTTTTCAATAAGAGTCTTGTAAGCATTGACTTACTAGCTTATAAGCCTTCTAGTTTTAACGGAAAAACTAAATCGCCTACTAGGTGATATGTATCTTCTGCTAATGATGTGAGTAAAAAAGCTCTTCTCATAACTCCTGCTTTGTCAGTGTCGTCATGATAATCATTTGCCATACAGAACTGGACTAATTGACTCTTAAAAATATCTCACTCTTGCATGTGGTGATCAAATATGAGGTTGTTGTCGAACAACACATTTCATTTATTTGATATTATTTATTTGTAACTATTTAATTTTTAATTGCATTATTGAGTGCAATAAGCACTCAATAATGCGTGAATAAGGTCCTCGTCGCCAAATATTGTGTATTTATGGGAGATTTCACCACTAAAACACAAATGAAATTTATACCTTATATTGAATGACAACACAACTGTCAGACCTTAGTTTTGTCATCATTCATCATTTTCATCATTACAGCCCTTCACAAGTCCACTGCTGAACATAGGCCTCCCCCACGGAATACCACAAAGCACGGTACGAGCCACCTGCATCCATTGACTTCCTGCATGTCTTATCAGGTCGTCACTCCATCTAGTGGGGGGACGCCCTACATTTCGCCTGCCGGTACGAGGATGCCACTCGAGAACCTTTCTTCCCCAACGGTTGTCGGTTCTTCGAGCTATATGGCCGGCCCATTGCCACTTCAGCTTACTAATCCGTTGGGCTATGTCGCTCACTCTGCTTTTACTGCGGATATCCTCATTTCTAAGTTTATCAAGTAGAGAAACCCCGAGCATAGCTCTCTCCATAGCTCGCTGAGCGACCTTGAGCTTCCTCATACGGCCAGTAGTGAAGGACCACGTCTCAGTTCCATATGTCATCACTGGCAACACGCACTGGTTGTACAATTTAGTTTTGAGGTTTTGAGGTATGCCTGACGAGAAGATGGGTCGTAATCTCCCGAAGGCTGCCCAGCCGAGTTGAACCCGTCAATTGACCTCTCGGTCGAAGTTGGACTTACCTAGTCGGACTATTTGTCCCAGGTAAACATATTCGTCAACAACTTCGAGCTTAGTGCTCCCAACAACTACCGGCATAGGTGTGACATGGACATTAAACATGATTTTTGTTTTGTCCATGTTCATCTTGAGACCCATCCGTTGGGAGACACTATTGAGGTCATTGAGCATAGTGCTTAGGTCCTCCAGCGATTCTGCCATAAGGACTATATCGTCGGCAAATCGAAGGTGAGTGATGTACCCGCAGTAATAATTCGCATATCGACATTTATCTTTAGTATGGTTCTTATATACACAAATCAAGCAAGATATGTTTTTTTCTGTAGTTTGACGAACAGAATTATATTAATACCGTATCCTTTCCAGTCCAGTAGCTTGAAAATGTCTTCCAATGCAGCGGTGAAGAGTTTCGGGGATATTTCGTCACCCTGTCTTACACCTCTCTGCAGTTGGATAGGTTTCGTACTCTGGTTCTGTACTCGGATAGCCATCGTAGCCCTACTGTACAAACACTTCAGCACCTCGATATACCGACAGTCCACTTGGCACCGCTGAAGAGACTGCAGCACCGCCCAAATTTCGACGGAATCAAAGGCTTTCTCATAGTCCACATACGCCAGACATAGTGGCAAATTGTACTCTTCGGACTTCTGTACAATTTGCCGAAGGGTATGTATGTGGTCTATGGTGCTAAAGCCTTTTCGGAAACCGGCTTGTTCAGGAGGCTGGAAGTCGTCGAGTCTGCATGCGAGACGATTCGTAATGACTCTCGAAAACAGCACATAGACGCTGCTCAGAAGGGAAATCGGTCTGCAGTTCTTCAAGAGAGCGTTGTCGCCTTTCTTAAAGAACAAGACCACCGCACTTCTGCTCCACGCCTCCGGTGTAGTGCCACCATGGAGGACGGAATTAAAGAGCTTCTGAAGGACTACAAGTACCGGTTTTCCACCCGCTTTCAGAAGCTCCGCTGTAATTCCATCCTCGCCTGGGGCCTTGCCGTTTTTAAGGTGCTGGAGAGCCATTCTCGCTCAGACTGACGTCCGGAATATCTTCGGAATAGTGTCTATAGACTTGCTCTTGGATCGTTACTCACACTTGCGTGTGGCTCCAACGATGATGTGTACAGTTGCCCATAGAACCTCTCAATCTCACTCAAAATCTCAGGTGTCCCGGAAACGACGCTGCCACATTCGGTCTTCAGCTTCGACAGTTGGCTCTTTCTGGCAGACAGATCTCTAGCAAAGACTTTGGAGCCCTGGTGCCGCTCGATCGCTTCTTCAATACGAGCAGTATTAAAGTTGCGTAAGTCCCGCCGCATGCATTTGGAGATCTGTCTGTTCAGTTGCCTGTATGCTATCAAATCTACTGAAGATTGCAGCTTCATTTCCCGTCTAACAGCCATGAGATTAAGAGTGTGATCGGAGAGTTTTTGTGTTCTTCTGCGGCGGGTCTTACAAAAGTTAGCTCCGACCGCATGGACAGTTTCCACGAGCTTGTCATTCATATCGTCCACTGCATTGCAATCTTCTAGGCACTGAAAACGGTTTTGTAACTCGAGTTAGTTAGTTTTGTCATAAGCCTACAATATGGCTTACATACTCTACAATAATATAAATAAAACACGTGTGTATACATTTGAATAACTACTTTAAACATAGTTATTAGTTCTCACAAAAACTTGAGAGACAATTACCCACTGAAGTTGTCGTTTTTAGGTGTCAGTGTGCGCGCGCATCGTAACAATTTCATGGTGTCGTTTTTAGGTATCGGTGTGCGCGCGCATCATAAAATTTCACTCTCATCACTTTTCCCAAACGCCTCAAAAGAAGTATAACTTTAATACAAATTATCTGCCACTTCAAAGTATATTAGCATTAAGTGATTTTCTTTCCATGCACATAAGAAAAAAAATTGTTTTGCAATATATTAAAGGTGGAGAGAGGAAGAGTTCTGTAAGTGTGGAGATTGTATCGCAGTTTTGCATTCTCAGCGTAATGATGTAAAATCGTTGATATATTTATTTATATCTTTATAAAGATAAAAGAGTTTAAATTTACCCATCAAAAGACGTGATAGCTGTATGTTTATTTTGTGAAACAATATTAAGAGTAAATATAAAATTTAAAAATCTTAATAAAAACAAATTACATTTTTTTTTAAAACGTTACCTCCACTACTTTATTAATATTTTTGTTACTTTGTACTTGATTCAGCTATGTAAAAATCCAATCTACTGACATTGGCATTGGCAATTTGTGGTATACGCGCTCTTAAGTAATGTACGCGTGTGTGATGTGCATGAAGTGTACGACGTCTGTCTACGCTGCTTTGTCATGTAATTCAAAATTACGGAATGTTAAGTTGTGTCTCGCCAGCAACGCAAAGTCAGGAATTTACATTTAGAAAAAGCCAAAACTAGGGGCTTTATAAAAATAAAAAAGCCCCTAATTTTGGCCAAGTTTAAAAATTTGGTGCTCTAAAATTTTCACCGCAACGAACTGTTGAAATTTGCGTTGCTGGCAAAACGTATCGCTAGCAACGCAGTGACGATAATAGATATACGATAAATATTAATAGCAAGGAATTAGTGCTGCATGTATAGGTAATGACAAGGCGCCCCTAATAAAAATAAATTCGTTATTCAGAACAAAGCAGATGCAAAAATCAGGTCTTCTGAAAATCTTCTGAAAATGGTAGAACGATGTCTATCATCCGGTACTTGCGTATGGGGGTGGGAGTGGTAAGGGAGGGGGTGGGGGAGGAGGAGAGTTTTGGGGAAGCCCCCCAATATATACATCCTTCCCCAATTGCGGAAATGTATAGTTTATAAGTAATAATTTTTTTTGTAAAATCATAACCTCACTTTTTTACACGGGAATATTGTCACAGTTACTGCTGCAACGGCTTCGGCGCTGTGGGAAGTGCAGCTCCTTCACTACCCCCAACAGCCAGCGGGGGCTGCTCTCCCTCGGCGCCTTCGGCTTTACAAAAACACTCTAGGGGGTAGGGCAGACAAGACTACGTTTAGTCGGGGCGTTCTGATTCGGTTTTAGTACAGATTCGACCTATCTTATCTATAATATAATACTTAATAAAGAACAAAAAATGTCCGTTCATACCTTATAGTAAGGCAATGGTGGTTCTGGACTCGATAATTCCCAGAATATTACCGTCATCTACATCCGACCTCAATAATCTTTCAACTCTTAATTCTTTGCTATTAATATTTATCGTATATCTATTATCGTCACTGCGGTGCTAGCGATACGTTTTGCACGCAATGCAAATTTCAACAGTTCTTTGCGGTGAAAATTTTAGAGCACCAAATTTTTAAACTTGGCACCTAATTAGCACCTAAAAAGCCCCTAATTTTGGCTTTTTCTAAATGCAATAGATACGTTTTGCCAGCAACGCAAATTTCAACAGTTCGTTGCGGTGAAAATTTTAGAGCACCTAATTAAACTTGGCACCTAATTAGTACCTAAAAAGCGCCTAATTTTGGCTTTTTCTAAATGCAAATTCCTGATTTTGCGTTACTGGCGAGACACAGCTGGAATGTTGATATACAGAAACTTAGTTTGGGCTCCTTAAAACTTAAATGTTTTATTATAAAGTTTTTGAGGCAGGCCACTATCCTAGTATATCCACAGTACCTAGTAGTGTCAGCGTTTAGAATAGAATAGAATAGAATTTTTTTTTTCAACAAAGATTATTACATAATACTTATTGAAAGTCATTTTTTTATTTACCATTGGTTCGGAAAATACCTCTGTCCTGGGAAGAACCAGCAAGAAACCCAGCGGGACTTTTTTTAAACATATTTCACTTTACAATCATTTTGTTTGTACAATTTTTAAATGAATTTTAATAGAGCCAGCATGGTGGCGATCACCTCATTCCCAGTGGTTATTTTCATTTATGTATTCTTTGATATTATAATAACCCTTTTTTGTACATTTTTTCTTTGATAAAACATTTTAACTTCTTTATTGACAAATTTTGTATATTTTCTGGGATTTTGTTGTGAAAACGTACCCATAAATGAATTACTAATTCTGTGGAGTCTAGTAACTGGTATTTGATACATACTTGACAAAGGTTAAGATATTTTTTTTTTAATCACAGATTTTTATTACAATATTTTGTTTCGCAAAAAGTACGTAGGATTTATATATAAATATACTTATACGTCATGGACTTTATGGAGTGACCTGGTACTTTGGTGAATGCTACTGGAACTCCTCGAAGAGTAGTACTAGTTGTGCCGAGTTTGGCGTCGTTTTGTTAGTTATGATGAGACCTTACCTCCGGCCTTGATAGAGTGACCTGAAGGTGTACTTCGGTGATACCTACTGGAACTCCTCGAAGAGTAGAACTAGGTTGCCGAGCTTGGCCTCGTTTTATTACTTATGATGAGATCTTATCTCCGGACTTGATAGAGTGACCTGAAAGTGTACTTCGGTGAATGCTACTGGAACTCCTCGACGAGGAGAACTAGATGTGCCGAGTTTTGGCTCGTTTTGTTAGTTATCAATAGACCTTACCTCCGGACTTGACGGAGTGACTTGAAGGTGTACTTCGGTGATTGCTACTAGAACTCTTTGACGAATAGAACTACAATTTACATTTTATTTAAATTTTTTCACGATCATATGAGCATTATGGGTCCAAACTTTTTTTAATTGAAGTTTGACATAAAATTATTGGAAAATTGGAAGTATGGTAATAAGG
The DNA here is from genome assembly GCA_029286625.1 of Parnassius orleans. Taxonomy (NCBI): domain Eukaryota; kingdom Metazoa; phylum Arthropoda; class Insecta; order Lepidoptera; family Papilionidae; genus Parnassius; species Parnassius orleans. The sequence continues at coordinate 974,311 of JAGSMP010000093.1, forward strand.
TTATTAGTGAAAACTTGTGTGTATTTAAACTACTTTAAAAAAATTAGGCATAATCTTGTTATACGTAATTTTTTTAATGCGCTTAAGTCATGCATAATTGGATTTACCAATAGTTTTTTTTTAGATATATGAGGGCCCCATAAGCTTCGCGTCAACAGTAATATACCAAGTAAAACAGTGGTATCCACAAGACTCAACTCCTCCTCATTTAAGAGCACATTGGTATTTGAATGTTTAACATTAGGTAATGTAAATTTAACACATTTTGTCTTATTGCCGTTTAAGAGCAAAGTGTTGGCGTTAAAAAAATGTGCTAATTTCGATAGATAGAGATAGAGTCAAAATTAATTGACCCAGATGCACTTATGATGGTAGGCGCACAGATCGTTAGCAATTCGTCGCAAATATATGGTACGCTTTCCCGATGATGTTAGTTTCAAAAATCCCATATAACAACAACGGTTGCCACGATACCACAGATACGACGCTTTGCTAGAGTAAAACCTTACTCTTGAACTGGCCAGTATTTTATAGTCGTGCCTACACGGCCAATCCTGACATACGACCGTCCTCGGGCGTTTATCTTCATGAATTCCTATAACAAACACTATTAATCACCACTTCTTCCGCTCATCTATCCTGACATGAATAAGTTTACTGTCCCTATATTTGGAAATACACACACACATACGCAAGACGATTACGTTGGATCACATGCAAACTAACACTAGCTAAGGCGTCCTTTTGACCAGCCATCATCTCATATGATAACATGGACTGAACAACTGGCTCTTTCCACTAAGCACATATAGACTCACAGCTCTTTATACAGCTTGCATGGCACTATTAGCATCGATAGAAGATATGCACTTTAACAACACATACCCTCATGTAAATATACTATCATCCTCAATCATACAATAACCGAAAGTGTGCGTCCCTTCGACCACGCATACTGGGTGTTACTAAACTACCCGTAAAGCCGAAAGGAGGTTAAATGGGGCCTTATAACGTTCACAATATTTAAGAACCCTAGTAACGCTGTATAACATACCCCAAAAAAATAAAAAAATATTATTATTTTCACTGATGTGCAAACCCTATTTCAGTAAAATTAAAGAGTAAACTACGCAGAATGTACCTACATTTCTACCTAATTCGCGGGACGACAAAAATTTTAAAAGACCTAACCTAACGAAACAACCTTATCGAATACTTACTTTTTCATAATAAACGTCAAATTTACAGAAACGGCTCAAAGTGTGCTCCGCCTTGCTCGATACACAACGTCGCTCGTCGGGATATGGCTTGTGTGGCATTTCGCATCATCGTCGGTGTAATTGATGCGAAAACCGATCTAGCAGGGCCAGCCCACACATTCAGCCGCCACTGGTGTTGGAATCTGCCCTGCCGTGAAGCATGTGGGTTCACGCGAGCCCAAACGTGATCGTTATGCATATTTGAAAGTCCTGACCTCGTGAATGTTGCCTCGTCCGTCCAAAGAACATAGTTTACGTAATTAGGGTTTTCCTCAACTGCCTGAGGTACCACAAGCAGAAGTTCGTCCTGGGTGCAAAATCGGAGGGTATCAGCTCCTGTGTACGGCGATAGTGATAAAGGTGACGATTGTCGTCACGAAGAATTCGCCAAACTGCAACATGGTTTATATCGAATCTTGTTCCGGCTCGCCTCGTACTTGTGGTCGGCTCTTCTTCAAAATGCTCTAACACTAATTCAGCTAAGTCGAATTCACACTAATTCGGCTGTGCTTGGACGTCCACTTCCAGTAGACCGATAAAAAGAGCCGGTGGAATGTAGTCGTCTTGACATGTTCAGAAAACACTGGTACGAAGGCAGCCGTCGCTGTTCAGTGGGGGGTCTACCATCGATAAATCGTTGCCGATACAGTTCCCGAGCACGATTTAAATTGCTATCTTCATGGCCTACGCATAACATAGAAAGGAAGCATAAGATAGAAAGCATCGTTATTTTGCAAAAAAAATGTTGGAAAAAAAAACTCGAAACAGTTGTAGGATATCGATTAGAAGATTTGAAATTGACAACATATTTTTTTTTTCCAACTTGACATTTTTTGAAGCCAGTACTTGAGTATAATGACATCCTTGTATTGAAAACATTTATGAATGAAAAATAGAAAAACTATTAAAGTAGACAATTACTAGGTAAAATAGGTACGTAGGCCTTTCTGTTAAATAATCTGGTTCCCTGACATGACAGCTTACTAGGGTTGACAAAATTTTTGGCTTTGATAGTTAATTATATTTTTTACGGGGTATTTTGTAACACGTTGTATACCGGACGGCACCTTTCTCTCAAGCCGCCACATACAGCTGTAAACTAGTATGTCCCTACGACCAACCGCTCGAGTCTGGCCCGGAGGATACTGTTATCTGTACTCTGTTCAACCAACCTGACTGGACCGGACGGGTATAGTCGACTATTATAACTCCACAATTCACAAGCCTGGACCGGACGAATGTGTTCTTTCAACCAGCCGCGCGCGGCATGGCCCGGTACGACATTGTCTCTTCGACCAGCTTCATACAAAGCCAACTCTCAACATCAAACACCAATTCTGTCGACCACACTATATTCAGAGCAAAACTGCTACACTCATCAACATATTAGAACACAAAAAGGCCACTCATTCTCTCAATGAGGGCTAATAATTTTCTGCTCACCAGATGTCGCTAGTTGACACTGAGGTAAAGTTTTTTGTTACACAATGTAATTTAATTGAGAAGTTGTTTTTAATAAAAGTTTATCAATTTCTTGAGTATTATATTAATACACAAAACAATGCGTCAGTGATTTGCTCTTTAATTTTTTGCACATTTTTAACTTTTTTAATTTTTTTTTACTTTTATGAATATCTGTGGTTTGGTTTATTTATTTTTAATATTATTAATATAAAATATAATAGTACAGAAAGAAACAATAACTTTTACATTTTTACAAATTAACTTCCCCGCTATGAAATCTGTCAAATATTATACCTCACTTTCTAGTGGCACCGCCCTGGTGGCAGAAAAAGTCGTGGATGCCCTCATTGATAGCATGTTAAAGTTAAACATTTCCCCGGTACATCGCTAAACATTTCGAACTTTAAAATGTACCCCATGTAAATATTTTTTTTTTGTTTTCTGCCAATGGTTACACCACCATTAATAATAAATAATAATAATAATAAGATAAGGCGTAGGGAAGTGACGACCCCATCGCCCGCTGACGTAACAGTTAAGTGACAAAACTGCTACGTCGGCGCAGTCAGTCAGCGCCTTGCCAAGAGGTGTGAGCGCCGTGCCTCGACAGAAATGAGGGTGCTAATTTGGGCCCGTTTGTGCTTACGGCCAAATCATGAAACGGTGTCGGGCCTGGGCGTCTCCCGTTAATTGACGCCCACTTTATGGATGATGGAAAAAATAGACCGCGCATAGGGCCGCTGCCTGGGGGTCGCCGGGGCGCATCTGAAGCTGGCGCTGGACGCGACAGCATGCGAGCCGCCAGCCGAGCGCGAGGTGCTGCACGACCACCTAGCAGCCCCTCGCATCCATCATCCCCACCAGATGGCTTGGTGTTGGCTGGGTCTTCTCGGACTCGGCAAGCGGCACCCGCCGCTGGTGGAGTGCGCCGCATGCGTTGGACAAAAAATATGAACACAAAAGCATTGCGGGCGTACTATAGGGCGAAGGAGGAAGAAACTGGAGGGATAGCGTATCGGGCCCGGATGCATCGCTTTTTTGCTGAGCTGGAGCCGTCTATTCCCGTCACAGAGCAAAACCTGGCAGACAGAGTTCGGTACATCATACGTTCGAAAATATTTGATGATGCCGAACTCGAACGACTACGACGTGAGGCTATTCCCTCATCGAATGAACCGGATAGCTAGGGATGCGGCTCCTGTCATGCGGTTCCGGTCACAGAACATGGGTATCTGGGTAACATGGGTGACTGAGGGCCGTCTCTTCGTAACTTTATTCATGGGGTATATATTGCCATAGTTGCCACACTTGGCGAGCAGGTTGGCAACCGCAGTTTTTTTATTGTTATTTTGCTGTTATCAGAAAGATGTTGCTGCCCATATTCTGCCTCAGTTTCCCTCTGTCGCCTCTTCGACACCCACGAGAAGATATGGGGTAGTGGGTATTCTTAGGCTGCATTTCCACCAGAGATGTGCGAGGTAGCTGGGCGGTGCGAGGATGCGTAGCGAGGCTGTGGAACGGTGTGAGCGTTTCCACCAGAGATGTGCTAGGCCGCTAAGCGGTGCGAGGATGCGTAGTGACGCTGTGAAACGGAGCGCAGATGAGCGGTGCGAGGATTTGTATTGTGCTGCCATCTAGTGACTGCTATTTTTCGCTCGCGTCCGCCCCTAGCACACATCCCTCGCAACACATACCTCGCACACAGCCCTCGAACTCGCACGTATTCTTCCTTTGTTTTTCATTTGTACAAAAACCTCGCTTCGCTGAGCCGTTTCCACTAGAGCTGCGCTGAGCGAGGCTAGGTAAATGAAATGATTCTATTGGTTCTTAACAAACACATCCCTCGCCACGTCCTCGCACATCTGTAGTGGAAACGCAGCCTTACCCGCTTCTACACGGGGCGAACGACGAAAAATTAATAAAAAAAAAATCAAAATCGGTTCACAATGGATAAAGTTAGGGGAGGTAAAGACGTTTTAAGAAAAAAATATAAAAATTTAATTAAAAAAATCAAAATCGGTTCACAATAGACAAAGATATCGCAAGATATCTATAGTATAGAGTCGAGTTAGGAACCACCTTTTTTAAAAATCGGCTAAATGCCCGTGTCTTAAAAAAATCTGTTTTGTAATGAAGCGGTAAATAAAATAAAATAGTTGTAAGAGACATCTTTATTTACTTCTATAAACAAAATACAAAATATAATAATAAACACACACATAACGATCTTATTAAATATTGGACGGAGATATTGATTTTATAAAATCTAGTTTCTTACTTTAGTAGTACGTACTCTAACTAAGCCCTTACTATCGATTCTTAAAAAAGTTATAAATCGAGCATAATGGAAGCTCAGCAAAACTGATTTCAGTTGCGTTTTAGCATTTTGTATTAGTTTAAAAATCAAAATCAGAGAGAAACAAATCAAAAAATGGGCAATGACGTCTTCCTAATAACAACTCGAAAACAAAAGACTGCAGGTGCCAAACTCGCCTGCCAAGCGTGGCAACTAGCAAATATCTCCCTAGTGAGGCAATCTATGGGGAGGGTTATGTTCAGTAGTGCACGTTGACAGGCTGCAACGAATGTCTGAATGAATGAATGAAAATAGATCGAATTATTTCTTTACTGTGAGAGTGAGTAAAACAGGTTAGACACACAGTGTTAGAAATTCCATTGACTTTGTAGTTTCATTTTTACCATGTACAGACAGTAGATTCAGCAAACTGCTAAAATAATGTATATCAATAGTGCTTTGTGCTAGACCTGAACCAACAACCTTAAGACATAATGATCAACACGCTCGCAATCGGTATCTAACCACAGACAACAACCGAAGACGGAATGTTCATGCTGCATGAAAATATGCTATACCTTAAAAAATTATGCTTTAAAGAAGGTAGAAACCAACCATAGCAATATTCATTACTTATAAAATGTTTGTGCTTTTAGCCATAATATGGACTTGTACACAAACATTTTTACATTATACATATTGCCAATAACTAAATATACTTCCTTAAAAGAATTCATAACTATGTGTCCGCCCCGGCTTCGCACGGGAGACAATAATAATGGAATATTATGTAACAAATATGTAGGTAATATATAGGTAGGTAGTATTTTTGAAGTTTTTCAACTATTTCTCTATACTATTTAAGAGGGTGGGATAACACTATCTTTCTATATCCTTATAAACTAGTTTCCATTTGCATTACCCTCAAACTACTTAATTTACTTTCTACAAGATCTAAATCATTAAGTCTTTCTAAGGTCGTAACGTTGGACGGTTGAGAAATATTAGATGTTAGGATACTACTGTCTGGCTCTGTACCACTTGTATTTATTGGAATATTCCAAACGTGTTTTGTTACAGTTGTATTCATTATATCATTAACATTTGATCTCAATACACCGTCAGAAATTCCCTGTTGTCTATTGTTACCATATTCGTTGGATTGTACTGTAGAATCGACTTGATATGTTCTTGCACAAAATGTAGTAGTCAGGTCATTAATCTGGTTTAAAACCTCTGAAAATAAAGTTTGTACTTGAGACTCGTCACATGATAGAAGAGTAAAACGACAGTTTATAGACCTTACAGTTGGAAAACGAATGTACTTAAGCAGAGCAACGGTGGTACTGCGGGGCAGGGAGCGGGCCGACCTTGTGCTAGCGCACTTCACTGAGTAGACTATACATGCGGTTGGCGCGAGCGTATTTTATAGTACTTATTTAACAAATTTTAAGTGCCGTTTTCGAAAAATATGATATCTATAATGGTGAATTACTGTTAGTTATATGAGTTACTACGTAAAATTGAATTCAAATGACGGTCATGCTTGTTTCCCTTATATTTTTTTATAAAATTGTTTTTCCGAATGCGAATTCACTACATAATTAAAAACAATTGAAAACTGAAAACATCTATAAAAAGAAAGTGTCACGAAAAATATTTGTCAGTGCAACACTTGTAAATGTGTTTTTTCTTGTAGTAATAAAAATGATCTTGTTCTATTAATGTTTTTAACTTATAAATATTGACATAATGTTAATGAATGATAATAATTATTATAATATCCAAAATTATTTTATTTCCATTTTCGTGACAACCCCTAGCTTACTTACTTCAAATCCTGATATCAAAACGCCCTGACATCAAAGGCGTTTCACAACTGTAAGGTCTAAACTGTGGTAAAACTTATTTTTTTAAGATTATAATAGAAGTCTATACCTGTTATCTGCAAACCTAAAGATTCATCCATCATACTGTTTTCTTCAAAGTTTTTATTAGACTCATCAAATGTTTCTTTTTCAATGTTTAACTTATGTCTATTTAATACTGCCATTCTCAAAGATGGTCGTTTCTTCAATGGTGAATAAAAAAATGTCAAAGAGTCTCTGTTGCTTTGAGCTTTAAAATCTGATGCATTACACACTTCATCCAATTCTATTGTAAAATTGAGATTTCGAATCTTTTTGTGCTTCGGACGATTTGTCAACTTGAATAGAGGAAATTTGCTTGATGAACGTAAATTTGTTGTTCTAACAAAGATGCTTTTCGATTGTATGTTTTGCCCTCTTTTGGGCGTATTTACATATGTTTTATGGTTTTTAACGCAAACTGTATGTGTGATGTCATTTTCAAAACCTTCCTCTTCATCTGCAAAGAATTCATCATTTTCTTTTGGATGTAGTAAACCATTAATTCTGTTGACTATTGTGTAAAGTAGTTTCAGGCGTTTATGCATTTGTTCTATGGAAGTGTTTTTATCTATAGACTTAGTTTTCTTAATATTGTATACAAAATCATTTTCAGAACTAAGGAGATCGCTCACGACCTTACATTCCAATTGCACTGAAAGTAAAAGAAAGCGTTACGTAAAAACCTTAGCAAAATATGAAAGAAATCTTGTGGCATGCAATGGGATTACATGTCCCACTGTATTATAGACTGTTACTATAGTATAGTAACAAGAGTCGTGCCGATAAAGATAGTGCCCTGTAGTGGCGGTGTACGATAATCCACTACCTCATATCCCGAAAAAAACTGCGGTTGCGAACCCGCTTAACAAGCGTGCGGCAACTACGACAAATATCCCCTTTATGAGGCAATCTATGGGAGATGCCTATGTTCAGCAGTGGACTTTTGATGAGCTGGAATAGTATGGTATGGTATTATTAGTGCAGTTTATATTATGTCTACATCCATATATCCAAGTGTACATGTCTGCCAACATTATGAGGCTGCAACCACACAACATTTTAACTCCTGCTACGCCGTGAAGCTGAAGAGATATTAATCTCCATGCACCAACTCGTAGATCAATCAAGACATGTAACTCTTCTAGAACCGGCAGATGGGTACAAAGGTGATACGGATTTCTACAAAATAAAACACTTAATTCTTTTTTATAACCATAATAACTGTCTTCTTCTATCTCACTTAAACAGTTCACTGCTTTTATGAGTCTCCCCCATAGTAAGGAGAAATCACCGTAGTCACCACGCTTTTTGCCACATGGTAGCATTGGATCTATGGACGAGATGGTAATACCGCCATCTATCGGTGGCCACAAGATCTTCCTCACAATTCTTATAGACCATCGAATTAAAAAGAAAGCCCCTCTTCGGTACAAAAATTCTTAATGTCTAATCAAGTTCAGTTGACTGTGTTACAAGGCGCTAATTCGCCGACAATAGAATCTACATGATCTATCTACATATCTATCTATCAATCTATAACTATCTATCTACCTATATATACATATATCTATCTATCTATTAAACGAAAAAGATGTACGTGGTAGAGCCATGCTGCAGCTATATTAGTATAGTTGTAGCACGAATCGGTCGGCTCAACCGGGGAAGGACCACGCAGCAGCTGTGTTTCGTATGGTGAGTATAGAGCACCGGAGACCTTTTTACTGTAAAACGGTCCTAGTAATGTTCACACAAAAACGAATGCTGAATAACTATCATCTCCGAAGTATTTTCAGCACAAAACTCCAGCTATCCTCTGAGGGAAAGTATTTAGGTCTTACCATGGACAGTAAACTAAACTGGAATAAACACATAGAAAACAAAATCAACAAAGCTAGTATGACCTTCTGGCAATGCAGAAACATGATTGGCAAACGATGGGGTCTGACGCCAAAAATTATACTGTGGCTGTACAAAACTGTAATTCGTCCCATGATCACATACGGCGCTCTGCTATGGTGGATCTAAACAAATGAAGCCACCACTATAAAGAAGCTTCATCGTTACCAGAGACTGGCATGTGTGGCTGCCACAGGCTACATAAGGACTACACCAACAGCAGCCTTAGAGGCGATGCTGCCCGCTTCATCTACAATACAACAAGTAGCGACTTTAGCTGCAATTAGACTCAAGACCCTAAATCTTTGGAATAAGAGTAGAGTCCCTCATACAGGTATAATTGATAGAATTTACGCAAAAATTCCTATCTTACAAGCCAAGTGTGATAAGATCCCCAAACAATTTGTATTCGATAAGAAGTATAAGCTACAATCAAATGAAACCAGTCAGCCGGAGGGACTAAGCCCAAAAGAGCTTAGAGTTATCACCGATGGTTCTAAAACATATGAAGGTGTAGGATCTGGAACATTCTCTGAAGACCTTAATATCCACATATGCACACCGCTGAGTACTCACAACACAGTATTTCAAGCGGAATGTATGGGTATAATTCAAGCGGCCATAGCAATAGATGCTAGGAAGGTAAAAGACTTCTCCATCAGAACACTGACCGACAGTATGGCGGTTCTACAAGCTCTCAATTGCAATGTGAACTCGGGACTAATATATGAATGCCATCAACGATTAAATGAGGTATGTAAACGCAACAACGTGACTCTGCAATGGATAAAGGGACGCAGTGGATCCAGAGGCAACGATGCAGCAGAGGAACTGGCGAGAAGAGGATCGGCTCTGAACACTATACGGCCGGAACCGTAACGTTCGTTCACTGGCACGTAGAAACTTCACTGAGCAACACGCTCAGCTTTGGAAAAATCTAGTAGACTGTAGACAAGCTAGGGAGGCCCCGCCTGAAATAAACAGTCGTTTAACTAAGGTTCTAATGAGACAGAATAAGCCGCAGATCAGGATATTAACAAGTGCTATCACAAGACATGGCTCCTTTAACAAACATTTATTTACCATAGGGTTACAAATAGTCCCTGTGCAGAGCATGTATGGGGCAGGAAGAAACGGCGGCCCACGTGTTGCTGACATGTCCGAAGGTCGCTGCATACAGGGCTAAACATCTTGGCACACCGAGATCACTCCCCGAAGTTGCTTGAACATCAAAGGACTGTTGAACTTCTTCAGGGAGATTTCATGGCTCGAATAATCACATTATTCCTGCCCACACGCAAAATACGCGCTTAGACGTGGAGTTGCGGAAAACAGCCCGTCGTTAACTAAACTAAACTAAACTGTAAGAGGCATTCCATCTTAGTCCTCACGGGTGACAACGCATATGCATTTTGATTCTTTATTGCGGATAGATGTAGATGTCTATGGGTCACAGCAACCACTTACCTTTAGGTGGACTGTGTGCTCGTTTGTCACCCTATCCTATAAAAAATATATGTAGTCAACCATACTGTACTTAACCGTAGAAAGTTTTCCTTACCTTTATGTAAATCCGACAAAAGAGGAAGCAGTTTTTCACGTTCGTTTATAGCATCAGGTTCATACTTGTTATAAACACTAAAAAAATCATAAACCAAACATCCCATGTTTATAACAGAGCAAACCTTGTTATTGTCATAGGACTTGTCTTTTAAGATTTCCAGTAGTTTTTGATGCATCATTTGTCTTACTCTCTGCAAAAAAAAAAAGTAAATTTAGAAATAAATTATTTTTTCCCTGTTTTTTGTATAGAGTAACGGCGCGCACTCCATCTGATAGTAAGTGGATGATGTGGCCCCCATAGACACCGACATCTATTGTCGATTAACAATCGAAATGTGAAAAGAATGCCTCGTTACCAGTAAAAAGTGTTCCAGTTCTCTCCAGCCACAGTAACGGTAAGCTGGTATTTCACGTTAGTATTCTGTGAAAGCGTAGTTCTTCCCCGGTCGAGCCGATCCATTCGTGCTACAACCATAGAATAGCTGTAGCGTGGTTCTAACATGTTGTAGTTGACGTAGTTGCTGTCTGCAGGAGATGCATTAAAATGCAAATCTAAACTCTCGGAGGGAACTGACATGAAGAGCTTGCAGAGTCAGAGAGATTTAGATTGAGATTTAATACTACGTTATTTAAAATACACTTTTACAGTTTAATAAATAAATTTTAAAAAAACTCACGTCAGCAAAAGCTGCAGGGTCAACTATTAGAAACACACTGTCTCTTATCTCTGATACTTCTTTATTCCAAGAACTCATCAAAAGTATAGAATGATGACTCTCTGGAGCCATAATTAATGCTGGTACTAGATGTGGGTCCAAGGCTTCCAGAGTAGCAAGATTGCTACGAAGGGCTAAAATTCCTAAAAAAGTACACATCAGAAAATTAACACTATCATGATCAGTAACTCAACAAACTCAAACATAATTTTTTTAAATAGGTATAGTTGTATTTTAGGGATAGTTGTATCTAAGGGATATTTCTTATTCCGTAATGTCTTTGTTTCGCCACATTAACATACCCAACCGTTTAGCTCTTTTTGCGATCCTGTCCAACCATTAGTTGTCTGGTATATATTGCTCTCAGTATAAAAACCGCCTGATACGATCTGTGCATTTTCTATGGTATAATTTTCAATAAAGAATAAAATAAATTGATTGATCATTCAACAACTAAACGTAAACTTCAGGCATTTACATAAAATTATTAAAGTAGTACATTATAGGAATCTTTGCAGCTGCTTGCAGATTGCGGGAAAACGGAGTTGCCTTTCAGTCCACTCGGGTGCCCTCATATTTGGTCACAGGTCACCGCTTAACTACTCTCCCTGCTCTTCCATAGAGTATTGCCAAAATATATCGTTCACAAAAACAAAGGTAGTTTTAGTAAAAAAAGTGATATACATTCTGTAAACACTAGGAACAAACACAAGCTAGTGATACCAGTTTCTCGACTCCACAGAGTTCCCGGAAAGTGTACAGGCTCTCTCTATTACCAAGTTTAAATGTTTTATTAAGCTGAAACTGTATTAAAAGGGTTATTATAGTATAAATGAATACATGGTTGATAATAACCCCTGGGAATGAGGTGGTCGCTTCCAAGTAGTTTCTAAAATAAATTTTGTACTTAAATAGTTTGTACTATATCGTCGCAAAAGAACTGCAGAAACTTCCACCTGTAACGTTTGATCACGTAGACGTTACAAGATTATTATTTTTTTTCTTTTTTTTTTTTCTTTTTTTTTTTTTTAAAAACGTTACCTCCACACTAGGATTTTCTCCTGTATCGTGGGGGCAGTTTACACACATAAATTTCACAAGGACAAACATCCAGACCCGGAACAATTATTTGTAGACCATACAAATACTTGTTCCGTGCGGGATTCGAACCCGCGGCCCTTAGCGCAGCAACTCATTGCTAAGCCACTGCGCCACGGAGCCGTCAATTTTATTAAAAGACATATTAGTAATTCAGAGTGACTTAAATAGATTTAGAGACACATATGTAACAATTGAACAACTCAATGAATTTAAAAAAGTTTTTAACTTGAAACACCCATCACATGCTAAAAATTTTGAATGCTGCAACAACTTAAATAATAAGCGAGGCGGTGGTATCTCTAATAGCTATTTTATGGCCAGTCCGTCGGCCATGCCGCACATTAGCAAACGAATTGCGATGACTCATAACTACGCAGCAGCTGACGTCACTAAATGAAGAATGTTTAGTGCAACCATCCCTGTCACTAGTGGAAACAAATAATTATAATGACATAGAAGTACAAAGACAAATCTCATCTGAGAGTAGTATCAATGGGGCAATGGAAACCAGAGAAACCGAATTACAAATGGATTACAATCCAAAAACGGAGGTCATGAAATCGCTTTGTTGGAAACAGGGAGAAAGCAGTAGTAGAACCTGGTCTTAATTTTAAAGCTGCGGATATAGTCATGGGATACTCATTCCAATCTACCTGTCCGGTAGTTGTGGTATAGTATACGGTATGCGACCCCGGCTTCTAGCTATTACTGTCCTATCCCTTGCCCTCCTGGACGGTAATATCCTACATTTCTATTTCCCACTCTAACTCACCAATCTTCCTTGTCACACCACCTATCCTTCCTTTCCTATTCCTACCCTCTCCGCCAATCCAACGTCTGCCGCGCGGATGGATGCATGGCTAGGGCAAGCCTAGTCGTTAGCGTGCCACACTGCCCTGGGACCGGCGACCCCAGAATTAGCCAGCCTTACCCTGGCATGCGGGGCTCTGCTGGGAGGGACAAACCTTTCCTCGCTATTCGTGGGAACGCAATGGAGAATAATAAAATAATTTAATTAACCAAAATGGCGGCGATGTGGTTCGCCACCCATCACGTCTCGTTTCTCGCGGGGCGAAAAGCGGCCCACGGAGAGCCGCTTCGCTACGTTGAATGTAAGAGGAGGAATGGATGGTAAGATAGATGAAGTATGTCAGATGATGGATGAACGATGCATAGATATTTTGTGAGTGAACGAAACCAAGAGGAAAGGATGTGACACCACATTTCATGGCCCCTACACGGCATACTGGTCGGGCTCGGCCAAACCAGCCGAGGTAGTCAGGGAGTTGGTGTGATTCTTTCATCTCGAATAGTGGAATGTGTGATGGAGCAGGAATCTGTAAGCCCAAGACTCCTCTGGATTAGGTTAAAAGTCGGACTCACTCGCTTGTTTATCCTTGGGGTCTATGCACCGACGGATCTGCGCGGAGGTGGGTCATTGAAAGCCCAACAAGAGAGAGAGGAATTTTGGGATAGCATGAGAGAGGTCTTGAATAAATGCGGAGAAAATGAACGGATCGTGATGTTAGGGGACTTTAATGGGTGGGTTGGAGTAAAGCGTGATGGGTATGAAGGAGTTCTGGGTACGTTTCGGGACGAGAGAGTGAATGACAATGGGAGAAGCCTGCTTGAATTATGCTTGGAATGGAATCTGTGCATGGCCAACACAATGTTTGACCACAAAAAGATCCATTTGTATACAAGAGATGAGGGTGAGTCTAGAAGTATGATTGATTTTGTAATTGTGGATGAAAGAGGCCTCGACACAGACCACTTCCTGGTTATAGCCCGAATGCGTGGCCTCTTTAAACGGTGGCGACACCGAGGGGCCGAGCCTACGAGTGTTTTGGACAGAGTAAAAGTGGAAAATCTACAAGAAAAAGAAAAGAAAGACGAGTATGTAAAGAAACTGAAAGAAAGTTTTAAAGGCATAGAAGAGATAGGTGTGATTGAAGATTTGTGGGAGACATTTAAGAAAGGGGTCGTGAATGTTGCTATTGAGGTATGCGGGGTAGCTAAAAGAAGGAAAGGAAGAAAGAACTATAATGTGTGGATGGATAAAGATGTACAAAGGGTTGTGCAAGAAAAGAAGAAAGCGTGGTTGGATTGGTTAGCAACAAAAGCTAACCAAAAAGTTCAAAAGGCAACGGATGACGAGATAAAGGAAGCAAGAACGAAGTATAAAAGATTGAAATCAGCAGCGAAAGAAGTTGTGTCTAGAAAGAAAGAAGAACGAAAGGATGATTTCGATAGGAGGCTCACTGAAGATTTCCAGTCAAACATCAAGTTTTTCTGGAAATCCATCAAAACAGCCAGAGGAAAAACTTCTACCTCGGAGCTGAGTACAATCAGGAGTCAAGATGGGAGCATTATAAAAGGAGAAGAATGTGATATTTTGAAAGTTTTTTTGAAAGAGAGGAAGTGCAGGTACAGCATCCGGCACCTTCCATGGAAACTAATATAAATGTTGATGAAAGTGAGATAAGCATGGATGAAATAGTGAAAGCGTTGAAAAGTATGAGATTAGGTAAGGCTGCAGGGTATGACAGGATTACCGTCGAGATGCTGAGGGCTGGACAGGGCATAGTGGCTAGTCAGCTGTACCGCCTTTTCAATTTGTGCTGGCGAAATGGGCAAGTACCGGGAGACTGGTGCAAAGCCGTAATCGTGCCATTGTATAAGGAAAAGGATCACGGCAGGACTGCATAAATTACCGCGGTATAAGCCTTCTCAGCGTCGTCGGTAAATTGTATGCGAAAGTGTTGATTGAAAGGGTTGTGAATGAAACAGACGAAAAGTATGGGATGCACAAGCAGGATTTAGAAAGGAATGGGATGTATGGATCAGGTCTTTTCCTTGCGGTGCATAGCCGAAAAGTGTTTGGCTAAAAACAAGACGGTCTATTGCGCATTCGTGGATCTAGAAAAGGCCTATGATAGAGTAATGAGGAATGAATTGTGGTCAGCACTGTCCGTGAACCGTGTGAGCAGTATCCTCATACGAGCACTGCAATCTCTTTATAGGATTCTAGTGCTTGTGTAAGGATAAACAGGGCATACACTGAATGGTTTAATATCGAAAAGGTGTTAGACAGGGATGTGTAGCGTCACCGTGGCTGTTTAATCTGTTCATGGACAATTGCTTGACAGATTTAAAAGAGAATGAAAGTGGGTTGAGAATGAATGAGTTACTCGTCAAATGTTTTCTCTATGCTGATGACCAAGTACTACTTGCGTCTTCGGCCGAGGAGTTGCAGGAGATGGTAACTGCTATGAGTGGAGCTTTTGTTAGAAAGGAATGAAGATGAATGTAAAGAAGACGAAAGTGATGGTGTTTGAAAGAGATGAGGCAGTGACAGACTGCAATATCGTGATTGGAGATGAACAAATTGAACAGGTGAAGGAGTTTGTGTATCTGGGTTCAAAGTTTACAAGAGATGGAAAGTGTGAGAGTGATATCGAAAGAAGAGTGAATGCAGGAAACATGGTGAATGGAGCTTTGCACTCCTTTATGAGCAGTCGGAAGTTGTCTAACAAGGCTCGTTTGGCTGTGCATGAGGGGGTGTTGGTTCCGACACTCATGTACGGAAGTGAAAGTTGGGTATGGCAGAAGAAACTTGAAAGCAGAATAAATGCAGTTGAGATGAGAGCGTTAAGAAGTATGATAGGAGTTAAATTGAGTGACAGGATAAGAAATAGTGAGATAAGGAAACGTTGTGATTTGAAAGAAGATGTAGTGACAAAATTGAGAAAGGTATGCTGAGATGGTTTGGCCATGTCGAGAGAATGAATGAAGAACGATTGACGAAAAAAGTGTATAAGGCGAGTGTGAATGAAAGTGTTGGAAGGGGTAGACCTAGGAGGACTTTTCTCGACCAAATCAGGGACGTCTTGAAAAAAGGCCAGGTCAAGAGTACCCTAAACCGAAGAGCATGTATGAAGGGAATAATGAAAGTGGACGAAGCGAAACAAGTATGTAAGGATCGTAGCAAGTGGAAAGAAGTGGTCTCTGTCTACCCTACGGGAAAGAGGCGTGATTATATGTATGTATGTATGTATAGTTTGTACAACCATTAATGTAAAATTAATTTTAAAAAAAAGTCCCGCTGGGTTTCTTGGTACAGTAAAAAAATGACTTTCAATAAGAATTACACATGTAATCTATATTGAATAATAAATTATATATAGATAATACACTACAATTACGGAACTCTTCACACAGTTTGATCTTAAAGAACTTGACTAACATGTGAGCATTCCAGATCATTTTTTGCTGGCCAGGTGCAAAAGTCTAAAAATTTAAATACTGGCTTAACAACCACGGCTAGAAATTTGCCTGATTAAGCAAATCTCTCCAGGCCTATTTCTCTCCGGTTTGTCTCCAACTTTTTAAGTCAATTATTTTAGTGTTTTGTTCGACAATGTACAGCCTACTAAGCTTGGAAATTCCTCTTTTTCTGTGGTCACCAACAGTCATCAACTAGTTATGTTCAAATATTGTTTAGGCAGTTTCAATAGGATGATTAAAACTTACTTTTATGGTGATGATTATGATAACATCTACACTTAAATGAAACTTTGAAACTAAAAATTGACGAGAGGCTTATTAGCATTTTGAAAAGCATATAAGCCAGACTTACTTTTATCATCCGAAGAACAAGACGCTGCAAATAATCCTATCTGCATTAGTCTTTCATTATGCAAATCAAACTCCTTGACGAAAGTGCATGTTTCTGTTGTTTCATCATGACTCTTTAAACACTCACATATTCCCTTATTACTATCAACATAATGCTCTTTCAAAACATCTACTGGTAAAACACTGTAGCTAAAGCAATGTATTAGTAGTGCTAATAAAGCTGTGTTTGTATTAGTCTCTAAGACATAGAGTACGTCTTTCAAAACATCTATCAGCACATTAATGTTTGAAGGTCTGATTGGTAATTTCAGTGGCACTTTTTTATCTTCAAATACTGTGTTGATATCACCGTCAATAATTTCACTTAAAAGAGCTTTTGTTTCTCTCAGCACCTGTTAAAACAAAATTATTTTATTAAAAACTGCCTGGACTGTTCATAGCCGGAAAACTAACAAGAAAACGTAACTCATATTTCAATGTCTGACAGAATTAAAAAACATAGGCTGATTATATTTATATTTGTAGGGAGGATATTTCCCATTACTGGATCTGCTGTGAATATATAATACATTAATTCATTCAAAAGTCCACATAGGTTTCCCCTTTAGTTCGCCTTATAGGGGGGATATTTGCCATAGTTGGCACGCTTGACAGGTTGTAAACCGCAGTTCTTAAATATTCTGAGTTGTTATCAGGAAGATGCTGCTGTTCATCTCCTGTTTCATTTCCCTCTGTCGTCTCTTACGACACTCACATGATGATATGAGGTAGTGGGTTCTCTTACGCCGCCACTAACCTGCGATGTACATACGTCGTTTATATTACAACACCGCGCAAGTAAATTTTGCCAACTTTTCAGGAGAGACAAAAAACCTTGCTATTTATTGTTTTCACGTCCAGATAGGTAATTTAGGGTTCAAAATGTTTGTAGTATAGATAAGGAATCATTTAAATATGCAACAGAGCTACTATTTTTACAGTACTTTAAAAAAAAACTTGTGTGGTATTTTGCTGTAGATGAATTGGACTTAGGTTATGTTGGCTGCGTTACTAGTAAAAACAGGCCTATCTCACTCCGCGCTTTAGGTATGAAAATATACCTACGCTGCGCGGCCCCGTATAAGGGGCTAATTCCGTGAGGTTGTCACGCGCGCGCTCAAGTATTAGGTAAGTATTTAGGCACTTTTGATATTTAATTTTGAGTTTTTATTCAAGTATGGCCTCTCAAAAAGCCAAAAGGTACTGCATAGCATACGGGTGCTTAAATAACAATAAGAATGTCGACTTTTCATTCTTTACTGTTCCTAAGGAAACCGAAAGGTAATATATTAATATTTATAGGTAGATCTAGATAATTAGGTACTTAGTTACTAACGCCATAGTTACAGATTTTTTATTTGATTAGTAACCCGACTACAGCTTCGCAGTTTTCAATTTTTTCGCGTATAATGCCAATGACCTTAAAAATTCGTTTAGTGTAAGTAGACCTCCCAGTACTAGTGACTGCCTACTAATGCAAGATCAGCATATACTGGTTATTACTTTAACACTTGGTCGATAAAAGAAAGAGATTGAAAGTAGCAGCAGTTCTCATTGCCACTCTTTTATTAATAATGTAGTCGCGTGTCGCATAATGATTTCTTATATTTACGCGAACACTACACATTTAAATAAAACTAGTTTTACGGATTTTATCGCGTATATTAACTTATTTTATATTCCCGATGTTTCGAGTACTTTACAGCACCCATGGTCACGGGGGGGACTGAGGTATTTGACATCCCAATGTCATAGTTAACCACGGTTACCTCCAGATTAAAAATTATTAATTTTTGTTCCGATCTACGCAGTATGAACTTACAGTATCTTGAAGTCTTGCAGTTGTATGCTTGGGTTGGATAGATGTATAGATGGTGTGGCGATGGGCTCACCTATATCTCCCATTGTCGCCGATATATTCATGGAAGACTTTGAGGAGAAAGCCCTACTTACTTCTCCCGTAAATCCAAGATTCTACAAGCGGTACGTAGACGACACTTTCACAATTCTACCTTTAGATAAAGTAACTGCATTTTAACTCCATAAATTCTAAAATTCAGTTCACAATGGAGTTAAACAACGAAACAACGAGAGCAAAACAACTCTTTAGCTTTTCTAGATGTGTTAGTAATTCGGAATCCTGATAACACCTTGAGCCACACTGTGTATAGAAAAAAGACCCATACAGATAGATATTTAATCGGTGACTCTCATCACCATCCTTCACAGTTAGCTACCGTGGGTAAATCTTTGTTTCAGAGAGCACGAGGGATCTGTGACAGTAAACACCTGGCCGCCAACACGTCAAGCAAGTTTTGCACGACAATAAGCTTCGGGTCCCGTGCCTACGTCACAGTGAACGAGTGAAGCCGGCCACAGTCGAGCGAATGCCTGCTGTACTGCCATATGTCAGAGGTGTCACTGACAAGATTGGCTACATCCTGAAGCGTGCTTCTGTTAAAACATATTTCATTTGCAACTATCGGTAACCTGCAACTGGCATACTGCTCGTAAACATTTATTTTGCGCTTTAAAGACTAATTCGCGTCCTGGGGAGTTTCCCCAAAATATTATACCATATTTATGACTGTTTCACGTTTTGTAATTTTTAAAAGGTTATGTAGTGCATAGTGGTATTGATTTATCTTTTTTATCATGTGTTCAATATGTTTACTCCATGTCATTTTTTCGTCCAGCCAAAGTTCCAGAAATTTACCACGCGAAATTTTGCGTTTAGACGGTGTGTAATTGTATAAGTAAATATATACAGGAAACAAGAGTCTTATTTTGTATTATTACCCAATTTGGTTTTCTTAGAGTTTTCTTTGCCCATATTTTTACTCAATAATTTCCTTTTACATGGGACGTTCAAACCACTCTTTCGTAGATCCGCAGATCATCCAAATCATCCTGCATGGCAAATCACTGTAACAATAATTATCAATGTTGCAACAGCGCTCAAGTACGTAAACTGATTATAGTAAACACAGCTTAAGTAAGCTTCAGCAAAAAACAGTAAATTTAAGTAAGTTGATGGATATTTTTAGACAAATTATTGTTTAAAATCAATTGCTTACCTCTTTTTTATCAAAATAAACCTATTTTTACTCAATTTCACTTAAAAAATACACTGAAATCGTTTATTAATTGCGGAGCGACAAGTAGTCACCAATAATAGTATGGCGGAATTAAGACTTACGCGGTGTTGACGAACCAACGGACTTGCGCGGTGTCACAATTTTTTGAATATCGCCTTCTTTGGTGGAAAAGTAAAGATTGCCATAGGTAGGTCGAAGCGTGCGAAAAATCTTTATCCAATGATATTAAAGTTATGACAACCGCCAAAACTCGACTTATGCGGTGTTGTTGTATAAACGACAATATGCTGTTCTAGTTTTATTTTAACTAAAATTTACTTAATGGCATTTAATAGACGCGACTCCATACATATCTGAACCTATTGTTATAAACTGTTATAACAATAGGTTCAGATATGTATGGAATTTAAAAGAGGATGCGCTAACATATTCTAATCGAAGCAGAGGTTGCCGCAAGCTAGTCAAATTTTAATGCTTGTTAACTCATAAGTTCATTAATTAATGAGATATTACATATTTATAAGAAATCTTCCAGTGTAATGGATAATGCAACGCTGCAATGCAAATGCATTACATTCATTGCAATAAAATGTACTCACCACTTGACACCTTGCTTTAATAATGGGTTGATCTGCAGGCAGACAATACCTGCATAATGTCATGGCTGACAATAATAGCTCATCTATTGATATGTGTAAACTACTAACACAATCAACCATCTGAAAAAAACAAAACAAATAAGTATAGTGTTACCACTTAACAAACTAAGAAGTATGCTAATGAAAGCCAGCTCTAAATTAGGTGTGAAGAAATTACAATAATATGTATAAATATAAAATTGCTCGAGATCATATTTTATGGTAAAAAATTGAAGTCTATGTTCAGTAGAGATTTAATGTAATGATGACAATTTGATACTTAATAAAAATCATTTAGAAAAAAATGTTTTATGTTTAACAATAGACTGAGGTTTAAAAAAAAATCATTACTGACTAGCCTGACTATGAGCTCAGGAGCTAAGCTCTCGCCATAGATTTCACAGTTCCATCTAGCATCCTGAAATCAATCCCCACTGGCGTCAATATTTCTTTTTCAGTTTTAAGTGCTGATTTACCACATGCGAAAAAGTCATGAGGAAATCTGCACAACACTTCTGAGAAATAAAATATTGCAAAATAAAACACTAGAGCAGCTCGGTAGTTCAATTTCTTCACAAATCTCTCAGAAGTTCTCATTTCTAGAGGCTTATGCCCACCTGTAGGATGTATGTAATTTATATACATCCCACAGGTGGGCAATTTTACTTTTTTACTGACAAGTTAACATCAAAACACAATTTGAATCTCTAAAATTCTGCCTTGTTTAAAAAATATATTCTTACATCATCTTTCCAGTAATCATTAAGCTCCTGAGAACCTTTGCTTCGATCATCAGAAGCTAAATCCGGTAGTGTTTTGAGAACATCAAATGTTTGATCAATCCAATTAACAAAATATTTTGGTGATTCAAACATTAAGTCATCAAGACAGCTTTCATACATTTCCTTATTATGCATAGCTTTCAATTTTTGCTCTATTGATACTAGTCTGCTGCAGCACCATGATATTCTTTCTAAAGTACATTGCCTACTTTCCTGTAACATAAAAATCATAGGAAAATTTAAACTATACTATCTCATTCACAAACCTACATTTCCTGATATTGATTTATGAGCAATTATTATTGATTATGCTTAAAATGTTCAGATATTAGCATAATAAAAGTTATGTAAAGAAACATTATACTAATGTTAAACACTTGCTCTGCCTGAGGTGCAATAAAAAGGGGGAAACAAGATGCCGCCTGTTGCGCTTTGCTCTCTCTGTCACACTTACGGGCCTTACGGCGCTCTCATTTAATTCACACGTCGCACTTACGACAGGCCTACCTGCCGTACTTGCTACAGAGAGCACAAAGTGCAACAGTTGGCATCTTGTTTCCCCCTTTTTATTGCACCTCAGGCAGCAAGTGTTTAACATTAGTATAGTTTTTTCTATTTGTCATGTATGGGCTAGCAGTATAGACAAGGAAAGTAATGGTTGAAAAAGGGATATATAAAAAATATATACCAAAAGTTTAGGCCCCTAACATCCAATACAATGTAATAATTTCAAGAGGGTGTTTGGCAACAGGATAGTCAAATAATACCACTACCCCATGGCTACTGCAATTACATTTTTTATATAAATTCTTAACTAGTTAAGGCGAAAGTAAAATAATTTAATTAAGTACTTAAGAACTCCTATAGACTTCTTTTTTTCATTAAGTAGTGGCATGTTAACTTAAATCTTTTCAGTTCTGAATTCATGGGCCTCAAAATTATAAAAATAAGTATTTCCAACTCTCTGTTTACTTTTTACTACTAAAATTCAAAATGTCATTGTGATTGTCGCTTGTACAATCCATTTTCCATTATACTGTTATTTGTTGGCTCCGTGCCCTAGTAGTTTAGCACTTGCAGCACTACTTTTCTACGTTCTACTACGTTCTGCCAAGCTGCAGCTATATTTATAATATAGTTGTAGCACAAATGGGTCGGCTCGACCGGGGAAGGACCACGCTCTCACAGAATACCAGCGTAAAATAGCAGCTTAATGCTGCTGTGTTTCGTAAGTAGGGTGAGTGTAGAGAACCGGAGACCCTTTTTACTGGAAAAGAGGCATTCCATCTTAGTCCTCAAGGCTGACAACGCATCTGCAGTTTGATTCCCAAACGAGGATAGATGTAGATGTCTATGGGCCACAGCAACCACTTACCATCAGGTGGACTACTATACAAAACTACTATAAAAAAAAAAAACTAAGGGCTGTGTGTTGTAATCCTGCACCGAACAAATATTTGTTCTTGGTCATTAGAAACATAAATTTCACAAGAAAAAACATCTTTGCCCTTGTGAAATTTATGTATGTAAACTGTCCCCACAATACAGTGAAAATCCTAGTGTGGAAGTAAGATTTTTTTTGAGTGGTCTAAGGAATATTACAATCTACAAGAGTGGGTCAAAAAATTCGCCGAATGGAGGAATTAGATAGGTAAGGGGGATTTTTTTAACTGTCACTACTTGGTGACTCAATACTATTACAAATACTGTAAGTTTCAGCCAGATTGGTTCATTAACCTTTGAGATATCACAAGATAAACAAGTAAATCAGGATGTGAACACTAACTATAGAGAAAATTAAGTTACGTGCCATGATTAAGTTCCACATTAAGCAAGGAAAAATGCCACTTATTACTATGGAAGAGATGTCATCTGTTTACGGGGACTCTTGCCCTGAATAAATGATGACTTATAAGTGGCATACCTTTTCAAGTAAGGCAGAGACTCAATTAATGACGAGCAACGCTTAAGCTGAGTGATTGGGCAACTTCCTCAGACATTGTCGAAAAAGTTGAAAAACTTGCTCTTGAAGATGCTCTTTTGAAGAAAAAACAAATCGCAGATATTGGAGTATTATCTACAACCATTTTAAACATTCTTCATGATCATTTTGGCATGTCTAAGATGGGTGCCAAGAATGCTCACACCGCTTCAGAAACAGCATGATACAGCGGTATAATTGTTCATGCGAGTTTTTGGACCTGTGTAGTGAGAACAGGGATGAAATTAACCTGGGGATGAAACTTGGGTTCATCACTATGAACTTGAGTCAAAGCAGGAGTTCATGCAGTAGCATAAAAAAGGTGCAGCACTGCCTAAGAAGTTCAAGATGTCAGAATCGGCTGGAAATATTATGGCTTCAGATTATATACACGTAACTGGCTTGTAATAAGAGTTTTAAGCCATATAAAACATTAGAAAATTTTGGCATCTGGCTTTGCCCTTCAGTTGGCGACTGGCAGTTAACATTTTAAACTAGGCTAGTGCCCCAATATTACTTCATATACAAATTAGCTGAAAGCCAGTATAATTACAGACTTTAAAGCATTCCATTTTAGGACACAGATGTGAAAACACACCTGCTTATATGCTTCTTTACATAAAATTGGATGCTATTTCCATAGGCTACAATAGCCACTAACCATTAGGATGTTGTAAGCTCATTCAACACTTGTGAAAATGGCTAGAATAAAATGTGTTTACATACCTGTAATAAAATATGCATGTGATGCTCCATTTTTAAAACATCAATCATTGTTAAATAAGATTTATTAATTTGACTAATACATAGGATAAACACATTGTATATATTCATTGCATTATCTCGAAGATTGTTATCGTCCTTTATTAATGATTGTATATTATCTCCAATCTTTTGCAAATATGGATACAGTTTAGTTAAAAATATTTCCTGTAATAAAATATAACAAAAATACCTGTATTTTTTCTATTGAATAACTATATCTACTATGAAAGTTAATAAACATACATACCAAAAGTGACTTAGTAGCAGCTATAGCATCTTTCGGTAACTCAAAATTTAAATTGTGATTTTCCATAATTTTAAAAAGGAAAATTAAATCAAATTCAAACACAACGTAATAACACCCGGGTAGAATCCATAGATAAATAGATATGTAGCAAGCTACAGATACGACAGTGACTTTTAGTCAAGTTTCCCAACTACGCGTTTTGGCGCTGCAGTCGCCCATTTTGACAGATGGTTAATGACTATACAAATTTAGTATGGCTATGTATAGCTTAGTGATGTCACACACACCTTCAAATCATCGATATCGATATTTAGTGGTGTTCTTACTTTATCGATATCGACATAAGGGTGCTTTACAGGGAGCAATAACATAATTTTACTTATAATGAAACAATTATAGTACATTAACATTTATTTTTTAATCAAGCACACCAACATAATATACAAACGTAATCTTAAGATTAAATTAAAGGCACATTAAGTTATATAAACAAATTAGAAAATTGTACATAAGTACAATTTGACGAGAAACAGAGCAATATTTATAGCTCATTAAATAAAGCAAATTAAGGAAATTAAACCACAGGAAGCATATTTAAGTGCTTAATATTTGACTTTTCAAGTTACTTTTTATACAAATTTTAAACAGCTATAATTTAAATAGTTATGAATTAACTGAGCACCTAACCTGTATAAGATAAGGAACTTTTTGCTAGGGTATGCTAAATTATTATTTGGTCTATATAACATTTGTTTGTTAGGCAAGACAAACGATTTTTTCTAATAGTTTATATAGTCTTTGGAGCTTTATTTTATTAGTAGCAATGCAATTTATTTTTCATCTTGGCTACCTGGCCATTTTTTTTATTACAAATTGTTTTAATTGTATTAATAAGAAAGTTATTTGTTTAACATATAAAGGTTTTCAAATAGTTCTCTATATTTTGAAAGAGATTGGACATTAAGCAAGTCTTTGTGAGGCTTTTTCACCTATAGGTTCAGTTACAATCTTTGTCAAAATTTTAACAACTTCTCTTCTTTAATTCCATTTTCTACATCACGTAACCTAAAAAGCAATAAATAAAAATAAAGTCCAATATTCATATTTTATGACTGAATGATAATCATAAATTATATATTATGTACATTAATGTAACAAAGGGCAGGCTTCATGGCAGTTGGCATTCTCTATCGATCAACCCATGGTGTGGTGAAAATAAAGTGGTATATGCAGTAAATAAGAAATAAAAAAATATATAAATATTAACATTGTATACATCCATTCTCAGCAGCTTTCTCAATGTCTTCAGGCGAGGAATTCCATATAAGTGTAACCTTAACAGTAAAGAAGTTGTTGATAAAACCATTGAAGTGTAGTGGAACTGTAATCTTTAGATTAGATGAAGAACAAAGAACTCTTATCGTGATTTGAGGATAGATATTGAAACTTTGCCTAATTATGTCTAAGAATAAACGGAATTTATCATACCTTGCCAATGTGTACATTTTGTACCTTCTGGCAACATTTGTCTCACCACATCAGCATTATAATTCTATTCCTGAAAACAAACTATTTGTGAATTTTATGTCCTTATACATAAACCCAAAATTAAAGAATAAATATATAATGTATGCTTCTGTATTGTATGTATTAACTCTGTACGGCTATACTGTTAACGACAGTTAGTTTAGTATAACCGTAATTAAAAAGTAATCTATATTATCATATAACTAAGTTATATGGTAATATAAATTACTTTTAAAAAGAACATTTATCTCCATGGTGTTGGTACTTTCACTTGGAGGTTGTTCCATGACAAGTATCTGAAAAATAAACAAATATCAACATTAACAATAACAAGTATGCTCAATATGCCAAAAGTGTAATATAGCATAAAATTGACTACACGCTATAGAAAAATATTCTAGGTTGCTACAGACCAGAGATTTTTAGAGTAAACTTGGTTTGCGGAAGACTGAAACAGCGTTACGTTTCAGGAATCGAACATTTTATTTCATCATCATCATTACAGCCCTTACAAGTCCACTGCTGAACATAGGTCTCCCCCAAGAAATACCACAAAGCATGGTCCTAAGCTACCTGCATATCCATGTCGTCACTTCATCAACATTTTATTTACTTAAACATTTTTCTTAACCTAAAACTTTTATACTTCTTTAAGGCCAATTTTGGGGTTCACCCATTTTAGACACATATTTTTCATCAATATCACCTTTCAAAATTTTATTATTTATGTTACCAATTGTGCCCATGTAATCTAATTAAAATATTGATGAAAAAGTTTTGACAATTAAGGCATGCTTATTACACCTAGCCAGGAAAAACTCAAAGTGCTCAATATTTTTCTTTTCAAATTACTTTTATTACTTCCAATACAGCTATAATTCAAATAGTTATGAATAAAGTGAGTACCATCCCTGTACAAGATAAAATTTTTCGTTAGGGTATGCCAAATTATTATTTTTTAACAATTTATACTCTCTAAATTTAATGTAAGAGTGAATGTTTGTCTCTGTACTGCTAATATATGTTTTGATGCAATCCTTACAACGAATAGCTTTCGTTATTTTCCGACAAATGTATCCAGCAGTGTAAGCTGAGCAGTGGACTTTAATTTTTTCCATGACTGCATCATTCACCAGCAATTTTTCTCTTGAACTTGCTTGTGAAGAAGATGGGAGATCTCTTATTTTCTTTATTATTATGAACGTTTTTGAAAAGAACACTAACATTTAATAATGTTTCTCCATTATCCTCTTCACAATTAGAGAATTTGGAATGTGGACTAAGCATGTTAGATAATATTAAAGATTTAAAGGCATATATAAATGTGTTTGCATCTGGGTTAACATTTCTATAATTTATAGCTCTTATACGTCCAAAAAAATTTTCTAATGGGTCTTGGTTAATATTCCTCGGATAATAATATTCTACATTATACTGTTCAAATAATAATTTGGAAACCCTTATAAAGCTTTCAAGAGTTGTAATCCATCCTTGTTGGGATGGCACTCGCACAAGTCGAGGTTTTCCTGCTTGTGTAGCAAGTTTGCTACTGGTGTCTACAAAAACCATTTTTTTAATTTTATTAATGGCTTTAATCCAAAAAGTGTGATGTTGTGAATTTTGTTTAACTGCTCGTCTTAACTTTCCTCTTTGTACACACCACCGGGTAGCCATTGACGCTGTCAAACAGTGTGTCGAAGAATTCAACAACTTCTGCTGTTGTGGCCATTGTTGCGTAAGAGTTTGCAGTATGAAAATAATCTGGAAAAAAAAAGTACTTTTTAATTTAATTTCTTTTACAGTTGCACCTGCAAGTGTTTCTCCAAAATACACTTCTTATTTGCCTACAACAACAGACTTTTTTAACCTTTATATAATTGTAGTGTGCCTCACGGAATCCACTAATGTAAATAGATAGATAGATAACACTTTATTGTAAGCCAAAAAATATATAAATATGAACAAAAAAGGAGAAAAAAGAAATGTGGTACAATGGGCAGTCTTATTGTTAAGAACAATCTCTTCCAGACAACCTTGGGATGGACATGATTGCAAGAAAACAATAACAACATGTGTGTCATTTGGCGACAAAAGTAACATTATTTTTATTATTAACCATAAAATAGTAATAAAGATGCATAATATAAAATGGTATATAAGGTAAATACATACATATTTAATATATGTATACATAAATATATATCAAAATACAAATATATATTTTAAAACTATTACATACAACATAAATGTTCAATAAATACAAACAAATAGTGCAACTAGACAATAGTAGAATAATTATTATATACAAATGAATTTGATAGAATCAAAGATTAAAATAGTAATTGTGTACATGTTTCTTAAAAACCGGAAAAGATTGAGAGCGTCTTGCTGATAATGGCAAATCATTCCATAATCGG
Source organism: Parnassius orleans (assembly GCA_029286625.1). Taxonomy (NCBI): domain Eukaryota; kingdom Metazoa; phylum Arthropoda; class Insecta; order Lepidoptera; family Papilionidae; genus Parnassius; species Parnassius orleans. The sequence goes on from JAGSMP010000093.1 coordinate 1,002,648, forward strand.
ATAGCTTGTATTGTAAATGATCTGTCTAAAAAATTCCAATAGTAAATATATTAGTAAAAAAAAGTAATTTATGTCACTTTTTTCTTCAAAATGCCTAATGTAATACAAATTATAAATTTAATTCAGTATTAAACAGGACTTGAAAGATAAAGGTTGTCTTATTTAATAATGTCATTATTTTGTGTTGTAATATACAATGTATTTACAAATTAAGAGTTATGGTCAGATTTTACAATAGTACCTATATACATAAATTAAATAAGCCTACAAATCAATATAGCAATCGTTACTTACTGAGTGCATTTGTATATTGAGCATAGCAGCAGTTCGAGCACTAAATACTTGAGCAGCTACGCTGACCTTCATTTTTGATCTTTTGGCGATCAACATGATGAGCCGTTAACTTTAGTAGTGCCCTTGTGTGTCCCAATTTGCTATCCAAATCAAAATGAACTCAATATCTTTCAAGAGGCAGTTTTTTCTTCCCAGATTATATCTTTATTTAAAAATTATTCCTTAAACCCTTTAAGAGATGAGGTGGGTCGAAAAATATGCTTAAATCGTGATCAACAATATTAACTGATCCATCTGTAAAATAATTAAAATAAATAATATTTGTCCTGAAGTACAACTGGTTTTAAGTAATGAAGAATGGTGCACCATCATGAACACCTTGAATATTCCGCCTACAGATTGTATCTTCCTAAGTCTTCTTATTGCTGTTCGAAATGTGGACCCTTGGTCACAAACAAGACCTAAAGGTATTAACCCAGTTAGTATTACTTGGGACACAATCTGTTTTAAAATGCATTGCAGCTCTGCTGCTGATACTGTGCCTTCACAGAAATAAAATGCTATACTCTGTCTCCATGGAGAGTATATTACTCTTAGCATAAAAACTAAAGCATGATCACAATATTTCAGTTTTCTCTCTCCAGCTATATCTACAAACCCATTAATTATATCATCTTTCTCATTAAAAGTTAAATGTGGTGTCAGAGAAACTTCGTCAAAAACGATTGTGCACAGCTTTTGTTTAGTGTGCCATTTTTTGGTTGTATTTGATATATGTTCAAATAATGGTTTCTTATATTTACGCGAACACTACACATTGAATAAAACTATTTTTACGGATTTTATCGCGTTTAATTTTACTTATTTTGATTCCCGACGTTCCCCCCCCGTGACCCCCGATTGTCCCCCCCGTGACCATGGGTGCTGTAAAGCACCCGAAACGTCGGGAATCAAAATAAAAAAATTAAACGCGATAAATCCATAGTTTGTTAATATGTTCAAATATTAATGGATTGAGTCCTGGTTGTGTTGAAACCTTCTCAGAAAGTCTATTTAATGTCCGTTTATTAGGCAAGGCAAACATTTTTCTAATAGTTTATAACTTTTCGGGCTTTGTTTCATTATAGCAACATTAATTTTTATCTAAGATAAACCTTCTGGTTTTGCTTTTATGAATTTAATTTAAACAAAACAAAAGTCTGCGCTTGTTTGTTTAACAAATAAAAGTTTTCCAATAGGTCTTTATTTCTTGACAGGGATTGGGCTTGATCAAGTCTTTGTGATACTGAGTCACCTAAAGTTTCAGTTGCAATATTAGTCCAAATTTTAACCAATTTTCTTTTCCTTGATACTATTTTCTTCACCATGTAACCTGAAGTGAAATAAATAAAATAATTAAGTTCTATATTCATATTTTATGACAGAATGATACACTTAAAATATTAATTTATAATTTATATATTTTTTATTTTAAACTTTTAATGTATTCACTTAGATAAGGTAACAAATAAAGTGGATGTCATCAGGGAGGAGTTCAGAGAATATAACCTTAACAGTAAAGGAATAGTTGATAAAACCATTGAAGTGTAGTGGAACTGTAATCTTTGGATTAGATGAACAACAAAGAACTCTTATCGTGATTTGAGGATAGATATTGAAACTTTGCCTAATTATGTCTAAGAATAAACTGAATTTATCGTACCTTTTTGCTTTTTTGTACATTTGCTACCATTTGGCAACATTTGTTTCACCACATTTGCATTAGAATCAATTCCTGAAAACAAGCAATATTTGTGAATGGTATGGTCTTAAACATAAACTCAATATTAAATAATAAATTTAGAATGTATGCTTCTCTGTATTATATGTCTACATTAAATCTGGCTACTGTTAATAAGAGTTAGTTTAGTATAAGCAGACAAACCTACGAGTTCTTCGAGAACATCTATCTCCATGCCTTTGGTACTTGTATTAGGAGGTTGCTCCAGGAATGCATCTGAAAAATAAAGAAATATGATTGTTAGATAATTTAACGTGGTAGAGCCATGCTGCAGCTATATTAATTGTATAGTTGTAGCACCAATGGGTCGGCTTGACCGGGGAAGGACCACATTCTCACAGAATACCAGTGCAAAATAGCAGTTTAATGCTGCTGTGTTTCGTATGGTGAGTGTAGAGAACCGGAGACACTTCTTACTGGAAAAGAGGCTTTCCATCTTAGTCCTCACGGCTGACAACGCATCTGCAATTTGATTCGCAAACGAGGATAGATGTAGATGTCTATGTGCCACAGCAACTACTTACCATCAGGTGGACTGTGTGCTCGCTTGTCACTCTTGACCTATAAAAAAAAATGTTATATGTATCATACACACATAACCACCCTCTAGAACTGATGCAGTTCCAGGCATGCAGTGACACCTCCAGCCCACAGCCTTTTTAAACATTTAAAGTATTTTTTCTATAACCGATATAAGTACTTTTAATTTGATCACTACATAAATGTATAACAAATTATGTCCAATACAATTTCACATACCTTTATTTTCTACAACTGTTGCAACAGTTGAAAAATTTGAACATGATGGCTGTTCATGAGAACTTCCAACATCTGAAATTTGTTACAAGTTTGAATTTTATAGATGTCAGTATGCTTAGGCAAACACATTATTAGAAAATGAATAGTTAGTAAATTTATGAAATAGTTAAAAGCTTTTTGCTATTTAGTAACTAGTGCTACATGAATATTAGTACACACCTGACATCAATCTCTACTGAAGATTTTGAAAAATCATCTTGCTCTTTGTTGTAATTGTGTTCAATTGTAACATAACTTCCTGAAAACATTATTAAAATGAACAAATTTGCCACTGACTGAAATTTAAATAAAATATTTGTAAAATCACACAGTGTTTATCATAATATAATGTTTACTATAATTTACAATTAACATCAATTAAGATATTTGTACACATACCAGGCTTTCTAAACTACACACAGCTTCTGTGAAATCATCTTCATCTTGCTCTTTACAGTAATTATGTTCAGTTGTGACATCCCATCCTGAAAAAATTACATAATCATAGCAAATAATGATGTTGAGTTTGTACCTAACTGACCATATAAGTCAAAGAGTAAAAAGAGAGTCCTTAGTTAACCAACCCACAAAATGCTTATTCTGGAGAAAAATTTACCCCAGTCAATCAGTATCTGTGAAAATTTGTAATAAATTGTACATGAACGGATCAAGTGAGCCAACAAAATAATAAAAGCGCGATTCGTTCGTTGTGTGCCCTTTGTGTTTCAAAGTATTTAGCTACAACAGAAACAATATGTTATTTAGAATTTTATTATAGCTAGTTATGTAATTTAATTTCCTTTACAATTTTGATTAATTATGATCAATATAACTATATTCATCATAATTAATCATATTTTCATAACTATGAAAGTCACAGACCTAGTATTGTAATAACCGCAAAAGGTAGTTAAGTTGTGAGATACATCATACTTTAAATTAACGCCAAATGTAACACTTAACTCACAATAAATATATTGAATTTATTTAAGAATATTTGGACTTTAACCTTTTGTAATTAAACTATTAATAGATTATGTACCTACATCTTATAGCTAGACTAATATTGTTTTGTAAAAACTGCTATATAGCTTGTTTTGTTAAATACAGGTACTTACTATAACTAAGATTAAACCAAAAATACATAAGTATGTGATACATACTAAATATACCTATTTATATCAATCCTACATAATAAGTTTGGTAATTATAGTTATCCTAACCCACCAAAGAGCTAGATAGAAAAACAAATTTGTAAAAAGTGTAATTTGTAACAAATCATTTACTCTGATTCGTACTGCTAACTCTAGTTGCGTGAATTTCAACTCGAGTTAACTCAAGTCGTAATTTTTCTGAGTTGGCACAGCTATAAGATTGGTATCCCTAATATTCACTTCACTTAGTTGTTGTTGTTTTAACTTTCATTAATCATTTCACCATTTCGTTTCATTATTAACCACAGCTTTTTTGGTGATTTTTTACTGATCCTGCTTATTAATTACTTAAATAGCCTGTTACTGTGTAATAATAGTGAAAAATCACCTGTTACAGTGTAGGTAATAGATAATCTCACTTTTTACTTATTCTACAATAACTCGGTTCCTATATTGACAAATCTTGCCAGATTGTCAGCTATGAATTGTTTATATATACGCTTTCAAGCTGTCATACTTTCATCTTGTCAACACTTAGGCCCAAGAATGTATGAAGACGTCTCCTTCTCCTTAAGTACCATGATTGAAAAATAAAATGACTCACCTGTTGCAGTCAGAGGCACACCATGAGCTATTTCATTGTCAGTAAGTAAGGACGGTAAGAGTATCGAAGTCTTCTGCCTTCATTGTCGAACTGAAATATATCAAAATGTTTTCTAGAACACGTTTGTAAAGTAATTGTTCTTTGGAAAGTCCAATGAGCTGGGAATTTGTCGGCACTATGAAAGACATCCACAAGTTTCTTAAATTATCGTTCCTAAATCTGAAGAGCGGTGCGTTTCACATGATGTATTGCACAGCACTTTTCGTATACCATTATGATGGCATATGCAATATGCACACAGCAACACAAAACAGAATATTGTCACAATTAGCGGAGGAAAATGGCGTCCAAGATCTCAACGCAACATAAATGCGAGGAAATACACTTGCGCTAAACTCAGTTAATTAGCGACAATTGGATAAATAATGGCGGCAAGGTGGCGGCAAGCAATATCGATAATTTTGATTAACACAATATGGCGTCTCAAAATGGCGTGCGTAGACAGAGAACAAATTGCGACGGTAGCGCCAGGTTGCGTAGAATGGAACTAAGCTGTCACGGGCCTGGTAGAATCTACTAGTCATAGATAAATAAATATGTAGCAAGCTACTACTAGTTAGTCTCAGGTAAACGTAGTGATTATATTCTCTTTGGTCTCAGGTCTCAGTCAGTTTCGGTTTATACAAAGGTACTCAATCTGTGGTCTCAGTTAGTCTGTGATACCACTAGAGGTGGGCGATGCAAACCGTATAATCACAGATAATACACTATATATATATATATATATATATATATATATATATATTACACTATATACCAGGGACTAATAATGATACATTTCATGCATATTATATTATTTTATTTACAATTTTCAATTTATTTTTAGTGTTAACAGATCTGCCAGAATAAATGTAGTGTAAGGAGAAAGTTGCACTTTTTATCTTTTTAAATACAATTTGTGATGTAAATAAATAATAAAGACACTGTAAGTACGTACTATTTTAATTGAACTATTTGAATTTAGTATCTAGTGTTGTAAATAAATAATAAAACTTGTGGACTATATTGTGTTGTGTTATGTGTATAATATAAAAAATGTCTCGAATCAATGTTAGCGTCATCTGGGACTATTTTGAAAAAATTAATATCGTCGATAAAAAGGCAAAATGTCCATTATGTTAATTTTAAAGAAATTAAAATAAAATTAGGATTTTCAAATATTTCTTCTGTTCGCGTGCCAGGCGATTTGCGAACTTATTTGCTCCGTACATCGATATATGTGAACTAGGCACGTACATATAACTCAATGGCTCCGTATGAGCACATTAATAGGGTGGATAGGCGTCGGTCAGGTGGTCGATGGTCTGCCGCTTCGGCGTGACTAGGGCGTCACGTATTTTTAACCGCTTAAAATATTTAAGCATTTTCTGCGTGTGTACTCTGTACTCTGTTTAATTACTTAATGTACCTAATTATTAAGATCATATGAATGTTATTTCCAAAAAAAAAATAACTATCTCCAACCGACGTTTATGAAGATTAAGTTAGTAAAATCAAAATTGGTTCAATGGTTTTTAGAATTCCGAAATCTCAAACATTGATACATACATACAATGTTTGAGATTTAGAATACAAGTCGAATACAGAACTTCTTTTTTTTTGAAGTTGGTAGTTTCTCTACATAATATATCTACAAAAGTAGATCCGCTCAAAGAAAGGTTTTCAAGCGACCGAAGTCGCGAAAATCGGCTATTTAATTTATTAACATTTATGTTCCTACATAAATACGTTATTTACAGCAATCGATATATATGTAGGTAAAGCAAATTGTACTAAATTGACCTAACCGAAACCGAGTTCAAAACTTAAAAATAATAAAGTTAAAACTACAATTAACTATATCTGCATTAGCTCCAAAAAGATAACATAATATACATTTACTCTAAAACTATACATCTACAATACTGATTCGCATCGAATAGGTAAGAGTAACTATAAAATCTTCGTATCGGATTTCAACAGCGTGTCGGAGTAGAAAATAATATAAACGCGTACGCAGAATATCTAGATATTGAAATATATAGTTTTAATATCAGATATTGAAACTCGAAATCTGATATAGATACGATTCTCAGAAAACTTAAACCATAGTAATAAGCTTAGATACGTAGACAGAGAATCCAATAGACGGCGGGGTCGCGTAACCGCTATTCTGCCTTACATTCACGCATCACAGTGCTGTCATTTTGGCAATATTACCCACAAAATAGGGAGCTTTTGTTTGTGAAGCGTACGTCAGTAATTCTAGGCCACTTTATTCACATGTTATTAGGATAGAATAATTAAAGCAAATGAAACAAATAGGTAATATTAATAACAAATATTAAAACATATTTATTTGTTAAGAAAATCATAATAATTACACTTATAGGTATTGGATATTCCAATTTAATTATAATTTTCCTTGAAATAAAACTAATTTAGTATGAATATTCCTAATTTTTTCGACGGACTCACTAATTTTTGTGGTTTCATAATGTATTCTTATTTCAAAATATCTTAAAGCGACAGCTTTAATGACAAGTATTCTGTGATTATCAATATAAGGAAATCTTTATTGATGGGATCGATCGAGTTAAGTAGATTGCTATCCTTTTCGTTCACAAGAGCTTTGGCCTTAAACTCTTCAAGACTTTGTTCAAGATTTGACACTTTTATTTTTAGGCGCCTTGTTTTCTGACGAAGAGCGCGCACCATTCTCAACCTCTTCTCCGACAGATTTTGCTGCTGTTTCAATCTCTTGGTAAGACTTCTTGGCGTACCCAGTGGCTGAAACAGAAAGTTAAAATGTTTTAATCCATTAAACATATTAGCGGCCGTTATTGGTCGCAAACAAGAGATTTTCAATTTTGTTTATAATGTTACATGTCACCTATACCATATTCAGCAAAGCAAAATACAAAATGTAAACAAGGAATCCAATGGCTATCAAAAACCATGACAAATAATACTGTGCGTAATGTCAGCTAATCAGTCAGTGAGTAGTTCAGCTTCTTTTACATATACAAATTTATAGGTAAAGATAACATTTGCTAATGTTCAGTCTCTGGTTTTAGTGTTTAATCCATTAGCCTACTTGTATGACAGTTAGGTACCACCAGTTTTCGTAAGCGGCACAACACAATCTTTTAAAAACCTAAAACCTACCCCAAATGTGCTTGGTAGTTCCATAACTACATCATCAATCTAATGCCCATTTTAGTAATTTTAACGTCCCCCTGGAAAAATATCACATAATTTCAATATTATTTAGCATTCAATAAAAAGTGAATAAATTAAATGATAACTATAACTTTTATATTAATTCTTATCACTAGTACTAGTGTTTAGTTAGCAAGACAGTGAAAATTAAAGGCGCACCGTATTTGGTTGTTCCATCACTAAATCATCAGGCTCAGGTCCTTCTATGTTTGCAACATCCAATGGAAAAAGGTTACATTTTTAAATTTTCTTCTATATATTCAGTGTAAAAGAAATGATGTCTTTTAAATTCCCTTTTATCCTATCATAGTCCATCATATCATACTTACACACTTTAGTTAACCATCTACTACATAAAAAACACAGTTAGAAGATTTAAAATACGACGATATTTAAGCATACAAACCTTTATTGTATAAAGTGAATTACGAAACAATTCAGTTTTTGTACTTTCTCAGAGTAATAAATTCCTTTCAAAGTGCCTGGAGCAAAGTTGAGAGTATTTAGTGGGCCCCCAATTCTTCTTACCGGTTGCTAAAACTCATTTTCTTTTTATTTCCGAATCAATTGGGAAACTGACAAATAAAAAAAACATCAAGATGAATAAATTTGAATGACATAATAAGCACAGGGTATATTGACACAATGGTAAATATGTAGTATAATACATTAGGTACTCTCGCTGTAATTGTAAGCGATGAGGTCGTACCTCGGGTAATTATAAATTTTAGCTGGCAACATAGGTTTGATGTTATAATATCGCTAATAATGATAATATCATTATAATTTATAGAACAAAATGACCGTAAACATGGCTCTAATTAATACTTCCATGTAAATCGTGATTCAGAAAGTTATTTAAATACATTATCAGAATCTGAAATAAGTTTACATACGCCTAAAATGTAATGTCTTAAATTTTTCGTTCACTGCGGCTTTTACAGCCCATAACACTGCAAGACATTATGATATGGTATAAAATCAAATAATGTTCTAACTTAAAACGTGCAATTATCGAGTTTTATTTGCAAATAAATTTTTAAACAAATTAATAAACATTAAACACTCCATGACAGTTGCAATGTCTGCCATTAAATTTAATGCCAAACAGCTTGTTAGGTTATACGGGAATAAGGACAACAATATAGTAGCTATATCTTTTTCTTACAAGTACTAATATGATATATGCGTCCTTTGTTTTGAGAATGAAACAAAACTGTCTATTGGATTCTCTGTCTACGCCTAGATACCACCAACCGGTTACAATCATAATAAAAAATAATTTTTGTTTTAAGCTATGTCTTCATTTCATTTGGGATTTAAAAATATTCTTTACAATATGCTGATGCACCACATTAAAAAGTTCTTGGGAGATTTTGACGACAGTCACACTCAAAAGATAGTCCATGATGACCATAGATATAGTATACATTAGATTGGCGATAGAGTGATTAGGGTGAGACCAAAAACGAAATGTACCGGTGTGAGTGAAATGTGCATGTGTGCGAGACGAATAGTGCTGCGCCATGCATCAACTTCAATTATCGATATAGAGCGCTGTGTCCGTGTCATAAAATGAATTTTTTTTTTGTTTGAGGGCATAAAAATAAACCTACAAACGAAAAGTTTATACGTGGTAGAGCCATGCTGCAGCTATATTAGTAGTATAGTTGTAGCACGAATGGGTCGGCTCGACCGGGGAAGGACCACGCTCTCACAGAATACCAGCGTAAAATAGCAGCTTAACACTGCTGTGTTTCGTATGGTGAGTGTAGAGAACCGGAGACCCTTTTTACTGGAAAAGAGGCATTCCATCTTAGTCCTCCCGGGTGACAACGCATCTGCATTTTGATTCTTTATTGAGGATAGATGTAGATGTCTATGGGTCACAGCAACCACTTACCATCAGGTGGACTGTGTGCTCGTTTGTCACCATCTCCTATAAAAAAAAAAAATCCACCAAAAATAATTAATTTATTGTAAAAATGTCGTAAGCTCTCTTTAGAGGTATTTTGCAATTTTACTTCATAATTCAATCTAATAATCAAATAAGTTTCGATTATTAATTTAATAATTAAGTGTTTATGGTTCGATATTGCTGGCGAATCATACATATGTATGTCAAGTATGTAAAAAAATATTTGCAGGACACAAGGCATTCGTTTACTTATTTTCGAAACATATTTTCGTTTACAATTATTCCTTTCATATGTTTTCGGAAAACTCGTTCAGAATGAATACCTATCTCATAAACGTCTTGAAAGGGATAAACAGAAATAAACAGCAGTGCTTACACTGCCGCGTTCCGACCCATTGTGTATAGAGAGCTTTTATAATTATTTAAGGCATTTTGTCTTAGACCTCAGGGGTGAAAACACATTTGTAGCTTTCTTTGTTTGAAGCTGACTGTGGACGGGGTTTTTTTTTTAATTGCGTTTTTAACCTTTAAGCTTGTTATAATATAAAACTGTATTGACAAACAAACCTACAATTCGATTGATGGTAAGTGGTTACTGCAGTCCATGGAGTACTTGGAGAATGGAGGACTTGCAGCCAACTTCGAACGAAGAAGGCTACAAATTCGTTTTCACCTCTGAGTATAATATGAAATATCTCTTTGTGCACTTCTATGAAATAAATAATTTTTGTTCAAAGTGCTTGCTACATATAGTTGAATATTTTTTGGGAACCCAGTCTTCTCTATTTATCATTTTTAACCATTTTTGTTTAACCTCAATATTTTTTGGAAATCTGAGACATTATAAGAATTTAAATTAGCTCATGGCGTTATAGTAAATACTTTTACTATAACGCCATTTGGCTACGAAACCCTAAAAATTAAAAAAATTACGAAGTTACAAGAGGCTGCATCCAAAGACATGTCTTTGCCTGTTAGAAACATATTATCGATAAGATGATATTGATAGTGTCAATCTCTACAAAAATTAGATCAGAAATAGCGGGAATTCACGTATTTGTTATTATTTTTAATATAATTCTTACGCATTTAGAGCATTCTCGTAATAAAATGCGACATTTTCCCCTATTCATTTGTGTATAAAACATTTGTACCAGTTCTAAAATATTGCATTCAGAGTGCTAAATATTTTAATTGTACTTACGTGTGAAATGTATAATTTTGTGAATTTTCCTTTCTTGATGGACTGCATTCAGGTACTGCACACGTCAGCATATTTAAATCACACCTTTTAAACAGTTATTAATACTTCAAAATCAAAGATATCGCGAAAATAAGCGGGATTTGTTTCGTTAACGATTGACGTCAGCCCAATATAGGCCTATAGCGTGTACGTGTATGGTCTAGTAATTCTATCTCGTTCTAACGTAAGCATATGCTATGCCCTTTCTCTTTTACATTGCCAATCTAACGTAAGTATATACTAAATCTATGATGATGACAGTATCTCAAGTTCATTTGACGCCTAAGCGAACAATATAACTTGAGGTTTATATTAAAATCGGATCACTTGTTTCGTCGTTTCCACTAATGTGCAGTTCACACGCGCAGACACTTAATACACAAAATCGCATCACTTTAATGTATCAAAACCCACTTCAAACCATTAAATAAACGATAAAACAGGAGCAACAATCCACTGACGGTCAAGTTCCCGCCAAAAACCCTTAAAAATTATAAATAAATAAATATGTAGCACAGACTACTAATACACTAAGAGGATACTATCACAGATTAATAAATATGTAGCAATAGCAAGCTAGATACTACGCAATACGCAACTACGCGATTTTTTGTTTTCATAACAGGTCAAAAGGGTAAGTGTAGACACCCTAACCCATCTATTTTCATAATTATGATTAAATCAGACTTTGTCTGTGGGTAACGTATTAGTCTGTGACTAAAACGTAGTGATTATATACCACAGACTAATATGATGCTCACGCATTTATATACTCTATGGTCGTGAATAAAAAAATTCTCTTCTCTTTGTTTTAAGCACACAAGACGTAAACAGTGAAAAATTTGTAAAATAAGTAATTTATTATAATTAGGTACGCTAAAATGAGCGAATTAGTTTGGGGTATCAAAAATGGAGACATAGATCAAGTAAAAGATATCGTAGAAAAAAGTGTAAGATTATTTTCCAACTTTTTTTCTTAATTAATCATGTTTGAATTAATCGATTTGGTTATTATAGTACAGACAGTATTTTTGTAAGAACATTATTGTTCATTATCTTCGGTAGAAATCGAATATATAATCGGAGTAATGTTTATGTAAATGTCACATTAGAAATTGTTTACATTTTTGTTAGACACTAACATTTTTTATTTTAGAAAATTGATGTCAATGCACTGATAGATGGCCGGGTACCCCTTCATTATGCTGCTGATTATGGGCAAACAGCTGTTTTAAACTATCTGTTAGACAAAGGAGCTGACCCTAATGTAAGTTAAAATGAAATAGTAGGTTTTGTATTACTCAATATCTGATTGTAATTTTTTCAGAAGTACTTGGGTTTTTAATAATTTTATTTCATATTTTTAGATGGTTGACAAACATGGAATTTCAGTAATATTAGCAGCTATTTGGGAAGGACATACAGAGTGTGTGAAAACATTGTTAAAACATGTGAGTTTTGATTTAATATACTATAAGTAAATTTGTTTTATCCCTAAACTGTGATTAAACATACATATAAACTTTTCAGGGTGCTTCTAAGAATGGAAAAACACCAGATGGCACACCTTATATTGATGCTGCTGAGAAGGAAGAAATCAAAGAACTATTAACATAAATATTTCTATTCAGAATTACATAAGTATTCTCAATTCGCTCACATTCTTATTTTTGTTAAGCTAAGATAAAATCATACAAGGGTTGAACAAGAACACCATCATATTTTTATTATACATGTATTTATTTATATTACAATGAATTATTTTTATATGCTCAACATAATATGCAAAATTAAATATGCATTGACTGTGTCCATTTGTAGTATTAATTTGTATTACTAAAAACAGGTACAGTTAATAGTAACTTAAGGCTTTATTTAAAACTGTACAGCATTATTGCACATATAAGATGAAATAATATAATTTATCATTTGCATTGGCACCTATTTCCTAAGGGCCTATATACTTAGCAAAAAAAAATCTATTAAGGTATGAAAATGTAAAAGGATAAGATGTAATTTTTATTGCTGCTATAATAAAAGGTTATCTATATTTGATGTGTTTATTTGTTAATGATTTAAATAATGATACAACAAACAAGACTTCAACACAGTTTTGAAAACAATGTTAAATTAAAATTTACAAAATTCTTAATAAAGCTACAAACTATATAACATTTGGACTTAAAGCTCTCCATCACCAGTGGCATATTTCTTATGCTTATTGTTCTTTAATGGTGGACAATAGCAAGCATTTCTTTGAGCATCCAAATATGATTTACAGCCAAGTGTAAGTGTACTAGTAAACAATAATTTAGCAGCTGCCTTGCAACCTGTAACAATAAATAGCAAATCATCGTAATATTATACATTTAATAAAACTATTTTTACCGATTTTACTATGTACCTATATTTAACAAGAGCCAGCAAGGAAGGAACACACAAAATAAATTTCATTGTATACAGTATTCATTTAAATATATTTCATTATAATATATAAAAAAATATGGCAACGTGACTTAGACTCTGCTCAAAGTCTGAACTCAATCTGTGTAGATTGTACTGAAATTAATAATTAACAACAGCAGAAGGGATTCCCAGACAAATTATGACATCAACATGTCAAATATCTCAGTTCCTCCATGAAAATGTGTGCTTAAAACCCTTATTGAAATAATTTTTATAAATTACTTAAGATTTAATTAATTTTCAATAATATACTATTAAAATACTTAAATTGTGCTACATGTTAGCTGAGGTGCAAATAAATTTTTAAAGGATTTGGAGAGTGGTTGTACAAACCGCCTGCAATAACTTTGCAAATAGTGTTATGATGTCTATGTTGGTCGAAGCGATAGCAGTACTAAGTGAACACAGTGGAAGTGTGAGGGGTGATCATCGGCAAACCTTCTGCATGCATTTTTAGAGTAGCCAAGAAATAAGAAGAAGTTATAATAAAATCAGTTTTCTTTCCAAATTAAATCATCCTTAGATAATAATTATTTTTATTGTAATATTTTATTAATTATATATATATATAACATTTAATAACAATTCTAATAACCAAAGTTACTGCGGAAACCTCGGTCTGTACAAACTTTTTCAGTTTTCATGTAAGGTTGCTGTTGTATTTTAATTAAACACAGACTTTTCGTACAACATATTGTCCCATGGGTGTCATAAGAGGAGACAGAGGGAAACTGAAACACAAGATGGGCAGCAGCATCTTCCTGATAACAACAAAACACTGTGGTTGCCAACCTGCATGCCAAGCGTGGCAACTATGGCAAAATTCCGCTATGAGACAATATGAGGGACGCCTACGTTCAGCAGTGGACTTTTATGGGCTATGATGATGATTATAATGAAATATAACTTGATAATTAATACTTATATTATTATTTAATTTCTTATTTTATCTACTGATAAGGTTATTACATATTTCATCCATTCATATTTGTCTGTAAATGGAAATTACACATAATTGTTTAATACTCATTGACAATTTAGTAAATAACATTAATACTTTGTTTTATTAAATATATTTTTGTGTATTTGAAATATTAATATTTTAAAATTATAGCAATAAGAACAATTAATTAATAATTGTTTTTATATGGTCTGGTCTATACTTGTGATTGACTAGCAGGCAAATAAGCAATGGCCATCATTATTGTGAGAATAACCTAATTAACCTTAAAAACCGAAAAGTATTTTGGATACTAAACAATTCTCATGAGTGACTCACATGATCACCCTTAATTAATTTGTCAATTGTAGTAATCATTTGGAATATAAAAAGTGATTTGACTGTGCTAATGTTAGCAAGCTATGTAGTAAAAATTAATATTTATATTAATAATTGTTTCTGTATTTGTGTATCACCATTTTATAACTAATCTAAATTTCAATCATCTCAGATGTTCAAAACTTTTACATTAACTTTTCCACTAAGACCTAAGGGCTAGAGCATGCAATGCCATTATATCGTTACTGCCGCAAAAGCGAGATTACAGATGCTAATTTCGCGGTATTAAGAATGAACCGGTATGAAACCGGAGGAACAATAGGTCTCTCTGGAGACTGTATATAACTATCTGCTAAGCATTCCACCAACGAGCGTAGAAACTGAGAGAGCATTTTCGGATTCTGGATACATATGTAATAAAATTAGAAGTTCTTTAAATAATGAGACAGTGGATATGCTTTGCTTTTTACATAAACATTTCCAAGGTAAAATTAAGATTAGGGTTGTAGGTGTGGAAAGAGCAACAGCTTTCCTTCCCGGCCGCCGCGGGAGACGCCCGGGCGTCAGGGCTACGTCGTGGCCCCTGACCACCGTAGGCGCGGACCTGTGGACGGCGAGCAATGGTAGCTCGCCGTCCGTCCGTCTAACGACGACAGGCCGTGTCGACGGCGCGTTTTGTTCCACGCGCGCCTCAAAGAGCTGTCAGCAGCGTGAAGGGGCCCGCAAGGGCCGACGCCTACCGGGCTGCGGGCTGTTCGAAAGAGATACCGCGGCTCCGGAACGTAAGGGCACTGAAGGAACACGAAAAAAAAAAAAAAAAAAGGGTTGTAGGTGTGATTAATTGTAGTTATCTCATGTTAGTGTTTTAATTTAACCCCTATTAAAGATTATTTTACTCATATTATTGTTTTAGTTAAACCGCCATTAAAGGATTTTTAATTTCGCAATATCGCAAATTTTGCAATATAACAAGTTCCGATACCGCAATATTGCAGTATTGAAAATATACTGCGGCATTGCATGCTCTACTAAGGGCTCATCATATTGACATAGAGAAGTTTTTAATAATGCAAAATTTTTCATTTCTTCAAATGTTGTGTATTGGCGAATTGATTATGCTCATGGGAAGATGTTGGTCCTAAGTACTTTGACAGATGGAGACCTGTGATCTATATATGAAAAACTTGGAGAAAACGCTCTGTGAGAAGCAAGCAAGTTGAAATTTCCTTTAATGAACCATTTTGTTGAATTTGGCACCAAACAAAAAATTACAATATTTGATATTTTTCTGTACAATATTATAATGAAATATAAAACTATCCATTTACTAAATAAAAATCTTGCTGAAAATTTTTCCTTACTATTAGTACTAAAAATTAATATACAACCAGCTGAAAATACATATTATATTATATTTTGGATGTTACCTTTGGTAATAGTATCTCCTGCTAAATTTACAGTTTTGTATGTATCACAGTAGTTATACAAGCATCTTTTGAATTCCAAATCACAAATTTCTTTACCACTATTACATGTGTCATAGCAAATATCATGTGCATCACAACATTTTGTCATCTCTTCAAGTGGCAAATATTCGGAATATACATCAAATCCTAAAGATCCACATCCATCTGATTTAGGTATGTGAATCTTGTTTCTCACTGGCTTTTGACCTAAAATTAAACACAAATTTATTCATTGCAAAAGTTATATTCAATTTCATCTTCACAAGTTATTCTCTATTTAAATAATTATTATAAACGATTTTCTGTCTTAATAAAATCAATGTATATAATTATATTTTACTAACCACCAGGGCAACTAAATATGCAATCCTCTTCCACAGCTGCATCAAATATATCATGCAATGATCGAAATTTTTCAGCTACTGTTATGACGTTTCGTAACATATCTCCAAACACTGATTCAGCTGATAAAACTGCATCTTTCAAATTTCGTAATATATTTGAACCTACGCCTGAGTAAGCATAGGCAACAAACGTTAAAACATATATTATAAGCTTCCTGTATGGAATCTCCATGTTTTTTCTTAATTATTCATATTCATAAATAATTTATTTACCATTTTCTTTGAATAGAACTCACAGAATTTATTCTATAATGAGAGGTGTTACTAGAGAGTAGTATAACCCTGTACCTATATTATATTATTATAAATAACTCTGCCAAAAGTCTGACGTGGCCGGCAAGTTCAAATTTTTCATTACACTACAAGTATAATGTATAGTTATTATTAAATGCAATGAATTTATCATATGTTAGCTACCAAGAGAACAAAACGCAGCATAAAAACTTCCGAATGTATATAATAAATGTTTCAGATTTCATTTCAGCATTTATCATTTGACATTGTCATTTTTTTTTTGGAGTAATGGCCTGGTATCTAGACCTTTAGGCCAAGTCTTAGGTATTTTTATTCGGTTTATTATATTTTTCTTCATAGTACACTGCTTCACAATATGTTGATGCGTCACATTGTGCAGCCCTTGGGAGATTTTGACGGCAACTTGAGTCAGCAGACAGCTGACAGTTGGCGATGGTATCTCAAGGCGCCTAAGCAGATAGACACCTTATCTTGAGAATCACATCACCATCAGAGCACTTGTATCACCGTTTCCACTAATAGTTCACATGCGCAGACACTTAATTCACAAAATCGCACCACTTTTACATATAAAAATCCACTTCAAACCATTATTCAAACAATAATACAGGAGCAGCAAACCGCCGCCGATCAAGTTCCCGCCAAAACCCCTGACATTGTCATTTGTCAATGTGACATATAGATAAATAAATAAGTAGCAAGCTAAAAGATAAGATGTGACAGTCAAAAAGTAGAGATGAAGCGTATATACTAGAACCATAGACTTAATATCTTATAGACTAAACATTCAGTGACGTCATTAGCGTGTGAAAAGAATGCACGTATATACTAAGACATAAGAGTAAGGGAGAAGCAAAACTATATTTCTTGTCTTTTTCTATGTATGCGTTTTTGGCGATGGTAATAATTGTTTTCCATCAGTTAATTGACATTATTGATGTCAAGCTTTTGTAAATTCATTGATATTTTAAGCAAATATGTAATTGAATTTTGTGTTTTTTGTAGGTTTTAGATATTACGTAAGGTGACAAAGGTGGTAAGTTGTAGCATTTTAGGATGCAATAGCATCAGTCAACGAAAAATTGATAATATTACCTTTCATCGGTAAGTTTGTTTTGTGCTTACATTTGCTACTTCTTACATTTGCTACTTGTATTGATTAATATCTATTATTTTGAATATAAAATGTAACATTTCATGTTTTTAATGTCCTTTGTGATGTATTTTGTCAAATATTTGGACTCCCAAATTATAAATTCTTCATGATAATGCTCCTTAATTTGAACGGTCATTCGAAAGCTAAAGTCATAACAAACGTGTACTTTTTGATTTGGTAGGATTATGGAAACTTTAGGTATATCAGCGAGTACAATAATATTTTCCCAATGTTCAATAATAATTTTTATTGTGATTAGTAGTTATGTCCATAAATATGAATGACATAATGTTATACATATACATACACTTTTATGTTCAGCTTCAAAGGAAACACTCCTTATTGCCCTAAAACTCTTCAATCATTTTCTATATTACATAGACGTCACTAATAATATGTAAGTATCAACCTGAAAACATGTTTGGGTTCAAGTACATAAATATTGATTAAAGTATATTTAATTTCACAAAATATGTATTGCCTGAAATCAGATGCACAAAACTTTATTGCATTCCATTAATTTTATTATACATTAGCAACAATTACATTACAATATTTATTAATAAAATAAATAAATATGTCATACTTATATAAATATCAATATAAATATAGATAAAATAATAAATAAATAAGTCTTAATCTTAAGGTATACAATAACACAACAACATAATATAATATTCTCAATTAATGATGTAGAAAAAATTTGATGATAATATACTTACCGTTACCACTAGTCATTATCAAAAGTAAAAAGTTATAGGTTTTGTGATAGTTGCTTAGTTTGGCAGGAGGATTGGCAACTGTAATTATTTTGCAGACAAACTATGGGGGAGGTCTATGTTCAGCTGTGGAGGACATTTGTTAGACTAAAATACCTAAACCTTAATATGTACATAATTTTTTAAACGTTTGGTATGAATAATATTATCATTACATTTACATATACCTGTGCTATTTAATTAAATCAATTGATATTGTATTAATTGTTATATTGTATTTATGCACAGATACTCATACTTGATTTTTTTTTGTTAAATACCTTGATATAAATATGTACTATATATTTAACATATTAATTTCTTTTAAATATATTATTTTACAGCTTTCCTAAGGTATCGGCTATCCATAATTGTTGGATAATCGCTACTGGTCGTAGCTCGACTGGACCTTCTACGGAAAATCTACTGCGCACTTGCCGAATCAGTTATCACCTACTGCATATCAGTTTGGGGAGGTGCGACAAAAAGTAGTTTCTTGAATCTGGAAAGAGCACAAAGGGCTCTTCTGAAAGTAATGTTCTTCCTGCCATACAGATCCCCATCTGGTAACTTATATTTCAAAAGTGGTATCTTATCGGTAAGAAAGCTGTACCTACTGCGTATTGTCACCAGAAAGCACAAGTCGATTTCCTATGACCCACGAAAAAGCAATCGTAGGACGATCGTTAATGTTGTTCCGCAGCCCCGGGTTAAATTGGTATTTGCAAAGAGGCAATATATAACAAACTTAATAAGAAACTAAATATTTACCCTCTAGCATATCTTGAATGTAAAAAGACACTAGAGTAATGGTTAATCACAAAAAACTATAAGAAATTGAGAGTATCATTCATCACCCATTAGCGCAACTGAGTGCTATGCAACTTTTGGTGACAGTTAGAGAAAGTTATTCATTGAACAATGATAACTTCCGATCCCAAGACACAGTCATAGGGCTAACAAACCAATATGTGTAATATTCCACACTATAATAAATAATTCACAAAGGTACATATTCTACACATACATACACACATGCACCCATATGCATACACGCACACACACACACACGCACATACGCACGCACGCACGCGCGCGCACACACACACACACACACACACACACACACACCATATTTGTAACCCTAAATTCATTGTTTGTATTGTTTTATACTTTTATAATTTAATAACTAACTTTCAATTAGTCTTCACCTCAACTTAATGTTATATACCCATTGTTTAGAAGAGCGGTACTTCCTAGTACAAGCAAATCCTTTGCTTAAAAGGAAGGTCCAACCACAATTTGATGTAATAGATTAAGTTATGGAATAAAGAATTTGAATTTGGTCGTGATTATAGGTAACCAACAAAACTTAGCATAGTATGCTCAAAACAATTTGAGCCTCATTGCTTTAGGCGGACTAAATATGTAACATTGCTTAATAATATATAATATAATTAAGATATATTTTTAAAATGTTATAATTTCTTGTTGTTTCTCCATAAGTGATATAAGTTTGACCTTGTTGGTAATTATGATTTTTGACATTGTTCTGTATGTATTAAAAATTGACTAGCATTGCTTAATTTATTTATGGTTCTTGACATTTTATTTTCAAATGCTGACATTCTGTATTATTATGACTTGTAATAATTTTATTGTAATTTATATTTATTTGATTTTCATTTTGTAATTTGATTGCATGACAATGACAAAATATTTACTTATAGATAGATTGATTAAACATGAATCCTCATTTATAAATGTAGGAACTTTATCTGTACTAAAGTACGGCCAACGAGAAGCGATACCAAATGTAAACAAAACCAATGCAAGGTTATTAGGAATAGCAGGGGTGCGTAACTTTTTGATAGTTAGATTATATATTTAAGTAGACAATATAGTTTGAAAAAATGTCTAGCAAACCAAAAAAATAGACTTTTTATAAATTTTGTTATAATTTGAATTATTTTATAATGTAGATTTAAATTAAATAACGAGAATAATAATAATGTTTCTGAATATCGCTTGCCTAACAACTGTGTACCCGGTGTATGGTAACAGGCTTGCCCCCTGTTATATAGGGATTTAAATATATCAGGCAAAATGTGGGTGTTAATATCTCTGTCTATCCCTTAGGGGATACAGGACTGGTGATATATATAAAATACCAGCTGTCTGCGCCATCTCTTTTCTGTATGGGTATTTATCATTAGGCCAAGTTTCTTTAACATATTTGTAGGTATTAATAACCATATTTTTTTCATTCACAGTAAAACTAGTCACCTAAAATTAAAAATTAAATTAAAATGATATATATACTTTACTTACATGCATCTTTAATAAATTAAGAAAAGTTTTATTATTACAGTTGCTGTTTTTTAAATAACTTTAAGATAACTTTAAAGTACACTCCGAACCAAGAAGTTTTAATTAAAACTACTAAACAACAACAACTCCCGAATGTTGGCGAACCCGTCTTGACCCTGACATGTTTTTGCCGGGAAAACGAGACATTACGACAAATACACAAGATGGAAAGAGATAGATAATAGATTGTCAACTCCACAGTCGTTTTTAAGGTAAATGACCTTTCGTATCACTGCTAGTTGGCCGTACTTTACCATGTTTTATGCAACTAAAGATTTAAATAAAATAAATAAATAAATAATTTTAAGTCCTGACCTAAATATACAAATGAATAATTTATTATGCAATAATGAATGTAAAACTGACTCTGGGAATGCCTACCAATGAGACATTTAGTCCACTCTTTGTAATCCCTTTATAAAGGTATTATAAACAATAAAGTGTAAATAAATTAAGAAATAAATGTAATAATTATGATAATTTCCATTTAATTGACATAAATAATGTAATAAAGATGTTTTTTGGTATTACCTATCTAAGTATAGTTTAGGAGTTGTACTTTATTATTTATACCACTAAAATATATTATATACATGGCATATATATATTCTCCCTTCTAAACCGATTCTCACAACCAGCACCGAAGAATATCTGCTATGCAAAAGTATAAATCAAGTTTATAAATGCATATTTTTGAGAAATTCTAAAGCTACTCAAATCAAGAATTACAGCAAATGCTCTAGAAAGAAGACAAAATTTTTGTTGTTTGTTAATGTGATGAAAAATTAATAAATAATCGTTTGTTTATTTTAATTTTATATTTAATATATAATTGTGTTTTCATTTGTTTTACTTATTGTAACATTGTTAATATTTCTATATGTTGTGTAAGTACACAAAATTTAGTTTTTTTTCCTTTTTAAATTTCAATATATTTTCATTTAAATAAAATATATATCTTTACAGTCTATCAAAAGTCCACTGCTGAACATAAACATGAACATAGTTATATGCATAGTTGCAAGCGGGTTGGCAACCACTGTTTTTTTATTTTTATTTAGCTGTTATCAGAAAAATGCTGCTGTTTATCTTCTTTGTTGTTTCCCTATGTCGCCTCATACACCACCCATGGAATGACATGAGGTAGCAGATAATCTTACACTGCATAGTAAATTAAAATAGAATATTATAAAACATTCGTTTTTATTTTATTTACCAACATATTACAAAAACAAACCATTTGTTGATGCTTTACAACGTATATTAACTAAAACATTTTACCACCTCAACCATTAGGTAACATGATTAAGTCACCTAAAAAGGCCTTCCCCTAGATATCCTCATAGAATGACTTTTGCCATAGTTGCCACGCCTGCGTGAAAATATGCGTTAAACTGGTTGGCCACCGCAGTTTTTTATTAGTTTAAGTTTTCATCGGGAAAGTGCTGCTGCCCCATCAGTTGTATTATTGCTTACGACGTGGGGTAGTATCATCCCGTGTATAGACAAATTCTCTTGTACGTTTTATTGTTTAGTTAGAGAAATGAATTAATCATCTGAATTATAAAAGAACATTTTTTATAGTAACAAATAAGTTTGTTGTATGAATTTAAGTGCTGTGAATATAAATAATATAAACCTATAACGGGGAAATGGAACAATATCTGGTAACCCAGGGAAAGTGCCTCCCGCCTATTTCTATCTCAAAAGCATACGCGAATGCTTTATCTAGTCAATCCTCTATCTACGACTAGAACAGATCTAAGCACTAGGTATTAAACGAGACTAGGTTGCACCTGTTCCGACTTTTAAAATACTTGATCCACCTAGTCTCACTGTGCCTACACGTCGCACGGCACCGGCGCGGCGGCCCGCTCGAATCGAAGAAGTACCGGCGCGTCAAAGCGAGATAGCATTTTGCTGTCGTAGTTACTAATCTGCTTTGCCGCTCACTCGTGTTTGCCTAAATCATTCGTGTGTCAGTCATTTAAATTTGAACTATATTTCAATGTGTATAAAAGTAACACGACGCGCACTCGTATTGTGCAAGAATATATTCTGTCCTTTTTTAACTACACTATTCCGCAGTCTTTCTATCTTTGTCTGTCAATACTCGAGAATAGTCGGGACTAGTCCCGGGGCAGGGTGATGCAACTTTGTATGAAAGCTGAAAAATCTGCACACAATCATAATTTTGTCAATGTTTATGTTGGGCTTGTAAAAATAAAGCGAGAAAAAATATCGTTGCTTCTTTCCTTCATGGTGTTTTAGATTGCCATTTTAAAAATTAGATACAAAAATTCATATTATATCGGAAGAAACTAAAAATGTTAATTCTGAGTTAAATTTTTTTTGGTTTGCTCTTTAAAGTATAATTACATACATATTACTCTGAGATTTGTTAGCAGTTTGTTAGTAATTGCACAATTAATTTACCTATTAATTTTAATCTAATAAATTTAATTATTAATTTTGCTTAAATTCAGTTATTATGGGCTCAGAATGCTTCATTTTCGTTTGTAGGCGAAATCACAGTCATAATATCGTCGTGAATATACAGTAAAGATTTTTTGTGAGATGTTAACTCTGTATAAGATATTGACTATAAATGAATTCGAATTAGAAATCAAAATTTTATGCACGATGTGTGATCATCATCGAAAGTAAGTTAAATGTTGTGCAAATAAAAAGCACAAAATCATCTGATCACCTACTGCAGGTTTCCTATAATAGGAAAAGAAAAACTTATGACAATATTGTGGTAAGTCTATAAACATTTTGAATTTATTGACCGTTATTTGTAGGGATTATTACTATATTGATCCGAATTGTATCTGTTTCAGATCACGTATTTGGACTGAGTTAAGTTTTCACCATGAGAATTTTGCTGATTTAAATTTACGTTAATGTTCTGTGAAGAATAACTCTCTGACAAAAACATGTGTTATATATCAGTAACAAGCGTGGAAATATTATGTGCAAAAGCAATAAAAAACATTAATAATAATGCATAGTTTATAAAACAATCTGTCTTCCAAAAAATAAAATTACATAACCATACTTATTTATAGTTTTATTTTATCTCACATACTAATCTAAATTATATTCGAGTAATCTTGGTGCAACCTCTCAAATGTATGGGAATTTACCCCATAGGTTTGTGAGGCTTGAGCCAAAATTACTCGAATATGCCTTAAATAAAAAGTTCAAAGTTACAGAATACAAAGGTTTGAAATTCCCGTTAAAAAGTTTTATATGGGCGCCCAATCTAGCGCTTTAGTGTACACTCATAAACACGTGTTTCCGTTTTTTAGTATGAAGTTGGCGTTCTTCTCTTGGTAGAGAGTAATTGTGTTCTGTGTCCCGGGGAGTTCAACCAAATACTATGCAGATTTTATACACTAGGTACTTGTAAATACTCGACGCGAATGGAGATCATATGAAGCAGTCGAGTGTCTAGTACGGACTCATGTGAATGTGATCTCGACACCGTATTGAATGATACCTACTCGACTTATTAAGCAATAGGTTTTCGTAACGAAGTTTTATTATGTGGTTAAAGAACTTTCGATTTATTTTTTATTTTGACATTAAAGTGTTTATTGTTTAAAAAAAATTGAAGTAGTGTCGCTTGGGATCATTTTACGGACAAAGGCCAACAAATGGCTAAGTGTAACATTTGTAAAATATAATTTAGTTTTAAAAACCCTTAAGACTGATTTTTTGCGCGTATGTAAAAAACAATGATTGTGGATATGTAATTAAAAAAACGAAAAAAAGACAAAAACCGGATTACTCTTAAATAAATAATGAATCGAAATCTTTTAAATACGCCAACAACCTACAATGTAGATAAATCTTAAAGTTGACAGTCCTAAGCTTGTGTAAAGTATGAATGGATGATGGATTACTATTCATTACCTTCACGTATCGGCTGTACGTAAAGACTAAGCATACTTTAAAGTATAAGCTATTCCAACCATACCAAACTTTATGCGTACTTCATGGACTAGGTGGAACAGGTATTTGAATTGAGTATTTGTACGGAATTGGACTAAGTGCACCTAGTGCATAATTTACCTAGTACGACTCATCTAT
The DNA here is from genome assembly GCA_029286625.1 of Parnassius orleans. NCBI lineage: Eukaryota > Metazoa > Arthropoda > Insecta > Lepidoptera > Papilionidae > Parnassius > Parnassius orleans. Next base: position 1,027,952 of record JAGSMP010000093.1, read on the forward strand.
ACAAAAAAGTACTCTACTCTGTGGTGACAGTGCACCTACATGGTGTAGGCCATAGACCAACCTAAGTTAAAACATGCCAAGTAGGTACCAACCATAGATAAATAGATATGTAGCAAGTGACCTGCACGTGCGCTAGCACTTCTTATTAGCTTGTACCTGCACAGCTAGCATGGGCTGGAGACAAAAAAATTATCCTCCGACCCCGACGTAGACAGAGAATCTGTCTACTACATATCCACTGACAAGATATAAAATTATCTTGTCCATAGACCAAAGCACGGCAACGGGGAGAAGTATATCCCCGTTTGACATAACGAGTATATATATCCCCCGTCCGTAGCATGGAGCCAAATGAAAGATAAAAAATTATGCTTTTTTGACATTTGAAAGGGACAATTATATCCTAGTTCATTGGACGTTGGTTTAAGTTTAAATTTATACAAAAAAATCTATCCCATCTACCCATTTTATTTACTGTGGATATTATATCCACCCACAGACTAATATGATGCTTACGCACCGCTGCTGTATCCACCGGTGTGCCCATGCTCAAAGGATGGATAAAACCAAAGAGTATAGTAACTGTCCTATACAGGAAGATAAAACTAAGCGAGGGCATAAACATTTTCTCCTTTCCCCGGGGTTAAAATTGTCTTCTGCAGGGCTAGCATGGGCAGAAAATTTTATGTATTTGTTTTTTGTCGGGAGGATGAATCATTGTTATGCTAGAATGTGATAGATGGTGCTGTAGTTGACTAATTAATAAAGTTTAATTATTTAATAACTTATCGTGCAAGAGCAATCTCTCTCTTGCACGATAAGTTATTGAAATAATTTTTTTCAATCAATTGACAAAAATTATTTCAATAATTTTTGTTCCAGCGAATATTTTTATTTTTCTTGATTGACAGTAAGTATCCTTATCTAAGCTTTATGTTGCTTACTTTAAAGATTTTAAATTAAAAATCAAGAGACTGATAATTTGGCAAAATTGGCAATTGTACAAGCAAGAGAATATAATATTGGTCCAGATTATAAAGAAATTTTAATTAAATGTTAAGAAAAATGTTATTCAGTTTGGAAAGAATATTTTGATAAAAAGTCACAAGAAAAAGGGATATGGTACAAAACTACACGGAGTCAGCCTCCAAAAATGCCTTAGTTGAATGAATGTCTATTGAATAGAAAATCTGTTGTATTAGCCAAAACCCAAATTACAAAACATGCAACACAATAGAAGATCTACAACACTTGCCCGCAGAATGTTCTGAAAACCATAACGGGAGCAACCTATTGATCGTTAAAAATGACATAAAAATGTGTAACATAAATGAATACCAAAGCTGAACTATTGTCAAATGCTGCTTAAATGGTGTTTGATTTAGTTAGTGTATTATGCAAGTAATTTAAAATTTTGTGTGTTATTTAGTTATAAGGTACAATGGGACTGACATGTTAAAAATAACAAAAAGAATAAAAAATTCAAAGTCAGAAATTAAAAAGAGGTAACGCCAACTATTCTTTTTTTCGCCTCCAATAGACTCCGGTATATCCATCTCGGTTTAACGCAATACCGGCGACGTGTATTAATGTATTAAATGACGTGTATTAAAACATGTATTAATTGTGCCGCGCAACAGTATATATTCCTATACAGGGTATTTTTGAAACGCTCCCGAAAACGAAGACAGATGATAGTACTAAGGATACCTATGATGATGGGTCACAAAGAAATTCGATCCCGAGGAAAAAAAAATCATCTTTTCACAACGTTTTATTAACTTTATTCACGCTCCATCATGTTATTAAAGTTATTTGAAACGATATTTCACAAAAAAATATCATAAAAATACTGAAATATGAAACCAGCGGTGAAACTTTAAAAAGAAAATCAGCTGACAATAGGGTCAATATCCTCGCGGGCGCCGAACTCTTACCTAGATCGGTACGAAACAATGCATTAGGTATTATACTACTTACTTACTCTACCCTTCCCTTTCACACACACGCTGCTTCGTGTCGCCTCGCGCTGTGGAATTTCATATGCTTCAAGGACGTTATAATAATTTTAGTTTTTGAGACAGTGCCATGTTGACAATCACGAGCGATAGTTCAATTGTTTTGTTTATTAAATTATTGTCGTTATAACTTGTTATTTATTAATTAATGATGTTGTTCTTGTTGTTACGTTTTGTGTTTTTTGTTTTGTTTTAATAATGCCTAACGCGTAGGTAAATTTATAGTGCTAGTGAATACGGCAACATGTTAATGTGCCTTGAAGAATCTCATATAAGGCCACGGAGGATCGGTAAGCTGTTTCATACCTAATTTTTTAAATAACTTAGTACTGAACTGATCTGAATAGGTACATAACTGAATACATCAGAATAATAAACATAATTACACAATGGATAACAAAGCATGACTCTAACCTTGTAAACATTTTATTTAAGTATTTTTTCATTAGCGGGGAATCGAACCAGTTATTTGGTTTATTTAAGCTAATTTTTTTTAAATAACTTGTTAACATTTTATTTAAGTATTTTTTTCATTAGCGGGGAATCGAACCAGTTATTTGGTTTATTTAACCTGTGAATTTGAATTAAAGTGGCTACGTGGAGACAAGCACAGTGGCAAAATAGTAGGTTAAGTAGATAAGTTAGGTATTTAGACAAGTGTTGTAAATTATTAGGTATTGTGGTACCATCGCTAGTTGCGGGCCGCGCGAATTCGGCGTTCGCGCGTACATTGACCCGTAGTCAGCTGATTGTAATTCAGTAATTCCACTGCTGGTTTTATATTTCAGTATTTTCATGATATTTTTTTGTGAAATATCGTTTCAAATAACTTTAATAACATGATGGAGCGTGAATAAAGTTAATAAAACGTTGTGAAAAGATGATTTTTTTTTCCTCGGGATCGAATTTCTTTGTGACCCATCATCATAGGTATCCTTAGTACTATCATCTGTCTTCGTTTTCGGGAGCGTTTCAAAAATACCCTGTATAGTATATATTCCTGTAAAATTTCAACAATTATTTAGAAATCATCTTCTTTAATTATTTTTATAATTTCGTATAATTCTGCTTTCTTCGTGTTCTCCAAATATGAAAGATTGTTATTTTTGATGAGATCTTGCATTTCTTGTTTCTTTCTGCTCATATTTACGCGTTTTTTTTTACCATGATAATGGCGCATTGTCCATTACGATAAATGAATTTGGCTCTGAGTTAGGGATTCGTTTTTCTTTCAACTATTTACTAAAATTCGTACCATTTATCTCATCGTGGTAATCTCCACTTTTGGTCTGAGATTTAAAACTTAAAAGAGAATTTTGGATGAAACTTTTTCTGCTCCGGCATTTACGATATCAATGAACTTCTGACACTTCGGTAGGGACACCTTCAGTTTCGTTAGAATGCCAATCCATCATCATCAATGATTTCATCCAAAAAACAATCAGTCTCGGATTTTCGCTTGTTCTATTATCATACATTTCTCGAAAAAACCTTAACCCCCAGGCAACAAGATCATATCGTTCCACGAGAATTTTCCTTTTAGATTTATTTTTTTATAACTAAACTCGAGTAGTATTAGTCTGAAAGATTCGATAAACCCCTTGAAATTGATGTCTTCTTTGAGGTCACGATGCAATTTCGTGAGCGTTGGAATAGAGATATTTAAATAATATGATTGAACTTTGTGTCTAACAAGACAAGTATCAAAGTCATCCAGATTAGAAACCGTTAATTTTCTTTTTCTTGTTTTTCCTGGAGCGTTTTAATTACGTGTCTAGGGTTCTCTAATGTGAAGTAAGTACCTGCTGTAAGAAAGCCCGTCAGCAGCTTGATTTGGGTCTTTTGAGAAAGGATTTCCAATTCTCTTGGTAGGATCATTTTCAAGGGCTTTTCATTATTGTATTGTATTTACCCTCCGAATCCTCCGGTTTTTTCATAAATATCTAAAAATGCGAACATACAAACAAACATTAATAATTGACTCTTTTTGTTGGTATTGCAATAGACAAGCGAATTAGTCGCAGCAACCACTGTTCGAAGAGTTTCGCAATGTATCGCACATCAGCAGCAACACACACTGTAGTTAAACGCGATTTACGTTTGCGGCAGCTTAGGGAGGGTTGAAGTGGGAGGAGACGAAGACTTTTTCCTATATATACTTTTATTTTCTAACTTTCTAACTCTAACTACTGTGATAATAGAGAGTACTCAGGAATACTAGACCTAACTTACAAACTAACTTAACTACTACCGGGCTATCTTAACAATTGAAGCTTAGCAGGCGGTACTGTATGGTAGGTGACTTCCTGATGGCACTATGTTGAATATTCTTAAGTCACGTAAGTGAATTGAGTTGCGTCTTTAAAGATGTGCTGTTATTTGCTAAGCAGGCGGTGCTGTATGGTAAGTGACTTTTTGATGGCATGCATATGTAACTCCACCACCCTCAGCGTGGTGACTATTGCAGCACATTCAGCGAAAATGTCACCGGAACGTCTTTGGAGTTTCCCACTCGTATAATATTTAAAGGATTTTCTCGGATTTTCTTTGGTTTCCACCTTGGTATGTATCGTAGTCGTGTTTGGTACGGAGTTGATGAGTAACTGCCTTCTCGCATACCAAGTGCTGATCTTCGGGCATTCTGCTACTATACATATATAAGAATGAGTTCTGTGTGGTTGCAATGAATGGGAATGGAGGTATAAGAGCCTGGGCACTCATATTGGGTACTATAGCTAATTTATATAAGTCGAAGTTTTCTTTGAAAATTATTGGAAATTTAAATACGAATACTATTTTTTATAGTATAAGGGTGACAAACGAGCACACAGTCTACCTAATGGTAAGTGGTTGCTGTGGCCTATAGACATCTACATCTATCCACGTTTGCGGATCAAAATGCATATGCGTTGTCACCCGTGAGGACTAAGATGGAATGCCTCTTTTCCAGTAAAATGGGTATCCGGTTCTCTACACTCACCATACGAAACACAGCAGCTTTAAGTTGCTATTTTACGCTGGTATTCTGTGAGAGCGTGGTCCTTCCCCGGTCGAGCCGACTCATTCGTGCTACAACTATACTATTAATATAGCTGCAGCATGGCTCTACCACTATAATAATATGCTCGATTGATGATATCATAATGCTCTCTAAATTCTAGGTTTAGAAACTAATATGACCATCTTATCCTGATTGCTTTGAAGTATAATAATAATATGTTGATTCGTAAGTAGAATCGCCAGAATAGTCGTTACTATTATTGTAATCTGAGTCTAGGTCAGTATTATAACAATCGTAAGCATTATAATCGGTGTCAATGCCTGCACGTTCATTAACATGCACTTCGCGAGTCTTAAAGTAGTTACTAGATAGTGGATTTCCGTGTTTAATTAAAGCTGTCCGAATACCTAACCAACTGTCGGGATTCCCATCAAACTCTGGGATAATCTGAATGGCTTTAAATACCTTGTGAGGGTTCTGGGCTATATCGTAACTAACGGATGATTAGAAAAATTATCCCTATTGCTATCTACTATCTGTTGGCGGGCCTGTCGCAATTTAGGCTCCCGATCTCTAGAAACCTAGGATGGTAAATCTTGAAAATAGTTAACCTAACAAAGCTCTGGAATGGTATAGTAGGACTAATGAAATAGGTTGAAGGGAATAGTGGAATCAGGGAAGCAACACACGAACTATTCTAGTGCACTTACATGAAATCCATCCCGGTACTCCGCTCCTCCAGTCCTGGTCCAATGGTTGAGACCCCCTTCCGTTTCTACCACAGGTCCGTGCAATAACCTTCCGACTACCGACTGCGCCACTTACGTTTGCAGCAGCTTAGGGAGTGTTGAAATGGGAGGAGACGAAGACTTTTCCTATATAAGTATTTTGTAAGTGAATTGAGTCATGTCTTTGAGGACTTGTTATTTGCTTAGCAGGCGGTGCTGTATGGTACATGACTTCCTGATGGCACTATGTTGAATATTCTTAAGTCACGTAAGTAAATTGAGTTACGCCTTTAAAGACGTGCTGTTATTTACTTAGCAGGCGATGCTGTTTGGTAGGTGACTTCCTGATAGCATGCATATTGTACTCGCGTGACGCTTTGATATTTTTTATAGATTTTTTTTTATAGAATATACATGGCGAGCCCTTAATCCCAGTGGGCATAGTCAAGTTAACTTTCTACAATTGATAACGCTCAAAAACAAAATTGAATGGGAATGACATAATATCTCAACGTTAATTATTTCAGTCGATTTCTAATTACATGCACATTCCATTCCTACTGTTTTTTTATTTATATTTGGTTTATAATATTTGCATATATTTCTATTCTATAATATGTATATGCATATATTTGCATATTATAAAATAGGTGTTGTGTGCACCAGGTGTGCATGGATTTATAACATTTCGTAAATCGTAATACGGTTCATGGTTGGGTGATACTGACACATTTTTAAATTGATATCTTAAATATTATCCTTTTTTCAATATTTAAAATAATTTAGATTCATAACAATGATTTTATTTGTATTTTAGTATTAAAATAAGGAATTTAGATTTACTTTAATGCTAAAATACAAAAATATGGTCCTTGTTTCTATGATGCCTTTGTTAAAATCAAAAGGAAGTGTCACAGAACTCATAACGGCTTTGTTAAGCAGTAGGTAACTTCGTTTATTTCTGAACACATATTTAAGATCTGTTCGAATATCCGGTAGCCATGTTAATTTAAAAAGTTGTTCTTTTCCGTTTTGTTGTCGTGAAAATGACGGGCTTTAGTAATAAGGTGAGATAAAATAATTATTTTTGTGCGTTTATTTAACCTCCTTCTAGTTTACGTGCTTAAAAATAAATTTATAATTTAATTGTCATTTGTGTTTAGAGAAATTTACGTACAATTTTTTCTATAATATTACACCAGCATTTTAATACACGTGCTAACTTTTTATTTTAAAGTTCCTATTTCTAAATGTAAATAAAATTGTTAATAATTTAGCCAGTTGCATATTAGTATTAAGTTCCGAAAATGATATGTGCACGTTCTTTCATCGTAAGGTATGGTGTTTTGTTTGAGGTTATGAGATTCATCCAGTATCTGATATAGCCATGTCAATATTAAATACTATTTTAATACTTTTCCGATGTTTCAGGCCGTCGTTATTGATGGCCGCGGCCATCTGCTTGGTCGTTTGGCTGCAGTTATTGCTAAGGTTCTCTTGGAAGGAAACAAAGTGGTTGTTGTTCGTTGTGAACAACTTAACATCTCTGGCAACTTTTTCAGGTTGGTAATTACTTTAATTTCTGATATGATGATGACTTTATATAGTATAGTATCTGAATGATGTATTTCTTTTGGGTAATTTGCGACTGAACGTTCACATGTTGTTAGATTATGTCTGATTTTTAAAACTTACCTTTATCATTTGGTAATATGGTTTAATTTGTTGTATAATATATCAATCATTTTATTAGGAATAAGTTGAAGTTTATGTCATTCCTGCGTAAGCGGTGCAATGTTAACCCTGCTCGTGGTCCATTCCACTTCAGAGCCCCCTCCAAGATTCTCTGGAAAACTGTAAGGGGTAAGTGTTTAAGTTTTTTGATTTTGGAGACAAAACATATTGTTACCCTCTTTAAGTATATGAATAAACACAGGTATTCATTCACTCATCCTTATTGACCTATGCTTGATAAAATGTTTTTGTAATGAATGATAGAAGATAGGTCATAATGGAGTTGACATGAGAACAATCACAGTCAACTTTCAATAACCAACAAATATCTAAGAAGACATAATATAGATAATAATAAAATAGAACATATTTATAATTTATATATAATGTTATTTCTTATAATATTAGATCATTGCAGTCAAGTTTTAGATTTTGTAATAGGTAATGATTTATTTTTTGACATTTTTTAAATGATTTTTAGCTGTATATTTTGAAAATCGTCAGAACTTTTGACAAAGCCAATTAAATCAGTAATTTTATAGCCCAAATATGAAAGTTTTTAGGGCTACTGGCTAAGTAGTACATAGTCCACCTGATGGTAAGCATGCCCATAGACACCTACATCTATCCTCAATTAGAATCAAAATACACATACCCCTGAAGTAGTATGATGAAATGTTGTTACCAGAAAAAAGGGTATCTCCCACTCACCATATGAAAAAACATCATTATGCTACTATTTGATTATTTGATCATCTTAGTGCGGCTGCTGACGTGGCCCTAAATCGGTATCCTACTGCACAGTTGGTCTTTCTGGGCGTCTTTAACGCTTGTCACCAAGACTGTTCCCATACCAGAAGACCGACCATGCTGGAAGAGAAGCGTGGAATTTTGCTTTGACACTAGGTCTTTCTCAGCTGGTAAAGGAAGCGACTAGGGTACCTGATGTAGACGGTCACACAGCAAATTGCTTTGGACTTTCTGCTGACTACCGAACCAGACAGGTATGAAGTACAGGTTACATCCCCTTTGGGTACATCTGACTACTGTCTGGTGAAATCTGTATCGTCATATTCTCCACTTGAATTATTCTCCACTATAATTAATCCCAAGGTGTTCGACGAATATGGCAGTATAAGTCAGCTGATTGGGATGAGATGCGACACTTTTTTGCATCTTATCCTTGGCGGGAGGTCTGTTTCTCTTCTGCGGATCTGTCAAGCTGCGCGGATGCGAATACGGATGTGTTGCGTCAAGCTATGGAGTATTTCATCCCCTTCTCTGACACTCCCACCGGTAGCAAAGCTCGCCCATGGTTTAACGCTGAATGCGCCCAAGCTGAAAAGTGCAAGTATTTAGCGTACTTATCCTGGGTTGACGATATTAGCTCCAAGAAGAGAACTTTCAACCAGGCCGCCAAGTCCTACAAAAAAGCATTACGGAAAGTTAGTCTCGATCGCATTAACCATATTGGAGCAAAACTCTGCCAGACCATCCGGCACTACAGCTTTTTGGTCTCTCGCCAAAGCGGTCGAGACTAACTTCTGTCGGCCTACACTCCCTCCGCTGGTAAAACCCGATGGCACACTGGCGCATACGGCTAAAGAGAAAGCGGACCTGTTCGCGTCTCTCTTTGCCTACAATTTACGTCTGGACCAGTGGCAAAAACCACCTAAATTACCTCACTGCGGGACCTCTATGTCGGAGGTTCGTATAACAAATAAGGAGGTTCTTAAAACCTTGCGGTGTCTAGACGTGAACAAAGCTAGTGCACCAGATGCTATACCAGCTATAGTTCTAAAGGCTTGTGCACCTGAGTTGTCTCCTGTGCTGACACGCTTGTTCCGCCTCTCATTTAGGACTGGAATATTACCAAACTCCTGGATGCTGGCCACTGGTAGCCTGTTCCAAAAAAAGGCAGCCGTGCCGACCCTGCCAACTATCGGCCAATTTCAATTACCTCCATACTCTGCAAGATTATGGAGCACCTAGAACAGAATTACCTACTTAGTGACCGGCAATACAGGTTTCGCCGAAATCGGTCAGCTGGGGACCTTCTAGCGTATGCCACACACGTATGGGGCGATGCACTCGAGAACAGTGGGGAAGCACTTGCTGTTAACCTTGAGGATTGAATGGGTAAAGGACATTCTGAGTGAACAGTCTCTCCGGGTCGTTGTCGATGGCTGCTCATCCGATCCTGTGGCGACTAACGCCGGTGTTCCTCAGAGGTCCATTCTCTCTGCAACTCTCTTCCAGCTGCATATTAATGATCTGTTTATGCTTGGTATCTATGGATATGCAGACGATAGCACAGTTATGGATTGATACAAACCAAATGCGCGGGCCAGTCAGGATCAAATCCAGTCCGAAAGAGAAGCTATGGTTGAGCGTGTGAATCTCACACTACAGACAGTCTTCGAATGGGGCGATGCCAATCTCGTGAGATTCAACGCCTCCAAAACACAAGCGTGTCTTTTCACCGCTAAAAGGAGCCCGCTCACCCTGGCTCCTACTTTCCGGAATATATCCTTGGAGTACACTGATCGCCTGCAGTTGTTTAGGGGTGGAATTTTCTCCGAATCTCAACTATGGGCAGTTCATTGAGTCCAGAGCCAAAGCAACCGCAAGAAAACTTGGTGTCCTTGCAAGGGTGCGGCGGTACTTCACGCCGGGACAGATTCTTACTTTATTATAAAGCGCAAGTCCGGTCGTGCATAGAGTACTGCTGGCACATATGGGTGCTGGTGCTGCAAAATACCACCTCGCAGCATTGTACTCAGTGGAAAGGCGTGCTAAGAGGCTTATTGGTGACCCGAATTTGGTTAAAACCAATCGTACCAGCCTCGAACACACGCAAAGTAGCCAGCCTTTCGGTTTTCTAAAGGATTGTGAGGAATTGCACAATTTAATTCCTCCCTCTCCCTTCCATCATCGGACAACCAGACGTTCGGCCAGTCTCCACCCTTTAGTTGTTGACTTACCATGCATTTGAACGAAACGGTTCGCTAGGTCGTTCATCATACATACAGCAAAAGAGTGGAATAAGTTGCCAGCACCTGTCTTTCCATCCGATTACAGTATGGGTGTTTTCAAGGCAAGAGTGAATAGGCTTTTGTTAAGTCAGTGCGCTTCACCATCTTAGGCACCACTTACCATCAGGTGGGATTGTAGACAAGCGCTGGCTTAGTAGAATATTTCATGCTGAGTTTCTGCGCGACTGTGGTCCTCCCCTTATCAAGCTGACTCATTCATGCTGCAGCCACGTTATTACCATGTACAAAATAATAATATAAGAAATACCTTGGCCTTTTATTGTAATAATAATGCTATATTCTGTAGTTTTTTGTTTGCAATATTAAGACGAACAATGATTATCAATGACTTCTATAATGTTATGACATCCCCATCACATCCATACCCAATTAACACATGTATCGCCTCTTACACTACAACTCTTTACTTTTTACTTTTATGGATTTGTAGTGCCTGAATTTCGTATACAAGATTCATTTGCTAAATTTTAGAAAATGTTTTCAATATACATGGGGAAAATTAAAATTTTAGAATGAATGCTGATGATTATTTATAAATTTTACCTACATTATTTGATGTTTATGATAAAACAAATATTATGAAGTTGAATATACATGCTAAGATTAAAAATACATAAGAATATTTAAACCAATAACATGTCTTTAAATATTCCAGGCATGATCCCACACAAGACTGAGCGTGGAAAGGATGCACTCAGAAGGCTGCGAGCTTATGATGGCTGCCCACGACCTTATGACAATCGCCGCCGAGTCGTAGTACCGGCAGCTCTGAGAGTTTTTTGTTTGAAACCCGGCCGTAAGGTAAAATCTACCGCGCATCTTTAGATGTTCCTTTTGACTGTAGAATATAACCATTAATAATAGCTATCCTTCTACTAGAATTTTCTTCTATTAGCAATTCAATATTGATTGATGTAAACATGTATATGTAAACTGACACATTTCTATAAAGATTTTTACGGTTTTTGTTGTATAGAAAATGTATTATAATACCAGTAAATGATAAATTGTAATTTCTTTAAAATAGAGAACCAACAAAGTCAAAAATATTGCAAAACTCTTGTCCCTTAGTATCGTAAAACACACCCGTGTTTTATTCACTAAAAGAATCGTAGCTCTAACCATTTATTATGAGTTTGTATTTTGTTTCCTAATATAAAATTTAATCATGTTGTGTTAAAATAGTCTGATTCTGCTTAAAAATTTAATGTACCCAAACCAGTCTACATGGCTTAAAATGATGTTTTATGAATGGGTAATTTGCGACTGAAAGTAAACACTAATGTTGCGGTCAAAAAATTCTGATAAATTTTTGTAATTAATTTTAGTATGTTTATTTAATGTAGCCATAATCAAAATTATATTTTATGTTTTAGTACTGCCATGTTGGCCGCTTATCGCATGAAGTGGGGTGGAAGTACCGTGATGTTGTCCGCAAGTTGGAAGACAAGAGGAAGCAGAATACCATTCGCAAAGTCTCCTATGAAAGAAAATTAAAGGTAAATAATATTTTTAATGTTTTAATTCATTACAACAATACTACTTTTTAAAGAATAAATAAATGCCAATAGAATCTAATTTAGAAGGGCTCGTAAGTGAATTATAAAAATTGCATCTTGTTGAAAATCTTCCTGAGAACTGTAGCTCAGCAATATTGCCAGCATTACTATTAATAGGTATGCATTAGATAAAGCAGAACAACTAGAATCCGATTTTACACCAAGTGTGTGTCATCTGTCCATAAAAACTGTTATTGTCAATTATTATGGTTTCGAGAATTAAATATTACTTACTCATGTAAATACATAGAATAAAGAATCTAAAAAAAACCTTTCTTGCTAGTCTTATGCTTTAGATAAAGCATTTAATAATATCATCCTAATCATTAACTAATAAATTACCTACACTAATATCAAACCAAATAATATCAAAGAACACATCTAAAAAATTCTCATTTCTTGAATGCGTTCGTTTTCGTTTGTCGTTCGCTAATAAAATCCGAACTATGGCCTAGGGAATGAAATTTATGACAACAATTTTAAAATGGATTATGTAATCAATTTCAAAATCTAAAATCCAATATAAAACGGTTTGCGTAAAAATCTGAAAACGCCTGTGTCTATGCATCATCTTGCAAACTATAATCCATCTGGCAATGTTGCTTCAAATATATCGCTAAGCAATTATGTTCATAAATGTGAAGCAAAATTGAGGCTTTAAGCTAAACAAAACTGCACTGCGTTGCAACTTTGAACCGATATAGACAATTTTACGAGTGCTTAACATTTTATTTGCAATGGTAATGATAAATCCTTTCATATCAAATTCATACCAAAATATTTGATTTAAAATAAAGTCAATGGAGGCATACTATGATGATCATTAATCAACTTACCTACATTATTTGAATGCCATGAAAAATTATTCATTCTGATTATTATAATTATTAAAATAGCCATCACAATAGAAAATGCATAATATTCATGCTAGTATTTTTTCTCATGTTATAGAAAATCACCAAGGATGCCAGTGAGGCGGTAGCTAAAGCGACGACGCCATTCACAACCGTCATCAAATCCTACGGATACAATTAGGATTAAGACAAATTAAAAAATAAACCTTTGGTTTTTCAATGTGATTTTATTTATTTACTTATTACTTGCTATAACTTCTTGACACATATTTTAAATGCTGCTGTATTTCATATGCTGAGTAACGAGAAGTTAATACATTTTTTAATAGTAATGAGCCATTACATCCAAGTTCCCATGGGTGGCAACACTAAATACATAAATTAGGGTAGAATAGATGTAGGTGTTATAAACTACAGCATCCACTTTGAGAGTTACACAAGCAAGTTCTAGAGCACAAGAATCGTTCATTACACATCATGCCAAGGGTAAGCAGTGCTATAGATACTGATATATTGGTGAAGCGGTATATTAATTTATATATAAATTATAATATGCCATGATTGACTCATTGGGTAAATGTTATTAGGTAAGTAGGTATTCAGTAATTATTAGTCTGCTCTAGGCACAAAAACATGAATGAACAAATACATTTATTTGCAAGATTGTGATAAATATATTTTATTTTATACAAATAAAAAGGTAAGATAGTATAAATTTATTATTTCTTTAAAACACTTATGCGTATAGTTAAGTATTATTTATTACGTGGTAGAGCCATGCTGCAGCTATATTAGTAGTATAGTTGTAGCACGAATGGGTAGGACCACGCTCTCACAGAATAATAGCGTAAAATAGCAGCTTAACGCTGCTGTGTTTCGCATGGTGAGGTTAGAGATCCGGAGACCCTTTAACTGGTCTTCATGGGTGACAACTCAAAGTGACAATTTGATTTGTAATCGAGGATAGATGTAGATATCTATGGGCCACAGCAACCACTCACCATCAGGTGGACTGCTCGTTTGTCACCATTATCCTATAAAAAATAATGTTAATTCATTTACAAGGAATAGTCCTAGAATAAAATGTAATTTTAATATATAATTATTCAAAAAATGAAACATTTTCACATTTTAAAATAAGTGAAACGTGATAAAAAATAACCACGTTTTTTATCATATTCTTGCATTGTCATCCGAATTTCAGCTATATTCAAAATTTCAAGTTTCCAGATCATCGGAAGTTAGTTTAAAATCAATTACTAAATTCTACCCGGAACGACAGACAGACAAGAAAGTGACAATAAAAACGTGGTAAAATTGTTTTGAATAAGTATGCAAGACAATTTTTCAAAGATGTTGGCCGATTGTTTTTAATTTTGCGAGGCGCATGTATTTTATTACCCGACTGCGCGACTCAAACGAGAGTAATGTGTTTATCAGCCTCATCGACGGATTCAATTCGGCTGGGCAGCGTTCGGGAGATTACGATTTGCGATACATCTTCTCGTCAGTCATACCTCAAAATAAGACTGTTCAACCAGTGCGTGTTGTCAGTGATGACCTATGGATGTGAAACGTGGTCCTTCACCGCTGGCCATATGTGGAAGCTCAAGGTCGCTCAGCTCAGCGAGCTATGGAGAGGGCTATGCTCGGGGTTTCTCTGCGTGATAGACTTCAAAACGAGGATATTCGCAGTAGCTCACGTATGTATGTGTGTTACTTTGTGGCGCTGTCGAGACCAAACACGTGGGCCGATTTTGATGATTCTTACGTCAATCGATTTGTCTTAATCTCGTGAGTGGCACTAAAGGCATCACTGTAATCAAAATTCAATATGGGGCGACAACCAAACAGACACCATATTTTGAAAAGGAAAAAATGAAAGTCGACGAACTATGTCAAGTGGAGTATCATTGAATAGGTTCCTGGGTCCGCTCGATCGCTTCTTCAATACGAGCTATATTAAAGTTGCGTAAGTCCCGCCGCATAAACCTGAAGATCTGTCTGTTCAGTTGCCTGTATGCTGTCAAATCTGCTGAAGACTGCAGCCTTATTTGCCGTCTAACAGCCATGAGATTAAGAGTGTGATCGGAGAGTTTTTGTGTTCTTCCGCGACGGGTCTTGTAGAACTTAGCTCCGACCGCATAGACACTCCACAAGCTTGTCATTCATATCGTCCACTTCTTTGCAGTCTTCTAGACACTGAAAACGATTTTGTAACTCGAGCTGAAAGTTGTCGGGGCTTTGGATTAGAGCACGAGGGGGACGGAGCGTTGACTTCATTAGACATGACCTCTCCAACTTAAAGTTTAGGTTCAGTGTGCCTCTCACCATTCGGTGATCACTGCCAGTTTTCACCCTCGCGATCACTGAGACATCACTGAACAGTTGTCGTCTGGTCGTCATAATGAAGTCAATCTCATTTTTTGTCGAACCGTCAGGACTCGACCAGGTCACTTTCTGTGGGGCCGCTTTTTAAAGAAAGAGTTCATAGAGAGTCCCTCTTTCTCCATAAATTCGGCCAGCTGCTGGCCCCTTGGGTTTCGTTGCCCTATTCCGAATTTTCCTACATTCAGCTCACCGTTCTCTCTTGTGCCTAGTTTTGCGTTGTAGTCTCCCATTAACACCGTATAGTGGATTTTGGAGGAATGCATGGCTCTAGAGATATCCTCATACATTTCCTCCACCTCCTTAGGACAGATGGTCGCCCTCCCGGTGATAGAACAAGTTGCCGAATTCGAGGATTACCGTGTCCTCCCCCTCTCTTCGGACCTCAGGCAATACGTAAATCACACTAATTAATAATATAATAATAGATAAGCGATTACGTCAATTTAATTCATAGTAAGTAATTAACTATATTGTTTCTTTTAAAGATTTACTGTATCGTTTTAAGACCATGACCGGTGTTATTCCGTACGTAGGGTTTGTAATTTTTAAAGATTTAATTATATTATTTGATGCTACTTTTATATGGGCAAATAAAAACTATATTGAATGTTATAATATGTATAAATTCATATTTTTATTCTCATCTCCAAACCACGCCTATGTCATATTTTGCATTTTTTGTTTAAAAAAAGTGGCCTAAGTGTATGTCAGATTTTTTTATTTGGCATTTTAAATAAATTTTCTTGAGTTTTCATGCTAAGTTATTATGAGTAATTGTTGGTAGTAAACTAACATACGTTAATATTTAAAGATCTATTCAAAATTATTAAAACTACATTTATATTTTCAATTCCAAACTTTGAAACCCTTATCCTCAAAAATATCGAAAACGTAATTAAGTCGTTGTTCTGTTGGATGAGCGATATGGGCTTTTTGGACTGTAGCCCAGGGTCCCATGGATGTAAAGGGCCCCCAGCCAATAAAGACAATGACTATCAAAGCTTTAAAAATGATTATTATGTATGAAAATTTCATGAGTTTTACTGAAAATAAAAGAAAAAAGAACTTAAGAAGGTTAATTTTCGAAAATAGATATATCAGTATACTACATCAATTAAGAAAATAGTTTTTTGACTAAAAAAACTAAATTATTAGGTAGTATTAGCCCAGGGCCCCACTAATACGTGGTCCGCCTCTGCTCATACAGTTTCATTCGTGTTACTCTTGGTTTATGCGGGCGACACTCAGGATAGTTTAGGGTAGTGATGGTTTACGGGAAGGTTCGTTACAGTCATGTATATATCACGGAATATAAAAATTATATGCTGTGTGAACTATGACCATTTTTGTACGAAGTACGGACTTGGCATGTAAATGATTTGATGTAGATTGTATTATTTTCAAAATGCAAAAGATTTTTTAATCTTTTTGAATAAGTATCACTCCCTATATATTATTTACCACATCGTCCTATTTTTAGTCGTTTCAGCGGTCAAACCGTGAACTCACTTCATCATCATTATATTACATCAGTTCTTCACAAGTGTACTGCTGAACATAGGCCTCCCCCGAGAAATGCCACAAAGCACCGGCGGGCAACTACGGAATCCTACCTCTACATTGTGCGTGGCCCGACACGCACTTGACCAGTTTTTTGAAGTGTAAACTTCTTTAGCCGCGTTGAGCGATTTTTGGTAGGGGAAAAACTTATGGATCCGCGTCTCCGATGACCTCGACATGCTCGTGACGTATGTCTACTACTACTAACGACGCGAGGTATAGCGGCCTGTGTACATGTATATGCCTATATCATTGAGTTTTCTCTTCTGTCGGCAGTCCTTATCACTGCCTCTGTTTTTTTAGGGTTCCGTAGTTAGACAACAAGGAACCCTTATAGTTTCGCCATGTCCGTCCGCGGTTTTGCTCAGAGACCCTAGATGCTACAAATCTGTAATTTGGCATAGTTATAGATACTAGTCACGAACTGTGAAATAAAATCTTACTAAACATTTTTATTTTGGCTACTTCCCATACAAGTAAATGGAGGATGATTTTTTTTACCCGTCTATTCCATCATGTGGAGTATCGTTGGATAGTTATGGTTGGTAGTTGGGCAACTACGGAACCCTACCTCTGCATTGTGCGTGGCCCGACACGCACTTGGCCAGTTTTTTATTATTATAATATCCTCCAGAATGAATTACGGTCACGGTGGCCAACTCAATGGAGACTAGCCTTGTGCGCGAGAGACAGGATTATAGTGCACGAGTGTATGCGCAAGCCCAGGTGCACTCTTCTATTTCCTCATAATCATAGATATAGGAAGTAGAAATCAAGCGCAAGACCAATGACTTCACGTACTTTCTAAGGCACGGGGTTTAAACACCGCCAACTTCCTGACTCCGGGCTACTACTGAGAATTTATTGACAGAAAAATCCAATAACTTATTTTTTGGGCTGGAATATTTGTTTGACCCTGGTTTCGAACCCGGAACTCGTGATTAGCAGTTGCGCTTACGACCACAAGACCAAAGAGGCAGACAAAGTTTTCAAAATCAAAGAAAAAAAGCTTATAATTATAATAAGTATTGCACTATATTGTAAAGAGGTAATTGCAACCCATAGATATAGACATCTGTAAATGTTTTCAAACGAGCAATTCCATGGGTGCCTTAGTTGGGGGCCATGCTCAGGGGAAGTTGGTTGCAGCTGTGCATGAATTACCTTTAAGAGTGCTCTTACATTTCGGCGTTACGCTAATCGTAGGGTATTTTAGGCAAAGGTATTTTACTCTGTTTCATTATTTTGACCAGTTTGTGGGATGGATCATTTCTGCTCAACACAGTAGTCCAATTTAGAAAAAAAAACATGCGTGAGTGTCGTGGAAAACTCGGTTGGAACGAAGTTCCTTTCGTAGTATATTATTATTGATAAACGTATTATATTATTGATTAACAAATACAAATAAATAAATTACTAGCGTCTATTAAAATGAAGCGTCATTTAAAATAAAATAATATTTCTTTCATGTTGAATAAAACTAATTTTACGGATTATATCGCGTTTAATCAACTTATTTTTATTAATTCCCGACGTTTCGGGTGCTTTACAGCACCCATGGTCACGGGGGACCCATAGGGAATTAATAAAATTAGAGTGGATTAAACGCGATATAATCCGTAAAATTAGTTTTATTCAATGTGTAGTGTTCGCGTAAATATAAGAAATCATTATATTTCTTTCATGGCAAGATAAGAAAAAGTGCGAGAGAGGTGGATATTATTCCAACTCGCTTCCTTATTTCGCCGCCAAGGCCGTCTACACTACGTCAGAAGGGGTTGTGACGGAAAAATCTTATACTTTTTGTCGCCTAGCCCCCATCCGCCAAATCCGTACCGTCCGATAAAGAACTTCGTTCCAAAAACAAAGTACGTCTCATCTCTCACCGTCACAACACTCAAACACTAGGCTTGACTCATCATGACTCATTGTTGTTTTTCATAGTATCATAGTACATCGTGCATGACCTTGGCGGGACGTACATCAAGATGGACCTTGTGTTTAAAGGGTGGTGAACCTACGGGATTGGTGGTGTTGATGAGAGGGTGGAACTCTTAGAATAAAATGAGTCCTACCACATAGTAAAGCATTACGATGTGAGTGACCCATATCCAGCAGTGGACTGTGCACGCATTGATATATTGAGATTTAAGCAAACATATTTTTATAGAATAAGGGTGACAAACGAGCACACAGTCCACCTGATGGTAAGTGGATGCTGTGGCCTACAGACATCTACATCTATCCTCGATTAAAAATCAAAATGCAGATGCGTTATCACCTCTGACGACTAAGATGGAATACCTCGTTTCCAGTAAAAAGGGGTCTTCGATTTTCTACACTCACCATACGAAACACAGCAGCATTGAGCTGCTATTTTACGCTGGTATTCAATTGATTTGGTGTCACAAATAAAATGCCAGCTTAGAAGAATTAGGTATATTTCTATATTATTTTTAAATCAAATTTTACAAAATTCGCCTTGTATGAGTTTGTACAATAGAAATCATTTTTATTACTAAACCAATTGCCTTAGCTTTTCAATCTTCGTAGCTAATGAAGTCAGGATCTTCACTTGAGAGCACGTTCATCCACCACAGCTTTGTGTTTTCGAATTGAGGAGGTGCCTCATGTATCCCGAAGTTCTCTACGAATCGAGTAACATCGTTTGTCGGCTTAGTCTGCAAACCATACGACTGAATATAATAGACTGATCTTCCAGATTAAATAAGCTTGAAGTTTTCATAAAAAGATTAAAGAGTTTTTGTAATTATTAGAGTAAGCGGAGGATAAGCGTGCCACACTCACTGGATTGAGTAACGATCTGGTCAGACTTCCTGCATAAGTAGATGGATGCAGCTGGCTCAGGTCCGTGCTTTGTGGCGTTCCTTAGGAGAGGTCTGTGTTCAGCAGTGGACTTGTGATGAATGAATGAATATGAGAAGTATTTTTTAGGAAAACGAAAGTGACTAAAAGCATGGACTACCCAACTGATGATAAGTGGATTGCCTCATAGGGGAGATATTTGCCATAGTTGCCACTCTTGGCTTTCGGGTTTTTATTTTAGCAACCGCAATTTTATTTAATATTTTGAGTTGTTATCAGCAAGATGCTGCTGCTTATCTCCTGTTTTATTTCCCTCTGTCGCCTCTTACGATGGCCGCGAAAAGATATGAGGTTGTGGATTCCCGTATGTCGCCAATACACGGCATATGTACCAGTTAGTTATTATGTCCTCGATCAAAAACTATTAGATTTTTCTTACGATTCACTTAGTCAACTCCTATAGCCTACAATCTCTTTTAGCTTCTCCAGCATCACATCTGCATTTTGTTTCTTAATCAGGAATAGATATGTGTCTATAAGCCACAGCATCAGCAATCAGGCGGACTGCGTTTTCTTTTGTCACTCTTAGTGCTAGAAAAAAATTCACGTCACCTCCAACAGCTCGGGGCCGCGCTTCTTCCTCAGGTAGTTAAAGCAGCAAGTGCGGAAACGTCTAGTGCCGCAAGCGGACATGCACTCGCTGCCACATGAGCTGCATGATAATCCGGCAGCCCAAATGTGGCCTGTGTGCAGCAACATTAGGTATTATAATAAATAGATTATTATTAAAAAAAAAGACGCGCAGATTGCAGTGATCTTACTATTAGATATAGAGATATTTCTTTAACAAATTATTATTCATTTATTTAATCATTCATTCATTACAGTCTATCAAAATTCCACTGCTGAACATAGGCCTCTTCCACAGATTTCCTCATAGACAGGATTTCGTCATATTTGCCACGCTTGGCTGGCGGGTGGGCAACCGCAGTTATTTATTATTTTTGGTTGTTACCAGGAAATTGCTGCTGCCCATCTAATTTTTTTATAGAATAAGGGCGACATCAGGTGGCCTGTCACCTGAATAATGATAAGTGTTAAAAATCAAAATGCGGATACATTGTCACCCCTGAGGACTGAGATGAATGCCTAATTTCCAGTAAAAAGGTTTTCCGGTTCTCAACACTTACCATACGAAACAGCAGCATTGAGCTGCTATTTTACGCTGGTATTCTGTGAGAGCGTGGGCCCACCCCGGCCGAGCCGACCCATTCGTCCTACAACCTTAATAGGTATAGCTGCTGCAGCGTGGCTGTACGTGTGAGTTCCACCGTTTCGGGTTTTAACTAGAGATGTAGTGAAGTGCCTACGCCGGCCGCCATACCGCGTAGGCGGCCGGGCTTAAGCAGCCGCCCTGCTATGCACCGGCTAACTCCATAGATCTATAAATCTGTTGCTGCACCGTGGCACTACCACGTGTAGAACTGCTGTTTTAGTTTCCCTCAAATTATCATATAATATTTGAAATACAACACACGATACATTTGCTTGTTATTATATCTATTATTGATAAATGTATTGAGGTAATTTTTTGTCGAAATCTGAAGATTAGTTTAGGAATAGGCGGATTTAGACACCCGCCCAAAAGTATTATATTGGTTTTGGGTTGTACCGCGATTGGGTAAAAAGTAGATTTTTTTTTAGAGGATAACTGTGCAGTTTCTAATAGTCCTCCTGATGTTAAGTGGTCACTGTAGCCTATGGACGTCTGACGTAAACGAGATAGTAAACTGCCAATTTTTCTGGCGTTTCGCTCCCAGTCTTCCTTTTACGACACCCACGGAACGAAATGAGGCGATCGATTCTATAACGTCGCCACTATACCGCTACGCATACTGCTGTATTTGAAACGACTGAGGAGAATTTTGTATATTAATATCTAAACAAAAAAAAAATTCAGTTATCAAAAATTTAAAAAATAATTACCAACCAATAACCATTAAAGCGAAAACGGCAAAAACTTTCAACATGTCGATGTTTTTGGTGCCAATTCTAACCGACTTCCACAAGATGGCTGACGATTGACTGCGGAATGTCGGAAACTCGCCTCTTTT
Source organism: Parnassius orleans (assembly GCA_029286625.1). Lineage (NCBI taxonomy): Eukaryota > Metazoa > Arthropoda > Insecta > Lepidoptera > Papilionidae > Parnassius > Parnassius orleans. The sequence goes on from JAGSMP010000093.1 coordinate 1,049,793, forward strand.
TATATAGAACAATAGTTTACTTTGTATTTTGAGTGACAAACAGAAGCTGTATCTATGATGCCACTTCAAGCGCTATTTGAATTTTCTCAATGCAAATAAAATATTTGCTTTCGGGAGTAGAAGTGGGCGTCTCTCGATCATCCGACGTAGTAGACCAATTAATGGGCCCAGTGGATTTTTTCGCTTATTCCGATGGTCTATTTTTGAATATTGTGGAATTACATAGCTAAATTCTAATTAGATTTAGACAAACCAACCAATATTAAAATCTAAGTATGAAAATTAACTAGGGCTATGCCATTGAACTATGATAGTGGCGTAGTCACGTGGTAGACCCGTGCTGCAGCTATATTACCTATGGTTGTAGCACGAATATGCCGGTTTGACCGGGGAAGGACCACGCTCTCACAGCTCAATGTTACTGTATTTCGTATGGTGTCTGTAGAGAACTGGAGACCCTTTTGACTGGAAACGAGCCATTCCATCTTAGTCCTCAGGGGTGACAACGCATCTGCACTTTGATTCTTAATTAAGGATAAATGTAGATGTATATGGGCCACAGCATCAACTTACCATCAGGTGGACTGTGTGCTCGTTTGTCACCCTCATTCCATTAAAAAATGTCTATGGGCCACAACATCCACCACCCATCCACAGGTGCACTGTGTGCTTGTTTATCACCCTTATGCTATAAAAATCACGGAGTTTTATTGCGTAATAGAATCCGTAACGATTATATTAGAATTAGAGTAACTGACATAACCCAACAGATTTTTAAAGCTTAAATGGCAACTGACCGTCCAATATAGCTGGAAGTTGATGGGGAAGAAAAGTTTCGAGCGACAGTTTTTTTCTACGGTACTGGTAGTCAAAGTGTAGAGCGGTCGCCCAATAGATGGAGTGATGACCTTGACGTGCGGGTAGCTGATAGATGTAGGTGGTTGGACCGTGTTTTGTGACATTCCTTTTGTTTTCATTCCTATGTTCAGCAGAATTGTGAGGGACATGATGATGACGAAAGTGATAATATATAATGCCTTCCAGACCATATTTCAGTCACGGCGATCAGTCTCTACGGAGACTACCCATCTGCGCAGGATGGAATTTAGTGCACGACTGTGTATACAAACACAGATGCACTTTCTATTTCCTTACTTTCTCATAGTCCGATTGGACGTGCAATCTGACCCAACTGGACTGAGGTTCCTGCGCCTTACGTTATTTTCGAGGCACGTTAGCGAAACACTACCAACTTCCTGACTCCAGGCAGCTACTGAGAGTTTTTGTCAGAAAAACCCAATAACTGATTTTGATCCGACCCGGGATTCGTATCTGGGACCACTTGATCGATAGTTGCGCTACTTATTACTAGACAAACGAGGCAGTCTAATGAACTTAAAAAATATGGACAAGAAGCACATTTCTGACGGAAGCAACGAGAAAATTTTGTGGAATGAAGGAATATCTTTTATATAATACATATTTTTATAGAATAAGGTTGACAAACGAGCATACAATCTTAATAGTAAGTGGATTCTGTGGCTCAATGACATCTACATCTATCATTGATTGAAAATCAAAATGCAGATGCGTTGTCACCCCTGAGGACTAAGATGGAATGCCTCGTTTTCAGTAAAAAGGGTCTACGGTTCACTACACTCGGCGTATTGTAAAAAACACAATAGCATTAAGCTGCTATTTCACGCCAGTATTCTGTGAGAGCGTGGTTCTACCCCAGTCGAGTGGACCCATTCGTGCTACAACGATATTAATATAGCTGCAGCGTGGCTATACCACGTAGGCTACGCGGTAGAGCCACGCTGCAGCTATATTTTGGTGCACAGGGCATCAAACTTAATGAGAGATTTCGCTAGCTTTTTATAATGAAATAACTAAAATAATTGAATATATTAAAAATAATGAATGTAATGTAGCAATGAGGGCATCCACGACTTTACCTGCCACCATGGCGGCGCCACTTTACAATGAGGTAAATCATTTGACAGATTTCTAGAGGTGTAAAAGTAACGAAAAAAAGCGTACCCGTATACATACTATTACAATTATACTACTATTTATTTACAATTACATTACTGTAACAATTAGTACTCGTTACTATCGTATCGTTACGTTACTCGTTACTTCTGATACCTCATAACATGCTATGTTATGTTAGAGCATCGAATCAAGTCGTATTGCGTACGCGTACAGTATGACGTCGCGGCGTCGCAACATTCATAATTTGTAAAAAACATACTTATAATATATTAACAAAACTTTGTCTACACACTCAATACCTTTAATAAACAGTAAACAACTTAGACGACGTTTTTCCAAATTATACTTTGCTTAATAAACACACATCGCTCTTTGTAACTTACTTTTTTAAATTAATTGAATAAGCGTGCGCATGCGTAAAACATACGATCAGCAAATGTTTACACCATGAAGCAAATAGTTTACACGTATCAACGGTACTTGCGTGAACTGAAACAGTGTAGGAACCCATACTACGAAAAATGCGAGTAACGAAATGCATTCGTATGTAACGTTTCGTTACTCGGTACTAGATGGCGCACCCGTTACTCAGTACCGAATACATACGGTTTGCTACAGCTTTACAGATTTCATAGCGGGGAAGATATTTTTTAGAAAAATGTAGAGGTTAGTGTTTCTTTCTGTATTATTACTTATATTTAATATTAATTACATTAAAAATAAATAAACCAAACTATAAATACCTAACTAAAAGTAAAAAAAAAAAAAAAGAGGTGTAAAGTACAAAAATTAATGATCAAATCACTGACGCACTGTGTTGTGTATTAATATAACACTCTAGAAACTGATAAACTATTATTTAAAACTAATTTCTCAATTAAGTGACATTGTGTAACAGAAAACTTTACCTCAGTCACAACTAGCGACATCTGGTGAGTGGAAGATTATTAGACCTCATTGGAGTGTTGTAGCGATTTTTTTTTTGTAAAAAGTCCTCTGAGAGATAGCAATAGGAGGACCATCTGCACCTTAAAAATGGTAAAGCACCTTAAAATGGCAAAGCCCCAGGCGAGGATGAAATTAAAGCAGCTTCTGAAATCGGGTGGAAAACCGATACTTTAAGTTCTTCAGAAGCTCTTAAATTCCGTCTTTCATGTTGGCGCTACTCCAGAGGCGTGGAGCAGAAGTGCGGTGGTCTTTTTCTTCAAGAAATGTTATGCTATGTGGTAGGACTAATTTTATTCTAAGAATCCACCCTCACATCAACACTATCAATTCCGTAGATTCACCACCCTTTAAACACAAGGTTCATCTTGCTGTACGTCCCGCCAAGGTCATGCACGATGTATTATTAAAAACAACAATGAGTCAAGCCTAGTAAAGACTTACTGGTTTAATATTTTAGGACTGAAAACGGGGTTAGACGTAACCTTAGACCATTAAATGGTCTAAGGACGTAACCGTCTACATTTTTGGCTTTAGCGGCACCGGGCGGTAGCAAGCTATGCTACGCCACAGTGTAGGGCGGCCACCATTAATCTACCATCTCCGGAACCATCCATATTTTATTTTATTTATTTATTTATTTATTTATTCATTTGCTTTTTAGTATGTAATTTACATGATATACTGTTAAATACTATGTATACATACTAAGTCCCTAATGGAGACATGCAAATTTATTTATTCTTAGAAATTATATTTATACAAAATTAACACATCAAAATCAATCATTATTAAATCATGAAATTAGGAACAATAAACAATCCATCCAATTATATTCTAAAGATATCAAAAGTACAACTACAAAAATAATAATTATAATTAACAATAAAGTAAATTAAATTAAACAATATTACATATCATGTCAGTTAATAACAAAAATGTCAATTATGAGCTATAGTCCTATAAAAGTTGTCATCAGTAATTTAAAAGCTCGTTTACGGAGTAAAATGTATTTTGAAGAAGCCACTGGTATAATTTTTTTTTAAATGTTTTTATAGGAAGATCTTTGATTATGTTTGGTATTTTATTATATATTGTTTTACCCATCCAGTAACAACTTTTGCTAAAGCGTTTACTTTTTGGTATTTCGCTAATTACTATCCGATCTGGGTATCTCGTGTTCATGGATACTACTTCTTTATTAAGTTTATAAAAACTTTTTCCGTGTTGTTTTACAAACTTAGCAACTTCTAATATATACAAACAAGGCACGGGTAAGATTCCCAGTGTCTTAAATAGAGGTCGACATGAGACATCTGGGCCAACATCATGAATGGCACGAACACATTTTTTTTGTGCAATAAAAACTTTATTAATCTCTGCACTGTTGCCCCAAATTATAATCCCGTAGCGGATAATCGACTCAATATATGCAAAATAAGTCATAATTGCAGTTTGTTTTGTTGCCACTTTTGTTAGTCTATAGTGATGAACCTTTTTTTTATACAGGATCCCTTTAATTACATGTGACAATCCAGTTCCGAATTCCCTCACATGTGTCCAAATTTAACAAATTAAAGTAAAACTTTAATGCAATTTTTTAATATATTGTAAACGTGGGGTCCACGTGCGGTGAAGTCCCTTAAGGACCTGTATCCCCGACTAGTCGTCGCCGCTAGTAACAGGAGGGCTGGTTTTTTCTCGCTCAAAGGCTAAGTATAGCCATTCAGCGAGGAAAAGCAGTCAGCGTTCTTGGCACGATATCACGGGGAGTAGAACTGTATGATAATATAAGTTTTTAAAAAAGTTTCTGTTTCTGTTTAATATTGTATATATTGCAATGTTTTGTCCAATGGTGGATTCAAACCCATGCATTTCCGAGTTTACAGTCCGCATCTATAACCATTAGGCTACTGTCACTTTGAAATTTAATTACTCCAATTATCTGTTTATAAACGATAACTAAATACAATACTGTAAGAAAATGATGAAAACAAGATGTGCTCCCAGCACTTGATAGCGTAGTTCATAATTTTGGACTGTTACAATTGATATCTCCACTATCACAAATGCATGCGCTTATACAAAAACCAAATGTATTTTGAAACAGCAAGTTTAGATTTATTGCGCTTTGTAAAATTATGGACATCGCTCATTTCGTCAAAGGTATTTTGTAACGTCGTAGTTTTAGGTAGGTGCCTAGCTAGGTACCTGTAGGTAAATATTTAGAATTATAGGAATAGAATAATTAGATGTCACAGAATAATCGTTTTATTACTAAGAGTAATTACAACAATTATGTAGCCACGACTAGGTCATGGTTTCGGGTCTACGTCTCACTCCTAATGGTGTTCACTTATAATTCACTGATGGTGGCAGAAGGAGGCACCGTCCCTGAGTGTAGTTGGCCGGCGCAAAGCAAGGCGACTGGTATGCTTGGCCGCCTAGTTCCGATATCACAAAACATGAAGCAAAAATTTCTGTCTACTGCTGCCATTAACACGATACTGAACGAATGTTTATAATTATAATAGTCTGAACCACTGTGTATAGGTGCAATGAAAACCACATGTTTGCCATGAACGCTACCTACGCAATGGGGAAATATTTCTCGAAATTCAGCATCTTTTTGTGACCACTCTTCTCTGGTGTTAGGGACCTGAAACCAAAAACACGGATAAGTATAATGTGTTTAATATGATTGTTTTAATAGTTCTAATTTTATTTCAGTCCACTGCTACTGATGAAAATACAACGGAGGAATCATTAGCTAATTCTGCGCATGAAAATTCTCAAAATAGATCAAACCCTACACCACCAACACAATCAACATCTGTAGATTCTTCAGTCACTGAACGTCCAAAAACATTCAAGCGTCAACATGCTTCATATCAAAAGTCAAAAAAACCATCTCCGGAGATTATTAATGCCGAAAAGCAAATGAATGAAGCTTTCAGCTGTTTAAAAGCCATAACAAGTAAAAAAAAGAATAAATGGATGAATATGATTACTTTGCACACATGATTGCCTCTAAAATAAGAAAAATCAAATACATGGACGACAGAGAAATGCTGATGAACTCTATCCAAAATTTGATTTTTGAATTTTATATGAAAAGTAAACAAAAAAATTCACCAGCCCAATCAACATTACAATCACAAAGTACTTACTACATATGAGACAATTTCCAGCCCAATTTTTAGATTTCCAGAAAATATTGAAACTATAGATATCAATAGTAACTCATCGACACATTCATATAAGTACATATAATAATGGATGTTGCAAGTAATGAACCGGAACCTCAAACGACTTCTTCGCCGAGCATTTTACAAGAACAGTATATACCTTCCACTTTGCAAAATGCACAGTATATATATTGTCTGTATCAGAAAGCGGAAAAATTGAGATTCAGAAAACTATTTGATTTAGTAAATTGTTGATATTACTTGTTCTTCTTTTTTTCAATAAATGCTTAAATTAAATATAAGTTTATGTTGTTTATATTTACCTATGTGTAATGATGTGTTACTTACTTTGATCATATTTTTCAAAATTATAACTAAAGCGGAGCAGATGTCCCTTATGATTTTAGAAATAACTTGATGGGAAATCTTGAATAAAAAATGTAAACATCTATAACTGTCTCCTGTAGCCAAATATCGCAGAGATAATGCCAAACGAACTTTTGCAGGAATTGCCTTTCGAAATTTTGTATCTTTTTTGGTTACCAACGGTTCAATTCTTTTGAGTAGATGTTTAAAATCACTAGATGACATTCGCACGAAGTTATAAAACTCCAGTGCGTTTTCAGCCACTAGGTCTGAAAAAAATTCTTCTGATGAATTCCTGAAACGTAACGAATTCAAACAAAATAAATTTTATTCAATCGTAGGTAGGTAAATTAAGCCAAGAACTAGAGGAACCTGACTAGATATTTAAATAACTTATGAATTATGATTATATACTTACATTGTTCGACGACGATGCATTTGAATCATCCACCACCTTCTACTGAGTTTAGTTTTTTTTCTTTTTTTCTATGATTATATAAAACATGCATATAGTAACTAATAACACTCATGTAGTAAACTATAGCAGCTGATTCAACTTCGATTTTCCCCGCCACGTTAACGCGATGATTAACGAGAAATTACGAACTGATGGAGTAGTGCGCAGATGTAGCCATTTGATTTAAAGCATTAAAATTAGCGCGATTATTATGGCGCTAGAGACCGCAGCCACTAACTCTTCCACTTCCTCATTGGAATGTGCCGAGTTTGGTGCGTAAACCTTAATGACGTTTCTCTTCTCGTCTTTCTCCATAAAGTCGGCCAGCTGCTGGCTCCTTGGGTTCCGTTGCCCTATTCCGAATTTCCCTACTTTTTATAAAAAAAAATCCCTAATTTTTATAGTGGGTTTTAGAGAAATGCATAGTTCTAGAGATATCCTCATACATTTCCTCCACCTCCTCATCGGGATGTGCCGAGTTTGGCGCGTAAACCTGTATGAACTTCAGCGAATGCTGTTTGGTAATTCTGAGTAGGTGTAAAGAACGCAAGCTTTGTCGACACATATCCAATCTTTACAACGATGTTAACATGAGACTAATGAACGATAAATTCTACATCTCGTTGGGACAGCTGATTCTCATGGTATGTTTGCCACGTTTGGCAGGTGGACTGACTGTTATTAGAAAGACGCTGCTGCCCATCTCCTAATTTGTTTTACTCTGTCGCCTCCTACCTTTACTGTATTATTTGTCAAATTGAGCAGACCGAAGAGTAGGTACAATCTGACACTTTTTCTTGCGTATGTGGGCTATGAGAAAGCCTTTGATTCCGTCGAAATTTGGACAGTGCTCAAACCCTACAGCGGTAGTAAGTTGACTGTCGGTATATCGAAGTGCTGAAGTGCTTGCACAGCAGGGCTACGATGGCTATCCGAGTATAGAACCAGAGGACGAAATCTATCCAACTGCAGAAAGGTGTAAACGTGGGCGGCCGCCCAGGGCGCCGGGTCTTACAGGGCGCCGCACGCACCAGCTAAACTTTACCACTTAATTTAATTTTTATAACTATCTCTATCAATCTGAAAAAAAATCAAATTCAGCGTAGGTATTAACATTTACGAACATTTTTCGTCAGAGTGAGTATGAGTATTCACATTCAACATCATTTTGTCACTCTTGTCGTATCACTCACTCAAACAAATGAAAATAACCGGCGAGTCGGACTCGCGCATGAAGAGTTCCATACCATCGTAAAACACGTTCCTAGTAGGGGAGCCCCTTTTTTATTTATTTTTATTATTTGCTGTTAGGTATAGCGGCAACAGAAATACACATTCTGTGGCTACCTATTACGGATCATGAGATACAGCCCGCTGACAGACAGACGGATGGACGGACGGACGGACAGCGGAGGCTTAGTAATAGGGTCCCGTTGGTTACCCTTTGGGTACGGAACCCTAAAAATAAAAGCCATTCGGCTTAAATTCTTAAAGTACCAATCATTGTACAGTCTACCCTACATTGTTTAGATAATGGATATATTAAATATGTAATTATTAATAATAATAATAAATATTTGTTCGCGGTTGTCAACTCATTCAATAAAAAATATTTTATCTACAAAATTTTAAAATAAGTTTTTAATTATAATTAAACTAGCGACCCGCCCGTGACTTCAGTTAGTTCAGTTATTCAGCATAACATAATTTACACAATATCGTTGTAAATTATAGCCTATGTGTTATTCTGATGTAAAAGCTATATTACTGTAAAGTTTCATCAAAATCCGTTCAGTAGTTTTTGCGTGGAAGAATAACAAACATCCATCCATACATTCTAATATACCTTACGAGTACAAACTTTCACGTTTATAACATTAGTATAAAAGGGCGCCAAAGCAATTATTCGCCCGGGGCGCTTAGATGGTTAGGGCCTGCCCTAAGTGTAAGATAGGGTGACGTTATATTCTCGAAACTCTCCACCGCTGCATGGGAAGACGTTTTCTAGCTACTGAACTGGAAAGGATACGGTATCAACATCAATAGCGAGTATATCACTCACCTTCGATTTGCCGACGATATAGTCCTTATGGTAGAATCGCTGGAGCACTATGCTCAATGACCATAATAGTGCCTCCCAACGGATAGGTCTTAACATGAGCATGGACAAAAAAAAGGTTGTGTGAAAGCGGGTGGAAACTCTTCGTACTCCATAGTGGCACTACTACGGAGACACGGAGCTTGTTGCGGTGGTCTTGTTCTTCAACAAAGGCGAAAACGCTCTATTGAAGAACTACCTACTATTATCACGAATCATCTCGCATGTAGACTTAGATTCCGAAAAGGCTTTGGTACCAAAGACTACACAGGGTTTGTACCCTTCGACAAATTGTGAAAAAGACCGAGGAGTACATCTGCCACTTTACCATGCGTATGTGGACAATGAGAGGCCTTTAATTCTATCGAAATTCGAGCGGTGCTACAGTTGACTGTACAGAAGGGCTACGCTGGTTATTGGAGTACAGAACCAGAATACGAAACCTAATCATCTACAGACAGGTGTAAGACAAGGTGTTGTTATCTCCGAAACGTTTTCAAGCAACTGGTCTAGAAGGATGCCAAGTACATCGCTCACCTTCGATTAGTCGATATAGTCATTATGGTAGAAAAAATTATGCGTAATAAGGTCAAAAATCTATATAAACTCTACGCCAGTTACGCCAGTATATTCTATGTATATGATACTCACTGTATCTAAAACGACATGTTACATTTACAGACCAATGAATCATAAAAAAAATCGAATCATAATCGATAATAACGATAATCGGTTATTTACGTAATTGTAACCGGGCAATATACGTATTCGCATCCCCAGTTTTAGTTACCGCCCACCCTTCCACTCCTTTTGTCATTATTTTTTTTATAAAACTATAACTGCGCAGCCACTCGTGACTAACTTCAGCCCGGCAAAGATAGAACGCACGGACTTTACGTATAAAAACATGCTGCCTTATTGGTCAACGCGAATAAACATTTATTAGGTATGATTTAGTGAGAATCAACCATATAAAAAAAATATTATAGGATAAGGGTGACAAACGATGTGTGCTCGTTTGTCACCCTTATCCTATAATATTTTTCCACCTGATGGTAAGTGGTTGCTGTGGCCCATAGACACATTTATCCTCGATTACGAAACAAAATGCAAATGCGTTGTCACCCGTGAGGACTAAGATGGAATGCCTCTTTTCCAGTAAAAAGGGTCTCCGGTTCTCTACACTCACCATACGAAACACAGCAGCGTTAAGTCTGAAGGACATTATTAGGTTTTCCTTTGTTATTTGCCTTTTTTCTTCATTACTATCCCGTAAAGGCCCGTTGCTAGGCATGAACCTCCATTGCAGAGAAGATTAGCCTTCGCAACGCGTGGTGGGTGAATTAGTCTTGGTGTTCTTTGACGCTGTTGTTCACCTACTTATTACTACGAGGTACTTTATTTCTTGCATAAACAGGATGGTTATACCGCTAACAAGTCATGTAATCTTTCTGGCATTATCCAAATCTCTTTTGACAGTTACATACACATCACAGATGACGTGAGATTAGCGAATACTTATAAGCTGTCACCATGCTGCCTCACGGCACTGGCATTTGATTATTTCTTTTGCCATTGTCAAGTAGCACAACGTTTGGTATTGCGATTGTCAATCCGCCGACCAAGCGTGACGTTTAAGGTAAGGGTGCACTAGTGGTGGGCGGTGTCGCTGTTGGTTTGCTTACTTCATTTTTTGGTGAATATTTTATAAAGTTAAAAGAGTGGCGGAGATTGAATTGCTCATACAAACGTATTGCATAATTTGTAATACTAATACTATTTATTCTGTGATACTATTCGGATTTGGATAATGACTATCTAAGTTCTCAACTGGGTTTCTTTTCCATTACACTTAACTAAAAAAAAAAATGTAAGCGAATTGCAATTTGCGTATTTACACGCCTCATAACGCGAAGCGTTATAGGTGTTCTACTCTCGACATATCAAGGTCAAGCAATTTTGTGTTCTTAAAATGCCTCTATCATAATCATATTGCACTTATACGATAATATGATGCCGTATATCAAGAAAACACTAATTAATCCATCTTATATTTTCTAAAAAATTATTTTATATTGCTACTTTGAAAAAAAAAACGGTTTAAAAAATTTTACGTGGACGTCCGGATGTTTTGTATGTGGTCACGATAACTCCCGAAAAAATTGACGTATCGAGACCGGGCTTTAATTAACTTCAGAATTACATCAACTGCTTCCTATTTCATATCAATAGTCTAGTATGCATAGTTTGTTAATAAAATGATTTTCAACTTTTATACATAAGTTTTATTGCTTTATAAAATTTAAAGCCGCCGCGCTGTCATATATTTTTAGCATTTGATAGACAAAGGACAAATGTACCATACAGCCTATATCGATTTTATACTTGTGTGTGTAATCGATTTATTTTTGTAAACATTATTTCTTTTTTCCCTGTAGGTAACACTACCTGTTAAAATAATAGGGCGCTAAATTTAATACACGTAATTAATATATTTTAAAAGTCAGGAATACGATTTTTTTTTATCAAAATTAAATGAAACGCTCATGAGGCGTGCACTTTGGATTTTCCAAACTATTTTACATAATATTGGATGTGTATTCTCCATATTTGTTTTTTTTTTCTTTTAAAAGACGTTAACCCTACACTATGATTTTCTCCTGTATCATGGGGGCAGTTTACACACATAAATTGCACAAGGACAAACATACAAATACTCGTTCCGTGCGGGATTCGAACCTGCGGCCCTCAGCGCTGCAACTCAATTCTAAGCCACTAAGCACACACGGAGAAAATAATATATTTGTTTTGTATTAATAACAACGATATTATCGTACGTTTTTTACACCACACATAGCCTATATTGTCAATTTTTATGATAACAGCACATATGGAAAATACGATTAATTTTTATACATAATCACGGAAGACAACCAATTTGAACATAATATTCTGAACAGACAGTAGTGCTATCGCGAGTTACACGGGTGGGGGCGCTCGGTACGTCAACCACGCGAGCCTATAATTTTTCAATGTTAGACGATTACTTTGCGTGTATATTGTTTAATAAATTGTAATTTGACGGCTACGTTGCGAAATGGCTTAGCAATGAGTTTCGGCGCAGAAAGCTGCGGGTTTGAATCCCGCATGGACTACGTGTTTGTATGGCCCCTTAAACCCACGGTAACATTTTAAAAAATCTGGCACGAGTTTACCGACATCACGAATTGATTTTTTTTATTGGAAAAAATCTAAGGTAGTAACAGCACAGTAAATGTTTATTTATACAACCACGTGTGTAAATTTTATATTACACCTACTGATAGACGTGGCAATTCAAGGGCAAAGCTCTCCTCATAATTTTCACAGTACCGAGTAGTCCGGGTTCGAATTTCGCCGGCACCATTTCTCAAATCAATTTAAATTCTCAATTTGCACTGAAAATTGTCAGTGTTGATAACACGTAGTAACGTGTTCGGCGGTGAAGGAAATCACCTTGAAGAAACCTGCATGTCTGAGAAATAAAATATTGCAAGGAAATATTAAATTGCCTACACAAATTCATTTTTCCTCGCTCAATTCGTACGCTCTATGTTCCTCTCAGAAATGACAGGTCTGTGCCCAGCGGCGTATATTTGCGGACATAATATATTGGTAGTGAATTTTACATTTTGTTGTAATAACTTGAAGTCTAGGCCTGGTAGACAAATCCCTAAAAAACGCATTACTAATCAGTAAATTTAATATTCACCAAAAAATATAAGAAAGAACGCAAATAGTCAACATCTTAATCTTAACTGAATAGAATTGCTATTTAATGGAATGTTTTTAACCCCCGTAGAAGGGTGTAATATTTTTAACGTGTGATCTGTGTATCTGTGTCTGTCTGGCATCGTAGCTCCCAAACGGATGAACCGATTCAGATTTTGTTTTTTTTTGTTTGAAAGGTGACTTGATCGAGTGTTCTTAGCTATGATTAAAGAAAATCTTTTCAGCCGTTTGAATATTTATATCATTAGCTCTTTTTGTTTCGGGAGTTTTAAAATTTTCAATTTAAGTTATTGTGCCTTCGAGTCGAGAGAACGAACGCCCCGCACTCGCCATCTCTCTCTGTCAGCAATATTTCGACAGAATTTTGAACTGACTTGGAATCGTAGTTGGCCGTAACTCCGCCGGATTCTTCATTACCAAGAAATATTCATAAAAAGTTTTTGAGAATAATTTCTAACACAATATTTTTTTACTTTTCTGCTTACGTACAGCCAAGACTAATGAAAAGACAAGTCGTTATCATGCTAATTTTTGGATGTACATTCTCAGTAACCTGTTTGTCGTTTTTCACACTAACGTAGGAGGTACGAACGTAAAAAATACCGACTAGAGTGACCTTAGGGCAAATCTCCCCATAATGATGCTCATACATGTGGTTTGTTGACTTATACGGGTTAATATAAAAATATTAATTGTGTTACGCAAGCACTATAATTTAATTTTCGAGGATCAGTTAACAATGAATCCCTTTAGATTTTTTAAAACGACTCATATAATGTTAAATGAAATTCATTAATATTACAACTGAACTTTTATTGAAGTTTCCAATTTAATGGTTTCATAACTTCAAATTCCAATATTATTACATAAAAGTATTACATGCAAATAAGACAATTAAAAGTTAAATTATATCCCTAAAATTAATATCTTAAATATAAGACAATGATTCATTTATAGCTCTAAAGTGTTCGTTTTCTGCTTTTGTTGCCCTTCATACCACGCCTTTGAGATCATTCGCTTCATTTCGTCATCACCTGTTTCATACCTGGAAGAATAACAAATATACTTGTTAGGAAATGATAATATTAATAATTATCTGTATACCTCTTATAAACAAAGTTTAAATAATTTTACACTAAACTAGCTATACACATACGCAAGCACCATAGCTGTGATAGCTCAGTGGCCAAGCACTCGCCGCAAAGCACGTAAACTATCTAGGTTCGTTCCTAGCCCGCACAAATGAAATCGTTAATTGCTTATGGGTATTAGAAATACATAAAAAAATATGAAATATCAGTCATCTTTATGTACATCCTTTATATAAACATTAATAAGAAATCAGAACAGTATTACTCACATGTTCTTCATAAGGCTCATTATAGACTCCTGTGGGTCCTTTTTGTCAAAGTCATCACTCTTAAAACGGTTGTTGCGTTGGTCTTCAAATTTCTTCTCAATTTCAGTCATGTGAGACCATTTAATGTTTGGATGCTGTTTTGCTAAGAAAATGACAACCATATCTGCAAGAAAATATTAAACTGTTATTTAAAAAGCTTACATTTATGAAATAAGGTAAGTTTTTACTTTATTTAAAGAATGAAGATTTAATGACAGCATAAAGTTACAAAATTGTAAATAATTAAATGATACTAATAATATACATAGGGTGCATAATTATTGTACATTTAGGCGCTGCACAAAACTACACACTTGTGTCTTGTGTGGGATTACAAGCTACCAATGAATATTTTATTTTCACGTAATCAATATGAAATCAGCCATTTCTTGCGCAGACGCAGTCACTTTTTGTGTCTAGTTACTTCCACTTGACACATACCGACCGCCAATCAAAAAGTGTTCGGTGTAGGTAACTGGAAACTTTAAGTCGTCAGTTGAAGACACAAGCAACACAAAGCAAATTTCCTTACAATTGTACGGCGCTGACATTGACGTGGTTGATTTGCCTGTAAATATTGACGGCGACGTCTACGTAAACGTGTAATCAACACAACAAGCAAAGGTAATGTTCCTCCATCGACATCCAAGGTGAATGAAACTGACGGAAAACAAGAAACGAATTGTTAACCAGTATCCAGAAGTAGCAACCGGCGACTGTGTCCGATTGCCGCTACCGGACACAGCAACTACGGTTTCCTGTGATGGTGTGCCGTGTCGGTAACAAAAAGTGTCCACGTTTGCGCAGCGCCTTAGTGAGTAAAATAATTTTGAATAATATTCATAGGTTTAAAAAAATTAGAAGACAGGGAAGAATATATTCTATAATTAATTAGACAAACAGTCTATTATATAAGCTTAATAATTTAAAAAAACTTACCAGTTTTTTGTTTCCAATGACTCTCGCCGACGTTAATTGGTTCAAGTAATTTATTAATTAGTAGTGTATAATCTTTGCTTTCTAAATTTTCTACAATGAGCTCCATAGATTTTTCTGTTAATTTACAGTAAACTTGTTCTTTTGGTAAGTTATGTACATTTTTTAGGGTAACAAACACTTTTATGTATTTGTCTGATTGATCCCAACCTGAAGTGAAAATCAAGCAGGAAATTTTAAATAAAAGCAGTAACAAAAAAACTTACAAAACAACGGTACTACTTGGGCTTGCCAAATATCCTGGAATTTCCAGACCTCCTGCATCTGGACCTAAATTTAATCATCTCTAGAAGCATAAGTAAACTTAGTAACCAAGGGCACTTAGTAAGGGACAGGGTACTGGAGGCTATGAGGACATGTTCCAAAATCATTGAACATAGAATGTAGTGATTATATACTCTTTAAGTAAACAATCAATGATCATACAAAAAGTCCAACAGATAAAAAAATTAATTTTTGAAAATGTTGTTTAAGATTGTTTTCATATCATATTATTATGAAAAGGTTAAACTTTGTGTGATCCTTCGTTTTCGTTTTAAATTTAATGAACATTTCTACAGTTGTGACTTTGCTATATTTTACTACCTATGTGTAATAAAAGATAATGAAATTTGGCATAAACCAGTAAATAATGGCTACATTCCAAATTATATCTCTACCTATTTGGCATCTTATACTGAATAGCCATTCAATATACAATTCTGTGGGTGTCATAAGAGGTGACAGAGATGGGCTGCAGCATCTTCCTGATAATAAAACAACAACAATAATAAAAAACTGTGGTTGACCACTCGTCCACCAATCATGGCAACTATGGCAAATATGTTCAGCAGCAGCAGAAATATGCTCAAATCCCAAATTTCTTAACAGAATATCCCGAAAATGACTTGTAGAGTTGGCAAGCCTAATATGGACAGTCTCTAAGACATACTTATGATTATCTTGAACACAGGTAATTTTTTTTTAATCAGCGTAAATAATAAAAATAAAGTGTTATATCAAATCTTGTAAATTTTAATTTCATTGACACTGTACATTTGGTTTGTCTAAAACAAGATCATAGTAGAGAGTAACTATTTCAGTTTATGAAAATATCTTTAATCAAAGTTGTGGCCCTATCATGATCACTGCAGCGAAGTTCATGTTGCAATAGTTTCTAATTGGATAATCAATCTCTTATTATATCCTATTGCAACAACCTCATGGCTGTTGGTAATAGGAGCATAGGTTACGTTTTGAAATTTACAATATAAAAAACACAAATAAAGCAAAAACTAACACTTGAACTCAGTAAAATTTCAAGAAAAGTTTTTTTTGCAAAATTAACATTTTGCCCCACTCCCATTGATGAGAGATTTATTCACACTTTAAAATGTCATAGGGTGCAATATCACTTTTTTGTTAAATTGTAACTGATTATATCACTTAAAAAGTAAATAAAACATGAACCAGTTATAGTTAATCTATTTCACGATGAAGGTTTGACTTTGGTTGTTGTTAGCTGTGCACATACACATTGTGTTAGTGTGCGTAGGCCTCTGCAGCGCTACTCCCGAGCGCCAGCTGCCTACGCACACTAACACAATGTGTATGTGCACAGCTAACAACAACCAAAGTCAACCTTCATCGTGAAATAGAATAAATATACATTTCTATAATTCAAGTACCTACCATAAACTCAAATAAAATAATCAAATATGAAATTGAATTTATTTAAGAGAAGCTGAAATCAATTAATTATTAGAAAAGTATTGATAAATTATGTAAAAAGTTATGTCAAAGATCTGGAAATGTGATACTGAATATGTTTTTTCATTTAATGTCTTATATCGAGAAACACAATATACAGGGTTATTTTTCAAAGAGTAGCCAAATTTTAAACTTAGGTTTAAATATACTAATAATGATATACCGTTATTGCAGTTTTTGAAAATACGAGTAAATAAGGCTTCTACTTTTATTTGAAATTTGATATTGAATGTGATTTATGGGCAACAACGTTTTTGCGTACCGATTGACGCTTTTGAATATGTTCGTGCGCAGTAAAATCAGTTAAAATAATGCATTACCACGCATTTTGAATTTAAAAGATAAAAAGGACAGAATGTTTGAGTTTTTTTTTTATTAATTTTTCTTCACCATTTGTCTTTGCTACTTATTCTGAACCTTCTCTGCAATTTTGGCCGGTTATTGCAAAATAACCCTGTATATACATATAATCATCAAATTATCTGTTAATAAGTCATGTACATACAAAGGAACATATACAGGGTATTTTTGAAACGCTCCCGAAAACGAAGACAGACGACAGTACTAACTATATCTTAGATGATGGGTGAAATATAAAATCGATCCTGATGAAAAAAAATCATCTTTTCACAACGTTTTATTAGCTTTATTCACGCTCCATCATGTTAGTATAAATCATCGTGTTAAATAAAACGTTAATTTCATTAAAATAAAACATGAAAATACTTAAACATTAAAGCAGCAATGGAATTTAAAATAAATAAACCATAAAATCAGCTGACTAGGGTCAATATCCGCGTCGAAGCCAAACTCAACGTCACGTAAAAAGAACGCTGAGCGATAGTGGAGGGTGTCTGCGCATGGGTACAGTCGCGTTCTAAAGTACTACATGGTACTAGGCTGTTGTTTTATAATATTATAATAGTAATTAATGGTTTTATTGTAGAATCATAATAGGTACTTTACTAGCTACTTAGAACTTTGGAAGAGGTTGAAATTCAAAATGGATAATGTTTGCTTGAGCATTATTTTTTATTTCTATCGTAAAATAAAGTAGTTTGTAACAAGAAAACTTAAGCTAAGGGTGACACGCTGTCCATTATACCATTGGAACATGGAACATGGAAGCCAAATGTCGAGATAGTGTATTGGTGTTACTGGATGCTACTTCATCATCACTCATCAGAATCATCATCATCAATGCGAATGATAAATGTTTCCGTCATCAGGTTGACCACATGGTAATTTTTTCGGTATTCTTCCTCAATACATTTAACTTTACTGCACAATTTTCCCATTCACCTTCTATTTACCTTTTCGTTCACTAGTTCAGTCATAAAACAATAGATATAAATAATTTTCTTCCTTCCTTTTTAAAACCATCGTCGCGCGTCGTGCAAAGAAAGCTGTGTGCGACTGTACATTGGAAACATCGCTTTTCAAAGCGCGGGAAGAATGAGGAACCAATAGCGTGCGCGCACAGTAATACTGGCGAGCATTCCCCCGTCGCGCCCCCTTCGTACCACGCGCTGCCGCCGCCCGGCCGACTGTGTGTCACCTCGCGTCAGCGCCAACATATGGGGAATTCCACAAAATTTACCTACTAAGATTTGTTTGCAAGCGACATAAGAATTAGAGGCGGCAATTACAATAAAACTTGCAAGTAATTTTTAATAGTTTTGACGTACCTCTTTTCAAATCAAAGTATTGGATGGATTAAAAACGGAAAGTCAATAAAAGTAAAGTAAAATAATTATTTTTTAGATTAATTACCTGTCGATCATAATTGCAATTGATTTTAACTATTAAATTATTCAATACCATTTTATTTCTATTTTCTTGTACAAAATCAAAGATAACCAAACCCAAGTAAGTACGTTTATTAATTTCAATATCATTTTTGTAGTAACGAACTGCTTGTTTCGTCAGGGTACAATTGATTGTCTAATTGTATTAAAAAAATTACAACTATAACTTCTAAATTCCATATGAAAGAGTAGTCGTAGGGATCATATGGAAACTAAACTTATAAAATAAAAGTTGGCAATGTCATAACATTTGACGGTCTGTGGAATGTTCAAAGTGTAGGCTTCAGTTTTGGCGGGATTAATTATTGATTTTAGTTTTGAGACAGTTCCGTGTTGACTTTGGACACGCATGCAAGCGACAGTTCAATTGTTTTTTTATTAAATTTTATTGTTATTACCTACTTGTTATTACGTGTTATTCTTGTTGTTACGTTTTGTGTTTTTTGTTTTAATAATGCCTAACGCGTACGTTTATAGTGCTCGTGAATACGGCAACATGTTAATGTGCCTTGAGAAGCTTGCGGAATGCTTCGCGCATTACGAATTTACTGAGAGAAATTCCGACCGCTCGACACCCAGCTGACTCTCGTCTGATAACAGCAGCATTTCAGCGAGTGTTGGAAAATCGGCCCATTGCTCCAGTAGCGGCAGGAGGTGGAAGTCAAATGACTGTTCACCCGAGGAGCGCATTTTAGATGTCGTTCGCCGGTATCCGAACCTAGGTACACGAAGTATCGCTAAATTGTTAAGACGTCGGATGGAACAAATGTGTCATACTGTTCAGTTCACAAAGTGTTAAAGCGTAACCGAATGCGGCCATACAAAGTGCACAAAGTGCAAGCTTTAGTTCCCGGCGATCACGACCGCCGACGAGTTTTCTGCCGTTGGTTATTAGACCAACAACAACGTGTGCCTGGTTCCATTGAGCACGTTATCTGGACGGACGAGTCGACATTTACCAGAAACGGCATGGAACCGAAGAAATACACACGTGTATTCAGAGGTTAACCCGTACGCTGTTCGACAAACCGGGCACCAAACCCGATGGTCGGTTAACGTATGGGCAGGTTTATTTAAGGATCGCATACTGGGACCAGTGTTTCTGCCACAGCGACTTAACGGACAGGGATACCTAAACTTTATAAATGAACAGTTGGTTGACATTTTAGACGACCTATCGTTGGATGAATATCGCCGTACATGGTTCCAGCATGATGGTGCACTCCACATGTCGTGAGGTTCGTCCGTGAGCGCCTTACCGAATTATTTGATGATCGCTGGATTGGCAGACTAGGACCACACGCTTGGCCACCTCGCTCACCAGATCTGACCCCGTTAGACTTCTTTCTGTGGGGGTATGTGAAAGAAAGGGTTTTTAATCGTGAGTGTGATAGTGCTGACGAAATGTGCCAAAGGATCGTGGATGTTTTCGACAAACTACGTGCGGACTGTGTCGAAGACCACACGATAATGCCCCGCCTGCATGAGGAGACGCAACACCGAGCCCACATCTGCCTCGAAATGAATGGAGCACAATTTGAGCCGCATCTCATAAGACCACGGAGGATTTAGAGCAGTAAGCTGTTTCATACCTATTTTTTTAAATAACTTGGTACTGAACTGATCCGAATAGGTACATAACTGAATACATCAGAATAATAAACATACCTACACGATGAATAAAAACGCATAACTCTAACCTTGTTAACATTTCATTTAAGTATTTTTTTCATTAGCCAGTTATTTGGTTTATTTAACCTGTGAATTTGAATTAAAGTGGCTACGTGGAGACAAGCACAGGGGCAAAATAGTAGGTTAAGTAGATAAGTTAGGTATTTAGACAAGTGTTGTAAATTATTATGTATTGTGGTACCATCGCTAGTTACGGGCCGCGCGAATTCGGCGTTCGCGCGTACATTGACCCCTAGTCAGCTGATTGTAATTCAGTAATTCCACTGCTGCTTTTATGTTTAAGTATTTTCATGTTTTATTTTAATGAAATTAACGTTTTATTTAACACGATGATTTATACTAACACGATGGAGCGTGAATAAAGCTAATAAAACGTTGTGAAAAGATGAATTTTTTTTCATCAGGATCGATTTTATATTTCACCCATCATCTAAGATATAGTTAGTACTGTCGTCTGTCTTCGTTTTCGGGAGCGTTTCAAAAATACCCTGTATAATACTCTTCAAACAAGATTTCTTAATAAGATTTTTGCTTACCATAACCATTAAGCTTTACTTGATATCGCTTTTCAGGAACTACAGCAGATGTAGTGGGTATAGGAGTAACTTCCATAGGATTGATAGAGGATGTAGCACTATCCCTTAATTTGATCCATTCAGTTTCTAGTTTTCTCACTTCCACAGATAAAAGGTCTTGAACTCTCTTACGTTTAGCCAACTTCAATAAATCATTTAATTCATCAATATCGTTTTTCAGCTGTAAAATATCAAACAACAATCTTTATTATTGTAGTAATATTATTTAGGTACTAGCTGTTCCCAGCGACTTCGCCCACGTGGAATTTATTACGATTGGATTTCATGGGTTTTATTTTTTTACGCTGCACCCTAATTCTTTTTCTAAAATAAAAGTAGCCTAAGTTACTCCTTATAACATAAGCTATCTGTCAGTGAAAGTCCCGTCAAAATCGGTCTAGTCGTTTAGGAGATTAGCCAGAACAAACAGACAGACAGACAGACAGACCGACAGTCAGACAAAAATTGTAAAAATTTTTTTTTATAAGTACCATATACAGGTTGTCCCAGAAGTCGAAGTCAAGTCGGAATCGGGTCAAAAAAATATAAAAAAAAATCTTTGCCATGTATTTTAAAAATTACAGGCATTTATAAAAAAATCGAGAAAATCTACAGCATGTGACGGTCTTTTAACTCTTGTTGCTACAAATTTAAACTTTTTTTTAAATTTTCTTTTTATTATTTAATCCTGAATAATGCTTCTGAAAACTGTTGCTTAAAATTTACAGCCAACTGCTCCAGTCCAGAAGGAAATGTAATTTTTTTCCCAACCAATATTCAAAATTAATACTGTGCCCAGTTTTAAATGACTGTATTGAAAAAAAAATGTAGGGTCGTTGCGCTGGTTTTCGGCCTTTTAGTGGAGTTGTCAACCTTAAGGTATTAGAAAAAATAATTGCCATTATGATGGCCTAGTGGTGTTAATGTTAATTTGTAGCTTATATAATGTAGTTTTTATTTTAATAATTCATTGATGCTACAAGAAAAAACTCTTTTTTATAATAATTTTTGATGTGAAAAATATGTAAAATGCTAGTTTTCGGCCCCAAATTTCAAATTTCGACCCACAAGAATTTTAGTTTTCGGCCACTGCATTAGACAGGATAGAAAAGGCGGCTACCTTAACCTTAACTTAATATCTTTTTGTAAAATTATAATAAAATGTCGTGTTTTGTACTTCCTCATATTCTAGGCCAACAAGATCTATACATCTCAAATCCATTTGGTGCAAAGTCACATCCAATATTTTTTTCCATATCTTCTTCTGTATCGCTTATGAAAATATCATAACACAAGGTGCAATTTACTCTTATTTCATTTATTTCATTCTCCATTTTTCTTCATGGAATTTTTGGATTTTTCGTTTTTGAAATTTAGCACTTAACTTTTCTTTTTCTATTATTTTCTTTTTCAAAATTTCTTAACTTTTTTAACTTAGTTGTTTCTTTTAAATAAAACTAGTTTTACGGATTTTATCGCGTATATTAACTTATTGTTGCGCGCCACTATTAATGGTTTATACATGGCAACACTAGTTACCACTAGCGCCCTCTAGTATCGAGTAGCAGAACTAGGAGAGTCAAGATCCTTCTAGAAATTTCGGGACCGATATGTACTCGAACATTCTAGATGTTTCTACAGTAGAAGGTTCTGGAAACTATCTGAGGCCCTATATAAGGCCGGTATAGACCGCGACCGAGTCAGTATTGAATTGGCGATACAAGCGAATACTTCAGCGATACAACTGCGAATTAAAGTGATCTGTAGTACAATTGTATTTTGTTATTAGTGGTTTTTAGTTGTAATTAGTGTTCTGTAATTAAAGTGTCAATTTTGGTAATTCACTCGGCAGTTTTTAATTGTCTCGAACCTCAAGCTCGTAACAATTGGTGTCAGAAGTGGGATTTAATCATGCCGATTTTACCTAAAGATGACACGGAGGGTATCCGTACCGAAGTCAACAGGAGACGGACCAGAGACGATTTGGTGGCAACATCGCAAGCGTCGGAGGCCAGCTGCCGACCACGGAGGTCGGCCCGTCAGCAGCTCCTGCATTTGCAGCACCTGACTTAGGTGCTCTGATGATGATGCTGCAGGAGCAGGCTCGCCGACAGGAGGAACAGGCCCGCCGACAGGAGGAACAGGCCCGCCGACAGGAGGAACAGGCCCGGCAGTTGGAAGAGCAGCTGCAGCGCGGACAGGAGGAACAGGCGCGTCGGTTGGAAAAGCAGCTGCAGCGGGGACAGGAGGCAGATGCTTCTCATGAAGGACCTTCACGCTACCTTCGGAAAGAGATAAGGAGGTGAAGGATAGGGTTGCTCAACATGACAACCGCCTGTCGGAAGCTGAAACCCGAATCAACCAAGTGAACAATCAGGTTAACAACGTGATGGCTGACGTGAAGAAAACGCTGGACGAACTAAAATTGGGGATGGAATTACAGCTCCCGTGGTAGCTACAACACCTTCGCTACGTGGATTCAAAGTGCCGCCGTTCGACGGGACTTCTTCCTGGTCGGCCTACAAAATCCAGTTCGAGGCTGTCATGAAGGCGAACGGCTGGAATAAAAGTCAGGCCATGACTGCTCTCACCCTAGGCCTGCGCGACCAGGCCTGCTGTTCTGGAAGCTCTCGGTAAGGAAGTGACTTACGAGCAGCCCTTGAGGCATTGGAGGCGAGATATGGCAATGCTCACCTGGAACACGTCTTTCGTGCGCAGCTCAAAGATCGCGTGCAACGCAGCAACGAAAACCTGCAGCAGTGGGCCCTTGAGGTGGAAAAGCTGGTTCGAAAAGCATACCAGTCTGTACCTGCGCTCATTGTAGGGAACCTGGTGCAGACATTCATCGACGGCATCCGCGACCTT
This sequence comes from Parnassius orleans, assembly GCA_029286625.1. Classification (NCBI taxonomy): domain Eukaryota; kingdom Metazoa; phylum Arthropoda; class Insecta; order Lepidoptera; family Papilionidae; genus Parnassius; species Parnassius orleans. The sequence continues at coordinate 1,073,700 of JAGSMP010000093.1, forward strand.
GAAGTCAGAGCTGCTGTGAGGCTCGGGCACCACGAGACGCAGGACGCGTTAGCCCATGCACTGGAGGTGGAAGCCGTACGGCAGGATCATCGATCCCATCGCGTCAGGAGGTTGCAGCAGCTGCAGTTCGCGACTACAATAAAGGATACAGCCTAGGTGCTACGGCTGTGGGGAAAGGGCCATCTTCGATCCAGCTGCCCTAAGCGAACTGTAGAAAGGAGGTGATCGATCTCGAGGGTAGTGCGGCTAACAGCACCGCCCAGCAGCAGCAGGAAACGAGTAAAAGCCAGGACTGCGGGGCGGGTGCTGGCTGATGTTAAAAGAGCCCCAAGTTTCGATCTCACAAACCCATGATGGGAACAGCCTAATCATCAAAGGCGAGGTCAACGGAACGCCGTGTAAACTGACCATAGACACTGGAGCCTCTCGCACGGTTGTCAGTTCCCAACTTATAAGCCAGTTCCTTGGGGACTCCGCATATAACCGAGAGCGCATTAATTTGGTAACAGCCACCGGTCAGCGCATACCCGTCCGTGGAGAGAAGGAGATGGAGTTGAAGCTAGGCAACATGATCTACCTGCATAATGTCATCGTGGCTGATATAATGGACGACTGCATCCTGGGCCTAGACTTCATGAGGAAGAATTGTTGTGAGATCGATGTTAAGCAAGGTGTTTTGAAATGTGGACATGAGGAACTTTTCGTGGAAGGAGCGATACCGGGAATGTGTACAGCCTTAAGAAGATTGTTCTGCCGCCGAGATCGGAAACGATTGTGCCGGTTAGTCTTCCTCGGAATCCTGGGCAAGCTCATCGTTGTGTACTCGTGGAAAGGGTGGACAATGACCTTCCGTGGAAAGTGGCTCGAACTTTGGTCAGAACCACCGACATCTCAGGAGTACGTGTGCTGAACCTTTGTGATCAGGAACAGATTATGGAAAAGGCACACTGGTTGGTACTTGTGAGGAAGTGGATTGGTTGCGTAGGTGCCAATACCCATCGACTGGGACCCCAGCAAGGGTGCACAAACGAGGGTGACCACACTTTTAGAAGACTGTCGCAGCGTTCTCTCCCGAATGAAGTGGTCAAGGCGAAGAAGTTGTTACTCAAGTACGCCGATGTTTTCTCGTCAAACGATGCTGACATAGGAAAGACTGGCTTAGTTCAACACAAAATAAACACAGGAGAAGAATTGCCTATCCGTCAGCGCCCAAGAAGATTGCCGGTAGCACGTGAAAGGAAGTGGAAATCATGATTGAGGAATGGTGAAGGATGGTGTTATTGAACCTTCATCTAGTCCATGGTGTTCACCTGTGGTGCTGGTAAAGAAGAAGGACGGTAGCATGCGGTTTTGTGTTGACTACCGCCGTCTGAACGACGTTACGAAGAAGGACAGCTATCCCTTGCCAAGAATTGATGACACGCTGGACATGCTTACAGGCGTAAAGTGGTTTAGTACGCTGGACCTGAAAAGTGGCTACTGGCAGGTTGAAATAGACCCTAAGGACAAGGAGAAAACTGCATTCTCCACAGTAAAGGGTCTGGTCAATTTAAAGTCATGCCGTTTGATTGTAATGCTCCAGCAACGTTTGAAAGGTTGATGGAGCTTGTACTACGGCTACTATGACGCCTGTCTGGTCTACTTGATGACATCATCATCGTAGGCCGTACGTTTGAGGAACACCTTCAAAACCTGGAACGCGTGCTCATGAAGATCCAGAGTGCCAACCTCAAGTTGAGTCCGAAGAAATGCTCACTATTCAAACGGCAAGTTAGCTTTTTGGGGTATGTAGTGTCGGAAGAAGGTATCCGCACGGATCCAGAGAAATTGCCGCTGCAAGGATTGGCCGGTTCCAAAAGACAAGACACAGGTTAGAGCATTTTGGGTTTGTGCCCTATTATCGGCGATTTAAAGAACTTTGCAGATATAGCCAAACCTCTGCACAAGCTAACCGAGGAGAAGCGACATTTCTGCTGGGATGAAAGTTGCGATATCGCATTCCAGGAGCTCAAGGACCGTCTGTGCAAAACACCTATTTTGGGGTACCCTGATGCGAGCAAGGAATTTATAGTTGACACAGACGCAAGTGATATAGGACTTGGCGGTGTGTTGTCTCAAAGGAATGGTGATCAAGAGGTTGTGATAGCGTACTTCAGCAAGTCTTTGTCAAAGCCGGAAAGGAACTATTGTGTCACAAGACGGAATTGCTTGCTGTGGTAAAGTCCTTGCAGCATTTTAGCAAATATCTTCAAGGAAATTTCTCTTACGAACTGACCATGCTGCACTGAAATGGCTATTGCAGTTCAAAATCCAGAAGGACAAGTTGCGAGATGGATTGAGCTACTACAGGAATACAACTTTGTGATCGAACATCGCAGCGGGAAATCTCATGGCAACGCAGATGCATTGTCAAGAAGACCTTGTCCTGAAGATTGCAAGCATTGTACTAGGCAAGAGGGTAAGGAAGTGGTATCTGTGAGGATGCTTATGACAGACCAGCTCAACAATGAGTGGAAAGACAGCCTACGACATGCACAGCAGGAAGATTCGGACATCAAGCCGATTCTAGAGTGGATGAAGGCCAGTGCTCCTAAGCCCAAGTGGAGTGACGTCTCAGCGATGAGTTCGACCACGAAAAGCTATTGGGCCCAATGGGACAGCTTGCTGATTCAGGATGGAGTCTTGTGCCGTAAATGGGAAAATGGTCAGGAGACAGTTGTCATTTGCAAATGGTTGTCCCTAAAGCTAAAGTACCGGATGTTCTACAGCTGTACCATAATGGTTGTTCAGGAGGCCACCTGGGAGTTAAACGAACTCTACTGAAGATCCGAGAACGGTTTTACTGGGTCCACTGTCGTGACGATGTCGAGGACTGGTGTCGCAAATGTACAAGTTGTGCGGCTGTAAAGGACCTCAAACTCGTAGTAGAGGTGCATTGAAATTGTACAATGTTGGTGCACCATGGGAGAGGATAGCCATTGACGTTGCGGGGCCGTTTCCGGAAAGTGAAAGTGGTAACAAGTATTTCATGGTTGTGATGGATTACTTCACTAAGTGGCCCGAAGTCTTTGCCATTCCAAATCAAGAAGCTTCAACAGTTGCAGATAAACTAGTTCATGAAGTCTTCTGTCGTTTTGGAGTACCTTTAGAGATTCACAGCGATCAAGGAAGGAATTTTGAGTCTCAAATATTCCAGGAAACTTGCCGAGTTATGGGTACTCATAAAACAAGAACAACTTCTTACCACCCACAATCTGATGGAATGGTAGAAAGATTCAATCAGACATTGGAGAGGTACCTAGCAAAAGTTGTGGAAAACGGCAACGAGACTGGGACAGGCACATACAACCGTTTTTGTTGTCATATCGAAGCGCTGTTCACGAAAGTACATCAGTGACACCAGCTTTAGCAAATTTTGGGAGAGAATTACGGCTGCCTGCAGACCTGATCACCGGAATACCACCTGATGCCCCACGCAGTATAACCGATTATGCAAATGACTTGCGGGACAAAATGAATGACATTTATGAGCGTCAGACAGTCGGCCAGCAAACGTCTGAGAAGATGAAAACACGGTATGACCGCAAAATGAACAACAAAGGGTTTGACGAAGGTTCACTAGTGTGGTTACACAATCCAGTTCGCAGCAAAGGAAATCTCTAAGCTTCAAGCTAAATGGGACGGACCGTACCGGATTGTGACAAGGATCAATGACGTAACCTACCGGATACAGAAAGGTGCAAGAGGTACTCTAAGATCGTCCATGTGGATCGACTGGCGCGTTATTATGGGGCCAATCATGCTCGGGACGAGCATGTCTTAGAGGGGCAGTGTTGCGCGCCACTATTAATGGTTTATACATGGCAACACTAGTTACCACTAGCGCCCTCTAGTATCGAGTAGCAGAACTAGGAGAGTCAAGATCCTTCTAGAAATTTCAGGACCGATATGTACTCGAACATTCTAGATGTTTCTACAGTAGAAGGTTCTGGAAACTATCTGAGGCCCTATATAAGGCCGGTATAGACCGCGACCGAGTCAGTATTGAATTGGCGATACAAGCGAATACTGCGATACAACTGCGAATTAAAGTGATCTGTAGTACAATTGTATTTTGTTATTAGTGTGGTTTTAGTTGTAATTAGTGTTCTGTAATTAAAGTGTCAATTTTGGTAATTCACTCGGCAGTTTTTAATTGTCTCGAACCTCAAGCTCGTAACATTATTTTATATTCCCGACGTTTCGAGTACTTTACAGCACCCATGGTCACGGGGGGCACTGAGGTATTTGACGTCCTAATGTCATAGTTAACCACGGTTACCTCCAGATTAAAAATTATTAATGTTTGTTCCGATCTACACAGTATGAACTTACAGTATCTTGAAGTCTTGCAGTTGTATGCTTGGGTTGGGATTTAATTTTATTAATTATAGGATCCCAAGCAAATGATAGCACCCAGCCATCTTCTCTATTGAAATTAGGATGTTTTTTGATTTCAATAGCCTCGCGAATCATCCTTGAATTTTGCGAGGATTTGTGGTCTATCAAATCTAATGTAGTGACGGGGGCGATCCTGTACATGTGACTGCAGACTTCCCGGAGCGTCGATTCTTCACAGGAACATAGCTGATATTTTTTTTCTAGGTACAAATATGTTTTACGTTTTCGTGGCCTCCACATGATATTTTTGTCAGCATTAGGTACCCTTCTGTATCCGAAACGAATATGAATATTGCATATGTACACGATACAAAAGTAAAGTAACAGGCTATATAAGAAAGGTAATGTAAGAATTTTTAACTTTTTAAAGAGAGGTCTACATGATTCCATTTGACCGACACCGCATATAGATCGTATACATCCCTTCTGTAGTATAAAGACACGAGAAATGTGTGTCGAATTTCCCCACAGAATCAGTCCATATCTCAGTATAGAACCAACGTATCCATGGTATGCCATCAGAGCTGTCTTAAGGTTAGCTAATTTTGACAGACGATACAGAGCGAACACAAACCTGTTAATCCTCTGGCATAGTGTCAACGTAATTCTGCCTTGTGAGTTCGGAATCAATCACAATACCTAGAAAGGTCGCTGATGTGGTCATGGCAATGGGATCGTTACCATGGTGTACCGATAGTTGTTGGGGTTTACCACTAAGTATCTACAGGGACATGTGGTTCCAACAATACGGTTGCCCAGCGCACTACGCCCGCTCAGTGAGAGAATATCTCGATGAAGAATACCCAGATGGATAGGGCGGTCTGGTACAATCTCGTGGCCAGCCCGTTCACCTGATTTGAATCTATTAATTTTTTTTTTTACTGGAGAGCCGTCAAAAAAGAAATTTATTTAAAACCGATTGAAAATGTAGCTGAGCTACGGCAAAGACTAACTGAAGCGGCTGAATTTGTAAATAATGGTAGATTCGCTCGTCTGATAACCCGATCCTTTTTAAGAAGATGCCGAGCGTGCATTGCGAGTGAAGGAAGGCAGTTTGAGCATTTGCTGTAAATGTTCCATCCTCGATTTTTCTCCGAGTCAACATTAATATGGCTCGTGGTGATTTTGGACCACCTGAAAAGAGGATGCGTCATGTGATGTCACACTGCGTCAACTGGTGCCCTCCGTTTCACTCAAACTAGAATCTTAAGTAACTGGCTTGAGGAAAGCCTTGGCGTACACAAAAATCATTTTAGACAGGTAAGAAAAATTAATTTACAGATGGGTTTTCTTTAAAAAAAAATTTTTTTTTTCATAATTTAACTAATAATCTTGCAAGTGTTATAACATTTTGAAATTCTTATTAAATGCGCCAACTTTTAAAGTTACTTGCCAAACTAGTGAAGTACATTTTTTTTCACAGTCATTTAAAACTGGGCAAAGTATTCATTTTGAATACTTGGTTGGGAAAAAAATTACATTTCCTTCTGGACTGGAGCAGCTGGTTGTAAATTTTAAGCAACAGTTTTCAGAAGCATTATTCAGGATTACATAATGAAAAGAAAATTAAATGAAAGTTAAAAGACCGTCACAGGATGTAGATTTTCTCGATTTTTTATAAATGCCTGTAATTTTTAAAATACATAGCAAAGATTTTTTTTAAATATTTTTTTGTTAACTCTTATGACTTGACCTATCACCCGATTCCGGCTTGACGTCGACTTCTGGGACTTCCTGTATACAGTCACTCTCGATAATTTGACACTCGTTAGTTTGATCTCTCGATAATTTGACATTTTTTCCCAGTCCCTTGAAAAATACTCGATAAATTTAATAAAATCAATATTAATTAGTCCCCTCGGTAATTTGAAGTTGAAGTAATAGTATCTTGTCCATAAACATAATAATTTGAAGTCTGGGCTTCCCTACTCTCTATAATTTGAAGCGTTTATCATGCACAGACCTGTCGTTTGTTACATAAATGAGGGAGACTTGTGTCGATTGTTTACATAAATGAGGGAGACTTCTTTTCAAAATGAACATTTGTGAATAATTGTACTAATATAGAATAAAACTATTTTTTACGGGTTTTATCGTGTTTAATTTACTATTCTAATTCCCGACGTTTCGGGTGCTTTACAGCAATCCATGGTCACGGGGGGACTGAGATGTTTGACGTCCCGATGTCACAGTTAGCCCGGCTACCTTCAGTTTTATTGTACTAATATTTAGATAAATCACGAATTTTAGTAAAAAGCTGTTATTTTGACATTACAAACCGACACTTCAATTTTATTTATTTGTATAGATGTATAGTTATGTATGTATTATGATAATTGTGTAGTTGCAGTGTAAGAATACATTACGTTTGTATGGGCACACTGGACAAGTGTCCAGGGCACCGCGATCAATGGGGCCCCCTAGTTCCTGACAGATCACCAACAAATAAATATATTTATTTTGCGAAAATTAAACTAGAATTCTCCAAATATAGTTCAAACGTGTTGGATCAAGGTCATAAACAAATTATACACCTTTAAAATTGAAGTGAACACAACACAACAAGTGAAGTGTACTTGTATCACTTCACTTGTTGATCTTATTACTAACCTCAGGGATAAATTTGATTACAATCAATTAAAAATAAAAATCTGGAGTCTGACTACAAGCACCTATTTCAAAGTACAAGAGGTAGAAACTCAAGTTAGACATTCTTTGATGGCTCCACGATGTCAGTCCAAAAAAGAAATTTAAAATAGAAACATTTCTTCCTTTCAATTTATACTCTGAGTTAATTCATTATGGAATCGATTCTACCCCATCGTCTTTTTTTTTTCATTACAATTATTAAAAATTTATTATCGATTTTTCAAGTAATTTTCGATCCGCGCGTCGCTTGCCAGTGTCACACGGGAGGTTGCCGAGGTAAATAAAAACCTGTGGCAAATTTTTGCGCGAATCGCGAAAGAAATATGGTAAGTTACTTATATTTATTTCTCGGCGCCGCGCCGGCGGTGTCCGCACGTAAATACCTATTGCGCTTGGAACACCTGGCCTTAAGCGCAGGTAGCAAAAGTATCATTCACTCTAGACCTAAGTAAAACATATCACTGTTTTACTCATGGGGGTTATTTGCAATCCATTTTTAATTTTTGTATGTCATACTAACCTAATCTTCAGAATGGCTGAACCAATTGTGATGAAATTTCACCAACAGATGGGGAGCAATGCCAGAAGTGGCTCTTGGCTATATTTTTTTGGAAAAACCGAAAAATTAATAAAATAATTATTTTACCCGATAACTTTTAGAATATTTTTTGTGAATTCTGTCAGTGGGCTGTATCTCATGATCCATAATAGGTAAGTTGAAATTTTAACAAAATGTGTATTTCTGTTGCCGCTATAACAACAAATAATAAAAATAAATTAAAAATTAAAAGGGGCTCCCCTACTAGAAACGTGTATTACAATAGTACGGAACTCTTCATGCGCGAGTCCGACTCGCACTTGTCCGGTTATTATAGATGTCAATAATTAAATTATTTTATATTCCCGACAGCACTTTTATTGCACAACCAGTGCGTGTTGCCAGTGATGACCTATGGATCTGAGACGTGATCCTTCACTGCTGGTCGTATGAGGAAGCTCAAAGGCGCTCAGCGAGCTATGGAGAGCGCTATGCTCAGGGTTTCTCTGCATGATAAACTTAAGAACGAGGATATCCACAGTATAATCAGAGTAACCGACATACAGACGATAGCCCAACGAATTAGTAAGCTGAAGTGGCAATGGGCCGGCCATATAGCTCGAAGAACCGACAACTAGGAGTGGGCGATACAGATCATATATAGATACAATATCTATATATCAGTACAATATCCAATATCTATATATCGGACGACAAACTAACTATGTATTAGATATTACGATTTTACGATACCGTGTTGATATGAGTCATCGCAGAATATCTAATATCTACTCAAAAACGAAACGTAAAATATCTAAATATATACATTGATTCGGATACCGAACAAACCTTGAGCGCGATAGAATATATAGCTAAAACAGATATTACGACTACTTTACAATGAGAAGGTGATACGCTTACGCCTAATATTATTAATATTAATCCTTATTAGTAGTAACATACGATTTATTACAGAACATATCATTTTCAATATCCAGTCTAAGTAATATAATTTTATTATTATTTTGTTGTGTTGCATTTTCAAAATAAACGATTTTAGATCTTATTGTGTATTAAATAGAATGTTATTTTTGATATGTAAATTAAAACTGAGAAAATTATGAAGGAAAGTTTATTTCACCGATTCTGAAAAACTATACCCGCTTTCTAGATATGGGATAATTTATTTTGGCGTAGGGGTATAACCACTGTGTATAAAATATAAAAGTTTAATTTTATAGCAAATAAATGTTGCAACTTTTTTTTAAACATGTAGAGCCTAAATTTAAGTAATAAATTAAAATAATATATTTTTAGAGTAAAGGAGTAAAAATACTTTGTAATAGCGCCATCTACTAGATTCTATACGTAAAGTGATTTTATCGAACAAAATTGATTAACTCTCAAGGTGGTATGATAATATACGCTAGATGGCATAAACACGACCGATTCAATTTAATATTCTATTTCATTATGTCGCAGGATAAATCCTATTGATATATATATGTATGTCAATTTTTATGTTTATATTATAAGATACTTATATTACATAAATAATACAATATAACTATAAATCAATATATGGAAATTCGTTCATAAATGGCATATCACCATGTGATACTGAGTACTGACTTCTAGTCAGAACGAAGATATCAACAAATATATAGATATTGAAATATATAGATACAATATCGGATTTTCATATCCAATACATAGGTACGATTTGATATAGGGTAAAAGTGATATTACCCATGCCTACCTACAACCGATGGGGAAGAAAGGTTCAAGTGGCAGCCTTAAGTGTAGGTCGTCCCCTTACTAGATGGAGTGATGACCAGGTAAGATGTGCAGGAAGTCAATAGATGCAGGTGGCTCGGGGCCGTGCCTTGTTGCATTCCTTGGGGAGGCATATGTTCAGTAGTGGACTTGTGAAGGGCTGTAATGATGATGATGATATTCCCGACAGCTGCAGTTTTTTTTGTTTAATATTATTAGGAAGACACTGCTACTCATCTCATTGTTTGTTTCCCTCTGTCACCTCTTACGACACCCATAGGCGATAGAGAGAAACTGAAACAGGGATTTGGCAGCAGCATCTTCCTGATAACAAATCCAAATAAAAAATAAATGCGGTTTTTTATAATCTTGACCCACTTGCCAAGCGTGGCACTATGACAAAATCCCTGCAATGGGGCACTTTATGGGAAATGCCTATGTTCAGCAGTGGACTTTACATTACTAGAAGTAGTATGTAGTATAAAAACACTATAAAAAATATAAAGGAGCATTTTATAATAACAATCCGGCCTCACCATGGCCTTACTAATAGTATAATTAAAAAAAATCATTGCTAACCTCACTTATTTTTGCTTCTGACATTTTGATCAGCTCACTTCAAATTTTCAACAGAATTGACCAGACTGAATTTTCAACTTTGCTGGTACTACTCTTTTATCTGTTCTGTGGGTAGTACCTTATCTAAGAATTATGGTATCAAGACTCAAAATGAAACTTAAACGCGGTGAATTTTTCACAAATTTACAATTTAAATTGTGAGAGCCGACGATTCGCCGAGGGCATTCAACATAAAATTCACAATCCAAAGTGAGAACAAATCTTCCAGTATTGGACTGTATTAATATATTTTTTACGGGACCACGGACAAAGGGATTCTATTTCCTTTCTAAATCTGAATAAAACTGCGAATTGAATTTGATGATTCCTCAGATGACTACAAAAGAGTAAAACCGAAAACTGCCGCAATTTCTAGAAATAATTGTATTGAGATTATCAATATCGACCGCGGCACATGTAGTATAAAAAGTACTCTGTGATATGTACCTAGTACATAGACGTAGTCAAGATGTACCGTGCGTTCACCGTAAGATGTCCCCTGCCTTGGGAAATGGCAGCATTGTCTACGGTGCTGCCAACAATATATAGAGCATTTACCCCACTTGGTGGTTGCTGGCAAAATTATCTAAACTTGAAAACCCCTGATTAATATGTTTTACTTGCTTATTTAAATAATATACAGTTAGTTATAAGACTAGTAATGTTGTGAATGATAACACAATTTAATTTTTAAATTATTTATTGATTTATTTTTTCCGACAATAATTATGGTCGAAAGGAACAATTCCAGACATACTCGTATCACTGTCACTTTCATAAACGTCGTTATCATCATCTGTCGTATCCGAATCTGTGCTGCTGTCATTTCCTAATTCAATTATGAATTTATCAGTAATATCATCCAAACAGCCATCAAGTACATAAAACTTGTCTTCTAAATTTTTTACGTGTTCACACTGCTTTTGCCAATCCTGAGGGGTTATAGATGAAAAAGCTTCTTCAGTTAACTTCACGATATTCCCAGCTTCTTGGCCGACATTTAAAAGACTCCACATAAACTCAATCGCATTTAAATCGCAGTGGTAGTAAGCAACCTAACCACTTTATGGCCATGAGAAAGCAATAATTGGTCAGCCTCATAAATCGGCGCTTCTTTGTGCTCTTTTATAATTTCATAAAGTTCTGCTTTCAGCATTGTTGGTATATAAGACAATCCCTTATTTGTTATCCAATTTTGCATTTGAAGTTTTGAGGAACTCATAGTAGGTGCTTTATTTACTTGTACGGTATGATAGGGAGCGTTATCCATCACGACTAAGGAGTTCGGAGGCAAATTGGGTATAAGTTTCTCTGAAAGCCATTTTATAAAATTGGTTCTGTTCATGTCGTCATGGTAGTCCCTGATTTACTCTGTGATTTAAAATCAATTGAGCATTAGGAATAAACCCTGTTTCTCCACCTGCATTAATAATTATCCACCGCGTTCCAACAGAATCACTTATTATTACTCCGTCCTCGTCATCTTTTTGCCAACATTTTTTCACTGCATACGATGCGTGAATGTATGTTTCATCTAAGAAAACTATTGGCCGACCATCTGCTCGATTTTGCCTCATAGTAACGATATACTTGCGTCTCCATGCAACTATGTCGTGCCTTTCCATTAAAATTTTCCGTTTCGAACCACACTTTTATACTGAAATCAATTTGTTTTAAAATTTTCCACAAAGTCGTTCGACCTCCACCAAAGTTTATGTCATTCTTTAATTCTACAAGTAATTTATTTAAACTAGGAACAACTTTTCTTACAGTATACATTTCATGGATTTTGTTTCTTATGCGCATAAATCGAAATCATCAAGATCCACCGTTTTACGTCTTTGACGGTGTTTTCAGGAGACTTGAGTTTTGAGATGTAGAGGCAGCAGCTTCACCTTCTTTAGATATTCTACTCACGGTTTTCTCTGACATGCCTGAAATAGACACCAAAGTACCATTTTATAAAATTACATATTTATAAAATACAAATACAGACATTATGATAAAAAAGTAAATTAAATTAACTGAGATACGTACTTTTTTATTTTAATTCGTAATGTTAGTAATTTCTTATTATTACCCATACTAAAGGCATTTTGCATGAAGCTGGCATCCCTATTTTACTAACCTGTCATGGCGGCGACGCGAGTTCGCACTTGATTGAGTGGAATTAACAGGGCTTGATTTGCCTTTTCTCTCTCACAAAAGGCACGCACCTTCAACACAACCTCTCTTGCACTGCTTCTAAATGGTTTCGGCATAATTAATTCGGAATATTTTAAATAATAACACAAAAACGAGCGCAGCTAATCACAAACTGACAACAGATTGACAAGCAATAGTGCCAACATCACAGCAGGGGACATCTTACGGTGAACGGTCTGTAGTAGCACCAGTATTGACATTAGTGACAGTGTTGCCATTTAATAATATGGTATGAGAGCGTTGCCAATACCAATTTGTCAAATTCCCCGAAAATCCATGTCAAATTCCCCAATTTAAGGACAAAACTTCAACAGATTCCCCACAAATTCCCCTCAATTTTATTTTAAGAAATGAAACAATTTTCAAGTAATTTTATAAGATTTATTTTTTTACGAACATTTTTTTTTCTTTTTTACCGAAAATTTCGGTTTTCCCACTTTCCATATTTTTGTCACAATCATTTTACTCCATGGAGTATTTTTAATTCCGTCCTCGTTGCCGTTAAAAAGTACCACAGTATCTGCATGCGGTTCTCTGCTTTAAAATTGAAAAATAAAGAAATGAAAAGCAATAAATGATACACAAAAGTTGCCGAAATACATCCGAAAATTAAATGTAGTGCAATGAAGATAATAAAAAAAAGGGAGTCATTCGATATTCATAAGTAACCTAACAAAAATTTTTAGATAAGTATTAAGATTTCTTAAAAAAAGGTTCTGACTTGTCCGGGCTATCGATTTTCAAAATCCCCGCATAATAACCAATCCCCAACCAACTTTAACCATTTCACTGTCCCATGAGTCATATATGAACATTTCAATTGTTTAACTATTGTGTCTATTTCTCGGACAGGGAAGTTGTTAAATTCCCCGCAATTTGGGGAATGCCGCACATGTTGGCAACGCAGTTGACCACAGACTACTAAGAGGATACGAGGATACTGCGCATGCTACATAAACTTAGGACCCCCCTACCCCAGCCTACGAATTTGTAGTATATATATGTATTTTTTTTTATTTACAATCGTATTTTAAATAGCACATCTCAAAACTATTAATTATTTAAACTGCACCCGTGTAGTTTAGAAATAATAAATAGTTAAAATCACTCACCTTATAACGTCGATATTACTTCAAGTAATTAAAATTGGGTACTTTTTGCGGTATGAAAAAACTGCACGTTGCTTGAATATAATTGTACCATCGTTAAAAATGCGTTAAATTCAATATTAACTGCAAAAAGTTAATAGAACCAAATTTGTTAAGTGTCGACAAAGAGTACATAATCACTAGATTTACAGAGCGGGACTTCCTTAGTAAAAGTAAATGTTTGAAAGGGCGCCAAGCAACTTTACTAACATCAAGACATGACATTTAATTACTCCCCATACCTCACCCTATAAATTTGAAGTGAATAAAAAAAAAATACAGACAGCCGTATTTTAAAAAGCAAATCTCAAAAATAATTATTATTTAAACTGCATCTATGTACCAGGTTTATAAATAAAAAATAGTGAAAGATCGTTCACCTTATAATGTCGATATAACTTCAAATAATTAAAATTGGTTACTTTTCACAACACGAAAAAACTGAATCCTGCTTGAATATATAACTGCACCATTGTTAAAAACCCATAAAATACAATATTAAGTGCAAAAACTTAATAAAACCAAATAAGAGTACAATAGTACACGCAGTAGGGGAGATGATTGAGCAAGTGGATGAGTTTGTATATTTGGGATGTTTATTTAGCAGGGATGGTAGATATGATAAGGATATAGAACGACGAGTGAACGCAGGAAATAGAGTGAATGGGGCTATACACGCTATTATAAATAGTCAGAATGTGTCAAAAAAGGCACGTATGGCAATTCATTAGTCCCTACTTTAATGTATGGTAGTGAAAGTTGGGTCTGGCAGAAGAAGCATGAGAGCAGAATAAATGCTGTAGAAATGCGGTCATTAAGGAGTATGCTAGGGCTGAATCTGAATGACAGGGTGAGAAATAGTGTGATAAGAGAAAAGTGTGGTTTGCAAGATGACGTTGTGACCAGGATTAAGAAAGGAATGCTCGGTGATTTGGTCATGTAGAAAGAATGAACGGGGAAAGAGTGACAAAGCAAATTTATGTTGCTGAAGTGAACGGAAGAGTCGGGAAGGGACGCCCTAGACGAAGGTTTATCGACCAAATTGGCGATATATTGAAAATGGGCCAGATTAGGAGTACCCTTAACAGACGAGCGTGTATGCGTAGATATATGGATGTAAAGGAGGCGAGAGAAGTGTGTCAGGATCGTGCCAAATGGAAGTCCGTAGTCTCTGCCTACCCCTCTGGGTGACAGGCGTGAGTGTTTATGTTAGTACACGCACACATCGCTGCGCCATATGCGCTCTCACTGACAGGTTCACCGACGGTCCGTCTGGGTACAAACTACAAACCGGTTTGCGCCCATTGAGCTATTATGTACATATTCCTTCAATGTTTGCGCCGCGCCGGCTCAGTCAGGGTATGAACGAAAGGGCTGTTGGTCGTGCGTATTTAAATAAATAGACTAACAATATTACGTGATTTTATAGATTTCGTGATTTTTACAGTTTGAGTTAAGTTTAGAGATTTTGTGTTATAAAATAAAACAATATAGATTTATCTAAGTAAATAATTACTGTTCTGTATAAGCAAGATTTATCATACCTTTATATATGCAAAATAGGATATAGGCGGTAGCTATTTTAAAAAAAATTAAAATTACAATAATTATAATTATTGACATAATTAACTGCAGTCCCAAGGATAGTTGGAGCGAATCAAATCCACGCTCTTTTATCAAAGTTGTATAAGGGCAAGCCCAAAATGGAATTTTATTATAGAAGAGCACGCTCATTTTCACGAATAACTTTCGGACCTTTTTGAGGGGGAGCTCAATGCGGTTTCTAGTTTGTTCATCATGCAGATCGCTGATTTTTTTGTACTCATGAATAAATTGTCTTACGAAAATGATATTGATAGTAATATATAATGTGAAGCTTCTGTGAGAATACCTATTTCCTTGAAATTCTCTCGAAGAGATTAGCGCGGTTTTTAATTGTAAATTGCACGTATTGTCCTTTTCTGTAATACAAGAAATTTCTCAAAACAGTAATAGACATGTTGTTTTATTAATTTAATTTACAAGGAATACATATGTTCTTTTATACTATACAATACTTTTGTATTTTCCTTAAAATTTTCAAATGCATCAGGTGACAAACCTATCAAAATAGGTTTACATTTTCGACGTTGTTAGGAAGCTTCTCCTCTGGTCCTTACTCCTTACTCTGTGGTTGTAAGGTGAGCGATCTTTGCCTATTTATTGAAGTGAGTAGTTCTTTAGAATCGTTGTAATTTGAAACTCAATGAAACGAAAAAAGCGACACTAAAAAGAGACAAACATATACGTCTATATGATTTAGTCTACGAGAGAATGGGATAGAATACAGTGTAGTAGGCTACAGTAACCTAATGGCAGGGTGTGGACAGTGAACTCAAAAGGTTGTGGGTTGTAATCTTGTTAAAGTTGTTGTAAGTTGATTAAAGGGAATATTAGTAACGATAATAGCATTTCTAGTAATTAAAAAAATTGTGTTTTTCCTATTATCTCGGTCTAGTCTTTGAGCGGTGCTTTAAAGATGGTTAACATACATTTTAATTGGCGCTACGACAAAGTTTTATTCGAAAGAAAATAACCTATTGATTTATTACACTAAAATTTAGGCTCTACATGTCTATAAATAAGGATTGTATCATTTGTTTGCTACAAATTTAAACTATTATCGTATATTTTAAGCCGAACTTGTGGTTGAAAATTATCATATTAAAATAATATTCATACTTTAGTTACCATAAGGTTCTCGTGTCAATTGTTGAAATCTCTGTTTAGTATTTAATGTAATATATTATGTAAAATAAAATTAAAAATAATTTTAAAGTTGATAACAATATTATAATAAATAAACCCTACAATTATCCTACTCCTGATAATCTGCATTCGTTGCATTCTCTCGAAGTTTAGTTTTCTGAAGGTTTCACTTCTACCACGTGCGACCTGCACACATATTTTTTTTATAAACTACATAGGTGCAGTTTAAATATTCTTTTATATATACTCCAAATTCGTAGGCTAGGGGGTAATTAAACTTCATGTCTTGATGTTGGTAAAGTAGCTTGGCGCCCTTTAAGTTACAGAATACAAAGGTTTGAAATTCGCGCTAAAAAAGTTTTATATGGGCTCCCAACGTGGTGCTTGTAGTCTACGTGTATAAACACGTGTTTTCTTTTTTTTGTATGAAGTTGGCATTCTTCTCTCGGTAGAGAGTAATTGTGCTCTGTGACTAAGGAAGTCCCGCCTCTTAAACCTAGCCATTATTCACTCTTTGTTGACAATTAACAAATTTGTTTTTTTTTTTTACTTTTTGCACTTAATATTGCATTTTATGAATTTTTAACGATGGTGCAATTATATACAAGCAGGGTGCAGTTTTTTCATATTACAAAAAGCACCCAATTCTAATTATTTGAAGTTATATCGATCTTATAAGGTGAGCAATCTTTACCAATTTTTTTTTATAAACTACATGGGTGCAATTTAAATATTTAATACTTTTGAGATGTGCTATTTAAAATACGTCTGTCAGTATTTTTATTTTATATACAGGGTGTCCAGTAAATAGCACGACATACTGCAGGGGGTGATAGCTAGGGTCACTACCTATCAATACAATACAATATATGTTCAGCAAAATCTTACGGATTTACAGTTTTACAAAATTTTCGAAATACCGAAAATCTCTACCTTGAAACAGATTTTAAGCATCTCGTAATGAAAAATCCTTTTCTAGTACTTTTTTACATCAAATTATTCGTGAATAGTTACTTTACTCATTGATAAGTCTTTTTTCTATCAAAGACAAGAATGTTTTCAAGAAATACTATTTTTTGTTTAAATTTGCACAGAACTATTTTCTTATCACTTAAGTTTCTACAGTGGTGAAAAAAAAATGTATGTGGCAGTTTTGTACAACAAACTTAAAAATAGCTTGTTTAATGGTGATTTAGGAAAGATACAATACTAGTGCATTTTCATTAAAAATACAAAAAATGCTATTTTAGTTCCAGAGAAGCTGATTTTGTTGAAAATGTAATTAACGTAATTTTGACAAAAACCACTATGAGAATAAGTAATAGCTGCTCATTTACGCGAATTATTATAAAACTAGTAGTGACACGTAAAATGCGACATGCACGCGTAATGACTAAAGGCTTTTACCTGCTCGCCGACCGACCCGACCCGACCGGTTACTGTCTAACAAAAGAAGCGCATGTGCTATCCCGCTCTTTCTTGCATTGTGATTTTGTGTCTCACTCTCAACCTTATTTGCGACACTTGTCAGTACGCTACCTTAAACCGTGCGCAACGTATCTCTGTGTTCACAAATTATTGTTTCGTACTGACGACTGTTTTGTGCCTTGGACCCCGGACTTTGTT
The DNA here is from genome assembly GCA_029286625.1 of Parnassius orleans. Lineage (NCBI taxonomy): Eukaryota > Metazoa > Arthropoda > Insecta > Lepidoptera > Papilionidae > Parnassius > Parnassius orleans. The sequence goes on from JAGSMP010000093.1 coordinate 1,091,448, forward strand.
TGCCTTACGATTTGGATTTTTTATTGTGATCACTACGACGACATGGCGACCACCTGGACTTTTGTGTTTTATAACATGGCCAACCGTCGCGTTTTTCCTGGTTATACGCAGCGAGAGTATGCTGAGATGCACCTTATTTACGGAGAAGCTGGCCAAAGTTCCCGAGCTGCTGCTACCTCTACAGGAAAGGTTTCCGATAGGAGACATCCACACCATGAAATGTTTGCCAGAGTGCATAACTCCTACATGGAAGGCAGACTCCTGGTCAACGTGGCGGTGGACGGCCTCAAGTTGTTGACGAAGACATAGTGCTTCAGGAACGAGAACAAGACCCGACAACTTCGGTTAGGGCGATACAACGGCGCACAGGGATACCGAAGTCCACTGTTCATTCAGTACTTAAGAGGTATGGATACCATCCATTTCACGTACGACGCGTGCAAACTCTTTTAACTAGAGACTACCTGCCGAGAGTTCAATTCTGCCGCATGCTTGAAATGCATCAGGAGGACCCAAACTTTTTAATAAGGTGTTATGGAGCGATGAGTCAGCCTGCAGAAAGGACGGCTACTTGAATTTGCATAATTTACATAGTTGGCAATTAGAAAATCCGTATGTGTCAAGAGAAGACAGGTCCCAGTACCAATTCAAAATAAATTTATGGTGTGGGATTTTAATGGCCAGATTGTGGGTCCCGTCGAGCTTCCACCACATTAAATGCCAATAATTACTTGGAGTTTTACGAGAAACCCCACCCACGCTCCTTGAAAATGTTCCGAGTGAGCTAAGAGAGGTGATGTGGCTTCAAAATGATGGGTGCCCTGCTCATTATGGCCGGGAAGTAAGAGCTACTTAGATGAAGCTTATCCAGGCAGGTGGATTGGGCGACTGGGACCGATATTATGGCCACCTAGGTCTCCGGACCTAAACCCCCTGGATTTTTTTTATTGGGGTGCCATGAAGGACAAAGTCTATGAAAAACCGATCCAAAATGACAATGAATTGAGAGCAAGGGTTAACATTGCAGCAAGAAAAATATCGGAAATAAGCCTGAGAAGACTCAAAGCTCATTTTAAGAAGATGCCGAGCGTGTATTAGGGCACAAGGGAAGCAATTTGAGCATTTATTGTAATTTATTCAAATAAATGTTTATTAAAGTTAACTCCTCTGTTTTTTTTACTATCACCTTATCCTTCAAGATGTCATTTACAGACCGGCCGGCCGGTCGGCTGTAGATTAATTATTATGTAATTCGAACCGTAATACGACCTTACAACGATTCGAATTCAAAGTCACAATACTTGCATTTAAAATAAAATGCTCTTATTAACTAAAATAGCTTATTTTTTTTTGTATTTTTTTAATGAAAATGCATTAGTATTGTATCTTTCCTAAATCACCATTAAACAAGCTATTTTTTAAGTTTGTTCTACAAAACTGCCACATATATTTTTTTTTCACCACTGTAGGTTAAACTTAAGTGATAAGAAAATAGTTCTGTGCAAATTTAAACAAAAAATAGTATTTCTTGAAAACATTCTTGTCTTTGATAGAAAAAAGACTTATCAATGAGTAAAGTAACTATTCACGAATAATTTGATGCAAAAAAAAAGTACTAGAAAAGGATTTTTTAATTACGAGATGCTTAAAAATCTGTTTCAAGGTAGAGATTTTTCGGTATTTCGGAAAATTTTGTAAAACTGTAAATCCGTAAGATTTTGCTGAACATATATTGTATTGTATTGATAGGTAGTGACCCTAGCTATCACCCCCTGCAGTATGTCGTGCTATTTACTGGACAACCTGTATACACCAAATTCGTAGGCTGGGGTAGGGGGGCTAAACTTAGGCATGCTATGACTATGATCGCCGCCATAGACTTAGAATATATATACGCCTATACTTAGTGTATATTTTCTTTGCCTATACGCCAGTATATTCTAAGTCTATGATCGCCGCACAGACTATGTATTGATATTGAGAAAAAAAAATTGACCAAATATCACGGAATATAAAAAACAAGAGGAAGTAGCAAAACGCATAATTTGTAGCAGAACCACTGTCGCCAGAAAGAACACACAACACATACGCAAGAAAGAAATGTGTACCGACAATTGTGTACAATTTCAATAATTTTCGCGTGATTGGCTATTAAAAAATAAAAGAGAAAGGCATTATGTTACTAACCATTCATATGAGTACGAATCATATGTTCTTAAAAATAGAGATCATATTACTTTTCACAGACGAAGTTTCTAGAATTAATGAGCAAATTTAGCTCCTTAACGTTAGATGTCGCAATAATAAATTCACACTATTATAGACACAATGACAATAGATATAACGTTGACATTGCCCTACCTAACCTATACTGCTACGTGAATGATGTTAGTGATGTAGTTACTCTCCCTGAAAGTGATCTGGCTTATATCGATATTCAGTATATGATTATTATCATGTATATGAAATGTATTGACTGAAGAAACAGAATTCAAAAAAAAATATGATAAAATGAGTATAATTCAAAATTTATTGGAAATTGTCTTGATGTATTACGTATATCCCCGTAATTCATATAGCCGGCATATAATTAATTGTCTTTAATGGAAATTTATTGATTGTTAGCTAAATTATTTAATTCAGATACTAATGTAGATCAGATATTAAGATCACTTTTATTTCAGCTTCTTTCCAAAAGTCGTGAGTATTACTAAACTACTTACTTACTTCTCTGGCTTAGCAACCCTAACAAAAGTTCATTCATAGGGTATCACCCTATAATTTCGAATATTTTCATAGACATCCAGTATTTGCAAATTTTCATTAATATGTTAGTAAATGAACAGGACTGTGATAAAATTTTATCGAAAACTTCAATATCGGCGTAGTCACAACACTATCGCAGCTATTTTGATTCAAAATGTATTTACAGATAAACCTTAGTATAACGAAATAAGGTTGAATATTACTAGTAATAAAGGCAATTTGATATTTTCTCCATGTTTAGTCAAGTTTCTATACAAAAAAGGAAAAAATTACACGTGCCTTTGGTACGAAACACCTCCATTCAAAATATTTTTCTTTTTAATTTCGTTTTTACACTCCAATATTGCCCAAAACGGCATATTTTCGCATATATCACTTAAGCAGCGATCAATTTGAGCGAACAATTTGAGCCTGCGACTGACAGTCATTTACGCTCTACTGTCAATAATTCTGACTCGCCTGCCCCGCCCACTTTCGGCTTCCTCTTGTTTTTTATATTCTGTGCCAAATATATATATATACTACGTACTAGAGGAGATGCCTCAACTCGATTGTTTGTAGGTAACATGTGTTAGAGCGCACGCGCTCCAACTCAATTAGTCTGTGTCAGGGTGATTCAACTCTGTATGAAGCCCGAGAAACTTGCACACAATCATAATTTTATCTATGTGTGGGCGTGTAAAATTAAAGCGAGAAAAAGATATCGTCGTTTCATTCTTTCGCGTTGTTTCAGATTGCCATTTTAAAAATTAGATACAAATATACATAACTATTATATCGGAAGAAACTGAAATTTTTTAATTCTATGCTATATTTTTTCTTTTGTTTACACCTTACAGTAATTATATACATATTACTTTAACTACTAATTGATTAAAATTAAATTATTAAATATTAGCAGAATTCTATCAAGCGAAGCCATGAACTAAAAGAAGAAAAAAATGACATTTGTTTGTCAACGTCTTTCATACTGAAAATATTTTCTGAAATTGATTCAAATTTATTTAATGATTTAGATTTTAATATTTATTATTGCGTTTTGCTTTAATTCAGTTATTATCGGTTCAGAATACTTTATTTTCGTTTGTAGGCAATTCTTCGCGATTGAGTGTGTGAAGATTTTTTGTGAGATACGGACTCTGTATGAGATATTGACTATAAATTAATTTATTATTTAAAAAAATTATGCAAACACAAAGCACAAAATCATCCGATCACTTTCTACAATAAAAGAAGAAAAACTTTTGATAATATTGTGGTAAGTCTTTAAGCATTTTGAATTTATTCATCGTTATTTGTAGGGATTATTACTATATTAACTCGAATTTTATCTGTTTCAGATAATGTATTTGGGCCGAGTTAAGTTTTCGACATGAGAATTTTGCTGATTTAAATTTACGTTAATGTTCAGTGAAGAATAGCTCTCACGATAACATATGTTATAAATCAATATTACGCGTGGAAATATTATCTGCAAAAGCAATAAAAATATAAATAATAATATATAGTGTATAAAACAATATCTTCCAAAAAATAAAATTACATAACTATACCTATTTTAGTTTTATTTTATCCTACATACTCCTCTAAAGTAAATTCGAGTAATTTTGGTGCAACCTCTCAAATGTATGGGAATTTACCCCATGCGTTTGAGGCTTAGTAAATTACTCGTATGCCTTAAATAAAAGTTCAAAGTTACACAATACAAAGGTTTGAAATTCCCGCTAAAAAAGTTTTATATTGGCGCCCACCGAGGCGCTTTTCGTGTACATTCATAAACACGTGTTTCCTTTTTTTAGTATGAAGTTGGCGTTCTTCTCATGGTAGAGAGTAATTGTGTTCTGTGGTCTGTGTCAAGCGGTTGCTTCAACGTGAGACGTTTGAGTCAAGAATTTTTTTAAATTAATATGCCTTCGTGTGCATTGATATACTGTTCAAACAACTCGAGAAACATAAGTAAAAGTTAAGGAGTGACTTTTCACCAGTAAGTTCAACATATTATCTTTAAAACACGCTTAATTTAATTATATTTTATCAACTGCGACGTGTACGTGAAAGTCAAAGAGTAAAATATTTTTATGCGCAGACTTGACACTATCGACGTATAATGTTAAGTAATTATGAACAGTAAAATATTAATATATAATCACGGTAGGAAATGTTAATGCATTAAATTTAATATTTGGTTTTAAAGGTTTCCTCGGCAGTGTCATGAAACAAAATTTTGAAGAATTGCAGCGAAGAAACGTGGTTACCGTCAGATTATTCACGCATATTTTCCGTGCATTTCAAAGAAAACGACAAATACACCACAAAAACAGGAAAAGTGGACTTAAAGAAATCTGCAGTACCATGCGATAACGTAATTAAGTAACATTGCTGGGATTTTTGTTTTATTTTGTGATTAGACGACGAACGATTTTTTTTTAATGTTCAGTATATTTACGGGACTTAAGGAAGGCGGAACCCTCGGCGGCGCGCGATTCATACTAGTATATGGCAGTTTTTTAATACTGTAACGCTAGAATTTTTACAGGCTTCCCAAACTATAACTAGTATTGTGCGGGACAAGTGAAAATAGTGAAATATAGACACTGATAGGACAATGCATAAATAGTCATAAGCGTTTGATATTATAGTTTAGTGAATTATCATTATAGCTTAGAGTTTATGTTATAATTTTATGGTAGAATTAGTTTTAAGTTATGTATTGAATTTACAACTTTAATTTAGAAATGTATAGCTTTAGAAATATATGACTTTAATAAATAAAAAACAACATAACTGTTACGCGACTCAGCAAGGTAATAACATAGCATCGTGCCTTGCTCTCTCGCGCCTCGCTCTGATTGGTCGTTACATTCCCCCGTCGCATGTACCGTATTTGTCGACCTAACCGAGCCGTATAAAAGAGGGGCCATTTCCGTCGTTCGACACAGTCGGCGGCCAGCTACATAGGAAGAAAAACTTCAAATATACAAGAAAGAAGATCTCAGTGGTTTTATTACCCACCAACCCAGCATACAAATGAGCCTATAGGGCACATTTAATGGTCCTTCGTCAGCCGAATATTGTGGGGAATAATTACCTGAAGACTTCGAATAAAAAATAGTACTATAACGAATTAAGAAGACAAGTTATTTGAAGAAAATCAGCTGACAGCATGGCCGTTACGCGCTCCGAGGGAAGGGGCAGCAAGCCGTCGTCATCCGAGGCTACTACCTCGGCGGCCGGTACCAGTGCGGAAGCCAGTACGGAATCGACAGCTACAGGGACGACCACCACGGAGACTTCGGAACATACAGACACATCCGCGGCAACTGATCCATCCACCGTGACTTCCGCTACCACAGCAACCACCTCGACCGCCGCCACCTCCGCCTCAGCCGCTACCGCCCCCCTCGCCTCGCACCCCGCCAGCGCCGCCACTCCTTCCGTAACACCTTCCGCGGCAACGACGCTAACTGCGGGTGCGAAGGCCAAACAGCTGATGAAGCCGCCCGCTACTGTCACCAGAGCAACTCGCCAAGGCGAAACCTCCAGTGACGAGCTATAAAAGCACCGCTGGTCCGTCGAAGCAAACCGAACTGGGACCCCGCCCGCCCAGCAAGAAGGAGGAGGATCTACGCAGTAGAACAAAGCAACTCAAGCTTGCAAAGGCAAAGGAAGATTTGCTACGCCTTCAAGTGGAATTAGGTGCAGCACGCCTAGCTGCCTTGGAAAAGGAAGACTCAGAAGAAGAAGAAGATGACGTCTCCCTCTACTCGAAGTCAGAAGTTAATGCAAAAGTGGACAACTGGTTGGAAAATCAAGTGAATTGTACGATGTTAGCAATCACCAAAGAACCTCACCATCCCGTAGAAGAACCAACGACCGCCCACATAGAAGAACCAAGGCCGGCGAAGCATGAAGAAACACGTCAGTCACCGGCGGGAGGTCAAACCGACGTAGCCCTCCTAGCTGAAGCTATCACTCGGGCTGTCAGCGCCGCCCAACGACCTAAGTTCGTCGAGTTACCATTCTTCAATGGATCTCATCAAGAATGGCTTCCGCGCCGCCTACTACGAAACAGAAGCGATGTTGCACAGTTAAAAATACAAACCGACTCAGAAGAAACCTAAAGGGAAGGCCAAAGAAGGTTGAAGGCCTACTTGACCAACGCACACGGTTGAAGTAATGAAGACTTTGGAGTCAAGATTCGGAAGAAGTCAATAGCCATGCTGGAGATGGAGATGCTTCGGTCTGCGCCTTACTGAGTCACCGAGGACATCTGCATATTCGCCACCAAGATCTCTAACGTAGTGGCGACACTGAAGACTTTGGATTGTTTTAACTACATGTACAATCCTGAACTCGCGAAGACAATAGTAGACAAACTGACGCCAACTCTGCGATACAGATACTACGACTTCTCAGCCAGGCAGCCACGTGAAGACCCTTGCCTCATCAAGATAGAAAAGTTCTTCAAAGGGAAGCAGAATTGTGTGGACCCTACGCGCTGCGAACAGATGGCAGCACCTACTACAGCCACAAAGGAAGACTCAAAGGGTCAACAATGTGACTGAGAAGACACACATAAGGTGCGTCGTATCATGTGAAGATGGGCACACCCAACAGAATGGCTCAACGATCATGAAGAGCAAATACAAGCACGCACAGTGAAGAACCTGCAAGTCTCATCTCAACGGGTTCCACAGGAGCTAGTGGAAGAGTGTCAACACCTCTCTGACATCCAAGAACATCTCACATATGCAAACGCAAAGCCGCGAGTACTGATCGGTCAAGATAACTGGCATCTTCTGCTGGCACCTCCTGATAGGACAATGCATAAATAGTCATAAGCGTTTGATATTATAGTTTAGTGAATTATCATTATAGCTTTGAGTTTATGTTATAATTTTATGGTAGAATTAGTTTTAAGTTATGTATTGAATTTACAACTTTAATTTAGAAATGTATAGCTTTAGAAATATATGACTTTAATAAATAAAAAACAACACAATTGTTACGCGACTCAGCAAGGTAATAACATAGCATCGTGCCTTGCTCTCTCGCGCCTCGCTCTGTTTGGTCGTTACATTCCCCCGTCGCATGTACCGTATTTGTCGACCTAACCGAGGCCGTATAAAAGAGGGGCCATTTCCGTCGTTCGACATTTTCCGCTTGCGCCGTCGCTCCCGAGCGGTCGTGTGCTTGCGGGGTCCGCCGCTGACCGGGCACCCGTCCCCGTACGGGTCTTCTCCCTCGGTCAGCACAGTTTCTTAGAATAGAACGTCAGTCCCGTCCCGTCCCCCCCAGCTGGCGCCGCCGCCCCCGTGCGGTTGCGTTGGCTGACCGCTCTTCCGTCCCTGTACGGTTGGGTGCCCTCCCACACTCCCGTCCTTGCACGGTCGAGTTTTGCCCTCCCGCTCGGCTAGCACAGCCGCGCCCGTGCGGTTGTGCTTAGCTGTCTCGCCGTCGCCGTGTTTCCGTGCCCATGAATATGGGTTCGGGCGACGGTGGGAGCCTCCCCGTCTCCGCCAGCCGCCCCCGTGCAGTTGTGTTGTGCGTCCCGCACTTGCCGTTGAACGGTGAGTGCCTTCCCTCCCTGTCCCCACCCGCTACGCCACGCCGCTGGCAGTCAGTTCTCGCACATGCGATTCCCACTCACATTTCTCCAGCACCGTCGCACTTTGCGGCTGTGTTGGTTGATCCGCGCTTCTGTCCCCGGACGGTTGTGCCCCACGCCTCTCCTCTCCCCGAGGGAGGTCGTCTCAGATGCGACTGTACAGCCTTCGGGCTAAAGTCGATCCCAAGGTGGTGTTTAGTGGGTAGGCACTTCTTCAAAGTGAGTCCCACATAACCACGCAGCCGGCTGCGTGGTATGCCAGGAGCATTCACCACCTCCCTCCCCCGCTACCGGAGGGTGTCCTTGCATTGGGCGCAAAAAAAAAAAAAAAAAAGTCGTTCGACACAGTCGGCGGCTAGCTACATAGGAAGAAAAACTTCAAATATACAAGAAAGAAGATCTCAGTGGTTTTATTCCCCACCAACCCAGCATACAAATGAGCCTATAGGGTACAAGTATCTTTTTTTCAGCCAACAAAATGTGGTGAACAGGAAGTATCAGAACCGTTGTCTGAATCAGTAAGCAGTTCAAATTCAATGTTTGATAGTCCGAGAATAATTGTACTTAAAAATAAATTACGCAAGAGATGTGTCCTAAGCCTCATTCGAGTGATGTATACAAAGCTTAAGCTTTTAAATATAGTTCTACGGCATTACCTTAGTAACGGAATCAATAATTATTCTAGGTCATTATAAAAATAATAAAAAGAAACTACTGAGAAATTTAAGAAAATACGAAGACAAAATATTTATCTAAAGAAAAAATGTGCTTCTTACTACATATTCTTTCTTACTATATTTCTTATGTAAAAACAACATGTGTATTCATTGTAACTTAAGTTAATATATTAATTATTAACACTTCTCTTATTTGTAACTTAAATTGAAGCTGCAAATATTGTATATTTTGCTTATTTTAATAGTTTTTTTTTTTTTTTTTTTATATAGGATAGGTGACAAACGAGCACTGATCGGTCAAGATAACTGGCATCTTCTGCTGACATCAAGTAAGAAGAGACAGAACCACCCAGTGGCATCCTCACGCCACTAGGTTGGGTACTCCACGGAAGCCAGACACGAAGCTTCGGACAGACGATCGATTTCGTGTCACATATCGCAGAGAATCCAGACGAGAATCTAGAAGACCTCGTGAGCGATACTTCTGAATGGACGCGCTCTGCATAAAACCCAAGAGACCGAAGACTGATCCAGAAGAACAAGCACTTCGTATCTTGAGAAACACCACAACGAGATAGAAGAAAGATTCCAGACCGGTCTTCTCTGGCGCAAAGACGATGTCAAGTTACCAGACAACTACGAAAACTCACTGAAGGGCTCTTCAATATAGAAAAGAAGATCGATCGTGACCCCATGAAGAAAAAGTACATGGAACAAATGGACGCTCTCATTGTAAAGGGTACGCCGAACCTGCCCCAAAACAGAAGACAGCTGGCAAGACTTGGTACCTACCTCACTTCACAGTAATCAACCCAATGAAACCAGATAAACTACGGGTGGTGCATGATGCCGCAGCCAAGACCAAAGGGGTGGCACTTAATGACATGCTACTAAAAGGTCCTGACCTACTACAGTCGTTACCAGGTGTCGTCATGCGCTTCCGACAACACATGATCGCCGTTACGGCGGACATCAAGAAGATGTTCATGCAAGTCAAGCTGCGAACACAAGACAGGGATGCATTGCGTTACCTGTGGCGTGGGAATCGACGAGACAACCATCCTCCGGAAGAATACAGAATGACATCCTTAATCTTCGGAGCGTCAAGTTCAAGATCAAGTTCACCTTTGACAGCAATCTACGTCAAGAACCTGAACGTCAAACAGCACGAGGAAACTCACCCAGAAGCCGCAGCTGCCATCATACAGAAGCATTACGTCGACGACTACTTGGACAGCTTCAGAACCCTCGAAGACGCCAAACGCATCACGAAGAGTGTACGAGACGTGCACATGAAAGCCAGCTTCGAGTTGAAACAGTGGAAATCGAACTCAGCGTCACTCCTAGAAACAGTTGGAGAAGACAACCAAACAGAAGACATGGAACTCTACAAAACAGAAGAAAAGACTGAACGAGTTCTGGGTCTTGTCTGGAAGATCAACTCAGACGAGCTCACCTTCAACCTCAACTTATCCAGAATACCCTCAACGCTCATAGAAGGTAAACAGCCGACGAGGAAGCACTGAGAATAGTGATGTCACTCTTCGACCCACTCGGATTCGCCTCGCCTATTACAATCAGGGCGAAACAACTCCTCCAGGAAGTCTGGCGCAGAGGAACAGCATGGGACGACAAGATCGACGATGACCTGGCAGAGCAGTGGGAAATGTGGATGAAGCATCTAAAAGGTCTCCACGAGGTAGCAATCGCGGCAATATCTTTACTACAGCGCCGCCTCTCTAGAACTCCGTCTTCAGCGATGCCAGCGAGTCAGCCTACTCTGTGGTTCTCTTCTGGAGAGCAGTAACAGCAGACGGCGAGGTCCACTATCCCTCATCATGGCCAAAGCAAAGGCACCGTTAAAATTGACGTCCATCCAAGGTTGGGGCTACAGGCGGCAGCAGTCATGGGCACCAGACTCGCAGAAACAGTGGTCGAAGAACACGAGAGAACCTGACCGCAAAGTATTCTGGACGGACAGCAAGACAGTACTAACCTGGATAAGGACAGGATCACGTTCATACAAACCTACGTAGCTCATCGTCTAGCAGCAATGAAGAGAATTCAAAAGTCAACGACTGGCGCTGGGTTCCGACAAAGCTGAATGTGGCGGATGATGCGCTACGCGGGACGTACCAGCAGCATTTAATAAAGACCACCGATGGTTCAAGGGCCTGACTTCTTATACCTAACAGAGACTCCTGGGCAAACCACAAGAGCAACAGCGGAACCTTCCGATGAAGAGGACATCACGTGAGCGACAAAAGAAGACTGAAGCTTGCCGAGGTCTACCTGATCCAGCGAAATTCTCAGCTGGGACCGACTCCGATATTCAACCGCACGTGTTCTGCAATTCATTCAACTCTGCAGAGCCACCAAACAAAGTCAACTACAGAAGAACAAGAAAGAATAAAGGCTGATCCCGCGGAAGAAGAACAAATTCACAGCAAAATATCAGACGCCCACGATGACGAAAAGCGGTCGCCAGAAGACATGAAGCTGCTAACGGTCACAGCCGAGCTGCAAAACAGCTGAAGAACTCCTGATGCGATCCTCCCAAGAAGAATCCTTTGCGGAAGAAATAGAACAGCCTAAACAGCGGGAAGCCGATCAATAAAAGAAGCCGTCTTCGCCAGCTCAGCATCGAGTCAATAAACGGCGCACGACTTAAAGCCGTATTCGGGCGGTCGGCGACATGGAGGAAATTCAAGAATCCGCTAGTAATTGACGGTGATCATCATACGGTCAAGCTCTGGGTGCAGGCTATACATCGTCAACTCCATCATGCAGGTGTAGAGGCCACAGTCAACGAGTGCAGACAGCAGTATTGGGTACTAAGACTGCGACCTATCGTACGCACAATACTACGTAGATGCCTATTCTGCAGAATGAAGACGCAAGTACCGCCGCATCCGAGAACCGGGGACCTACCAGCATGTCGCTTAGCTCATCACAAACGCCCCTTCACCTTCACCGGGGTCGACTATTTTGGACCTCTCTCGGTGACCGTCGGACGAACTCGACAAAAAAGATATGTGGCTATCTTCACATGTCTCACGACGCGAGCCATACATCTGGAAGTCGCCGGATCACTTAGCGCCGACTCCGCAGTAATGGCAATAAGGCGAATGATTGCCCGGCGAGGCTGCCCAACTGAAATATGGTCAGACAACGGCACCAACCTGAAGGCCGCCGACAAGGAACTACAACAGGCGGTCAACGCAGCGACCGCAGAAGAAGCAGCGAAGAGGACCATCTCCTGGCGACACATGCCACCTGGAGCTCCATTTATGGGCGGAGCTTGGGAGCGAATGGTTCGCTCTGTCAAGACCGCTCACCGCGACGTTACATGAACGTCATCCAACAGAGAGGTCCTCACGACATTACTGGTAGAAGTAGAATACACTGTCAACAGCCGCCTGCTGACCCATCTCAGTCAGCCCAGAAGATCCAGAGGCCCTCACTCCTAACCACTTTTTGTTGGGGACCAGGGCGTGTACCACAGCCAGGCACTTTCACTGAACAAGATACCATCTCACGGTCAAGTTGGCAGGCTGTGCAGAGGCTAGCCGACATCTTCTGGCTACGCTGGGTGAAAGGTACCTTCCTGGCTTCAACACCGGCGGCAGCCAGACGGACGAGGCCAAGCAGCACGTGTCGACGACCTCGTACAGATCGTCGACCCTTCTGCCCCGCGTGTGGATACGAAGAAGAGTCATCGCTACATATCGGGTCCAACAACGTCGTGCGGACGGTGGACGTGCTGACCAAGGAGGTGTCCTACGCTGGCCAGTGAGGAAGTTGGTGATCCTGCCTCTACCTACAGACGTCGAGCCCGCACCGGAAGCCGATGCGACGCGGTCGCACGGCGGAGATGTGCGGGACAAGTGAAAATAGTGAAATATAGACACTGATAGAACAATGCATAAATAGTCATAAGTTTTGATATTATAGTTTAGTGAATTATCATTATAGCTTAGAGTTTATGTTATAATTTTATGGTAGAATTAGTTTTAAGTTATGTATTGAATTTACAACTTTAATTTAGAAATGTATAGCTTTGAAATATATGACTTTAATAAATAAAAACAACACAATTGTTACGCGACTCAGCAAGAATAACATAGCATCGTGCCTTGCTCTCTCGCGCCTCGCTCTGTTTGGTCGTTACATTCCCCCGTCGCATGTACCGTATTTGTCGACCTAACCGAGGCCGTATAAAAGAGGGGCCATTTCCGTCGTTCGACACAGTCGGCGGCTAGCTACATAGGAAGAAAAACTTCAAATATACAAGAAAGAAGATCTCAGTGGTTTTATTCCCCACCACCCCAGCATACAAATGAGCCTATAGGGTACAAGTATCTTTTTTTCAGCCAACAAAATGTGGTGAACAGGAAGTATCAGAACCGTTGTCTGAATCAGTAAGCAGTTCAAATTCAATGTTTGATAGTCCGAGAATAATTGTACTTAAAAATAAATTACGCAAATGATGTGTCCTAAGCCTCATTCGAGTGATGTATACAAAGCTTAAGCTTTTAAATATAGTTCTACGGCATTACCTTAGTAACGGAATCAATAATTATTCTAGGTCATTATAAAAATAATAAAAAGAAACTACTGAGAAATTTAAGAAAATACGAAGACAAAATATTTATCTAAAGAAAAAATGTGCTTCTTACTATATTTCTTATGTATAAACAACATGTGTATTCATTGTAACTTAAGTTAATATATTAATTATTAACACTTCTATTATTTGTAACTTAAATTGAAGCTACAAATATTGTATATTTTGCTTATTTTAATAGTATTATTTCTTATGGCATAAGCAGTGGTAGCTCAGGGGTTAAGCACTAAATTTAGGTATTTTACGCACCGAGCGGGCGGCGAGCTACGCGAGCGATACTTTCTTTCTAAATAAAACAACCAAATGTAACTAATATTTTTCTAATCGGTACTTACAGTCAAATTACCATATTTTTTTATAAGAAAAATATTTGCCGCAACGGCATTGACCGAGCTTTTCTCGAGTCGATAATTTCAGGCAGTACTCACTTTTCATAAAAAGCTTGTAACTTGGGTAACATATTCAAAATCCGAAATTGGTCGTCTTTGTAGATTTTTAGTACTGCTTTCTCCAGAAATAGGATATTTCTTTTTTTACGTTTAGTGACGCATTGATACTTGTATTTATTTTTCCCCATTCCGACTGGTAAGAAAGCTCAGCTACAATCAAAATAACTATAATGAGTTAACTATCTGGTATAATAATAATGTGCGAACTTATTGAAATATACTGTACGAAAGTAAATACGTACAACGATTAAAAACTGCGGTCGTAGTTGACGAGGAGCGCCTATACCACAGCGGTGACACTCTCTGTACGTGAGAGTTCAAGTGCCGTTGACATTGAGCCGGAACGTGTAACGCTAGGGTTGATACCGAACCGAAATGGAATATTATAGACTTGTGCCAAAGAAGATACATAGTAGGTATATGTTATATAATGTAAACTTATGTATTTAGGTAGCGAAAGATACGATCAATTTTAAATCAACTTTTATTAAATATCTTTACCGATGGGGAATATTAAAATTTCCGAGAAAACAAAATATGCACGACAGTTAATGGTAATCTTAAATAATTAACCAACACTTAGTATTTCAGTACGCAATAATCCGTATTACCTACTACCCTTTAAAAATTACTTACTCTTATATATTTTTGACTTTTTCGATTACTTTTATAATTTTTATTATTACTTCTAACAATTGCAAAAATTCGTAGCCGTATGTATAATTTTTTTAGAAAATCCATAGGGAAGTATAGGTAGATAACACTTTATTGTACGCCAAAAAGTAACATAAATATTAACAAAAATGAGAAAAAGAAATGTGGTACAATGGGTGGTCTTATCGCTAAGAGCGATCTCTTCCAGACAACCTTTGGATGGACAGGATTGCAAGAAAACAATAAAAACGTGTGTGGTTTGGCGACATAAATAACATTATTTTTATTAAAGCCATAAAATAGAAATATAGAATGGTATATAAGTACATAGATAAGATAAATACATACATACATATTAATATATATGTATATATATACATATAAATATATATTTTTATAAATATAAATATATAAAAGTACAAATATATACTTTAAAACTATTACATATAACATAAATGTGCCATACATATAAACAAATATTGTAACTAAATAAAGGTAGAATAATTATATACAAATGAATAGGCATTATTTTTGTATAAAGCGCAGTCAGTCTGTGCTTGCGTGCGGTGCGTGAGATTAGAGAGACGAGACGCGAACTACTACGTGGCTACGTGCTAGCCCTCGGCCAGGGCAGTCGGCGACGGCCCGTTCCACGCCCCGCGCGCCTCTCAAGGCCCCCGCACACATCCAGACACCCACACAAAGCCGCAAGCGACTTTACGTGCACACATGCTTAAGTGTCGTTTCTTTTCGCGTAGTGTATATTTTCTTTGCCTATACGGCAATCGACGCACACTACGATAGTATCGAAACGACGCAGCGCGCGAAATCAACTGACGCAGGTCCACTGAGGTCAGAACACCGAACACAATTACTCTCTACCAAGAGCGCAGGTCCAATCTTGACAAGCGCTCGCGCGATAGTGATCGCAGATGGCCGGCGCAGTGAAATATATGGTACTTTTATTTAATTAATTAAAAAATAATAGTAACGAATTAAAAAGTAAAATTAATAGCGTAGTTTAAGCAAATGTTGATGATTATTTTGGTATAAATTTTACGTCAAAATGATGTAGGACTTCGGAGATATTGGGGCTTGTATCGAAGCTTTTTCGGTCTTTAATTGATTTATGTCGATTTTTTTTCCTTACGTGAAGGCTTAGATTATTTACTCTCTAGATAACGCGTCACGCAATGAGTGATGCAACAAAATCTGGCCAGTTTTTACAAACGTGTTTGCGTGCGGCACGCACACACGCTTAGCGGTTGCTATGGCCACAGTATAAATAACTATGGCTTACACCAGCGTCATTTGTATCTGGGAGATACCAGCTAATGAATCTATCCCGATAAAATGGGGAAAAACTGTAAAATTGTCATGTTAATAAAATCATAAATTATAATATTTTAATACGGTGCTTTCAATTGTGTGTTTAGTTGTCTGTTGAGTTAGAATCTAATTTTTTTTGTAAAGAAAAATATAATCAAATAAAAATCAATTACGCATTTACAAAATATGTTTTATTATTTAATGTATGGTGTCGACTTATAAAAATACTAGAGATTGGCCGGCGGATTCGCCTGATCATAGTTAAATAATTTATCCCGCAGGTATACTTTACCGTAATATTTTATCCCATAGCGTTTCTACAGTTTAATAGATCCTTTTAAGAAGAATTATTCCGTACTGCATTGTTGTGCCAGCAAGAGTTGATATATGGGTGCCCCATTGAAGCTTTGCATCTAAGGTCACCCCCAGGAACACAGTAGTCTCTTCTATTTTGAACCTATCATTATTTACCATTAAATGTTTGTACTACTAATTTAATGGCCCTCTCTTTGAATTTGTTTTTTAAATAATTTGCGTTTTGAGGTTGCATCACTTTTTACATTATCTAATTTAGCTACATGATAACAGCGTATGGTCAAATATTTTTCGGCGATTTTACACGCGTGTTCAGTTTCAACTTTAAAATAAGTATTTATATGACCAATAAATTGTTTTAATATACAAGAAAAAATTTTTGTGTAATTTGGCCTAGTCATTATAAAATTTTGTCTAAGAAACTTTCTGATTACTTTCTCCGAAGTCTTACATATAGAATATACATCCCTTGAAGCATAAATCAATCCGCCTTCATCCCGTGCGCTCATAGAATAATGAACATACATCAGCTTTTAAGACAACTATACGGGGAAATTCGCAATCCAAGACTGGCAACACCAAAAAACGACGCATTGATTTTGTAAATAAAATTATAAATTTATTTATTAGTTTTGTTTTCGTAAATTACTATTAGTTTTGAGTTACTTAGCGATGGTAGGAGATTTTGTTAGTTGTTTGTAAACGTCCTTTGTAATTTCTGCAGATTTTGATCACGCAACTTGTCATTTTCACCAAAATAATCTAACACAAAAAATGAGCCGTGCGTGCGTATCTCTTGACGTTACAATTGACACTGAGGAGCGGGGAACGCTTTAGAGGCTAACAGTTAGCTGATATTTTTTTCGACGCTTTTGAGCCGCCGTTACTCTATCTAGAGAGTAAATAATCTAAGCGTGAAGGACATATAACGAAAATGTATTCTATGATTATTAAAGTATATGATATTTGGGAGATAAAAATATTTTTTTGATGGTTGATATTCAATAGAATCTACAAATTAGAGGTTCCAAATCAATTTTCCGAGAGTTTTTGCCTAAACAGGCATTGGGAGAATGATTATTACTTACTAAATAAATAAACTTATCTAAAATTTGCTTTGAGCTTATTGTAGTAGAGAAAACGAACTATTTTTACCAAGTAATTGTTATTTTAAGCAACGAACGAAAAACATATAATTTCAACGATGAAACCTTGTAATTTCACGTTTTTTTGTAATACTCCTCTTAAGGCGACTCCCAGTTGATCCAACGTCTCGGGAACTGGATTTCGGGCTCTAACCTTTCTTTTTATCTGTTCCCAGAGATGCTCGATGGGATTTAAGTCCGAACTATTAGCAGGCCACTGCATAACTGGAATTTCGACCTCCCGAAGATATCCAGTTACAATTCTAGCGACGTGCGGTCTTGCGTTATCATGCATGAGTTGAAAATTTTCCCCAATATACCCAGCGTAAGGCATCACATGAGGTTGCAAAATGTCCGTAATGTAACTTTCAGCATTAACCGCACGATTGCGAAAGAAAACCAACTCAGTACATCGGGTTAAAGATATGCCACCCCAAAACATTGTAGAGCTCGAAAAGAGTCGCCTCTGAAATTACCTGGTTGACTTCTTGACTTCTTGTTGTAGACAACAATAGAACTTATGATAAATTAAATAGTGTATAATAAATAATAGGTTTACGAGTTAAGTCTAACAAAATGCAGTCTCACTCACTTACATACTTAACCTATCACAAATTCACTTGTGAACAAAGGCTTCTCCAATAGATTGGTGAAGGATTGATCCATAAGCAGTTCGTACGGTCCTGAGCCGCCTGCATCCATCGATCACCTGCGTATCTAGCGTGGGGTCATCTAACATACATCTAGAAGCTTTCGAATGGCGCTATAGTATAAAAGCTTCACCCTTTCTCCACCAAACCGGACTGTTTTTCTTATACAACACTGAGCATAACGTTCTCCTGGTCTTCGCATAACGTTACGACGTCCATCAGAGCCTATAAAGGTCATTCGGCTTTCATCGCTGAAGAGAACTGTCTCCCATTGACCAAGATTCCATTGCACGTGTTGCCTAGCAAAGTCTAACCTTGCTTGCCGATGAGATGCAGTGAGTTTTGGTCCCGTCGCTGGCTTGTGTGGTCTCAGGTTTTGCTCCCCGAAGTCTTCTTCTCACCGTATTCTCACTTACAGACACTCCACGAGTTTCCCTCAGCCTACCCCGAACAACAACAGCAGACAGATGCCGATTTCGCAAAGTCAAGGCAATAAAACGGGCATCCGTCGGGTTTGTGTCCTCTTCCAGACCCTTGTCTCCGGCGGTACTCTCCCGTCTCTAAGTATCGTTTATAAACTCTACGCACTGCTGATCGACTCATTTCGCTGACTTAGCTCTTCACGAACGAGAGCTACCACTTGAGCGGCTTCTGCTTCAGTGCTATCCATATTTTATGGTTAAAAGTAACGATATGTCTGCTCCAACAAAGAATTAAAAGATTAAGTCACTACGATGCACAGAACCAAGAATATTACGTGTCAAAAGTCGGAAATAAACTAACCTTGCACTCTATGTACAAGTTGACAATTTTTATCAGTGCGCTTAAAATGTTACAAATACCCACAATAGCACTTGTATTCCTCTAAAACAATGTCAAGTGGGTACTCAGATGTTAATTTATAACGCATAAGCAAAAACATACAAATATGTCAACGCATACTTAAGATAACAACTTTGTTACTCAAAATTAAAGGGTGGGTCGATTTTTTGGAGGCCAGTGTAATAAAAAGAAGTGTGTTTGTTTGTTTATTAGTTTCTTTATACCTCCGGGTTTTTCTGTCAAGAAAGTCTTTGAGACAGGACGTTTGCGGTGTTTCACCCGTGTGCCTCGGTAAACACGTAAGCCATTGGTTTTGCGCGATATCTTGCGGTCGTGGCTGATTACAGTCCCATCGGACTATAAGTACACCTATGCTTGCACACGCACTTGTACACTATAAACTATAATTATGTCCTGCGCAGTTGGCTACTCTCTGTTTAAAATGGCCGCCGTGACAAAATTCGGTCTGGAGGACATTATTAATAATAGTCCTACCAGTGCCGGATTAAGCAAGTGCGGGGCCCGTAGCAAATTATATCGAGGGGCCCTTGATCTGCGATGGGTTCTTATGTCTAAAGTGGTAAAATACATTTCAATACTTAATACGTTTATTCCGTTCTTGACTCAGTGTTCCTTAATTTATTTTTAAACGGCTTAATGTCGAAAATGAACGTTCACCACTTCAGTTATTGATCATGAGAGACAATAAATGCGCAAAGCAGTTTCTAAATTGGGGAAACATAATTCTAATCAATTATCCATTAGGAGTTTATAATATTGAAGTTTCCAGAGATTCGTTTTTTGTATTGTCAATCGCACCACAACCGTTTTGAGCAGCTCGGCAAACTGCACTAATTCGCCGTCTATGCTGTCTTCCCAAATATTTGCATAAGCACTTACCACAATTAGAGTTTCTTTCAAAATCTCTTCTGCTGTAATAGATTTTAAGTGTCGAAATATTCAAAAAACACTAGTTAGATTTTGGTATGCTTTCATGTATTTATCTAAAGCAGATAGTAAGTTATCAATATCATTATTGATTTGATAACTTACTATGGTAAACAGTTTGAAATTGAGGTGTTTGTTATCATAACAAACACCTCAATTTCAAACCGTTCACCAGGTGTTTATTTTTCAACAAATTCGTCAAGTGCACTAGAACCGCTAAAATGGTCGTACTTTGTGTTTCGCTTGCGTCGTCTTGAAGTCTGTTGCTGATATTCATGACAGCCCGTCAGATCTTTGGCTTTTGCTTCAAAATCTGAAAATTTGGATCGCATTGTTTGGACATATCGCACTGTAGTGGCCGCCAGCCATCGAGATGATGAGGATGGAATTTCGAGTTCTGTCGCAGTGTACAATGGTGAAATTGAGCAGCTGGAATTAATCCGAACAATTCCTCTGAGCACTCCCCGTGGTATATGCGGTAGAAGATGCATAGAAATGCAACGTCTCTTCGCAAGGCTAGTGGATCAAGCCGATCGGAGTCGGGGCCGCTTTCCGTTGAATACGTTCAAGTGGAAGGAACTGATACTGAGGCCGGGGCACCTCCTCACACCCAGACATGAGAACAGTATTGGTGTGCTCAGTGGATTACAGACGGTATTTCATGCCCGACCACCGCTTGCAGCTTTACAAAGCGTAGGTTTGGCCTCATATTTCCATATTCATATTCATACCAAGCTTTTTTGATGCCAGTTTAGCCTTCCCTTCCAAGTGACTACGGAACTTTACGTCTCTCGAAAGGTCGACGCCAAGGATTCCTATGGTGGCTGATGCAACGAGGGGAGTGCCCTGAAATCGAGGAGATACGACAAACGGGTTTTTTTGCGGTAAACGCGCAAACCTGTCTTTGTTGGTTAAACTGGACTAGATTTAGTCGCCCCCAATTCGAGACTTTGTTCAACAAACTTCAGACACAAGTTTGTTCCGGCACTCGACGACGTGTTCCCGAGAAATATTAACTTCGAAAGAAGCGCTTTTGTGCCTAACCCAAACGAAGGCCTTCGCTATGTCCAAACTAACCGCCAGGGCCACCCGTATGGTCTCAACTGCCTCCGCTCATCGGTGAGTCAGGTAGACAAGAAGAACACCAGCTGAGCGACCTCGACGGAAACCATATTGACGGTCATAGATGGTCTTCAAGGTACCACATAAGCTGGCAGTTAATAATAGATTCCATTATTTTGGAGAACGAGGAAGTGATAGCGATAGGCCTGTAGTTGGACGGGTCGATGAGCCGGGAACGACGCCTAAAGAGTAAGAGCCGGAAAAGACGCGTAAGAACCGGCGCCAACTCTGGAGCACATGGCTTTAGCATAAATGGAGGGATTTCATCAGGCCCACTCGACTTGTTGACGTACAGGGACAGGAGTGCTTTGCGCACCGAGCGCTGTGTAAACAGCACATCCGGCATGGAGCACTCACATCACACCGCGGGATGGTCGACGGTATGTTCTCCCCGTCTTCGAGAGTCGAGTTGGACGCAAAAAGAGAACCTAAAAGATCGGCTTTCTCCTTTGCGGCGCGGGTCAACGAGTCATCCTGCCTGCGCATAGATGGTAATGATGGCTTACAGAAATTCCCTTAAACAGCCTTGGCGAGGGATCAGAACGTACGAGTTCCAGAAGCAAGGCAAACTACTACAATGTGCTCCAACTTTGTCCTAGCGATAATTCTTTTGAAAGACCTGGAGGCAGAGTTGTACTTCTTTTTGAGTGCGCTAGGGTTTGCATTCCGGGACACCGATGTGTCAGCCCAGGCCTTGTAACACTCCTGCTTTTGCCGCGACGCAATTTTGCAGAGCATCCAAACCAAGGCTGGGATCTGCCACCGATAGGCACTACAGATGACGGGATGAAAAGTTCCATCCCCGGAAGCACCATATCGGCAACAGACTCGGCAATAATTTTTTTGGGATCATCCAACATAAAGCCAATCCGCCACCATGGGTAGGATGCAAAGAAGCCCGCATCCGATCCCAATCAGCTGACTCATAGTGCCACACATGGCGGCAGCCTCATGCCTGCAATGAGCAAGTGATGGGCACTGTACTTCGGATCAGGCAGTGATCCCAAGTATCAAGAGGGGCATCGACGGAGACCTGATAGCCGTCCGTACGAGAGGTCAGCAGAAGGTTCAACAGAGAAGGTGTATGATCCTCCAAACTCGTGGGCGAAGTGACCAGTTGTGTCAGATCATATGCCAAGGCGTAAACAGATCTTCCCGGTCGGATCGGTAGTACGAGAACCGAACCATTCGGCATGGTGGGCGATGAAATTTGTGCGTTTACCGTATGAAATTCTGTGTTTTATTTTCGCCAACGAAATAATCGGTTACCGATTGTCTGACGTGGATTCACTTAGTCGAAAAAGGTGTAACGTTTTACTTTTTGTGACAGCAAGAAAAATTAAATATACCATGTCTTAATAAGTTATACGCGAGGCCCCCTTTTGCGCGGGGCCCGTAGCAATTGCTACTCTTCCTATGTGGTTAAGGACGCATTTGCAAAATTGATAGGTATAGAATCGAACTATTACATTGACACGGGTCACACACACAAGTGTACGCACGGTTAGCTGCGGGTGTGGGAATCGTAATCAAGTAAAAACATTTTGATAATTTGAAAGATTGTTTTTTTTTCTCATTTCTTATACCTACAAAAATATATTACATTAGAAATACGAATAGCTGCTCCAGAGACTGCTAGGCACTAGAAGCCCACTACTGGCAGTGAGATGGTGGCTGTGGACTTTGGGCTGGTTTTGTTAGTTATGATAAGACTTTAGCTTCGGACCTGGTGAAGTGACTTGAAGGTATACTTCGGTGACAGCTACTGGAACTCCTCGACGAGTAGTACTAGGTGTGCCGAGTTTGGGCTCGTTTGTTAGTCATGATGAGGCTTACCTCCGGACTTGATAGAGTGACCTGATGTTGTACTCGGTGACTACTGCTGGAATTCCTGGACGAGTAGAACTAGGTGTGCCAGTTTGGGCTCGTTTTGTTAGTCATGATGAGAGCTTACCTCCGGACTTGATAGGTGACCTGATGTTGTACTCGGTGACTACTGCTGAATTCCTGGACGAGTAGAACTAGGTGTGCCAGTTTGGGCTCGTTTTGTTAGTCATGATGAGAGCTTACCTCCGGACTTGATAGAGTGACCTGATGGTGTACTTCGGTGACAACTGCTGGAATTCCTGGACGAGTAGAACTAGGTGCCGAGTTTGGGCTCGTTTTCAGTTATTATGATACCTAACCTCAGGCTGATGGAGAATTAATGGTGTACTTAGGTGCTTACTTCTGGAACTCCTGGACGAGTAGAACTATGTGTGCCGAGTTTGGGCTCGTTTTGTTAGTTATGATAAGAACTTACCCCGGACTTGATGGAGTGACAGACACACCTAGTTCTACTAGTCCAGGAGTTCCAGTAATGGTCACCGAAGTACACCATCAGGTCTCTCCATCAAGTCCGGAGGTAAAGTCTCATCATAACTAACAAAACGAGCCCAAACTCGGCACATCTAGTTCTACTCGACTAGGAGTTCCAGTAGCAGTCACCGATGAACACTTTCAGATCACTCCATAAAGTCTAAGACGAATAGGCATTTATATAATTATTTATATATATAAATCCCACTTACTTTCAGCGAAACAAAATATTATAACAAAAATGTGTGATTATAAAAATAATAATATTATTTTGCCTTGTCAAGTACCTATGTATCAAATTCGAATGTTTTGTGTATGTACAGCGATCTTTTTCCGCTGCTGCAATCAGGCAGGCGATACGGTATCCACTCATGACGGCGACCGAGCGCGGACTGAGGTTTCATCGAAATTTTGTACAATAAATCAAAACCGGCACCAAAATAAAATAACCCTATTGCAATCCATTATGATTCATCCGTATTAGCAAAATATGTGAAAAAATAAGCATCAGTTTTTTTTTACAACTATTTGTGACATTTTGATAAAAGTAAACACCACTATTTTTATTGAATATGTCTGCTACTTATAGTATTTTTAGAAATCTTAATATATGTTGATAATAGAACAAAAATGTACCGAAACATGAGCCGGTATCGTTAATTTTGTAGAAAATGGCTAGGGAAGATCGTATTTACAATATAAAAAACTATTATTTTCAACCAAAAAGTCACCACCATTTGAAGATGAAGAACCATTCTATACGTGGTAGCAATTAGCTATCTTTGATTTGGTTTAGTTTTGTCACAAAATGTACCGAAAAACAGCATAATTTCGCCCGATTTGCAAACGCACCCTTAATCCGGCACTGAGTTCTACCTTAGGAGGAAATGCGGGTGGTGTTTTCTCCATACAAACGCCCTCGCCTGTTTTCTTTCTGGTTTATGACGTTATAGCAATGAGTTTTTACAGTAAAATAAATACCAACCTCTTCTATGTCCCTATTTATTTATTTATTTTTATACTTTATTGTACACCACAAAAACGATAAACAAAATTTACAAGGAGTAAAACTTAAGAGGTAGGTACAATAAGGCGGTCTATGTTTTTTTTGATGATACATTATCTTTATAAGCACCTAACCCTTATAAAATGTTCAAATTTGACAACTAATACTGAAAAAAAAAAACATAGCAACACAGTGTACATCCTTCTTATTCAGTTTATGAAATATCTTTTAAATTGGTACAATATTGGAGGAGGAAATGGTAGAGATCCAAACCTCGAATTATGCCTTTTTACTTAGGTTATTCAGTCGTATCTGCAGTTGTCCTTATCGGACGCCGAGCACTCGCAGAGCAACAGCGATCGTTTCTTCAAATACCTCATTTTCAAAAGTCTCTCGGCCCGCATTTCCTCTTAAGTATACGACAAACCCCATCGACCCCTGTATTATGTTCACATTGCTTGTAACTGGATGCAGTTAAATAAAAAAGACTAAAACGGAATAGTAATTAGTTATTTTTAGTAGTTATTTTTATTAAGCTATCCAAGATAATGAACACTTATTTTTGAGTAAAAATATCTTTAAATTTAAGCTTGGATTGGCTTAAAGGAATCAAAATCGGGATATACAGATTATGATTCGGTTATAAATACCAACCTTAATTATTAACATATTTTGTAGTAAAATTCACAGAAGTATTTTTGAGACATCGTTAAAATAATGTTTGAATTTAAATAGTTTTGAAGCAAAAAACTGGACAAATATGAACAGATATTTTACAGTAATATATTGATTGATCAAACAGATATTATATTGCGTTTTACAAACTAACGTACACAAGCTTTTATAATATATACTTCAAATGTATTTAATTCTTGCGGTTGCGATTACGTCGCATGTTGGTCTGGCACTGTGGGCAGTACCATTTGCCCTTTGGAGGCGCCGTGATACCCACGCATGGGTAATGGAACCACTCGTACGGACACTGCAATAAAGGATAGCTATTTTAGTTTCTATGATATTTCGATCATTTGATAAAGAGAGACATTTATAAAATAGAGTGCCAAGAATAGCAGATATACATATATACACAGGCCTCCTCTCATTTCTGAGAGGGTTTTATGGTAAGTTTTCTCACGAGGTTTTCCTTCACTTCCGAGCATGTGGTAAATCAGCACTTAAGCCATTTACGCCCGCTGTCCCCATTTGGGCTACTTTTTTAGGTACCCACATTTTTTAACTTATTTTAGCTATCTTTTGTTTGTAGACAAATTTGTACTGCCAACGAGTGTGGCTTTGTAGTACACCTTATAGTTTTTTGAATTATTGGATAAAGTAGATGAAATTAGTGATTTTATTTACTTCATTGAACAACTAGGTGTTTGACCAGAGGTAAGCTATAATTTTTTATGTTTACACTGGTATTTAGCATATTTCTTTTGTATTTTCACTTAGCCATAGTTTTTACTGGTAAATAATGCTATTATATCGAGTATTTTCCAAGATTTGACCATAAGCAGAGGTATTTTAGTATGGTCTCCCCGAATGGGTCCAATGGGCTGATTGATAATATATTTTTGTTTTCGCAGATTTAGTTTCGCCGTGAACAATGACTAAGCGATCGTTTGATATTGTAAATGATTATAGAGGACTCGAGGAAGCCATTGAAAACATTTTGAATGAAAAGAATGATCCTAATGTAAGTTACGATATAGTGGCCATTCCCCCAGACCCCAGTGTTCTCACGGATGAAGAAGAAGGCGATGAAGATGATGTTCGGCATAATATTCTCCCGCGTGATATCCCAGGTAGAATTGAAGTGTTTGAATCAAGGAACAACGATGAATGGGAAAGCAGTGATGATGAACCGTTACAAAAATACAATAGAGTTGAAATCCGGGAACCCCGTTGACGTAAGTGTGATGGTTCATATGATGACATGCCTTCAACGGTAAATAATGTTCAGAAACGAAGGGAAAACGTTGTAAACGAGCTCAAGGGCCAAACACCAATCAACATTTTTGAAAAGATATTTGATGTGGAGGTTTTTGACATGATAGTTTTGAACACGAAGTTATATGCCGCGCAACACAATAACCATGACTTCCAAATAACATTTGATGACCTTAAATTATTTTTTGGTATCCTACTTTTGACTGGATATCATTCGCTCCTACGAGAACGATTATACTGGTCTCTAGATGAGGACTGCAATGTTACCATTGTTTCAAAAGCAATGTCAAAAAATAGATACTTGGAAATTAAAAAATTCCTGCATTTCTGCGACAATGAAGCTGCTGCCGGATCTACCGATAAAATGTTCAAAATACGTCCACCTGCTGATTTGATAATCAAGAAATTCCTTCAGTGGGGTGTCGTTCACGAGCATCTATCGGTAGATGAATCAATGGTGAAATATGTTGGACGGCACCCAGCCAAGCAGTTCATAAAAGGAAAGCCAGTGCGATTTGGATACAAAAACTGGATGATTGCAAGTGCTGACGGTTACTGTTATGCTTTTGATACTGCGGTAAATCAGCAGGGGGAAACAATAATGAGCCTTTGAGATCAAAAGTGGTGAAGAGTCTGTTGGAAAAAATAAACGCCGTTCCGAATGAGCATGTCGTGTATTTCGACAACTTTTTCACCAGTCACGCTTTGCTGCGAGATCTGCGTAAAGCTGGTCATCGTGCGACAGGTACTGTGAGAGAAAATAGGACAAAGAAATGCCCACTATTATCTGTCAAGGACATGAAAAAGAAAAACCGAGCAGAATTTGACCACCGATTCGATACAACCAATCAAATTTTGTTTGTGCGATGGCTTGACAACAGTGTTTGTACTATGGGTATAAATTACGTCTTTGTTTACCCTTTGGGCAAGGTAAGAAGATGGAGCTCTGCAGAAGGAAAAAAAGTAGATGTGGACATTCCTTTTGTCTTCCAGAACTACAACAAAGGCATGGGCGGATTTGATCAAGCTGACCAGTCAATCGCAATATACAGAACAGCTATACGAGGCAAAAAATGGGTTCTGTTTACCTACATGCTTGATTTGACTGTAGCTAATGCTTGGCGTCTCCATCTCTTGACCACTGAAGACAAACTAGACCAGCTCCAGTTTCGCCGAAGTATCGCCCGTTTCTACTTGAGGACTGTAGGCACTGAAAGACCCGATGGAAGGCGTCGTAAACCTTCTTCAGTGGTCCTTAGTATGAGTCGTGATGGTGTTGGACACTTCCCCCAGAAACTGCCAAGCCAGCTACGATGCATATAATGCCACATGAAAGCACGTTGGCAATGTAGGAAATGGATCAAAACATTGTGCATCGAAAAAGGGTGTTTTGAAAATACCACACATAAACCCATTGGCCCCATTTGAAGACGGCGTTTTTTTTATACATAAGGAAGTTGATTTTTGTAATAAAATGTCTTAATAGCCTCCAATAGTTATGTCAATAAAGTTTTTTACAAAAAAAATCTTGCTGTTTGTTATTGGGTCCAAATGGGTTAAAATTGCAATTAACAATTTCATTGGTGCCGGCGGGGATCGAACCCGGGTTGCTCGCGTACTGTGAAATTTATAGCGAGCGCGTCGCCCCTGAGCTACCACGGCACGTAGAAGCAGCTGAGTGTTCATCTTAAATTTCATAGTACGTCAGCTGCATTAAATTCAAATACTATAAACTTTGCGTTATAAAGGTGAATTAAAATTCGACAATTTCAGTTTGACGGCCACGTAAGATACTAGTAGTGCAGAATCGTGGGTTCCTAATAAGGTAAAGCTTACATTTTAATCGAACATGCTCCAAAATAAGCTCGGTTCTCCCTTCCACTCCCAAGAAAAACGAGGTGTAACATAGGCAGTAAAAGGGAATCCAATTTTCTTCAGTTAAGTATGTAGATTGTTTGATTTACTAGATATTAAAAATATATTGCAAAATAGTTTTAATTCTTATAACACTTACATCCTGGTTGTCACAGGCGACCATGTCGCCATAAGACACTTGGTTGCAGATGCAGTAGCGTGGCTCGTTAGGGTCGTAAGTCCATTCCTCCTCCATTGGCTCTTCGATAGTTACGTTATTCACTACATTATTAATGCCACTGGAAACGGAATTTTCGATATTAGTTCGTTATTTGTTATTTCAGTGTTAAAAAACAACATCAATCAAAAAAACAAAGAAAGCTGAGTAAGTGGAATATAACTGTCAGGAATGAATAGAAAGTAAATTAAAGTAATGTAAAAAGTAAAGTAATTAAGTAAAAAAAAATTAGTACTTATTTTATTATTACTATGTATTATGGAGAAATTACAAGACTCACACTACGGTGGGCGAAGACGAACGACTTGCAGCCGCGACGACTGTTTGTTGTGCGTGTGACGACACACCGGAAGTTGAACTGTACCCGCTTTTCCTACAAACAATATAAAAGAAAATTGTAAAGTTTCAAATACAAAGCTCAAGTTTTCAAAGTCACAATAGAGAAGTTGCATACATTTTCTTTTTGCCACAAATTTATATATAAATGACAGAATAATTAATTTAAAGTATATTAATTTTTTTTATTAACAATTACATTTTTTTTAGTAATTATTAATAAAAAATAGTTGTTTTTGAATGAAAAAAAACGACTTGTGATTGGTTGTGACGTCATTATATCCGTTGAGGCTGTAAGCCAATCGTAATCATGCTATACTTTTGTATTTTCTATATTCGGATCACTATGTGTCAACAAAACATATAGGTATATTATTAGGTCCTTACATATGAAATTAGCGTTTTGTCGTACTGACCGCTTTGATCTGAAATATCTCCTCTATGGTTAAGAATTCCAAATTTAAATTTATAAATTCATTTAGCTG
This sequence comes from Parnassius orleans, assembly GCA_029286625.1. NCBI lineage: Eukaryota > Metazoa > Arthropoda > Insecta > Lepidoptera > Papilionidae > Parnassius > Parnassius orleans. Next base: position 1,120,787 of record JAGSMP010000093.1, read on the forward strand.
GTACATTTCAGTTTTGAAAACAGTCATTCATTTGTTTTTTCCTCATTATTTTATTCTTTGGCGTCGCTTATTACCGCACAATGGAAAACATGAAATATCGGTATATTTACGAGTACGAGTTCTACCGTGGCACCAGTGCTGCAGAAACAGCTCGAAGGATTAATGATGTGTACGGCGCTGGTGTCGCAAAAGCACGGTACGTTTTTGGTTTCAACGTTTTCGTTCTGGAAATTTCGACCTTCAGAACCAACCCCGTGGACGGCCGGAGACCAAAGTGGAAAATGAAGAATTAAAGGCTATTGTGGAAGCGGATCCATCACAAAGCACTTCAGAGATAGCTGCAGGCTTCGGGGTAAGTGATAAAACTATATTAATCCACTTGAAGCAAATCTGGAAAGTAAAAAAATTTGAACGATGGGTACCTCATGAATTGAGTGAATCGAACTTGCAAACACGCGTCGACTGCTGTGTTACTTTGCTCAACCGACACAATAATGAAGGGATTTTAAATTGTGTTACTTGTGATGAAAAGTGGCTGAACCATGGAGACCCAGCCAAATCCTGCCCTAAACGAAAATTGACTCAGAAAAGTTACTTGTGAGTGTTTGGTGGACTAGCGCCGGTGTCGTTCACTACAGCTTTCTAAAATCTGGCCAAACGATTACGGCAGATATCTATTGTCAGCAACTGCAAACCATGAAGGAAGAACTAGCTGCTAAACAACCGAGGTTGGTCAATCGCTCTAGGCCACTGCTGCTTCACGACAACGCAAGACCACACACTGCACAACAAACAACCACTAAGTTAGATGAGCTACAATTGGAATGTCTGCGACATCCACCGTACTCCCCGGACCTTGCTCCAACAGATTACCATTTTTCCGGAATTTGGACAACTTCTTACAAGGGAAAAAATTCAACTCCGATGCGGCAGTCCAAACCGCCTTCAAAGAGCTTATTGATTCTCGCCCCCATGGTTTTTTTAGTGAAGGGATCAATGAACTATCTATGAGATGGCAAAAGTGCATAGATAACAACGGTGCATACTTTGATTAATTAAATATATTTTAAAAAAAATGACTTTATATTCCTCCCGTACAAAACGCCAATTTCATATGTAAGGATATATTAAGCAATGACATTTTTTTAATTAAGAAACTGCTATGGATTGACGATACTACTGTACTGCTGCCCGTCGCTTGTCGTGTTTTATTATACGTAAACGAGCTGATTATACCACAAGCTATAGGCATCCATAAGACTTCTTTAACTTCCTATAGTCGCCTCTTGCGAAAACGAACGAACTCTTGCGGAACGAAACCGCACATCGCGACAAAACACGCGATACCATCCATAACATTTGGATGATCTGGTGGTCCACCACACACCAATCATCCAGTCCACCCCCTGGTGTTGCAGTTGTACTTACCATCAGGTGAGCCGAATGCTAGATTGCCTCCTCTCATATGCATATTTTATATATTCTTCACCAACAACCATATTAAAATTTGGATTTCTGAAAATTGGGCCCAATACAACAACTTTTGGAAGTTAATTAAGTTGTTCAATACTAACTTTTGCTTGTTGTGGCGCTTGTTCGTGGAGGACGAGGTGCTGTGACCGTGCGAGGTGGTGTGATGTCCATGGACACTGCTACTTTGACTGTGACTCGCCGATATTCCGTGACCTGTGTCAAAGACATAATACACATCGATATTCTCCGCTACGGTACACTGTAAAAAGAAGTAAAAAGTAACAAAGGTAAACCTCGCAATTGGGTAATGGTCCTGTATAATTTCTGAGAGGGTCATGGAGCATTATCTACCGCACTGCTACAGTACGTGTGTGAACGTGGAGGACTTTATATGTCCATGAAATATTTTATTCCTTAGACATACAGGTATCCTCACGAGGTTTCTCTTCACCGCCGATCGTAAACATCAGCATTAAAAATTCCATCTTAATCCTCAGAGGTGACAACACATCTGTGGTATTCATTATTTGAAGTTGACTGCAGGTGTCTATGGACTGCAGTGGCCCCTTACCATCAGGCAGTTAGATTGTAAGTTTGTTTGTCACTTTAGTTTGATATCAATAAAAATAGTATCAGATGGACTGTTTGCTCTTATTTTTGTCTAAAATTACATTGGAAAAACCATGAAAACATATAATATCTTAAAATAATGAAATATGTACCATGGTCATGATGTGTGGTGTGATGGACCTGGTGAATAGCGTGATGGGTCGGTTCTGGGCCGAACGCCTCGTACGAAGCCTTTAGCGCTGCTGTGCGGCGGCCTTGTTGCATCTGCAAATTTATATTATTACGACAAAAAATTGGGATCACGTTGCACGAGAATGTTCTCTGTCAAGTAATAAAATGTGTAGGCATAAAAATAGATAAAGCTCGAACTATTTATGCAAGCAAGACGCAACCTTATGTATACGTAAATAAAGCCTTTTTCCGTTGGACATATTGTTACCATTATGTAATCGCGAGTATTCTAGTACCTTCCGATTGAAAGAGTAGAATGTCCTGGATAGGCCTAGAAAGTTCTATCTTTCTCTTATCGAGTATAAAAGCATGTGCCGGCGGTGGGAGAATTTATTACTTCGGGAACACGAAAGCGAACTCTACTTCGAGAAGCGACTACGAGCAATCAACCTACATCTGCGATTATTAAGGACCTCACGAGAAGAAACTTAGCGATTTTGGACGATGCAATTGTATACTTTCTGAGTGTGTGGAAGAATACATTCTAATACATTTCTCATCCCAATCGGCATTTTACTCAAACCGCACGTAACAATATTTTTCACACATAGGTAGACTATTAGAAAATGCCTAGAGGAATTAAGTCCGCCCTTTGCGTCCTTTCTGATAGGGAATGCAATAGAGATTAAAAATTTTAAGCACGGGGCAAAAATAAAGAGGAGTTTCCATACTTACATTCATTAATATTAGATTTTTTACGACCCCTTCATGACTCTTCAGAGGCGATTTTGCAGTACGCCATAAGATTTTTCTGGCTTGTCTTTAAGACGCCTCTTACTTACATGGATTCTCTGGTGTCGCCATTATACGGCCTCATTTAATAGATATGTCATGTAAATTACAGGTTGTAAGGCATTTCATCTTAGTCTTCAGGGGTGACAACGGCTCCTTGCACTTGTTCGTTTAAACTTTAAGGTATCTTTGGATTGCGTTAGCCATTTAACTGTACAATAAGCACGTTCATCCCACTAATATTATATAAAAAAGCTTTGGATAAAGGTTAGTTTAGGATGAACCCGAGATGTATGGCATCCGGTATGACTCAACCTTATTGGTAAAAATATGCATACATGACATTTCATTAAATGTTAAATTAAATAGTAGCCATTGTAATTCGGTTTTATTTACGACTAGCATTTTACCCGCGGCTTCGCTCGCGTGAACTTGAATTTAGAAACATCATTAAATGCTATTCCGTGCCAAATTTAGCAAAATTCGTTTACTTAGAGTCACCTCGGTGTCTCTGTGTCTCTATGTCTGTCAAAGATTTTTTTTTGAATTCTAAAAGACTATTTAGACGTAGATGATTTGTATTTGGCACAGATATAATAGCTACAGGAACACGTGCATATATGCATATGTCTAGAAACACCTACTATTTTTTATATCGGGCGTGTCTTCCGATGTATCCATAAGAAAGGTAAATTGTCTTGGAATCAAAATGTATTATTATTATTTACATTTTACTCTTTACATTCATTCATAATCAAAGTCAATTTAGTTTTAACAAAATGATGATGAAGTTCATGGTCTTCTATCAATTTACGGTATAATGTTTATTTGAAAATTTTATTCATATCAGTGGTCCTATTTAATATAGATTAGTACCATAAAAAAGATGTAGATATTTTTTTTACGTTCGAGTAGACTTCAAAATTTCATAAATGCAGTTCAATAATAATTATAGCAATAATACTTAACCTTCTTTTTTCGAAGTTCCGTAATCGGAAAAAAGTAGCCTATAAGTTGCCCCGGGTTACTAACATACAAAATTTCATGTAAATCGGTCCAGTAGTTTTTGCGTGAATCCGGAATACACAGACAGACAGACAGACAGACAGACAGACAGACAGAAAGACAGACAGACAGACAGACAAAAATTCTAAAAATCACTAATTTGGCTTCAGAAACCTTTAATTAGACCCCTGGACTTGTTTTTTCAAGAATATATTAGAATTACAGACACGACTTTTCTACAGATTTATTATATGTATAGATTATTAACAAGTTAAATAATTACCATAATTCGCATGCTCTTCCTTTTTTAACTACCGCACACTAGACCCAGTCACAGATTTTTTATTCAAAATGAAAAATTACAAGATTCAGTTTAATTAAACAAATTCTGGTGAAACTTGATAACTTTAGAAAAATAACTATTGGAGCGACAATAATTTGATCGTTCATTCATAATTTTAAAGAAACAACAGTAAATTATATCCGAGTACTAAAAACACCTTTTCTACAGTTTCTCTATTGTTTTGCTATTTCTAATTTTTTGATTAATAAGTCGAACTAAAGTGATTTGTCAAGTGCTCGTTGGTGAAGAAACTCATCGTGAGGACAACTGCATGTCGGAGGGGAATTTTAAGTTGATTAGCAGGGTGCTGGTGAGGTTGACACTATGAGAAGTTGTTACATCCTCGTTACACCCAGCTGCCAGTAGATATTATTATTTAAAAAAATATAGTTGGAAGTTTTGCTCTGTACCTGTTGAGTGGCGACGATCGCCTGGCTGGCAGCAATCACTATGGTGTTATCAGCTTGTCCCACGGAATACGAATCGCGCCCCAACGCAGCCTACGAAAAATAAATAAATGCACTGTGTAAGTAATTATTTCATATTCGATAAATTTGATTGCGCTATCGTGTCATGGGATGTCTGAAATAATCATATGTAATTAAAAACGATAATAATGGACTCTATGTTAGACTGAAATATTTTTTTCTTTGTAAATTCGTCAATGTAAATATTTTGTTGTTGTTTCGCAATAAATAATCGAAGAACCAGTGAAGATATGTATTTTATTTTTATTTTATTTCCGTTGTATATTTACTTACCTATATATTTACCTGTAAGTCACGCTAAAATTTCTAACCAACAAACTTGACAGGAAACTTAGGTTGAAAAAGTATGCAGGGGGAGCGGGCAGTTATTTTGAGGGTGGTTTGGGTATGTCCAATGCTCCCAACTATATGTAAAGTATATGATGAAACTGTTTGTTTTACATAACCTGATTTAGTTAAAATGTTTAGCAGAAAGATGTCGTTCAAGTAAAAAAGATAAAAAGAAGGATAAGCGACGCAAAATTCCGAAAGACATAATATTACGTGCCATAGAAGAAGTGTCAAAAGGCGGTAAGATAAAAACAACTGCAGATAAATTTGAAATCCCTAGAACAAACTTGCAACGATATCTTAAACAAGAATATGTAAAGGATTTTTCATACAGGTTTATATCTTCACTAATTTTCGGTTTATATTATGTATATTGGGTATTTTAAACATCATGCCCAAACCTCCCACAGAGGGTGCCCGAACCTCCCTACCATGGGGAGCTTTGGGCACAATTCACATATTTCTGAAATCCTTTTGTAACTTTGAGATTGATTATGATTTGTAGACTGTTGTTTGTAAAACATCTAGCCAAATGTATGGTGAAATTGAACTTGGCAATAAATATTGGATATATGAAATATGTGCTTTTTTATTACCTCTTATTTGAATAAGTGACCATCCCTCCCCTACCTCCCCTACCGACCCGTAAAAGAACACTGCTGGGCCTCGCCTATTGTAGAGAGGATTTGCATTAATCGATAAACATTTACTAAACAAAAGTGTTTACATTTTTACAAGTTTTGTTGTAGGGCTCGTAAAAAGAAAATAATATATAAGAATTTCTTTTAAAATCGCAGTTTGTTGTAATTTGTTTATTTGTTTAAAAAATATCGTCGAAAATACATTAACTTTATTATAGTGGATGATGTTATTCGATTGTTATACTACAAGATTATACTTAAGTCTTTATTTAAACTAGCTAAGCAACTACCTGTGTCACAATGATTGTATACTTACTTGAATTGCAGAATCAGTTCTAGATAGGTTTCCATTGCTAGCATGAGCTCTAGACTCCCTCGTACCCCAACTGTCGCGACGTTTCTCAGCTCGAATTCTGTATCTAAAACATTGAGTTTTGGAAAAAAAGATAACCGTATATGGCAAACGCAGGTTATAAATCAATAATCTTTTATGTGGTAGAGTGGTTGGAGCACGATTAGGTCTGCTCGATCTTCTGCGAGAGTGTTGTCCTTCATTCCTTCAGATTTATATGTTTTTACAACAAAATCCCAGAAAACATACAAAATTTGAGCTGCTCAAAGTTCAAAAAACTTTATTAAACTAAGTTTGTATATTAAAGGGTTATTATAATATTAAGGAATTTATGGATGATTATAACCCCCGGGAATTAGGTGATCGCTAATTTAATTTAATTTGAAGTAATTTGTTTTGTGTTGATAAATGTGTTTTTTTTAAAGTCCCGCTGGGTTTCTTGCTGGTTCTCCCCAGGACAGTGGTATTTTTCCGAACCAGGGTAATTAAACATAAGAGTGACTTTCAATAAGTATTATTTATAATCTAAATTGAATAAAAAAGTTTCTGTTTCTGTTTCCGTGCTACAACTGTAATATAGCTACAGTATGCATAAAATTCTTCTTTTCTTCACTTCCTTACTGATCAACAAAACAAAGTTAAATAATCACAAATATTAATAACCATTATCATTAAAATATGAACTTGTTTTTATATTGTTGAGCTTGCATTATATCATTATAATTGCAGCCCATCATAACTATCTATTCCTACATATACGCATTACCATGAATTGCAAAACCGCTGGGTTTATTCTGCTTTTACTAATTCCCCGCAAATCTCATTAGGTTGTCACTGCATTTCATGGGAGACATATTATGCTTCTCGGCATGAAGCTACAGCTTGAGAATGTATTATCCAATCAGTTGTGAGTTCTTCCAGCTACATGGCTAGACCACTTTTCAATTATACTTACTAATCCAATGAGCTATGTCAGTTGTGATGTGCTGTGAATATAGAGGGGAGAAAAACAAAGCATTGCCTTCTCCATAGCTCACCTTTGGCTGGCTTTGAGCTTTTTGATACAGATAGCAATGAAGATTCCAATGCATGTTGTAATCACCTATAATAGTTTGTAGCATTTAAAGTAATACCCTATCTACGTATGTATGGAAATTTTAATTTTAACAAAGTATACAAATGTTGGTGATGCTTTTAATAAAAAAAAAAAAAGATACATTTCTCAGTTCCATAGGTCATCACTGAGAATATGGCAGCACACTACTTTTTCACTTTTATTTTAAGATTCTGAGGTATACTGGATGACACATGTTGCAATTTCAGTTACATATTACTACGCATTAAAGATAACTTTCATAATTTGTTGAGATAACATTTTGCTACTTTTTAATTTTATATTACAATACTTATGTTGATAGGTATACCTGTTTTCTTTATAATGATTATTATTAGATGTGCTTGAGTGGTTTGTATTCGTGTCAAGATCCAAGGAGCGTTTCTCCAGTAACTCAGTTATACCCTTATTATCTGCTTCTAATTCACATTTAAACTTATGTAATTCAGTGTCTGAAATAAGACAAAATTATTATCAGTCATGTCATCTGATTTGTTGACCATTTCCCTGTCAAAACTACTTAAGCTATTTATTCATATATTATATAATTACATTTTTACAAATACTAAACATAACTCTGGTTTATTCACTATTCACAGTGTGGTTTATTTGTTTTTTGTAATACCCTTGGCTAACAATATACAGAATTGGTAGAAAATAATAAAGCTATAGGAAACTAATTATTATTATATGTCTCCACTATTAGTTACAGTGTATATATATTTGCATGCAGTAAATTACCGGGAATAGATAAGACACTATTGCATGAATTGCAGGTTTAACTAGATAAGATCACACACTTAAACATTATTTATATAAGGTAAAGGGACTAATGCTTGACAGTGAACTAAAGGATAGTTTTCTTGATATAACTTTACCACTGTTGTTAAAAGAGAAGAAGATGACACCTAGTGCCATCTAAGACACTTAGACAAAACCTTTCATTTGCCTATTTAAGTAGAATTCAAAATAGCGTCTGTTGAAGTAAACTATGTAGCAAGTGAACGCATGCTCTGTGATTTATTATCAAAAAATTTACGGAGGTTGACATTTTATATGTTTTATTTTGTTTTATATTTTTACGATTTATCCTACTTTATGTTTTGGTTACAAATATTTACATAGTAAGACCGCACAGACTTCGTCTTTCGTTTATATTTTGTAATTATTTAGAGTGTCTACTATTAGTCAAAACCTAAAAGCACATGTGTCATCTATTGGGGTAATACGAATCTGAATTTCTAAGTGTCCGTTTAAACGAGTAAAGACTATTTCCTATGAATAAGGTCCTGTCTAAATTTGACAACTTTTTCACTATCGTACCTAACTATATACAGGGTGTCAACTATTGGAGTACAAGATGACAACTATTGGTGTCATAGTTAATTAGTTAGATGTCCTTTTGATTCCGGATTTTATATTTGAACACGATGTCAAAAAAGGGAAGATCTTTTGTTATTCTAAAGCTGATATGGAAGCAGCTATAGAAGAATGCAGGAGAGGTTTTCCGACAGCTACTGCTGCCAAAAAATGTGGTGTACCCAGAATAACTCTATTGAATAAAATAAAGAAAAACACAAATAAAAAGTAAAATGGGAATAAACTGTTATATGACTGAAGAAATAGAAAAGATGTTGGTAACGTGGGCAAAAGCTACTGCACCATATTTTCCAGGACTACCATTCTTAAAAGGGGTTTCTAAATTTAAATTATTCTCTATTTTCTTAACACTATCTTGCAAATTGTCTTTCCCTATCGAAATCCTTGTTTCACCCTATGGTGCATTGATATTTGCAAGATAGTGTTAAAAATTAGTAGATGATTTAAATTTAGAAACCCCTTTTAAGAACGATAGACCTGGAAAAGATGGTACAGTAGATTTTTAAAACATCACCCTGATCTTATTCCAAGACAACCCCAAAATTTGACTACTTCCAGAGCTAATGTGACAACATCTCAATTCAAGAACTGGTTCGAAGAGGTCAGCAGCTACTTAAATGATAACAACAACAGGGACATGGTGTATGAACCTCGAAGAATTTTTAATATGGATGAGACAGCTTTTTCCTTAAATCCTAAAGGTAATAAAGTGTTAGCACCTAAAGGAGAAAAATGGTTTATCAGCAAATTAATGCGGATGAAAAGAATGCTTTACTGTAATTCTAGGTGCAATGCTACTAGCTAGGTGCAATGCTAGCAATGCTACCAACGATGTCCTGCCTCCTATGGTCATTTTTAAATATGAGAGATACCAAGAAAGTTAAGTTTGTCTGTTCCTGAAACTTTACAAGTTGATGGATAACACTCGATATGAAAATATTTTACTGGTACCTCACTATATGAAAGCTTAAAAATTTTATGATGATTTGTTGTTGGATTTGATTAAATGCATGCTTTATTAATATGATAAGAATGTGCATGTCTAATATGTCTGTTATTAGGGCTTACTGATGTCTACTAATAGTGGTAAAAATGTCATCTTTAGTTCCTATGCCAAAGTTTAAACAAATACAAATTATAATATAAAGAATGTCGATTATTTAAGTTTTTATGATAAAAAGTAGTTTTCGTAATGTTATTGTACTCAGATAAAAAACTGTAACTGTTCTAATTTTATAAATATATTTGATTATGAAGCATAAAATTTGTGTATATTCCTTAAAGTGTCGAGCATTAATGCCTTTACCTTAAGAGTTATGTTCACAATAATCGGCTGAGGGCTGTTGTGTCTGTTATCATATTTAAGTGTAAGCTGTAAGATAGGCAGGATAAGACCATTTAAAAAACTCTAGTCATCATCATCACCCTTGCTTGAGTTTTATAGACTACTATCTGTATAAAAATCATGAAAAGGATTATTTAATATATAGGGTTTACTGACAAATTTACTCTCTGAATGTCATATTTCAGGATATGCTACTATTATTAGATTATTATGGTATATATAATTAACAACAAAATGCAGTCGTAAAATAAAATTAATAACAATTATAAATAAAAATAAATAAATATTTTTCAATGTATTTTTAGCCAGATTTTTTTGTAAATCCTTCACATTGCACTTGAAGTTACTGTGCAATGTGCAGCGAAATTTCTTGGCTTAGTAAATCAGTTTAACATATTATATCATCCCGTGGATGGCACAAAAGGCCATAGAGGTACACTGAAACAGGAGATGGACAGCAGCATTTTCCTGATAACAACTCAAGTCGTCCTGATAACATCAAATAAATCGCGGTTGCCATTCCACCTGGCAAGCGTGGCAATGACAAATATCCCTCTATGAGGCAATTAATGGGGGAGACCTATGTTCAGCAATTGACTTTGAGGGGCTGTAAAGGTTAAACATCTTGACATTATCATCATCATATTATAAAATGAAGTAGTACTTAAATTTTATATTTTGTCATATGTTAAAACCCAAATGTTTTTTTATAGAAATCAAACAAACCTAGTCTTCTTAAGTAGCGATCCACTAAGTCATACATCTGGTTAGCTAATGTAACTTTTTCATCTGCTTCTTCAATAGTTTTATTGTAGCCTCTTTTTATATCCGCAAATTCTGTATTAGCCTGATCAGTATTTATCTCTCCTCGTCGACAACTGCCAAATAAGGTTCGTACTCTTTTCTCTAAGGTGTCCATATTATCTAATAGAAAAATATAAATTAAGATTTTGCTTTATTTATCAACTGGCAATAAATAACAACCAATAATAATTCTCAGCACAGCACAGCCTAGAGATTGGCTTAAAATTTCATAGATCACAACAAATGTTGTTTGTAATTTTAAATGTACATAGTAATTTCATATATTCGGCGATAAAGAGAAACATCCTTACTTTTGAGGTAAATGAAAAGTTAAGAAATCAATGAATTTATTTTAAATATTTGAATATTATGTTGAAAACATATCAAGACAATTATGTGACTTATGTTATACATAAGTGTAAAGAAATACAGAGAATACTAACTTTGTACTGATAAGTCCATTTCTCGCATTTCTGTAAATCGATCTCTGAGCTCCTGAGGAAGATGTTCGATCACTAAAAGAAACAACACACAACTTTACAAAATATTTAAATTTCGCGCCGGTAAAACTAAAAAAATTAAATGCTCGCCTCAATGCTGCCAACCATCTTCACATATGGCGTCATAAGTAAAGGAACAAAGAAGTTACATACTCACTTTCAAGATAATCTTCCAGATATAACATTTTGGTAAGTGTAATTTTAATTTGATAGTACTCAAAAACACTTGGGGAAATTATATGAAGCTTAAATAAAATGCACAGTGAATAAACAAATTTCTATTAGCGACACGTTTACATAGGCGCTTTCAATAACGTCACTTACTAAATATCCTGTAGTGTTGCCTTTCGAACTTTAAAAAATTTAAATATCGATATCTCGACTTAGAGAACTGGTTTCCAGCAATTTTCTTTTTCTAGCATAATATTATTTGTTACTAATATTAATGTTATGGGATTATAATATTTTGTATATATTAGATAATTACACGGTAAAACTATAGACATCCGGTACTCGTGTACGTGGGTGGGAGGGGGTTGGGGGAGGGGGAGGGTTCAGGGGAAGCCCTGGGTACCCTTCCCCCGTTGCGGAAATGTATAGTTTATGAGTAATATTTTTTTTTGTAAAATCATAACCTTACTTTTTTACACAGGAATATTGACTCAAAGTTACTTCTGCAACGGATTCGGTTTTAGTACAGATTCGACCTATCTTACCTATAAAGTCAGGTTGCCCTAAACTCCGCTATGATAGTGGTAAATAAAACAATGTAATGTGAATTGTTATAATTTTGTTTTCTGAAAAACCTCTTTGACTGCTCTCCACTGCGAATCAATTCGTTGTGTATGAGTCCCATCTTCAGCCACAAATGGATTGTCTGGTTCCGAGTAATTAACTTTTTTATGGGTGACCCGTTTCGTTATATATGCAATTTTTAGTTAGTGAAATTTCTTTTTGTCGTAATTAATTCAAAACACATTTCCGTAATTCAAAAACAGTATAAAAGGTTCTAGCTTAACCCTGACAATCCTCTTAGACTGAAAACATAATTAAAATCAAGTACCAGACGCCTACTTCATAATACTAGACCATTACTAGACTAGACCAAATTGACATATTTGCGTTTCGTTAACGCAATTTTAGTGAAATTTATTTTTATCGTAATTAATTCAAAACGCATTTCCGACATCCAGAAACAGTGTAAAAGATTAAAGCCTAACCCTAACAGGCCTCCTAAACTGAAAACATAATTAAAATCAAGTACCGGACGTCTATAGTCAACCCAATTACACAAATCAATGATTTAAATGCATAGTTAGAAAAAATATTTTTAAATTAGTAAAATAAAACTTGTAAAAAAATTACTTAGTTTGTAAAAAATGAGTATAACATATATTTTATTTCGTTTTTCTATTGAAATATTATTTTTGACAACAAATTAAAAGAATTTCGAAGAACGATTATTGATATACTTATTATTTATTTACTTAAGATTTATAACATGTACCTACTTTAAATTACTCTTACAGCTCTTATCATCTAAGCGTCGTAATCGTACTTGCAACCTTAATTTGAAAAGATCATAATATAAACAATTTTTTTTTATTCTTAAAAATTATACTATGCATTGTTTATAGCCGTCTTCGATATTTTCCACGGGCATCTCTTTAACATGACTACCAACCATAGTCCGTCGATAAAATTAAAAAAGTTGCCATTCATTGTTTTATTACAGATGCGATCAAATTAATTATTTTATTATATTTAATTTTAGATAAAAAAAAATGATTCGAAGACCCTTAACAGAAATAACTTTAAAACTGGATGATTTGCAAGAATACGAATCCTTTCGACGAGATCAGGCAAATAACTCTTCAATTGGCAATGAAATGCAAGAAGATACACCTAAGCCTCTTGGAGGATGCACAAAAACAACTGAAGAGATTCACAACAGAATTGGCTACGCTCCTAAAAAGAAACCAAGTGGTCCAATCACAATTTAAAATGGATGTTATTGATGTTTAATTGACACTGAAATTATGTTTGTTTTGTTTTCCACGGATTCAAAGATGAATTAAAACATACGTACCACATTGAATTTTTTATTCGTGTTGATGTCGGTTTTGGCGGTGTCTTGTGTGCCGTTGTCAGTTTGTGTACATAGAACTAGAGAACGAATAATCCCGTTTATAATTACTACACTATTTGACAAAAGGATTCCATTTCAGTTTCAGTGCAATTTCTTTGCAGGGTGAATGCTATGGCTGCGAAATGTTAATACACCATTTACCCATTTTACTAATATGTATCTTACCAATAAATTAATGTCCACAAAAATATAGTACTCACGAAAGTAAAAATACATTATTCTTGTTTTCATTTGTTTTAAATTAATATTTTTGCATGTAGGTACATTACATTATAACGTCGAACTGTGATATATATTTTTTGAGAAGTGCGGAAAGAATAAATAATTTTTAAATTTTTTGGGATCACAATTCACTTAAATGAGAAATACATTAAAAACAAAATACATATTGAGTATTAGGTAGTAAGGTCACCGAGCGTGCCAGGCAAAGTACACACATATTTTATCATACAAAAATAAATAAATAGTGTGGGTAGAAATATTACCATCATAACAGGATCGAAGATCGGCCGTGCAAACATAAACAAACGGGACAGGCGAACACAGATACATGGATTTAAAGCTGTTTAACTAGAATTGACTAGCTATCACAACGAGACTGATTGTAATATTGTTATATTTAATAACATAATATACAATATTTTATTATATACAATATTAAAAACTATAATAAAAAAACTAAAACTAGTAATTTAATTATCAAACAGTCCTACTCCACGCGGTATCGTGCCAAGAACGCTGGCTGCGTTTCCCCGCTGAATAGCTATACTTAGCCTTTGAGCGAGAAAAGAGCAACCCCTCTTATCACCAGCAGCAACGACCAGCCGCGGTTGGAGTTCCTTTAAGAACTTCACCGCACGTGGACCCCACGGACCGATAGTCTCTACAGCAAATGGCACAAATATGTAGTCATCTCTATATATATTTTATTTATTATTAATATGAATGTTTAATGATGGTTAATAACCGTAGTGATGGTTTTTACTATTTATTTGTTCATTATATATTTATTTGTTTGTTGTTTTTTTTTCTTTATTAAGTAGTTAAGGTGTTATTATAGTTTGTGAATTTGTAAGCTATTTTTAACAGTTTTTTAAATGTTAGCATACTTTTAGCTTCCTTGATATCTGTAGGCAATTTATTATATAATTGTGTGCTTTCATAAGTAATGTTCTTTTTTCCGTAGTTTGTTCTTGGCCGTCGCAGAATTAAGTTATTAGCACTTCTTAACATTTTAGTTTGTACATTTTTCTTTTTTGTAAATGTTAAGTTAGTATGTATGTTTTTATTTAAGATTTTTCGTATTAGTACGCAGGAAAAGTATTTGTATGATTGTTCTATATTAAGTATTTTAGTATCTTTGTATATTTTGGTTGTAGATGTCAGGAAATCATAATGGAAAAGAATTTTGATCAACTTGTTTTGCGCGATTTGAACAGAATTGAGGTTAGTTTTGGCAGCTGATCCCCAGATTTCTACCAGATATTCGATGTGTGGCTTAGCTAGGGAGTTATAGACAGTGTAACGGACTTTCTGTGGAAGGCAGCGAACTATTCCGCGTAGTGCTCCGGTTAGGGATATTAGTTTTTGTTTTAATTTTTTCAGGTGTTCTCTCCATGTCAGTTGGTTATCTAAAGTAAGGCCCAAATACTTCTCGCTTGTTACTCTATTGATTACGATGTCATTAATTTTTAGAGGTGTGAGATCAGGTATTTTTTTATTTTTTGCTGCAAAAATCATATAGTTTGTTTTGGTTATGTTTATTGTAAGTAGGTTTGAGCAAAACCACATATTAAGTATGTTTAGATCATTTTGCGCGTCTTGATTAATGGATTCAATACTGTTACCGAAGTAAAATAGGCTGGTATCGTCCGCATATAGTGATAGGTCTCCTTTTAGTTCTAATGTGCTTACGTTATTTATGTAAATAAGGAAGAGCAATGGTCCCAAAATTGAGCCTTTTTTTTCGCTAAGCTCACCCATATTATGATCGGTGATGAACGGTTATCCGTTCGCCGGTAAATCCGGTCACATATTCGCAAATTATTCCACTCCCTTGCATTACGAACACAGACTAATATGATGCTTACCTAGCACTTCTTATTAGTTTGTGATGCAACTTACGCATATTACGAATTACCACAGACTAATATGATGCTTACGCATTTCGATGCGTAAGTATCTTATTAGTGGAGGATTTTGTGCAATCGTTTAGTTCGAATGCGTAATATGTGTGTACAACTAAAGGCCTGTATTCACTTTGATTAGTGATTAGTGCAGGTGATTAGTGTAGGTGCTTAGTGATTAGGAGTAAACACGTGTGGACAGCGATTGATTAGTGCAAGTGATTAGTAACCTGCGTAGTAAAGTGATTAGAAGCGTGTTCTATTTTTTTGCGAGTGGACTGTGAGTATCCCCGTCCCGTGCGTCCTCCCTTCCCCTCACTCGCAGCATGTCTGCCACTAAACACGTCTGGACAGCAGTGTTTAGTGTTTAGCGTCGGACGCTCGCTTGTGTTGCAAAAATGGCAAAGTGGACCGAAGACATAACCTATAAATTTGTGCAGGAGTATCTAAAACATGAATGTCTTTACAATAGTAAACACCCTAACTGCAAAATTAAAGGAGCCCGAGATGGAATTTCTACGTATAAATGAAGCTATGAACATACCGGGGTTTAGAAGTAAACAAGTTTATACTAAAATAAGAAACTTGAGATCTACATATTCCCAAGAGGTTAAGAAACTTAAACAGAGTACAAAATCTGGAGCTGGATGATGTCAGGCATATAATGCATATTTATTTCATTTCCATTCAATTAGTAAACAAAGTCTTAAAAAGTCAGAAATAATATTCCCATTTCACTGCAATCAGAAACTAATATTAACTTCCATAGATGGTAGATATTTTTCTACTATTTCGTCGGGGTATCGCTAAATAAACCAAAAAAAAAACAGGTAATTTAAGTTTTGCGTTAACCCGACGCAATATTAGAAAAAGTACCCACTATTTAAGTTTAAGGGGTAGAGCGAACGTCTGGTTATACGATGTTGGAAGGAAGAAGAAGGAATTAAGTCATGCATTCCTATGAGGGTGACACTGAAAGTTCTTAGAAAATCAAAAATTGAACAAACTAGCAAGTTATTAGTTTTATTATATTTTTTCAAAATAGTGTCCATTTACATCAATACATCCTGCATCCGATGGAACCACTGAGAAAAGCACTTTGCCCACTCGTCCTTAGGGGTCTCTTCGACGGCATTTTGAAACGCAGCCACTGCTTCCTCGGCGTCCATAAAACGTTTTCTTCGAAGTTTTTCTTTTAATTTCGGAAATAAATAAAAATCGTAAGGTGCGAGGTCGGGGCTATAGAGCGGGTGACCCAGTAATTCCACGTGTGACGTCGCCAAGTAATCGATTGTTTGCTTGGCGATGTGCGACGAGGTGTTGTCGTGGTGAAAAAGGATCCTATTGCGAGGTCGTTTCTCCCGAACTTTTTCCAAGACAAGTGGCAAACAATTGTTAGTGTTCCACTTTGCAGTAACTGTTTTTCGATCCTCTAAAACAATTGTTGCGTAATGACCTGTCCTTCCGAAGAACGAGGCAACCATCTTTTTTCCCACGCTTCGACCTCTCTTTACTTTAGTTGGCAACTTCTCGGAACGAAACACCCAGACAGCAGACTGTCACTTAGTTTCAAGATCATAACAATAAATCCAGCTTTCGTCACCCGTAAGTATGTCGAACACAGCATTTGAGTCACCTCCGTTAAGTCTTTGAACCATTTCACGACACCAATCAACACGACGGAGTTTTTGGGCCTCTGTCAAATTATGAGGTATCCACCGGGCACAAAGCTTCCTGACCACTAAATGTTCATGGAGGATTTTTTGCACTTGACTCATACCGATGCCTAAGCTTATCCGAATCTGCTGATAAGTCACTCTTTTGTCAGTCTCTATCATACGCCGCATAACACTGATGTTATCTTCAGTCTTCGCCGTAGAAGGCCGTCCCTCACGCAGATCATCGATGTGATTAGTGCGACCACGTTAAAACTCATTAAACCAGTTGTAAACAGTGGCACGAGATGGGGCTTTATCGTGAAAGGCCAATCGAAGTCTATCTTAACTTTCTTGTTGACTTAAATGACATCGAAAGTCATAAAAAATCATTGTATGAAAATTTTCTCGCGTTAAATTCATCCTGACGTGACACAGACAATTTTCAATTTGCCGCCAATTCGTAAACAAATGACAAATTAATAAAATACATACACAATAATATTAGCAAAGAGTTCCATTTTCAAAATTTGAACTTATTTTTTTATTATATCGTTTACAAATGGCCAGTTCTAAAAACTTTCAGTGTCGCCCTCGTATAGCTATAATCAGATTCTATATCAAAGAGTTATTAATGTCGAGATTGTACTGAGGTTATTCTTTTTTTTAGGTAAGGTCTATATAGGTCGTAAGAGGTGACTATTGACTATAGGAAACGACAGAAAGATCTTATTGCTTCCAATAGATGGTGGTACATATAACCATTTCGTTTACGCTGGGCGTAAAATATGCCAACGGGCGACAGGGAGCAGCATTAAAGATGCGTGAAAGAACTTCTGGCATTGCGATGGTCATTCCGTCTGCCAAGCGTGACAATTATGGCTAATCCTATAACAGGAGAGACTCACATCCAGAGAATTTTTACGGGTTCATGAAGAAGAGAATAGAATATAATAAATTTTATTCAATATATATTACAAGTAACACCCCTTGAAAGTCGTTTATGCTTTTACTACTGGTTCGGAAAAAACTCTGTCATGGGAAGACCCACCAACAAACCCAGCGAGACTGCTTTAAAAAAAATTACAATGTTGTTAAATAAAAACAAAATTAAGCAGCATGTTAGCGATCACCTTATTCGTATGGGTAATAACCTGTTTTTTAACAAACCAGGCCTATAAATACAGCTTTTTAAATAAAAATTTTAAAATTTTGAAATTAGATGATATCTGCATATTTTCTTTGACTGTGGACTGGACCTATTTATATTATGAACTTTGTTGTAAAAGCGTATTCATTGCACCATGAAGAAATTACTGACTCTGGAGTCGAGTAACTGGTATTACTAGCTTGTGCTAGTTCCTATTATTTACAGAATTTACATCAATATTTTGAATGAAACTATTTGTTTTCGTGCAACGCCAACTTGAATATATTTATTTCTTTAAAATTTTCCCTAAGAATAGAAGGTGAAAAATATGCTATGCCTTGTTTGGTGAGCGTCAGAACCTCTGGTCCATAAGAGAAATTTGATGATTGAACAATATCAAATTTTAGTACATATTTAGTATCTAATGTTAAATAATTGGTGCCTTGTTAAATAAGGAGTAAGAATACATGGAAAGTGGTCAATCATCGTGACCACTTTCCATGTCTGGACCAAATATATTTTACGTAGTTCTAGACATTTTAACTAGTTTATCTCTTTATCAGAATTTAGTGCCTAATTGGTACACTTACACATATTATATATTTTTTAGATTTTAAAATACATCAGTAAAAAGTTACGGCTAAAATATTTTTGTAATCATTTTATACAGAATGTTTGATAGAAGAAAAGGTTGTCTTAAAGGTTGTAAAGTTTTCATATTAGGTTGTTGGAAAATTGTAAGAGCTTCCCCACTGTAATGGAGCGCCCCACCACTCTAAATACTATTTAGCACTCACATATATCTCCATTGGCCGGGTTGGTAAGTTGGCACAGTTGATCTTTTTTGGGCACAAGCTGCACATTGGCTAACTTTCAACATTTGAGCACTATTCCAGTCCTGAATGAGAGGCGGCAAGCATGTCAACACAAGAAACAACTCAGATGCTTTAGTAATAAGGTTGCTATACTATCCGGTCCCCAAGATTTATTCAAGTTTGAACCCCGTAAAGTTTTAAGAACCTCCTTGTTGGAGATGCGGATCCCTCCGGCATATAGGTACCGTAGCGAGGTAATTGAGGTGAGACGCTTTTACCACTGACTATTTTTTTTATAGAATAAGGTTTTACTAGCGGAGGCAGTGTAGATCGACAGAAGTTTGACTTGAACGCTTTGGTGTGACAGTTTGGCAGAGACTTTTGCACCGATAGCAGGCCTCTGTCACTCTTGCTACCTGCGTGAAGTAATTACCTACAATCGCGAGGCGCCCCGGGCAGAACGCAGTCGGGGCTAGCGCGTTCTAGGCGATTGAATGTTAAAGTTTTTTAACGCTGTTTACATAGATAGTTTTTTGTAAATACTTGTTGAAATACTCGTCGAAATAGTTTTTGTTTAATGTTTAGTATATTTAATTGTAGGATAAAATAGTTGAAAAAGTTTTAATGTAATTAAGAATAATATATATGTATATTACCTATCTATTTCATAAATTATAATGGCAAAACGTCGTTCCTAGTATAATTATTGTGGGGATGGATGCTTAATGAACAATTAAAAGGATTCAGATATATAATTTATCAAGTTACCGCAGGATAATGAAAGGTGAATTTATTTAATTTTTTTGTTATATACGTACTTAATAGCAAAAAAATTATTAAGTAATAATTTAACTACAGAAGTAATACCTAAGTACTTTATTAAAAAACTTAGTTGAAATTTACTTCACTACCCAAGTACCTATACTTGTCTTTGTAATTAAAATATTTTAAGTTATAATAGCACAAAATACTGAAATAAAAACTTTGTGTACAAGATTTTTAACTAAGTAGAATACGATCACATTTCTGTTAGGAATCGTATTTCGGGTTTATTTGTTTATACTATCTACCTATTTCTTACGAGCCAAGCATCGCGATTCCCGACGAATGGCCTTGCAAGTGGCATGCGTTGGGCATCACAAAACTCGCATAGTAGCGGAAATATGGTCGATTATAGTCAGAATAGGTACTTTACCTAAGTAACTTACCATTTCACAATGTATTTTTTTACTCCTTATTAACAGCCCTTAGTAACCACGGAAAGTCCGTCGTGACGTAGAAAGGAGAACAGAGGCAAATTAATACGGACACTCGTGCGCAGCGATAAAGTTTTATTTAGCTTGCGTGCGCTATTTATCTGATTAATAATAACTATGTAGGCTATATATTAAAACGTCGGCAAGCAGTCAACATCAAGGAGTGCAATTTCTGTACGTAGTACTATTATTTATTCTGTGCCGATAGGCTTAATGTGTGGTCGATTGTCTTTCCGTAATCCCTTTTTACAGGACTTGACGGCTTGTTTGAAGATTATCTTCTTATAATTTACAGTAAAATTGCCATACAATTTAAAATGTTCGCCTTGCCTCGTCTCTCCTTGCATCGCTGGTCGAAAAGTTGTCACTTAAGCACGCAGCAGGTGCATCGCAGCAGAGTCACGGAATTTTCCCTTCCATCAAAATCAACACGAAATCAGGAGAGTTGTATAGGAGATGTATATAGGGATAAACTTTTTTTGAAGAAGGAGGCATTACATTAGTACCGTTGAAATAAGAGCATTTTTTGTAAGTTTACGTTTTTTAAGCTTCTAACACTTGTATTGTTTTCACACGTGACGAAAATAACATATTTTAATTATAAATTTATAGTTTAATGGCAACATTATAAACATACTTATTAAAATTAAAATATTTTACAATCTACATCAATATTAAAATAAAGAAAATGTAAATATAATTATAAGTATTAATGTAAGATAAATGCAATGACATTAAATTTACGTTCAATAAATTAACGAGTGGTTAAATAGTTAGTGCTTAAATTTAGTTGGTTTCGGACTGGAGACGATACCTCCATATTTATCTTCAGTTTCGTGTTTCTTTGAGTTTCGCTTTCGCCAAATTATGCAGCAAATTCTGAAATATATTTACTATTAGTAAATGTATCATCAAATGTTAATAATAATGAATGAACAGAGGCGCCACTTAGGAATGAGGTAAAAGATTTGACAAATTTCATAGCTGGGGAAGTTAATTTGTTAGAAAAGTGTTGAGAATAATGTTGCTTTTGAAATATTAGTTATAAGTATATTATATTAATTAGATTAGAAATGGATAAACCGAACTACGGATATTCCTTAAAGTAGAAGTATTTAAATAACCGGCCAAGTGCGAGTCGGACTCGCGCATGAAGGGTTCCGTACCATCGTAATACACGTTTCTAGTAGGGGAGTCCCTTTAAATTTTTAATTTATTTTATTTTTATTATTTTTGGTAGACAGTTGAAATTTTGAACAGAATGTGTACAATGTGTAGAAATACACATTCTGTGAAAATTTCAACTGTTTACCTATTATGGATCATGAGATACAGTCCGCCGACAGACACACGGATGGACGGACGAACGGCCAAACGGCCGAACGAACGGACGGACGGACGGACTGACAGCGGAGGCTTAGTAATAGGGTCCTGTTGGTTACACTTTGAATACGGAACCCTAAAAAGTAAAAATGTGTAATTAAAGAAATACAGCATTGAGGCATTGTTTTGTGTATATACATACAATAGAAACCGATAAACTTATATTTAAATTGCAACTTTTGAATGACGATGACACTGTAACCATCGGTGAATCAAAAGTGAACTAAGTTCAACTTAGTTCCAACTAGCGACATCTGGTGAGCATAAGATTAAACATCGCGATATTTGGATTTGATCCAGGATCGTGATATTTATTGACGTTGTATTCAATATTGACAAATTGCGATACGGATTGCAAAAGATCTAGATTTTTTGAAATTCGGTATCGTGATAAAGACCTCGCGATAAATATTGGCGTGCAGCCTTGTGTTCAATATATATCACGTCAGTGTATGTTCAGCCAGCAATGGAAGAGGACGAATTTTCTGAGTATATTTATTAACTATTATATCTGAATTGAAGCCAAAACATGATCCATATTTTTTATTCGCCTTTTCAATGTTAAAGATAATCACTCATAGCTTCTGTTTCTCGCTATATGACGGTACCCAAGACCAAAAAGAAGATCTATTAATTTCACATAAAAGGGTCTTATCCTGATGCTTTAAGCCTTTAACACTTATAATTTTGTTATAAAATAGCGTTGAAGAAAACAATGTTGAAAATCGATTTTGTATTAAAACTTTAAGAGATAGAAGATAAAATGTAAAATTGTAAACCAAAAATTTTTTTTTTACATCTCTTATAGTTAGTTTGTGAGATAATTATCAAAAACTATTTATTTCTACAGTTTTCGATTTTCAAAAAAAAACTACATATTTTTTTGATAACATCTGGCCTAGATCATTTCTGCTCCCTAAATTTTCAGCAACAATCGGTTCAGCAATTCCAAAGATGAACCCGGACAGACAGATAGACAGATTATTAAAAAATGGTAATTTATGTCTTAATAGCATGCAAAAACGATTTGTAACATTTTCTTTACTTCCACACCATTTTACAACAAAGCTAGGAGTGTTAAAGTAAAAGTGGATATTTTATATGGGACCCCTGTAATAACCAACTTGATAAAAAATAATCATTAAATCAGTTCACAATTGACGAAATAGAGCAAACAGCCGAATTGAGGACTCCTTTTTTTAAGTTGGCTAACAAAGCTTGCTAAAATTATAATCCTCCTTCTGGATTTGCCTTAGTAAGGTAAAAAGAACGTAACCATAGAATTATTACGTATAGAATCCTAGTACGCGCACCGAAAGTGAAGCAAGTAAAATTAACGCAAAACCGCGTAAGTTCACTCAGCGACCCCTCCATAGATTACTGTATATATTATATGGACCCGTCAGTGCGCAACGTTTCGTATTACGGAGAAGAGCTCGCGACAAATTGTAAAAATAACTTAAAATATTGTCACAACATTGATTACAAACATAAAAAAGTGATGGAATTACATTTCAGAGATAATTTCATATATTTAATTCATTATTATTACGTAAATCACTCGTAAAACCAAAAAAATACTTACTTAAGCTATCATGATACGAATGTTGCTAGTTGTGAGGAAAAAAAGTGCACAATTTTTATTTAAAAATCTTTAATTTCTATTATTTATTTTAAACGTTAAATCGCAACGCTCTGTGTAAAACTCAAACGTTTAAATGTAGATACCTACTTATCTAAGTATTATCATAATATTTACAATGGGGGCCTCATGGGTGCCTATTTTAAACTACCTATTGACGCCATTTCAACGCTGTTTTATTTTTATTGCGTTGTTCATTGACCAAGTAAAAGTTTTAGACTATAGAATAAAGACTTTTTATTTACTATCAATTAAAAGTGAGTAACTTTAAAACCAACCATTAAAAATTTAGCGTGTACATTTTCTTTCAAATAAGAAAAAATCCAAATCAGTTTATAAGTGACCGTATTCTGAGGTAACAAATATAAAAAATACACTGAACTGAGAACCTCCTCCCTTTTTCGAAGTTGGTTAAAATTAAACATTACACGATGTCCTTATTGTATTCGATCGAATAATTGTGTATAATATAATATCCTTAAATTTTATTACGTCTGCATTTTTGTACCATTAAAATATGTATAATAAAGTTATATTAGTACCATCATTATCATGTTTATTTTATTACATTTTATATTCTCATAAAATACGTCATCGTATCTAATACCTAATCTTTATTTTCTCGATTAATTATAATTAATCAATAAAATTGTGATTTGCACAATTTGATTGCAAACGCTAGAAACTGGTATCACTGAATGCCGTGTATGTGTGCGTATGATGAGCGTAGGCACATTCGACTCGCGCACACTAACATAAAATAACCTTGCATCACTTTGACGCTCGTGTTTTGTACTAGACTGCGTTTCTACTGGGTGAAAATGATAATTCTATGAACATAATAGACGTGTGCATACGTGTAGATTAAACATGCTAAATTAAACATTTCGGCGTATTGACTCCATGTGGATGACGATAATAATTATTAAAGTGTATCCATGTCCGCCAGACAAATATTTATGTAAAATGTAATATTATCGTAATGCCTTATTACCTTAAAGTGAGGAAATAAATGATTTCAGCTACACTGAGTATTGAAAATCCCATGAATAAGCCCAGAAGACCTCCACAATTTGCCAAGAAGTCCGTTTGACCATAGAGCTCCGATCGTCTAGACGTAATGAATTGGGCTTCTTTGAAGAAAATCATAACGCGTGCTAATTTCTGACTGAAAATATTTTAATACATTATAATAGAACAAAACGATAAAAAGTGACTCTTGAAATTACATAAAGAGTTAAGATACTTACTCTAATATGTCGTCACCAATTGTTATGTTGAAAGCACTGTACAAGGCTTTCCAATCAAAATCGGCTTGTGAGGTTTCTGCTTCGTATTCGATAGACGTACAGGCTGGCAAACATCTGCACTTAGATGCAACTGCACGTAATTCTTCCGAAGTATCATTTTCGTCCAACTTTTTATCCAAACCGGATTGTACTTCAACCGTCACCAGTTCCACTGTAAAGGAATTTGCGTGAAAAAATGTATGTATAATACAAGTGTTTGCAGTGTCGCGTTCATTGAGTTTCACGAGTAGTAAGCGACGTAATAGTCCACGTTCTACGATCTATATATCGTATTTCGTGTCGTATATATCGTATCTACGTTCTAAAGCTGACCACAGGCCTTCTTTAATTATTGAGGTGGTAATAAAACGGAGTAGCGGAGAGCCTGCCACATTATTACAGTTTGTATTGATTTCCCTCAAGGGCAATTACGAGGTCTGTATGTATGTTCATTTATTTCTCCTACTTAAGTAGGAAGGTCATATAACATGCGGATAATAATTGATATTGTAATATTATTGAGCATTTTATGATTTATTTATTAAAAATTCAAAAAGGACCTCTTGTTTCAATCACGAATGACGGTATATTCATAAACCTACCTAGATTTGCCCGTATGCCGTCATTCAATTTTAAAAAGAAATTCAGATATTAAAATACAACATGCTTGGTGTAACATATCTATACGCGCTGTCCCAAAAACCATCGTCAAGTGAGTGCCTGGCAAGAGGCCAGGTTATAACAGTTGGTCAAAAATAAGAAAAATAAATGAATGCTGGTTGTGGCATATTATGAAAATTGTTGAATAGTCGACGTCCTAGATCACATCTTTAGGTACTGTAAACATAAATCCAATTTACAATTAACATGCTATTAAGCGCAGCCATACATAAAATAATTAACGTTGTTAGTTTAGTAAAAGTTAGTTTGATTCATGACTTAAACCAATCTATGTCAGTTAAGGCTAGCCATTTCAAAAATGGCCCATTCAGTCTAGATTTCAAAATGGTGTTATAGCCATATAATATCTACTTATACATATAAATAAAATTAAATTGTCTGTCAGTATTATAGAAATAACTTTTAAGCTCAAGATTATTTGCATGCTATTAAGACATATACTAGAGGGTTCCTTTTTGGGAAATCGAAAAACTGATAAAATAAATGGTTCTGATGATTACCTTAAATCTAAATGACGCCACATTAATAGATGTCTAGGCGAAGTCGGGGCAGGTCGCTAGTATACTATATAATATAATATTTGCTACTTTTCTATTGTCTGATACCAGTTTGCTTCGCGTGAAAGTACACAGAGGCGCTGCTACGATATACGATTTAATTACATTTAATTATATATATATATATATATATATATATATATATATATATATAAGTGCCATTTTGTTTGATATATTGTTGCCATCTTGTAGGTAGTGACATAATCCCGTTGCTGTAGAAATCTTGGGAATTTTGATCTAAAAAATAGTTTTGACAGTCCTCTCTTGATGATAACCTAGCACTACCCAAAGAATTCTGAAGAGACCGAAACAGGTCAAAATCTGAGGGTGCAAGTTCAGGACTATATGGTAGATGCATTAACACTTCCCAACCAAGCTCTTTCACTTTTTGCTGAGTGGCCAAAGATGTGTGTGGTCTGGCGTTATCATGATAAAATAACACTCCTTTTCTGTTGATCAATTCCGGCTTGTTTTTTCTCAATTTCTTGCTTGAGTCTCATTAGTTGTTGGCAGTAGAGATCCGAATCGATGGTTTTGGACGGCGGTAAAAGCTCATAATAAACGATGCCCTTTCAATCCCATGGTGATCCACTTTTCATCACCAGTGATCAATCTTTTCAAAAATGGTTCGGTTTCATTACGTTTCAGAGTAAATACACGATTCATTAGGTTTATTTCAGTGAGCTCGTGTGGTACCCAAATATCGAGCTTTTTTGTGTTGTCAGACTTTTTCAAATGGGTCAAAACTGTTTTGTGGTCAATCCTCAATTCCTCGGCTATGTCGTAACTACCAATATGCCAATCTTGCTCCACTTTTCAAAAATGGCATCGATTTTATCCGTATGAGGGAGGAAGACCAGAGCGAGCTGCATCTTTGACATCAAAATTCCCGGACTGAAAATAGGTCGATAAACGTCACAAATTTTTTTCGCTGCTTGAGTCTCATTTTTCCCCTTTTTTGTAATAAAACTTCAAAATGTATCGAATTTCTTCGTTAGATTCACTCATTTTGGCGGACAGAAAACCAATTGAAAAATGGCGGGAAAGTGTTTTATACTCTTTATTTTTCTTTTTCTTAATGTCCTATATGTATTGATATTAAAACCAGCCAGATACAAACAGAACAACCAAAGAGATTTTTTTTCAATTTTGTAAAAACAAAATACGAAGAATAAAACAACTTTTACGATTTCTATCGCATTTAATTGTACTTATTTTTATATTCCCGACGCTTCGGTGCTTTCCAGCACCCATGTCCCCCGTGACCATATAAAAATAAGTATAATTAAACGCGATAGAATCCGTAAAAGTAGTTTTGTTCAATGTGTAGTGTTCGCGTAAATATAAGAAATCATTATAAAATACGAAGAAACTTTTTCCCCGACCTATTATACCGTTTACGGAAGTATTGGCCGTTTCTCCTTTCTGTTCTCACAATGCATCTAAGAAAATATAATATCTATTCATATAAATATTATTGCTTATTTTTGCAAAGGTAATCATTTCAGTACGAACTGAACACTAAATATGATGTGTGTAAGGCAAATAAATCATTAGTATATTGTTGTATTATGGTATAATCAAATAAAAAAGAAAGGAATTATTGAAATTCTTTGATTACCTACATATTTTTTTCAATAAAACTAAAGCAAATGCTCAAGTTGTAATTTTTACGGATCTCTTTGCATTTATTCCTTCTGCTGTTTCAACAATTTTGTAGTGCAGTTTTTTATGCGGCTTTAGTAAAAGGAAGAAACCATATTTCTCTACAACTTTTAACAATCAGCAAATCGTTTTGGAGAAAATTTCAGGCAGCTCGAAAGGTCTTATTATTTGTGCGTTTAATTTTCCGGCCCACACGTTAACTTTGAATTGGTACTAGAACTAGTCTTCACTTATTAATTGCGGGTTTTCCGCGTGCCAACCATGCGAGTCTTTTTTAAACATCGTTTCGTTAGTCAATAAAATTTTGTTTAGAAATTGTAGACCTTCACGTTTTCTCGCCAAATTTGTTACGCAAAAATCGATTCTGAGAGAGAAGTCACGAGGTAGCAAACTTTACTTGCAAAACATGATACGGGTGACATTCGTATCGTTTTAAATGCGATGAGCAATACTTTTCGGTATTTCAGACATGTGTAGATACATTGATGAATTAGCGGTGATCTGGGTGACGCTCCACATTTGGGTACCTATCAGGATACAATCTGGCTGCGGCAGAGACATTACAACGGCATTCACCGTAGATAAGAGTGTTCGCATATTCTTCTGTTGTGAACATATACCTACGATATGTCCTGGGACGTGCTGGTATTGTTAAATACTAACCGAGAGAACCGGAGACCCCTTTTACTGGAAACGAGGCATTCTATCTTAGTCCTCGCGGGTGACAATGCATCTGCATTTTGATTCGTAGTTGAGGATGGATGTAGATGTCTCTGCGCCACAGCAACATCTTACCAACAGGTGGACTGTGTGTTCGTTTGTCACCCTTATCCTATAAAGAAAAAACTAACACAGTTGGCATAACACAAATCCAGTCAAGGAAAACAACGTCAAAGTCTTCAGTACGATAGTTACTTAAGAGAAAATGCGCAGTAAAAGAAGTGAAACGTAGATAGTCGTAGCGTACCTGAACGATAATAACCAATAATCAATATTGAGCATTGGCGTCACTACCCTTCTCGTTACTTTAAAAGTCGAATGTCAATTTGCTCTAATTCACGTCGACAGCATCATTGTGTTACTCACATTATTCTAATTTATGGTAAAATGTATAGTAAAGCCGATTTTTTGCAAAAATAACCAATAATATTTTTATGGTAAGAAAAGTAAGATTTAGTTAAGGTAAGTCTTTGTACCATTTTGATATAAACAAATGTATAGGTCATTTGAAATGGTCTTACCAAGGGCCCTGGGTAGTTACTTTAAAAAGAAAGATAAGTCACAGAGTACAATAAAAGTGTCAATGCAATATTCTATTCAATTCATTTCAGTATTCAATTCATCAAGGAAGTGGCAATTAGCTGACATAATTGTTTTAACACATGACTCAATCAATCTTAATTATTTTTACTTAACTAACAATGTTCATTGTTTGATTTGAGACTACGATTAATAGCATGGCTATTTAGGATTACGTTATGAAAAAAAAAACACTGCAAAATTGGGAAATTAGTGATTACAGTATCCGTGTATAGTTTCAATATTTTCAAAAATATGCCTATTATCTTACTTACAGTTACAGTTACAGCCTATTAAAGTCCACTGCTCAACATAGACCTCCCCCATAGATTGCCTCATAGGGGGGAAATTGGCAACCGCAGTTTTTTTGTTTTAGTCGTTATTAGAAATACGCTGCTGCCTATCTCCTGATTTGTTTCCCTTTATCGCCTCTTACGATACCCACGGGATGATATGGGGTAGTGGATATTCTAACACCGCCACTATATCTCAGTGATATGGATTATTTTTCATATTTTAGCCAGAACTAGCACAACCTGGCCTCGCCGAGTACCCGCTTGGCGTTGAGTTTTGGTAAACATTATAAAAATATAATATTATTAAAATTATTATGGGGATTTTACATGGTAAATTTTGTGCTGCTCTATAACTGACATCATCTTCTTCATCATCTAGGCCAGAGTTTTTTAAACTAAGTGCCCCTTATCATCTTCGGCTACATCACCACTTATCATCAGGTGGAATAGTAGTCAAGTACTGGCTTATAATGGGTAAAAAAATCAGTCCGTAGCATTTCATTGCTGGATATGGGCATCGCCCGTTGTATGGATCTTGGCAGCCGGATTGGCGACCGCTATACGAAACGTCTCACGCTTTTTATGCTCCCTAACGCGACACGACGCGTAATTTATGTCTGGCGCAAACGAGATCTGACGTAATTTATATTATTTCATATTCGTAAAATTAAACGAAAACATATAAAGTATAAACGGAAATTGATAACGAACTAATTAGATACAAACGATTCACTTACTTTGAGCCTGTTTAATGCAAGCGATGCTACCCGCATTACAAACCGTCATATTAGGACCATCTAAAATAAAATCAAAAAATAGGTTACATTGTAATCGTTGCACAATGCATAGTGTCGCATGGTTAAAGTCTACTCACGTGGCATGCCGAAATGAACGCACCCACATCGCACGTATGTGAAATTGGTCAAGCATTCTATTTCACAATTGGCTTGGGTGTAAACCTTATAGTAACGGAGGTAACGTTCGCTTGGAAAGTAACATTGGCGTCTATAAATAATTAGCAAGTTAATTAAAATTTTATAAAATTTCGCATACATTTTAGTAACAATGAAGTAGCTCTACGTTCTAGTATTAGTAGGTAGTAATTTCTTCTTCTTCCATTACCGTTACAGCCTAAATCCACTGCTGAACATAGGCCTCCCCATAGATTGCCTCATATGGGGGATATTTGCCATACTTGCCACTTGGCAAGCGAGTTGGTTTTTTATTTTTAGTCGGTATTAGGAAGACGCTGCTGCCCATCTCCTGATTTGTTTCTCTCTGTCACCTCTTACGACACCCACAGGATGATATAGGGTAGTGCCAGTGGATATTCTTACACCGTCACTACACGGTTTTTTTTCTTCATCATCCCCTGAAAGTCCACAGTTGAACATGGGTCTCTATTATTGTAAATAGGATTTACCCTAATAGTCACGGTTGGTAGGCAGATGGACGATCGCAGTATCAAACGTTGCACATCCTTGACAGCTCCACGTCGAAGATCTGGGTATTTTACGTCCGGCGTAAGCGAAATGATTATACCACCATATACCAGAATCCATGAAGTCTTATTAGCATATACCATAGTCGCCTCTTATGACACCCACGGGGCGTCATGAGGTGATGAATTCTCTTACTCTGCTTATTTGCAATACCAATTAGAACCGAATTAGATTTTGACTTAACCTCACTCCGGTCGAACTTATCGCATAAGCCTCAGAGTAGAGCGTAATATTTTTCTATCCAGCTACTGACGCTACTGGGGTCGGAAGTTGCAACAATAGTCGAAATCGCTCACAATGACCTCATTAATAATAATTCTAGAACTTTTTAAACTTTTAGAAATCAATAGCGATTGAGTATTGACTAATTACAGATTAAGTTGTTTTCTGATTCAACATATGAATATTTCAACGACAAATCTTTCACATCGATCATCCGGAATATGACTTTTATGGGCAAAACAGGATACGACAAATTTCATTCGGTTGTTAGTTTATAAATCCTGCCAAATTAGATCACTTTGATATCGTTTACGATCGGAAGTTGTCAGTATAATAAATTATAGTACCGTAATATACTAGTAAACTCACTTGGGTACTTGTCATATTCAACGTAATTTAAAAGACTAGCGGGTCTCAGGTTCGATCTAAACGGTTTGCTTCATCTTTGCGTAGCAAAGGGAGTGGAATAGTTTGTCATCGTCTGTCTTTTCGCCTGATTACAATCTGAGTGTCTTCGAGGCAAGAGTTTTCTATTACCCTAGAGGACTTTTTGTCACATTATGAGAGTGCGATTTAGCATCCAGGGCTTTATCTTTATTTACCACCAGGTGGCATGGTAATCAAGCACCTGCTTATAATTAATAGTTAAAAACACAAAGTGGAGATGCTGAATCAGAAACATGGCAACAATCAGAAGTTATGCCGACTGAAAATCAACGATATGAAACATTGCCTTGTTGAGGTCGTAAAATTTATTAACCGGTTTCATTACCTCGGAGTTCGGTAATACGAGGGTGACACTGAAAGTTCTTAGAAAATCAAAAACTGAACAAACTAGCAAGTTATTAGTTTTATTATATCTTTTAAAAATAGTGTCCATTTACATCAATACATCCATAGAGAACCACTGAGAAAATCACTTTGCCCACTCGTCCTTAGGGGGTCTCTTCGACGGCATTTTGAAACGCAGCTACTGCTTCCTCGGCGTCCATAAAACGTTTTCCTCGAAGTTTTTCTTTTATTTTCGGAAATAAATAAAAATCGCAAGGCGAGGTCGGGGCTATAGGGCGGGTGACCCAGTAATTCCACGTCTGACGTCGCCAAATAGTCGATTGTTTGCTTGGCGGTGTGCGACGAGGCGTTGTCATGGTGAAGGAGGATCCTACTGCGAGGTCGTATCTCCCGAACTTTTTCTAAGACAAGTGGCAAACAATTGTTAGTGTACCACTCTGCAGTAACTGTTTTTCGATCCTCTAAAACAATTGTTCCGTAATGACCTGTCCTTCCGAAGAACGAGGCCACCATCTTTTTTCCCACGCTTCGACCTCTCTTCACTTTAGTTGGCAACTGCTCGGAACGAAACACCCAGACAGCAGACTGTCTCTTAGTTTCAGGATCATAACAATAAATCCAGCTTTCGTCACCCGTAGGTATGTCGAACACAGCATTTGAGTCACCTCCGTTAAATCTTTGAACCATTTCACGACACCAATCAACACGACGGAGTTTTTGGGCCTCTGTCAAATTATGAGGTATCCACCGGGCACAAAGCTTCCTGACCGCTAAATGTTCATGGAGGATTTTGTGCACTTGACTCATACCGATGCCTAAGCTTGTCCGAATCTGCTGACAAGTCACTCTTTTGTCAGTCTCTATCATATGCCGCGCAACACTGATGTTATCTTCATCTTTGGTCTGACAGCCACGATGACTTCCTGAGATAACGGAGATCTGAAGTACTGTTGCGACAGACGCGGCAACTCCGCAGGGTTATGCAACAAAATCTAAAAAGTACAGTTTACAGTTAACAGTTTAGTTCTAGTCGCTTCAATTATATTCATCATTATATTAAAAAATCTGATACCTTAAATCCCTGCACAGGTCCCTTGCAAAGGTAATCCAGATCAATCTCTTTAGTTTGTAATAAAAATGTTAAGCCCGCTTTCGCGCCGTAACCCTAGAAGGAATGAAACAAAACCTTTCCTACATTATTTATACAATTAGGTATCACTCATAAATATAAAAGCGTATATCAAGTTATTAAGATCGATTTCATTGAATATGCAAGATAAATTGAGTAATATACTTATGTTTGTTGTCATAAATATGTAAACCATGAAGAAATTAATTTTATTTTGATACTGAGAATATCTAGGAATATAAATACCCATTATTATATATTCTCAGTTAGTATTCATCTAAGCTTAAAGATAAATTATAAGTCATCAGATTTAAATTTTTAAACCTTGGATAGAATTGATTCTTGTTTAAATTGGGATATAGATTCTCTTAAATTGTCATCACACCACTGCCAGAACATAATAATGTCGTTATCAATTTTGAGTGCGCCTTGACCCAAGTTAAAAAATTGACACAAAATGTATTCAAGAACTTCTTAACTTTGATAGCTTTTATTGTATGTGCGTATATACATAATATGCGATTATCAAGTACTTATATGAAATTTCGTTAACAATTTATTTCACGTAACAGAAGAATTAGTGTTATCTGATTCTAAGTCACAGCAAAACATTGCAACCCTAATTCCAACCGAGAGAAAGAATGGCAAAAGATAATTGTACATAAAAAAAGACGTCGTATCGTGTTAGTTAGTCGTTGGTTGGAAGTAAAGACTTTAGAAATGAGTTGGGGGGTGGCTCGAACTTTAGGAATAGTCAGTTTGAATAGCCTATCATGTAGAGGATGTCATGGGGGTCATGGTTGAATGGGGGCTAAACGTTTTCATTACACTCCTGGGGGGTCAAAATGGCCAAAAACCAAAAAATTTAAAATTCTTATTTCTTATTTCTCCTTCGGAGGTTCTTACACAGTCTTTACTTCCCGCATCCCACTTGTTAGTCGGAAATAGAAATAGAGATTTATGACTGTTTTCCTTATAGTTAGAGCATTAGGGTTACTTACCGAGCCTCGGTGCGGGTAGGTTTCTAATGGTGTGGATGGAGGATATCCGTCTTCTAAAGTCCAACTTTGAGAAGAATTAATACTATTCAGATATTTGTATTCTTTATGTAAACTAAAATAACAAAGGTAAAATTATAATTTTCACACGATATACCAAAACCAATCATTTAAAGTTTGGATTAGCTAATAAAGGAGCAAACATAGAAGGCAAGGAATATAAAAAGTAAAATACTTCTCCATTCTAAACAGTTGGTCAGCGCCCATAGTGTTGAAAGTATAACAGAAACCGTCCTCAGTCAAAATTGGCGTAAAAAGGTCCGAGCAACTGTCTTTAGGGATATCTTTCCATTTGCATCCGAAAAAGAATTCGGTAATATTCGGTGAAACCTTCGAAATTTAAACATGTCATCATTATTAAGTGCTATAAAATATAGTGCAACTTTAATTTTGCTTGAATAACACGTACCTGTCTCAAATTTTCAACTGTAGCATTCCCTGAAGAGAATTTTCTACCTCTGGCGGGCGCTAAATGATCATCACAGACCAAAGTAACGTCTTCATACATGAAGCGTCTGCATGAAAACATATAAATAACAAAATATTGTGCTCGATTGCGCAGTGGATAAGCTTTTGCCTGTGGCGCTGAGGGTAGAGGGTTCGAATCTCGCACAGAAAGTGTTTATTGTTCCAGCACGGCTAGCATGGGCTGGGGACAAAAAATGTATGCCCCGATTATATCCACTGACAAGAGATAAAATTATCTTGTCCTTATGCCAGAGCACGGCAACGGGGAGAAGTATATCCCCGATTGACATAACGAGTTATGTCTGTTTTGTCCCCCATCCGTAGCATGGGGCCAAATGAAAGATAAAAAATTATGCTTTTTGACATTTTAAAGGGACAATTTTATCCTAGTTCATTGGACGTGGGTTTAAGTTTATATTCATACAAAAAATCTATCTAAGTCTATCTCCCATTTTATCTACTGTGGATATTATATCCACCGGTCTGCCCATGCTCGAAGGGGAAACTAAGCGAGGGGATAAACATTTTCTCCTTTCCCCGAGGATAAAATTGTCTCCTGCCCATGCTAGCCTTGCTGGTGTGGATATTTTGTCCTTGTGCAATTTATGTACGTAAAATACCTCCACGATTCAGGAGAGAATACCAAATTTATAAATACAAACTTTTTTTCAGGAACCAATAAATACCATCTACCTTTTTTATGTAGGTGATAACGTATTTTAATTATAAAGGCAATTTATAGGAATAATATTATTGGTTTAGTTGTAGGCTTTAGCACCATAGACCACAATATACTGCACTTCAAGATACTGTTAGTTCATACTGCGTAGATCGGAAGAAAAATTAATAATCTTAATCTTTTTTTTTATAGGATATGGTGACAAGCGAGCACACAGTCCACCTGATGGTAAGTGGTTACTGTGACCCATAGACATCTACATCTATCCTCAATAAAGGCTCAAAATGATGCGTTGTCACCCGTGAGGACTAAGATAGAATGCCTCTTTTCCAGTAAAAAGGGTCTCCGGTTCTCTACACTCACCATACGAAACACAGCAGCGTTTAGCTGCTATTTTACGCTGGTATTCTGTGAGAGCGTGGTCCTACCCCGGTCGAGCCGACCCATTCGTGCTACAACTAGGAAAAAGTCTTTGATTCCATCGAAATTTGGGCGGTGCTGCAGTCCCTTCAGCGGTGCCAAGTTGACTGTCAGTATACAGTATATCGAAGTGCTGAAGTGTTTGCACAGCAGGGCTAAGATGGCTATCCGAGTATAGAACCAGAGCTACCTATCCAACTGCAGAGAGGTGTAAGACAAAGTGACGTCCCGAAACTCTTCACCGCTGCATTGGAAGACGTTTTCAAGATACTAACTGGAAAGGATACGGTATTAACATCAATGGCGAGTACATCACTCACCTTCGATTTGCCGACGATATAGTCCTTTCTGCAGAATCGCTGGAGGACCTAAGCACTATGCTCGATGACCTCAATAGTGCCTCTCAACGGATAGGGCTTAAGATGAACATGGACAAAACAAAGATCATGTGTAACGTCCATGTCACTCCTATGCCGGTAGTTGTTGGGAGCACTAAGCTCGAAGTTGTTGACGAGTATGTTTACCTAGGATAAATAGTCCTACTAGGTAAGTCCAACTTCGACCGAGAGGTCAACCGACGGATTCAATTCGGCTGGGTAGCGTTCGGGACATTACGATACATCTTCTCGTCAGGTATACCTCAAAACTTTAAAACGAGATTGTACAACCAGTGCGTGTTGCCAGTGATGCCTTATGGATCTGAGACGTGGTTCTTCACTGCTGGCCGTATGAAGAAGCTCAAGGTCGCTCAGGGAGCTATGGAGAGGGATATGCTTGGGGGCTCTCTGCGTGATAAACTTAGAAATAAAGTTAACAGTGGTAGAGCCACGCGGCAGCTTTTGCTGTCGCATGGATGGGCCTGCTCAAACCGGGGTGGTACCACGACCTCACAGAATACCAGCGTGAAGTAGAGGTGAGTGCAGATGGCCGGAGGCCCAATCCCCTCCCCAACAACATGGTAGTGGAATTAAATTAAAGACTACCCCAGGAGGGTACCAGCATCCCTGGATAATCCCTCGCTGAGCATCCACGCCCATGCTACCCTACTTTTTCTGTGCGTGGGTGCTCAGGCTGCCCCGCGTATTCTGGGGGCGAAATTTCGGGCAACCCCTGCCACGCTTTCCGTGGATTTCATTAACGCCGTCCACTACCATCTGGAGACGGCAAAGCCGGCCTTGCTCTTTCTGACCGAGACACAGGTGTCCTCTCCGGCTGATTCGTATCTCTCCTACCCGGGGTACAAATTGGAACACTCCTTTGTGCCCCGGGCTGGAGTTTGCGTGTACGTCAGAGAGGACATCTGTTTTCGACGCCTCGGCAGTCTTGAAGGTACGGACCTGTCCATCCTATGGCTGCGCGTAGACAGCGACGACCATCCCCGCGTCTTCGGGTACCTCTATAGGTCCCATAGCGGTAATGCCGACACAGACCGACTCATCGACCACGTCCAAATGGCTGCAGACTCCGTGCTACAACAGGTCCCTTCCGCAGAGATCGCGATGCTCGGTGATTTTAACGCCCACCACGCTGAATGGCTTGGTTCCCGTTTAATCGATCATGCGGGTAGATCTGTTTATGACTTTGCCTTGGCATATGGTCTGACACAACTGTTTACTTCGCCTACGCGGATCCCAGATGTAGAGGACCATGTACCCTCCCTGTTGGACCTTCTGCTGACCTCTCATCCGGACAGATATCAGGTCTTCGTCGATGCCCCTCTTGGCTCTTCGGACCATTGTCTGATCCGGAGTACGGTGCCACTCACGCTCCCATCGCAGTTGCGATCTGCAGCTCGCCGCCGTGTTTGGCACTATAGGTCGGCCGATTGAGATGGGATGCGGTCTTTTTTTGCATACTACCCTTGGGGGCGGGTTTGCTTCTCGCCGGATGATCCCAGCGTTGTTGCTGATTCTGTCGCTGATGTGATACTTCAGGGAATGGAATTATTAATTCCATCATCTGTAGTGCCTATCGGAGGCAGAACTCAGCCATGGTTTGGTCGCTCCTGTAAAATTGCATCACGCTATAAGCAGGAGTGCTACCGGGCCTGAGCTGATGCATCAACGTCCCGGGATGTAAACACCAGCGCTCGTAAAAAGAAGTATAATTCCGCCTCCAGGTCCTTCAAAAGTGTCATTGCCAAGGCAAAGTCAGAGCACATCGGCAGAATTGGCGAGAAACTAGTTCGCCTCCCTTCGGGAACACGTGCATTCTGGTCTCTCGCCAAGGCTGTCCAAGGGAACTTCTGTCAGCCATCTCTGCCATCTCTGCACAGGGTGGACGACTCAATGGCCCATGACGCAAAGGCGAAAGCCGATCTGCTAGGCTCTCTTTTTGCTTCCAACTCGACTCTTGATGACGGGGGGAACACACCGCCTACCATCCCGCGGTGTGAGTGCTCCATGCAGGAAGTACTGTTTACACAGCGCTCGGTGCGTAAAGCACTCCTCTCCCTGGACGTCAACAAGTCGAGTGGGCCTGATGGCGTCCCACCTATTGTGCTGAAGACGTCTGCTCCGGAGTTGGCACCGGTTTTAACGCGTCTTTTCCGGTACTCCTACTCCCTAGGCGTAGTCCCGAACTCATGGAAGACAGCTTTGGTGCACCCGATCCCTAAAAAAGGCGACCGCTAAGATCCGTCCAACTACAGGCCTATCGCTATCACCTCCTTGTTCTCCAAAGTAATGGAAACTGTTATTAACTGCCAGCTCATGCGGTACCTTGAGGATCACCAGCTGATTAGTGACCGCCAGTACGGTTTCCGTCGAGGTCGCTCAGCTGGTGATCTTCTAGGTTACCTAACTCATAGATGGGCGGAGGCAGTGGGTCAAGGGAGGCATTGGCCGTTAGTTTGGACGTAGCGAAGGCCTTCGATCGGGTTTGGCATAAAGCGCTTCTTTCGAAGCTCCCTTCCTATGGGCTTCCCGAGAAATTGTGCAATTGGATCACCAGTTTTCTTGCAGATCGGAACATCAAGGTCGTAGTAGACGGTGCATGCTCCGATTACAAGCCCATTAACGCTGGTGTTCCACAAGGCTGCGTGCTATCACCAACGTTGTTTCTTCTGCATATCAATGATATGTTGCAAACCGGTAACATTCATTGCTATGCGGACGACAGCACTGGTGATGCTTTATACACCGGCCGTGCCAATATTTCTCGGGAATACGTCGCTGAGTACCGGAACAAACTTGTGTCTGAAGTCGAGACTTTGTTGAACAAATTCTCAGACTGGGGGCGACTAAATCTAGTCCAGTTCAATCCCCAGAAGACACAAGTTTGCGCGTTTACCGCTAAAAAGAACCCCTTTATCGTATCTCTTCACCTTCAAAGCGCTCCCCTTGTTGCCACAGCCAGTATCGGCACCCTCGAAGGCGATCCTCGAAGACATATCGAGTGATGTGCAGTTTCGTGGTCACTTGGAAGAGAAGGCCAAATTGGCCTCTAAAAAGCTTGGCGTGCTCAGCAGAGCGGGACAGTATTTCATGCCGGCACACCGCTTGCAACTTTACAAGACGCAGGTTCGGCCCCACATGGAATACTGTTCCCATCTCTGGGCAGGGGCTCCCCAGTGTCAGCTCCTTCCACTTGACCGCATCCAGCGCAGAGCGGCTCGAATCGTCGACGACCGAGTTCTTTCCGATCGGCTGGACTCACTGGCACTGCGTAGAGATGTTGCATCTCTTTGCGTATTTTATCGCATGTACCACGGGGAGTGCTCTGAGGAATTGTTCGGACTAATTCCAGCTGCTCAATTTCACCATCGCACATCGCGACATAACTCGAGATACCATCCATACCATCTGGATGATTGGCGGTCCACCACTGTGCGATTTAGAAGAAGTTTTCTTCCTCGCACAACTTCCTTGTGGAATCGATTACCACCAGCGATTTTTCCGGACCGATACGACTTAGGGACCTTCAAGAAAAGAGCCTACTTCTTCTTAAAAGGCCGGCAACGTATCTGCAATTCCCCTGGTGTTGCAGTTATTCATGGGCGGCGGTAGTCACTTACCATCAGGTGAGCCGCATGCTCGTTTGCCCCCTCTCCTATAAAAAAAAAATCCGCAGTAGAACCAGAATAACCGACATAGCCCAATGGATTAGTAAGCTGAAGTGGCAATGGGCCGGCTATGTAGCTCGAAGATCCGACAAGGGATGGGGACATACAGGAAGTCGATGGATGCAGGTGGCTCAAGACCGTGCTATGTGGCATTCTTTGGGGGAGGCCAATGTTCAGCAGTGGACTTGTGAAGGGCTGTAATGAAAATGAATGATGAGGAAGGCTTTCTGTTTGCATCTGTTAGGCGAACCTTTAAGTCACAAAACAATAAAATCATTAGCTTTTTTAAATATTTAATCATTAGTGGAGAAAAATTACTCACTCTTCTTCCGTCAGTTTCATGTATGTAGCATTATTATTATACAAGTGATAATATTTTGTAAAGTTAAATCTCGTTTGCAAAGCCTTCGTTTCAAAACAGACAGTAACAGCAGGATATGGAATCTGTGATAAAGTATATGAAATCTATTAACATATCCGTTATTTAGAAATTAATTCATTTTACTTTTTAACTTCCCAGTAGGAAATAATTATTGTAATGAGCCCGATATTCCAAAGTTCAAATTTTGACATATTATCTACAAGTTTTTAACTGGATAAAATAGCTATACGGTACGATTTCTTTACTCATGTGACTATAATAACCGAATTTTGTCATTAATAATCTACAGGTTCTGAAAATTACCAGAGCAATTTTTTAATATGTAAAAATTTTATAGTAAATTTTCCTATTTTATATTCTAGTTTTCTATTATTTGCCACTTCCTACCAGGGAGTTTGTAGTGTGGACCTCATCGTACCCATTTTTATGTCATTACCTGCCAAACTGGCGTAGAATTTTCTGCAAAACTAACAATCACTGGACTTTCGTTCCATTTAATCCAAACTTTCCTTATTAGACCGGCGCATAGTATTACACAACACGTGAACATGAAAAACCAAAAAAACCTGCGGATAAAAAGATTGGTTATAAAATAGTTAAAAGCTGTCGAAGGTATAAATACAATTTATTAATATTATTAACAACAAAATCGAAACTTGAGGGATATGTAACTTAATGGGGAGAATAAATACATCATTATTACATTTTGATGTAGGGCCCTAATTGGATATGGAAGACTGTTTAAGTGCAATCATCAAGCATGGTTTATTTATTTATTTTATTGTTTTTTATTAAATATGGCCATACGAGCATATTGATACTGGCAGGTCGGGAACAGATAGAACTATTAAAATGTAAAAAAGACATCATGAACGTATAATATGTAGTTTCAAGCTTCCAGACTTTAACTTACTTTTCAACAGGAGTCCGTTCTTTCTCACCGATGTACTTAAGTCCATGAAGATTTGAATTAGCGGTATAATCTATTAAGTATTCTTTAATTGTGTAACCTTTTCCTTTTTTCACGTCTATTGTATGTCCAACAGATTCATGGCTTTTTTCTAAGTCGGTCTCCGGAACTCTTCCTACACTTGTAGATCTAAAATAGAGAGTTTTGATATTTCACTTATTTGATATAATTACTTATTATTATAGTATTTCAGAAATTTAAATTAAAACCTCGAGTGACGCCTCATGATGAACACGACAAACTGAAATAATGCGTGAAATAATTTTGTTTGCTTTTTATTTGGGCTTGGTCCACGAGTACTCGATAAAACCATTAGAAATATCCCTCAGGAAATGTCTGCCAATTATGAAATTAAAATAGATACCTAGAAGTATAATTATTTTGAATAAAAAGCATATTTTATGTTTTTATATTTAGGGGTGCCATTTAAAACGATATTAACGATACGAATTTTATTTATCTTGTATTTTATTACATTTATAGCAATAAAATTGAATTGAATTCGCACGGGTGATTTCTGGATCTTGACAACAGCGCCACCTATCGGGTCCAATTGAGAATCTAAACTATTCTCGAAACAACTTAATTCACAAAATTTCATCAAAATCGGTGCAGCCATTTAGGAGTTCAGTCACGTACACACGGACAACGGAAACGCAAAAAAAAAATAGGCCACAAACATTAGTAAATGCTATTAAAAGAAAGTTTTGGAATTTTTTTGGATTTCATTTCTTTTTATGTAATTATTGCTTAATATTGCAATTTCGCAAACTTTTAAATTTGAGTTTAAATTTAGGTTTTGTTTAAATTTTTGTCTTGACTGCCTTGTTTATCGTGTTAAGTGTGAATTGTTACTGCAAATAAAACATTACGAGTATCAAAATATGTGGTACACCGAGTTGTCAAGAGGTATCGGTCGGTAGACCGGACAGTATACGAGACTCGCAGGACAGGGACATAAACAGAAAACTGTGGCCAGGGATGACCGGTTCATCCTTACCAGTGTGCTTAGAAATTGGACCTTAACTTTTTCTGAGGTAAGAACGAAGCACCAAGAAGTTCGAAGGGTTACAGTAAGTACAAAAACTGTGAAAAGACTGAAATCGCCCGGAATAAATTCACACTTACCTGCCAGAGGCCCCCTTCTTGCCACGTACGGGACTTCACGTCATTGCGAATGGATCACTAACAGCGGCACGATATGTAACTGAGATTTCGGAAGAAATTGTAGTGCCATTTGCCCCTTTTATAGGTGATAAATTTGGTTTTGATCATGGATAATGCACGCCCCCATACTGCGGCTGTAGTTGTCGAATACCTTCGAGATGTTGAAATCAATGCTACTGCACGCTTACCCGACATAAATCCTATAGAGCATGTTGCAAGCTTGGAAGACAAACTAAGAAAAGAAATCCTGCCCCCGCTAATTTGAGAGACATTACAGGAAAAATGGAAAGCAATCTCTCAAGATTTTATTGATAATTTGATTAGGAGAT
Source organism: Parnassius orleans (assembly GCA_029286625.1). Classification (NCBI taxonomy): domain Eukaryota; kingdom Metazoa; phylum Arthropoda; class Insecta; order Lepidoptera; family Papilionidae; genus Parnassius; species Parnassius orleans. The sequence continues at coordinate 1,163,239 of JAGSMP010000093.1, forward strand.
TTGAATAAGCCAAGAAGTCTGGAAGCAGTTCGAAAAGCTAGAGGGGACATCACTAAGTACTGATTATAGCTAACGTTATAACGCTATACGTTATAGCCTTTCCTAAGCATTTATGAAAAAAATGTTAAATACAAAAAAGTTTCTTTCCTGTAATTTTTAGGGTTCCGTACCCGAAGGGTAACCAACGGGACCCTATTACATACTAAGCCTCCGCTGTCCGTCCGTCCGTCCATCCGTCTGTCTGTCAGCGGGCTGTATCTAATGATCCGTAATAGGTAGACAGTTGAAATTTTCACAGTAGTGCAGTCGCGTTTACGACAGCTAGACTAACAAGATTAAGTAGGGATAGGAAATTGAGATTTTCGTTCACACCTGCTGCTCTACCTATGTGCATGAAAACGTTCCCTTGACACCCTGCATTGCAATGAATATAAATCACCATGGTATTTTAGTCGGTTCGAGTGCGAGTTTAGACATGACGCGTCATTTCTCCCGCGAGGAGGGTATGCGGTAGGTAGGCATGTCCCCATAAAAAGATGTCACGATGAATGTGTTAAGGCCATCCAAAAAACTACCGAGTATCCAGCAGAGCCAGATCCTTAGCTAGTCTGAGTAGCCCACGTCCCCTTTGCCAGCCTAACAACCGCTGTAGCCACTAAGGTTACGGGGTATAGTGCTACTAAATGATCCATAGGGAGAATAGTCGAACAAAACAATTCAGTCTCCGAACATAGGGTGAAATCTGTTTCTGCTGTTTCCTAAGAACATTTTATTGGTGATAAGGAATCGAAATCACTCAAAAAAGACCTAAAATATATATCGGCTTAAAATATGAGGCCTATATTATAGTTTAGTAAGTTGATGTATTAACAATATAATCAAATGGATTAATAAGGCCGTAATATTAAGTATTCTATCACAAATAAACATACATACAAAGTACCATGGTGGTCTGTGACTTATAAGATCCATGTTTATGTGGGACTTATAACCAAAAAGAATAATTATGCCAACTGTGATAATTGCCTAGTATGTCGTAAAAGGCGACTAGTGGCATATTGGATTTGTGATTGTGTAGGCAATGGGCTAGCCACCTATAGCCATCTGTACCATAATTTTCCATCTACACCCATACATTCTTTAGCTAAGTTTGGATATTTCATATATCGTTGGGGATTGCAGGCGTAACGTGTATGTATCAACGTATATGAAATTCCCCTAGTGTTACAGTTATTCATGGGCAGCGGTAGACACTTACCATCAGGTGAGCCGCATACTCGTTTGCCCCACTTATATAAATAAAACTTTCACATAAAAACTTTTTTTAGACCATTTCATGTTGTAGGACTATTTTATTAATTGCAATTTACACATTTCAAAAGTAGCGCTATCCTTGCTGGTTTTTACTATTTATATTTCTGGTCAGGTTATATTTATATGGTACGAAAGTAATTCATAGATTGTATCGCAATGGGTCAAAAAGTGTATCGCAATGTTAATAGGTCATGGTTAAAATACATATTATCTGCGTTATTCTTTTCATTTAAAAGCAACGGTATGATACATTGCTTACATGTGGATAGTGGAATAATATGAAATGGGCAACCCTGCATAGGACTTGTAATGTGCAATGGAAGTTGAAAGGGTATAATTTAATTAGTAAAATGACTTTAGTAATTAAATTTTATTTACGGGTATGACGAGTATTGACGTAACCGCGAAAATATCTTTCGCGTTGTATATATTTTATAGTTGCCTCAGTCTAACTTAATATTATACTTTCTTATAATAATGTCTGACTTTATATTGTGTTTTATGTAACTTGCCTTTCTCACTCACAAAAATTCCGAGGTCCCGCCAACAAAAAAAAAACAAATAAAAATACGTTGAAATTGAGAACCTTTTGTTTTGAAGTCTGCTTAAAATGGTGAGTTTGAACCCATAATTAATTGAAGCCTCAGTGCGCTATATAGAAGCCCAGCGTAGACGTTGAGACTCAAGGGCATTTAAGGGGGTTGCAGGCTGCGGCGGTCGTGAGGCGCAGTAGCTCGGTTGCAGCACCTTGGCAGAGATTTCCAGTACTTTAATATTTTCTTTTTCTTCAAGAAACAAAAATATCAATCGAAAAAATAAACAAAGATATTTATACATTTTAAGCTCTTAGTTTCTTTCCGGTTGTATGTATTTTTCCCAAGCATTTGTAAAGCAAAATAAATACAATATTTATAAAATAAATTAAAATAAATCGAAAATATACTTCCAAGAAAAACTAAAAAACCTATTCGATATGCATTCATTGCGTAGGATATCACAATGTCGAAAGCTATGAACCGTGGTAACTCAATGGGTAAACGATCGCCGTTAATTTTTACAGTTCGCTAGAAACCCAGGTTTGACCCTGTTAGGTTAGGTATGAAACTGTTCATTGCAATTTTACAGAGTGCTGATAACAGTGGCGTAACTAGGCGTGGGCGGAGTGGGCCCTCGCCCACGGCCTCGCACTTAAAGGGGCCCCGCGAGGCCCCTTAAAATGCGAAACCCCCAGACGTTACCACAGATGACTAATTAATTTGATCACTTTTACGCTCGAAAAAGAACATCACAAATTTAAAAGCGTGTTTGTTTGGGGCCTCGCAAGAAGCGCCTCTTAAGTGCGACTGCGAGGCCGTTGTAACTACCTTCAAAGACCGCGGCCGTTAGATTGACGGAATACGAGACTTGTCAGGAATTAATAGACTGTGTGTAGATATATCGAGTTAAAGCATGTTTATTAGGATAGATCTATTAGGTAGATATTGGGAACGAAAGAAAAGGAGCCTCGCTGATGTGACTTCGCCCACGTCTCGTACTCTATATTAGTCCACGCTACGCCTCTGGTGCTGAAGTAAAGGAAAACATCATGTGAAAACCTTCATGTCTAAGTAATTAAAAATATATAAGTTTTAGACCCTTGAAGTCCACCAACAAGCCCTGGGGCAGCGCAGTGGACTAATAATAATTGTTCCATAACCGTCTTAGAAATGCGAGGAGGCCTATGCCCAGCATTATTGACTCGTATATTATATCGAATATAACTTTACTTTTTTATATCGAAAGAATACACTCTTAAGATTAAATTTTTAGTCAAAACCTTTAGAAGTTATGACTCCATGACATATTACGACAGGATAGCGAGTAGCCAAGTGCGAGTCGGACTCGCGCATGAAGGGTTCCGTACCATCGTAATATACGTTTCTAGTAAGTAGGGGAGTCCCCTTTGATTTTTAATTGATTTATATTTTTATTATTTGTTGTTATAGCGGCAACAGAAATACACATTCTGTAAAAATTTCAACTGTCTACCTATTACGGATCATGAGATACAGCGCGTTGACAGACAGACGGACGGACGGACAGCGGAGGCTTAGTAAAAGGGTCGGAACCCTTTTACTAAGCCTCCGCTGTCCGTTACCCTTCGTGTACGGAACCCTAAAAAGGGGCTTTCCTTATTTTACCGAAACATAAATCTTATATAGTCTAGAGCAGGGATCACCAAATGGCGGACCGCGGTTCGGATCCCGACCGCCGACCCAAAAGAATATAATTGTAAAAATTTTTCAATTTTCTTCTGTTTTAAAACACAAAAATTCGAAACTTATTTGCCAAGAATTTTGGATAAAATCAGTGTGTGGTAATAAATACCTAAATGTCTTTGAAAATTTGTAAAATGTTTGGATCAACATATATTTATGAAGCAGCGTTTTCCAAGATGAACTTCATCAAAAATAAATTTTAATTTCGTCTTACCGAGGACCATCTCCAGGATTTAATGCCAATAACTTGCACCAACTTATTAAAAAATGCTATTTTTCGCCTTTATATTTGGTTACTTTACTTTACCTACTTTATATTCTGATTTCTTTTCGTTTTATTTGTTAATTGCGATTTTAAATCTCGGTTGCTACTTGTTAGTCATCATCTAGCAAACGGACCGCGACAGATTTATATTTTTTTTATACGGACCAGAAATTAAAGTAATTGGTGATCCCTGGTCTAGAGGGACCTTTCAGAAAAAAAGCTAACCCTTCACACTTACTCTAATAAAAAATAATTAAACATAGGTACTGAATATTTTATATTTCATAACCTTTTTCAGTCCGTGAACTCTACATTGCTACACGTAGGCCTACATATCAATATAATTGACTTAAATATTTTAAAATGGACGACAATGGCAATCAAGGATTTCGACTCTTACATGTAAAGCTTGGTAGAATATTTTATCTGTGTAATCGCTCACTTTATAGATATTTGACAAAGTAAAAACAACAATGCGAATGTGCATGACTCATTGACGATAATAATTTATAATATAATTGCTTGACAAAGAACCAGGAACTTCTGATGCATGTAATATGTTTAAAAATATTGAAAGGCATCGAGTTTGTTTTAAATAAAACATAACTACTATAACACTATAGATATGTAATTGTTTGGAATTGTTTTTATTAAACTTTTGATTGTACCTATATCGTTACAAATTTTAAGCAATGCACAAAAGGAACAAAATGAATTGATCATTTGAGTCTTTCATGCTGGAGCTACAATTATTGGAAGATGTGACCTCTTCTGACTCGATATTGATTATAAGCAACAAGTTTCAAAAAAGTATTCAGTATCTAAACGTCTAATTGTCTTTAAGATTTTATAAAATTTATTTATTTTATAATATTGCCGTTTATATAAAGCACTAATCTAACTTTGATATTTAACACATTTACCATGTCCTCGGCGATAGAGTAAAAATCCTAAGGAAACAGGCAAGTCTGAGAAAAAAAATATTCATAACTTTTAAAGTCCCCAACACACACTTTAGCAACGTGTCGGAATCACTTTCGACAACAAAATCGCAGAGTCGAAGCCAAAGTAATAATTTATTAGAAGCAATCAGAAATAGTGGATCTGCTCTGAGAAAAACTGCTAGGAGATGAAAGACAGCTGGTGGTCGAGAATGGCAGAATATTTGTAATGGCTCTCTGAAACCAAACAGCTCGGTAATTTTTATGCGGATGTAAGGAAACTGGTCGGATCTAAGCATAGTAGTGTGCCGCTAAAGTCACGCAATGGCGAACAGCGTTTAACAGCGAAGGAGGACGTGTTAAAGCAATGGGCTGAGCACTTCAAGGAGCTTTTAAACGAGGTCCGATTAGCCGACATCAGATTAATCAACAATATCTTAACTCTTCCGCAACTTCCGAGTTAGAAGAGCCACCAACATTGCAAGAAGTTGTCAATGCCATTCAAGGTCAACCAAATAATAGAGCGGTTGGAGTGGATAGTATTCTGGCGAATTGTTGAAGTATGGAGGATGACTTGTGTTTTGTGACGGATTCCCAAATTCTTTACAAAGATTAATGAGTAGTCTTGATGAGTCTACTCATCAATCTTTGCCGTAAATTTGGCCTCAAAGTCAGTGTGACAAAGACCGAAGTGATGGCTACAGGCTCCCATTCTGACCCTTTACGGATCCAGCTCAATCAGGGCGTTCTGAAATCTGTAGAAGTACTTGGGAAGCGTAATAACATCTAAATGTGATCTTGAAGCTGAAATTAGTGGAAGAATCGGTGCTGCATCAGCTGCTGGAAAATTCAGATCCAAGGTTTTCCGTTCACATGATCTCAGGTTACCTACTAAGATAGCAGTCTATAAGTTGTTCTGCCAAACCTTTTATATTCCTCTGAGTCTTGGTGTGTGTATCGCATACACATACGAATTCTGGACAGATTTCATATTCAATGTCTCCGCAATATCATGGGTATACGTTGTTCCGACCGTGTCAGGAATACGGAAGTCCCACGCCGAGCTAACATCTGCGGCATGGAGGCGTTCCTGATGCAGCGGCAATTGCGTTGGTGTGGTCATGTGCTTCGGATGGCTGACAACAGACTGGCAAAACGAGTCATGTACTGTGAGCTTCAAGAAGGCAAGGGCCAGCAAGGCGGACAGCTCTAAGATGTATTAAAGAGGCACATGAAAAATGCAATATCGAGCCCTCTTCTTGGGAGTACCTTGCTAAAGACCGGCAAAAATGGAAGCGACTTGTAAAACAAAACATCAACACTTTCGAAGCCAAACGCGTACAAGATCTTGATGCTAAACGCGAGGAACTTAAAGCCCGACCACCTGCGGTTATACAATATAATTACTGCGACGGTGTTCTCACCTGCCCTAAGTGTGCTCGCACTTTTCTCACTAAGATCGGCTATGCTAGTCACTTGCGAGCACATGAACGGGCGGAGCAGTAAGACTTAGATATAGGAGTCAAAACGGTCGCTGTTGCCGAAAACGGCTAGGAGGATTACATTACATTACATCTAAGAAATAAAATGCAGATGCGTTATAACACCTGAGGGCTAAGATGAAATGCCATGCGTGTTACTTGGTAGTAGTTAGTAGTTAGTATTAAGGGTTTCCAGACATTCATGACAAGAAACACAGCTGCGTTCTGAAATCAGAAGAAGCTCACTACAGGCATTAATTTATTTAATTGATTATTGCGTCGGTGCAGTCTAGTGGTCGTAAGCACGACTGCTGATTATGTGGTCCAGGGTTCGAATCCCGTGGTCGGGCTAAAATCAGTTATTGAGTTTTTCTGTCAAGTCAGTAGCAGCCCGGAGTCAGTTTGCGGCGTTTCACCCCCATACCTCGCAAAGCATGTTCATCGTTGGTTTTTGTCCTGATCTCTCTCCGGTCGTGTCGGGTTATTCCATCGAACTATGAGAGTGAGGGAATAGAGTTTACATGTTCTTACGCATACACTCGTGCATCATCATCCTATCCAAATTCGGTCTGGAGAACATTATTATTATAATTTCGTTAAATTCCCGAGTTTCTAAGGCTTTTGAAGAATTCGTATCAATATCATCATCATTACAACTCTTCACAAGTCCACTACTGAACACACACCTTCATCCATCGATCTTCCTATATCTCTTAGCAGATCATCTAGTGCTTCTACACTTCGTTTACCGGTACGAAGCTGTAGCCCGATTACCTTTCTTCTCCATCAGTTGTCGGTTCTTCGAGCTATATGACCGGCCCATTGCCAATTCAACTTACTAGTCCGTTGAGCTCTGTCGGTTACTCAGGTTCTACTGTAGATATCCTCATTAACATATATATACTACGTTTATCACGCAGATAAACTTCGATCATAGCCCTCTCCATAGCTCTCTGAGCAACCTTAAGCTTTCTAAGCTTTCTAATACAGTAGCAGTAAGGGACCACGTCACAGTATAAAAATAAATACAACACAATAACAAATAGTAAAATAATTCATTTTATGTTTATGTTTGATATATATAATATAGGTACACAACTTTGTCTGTTGTGTGTGGGCGTGACCTTGATTTTAGCAATTTCAAGAGCATGTTATGTCAGACAACAAGGGTATTTGGTCTCGGTACATAGATTTTGAAGTACTATACCTACTCAATGATTGCGACAAGATTAGATAGGACGTTCAGCTCCTGGGCGGTGCGCAGCGTACTACCAGTACTACATACCCGCGCCGATCGTCGTCCTTCCCCGCGATTCGATGACTCGATTGTGAATAGGGTTGCTAAGTATTGTATTTACACGGACAGTCCATCTTTTTTTAATTACATACAAAATCATATTTACTATTTAGGAAACGAGGAAACTAACATTTTGTTTGATTTAACCTACTATTGTCCTATATTAGTCATAGATAGCTGTTTTGTTTAAAAATAAGTGAATGTGTTAAATTATTTGTCCAACGTTTACAGCGCTGCAAACCTGAATTACTTACCTGTATATTCAGTCTTGAAAATCTCGTTACATAATATTATTATCTAGATACACTATTTGTTTATATGTATGGCACATATAAGTTATATGTTTTATATATGTTTTAAAGTATATATTTGTACTTTTATATATTTATATTTATAAAAATATATATTTACATGTATATATATATACATATATATTAATAAGTATGTATGTATTTATCTTATCTATGTACTTATATATCCATCCTATATTTCTATTTTATGGCTTTAATAAAAATAATGTTATTTTTGTCGCCAAACCACACACATGTTTTTATTGTTTTCTTGCAATCCTGTCCATCCAAAGGTTGTCTGGAAGAGATCGCTCTTAGCGATAAGACCGCCCATTGTACCACATTTCTATTTCTCCTTTTTTGTTAATATTTATGTTATTTTTTGGCGTACAATAAAGTGTTATCTATCTATCTATCTATCTAATGTTCTGTACCTAAGGTTGGATTAAAGAACATAGTTTAAGTACACTATGCAATTAAGTAAGATCAACATAATAAAGTACTTATCAACATGGTTGCTTACTTTAATGTTTAAGATTGTGAAAAGCACAAAATAGTTGTATGTTGATTACAATTGTGATTTGTAAACGTGTGATGCTACGTTCTTTCTTTTTATTTATATAAAGTTAAAAGTAATAGTCTATTTACGTGTAACAGCTGGGCTACAGGCTTCCTTTCATTTATAAGAGGGCTAAAGAGATTAATACGCCGCGCTACACGCGCCCAAACTCGTGTTGATGCACTTCACTTCTTCATCAACCAGCTACTGCTGGTCATGGTCATGGGTCTCTTCCATCGTACGCCGACTTCACATATCCTTAAAATATTTTATTCTCAAACATGTTTCCTCATGATGTTTTCCTGCACAACACGTATAAAATCAGCACTTAAAGTGTAATGAACAATTTTGTTGGTGGCAATCGAAGCCGGGTTCTTCATCATACACTAACTTTTCTTCTCCCCATAACGCGGTCCTGAGCTACATGCATTCATCGACTCCTTGCATATCTTAATAGGTCGTCACGCCATTTAATGGTTTTTTGCGTACTACGATTATTTACAGTGAGCGCCACAGCTATTTTTATATCGTTATCTGTATTTACTTAAACATACTTAGAATTGGTAACCCTAGTAGCGAGAGAACGCGCGGAGCGAGTGCGAGGCACAGACTATCGGCTGCGGACCGGCTTGGCTACACACAGCTAGTGTCTGTAAGGTCGTAGCTTAGTTAACAGCCTCGCACCGCATACGTTGTCTTGCATTCGAAAAAAAACTCCTAATATACCTTATTTCGGCGGGGTAATTTTCTACGATGTCAGCTACGGACGAACTAAGTGGCATTCTCTCGCGACGTCAGGAGATCAACGAAAAACTTGAGGAGGGTCTTGAGGTTAAACCTAAATATAAATTCGTGAATGTTTATACGGAGTTTCATGAGTTCACCAGAAAAGAAATAAAGCAGTACGAAGATACCTTCAATAAGTGAGTAGTTTTTTTTCTTATATTATAGGTAGTTACAATAATTTTAATTTTTAATAATAGATAGGTTAATATCTCTGTTCTACCCAAGGTTAGCTGGTAGAGAATGTCTTAAAGCATTAAGCACGCCTTTTGAACACAATTTTGGTAAAATAAAGAATAAAATAAATATAATCTTCCGTAATACTTTTAAATGTTCGTTGAAAGACATTTACTTTACAGAAAAATGTATATTGAATGTAATAATGATTATTAGGAATGAAATAATGATTTCTAATATTTACGCGAATACACATTAATAAAAGTAATTTTACGGATTTCATCGTATTTAATTAATTCAACATCGATAATACTAGTGTATTATTGTTCTGTGAGCCTGATCACAGGAGTGGGAGAGGGGGGGGGGAGTTGTGTTGACGTCCTGATGTCTAGTTAACCTGGGCTACCTTCAACATAAAAGTATTTTTCCTCGTCATCCCTGCCATTGTATCAGATTTAATAAACCACAAATCCTCGCAAAAGAACACAGAATCATAGCAATGTTGATTGTAGAGGCTATTGGTATTAAAAACATTCAAATTTTAATAAAGAATATGGCTGGATTTTACTATCAGCTTGGAATCCATAAATTAATAAAATTAAATTGAAACCAAAGCATACCACTACCCTTTAAGATTCTGTAAGATAGGTCGGCGTATATCGAACCAAAAATAAATATTTAACAGTTGAAGGTAGTAGTGGGTTAACAATGATAACAGGACGGGAAACACTCTGCAACCCGACCCTCGCCCCTCTGTGTTCAGGGTGCTGTAAATTCCCCGGAACGTTCGAAATTAAAAAAAGTGAAAAATCTGTAAAATTAGTTTTTATTCAAAGTAAGCACGAATTTAAATTTTAAGAATAGCTGACTTGTCGAAACACTGTTACATTACTTCTAATGATTTCAAAAGTACGGTTTATATTTAAAATCATTTAAAAGTAAGAAAACTACTTACAAAATAGAATCAATTGTGTAAAGGTGCAGTATTAACACTCGGTAAATTTAATTGATATAGGTACAATTAAAACATTATTAACAGAATAAAGTGAAAGTGTAAACATAATATTACTTGAAACAAAATTAATGCTATTTATTAGTTATACAGCGTTCAGCGTTGTGAAGCACAATCATCGTGGGAGACAAAAATGAATGAGAGTGAAGTTATTTTCACTTGAGAAGTTATTTATCTCATCATAACTTTCATTTGCCTAACTAATGAGATTACAGGATTCACACGAAGTGATTGTGTCCGTATAATATTTTGTGAATGTAATGTGAATTATAACTTTTGTACTTTGCCCAAATTTCTACACAGAAGAACGTAGTTACGAAGTTTCAAGCAAAATATCCTTAGGAGTTATGGCCCTTAGAAAAAGATCATTTAAGTAATTTAAATAGGTACTTAACATGCTTAATTACAATTTCAATTATACGTCTTTAATAGTTTTAAATATATTGTATTTATATTTTTATTAATGTCCTAATTTTCTCATTAGAAATAATTTACAAGCAATTGCTTGAAATTAGGAGTACCCGCATTTCTAAATTTTTATTAACATTATTGCGTTGCATTCAGTTAGCTTCCTGTTAGACGGCAATGCTAAATATCAGACGTGAATAGGTGGTATGGCTAAACAATGAAATAGTTTGTAGATTAGTAACTGGAATAAATAACTATACAGAAACAATAACAGTAATTCATAATAGTACTGAGTATGAGTTTATAAAATATGAGAAACGGTGGATGTAGTCAAGACAATTCGACATTTTATTAATTCACCTGATATCGTTCACAAAACAAATGCGTCACGAACACGAAGTGACGAAGTGACCACGAAAACGTTTTAAGTAAATTACTCATGTTTACGTTTATTGTATAATTTCATATCAATATTAATTTCCTGTTCTGTTATGAGTCAAACAAGGGGATACCCTTGTGACCAATCTCATTACTTGTTTTAATTTCATTAACTGTTTAATTCACTGTTAAATATATTTAGGGTGGGGTTTGCCATTAACTTGACCCTTAATTTGTATATCATCAAATGCAAATGATGATAATAGTAGGTTTTAGGTAATAATTAGTATTTTAGAGTTCGTTGGTTATAATATATGCATTATGCAATCATTTTATACACCTATAGAATAGATAGAAGTCTTTATTTTTGTCATAAAATGTGAAAACAACGTGGATCTGCAATTTTGGCAGGTCATGTACGAAAGCACGTAATATGTTGGATATATATTGTATATACATAGATAAATAAGTTCCTTTATTAGGTGATAAATATTTAAGCACAATCTTTAATTTAATTAAGCTATACATTGAGATTTAAGTTATGATATTTTTTTGCCATATTTCAAAAAAGGTGGTTCCTAATTCGACTATAGTTGTTTTATTTTTGTTTTTGGGTGTATACTGTATGTTCATAATTAACGAAAATATCGACCGATTTTAATGATTTTCTTATCAGTAGGTTTAGTTAAACTTCAGGGGTGATACCATATAAATTTTGGTAAAAAAATTCCATCCCTATGGGAGAGAAAATAGGGGTGAACTATTTAGACTAGATCTTTTTGTTACACTGTGATTTTCTTATTCCATAATCTACTTCAAAGGGTCAAAAGTTAACTATCAATAAAAAATATTTAGCAAAAAATAACAAAGTAATTATAACATAAACTCTCCAAACTGTATATTATAATATAACAGCTTGTTGGTGACACTTATGCACTCTGCAATATTATTACTAATACAAAATATGTTTTCGATATTAACTACCATTATATTATAATACTAGCATTTTACCCGCGGCTTCGCTCGCGTGAACTTGAATTTAGAATTCCGTGCCAAATTTAGCAAAATTCGATTACTTTTAGAGTCACCTCGGTGTCTGTGTCTATTATGTCTGTCAAAGATTTTTTTTGAATTCTAAAAGACTATTTAGACGTAGATGATTTGTATTTGGCATAGATATGATAGCTACAGGAACACGTGCATATATGCATATGTCTAGAAACACCTACCATTTTTTATATCGGGCGTGTCTTCCGATGTATCCATAAGAAAGGTAAATTGTCTTGGAATCAAAATGTATTATTATTATTTACATTTGACTTTTTACATTCATTCATAATTAAAGTCAATTTAGTTTTAACAAAATAATGATGAATTTCATGGTCTTCTATCAATTTACGGTATAATGTTTATTTAATGATATTTTATTCATATCATTGGTCCTATTTAATATAGATTAGTACCATAAAATAGATGTAAGGTGCTTTGGGGTTATTACGAAAATGGGGTAATTCCGATATTTACAAATTATGACTTAACTAGGCAATATTTTTTGCTCTGATAAATTTATTCTAGACGACATTTTATTTGTCTCCCTCGCTTCAGTCGTTTCAGGTAGCTAGTCTCAATAGTGCGCGTGCAAAGTTAACTTTTCGGTAGAAACAGCTATTTTCAACTCTTTTTGGTTTTTCGGAATTACCCCGCGTTCATCATCTTGGGAACTTGCTAAGTAATCTTAATGATTGTTTGATTATATGATAGATAATCGTTTTTAAAGCTTTATTTTATAGGTTAGGATTAGCCAGCTATTGTTTTTGTGTTTTTTTTTTCGAAAATACCCCACAGGGTTAATTACGAATTAATAGACTATCGAACTACTTTTCCATTGTAGTTTCCAGTGGCTGTCAATCTTTCGTCAGCATAAATTGTTATTTTGGATAAGTTTAACACGTTCGCGAATTTAACCAACGGGAGTGGGTAAGGCGTACCTACCGCTATGCCAAATATATAGACATAGTCCAGGAGGAATAGGCGCATGAGTACCGAAAACTATTCCACATCAATTTTTTTATGCAAATCCCTTCAAATTGTCCTACCGATGATATAAATGCATGTTGCCATGGGGCAACTCGGTGCCATAGGTATTGTTTAAACCGATTTATTTTTCAATTACAAGGAATTGTTATTTTAAAACGGGACAATTTTTTTAATATTCTTTGATAAAATACTAATAAAAAAGTCCCGTGACTTTTTACGATAAAGTTAATATCTTCAAAGTTATGAATTGTTAAAGGTTTGAAGAATCCCAATTTCGAATAATTTGACCCATTAAAAATGCATAAAGAAAAAGAATAAAGTATAAAATTTTTATTTATATTTTGCCAAGAAATATAAAAATATCTTTTTATATTTCTTGGCAAAATATAAATAAAAAAGGTCCTATAACGTTTTACGATAAAGTTAATATTTTCGGAGTTATGAGTTTTTAAAGGTTTGAAAAATCCCGAATTCGGATACTTTGACTCATTAAAAATATATAAAGAAATGTATAAAAAAAATATTTTTATTTTCGCTTACCTGTTATAAAAGTTTGAAGAAACCTCTTTAACTAGCCTAATAACTGTCCAACTACGGAAACGCAAGGTGCGCTGCCGTGGTGGTGCCTTAAATGTTTAGAACCACTGGACTTTATGTGGGGTAATTCCGAAAATTCAAGTGAGCAAAATATAGTTAAATTAGAAACATAAAGTATGTATCAATGCTTTTTGTAGAGGGGTATAGACGAACGAAAAGTAAATCCAAACCTTCTGTCGTAAGTCAAAAAGGAACACTTTACCGAATTTTCGGTTTTACCCCGCGTTATATCGGAATTATACCTTATCCAGAAGAAAAATGTGTCAAATTTTAAATGATCATATTTACGCAACGGAAAGACATTTTATTAAGATGAATAACAAAATAATTAGGATACGTATTTCAATAAATATAAGTGACATGAGGTGGGTGTAAGCTTGGATAGATTTTTTAAAAATAATTATTAAATATGCATCGTATCAACTAATCAGAAAATATGTCGGATTTACCCCAAAGCACCTTAGATAATTTTTTTTTACGTTCGAGTAGACTTCAAAATTTCATAAATGCAGTTCAATAATAATGTATACACTGTACTACACATGGAATAAAACTAATGTCACGGATTTTATCACGTTTAATTTTAACTTTTTTTACGAAGGGATTTTTACGTATCTTTGGATGAAAGTTCCATAAAAACCCGCGTAAAGGAACATCGTTAATGTGAAGCACCGACGCTCCGGGAAGTCTCTAAGAAAAACCTTATCAATTATCATATTTTTGATATACGTCATTTTTATCTATTGAAATTATTACACTTTTAAAATAAAATAACAAAAATATTAAAAAACTAAACGTTAGAATTTTTAAATAATTTTAAAAATCTAATTATTTAAATTTTTGTAAGTTATTTATATTATTTAATTTATATTATGTAACTATATAACTATGTAACTGAAGGCAAAATATGCTACTTTTTCCATTTGATGACAGATGGCGCTGTTTTGATAATAAATCAGTGTAGTTTCAAATTATTTTACCAAGGCTATAACTATATTTTAATCATTATTTATAAATATGGTATTTATTTGAAAAACACCAGTCATACCGCCTATAGCTAAGATATAATAGAAAATTAACATCTAATGTAAGGAAAATACTTAACCTTCTTTTTTAGAAGTTCCGTAATCGGATAAAAAGTAGCCTATAAGTTGCCCCGGGTTACTAACTATCTACATACAAAATTTCATGTAAATCGGTCCAGTAGTTTTTGCGTGAATCCAGAATACACAGACAGACAGATAAAAATTCTAAAAACCACTAATTTGGCTTCATAACCCTTTAATTAGTCCCCTGGACTTGTTTTTTCAAGAATATATTAGAATTACAGACACGACTTTTCTACAGATTTAGTATATGTATAGATAACATTTAAAAGTAGATAGAATATCTATATTTGCTAATTTATCCAGATTGCTAATTTAATATACTGTATTAGGGTACATAAATTTTTCCAATTTTGTTTTAAAGATTTTAACACTTAAACTTTATACGTGGTAGAGCTACGCTGCAGCTATATTTTCGTTGTAGCACGAATGGGTCAGCTCGGCCGGGGTAGGACCACGCTCTCACAGAATACCAGCGTAAAATAGAAGCTTAATGCTGCTGTGTTTCGTATGGTGGGTGTAGAGAATCGGAGACCTTTTTTACTGGAAACGAGGCATTGCATCTCAGTCCTCAGGTGTGTTAACGCATCTACATTTTGATTCTTAATCGAGGATAAATTTAGAAATCTATGGGCCACAACATCCACTTACCATCAGGTGGACTGTTTGCTCGTTTGTTACCCTTATTCTATAAAAAAAAAACTTGTTCCAATTTAATTTATTTAGCTATAATGTTATAATATCGGAGTTATGTATTTTCTTGTTCTCTTTCCATAAAAATACACGACGTTAGTTCTATATGTTTATTACTGATACTCTTTCTCAATCTATTATTCATTTTAAAAAAATTAACATTCTGTATACACGCGAGCAGTCGCACAAAATCGGTTTCATACTAGGTAGCCGTGCTAATAACAACTACGGCAAACGCACAGCTACTTATTTAGTTCCCCGATTAATAAACATCTTACCCTCTACGTAATAACATTAGAAGAGAAAATATTAAGACAAAATTAAAATCTTACTCCCTACTTAACATTGATCTTGACACTTAGAAATGAACTTACCAAGCATCTAGTTATTTAATTACCTAGGTTATCAAAATTATAAATTTAGCCCGATTTTAAAACTATTTATAACACAATGTAATATTACGTAATTCTTTTTCTCTATCAAACTATGAATAAAATATCTATGTAGATGATAGCATTATTTACAAACTTTTGTGGTTTATAGATGCCATTTTACTAATGTTTTTGTATTCAACTTGTAAATGATAAATAAAAAAATATTATGTCTATTCATTCATAGGATCAACAATATAACTATGTAACTCCTTATTATACTGTATTATAAAGGATGTTGTTATGATAAGAAAGCAACAATGAGTTGGAAATTGATTGCGGTTTGTTTGGGAGGAAGTGCAATGTGCAGCAAAGATATCACGCGACAAAATCAATGAGTACTACATGGAGTAGGGTTCGAGATGAGTCGGCGAACTATACCGCATATTTATATGTATGTTTAATGTATATGTATATATATGCATAGTTATACCAAGTTCAATGTTCAGTACTGCTGAATAAGTCTTTGATATTCCATTCCTAATTTAAAATTCTAATTCCGGTTTACTTATTACTCACCATTATACGTGGCAAACATATGACATAAAATGTTTACAAAATTGGATTTATGAATCATAGCGTTTATAAAACGTCTCAAAAGAGGACATAAAAGTCGTTTGGGTTAATCGTTAAAACAACGGTTAAAATACATTTTGGTATCTTTTAAGTACCTTAGCATCTTCGATAAAAACTATTTGTATAGCACTTACTTCGATAAAAACTGAATATCCTTACACATGTCTGTTAGATATATTATAATAGTCCTTGCAATAAAAGTAACGTAAGAGCCTAAATATTTCCTACTACAAGTCGCTTTTCGTTTCTGAGAGGGTTATGGGTTCATTTCAATTCGAAATAGGGGACTTCACTCACAGAGTAGTAGGTACCTACAATTTAAACTTGACGCAAAATGTTCTCAATATACATACAGGGTTAGTTAATGCTTACGGGTTATTGGCTTGGCACGATCCCGTTTAGAACATGTTCTTACCTACTCATACTCACTATCAAAAACCCCAGTAACACTTAATGCAAAATTAAACCATTTTTAAGATATTATGTAGTTTTTATTATAATTTAGTATAATAATTAAGTTAATTATATTTCGCATTGTGTTGGCGGTATAATAGAATCCACTACCCCACTATCACTACTCATATTATCTCGTAAGTGTCGCAGAGGTAAATGAAACAGGAGATAGGCAGCAGTATCCCAATAGATAGCAACTCAAAATAATAAAAAAATTGCGGTTGCTAATCCGCATGCCAAGCGTGGCAATTATGGCAAATACCTATATGAGGACTATGTTCAGCAGTGGACTCTTGAAAGGCTGTAATGAAGCGAATTATTGTTTTATTTTATAGTTTAAGGAGATACCAACGCATTTTCAACATTATTATTTTTTCAACCAAAACTGTGTATACTTATTTTCGTTTAATATTATTGTAATTTTCATTCATATAAAATAGATTTTTATAAAAATCACTCAGGTACTTAGCATCAGATCATTAAGAAAACAGCAATAGTAGCTTTTCATATGCGCCAATAAAGATTTCATCGGACAGTTCCAAAATGGGATATTGCAGTCTTGTTAAAAATCTAAATTAACTTAAAATTAATTAAAGACAACGTTTTCTGACCGACACTATCAGAGAGTATCTTATCTATCTACCTATCGTAATCACTATATTTTAGATACTATTAAAAGTATATAACAAGTAATAAAAGTTCATAAGAAAAGCGCATATTTTGAAACCAACTAGTTTTAACTCTACTTACTTACCCGAGTTGTGATTTTTAGGCATATGTAATGTTTGTATGAATTAAAAAATTGTCTGTTTTCTGTGCCTTTGTGATTTCCTGTAGCCATAGACTTGCCGAATTTTAAGTGCAAGCTTGAAAGTGAAGTGCACACATATTCATCTTCATCTCCGGAGGTTGTGTTATATAATAATAATACTAATACAACACTCGGAAAATATAATTAATAAGGTTAAAGAAAAAAACCTATGTATTTGTATTTGATACATAAAGGCTTGTTTATGCATATTCTCATAACTTGCCTTTTTATGTCTGCCTACCTATGTCACGGTAATCACATTCTTATTTTTTTAATAAATGATTCGTGACAGTTAATGGTGTATTTAGTGTAGGTACGTTGTAAATTCGACATTTCAATAAATTAAGTAGGTACCCACACACAAAGGTATGAGATAACAATTACGTTGAAATTTTATCAGTATAAAATAATAAACGTAATGTGTTATGTCGGAGATAAGATGATATTAGTGTGAACGATAAATGTCATTTGACACTGAACACTGTTACTCTCGTCGTAGTACTATTATTTATTTTACTCTCGTTAAGAATTAAAGAGTACATATTAGTATCAAAAATTATCTGACAAAGAGGACATCCTTTTTGAATTTTCCGGTTCAAATTATACTGTGAAACGCCTTTTCAAGTGTCACGGTTAGAGTTTTTTATTGATGTAAAAATGAAACTTAAGCCCGCTTACCCACACATAATAATAACCTCAACAATAGCTCCTCCAACCCTCCATAGTTTTTATTATCTACTACAAGCAGAATGATAAAAATATCTGCATTTTCCTTGTACATTTTAATTCAAATACGTTTCTAGAAACATCGAGTGAATTGCAAAATAAAATCTAAGTCACTACGTAAATTCATTAATCAAATAAGTTTTAGTATGGGCTGTTTCGCTGTTCGCCTTTAATTCGCCTTCCGCTTTGCATACGTAGTTATTTATTCTGTGATCGCGGGCGAGACTACGCGTTGACCATGCTTTTATTTTGAGCGACCCCCTCGATCACAACGGAAGCTTTACATGTTATATATAAATAGAAACATACTTTGCTGCTGATAAATATCAGATAATGTTAGCTATGAACTAAAGCTAAAGGTATAACAATAAAGTTACAGTACCGACCTATATACTGGCTTGCCCATAAACCGACTGCCAAGTAACGGTAAGTTCACTCAACTTAGGACAAACTAAGGTCCAGTCCAGCCTTATATATCAAGTTTGCGAAAACAACAACACACAAGGAATGTTATAGGAAAACTCATCTTTCATTATTTCATGTAGATATAATATTTTCGCAACTTTGCTTAATAAGGCACATTTAATGTCATGTGTTTTCTACACCGAACCAAAACTAACATTATAAATATTAAAATTACTAATCTCAATAACAGTCGTTTAGAAATGGGTGTGTTACGGAAATGTTGAACACATGTTAATTCATTAAAATTAAGTATATTGGGTAACACCGTTCGAAAGTATTACTACAGGTATAGTGATAAATTAAAAAGTGTATTATGAATAAGCTTACATCATATTTGATTACGAAATCGACAAAAAATAATATTTATGTAAATGTCTTAATACTTAATTTTATATTTACTTGAGCTTAAATCAACCTTTTACTTCGTAGCATATGTAAAGGCAATGATATACTTCGAGCCTTCGACCACTGCGACATCTCTCGGTTATACAAACAGGTCAACGTATCCGTATATTAATCAGGTGCACATAGTGATAAGAGCTAGATTAGAAAACCAATAACCTGTCTGGTCGACTTGGCTTCAACAGGCATTCGCTATTCGCTAATTACCCAAGACAGGACAGATTAAAAGACAGAACTTAACTTATTCATATATGGTATATACATGATCGAAATATAGATAATAAAACCATAACCCAAACATTTAAGTAAAGCTAAACAGGATTTGAGCGATTCTCCGGAATGCGACTGTGGATCTCCATACCTTTCCCACTTGATCATAATTGACGTCTATCCTTAAAATGACGGATTTTTGGGCGATTTTGACGAACTCAAAGCTGCAGCGCAGGGTTAGAGCTGCATTGCGTACACTTCAAAATATATAACATTTATCCAAAAAATTGTAAAACCAGTAATAGCAGATATGTAGAAGTACCTATAGTCTTTTTGAAACAGAAACAGAAACTTTTTATTCAATATAGATTATAAATAATACTTATTGAAAGTCATTCTTTAGTCTATTAATTATATCACATGAACAGGCTTTTTGATACGCTTGTACTCGTATTAGCCTAACCTGTATGTAAATAATAGAATTGAAATAGAATAATTCATAATCATTTCATTTCTTTGGCGTAAGAAATTAAAATTTCGTTTGTCAAATGCTTTGATACTTCGTTTTTTTACATTTATTATTAACAATTTTGATTACCGAGCGAGAGCGACGTCATGTTTTATGATTATATTGATGATATCATATTATGATACTTTATTTTGATTGTAACATTAATATGTTATTCCTGACTAAGTGACTTGGACATTTCTTCTACTTTATTACTTAACTTAGATTGCTTGAATATGATGTCAACCTGTGTGTCTCTTCTAATCCTTTTATTTATAGTTCCTCTGTACGTGTGATGATGTTTATAATTCTAAGAAACTTAATTATAAGCGAATAGAAGTAAAATGCTGTTGAAACTGCATATTAAGATGTAACATAGAATTTTATCATATAGGTACCTAAACTTAACACCCATTTTATGCGAAAAAGAATGTCTACAAAATAGGTCACTCTCACTGCTTTTGTGGACGATGTTCTAAAAATTATTCATACTTAATATTTTTTAACCGAGAATATTTCATAATATGTCAAACTTAATTATTTACTTGCTTTTTATTTAAGTTGTTATTGTATTGATTTTATATCCAATTGATAAGGACTTCAGTCATAATTTTTAACTTCATCAAATTTAAACATTCTAAGATTGCAACAAAACGAATTTCGGTCACGCTGGCCAGTCACCCTTATTCTATATAAAAAAATCTTTTGCCTCACTCTTAGTCCATTGGAACGGCAATACAACACGACCGGAGAGAGATCAGGGTCAAGATCGAAGGCTTCATAGATACTTTACGAGGCAAGGGGGTGAAACGCCGCCAACTTCCTGACTTCATGCCGCTACTGAAAATTTATTGACTCAAAGACCCAATAGCTGATTTTGGTCCGTCCCAGGATTCGAATCCGGGATCACATGATCAGCAGTCGTATTTAGGACCATTAGACCATCGGAGCAGTTTTAAACGTTATTTAAGATTCGTACTATAGTAATAAACAATTCAAACTGCTTGTTTCAATTATTAGCTATGTGACAAATGGCTGGAGGATCAAAGGTGGCTCGGTTTGTTTTTCTGCGACGTTAGTAGGACGAAGCGTTGCCATTTCATTATCACTGGCCTCAATTTGCAGCTATTCTATTAACGTTAAGACCTATATTTGAGTTTAGGTCAATCACTAGTTATGTAGTAAACTAGTAAAACTGTTTATGTAGTTAAAGACGTTTATAGATTAACCTTAATTTACTTAGAAGAGAAAAGTGAAATACGGAAAACGAACACGATTCAAAAATGGAATTCTAGTAAGGAGTGGATAGATAGTTGGGTCCAGTTGGGTCCGTGAAGTTTTTATGAGTAGAAACTACTTTTACTGTGAATGGAATGTTTTGCCCTTGCTTTATTCATTGAATCATTAACTAATGTATATAAACTTTATACATCTATATAAGTATAAAAATTAATTGCTGTCGGTTAGTCTCGCTATAACTCAAAAACGGCTCGACCGATTTTGATGAATTTTTTTGTGTGTGTTTGAATGGGTCCCTAGATCGTTTAGATTCACATTTGGACCCGGTAGGTGGCGCTGTTGTCGTGAACCAGAAATCACCCGTGCGAAACGGGACGGACCGCTAGTTAAAAATGTAATAAATATTAAAATAATAGTAATCTTTTTTTTTTTCACATTATCATTTCATAGACTTCATAGACCGTAGTAAGACAGCTTTGGGTAACCAAAATGTTTCACCATCATAGAGTAAATTTTTATGTCTAGTTTTTACAATAGTTCTTCTTATTCCTCTACCATATAAAAGTCCACTACTCGACATGGGCATCGCCGTTGATGGAAGGATCCTCAAGTTTGGGCGGCGGATTTACTATAGCATTACCAGTTAGGGGTCGTCCATTAACCACGTGATGTTTTTTTTTACAACTTTTTAACACCCCACCTGGTGATACGTGGTGAGGTTTTAGACTAACCCTTACCCAAACCTCACCCAAAATCACGTGTATTTTTTTGGTAAAGTATCTTAAAATTTTTCAGAATATTATTTGTAAATACCGGTATAATCTTATATACAGGTATAATCTTATGTAATTCTGGAAAAGTAAGGACTGTCTTAAAAATATCCAGACAGACATTAAGGTTACAGGCATTTTTGGCTCATTATTACGGCCCTTCAGAAGTCCACTGCTGAACATAGGCCTCATAGTTTTTGACTGGCATAAAAATAATAAAGGAAAGGCGTAATCATGTGAAAAAGATATATAATTGTACTGGTATACATGAATATATTTAATAGACATTGTCCTCGGACCATGGATTAGTGAGACTTTCTTCAACAGTAACAACTGAATTAGCATCTTGCAAGTCAGCTGTTGGCACTGTGCTTTGTTGAAGATCAACGTCGGTCTCATCAAGCCACTGGACGTTATCATTTTCGCACTACGCACACGCCTCGCAACCTTTACTAACTGCTCCCCGTCATTATATGGGTATGATGATTATACTGTAATTTATCAGAAGCCATAAGGTTTTTCTGGCATTTCCCATAGTCATCCCTTACGACACCCACGAGGTGAAATGGGTTGATGGATCCTTTACGCCGCCACATGGCGTTTAAGTTAAGTTCTAGTAAAGGATAAACGGAACCCAGTTTAATTGCTTAGCTTATTTAGTACATTGTAAACTTGAGTACATCAGCATACATAAGCAGGATCAGTTCACGCATATTCCCTGAACATATTTAAGGGAAGCGGTGACCCGTTTATTGATTACTATATCTACACACTCAAAAGTTCACAGAAGACAAAAATCAAATACAACGCGTTGACGAATATAAAAGAGTATTCGTCTCCCGCAGTGAATATCTTTATTTTTGTAAAATTGGTAATATTTAAAAAATCGTTTAGAGTATTGGGATAAAAATAACCGATGCGATACGAAAAACGTTCCTCTGCTTTCACCTTTGAGAGTAATTTTGTAGTTTTATTCAGTATTAATGAACTTATAAGAAAGAAGAGTAATTATCCACTTATGCCTTGAATGGGAAAGCAAGCATTTATTTTGCAAATTCATATACACATTATTTTTCTTCATGCTAACGTAAGAATATAATCCAATTGTATCGTGAATTGTAAAAAGTGGTTAACGTAATTCTTTAATTACAATTGCCTCTGGCGTGTAATTGTTTTTTTTTCAAATTAAAAGTCGACTATAAAGCGGGTTTCTAGGCGATTGACTAAATGTTACAAAATCCTCAATTTCATTGTCAAGTTTCAGGTTAAAAACTAGACTTGCTTCACCTTGTGGCATGTTGTAGCGAGACAAAGCAATTTGTACCTAATCCGCAACTCCGCTATCTGTTATGCTAAGTGGCTTTACATGTTTTTGCCAGTGACTGCACTACAATGGCGGATAATTTGTCGCGGCGTAACTTTTTAGAATGTTGACACCACACCGAGTATAATTTTACTTTGGATTACAATAGCTTCGTTTTGTGTCGAAAGTTACCCTAGAAGGATGCGATTATATTGTTTATTGTATTTCCTGCGATCAGAGATATCAATGCTGCATATCTACCGTTGAACGGATACAGGGGTCCGTTTGTACTATTTGTCGAGATATATATAGATGCGTGTAGAACATTATCCCATATTACGTATTTACAAATGTACAAATTTGCACACTTTACATACGTACATTATATGTGTAATATCATAGTTATATACCTTTGCAAAAAAGTAAAGCAACACGATTTTACTTTATTCAAAATCTAAAATAGATTAAGATATTTTTGCATGATAACACCAACTATTTATTTTAAATAGAATATGATGATAATTAGATATCCATGTAGCATCAATGATGCTTCATAAGAAACTGGGGAAAGTGAAGTACCTACATTTGAATGCATACAACATTTACATTCACTATGCGGAGACACTTTCTTTATGAAAATAACTTCTTACATAATGGACCTTCTTTCTCACCTTATAGACTACAGTTTATGACGTTATTTAGTCTAATGTATTGGTACGATATTTAGAAACTATGTAGGTTAGGCCCTGTCCGCAATGCGATATTTCACCGCGCGACTTTTATTCTGGCGTATTATATTCCGTGATAGAAATTACACCTAGTACGCAATGCGAATAAAATTTCGTACGATTTTTGTCAGTTCGATGCAGTTCCCCGCTGAAACGCACGTCTAAAAATGAACAACAGATTTTTTTTTATTTACCTGATACTACGGCGGCGGCGTGATAGACATATCAAAAGATGTCATGAACATTGGATTCACTAATTTACGGCCTTGAGACCTATGAAAGTATTTTTCTACATAAACATCAAAGGCTGCGAAAATACAGTAAAAAGTTTTTCGGATATTACAGAATGACTATAAAATCATTCGATAATTTACTACGACTTGTTGTTTGGGCTATTACCTATCAAGATACGAATTGGAGAAAGATAATTTTAGCTGGAGAGAGAAGCGAAACGCGCGAATTTTATTCAGCAGTGCGGATATGGCATACTTACTTTATACTGCACAAAATATTCGCGCGGAAATAAATCGCACCGCTTCGCGTTCAATTTGCATCAAATCACAGATATTTACCCGCGCGATTTTTTTACCGCCATTGCGGCTACTCCTATAAGATTCTATGTGTTACAGAATTGCGAGAAAAATATCGCGCGTTGAAATATCGCAGTGCGGACAGGGCCTTATTCATTGAAATTCCATACGTAACACAGTTTACACAGCTGTTATCAACTGTACGGGTATAAAGTAAAATTCGTAAATTTTTAGTGCGTAGTTAGGTAAATAATAATGTTTATGTTCACCAACTGCTAAGGGCCGCGGTTTCGAATCCCACACGGAACAAGTATTTGTATGGCCTACAAATAATTGTTCCGGGTGATGTTTGTCCTTGTGAAATTTATGTATGTAGACCACGGTACAGGAGAAAATCCTAGTGTGGAGGTTACGTTTTTAAAAACAAAAACAACAAAAAATGATGCTTTAATTATATGCACTGAATTATTGTTAAATATAAATGAAACAGTCTATGACAATACTTTAAGAAATATGTATACGATAATTTAATAATATTATTTAAAATTGTGGCTGGCCGTGGCCTGCCTTGCGTTTAACTATGACGCACCAAGAAATCTTAGGGTAAACATCCGCAATGCTACAATTTGCCGCTCGGTAGTGGCGTAGCTATTAGCCTATTATGTCTTAGATCGGCAAGTCGCAGGGTCGCAGCTTAGATTTGCAATAATTGCTCCAGGTCTGGGTGTTTGTTTAAATGCAAATAGATACAAATAATAAAAGTTTCTAAAATATCTCCAAGAAACTGAAAATTCCTACAGTAATATAATCTTCTTAATTATAATAGAAATAAAACACAAATTTACAGTATTCAACCTTTTGTTGTAGGTTGATAAGTTTTGATTCATTTACCACCTAGACATAGCTAATTAGTTAAAGATGTTAAAAATTGATTAGCTAAGAGCGGATCTTAGCTAATCAATTTTTAATATTCATAAACATAAAAATTAATTGCCGTCTCGCAAAAATTCGAAAATGGCTCAACCGATTTTGATGAAATTTTTTGTGTGTTTGAGTATGTTCCTGGATGGTTTAGATTCACAATTTGACTCGGTAGGTGGCGCCGTTGTAGAGATCCAGAAATTACCCGTGCGAAGCCGGGGCGGATCGCTAGTCTTTAAATATATTATTTTTCCGCAAAGCAACGCCTGATTCTATTAATCATTAGTTAGTAAAAGTAAAGCCCTATAGTACAGAGCGTAATTATATGCAGTCAGGAACCATAAAAAAATGAGAGTAAGTGTCCTAGGTGGAAGGGCTAGATTTTATTCTATAAAGAGCCGGTCAGGGTAGGTGTGAACCTATTACCCTTTTCTACTGTCAAGCAACGGTGCAACAATATAGTGTTTTGATTTTAAAGGGTAAGTCATGGTAGAATTAATGACCTCCAGACTGAATTTCATATCCGATACGACCGCAGAGAGATAAGGCAGAGGGCCAATGGCTTTACGTGCTTTCCAAGACACGGGGATGAAATAACGGAGAAAAACCCAATAACTGATTTTGGCCCCACCCTGGATATTACACCCTTATTCCGTGACATCCGTTGTCTTCTTTTTTATGTCTATGAGCTGCAGTAACAACTTGCCGTCAAGTAGACTGTTAAGTCGTATGCTACTATTATGTTATAATAGAGAGAAGTTGATTGAATATGTAGATAAGATTGTTGAACTTTTATTTCCAGGTTCGACGAAGGGCGAGATGGTTTTCTAGATCTGACGGAAGTGAAGCGCATGATGGAGCGACTTGGCGCGCCGCAAACACATCTGGGTCTAAAGGCAATGATCGCGGAAGTCGACGAAGATGGAGACAACAAGATCAGTTTCAGAGAATTCTTACTAATATACCGGTAAGTAAACGTTAAAGAATTCAGTTATTTAATTTCCTATGTGAGTAATAATTGAAATATTTTCTGACATAAATCTATAGGAACATGATATTGAACATTTAAGTAAAAAGAAAACGGTTTAAATCTTGTACATGTATGTTTTAAGTTAAAGTAAAAACTAGGGCATCCTTTACAAACATCATAATAAGTAACATTAGAAACAGTTTCCTTTATACTTGATCTTTAGAGCATAATGCGTTTAGGCTATATAGCCTTCGTATAAATGCGTGTTGCGTGACGCTCGGTAGGTAATTTTTAATAAAAGCATCGATTTCCCTGGAATAAACGATATTTCCGCATTTCAATTTTTAAATTTTAAAAAATAATGTTTATTTCATCAATATTTTGAATTTCATTGCAAAACGTGTAGTTAGTACCTTTTGTTAAAAATATCAGTTTTAGGGTTCCTCGTGACACAAAAAACCCTTATATAAAGTGTACATGGTATATGTACATGGTACCTAACAGTCACAGTGGCAAACGCATACCAGCTGGTTTAAAAGGTAGATGGGTTCATGAAACAGTTATTATTAGTAAACTATTTATCGTTTTACTTCCGCTCACAACCTAGTAAAGGGATTACTGGCCTGACGTAGGTAGGAGAAGTCCAGGCGCTGCTCCTGCAGAGGCGCAGACAGCTAGATAACGGAGAAAGCCAATGATATGCAGGTCATCCAGCGGTGATTGCCGTTGGTAGGATGTTGGGCCAACAGTCGGTTAGCTCACAGCTATAAGTAGGCACTAGGTGGTAGGTGGATCCTGGAATCCCAGAGGAAGGCCAACATTAGGAGAACTTCCAATTGCACTGTATGCACTCTAGTCAAATTCAGCACCCCTTCTAGGATGTTAAAAATTCTTAAGCACTAAGCAGCCTCGGCAGTAAAGAGGAATTAAACAGGACAGTTTACAATAATTGCTATTGTTAATATAAATAAGAACTCACCTCAGCGGATATATCATAATTATGTATTTTGGTATCCACAATATATTTTAGAAGCAGGTTCAACGGTCGTTTCGCTTGAGGTCACGCGTGTCGCGAATTTCAAGCAGTCTCAGTTAGAATGAACAAAAATGGCCCGAACGGGGACTCGTGTGCGTCTTCTGATCATACCAATCACTTTCGATTTAAAAATCCATGCGCTATTTCTAGGATTCTGTCCTTCAAAAGGAGAAAACGGAACCCTTACAGGATTATTTTATTGTTCGTCCGTCTATCTATTCTAGCTGCTGTCTGGGCCATTTTTTCTCAGTAACGGTTAGAACTTTTATTATAATATTCCGCGTCGCCTTATAACTTTAAGAACGCGCTAAAATAGCTGTGATAGTGTGCGTGAAATTACTGTCTTACACTCGCGCCAACTGTCTTAGTTGTGTGTGTAAGGTGCTCAATTTTAAGATTCACCCCAAAAATTAGGAAAATTGAGTCATGTTCCCTTTTGCATACAAATGGAATTTTTCGTTCCAAAATATCCGACTAATAATCCCTTATGGATAATTATGCACCTGCTTTTGCTTTTTTAAAGTTAGTTAAGTTGAGACATTTACCCGAGAGATGTATGACAAGACTGTAAAATTGAGGCGTATAGAATCAAAGGCAGCTATATCCACCTCGGTATTTTTTCGTTAAACAGAAAACGTTTTATTTGATTTTTACTGTGGCAATACGATGAAAAAAAAACGAAAAAGTATTTGGAATGGTGGTACCACTGAACACACACATCAGTCAATCCAATGATAAAATTACTTTTGGCGGTAATTTTAAAATCACTTAGCTGCATTTGATACCAACCAAAGTTTAACTGTTTTTGATTCTGATTGTATTGGATATAGCTGTTTTTGTTTGCAATTTTTTGGTGATGACGTCACAAGACTAGTGATGTATATTTTAACTTTTTCTAAAAATTTTGTCATATCGTAGCTATAGTCAACGTTAAAAAGATATGTGTTTAAAAGTATGTAAATTCAAATGTATAACATAACCAAAATACGTGCATTTTGAAGTGTTTTGAAGACCCACATGTAAATAAAATAATATTTATGAAAAAGTATTATTTTTATAATTAAATCTTAATTATTTAAACTGTTATACTCTCAAATTATCTTCTTCTTGAACCTCACAAAAATCTCGTACAGTACCGTTTTCTTCTTCAACTCCTCTTTCTTCTAATAGCCGAAGCTCATCTTCGTCTAGAGTATTCAACATGGCGTGGAAATATCTTAAATGTGCAAGATCTTTCCAAGAGTCACCATAGTGTTTTTGGAGAAGGTTTCTGACATCTCGCAACTTTCGTGGATTCACTTCTATGCCAGAAGGAATTATTGTTGGTCGTATAGCTTCAGCTTTTTTGCCTGCTTTACACAAACTTTTGGAGTGTCCCGTGTCAGAATTGTAACACCACGTACCAACACACTTCCTTGAGTTTTGGATCTTCGAATAATAAATCTTTTACACTGAGAAATTTTGAAGTGGATTTGAGCCGTGTTTTACGATACTGTGAATAGAAGTTTTCCAGTCAAGCACGGGTATATCTCGTAGTTTCGTAACTGTAGAGTGTTGACTGATTACATCGACGTACTCTTCTGGAGAAGTGATGACCTCCATTTTTCGGATACTTTTTTCAATATTGCCGAAAACTCGATCAGGCGGCATGAAAGAATGGCTGTCACGAAACACTAGTTCCATTTGCTTTATTTGTCGATTTTCCAAAATCCAACGCATGCACATGGAAATCATAATTAAATTTTTGTTTTGGCCTGCGCATCCATCTGCCACTAAACGGACGTGGGTTACATGAGTCAGGTCAGTTTTGTTGAGCCTATCGTATACAGCGGAAGCTATTTGGTTTGAACCTTTAGCGTATTCATTTTCTGTCCAGATGTATGCAAATGTGGTGTTTTCATTCAAGGGATCTCTCGATGAACCCTGGACTACTGTAAAATTATACAGATACAGCTGTCTGCTGTAGTAACAACTCTGGTCGGGTACTTTTGGAAGCACCAAATTCTTTTGGCAATCGAATGAGAACGTAATCATTTGCTCTTTTTTATCTTTGAGTAATTTAAAAAATGCTTGTGCTCTTAGTTTGTGTATCCTTTTCTCTATCATCAGTTGGCTTTTCTTCGATGGATCATTTTCGTTTTTCAGTTTTTCTTGCAGTTCAATGCATTTCGAGCATACATCCGTCCTTGGACTCCCAAAACCAAGATTAAAGTCCTCATTAAAGATAGATCTAAAGTAAGATGGTTTGACTGGGCTGTTTGGGTGCACTTGTTTAAAAAGTTTAAATAATTTTTTAACATTGAGTTCATTAGGTAGGTATTTACGTTGCTGCGATGATCCTCTGCAATAATGTGCTTCAACGCATTTTAAAGACTTTAAAAAGCTATGAACTGATTGTCTTTGTGCTGCATACTTCTGTTTCTTGTGGTCACCGCCTCTTTTTCTGTAGGAATCCGACCAGATTTAAAGAAGTTTTGCATGACGAACTGAACACGATACTTCGTTATCTTTAGTGTATTTAAAAATACTTTCTGGCAAACTGGAATTGCCTTCTTAAGTGACTTTGCGTAAATTGTGTATTTAATCGCAAAATCTCTACTTTTCTAGTGTTTTACGGGCCGCTTTCTGACTGTTTTCTTCACTGAACAGCACTAATATTAACGCATCTTGATGATGTTTGATGGGTTTTGAGTAAAACGATCTGTGAAATGCACGAGATCTAGTATTTTAATTGTTTACACGCAAATGATTTAGTGTTATGATTGCAGGTTATGTTTTCTGGCAAAGATTTTGCCGAGTACCTGTGAAACAAGTAAACGTGACAATTACTGTTATAGCCTATTTATTTTCATTTTTTGCATTATAATGTACCTAATTTAAAATACATAAAACAGAATAGGAAAATTTACACTGAACAAAAACATCGATCGATCGATCGAACTCCATCGGGTTAAGTACATCACTAGTCTAGGCTCACCTGTCAGTTTTCGCTTTGTTCGCCTTCCATTTCTCCGGCTGTCTTTTACGTTTTTTTCCTTTACCTGGCAATGCTTCTGCTACAGGCACTTCCATTGCACTTTTTATTTGTCGTTCCACTCGTTTTTAATAAGAAATAGATGCGAAATCCTATTTAATTTCGATAAAAATCACACCCACGCAAACACTGTTTTGTATGAGATCCGCCATCTTGTTATTTCGACAATGTAGACCTGTGATTGGCCAGCCGCAATTTTAGCTGTGTTTGTTTCCAAACTGTGTGGATTTAGCTACCTTTGGTTCTGAATCGTTTCTTTAACGTGAATTTTGGCTGGGATTTAGCTGATTTAGATGCCAAACAATTTTGTAAATTTATTCAAAATAGTATGAAGATTAAGATGGCATTCACAGTTTAAAACGACTTGTTCTGAATATAGCTGCCTTTGATTCTATACCCTCAATTATATCCTTTATGCGTCTACGCTTGGCACAGGCGTCTTCTCACTTCTGTGAGGGTTTAAGGGCAAGGAATTTGCCGCGCTGTCCCAATGTACTTTACATGTTTAAAGTCCGAAATATTTGTTATTTTCTCAGGCATGCCCGTTTCCTCACGTTTTCTTTCACCACCGAGCATGTGGTAAATCAGCACTTTTGCAACAAACGACTTCATTGGTGCCGGCTAACATCTAATTCGGGTTGCTCGCGTTCTGTGAAATTCACAGCGATCGCCTGAGACGAGTATATTAGTAGAATCATCAAATTCTACTAAAGTTAGCAAAAAATTATATAAAATTAGTTGAAGTTTACGCCATGATTGCAGAAATTGTCTTTACATAATATTCTATAAAATATTCAGAATACAGTTTCAAAATTATGTGTTTCAAATTTGTAGAAACGGAGAGCTAATTTTAAAACTGAGTTCGACTAAAAATACTAGAATTCCCACAAAGAATAACATATTACTACTTAAGTTAACTGTACAGTCTAATAATGATATGATTTTGTTTTTTTAGGAAAGCTCGATTAGGTGAACTTGAAATGGATTCTGGTTTGGAAGCATTAGCAAGATTAACAGAAATTAATGTCGATCAAGTAGGTGTCAATGGAGCCAAAAATTTCTTTGAAGCAAAAATAGAAGAGCTAGCAAAGAAAAACAAATTTCATGACGAGATCTTACAAGAACAAGAAGAGAAGCGTCGTGAAGCAGAAGAGAAAGCACTTCGAAGACAAAGATTTAAAGAAAAGACTGCGATCTTTCAACATTGATAATAGTAGTGTATTCAGTTTATCTAGTCCGTAAGCTGTTACCACATGGCTTTACAAAGTTAATTCATCCAAAATATTACATTTTCATGCTACGTTATATTGGACCAACGAACACCGACAAAGGGTATTTTTGGTTGGACCCGTTGGAATGGATCAGCGAACGTCAAGGAAGCAATGGTTGACGTATCCAACATTAACAGTGAAGACAGGTGCTTAACTATTAACATACAATAGAAAACTAGACTAAATGCTCATCAAAAGTTTGGTTGGCCGAACACACACTTAAGGAAGTTCCTTTAAAGGTTAACTAAACTAACATTTGGTGGCCAGTGCCAAATCCTCATTTAATGTCGTTCGTTGAATCAGTTTGTCTTATTATTATCATACATAAATATACACATAGCTTTACAAAATTAATACTTTATGCCACAAAAATAAGCTCAAATAAATTTTTGGATGAGTATTGAGTAATTTTAACTTTTTTTCCATCAGCTGTAAGTGTTGTAAGCAAGTATGATAGCAATACAAAAATGTAATAATTTATACCGTCAAAGTTACAAAGAAAAGAAACAATATTAAGAACAATGATATACTGGCTGTAATCCGCGAATATAGAATACTGTTTAATATTTATTAGAATTAAAACTAGGAGTCAATTAATTATTATGAAAGGTTTTAATATGTAATACTTTTGATTTTAAAAGGTTTTTTTTGGTGATGTATAGTGAGCGCAAATAAAACTAGGTACCTAGTATTACTTCGAAAGAACAACATGGCACAAATTCTCACATTTAAACTCTATCTCTGATTAGCTAACAGTTAATTATTATATTATACTAGCGATCTGCCCCAGCTTCGCACGGGTGATTTCTGTATCTAGGCAACAGCGCCACCTACCGGGTCCAATGTGAATCTAAAACATCTAGGGAATCGCTCCTAGATTGGGCAGCAACGCCGCTATCATCATCATCCTATTCAAACACAAAAAACTCATCAAAATCGGTTAAACCATTTTTGAGTTATAGCGAGACTAACGCACGGCAATGGATTTTTATATAAAAGAATATTAAAAAATTAATTAGCTAAGATGCGCTCTTAGCTAATCAATTTTTAACATCTTTAACTAATTAGCTAGGTCGAGGTGGTAAATGAATCAAAACTTATCAACGGACAGAACAAAAGGTTGAATACTGAAAACAGAGAGCAATTGATTTTTATATATAGAGATTGGGGATACTCGACTCAGCCGGGGTAGGACCATGCTCTCACAAAATACTAGCGTAAAATAGTAGCTTAATGCTGCTATTTCGTATGGTGAGTGTATAGAACCAGAGACCCCTTATTGGAAACGAAGCATTCCATCTTAGTCCTCATGGATGCCAACGCATCTACATTTTGATTCTTAATTGAGGATAGATGTAGATGTCTATGGGCCACAGCATCCTCTTACCATCGGGTGGTTTGTGCTCATCCTTATTCTATTAAAAAAAAACAGTCAAAAGTTGACCTTATAAGATATACTTTTGGTTTCCATTGGCATACATCATATAAGTCGCTTACAACGTTTATCAAATGACGTCTCTTTTTTGTCGGGGACATTTAATGTTACATGGTGCAATGCAAATTATAATGATAGCAGCGCAATTGGTAAAAAGAGCCTACTAGCTCAATTTACGTTGGGTCATTTTTTGGAGCTAGGAATCCTTCCATGTTTTATTTGTGTTCACTAGTGTTGTAGGTATAATCTGTAATGTTTAATGTAGGTAGATAGATTTATAAAAATAACTAATATTAACCAATGCGTTGGCTCTAACAATACATCTCAATAATTTAAATATGCAGGGTGTTACTGCCTTGAATATGTAGGGTTTATGTGTTTATAAATGAGAAAACATTTTGTCTTAAGAATAATATACAATATGTACCTGCCTATGTTTTTGTCAATTTAAAACCGTTAAACTTTACTCCAAATTTTTCGAGAAGTTTCCAAGAAACTGATTTAGAATGCTTTAATCATACCTAATAACTGTATAATCTTTTTTACCTTATAGAAATAATTATCTAGCATGTAAAACATGTTAGAAATAATATTTTAATTTAATGTGATGTAAAATTTGTTAATAACTTTAAAGATATATAAATAAATCTTGAGTCAGCATTAATTTGCCTTTATTTTAAAATATAATAACAATATCTCTTTGGTTTAAACTTTTATGGTGACATATTGCCACTTCTCTCTTCGTAATGACTTCTCGCAACTGAAGGTAAGTTTTGCAAATCAATCTGTTGCAAACTCGCTAAATTTTCAATAAGAGACGCGTTCTGAAATGATAAAATTTAAAATCAGCATATAAAGCCCGTAATAATCGAATAAAAATATGAATAAACATTATGCCTTTAAACGACTATTGACATCCTCCCAAAACTCCGAGACCGATTTTACCACAGCAACAATTTCCGAATATGTAGAGTAATTAGCTGTATGTACATAAAACACCAATGACAGTCATCAATTCAAACCTACCCATATCAATGATTATGAGAAAGATTGGAGCTAGGATACAGTATGCCCGCCACCCTTGACTGATACTCGATCCGGACCTGCTGGAAGGAATAATTAGCATGCTCTTCCCAGAGAATCCTAGTGTGGGGGTAACATTTTTAAAAAAGAAGAAAAGAGGACCATTCAAGTCCCTCGGGTCACCTGCTGTCGGGATCTAGTGCTGAGTCTGGTTACATTAGGTGACAGGCTTGGACAGCTGTTTACCGGCTATATGTGGAGTGCCAAGTTTCCCACATCCATGTTGTGATTCAAGAGGCGAGGTTGGTACTCTTGAAGAAGGATTAGATTGACAAATATTACAAGAGGACCCTACTGCGATGCAATCAGAAGGACACTAGGACATTATCAGGTGGCTACCTACCTGCAAGGATTAATCGGAGCCTACTTGCGCGAAAGCTACATCCAATAAGATACAAAGATCCGGAGGGAGATTAAACGTGAGGTTCCGCAGGACTCGGTTCTAGGGCGGCTTCTGTGGAACCTCGCGTATGATGCGGTTCTGCATGTTGAACTTTCTTTACTGGCTAATATAACGACCCATTTGTGCTACAACTATACCACTAATATAGCTGCAGCATGGCTCTACCACAGAGTAATATTAGTGGTATAGTTGTAGCATGAATGGGTCATTTCGACCGGGTAGGACCACACTCTCACAGAATACCAGCGTAACGCTGCTGTGTTTCGTATGGTGAGTGTAGAGAACCGGAGACCCTTTTTACTGGAACCGAGGCATTCCATCTTAGACCTCACGGGTGACACATCTGCATTTTGATTCGTAATCGAGGATGGATGTAGATGTCTATGGGCCACAGTAACCACTTACCATCAGGTGGACTGTGTGCTCGTTTTTCACCCTTATAACCTTAAACTTCTTACTGGTTTAGATAATGTGCACTATGCCAACTATACAATACTGGTTACCAGCAGGGTCACCTTCAAAAGGGCCATAGCTCGCCGAGCTTTTGACCGAAGTAGTTGATGCAAAAATCTACAAGTTGGGACTGGAAACTGAGGCTTTATGGTTTCACAAATTACCACGGAACAGGGAACCACCCAACTCGTGAGTCTACGTGGGTGGGTCTGAAGTCAGGACTCCACCAGGACAGTCGCTGGGGCTGCGAAGAGCATTTCAAGCGCCTAACCCGCCGGATTGAGGGCGGCGGGTCCTACGCATAGACTGCTGCCCAATCTAGACGCACCGATTGAGGAAGTACGCCACCTCTATGCGGGTGTAGTGCGGTTCGTAGCCGTATATGGAGCGCCCGTATATGCGAAAAGGCTACTATGCTGTAGATCTAAAATCTACTGTATCCAGCAGACGATGACTATATTGATTGTGCGAGCATACATAAATTATTTAATAGAAAAACTTAGCAGCCAGTGTATCGGATAATACATAATGAATGCCTTCGTAAACAAACTAAAAATCTGTGAATCATTTGCATCTGAATATGGCTTAAAATATAATGCGAAAATGAGTGCCGTGAATTATATTCAAGGGTTACAGCAATTAGTTAGCAGTACGAGAGATTGTACCAAATCAAGGTCAATGAAGTAGAGTAGTAAGCATATTGATTCGTCCTGAAAAAGATCGATCTTTTTCAATATTATAGTGAACCCAATAGAATAGATTCTCATTTAACTGAGCATAGTTTTCAAGATCAATCTCCCAATTAATTGATTAGTTAGTTCATATAAATGTGGTAACTATATTGACACAATTTATACAGGAAAAGCTTGAAGTGCCAAATTATCATAAAATTATATTAATACATATCAAATTATAATGACTAAACAATGAATTTTTAGATAGGTGCCAAAGTCTAGGCCATAATATTATAACAACAATGTGAACTCTGACTTTATGAAAAATATGGTAACTGTATTGCATTCATAAACCACATACATAAAATACAATAAGTGACGTTTGCAAACATATTACAAATTTACACATTTAAATTTTTCTCCTTTTAGGAATATCTGCAGTTAGGTTTTTCCATTTCTAATCTAATTAATATAAAATATAATATTTCAGAAAGAAACATTAATCTCTACACTTTTCTAACAAATTAACTTCTCCCACTATGAAATTGTCCAATATTTCACCTCATTCCTAAGTGGCGCCGCCCTGATGGCAGAATGAGTCATGGATCGTCATTAATCCAGTGTTACAGATCAATCTAAGAAATTGATTATTTAACTCCACATAATTGATGTTTGTATTAATTGCAATTAGATCAACATGCTTATGAAATAGCCTAAAATAGGGTTACATAAGTACAAACACAGGGTTTTGTCTGAGAGGGAATATGATAACCTCACAAGTTTGGTTTGTAACTTGAAAGAAGCTGTAATTACTCTAATTAGAGCTTATTGTACCCTGTTTACGGAAAGCTATACACAAAGATTGTACAATTTTCTATGCATTTAATATGACATTCTGAGTGTTGCCTAAAGTCTGCAGTACATCATTAATGTGTATGCTGATTTGATGTAACTATATTCATAATATTACTTCATTATATCTATAGTTTGTTACTAATATTTTCAACATCACAATTTTGATGAAATTAGGAACATTTGAATTATGTATTATGTCAGGATGTAATACTCACAATGTATAATCCAAAACTTATCCATATCTAACAGAATGGCTAATTCAATCAGGAAGATATGCTGTTTTTTTAGACAATTACATTGTTTAACTATTTATGTGAATATATCTTAAAATAAATTAAAATCTTTTCACTGTTTAATATTTAAAAAAAAATACCTGCAAAATATTGCTTTCAAACTGTCCGCCTCTAGAAGTCAATTGTTTAATTTTTTGTAATTCAACGGATCTGGAATTCACACACAATTAGACTGATGAGTTGACATTGAATCAGGTATAGGAGAAAATACTAGAAAATACCGACTTTCACTAAAATATTGATGTGTGATTTTACAATAATTGTGTGTTTAGGTTTCGACTGAAAAGAATCAACGTTGAAATCGTAGCAATCATTTTGAGAAACTCGCAGACTTTAAAAAATCAATTTTAATAAATTCCAAATACTTAAATCAATTTATATTTCATACATACATTAAACATAAAAGTTGATTTGTAGACGTTAATTCATTTTGTAAATCTTGTTGCAACTGTTGTTGTTGCTGCACTATGTGCCCACTTGTTGACATTCTAAGAGTTTACTCTTGTACCTGATTTTCTATTATAAATTATAAATATTTTTTAAGTATGCAATCAGAATATGACAAGGAATCAAGCAGTTTAACCTCTCAGGCCTTGACATTTTATTGGGCCAGCTTAGTCAGACCTATGGTCAAGTCAAAAGTATAGTAGGTCAGGCCAAAGACAATATTTTTGTAAATGATGGTAAATATAACTTAGAGTCATTACTATGTTCTTATCCAAAATAAAAATTATCAACAATTAAAATATCGCATTACTTGTATGAAGGTCAAGTGAACGCTAGAGAAACGACGATTGCAAGACGTTGTCGATAAATAAAATGTTTTGAGAAATTATCAATTACTGTGTAGTGGTTGTGTATGAATATTCATATCATACTGTGGGTGTCGTAAGAGGCGACTAGACTGAGGTGTTATTTTAATACCCGTGACGGATGCTCTAGTTCCATATTTTCCGAACCCGTGGTAAATAAAAATGACTTTCAATAAGTATTATGTAATAATCAATATTGAATAAAATACCATTCTATTCTATTCATAAAAATAACAGTAATATATCACTTTGTCACGTCCATTACTCATTAGACATGATTAATAAAATCGACATTAGACATGGACCAAAACGTTATTTTCACCGTGACGTTATTAACCCATTCATTGCGGTGCGCACAACGGCGTTATTTAAATTGCCATTCTTAGGCGGATGACGCCGATCGGCCTAAATTATATTTTAGCCATAGCTTGGCCAATTTCTATTCTAAAGGGATATACTTTTTATATGTGCATGTTTACATACATACATCATTATAGTCGCAGTTTCTGTAAATAATGATTTTAGAAAAATAACAAAACTATCCTCAGGCGCGGAAAACGCCGAACAGCGTCTTCAAAGGTTATCAACATTAAAAACATTTTGTTTAATTTTTATTTTGCTATTTTATTTTATGGAATTAAAAACAGTTATATAGCTTTCTTTTCATGAACCAAATGGTCTCACACCGTCACTCAATAAACTCTGTGACGATGGTCGAGCCTCACCTTCAAGTCATTATTAATTATTAAGTGAAACAAATTACGCTGCACTAGAAATAGTAGGTAACTGAATACCCTCTCGATGTTTTCTCTTCCCTCAACTACTAATTCAATACTCTACTTATTACTTAGTACATTTAAAATAGTAGACTAAATACTATATTATTAAAAGTATTCTTAAAAATCAGAGAAAAGGTTCAATCCCTGGTCATATTTCAATAATTCCGAAAATATTAATAAAAACCAATTTCTTTATTCAGTGTAATAAAAATCTTTCTATAATGTGGAAAATATCCCTTACTTTATACTGAATAGAAAAGAAACAAATTCCTTACTATTTCCAGCCAATAAAATTGCCAGTATTTTTAATAAAACTGCACTGTTAATCACAAAATAACTTATTATATACAAATGAATTTCGCCACTGGTACGCAGTCACTTGCACATGGCGTAATCTGATGAGCGTCAGTAAAATTCTGCCTAAATAAGCAGAAATAATTTTCATGCGCGGAAACGCCGATCGGCGTCAAAGTGTTTAAATATGAGATGCGTTGCGCCTACCGGCGTTATTCCTTTGAACCGCCCGCACCTACGTAATAAGTGAGATTTTTGAGCGGCCTTGAATGGGTTAATCACTCATGATTAGAGGCAACGAGTGAAACAAATCAGAAGATGGGCAGCAGCGTCTTCAATAAAGACTAAAATAAAAAACTGCGGTTGCCAACCCGCTTATAAACACGTGGCAACTATGGCAAATATCCCGGCAATATATGGTGGACGCTTATGATCTGTAGTGGACTTTAATAGACTAAAAAGGACGAACATTTTTTTAATTTAGTCTCGGCGGAACGCGGTGTTCGTGCTATATTTAGAACAGCGTTGTCGTGCTGGGCGACATTTGCGGCAGTAAAATCTTGAGCTCCTCTTTATTTCTGACCAATGGCAGTAGTGGATTGTTACGACCTTATGATAAAGAAAATTGTAAGGAAACCAAAAGGAGAGGAGGTTAATTTTATTATTTGAAAAAATATTTGTGTGTAAAAAGTCATCAAACATCCACATCAAACAATTTATTAAACAAGTTATAAACAAGTCCAATGGTTAAAACGTTAATAAATAAAAAAAAAGTTTCCTGAAAAGAAAAAATTCAAATATTATATGTCACTTTCACAACTAAAGCAAGTCGAACAACACCCCATATGTTAAAATCCATCAAGCAGTTTAGGCTACAGGCGTGTAAAAGAAAATACATCCATACATGCGTACTCGAAAAACATTACCGTCTTCTGAAGTAAAACATCACTGATGACTGACTGACAGTTCTACAGCGTACGGTTCGTTTCTGTCGCTATAATGAGACATGATGCTATCGTCCCAATATTGGCGGAATGCCTCATACACTTTCGGACGGATGGTTGGCCCAGTTGTTTCCGCAGAAACGTTTCTCTTTCACCTTGAAAGGTCCATGGGGCGCCAATCAAAGTTAAGAGAAGTCGCATCTTGAATAGGACCGCACGTCCAATGCCATCTGCCTCATCATCATTATCATTATCTACTTCCATCCTTCTCCTTTCGGCCCTCCTCTCCCGAGCTTCCTATTAGCCACCAGTCTCAAAATCCTATCTCGCAAATCCTCAGGCACATCATCATCTGTCACACATACTTGTATAAGTTGGTCGCCTCGCCACCACGATGAGGAGACGGAGGCGCAGCACCGGCGCGTCGACCGCTTCGTGCCTGTCGCCGGCCTGCTGTTACCGCACGCCCGCTCAGCACTACCACTCGAACTCGCCAACACCTCCTCGTGGAAAAGTTCGTGTTCGTCCTGAACAAGTACTTGTCGCCATCAACGCTCAACGACAACGACCACTTCTGGACTAACATTTCGCCTACAAGACATATATAAAAACAATATAATATAATTGAGTGCATACATATTTTATAAAATACTATATACAAACACAAAACAAAAATAGTTTTATTAAAAATAGCGATTTACATTCTGTAAATACAAGGAACAAGCATAAATAGATAGATTTTTAGCGCACAATGAAGTAATATCAGATAGATACAAAATTGCATTTTTTATTATAAACCATAAAATAGTAATAAAGATACATAAAATAAAATGGTATATAACTACATAGATAGGATGAATACATACTTATTAATATCTTTATATATAAAATTACGTGTCACATTGTTTGTCTGCGATGAACAAAACAAACAAATTGTTCTGCCCTTTCCGAGACAAAGGCTTGGAAAGGCAGAACAAAGTCTGCCTGGTCAGCTAATATGTTTATATAGCTAGTATATATATATAAAAGTACAAATATATGTTTTAAAAGTATTGCATATAACATAAATGTGCAATAAGTATAAACAAATACTGTAACTAGACAATAGAAGAATAATTATATACAAATGAATTAGATTGAATCAAAGATGAAAGTAGTAACAAGTTAGTTATACCAGTTACTAGACTCCAGAGTCAGTATAATTCCTTCATGGGGCAACATAGGTATATGTATTTATAAAAGTCCCAGAAAATATACAGACCTTATCAATGAGTTATAAATTTTTAGTAAGCAAAAATTGTTTAGTAAAGGTTATTATCAACCATGTAAACCCTGGAACCCTGGGAATGAGGAGATTGCTACCATGCTGTTTCTAAATGTTTTCATACTAATTTTATTCTATAAAAGTTATTATTATGTGAATTAATTCTATTTAAAAAGTCCTGCTGGGTTTCTTGCTGGTCACTCCCAGGACAGAGACTTTTTCATATCTCTAATTTATAACACAATTGAAATTCTTCACTCTCTTATGAGACAGAATTTTAAAACTGTGGTAGCTTCTACTTGCATACATTTTTGAAAAAGCTTTAATACAAACATAATAACAAAATTTACTCACGGAAAAGGTGGTGACGATGCCAACGGCAGATTTTCTTGTGCTGGCTCGGTGGAAGATGCGGTCCTAAAGGGAGATTTGGACACTCAACTGCTGGCCATGTTCATCAAACATGGCCAGTAGGATAACCTCATTGGAGTTACCTAAGTCCCCTGATGCATATCCGTCTCCTGAAAACATGTATGATAATAAGACATTTTAGATATGCATATGACATATTTTTATGGTTATGAATTAAATTGACCAGGATGGTGCTGCTGCCTTTATTTAGTAAGTGAGAAAATCTGGAGACCCTTTTCATAGACGCGTTTGCGTTATATGATAGTGTAGATAATTTATCATTTATCACCGCCAACTTCTTGACTCAGGGTGTTACTGAGACTTTCTTGACGGAAAACTTAATAAATGATTTTTGACCCGACCTGGATTCAACCCGGATTCATGATCAGCAGTCACTTTATACATCCAGTATATGCACTCATATTTATAATTATAATATAGAAAAAGTATAATAAATTACTTACAACAGAATATGAAAACATTTCTTCCTCTCTGTCACTGAGATATTCGTCGTCCGAGTCGCGAAATAGCTCGTCAAATTCCGCCATTTTTCTGAAAATGGATGTAGTACAGTACACACATTTGAACATTTTGTGTCTTCATGAGGCTCGAAAAGAGTTAATAGAAAGTTTATAAATTTACATATAACATATAAGAATAAATAATAAGAATAATAATAAAATTATGAAATACCAAATTACTACACTCAAATAACTACTATGTAGAAAAAAACACTCGAAATTTCATAAAGAAAAGAAATATATAACATTATTATATCGATATCGTAATAATATACACTCATTAGGAGCCTCTAATAAAAAAATTCAATCATAGGTATATAGTTTATTACGCTATCTTTGACCAACGCCATTTTGTTGAAAACAATTTCGCCATAATATTCACGATATATCGAAATTATAACATAAAACGTAATTTTCGCACATTGGACTTTGTAAAATATGAAAATTTGTGTTTTTACATGATTTATGGTGATAATTTATACCTTATATTTCATTTTCAGTTACTTATTGACTATTTTATTTCATATGTGAATGACAGTATTTGAAGTACCAATTTTATAAATTTAGTAAAATTGTTACGAGACGAAATATATGCAAATAACTTTTTATAAACTGTGTAATTACTTACCTTTTGTATAAAAACTCACAACAAACTTTTCTTTAAAGGGTACACTTATAACTTATAATTAATACAGTGGCTTCTTGCACTCGCGCGGCGAACTAGATGTACTGTAGTAAACGCGACGCATCATGGCGGAAACTAGTAATTTGACGTAAATTCTCTTAATTTATAAAAGCGTAATTTAGTAACGAAACTAATTCTAATAAAATTTTAGAATTTGAGTTGTATAATTTTATAAATATAATTTAAAAAGAATTGTTTTGAGGGGTCTACAAAGGTGACATTTGACTATCTCTTGTGTACTCCAAAGATTCAAAGATTAAATTTTGGATGTAAAATTATAGCAATTATTTAAAAGGTAATATGAATTGAGATTTCAAAATTCAAATTTTCAAAAACAAAGTAACGTTTAAAAATAATCCATAGACTTAGAATTTATAGTACGACTATAGACATAGACAATAAAATAGAGCGATCTCTGTTTGTAAATATTTTTTATAATATATATAAATTTCAACGGTTTGCGATTCTGGGAAGCGAGAGTCACATTGAATTTAAGTAAAATTATTTAGTTTTTTTGTTTTAGTTCATCGTTGTACTTGTGTATAATTTTGAGTACTCTCTTGTAAAAATTAACATTTATGTTATTTTGGTGTTTT
Organism: Parnassius orleans; assembly: GCA_029286625.1. Classification (NCBI taxonomy): domain Eukaryota; kingdom Metazoa; phylum Arthropoda; class Insecta; order Lepidoptera; family Papilionidae; genus Parnassius; species Parnassius orleans. The sequence continues at coordinate 1,206,721 of JAGSMP010000093.1, forward strand.
ATGTACATTTACTGTAACGTTTCTTTGTTATTATATAAATATAATTAGTGTAGATTGTACAAGTCTAAATAAAGTGTAAATAAACTGTAAATATCAATAATGATTGTATATACAATCAAATTGACTTGTAAATAATCCTGCATTAATAATTTTATGAAAATCTTAGTTTCATAGTAAACACAAATCAATCATAAATACATTTAATGCAGTCTGTCCTAAGCCTGAATAAAGTATGAAGGGAAGTTAATTTATTGATTTAACTGTATAGCTACAAACACTTAGATAGTGATTAAATTTATTTTCGTTTCGTGTGTAACTGTATAGTTGGTGGTGATATTTATGCAAACAATTACAGTGGCCGAATAAAAATAGCCAGTTACAAAAATCACTAGTTTTGAAACAGGTGACGCCGACCAAGTCACTGGTTTCGTTACGTTTCTTGAAAATGACGTAACGACCCCCGTCTAGTATATACTAAATAAATATAGGGGATCCGATGAACAAAATTTATATGTAATGTACGCGATAACAAGTAGACTCGTAGGCGACGCTGCAGCGCTCTTTAGCGAGCGTGAGGACATTAATTCGTGGGAAGATTTTAAAGAACTAGTAATTTAACATTTTGAAGACCCCTAGGAGTGAAGAATGTATTGCTATAGAACTTGAAGGTTTGCCTAACCGAAACAACTAGTCATATTTAGATTTCTGTAATAGGATCCAATTCGTTCGTAGTGTTTTAATATCGGAAGTAAATAGATTAACCGATCAGAATGTAAAGAGTAGCAAAATTATTATAAATAATAATAATAACACATCTTTAAATGTCTTTTTGTATAATTTGCCAGAAAATATGGTGCAATGCGAACGGCACCACCACTTAAAACAAATCATAGACCTTGATAATACTTATTACGATAATGCGTGCGGCGATGTGTACCCAATTTCTTAAGATAACTGCTGCTATGAGGAGTACGCATACAGTGGCCCTAATGTTCTCGAGCTAAATTATTATGAAAATGCGTACCACATGGCGCCCCAACCAATATGGACGACGAGGATTTTCAGGTCGAAGCCTCGGAAGGGGCTATGACAAAATAGAGTTAAATTGTAGTACTAACTTGAGATTGCCGTTTATTTATATACTAGAAATCGACTCTAAATTTATGATTGATACAGGTAATACAAGATCATTCATTAGTCCATCAAAAGCTCATAAGTACTTTCCAGAGTACATAAGTCACGAACCATTCGAAGTCATTAGCACACATGCATCGAGCAGACATAATCAAGTTATTCAAATTCCGTTTTACCAATTTTCAACTGTAACGATATTCATAAACTATACATTTACAATGTCGACTCTAGGTACGATGGCTTAATTGGGAATGATATAATTTGCAACCTAGAAGCAGTAATAGATTTAAAAAACGAGATTCTTAAAACTAAAACAACCGTAATACTATAATACATAGTAAATCTTCTTACGTTTCAGAGTTATCTCCCCGTTCCGAGCAGAGAGTCAAACTCCCAACAAATTTATATTCGGGTAATGCTGTAATCGATTATAAAGAATTTTGTAAGGGTGTGCGAATACCTAGTGCGTTAATGAGATGTAAGGATGGTTATACGACTACAGTAATCCAGAATACTTTAGATATACCGATAAAATTAACTATTAAAAGACCATTGAATGTAGAAGTATACGAAGAGAGTAAAGTGCCTAGGTGTGTAGTTAATCATATTACAGATATATCAGATAATGAAGTAGATAAAATATTTGAGCAAAATTTAGAGAAATTATGCTTAGACCACATGTCGGAAGAAGAACAAAAATCGATATTCCACTTATGTATAGAATATAAAGATATATTTTATAGCGATCAAATACCTTTGTCCTTTGCTAATGAAGTCAAACACTATATTAGAACAAAAAACGAAGACCCTATCTATATCAAACCCTATAGACAACCTCCCGCTCAAACACATGAAATTAAAAACCAAGTACAGAAACTACTAAATGATAATGTGATCCAGGAATCCTTTTCCCCTTGGTCAGCCCCAGTCCATTTAGTTCCCAAAAAGAGAGACGCATCTGGTGAAATGAAATATAGGATGGTTATCGATTACAGACGTTTAAACGACATAACTGTGGACGATAAGTACCCTTTACCCAATATCACTGACATTTTTGACAAAGTGGGTAAGAGTACTTACTTTTCAACCTTGGACTTAGCTAGTGGATACCACCAAATTTAGATCAACGAGTCAGATAGACGATAAAAAACGGCATTCAGTACAGAGAACGGACACTATGAATTTCTTAGGATGCCCTTTGGCCTGAAGACGGCTCCAGCCACCTTCCAAAGAGCCATGGATAACATCCTAAGAGGCTTACTAGGAATTCATTGCCTTGTCTATCTTGACGACGTAATTATTTTCTCGAGTAGCCTCCAAGAACATTTACAAAAATTAAGGACAGTTTTTGACAGATTGAGATCGACTAATTTAAAAATACAACTTGACAAATCAGAATTCTTGAGAAAAGAAGTGCTATATCTAGGGCACGTTATTACTAAAAACGGACTTAAACCAAACAATGACATGATTCAGGCTGTATTAAGCTACCCGTTACCAAGGACGACTACGGAGATCAAGAGTTTCTTAGGATTGATTGGTTATTACAGACGCTTTGTAAAAGACTTCGCCAAAATCACTCAGCCTCTTACAGCATGTCTAAAAAAAATGAAAAAAATTGTAGTAGATCAAAAATATATTGATGCATTTCAGAAGTGTAAGGAACTTCTTACTAATGCACCTTTACTCCAATACCCAGACCCAGAAAAACCTTATGTTTTAACTACAGATGCTTCTACTGTTGCTTTAAGTGCTTATCACAGGGGACAATAGGATCCGATAAGCCCATTGCCTACGCCAGTAGAACTCTCAGCGACACTGAGACCAGATATAGTACAATAGAGCGTGAACTACTCGCCATAATATGGGCCGTAAAACATTTTAGACCATACCTTTACGGGCGTAAGTTCACCATATATACCGACCATAGACCACTAGTTTGGCTTTATTCGCTCAAAGAACCGAACAGTAAGTTGACTCGTTGGCGGTTACGTTTTCAAGAGTACGATTTCCATATTGTATACAAAAACTGAAAGTAAAGTAGTAATGCTGATGCCCTCTCTCGGACAAAAATAAATGCATTCAATGGTCTTTTAATAGTTAATTTTATCGGTATATCTAAAGTATTCTGGATTACTGTAGTCGTATAACCATCCTTGCATCTCATTAACGCACTAGGTATTCGCACACCCTTACAAAATTCTTTATAATCGATTACAGCATTACCCGAATATAAATTTGTTGGGAGTTTGACTCTCTGCTCGGAACGGGGAGATAACTCTAAAACGTAAGAAGATTTACTATGTATTATAGTATTACGGTTGTTTTAGTTTTAAGAATCTCGTTTTTTAAATCTATTACTGCTTCTAGGTTGCAAATTATATCATTCCCAATTAAGCCATCGTACCTAGAGTCGACATTGTAAATGTATAGTTTATGAATATCGTTACAGTTGAAAATTGGTAAAACGGAATTTGAATAACTTGATTATGTCTGCTCGATGCATGTCTGCTAATGACTTCGAATGGTTCGTGACTTATGTACTCTGGAAAGTACTTATGAGCTTTTGATGGAGTAATGAATGATCTTGTATTACCTGTATCAATCATAAATTTAGAGTCGATTTCTAGTATATAAATAAACGGCAATCTCAAGTTAGTACTACAATTTAACTCTATTTTGTCATAGCCCCTTCCGAGGCTTCGACCTGAAAATCCTCGTCGTCCATATTGGTTGGGGCGCCATGTGGTACGCATTTTCATAATAATTTAGCTCGAGAACATTAGGGCCACTGTATGCGTACTCCTCATAGCAGCAGTTATCTTAAGAAATTGGGTACACATCGCCGCACGCATTATCGTAATAAGTATTATCAAGGTCTATGATTTGTTTTAAGTGGTGGTGCCGTTCGCATTGCACCATATTTTCTGTCTGTATAAAAAGACACAGCAAAAGATTTGTCTTAAAATTTAATACTGATAAAAAAACAATTATGTTACTACAAAACAAATGAAATTGTGTAAATTAAACAGTTTTTCGTAGAATATTAAATCCTACCTCGTAATTATAGTAATTTTCTTCGTACTTTTTGTTCTGCAAAATCTTTAATAATATCTCATAAATTTATACTGTCGCAAACCTTGTGTTCTATTGAAATCATAGCCAATCCAGATAATCTATTCTGTGTCATGGTGGATCGCAGATAATTGTTTATTATTTTTAATTTAGAAAAGCTTCGTTCACCACTTGCAACTGTTACTGGTAAAGTTAAAAGGATCCTGAGCGCAATACTGATATTTGGACCAAATCTTAAATCTGTTACAAATTTCAAAACATTTGAGGAGATAAATTACTATTTAAAAACATACAAAGGACTGACAACTCCTCACAAAGTTCTAATGCATTTATATCGCTTGAGTTCTCATGAGTTAAAATAGTCTCGAGGTTCTCAATGTTCTAACAATTCATCTTTTGGGAGTTCTCTTAAGGCACATATGTTATACAAAAAAGCAAAATGTTTACTATGCTTAGAAATCTGGGAAAATCTTAATTCTAAGGAGTTTATGGCTGTATCCATAATGTGAAAAAATACTTCAATTTTATATTTTTGATGAGGTTCAATAATTGGTTCGTCAACACACTCATAAGTAAATTGCTTTTTCTTGGATTGTGCACGAGATCTAGCCACATTTTCAAAGTCTAACACCTCGCAATCAATTTCAGAAGCTAAGGCTTTGGCGTTTTCAGAGTAAAATACTCATCTGAACGTGAGTTTTCAAAGAAATCTTTTGTATTTCGAAGTAATTTAATGACGGAAACTAAGTCAAAATCTTTACTTTGAATTTACTAACAGGGTTTATGCGATTCAAAGTTTCGTACCAAATTGTAATAGAACATAAAAATTTAAACTATTTAGTTTGGTTCAACAAACCCGAAGCTTCGTCTCGTGTGGAGGTATCCATATCTGTGTTTTGGTAAACACTAAACAATGCATCGTAAACTTGTCCTATTTGATGTCTTAGTGGTTTTATTGCTTCGATTCGACTTTCCCATCTCGTGTCACTAAGTGGTTTTAGAGTAATACCTTTTACATTCTTCAAAAGAATTGACCACCTTAATGTTGAAGTGGAAAAAAACATATATTTTTTGCACAGTATTAAAAAAAATTGCAGCTTCCAGTGAGGACTTTGCCATGTCGTTTACCACTAAGTTTAAAGAATGACTACTGCAAGGAACGTAAAATGCCCCTGGATTGATGTTTTTAATCCTGGCTTGGACGCCACTTTGAATACCTTTCATATTAGATCCATTATCGTACCCTTGCCCTCTTATGTTTTCGAAAGACAATCCAAGTGCTAATAATTGTTTCACTATAATTTCTGTTAGTGCCAGACCTGTAGATTTCTCTATTGGTATAAATCCTTAAAAACTTTCATTTATTACAATCTCTGATGTTCTTGAATTGTCTTGGGATTGAATAATACAAATATACCTAATTATCATGGTCATCTGCTCAGTTTTGCTAGCGTCTGGAGTACAATCTAAATTAATAGAATAATATTTCGATGTAATGATAGCTTCCATAATATGTTTTTTATGCCGTCTGAAATTGTATTAATGAACTCATTTTGAATTGTTTTACTTAAGTAGGTTGCTTGTTGCTCCTCTTTTTTCAAAACTCTGCGTACATGTTCCTGCATAACGGGATCAAATTCGGCTAACAACTCTACTAGTTTTAAAAATTACCATTGTTATGTTGATACAGATTATCAGAAGTACCTTGAAAAGCCAAGCCATTTTTAGCTAACATTTTGATGATTGTGGCAATTCGTAACAATACTCTATTCCAGTGTTCTATTTCTGATTTAATTATTCTCTGTGACTCGGCATCTATCGTACGACACGATTTGAGCCTACGTGAAAGTTCTACCCAAGATTTTACAGCTTCTACATGGTTTCGTGATGTCTCATGAGATTTAAGCATATCACCTACATGCTTCTAATTTTTTGTAGCCATCTTCAGATAGACCGGAAGTTGTAGTTGTATTGAAGATTTTACAGCAAAAGCAATACAAATAATTTTTTACCACAGAATATACAAGCCAATCTCTCAAAATTTCTTCACCGTTATTAAGCTTTCTCTTATGGTATCTCAAAGTAAACCTCCGACCATTGATATCTTGTGGAAATTCAAATTCATACAGTGGGTGTTCATACAATGAGAACCTTTATTTACCAAATATATTCTTTCTGCATCTGTTAATCTATTGGGCCACGTGGCTGAGTCGACATCTAAAATAGATTTTGATTCTGTAGAAACACTTGGAGTTGCAATAATACCTTCACCTACAATAGCAGCTTCACCTGCAATAGCAGCTTCACCTGCAATAGCAGCTTCACCTGTAATAGCACCTTCACCTGCAATAGCGCTTGACCCAGAAGTAGAAGCACCAGGTTCACAGATTATATTGGAATCGGACGTATTTTCTTCTCGATGTTTAAGCGGAATCTCAGCTATAGCATCGGTTTCTGGTATGGGTGACGATGGTTTGTTTAGCTCACCTTTTTTCAAAAAGGACTCTAATGCCTCTGCTTGCTTTTGTCGCTCTGCATCTTTTTCAAGTCTTCGTTTTTTATATTGGTGTCCCAACAAGCGTGATCTACCGTCAGCCATTCTGTACGGTAAAAAACAAAAATATGAAATAAATTTAAATAGATGTAATAACAAGGAAAAGAATCTTTTTGTGACGAATACTTTCTTTCGCCATAAGAGGATTCACATGTATACATGGGAAAGAGGTGATGATAGAAGCATGATAGATTTCATAATTGTGGATGAAAGAATGCGGGCGCAGTGATAGATACAAGAGTTTACCGGGGTCCAACGTAGGACGGATCATTACTTGGTCTTATGCCGAATTAATGGTCTATTCAGGCGTTGGCGGCATCGGACATTTGTGTCTACCACTGCGTTACAGCGTATAAGAACAGAGAGGTTACAAGATGAAAGTGTGAAAGAGAAGTATAAATGTAGACTGAGGAGAATATAAATGGTTTGAATGAAATATGTATGAATGATTTAGACCTGAAGACTGTATGGAATAATGTTAAGAAAGTTTTGGTGGATGCAGCCACCGAAGTATGTGGTGTAAGTAAGATAACGAATGAAAGGAAAATAATACGTTGTGGTGGGATGATGAGATTCGGATGGAAGTTGAAGCAAAGAAGAAAGCATGGCTAGATTTACTGGCAACCAAAGCTAGTAATTCTGGCGGTATGAATGATGAGATGGAAAGAAAAAAGGCAGACTTTAGACGTATAAATAAGAGAGTAAAAGAAGTAGTTGAAAGGAAAAAGCAAGAAAGAACGGATAAGAATGATAGAAGAATATCGGATAACTTTCAGGCAAATATTAAAATGTTCTGGAAACTCGTAAGAACTGCCAAGGGAAATTCAAAACAGCCTAGAATGAATGCTATACGAGACGAGAATGGCTGTATGTTGAATGATGAAGTTTCGAATTTAAAAAGATGGAAGGAATACTTTGAAAGCGTGTTTATGAGTGAAGGGTCGTCTGAATTAAGTGAAAAGAAATTCGAAAGAAGTGGAGAGAGGTAGGAGATAAGTGTAGATGAAATAATGAAAGCAATGAAAAGCATGAAAGCAGGTAAGGCAGCCGGATATGATAGAGTATCACTCGAAATGCTAAGGGCTGAGAGGGAGTGGTGGCAGGCCTGCTGTACACCTTGTTTAATTTATGTTGGGAACTGAAGGGTACTGGAAGACTGGTGCAAAGCTGTTATAGTCCCAATATATAAAGGAAAGGGTCACAGCAGGACTGTAAAACTACTGTAGATCAGCTTGCTTAGCATTGTGGGTAAACTGTATGCTAAGGTGTTGATTGAAAGAAACTAACGGAAAAATTTGTGATGTGCAAGCTGGATTTAGAAAGGGAATGGGGTGTACGGATCAAGTATTTTACATGCGCATCATAGCGGAGAAGTTTCTGCCAAAAACCAGAAAGTTTTCTGGACTTAGAAAAGGCTTATGACAGAGTGGACAGGAATGTGTTATGGCAAACACTTAACTCATTTGGTTTGAGCGCTGGTTTGATACAGGCATTGAAGTCTCTTTATAGGGACTCTAGTGCTTGTGTCAGGATCAACGGGGTCTACTCGGACTGGTTTGGCATCCAAAAAGGTGTCAGACAGGGCTGTGTAGCTTCCCCCTGGCTGTTTAACCTATTTATGGACAGTTGTTTGCAAACTTTGAAAGTTGAAGAATGTGGGTTGAGAATGGGTGAGTTAACCGTCAAATGCCTTTTGTAGGCCGATGATCAAGTCATATTTGCATCGTCGGCGGCCGAGTTGCAAATGATGGTTACTTTAATGAACAGGTTATTAAAAGAAAGAGGTATGAAAGTGAACGCAAGTAAGACGAAAGTGATGGTTTTTGAAAGAGAAAAAAGTAAAACGTTATGTGAAATAAGAATAGAAGGGGAGTTGATTGAGCAAGTGGATGAGTTTGTATATTTGGGATGTTTATTTAGCAGGGATGGTAGATATGATAAGGATATAGAACGACGAGTGAACGCAGGAAATAGAGTGAATGGGGCTCTACACGCTATTGTGAAGAGTCAGAATGTGTCAAAAAAGGCACGTTTGGCAATTCACAATGCTGTGTTAGTCCCTACTTTAATGTATGGTAGTGAAAGTTGGGTCTGGCAGAAGAAGCATGAGAGTAGAATAAATGCTGTAGAAATGCGGTCATTAAGGAGTATGCTAGGGCTGAATCTGAATGACAGGGTGAGAAATAGTGTGATAAGAGAAAAGTGTGGTTTGCAAGATGACGTTGTGACCAGGATTAAGGACGCGTTTGCAAAATTGATAGGTATAGAATCGAACTATTACATTGACACGGGTCACACACACAAGTGTACGCACGGTTAGCTGCGGGTGTGGGAATCGTAATCAAGTAAAAACATTTTGATAATTTGAAAGATTGATTTTTTTTCTCATTTCTTATACCATACAAAAATATATTACATACGAAATACGAATAGCTGCTCCAGAGACTGCTAGGCACTAGAAGCCCACTAGGCACTAGAAGCCCACTACTAGCAGTGCGATGGTGGCTGTGGACTTTGGGCTGGTTTTGTTAGTTATGATAAGACTTTAGCTTCGGACTTGGTGAAGTGACTTGAAGGTATACTTCGGTGACAGCTACTGGAACTCCTCGACGAGTAGTACTAGGTGTGCCGAGTTTGGGCTCGTTTTGTTAGTCATGATGAGAGCTTACCTCCGGACTTGATAGAGTGACCTGATGGCGTACTTCGGTGACTACTGCTGGAATTCCTGGACGAGTAGAACTAGGTGTGCCGAGTTTGGGCTCGTTTTGTTAGTCATGATGAGAGCTTACCTCCGGACTTGATAGAGTGACCTGATGGTGTACTTCGGTGACTACTGCTGGAATTCCTGGACGAGTAGAACTAGGTGTGCCGAGTTTGGGCTCGTTTTGTTAGTTATGGTTAGACCTAACCTACGGGCTTGATGGAGAGACCTGATGGTGTACTTTGGTGACTACTGCTGGAATTCCTGGACGAGTAGAACTTGGTGTGCTGAGTTTGGGCTCGTTTTGTTAGTCATGATGAGAGCTTACCTCCGGACTTGATAGAGTGACCTGATGGTGTACTTCGGTGACTACTGCTGGAATTCCTGGACGAGTAGAACTAGGTGTGCCGAGTTTGGGCTCGTTTTGTTAGTTATGGTTAGACCTAACCTCCGGGCTTGATGGAGAGACCTGATGGTGTACTTTGGTGACTACTGCTGGAATTCCTGGACGAGTAGAACTTGGTGTGCTGAGTTTGGGCTCGTTTTGTTAGTCATGATGAGAGCTTACCTCCGGACTTGATAGAGTGACCTGATGGTGTACTTCGGTGACTACTGCTGGAATTCCTGGACGAGTAGAACTAGGTGTGCCGAGTTTGGGCTCGTTTTGTTAGTCATGATGAGAGCTTACCTCCGGACTTGATAGAGTGACCTGATGGTGCTTTGGTGACTACTTCTGGAACTCCTGGACGAGTAGAACTAGGTGTGTCTGTCACTCCATCAAGTCCGGGGGTAAGTTCTTATCATAACTAACAAAACGAGCCCAAACTTGGCACACCTAGTTCTACTCGTCCAGGAGTTCCAGTAATGGTCACCGAAGTACACCATCAGGTCTCTCCATCAAGTCCGGAGGAAAAGTCTCATCATAACTAACAAAACGAGCCCAAACTTGGCACACCTAGTTCTACTCGTCCAGGAGTTCCAGTAATGGTCACCGAAGTACACCATCAGGTCTCTCCATCAAGTCCGGAGGTAAAGTCTCATCATAACTAACAAAACGAGCCCAAACTTGGCACATCTAGTTCTACTCGACTAGGAGTTCCAGTAGCAGTCACCGATGAACACTTTCAGATCACTCCATAAAGTCCAAGACGAATAGGCATTTATATAATTATTTATATATATAAATCCCACTTACTTTCAGCGAAACTAAATGTTATAACAAAAATGTGTGATTATAAAAATAATAATATTATTTTTATAATCACACATTTTACACACACACTTGACAGGCCTTGTCAAGTACCTATGTATCAAATTCGAATATTTTGTGTATGTACAGCGATCTTTTTGACTGCTGCAATCAGGCAGGCGATACAGATACAGTATCCACTCATGACGGCGACCGAGCGCGGACTGAGGTATCATCGAAATTTTTGTACAATAAATCAAAACAGGCACCAAAAATAAAATAACCCTTATTGCAATTCATTATGATTCATCCGTATTAGCAAAATACGTGAAAAAATAAGCATCAGTTTTTATTTTTTTTGACTATTTGTGACATTTTGATAAAAAGTAATCACCACTATTTTTTATTGAATATGTCTGCCTACTTATAGTATTTTTAGAAATCTTAATATATGTTGGTAATAGAACAAAAATGTACCTAAACATGAGCCGGTATCGTTAATTTTGTAGAAAATGGCTAGGGAAGATCGTATTTACAATATAAAAAACTATTATTTTCAACAAAAAAGTCACGACTATTTGAAGATGAAGAACCATTCGTATGCATATTCGCCCGATTTGCAAACGCACCCTTAAGAAAGGAATGCTTCGGTGGTTTGGTCATGTAGAAAGAATGAACGAAGAAAGAGTGACAAAGCAAATTTATACTGCAGAAGTGAACGGCAGAGTCGGAAAGGGACGCCCTAGACGAAGGTTTATCGACCAAATTGGCGATATATTGAAAATGGGCCAGATTAGGAGTACCCTTAACCGACGAGCGTGTATGGATGTAAAGGAGGCGAGAGAGGTGTGCCAGGATCGTGCCAAATGGAAGTCCGTAGTCTCGGCCTACCCCTCTGGGTGACAGGCGTGAGTGTTTATGTATATGTATGTAATATGGATAGATTAAATGTTATGCAAGATCCACCATTTCGTTGTAATGTAAATTTAACCATCATCATACTTTGTAGCATTTTAATAGATAACTTATTCCGTAACTTATTTTTGACAACATTGTACACAGAACACAATTACTCTCTACCGAGAGATAGTTCAACACTTGCGTCCGAAATTAGAACCGTGATAAATGCCAGTCCAAATGAGACATTTTCAAAACTCAGCTGAAGTAGAAGTACTTGACTATGTTTTATTTACTCAACACTTTACTCAATTGGTGCCACTCAGACTCAATGTTATTTTTATTGCCGTAGATATGATTTGGCTGAATGTGATGTTGGATTACCAAGAGCCTACAATTATCAAAAAGTCCCTAAAAATATCATCCCACTTATTTTCCCCCTAAATTTGGGGAAAACCTCTTAGTTGGGAACCCTGCTCACGATACTGTGCCTATGCGTAACGCACCATAACGCACAGACTAATATGATAGCGTAACCATAGATAAATAAATATGTAGTAAGGGCGTCAAGCCGCGTCTCCACCAAAGTTTTGTTACCAACTTTTGTGTTGTCAACACGTGTTGGTGACAAAAATGTTTCTGTAATTACCTAGTGTTGGCAACAAAACTTATAAACAATGTCGGAAACCGTGTTTGCATTTTCGGCGGCAACATCGAAGGAATATGCTTGTTGCAAACATTTGTTCCCTCTGTGGAGACGCTTGTTGTAAACATTTGTCGGCAACATGTCTGTCACGTGGACGAACGAGTTAATCGACACATTAATTAATTTATGTCGTTCACAAAATATATTATGGTTAGTTACTGACGCCATAGTTACAGATTTATTATTCGATTTTTCGATTTTTTCGCGTATAATGCCAATGACCTTAAAAAATTTATTCAGTTTAAGTAGACCTCCCGGTACTAGTGACTGCCTACTAATGCAAGATCAGCATACACTGGTTATATGTTTAATACATTGCCACTCTCATTAATAATGAAGTCGAGTGTCGCATGTTTGTAAATAGCAAAAAATGTGAAACAGACAAGTGACGGCTCCGTGGCGCAAGGTTTAGTAATGAGTTGCAGCGCTAAGGGCCGCGGGTTTGAATCCCGGACGGAACAAGTATTTGATGGCCTACAAATAATTGTTCTAGGTCTGTTCTATGTACGTAAATTGTCCCTGCGATACAGGAGAAAACCCGAGTGTGGAGGTAACGTTTTTTAAAAAGAGAGGAAGAGAGACAACTAATGAAATTAAAATTTTTGCCTATATACCGACTTCAATATTAATACGCATTATTAAGGATAACTCCAAAACTACTGGTGTTGCTTTTTGCATAAAATTATAAATACTGCGGCTGCCTGCATAATATCGTCACTTGAAAACATATTGTTGCCAACAAAACTTTGGTGGAGACAGCAAGTTGTCAACTAAAATGTTTCTCAAATTGTTGGCGACATGTTTCAATTCGGTGCGGAAACATCGGAAACAAAAGTTGGTAACTTTTGTTGAGTTGCAAACAGTTTTAAACATAAATGTTGTCAACATTTTCGGTGGATACGCGGCTTAACGTTTAAATATAAGGTACCTGAACCTAGCCCCACCTGGAATTTTTTTTTTTTATTTTTAATTAATTGTTCGTGGTTTGTTGGTTATTGTTCGAACATAAACATGGTTTGTTCGTTTTTTAATTATTTATAATTAATTAAAGAAAATTTCATCCTTAGGTTGGCCCTCCTTAATGTAAATTTTAATTTTTATCCCTTAAATTAATTATTTTTACTAAATATCGTTAGTTCGATCGCTATTGATGATTGTTCAATAAAAGCGAGCGAAGCGAGCTCGGAACTCTGGGCACCTCGACCCGACTCGAACAGGGTTCGGTTAGAAGGGGATAGCGGGGTCAAGTGAGAGAGCGAAGCGAGCGAACATGCGTTGCGTAAGCATCATAATATAATCATATTAGTCTGTGTAAAAAATAAAAATGGAAGAAGGTGTTGCTGTCAAACATGAAGGCAAAAATATTGATATTAAACAGGAAAAACAAGACAATCTAGAAAGCTTTAAATATGATTTCGATTCTGGAAGCCAAGATAGTAGTAAAAGTGGTAGCGGAGGTTATCAACGATGGGCGCCCAATTTGAATGGAGTACGAAAAAGTGCATTTACACCGTACAAATCTGTTCAATGTACTGCACTAACTAATTTACAAAGAGGTAATACTTTACCTTAATCTTTATGACATTTAGGTCATTCAGGCATCTCTTTTATTGATTATTTTGTCATCTGATTGTTGAATAAGTTCTGAAGTGTTCAAGGTCGTGATTGTAGGTAACACGCAGGCGCGGGTTCCTGAATTGCCTCAGCCCGATTGTAGCTTTCACGCAAAGGCTGGGCGCGGAGAAATAACCCGAGAAGACGTGAAACTGGAGCAATATGTTGATATTACTGATGAACATGGGCTCACTGCATTGCATTGGGCCGCAAGTTATGGACAGTTAAACAGTTGTCAGGATCTTGTGTGGTAATATACTCATAATGTAGTTTTCTTTGTTCTTAAGTACCATATTGTGGTTTTCTTTATTACTGCTCTTAACATGTTACTTACAATTTTATATTTTTATATACTTGCTATCATATCTATCTATATATTTTTTAAAAGATGTTTATCAATGTTAGTATAATTTTTAGTTAATTTATTATTTATTTTTAACATACCATTGTGATGGGTACCATAATTCAAACTAACAAATGTAATTAAATTTATCTTGAATATTTAATTTTATGATTATTTATACCCTTGAAATGATAGTAGGCCTATGTCCAGCCGTGGGTCATATAGACTGTGTGTACTTTGTATGTTGTAATGTTACATTTAGTTCCATATTATGTTGTATTGTAATCAGTGATTACAATTTTATTAGCTAATTCATATCAATGAATTAGCTAATAAAATTACTATTGATTACAATTATGATATTATAGTTGTTATTATTATATATTGCCTATTAAATATCAATATGAAATAGAAATTTGTAATTAGCTTTTTTGATCAAAATCAACATTGTTGCGGCATTATATTATTTGAAAGAAAAGAAAAATATTTAGGAATATGGCTTGTTAAATATTCTTGGGTTATTGGGATTATAAGAGCTATTTTCAAGAGTCCAAATGGTACAAAATATATGTTCAGGTGACAGACACCAAAATTTGAAGTCTTGGAAATTACAATAATCAGTAGATATTTCTTAAATCTTTCTCCAGGAACCATGATCTCCATTAGGTGTTTTTTAACTCATACTGGCGAAATATTAGTTTCTTTCTAATATGAAATAGGATAGATTTTGTGTCACAAGTGTTTTGCAAATTTAACCGAAAATAAAAATGTAACGTAACAATAAGAATAATACATATTTGAAGACATTCCTTTATTTTAGAATTATGTTAAATTACTGGGACATTGGGCTTATTAATACTAAAATTTCAAATGAAACTATTTTAAGAAGAATTTATACCTTAAACGGCTTATGAAAGGTGCTATATATTTCACAAAATAAAGTAACTGTTGTCTAATTCAGGAGTGGTGCCAGTGTCAACATGAGAGGTCCAGAAGGTGAGACAGCATTACACCTTGCTGCAGCTGGAGGGCACCACGAGGTTGTGAAATTTCTTTTGAATGAAGGTGCTGATGCTGATGTACAAGATGATGTAAGATTTTTTTGATAAAGTTCAACTTTTTTACTTAATTGAATGATGATAATAATCAAATATAAAAGGATTTTCCATTATGTTAAAAACTAATCAAAATATTAAGCTTATACTTTATAGATTTTAAATATTATTTGTTAGTGTATGACAATAATATAATCAGAAAATTATTGTTTGCAGTCTGGCAGTACAGCTCTCATGTATGCAGCAGCAGCAGATTTTCCCTACACTTGCAATGAACTTCTAATCCGAGGAGCAGATCTTACTCTTACCAATGATTATGATCAAGATGCTTATACTTTAACAACAACCAACAACTGTAAACTGGGTAAATTCATTTATTACTGTTTATCAAAGTTCACTGGTCATAGGCCTCCCCTTAGATTGTCTCTTAGTCTTACCAATGATAATGATCAAGATGCTTATCCTTTAATAACAACCAACAACTCTAAACTGGATACTTTATCAATTCAATTGATAGGCAGATCAAAGTTCACTGCAGAACATAGGCCTCCTCTTAGATTACTTCTTATTTTCTACTTTGACAACAACCAACTTTCCCCATCGGCACCAATGAAATTGTTAATTACAATTTTAAGTGCTGATTTACCACATACTCGGCGATGAAGGAAAACATCATGAGAAAATCGGCATGTCTGAAAATATCACATCACTTCACGTCATCGAAATAAAATATTTTGATGACGTGAAGTTCGTCAACACGCATTAGGGCAGTGTGGCGGACACTTCCTTGCCCTAAAACCCCTCTCAGAAATGAGAGGAGGCCTGTGCCCAGCAGTGGGACGTATATAGGCTGTAACTTTAACTTTTTTAACTTTTATATGAATAGAAATGAAAACGAATCATAATTTATAATTTGATAGAGCTAGTAAGGTAATATGGTTTTTTCTTTTCAGCACAAACTGTGATAGAGAATTTTTTGATTGGATGCCTCAGCAAAATGTGAAAGCATTCGTGTTAATTTGCTTAGGACAATCAACACAGCAGATTTATTTGCTTACAGAGTTAAATGAAAATACAGGGATTTAGTTTATAAATTGTATTTAATAAATATTTTTAAGTTCACCATATACAAACATGTAAAGTGACATAAGTTTCAATTACAGACAATATAAAAACCCTGTTTGTTTATTTTTATCTACCCCTTGGTGCAATAAAATATAAAACTATAATGATAAAAATATCTATACACCTCAACAATAATAAAAGTATAAAAATGTATTGAATCTCTTAAATCTATTTATTAACACAATATTTTATCACAGTTTAGACTCAGTGAGCCAGTTGAAAGTTTGTGGTTTTCTGTTTGACTGAGGATTTATAAGAATGTTAATAATGCTTGGTTTATCAACAACTTTCAAAGCTTTCTTTATTGCTGCTTCAATCTCTTCTACCGTGCGGCAAAGATGGCCTGTCTCACCAAACATTTCCATCATTTTCTCATAACGAACTTCAGTGCTCAGTGCAGTAGGTGGTGTACTGAAAAAGGAAACTTATCTAGGGTAAAAAAATTAGGATATTGCTTCTAATATTTAAAAAATTCAAAAGCATTAATATCTTTGCAGTTTTTGGGTCACTGGCTTAAACCACCTTTTAAACCTCTGTATTAAATTAGCAAAACTTGAGCGATTACTTTGTAGTTTTAGCCTTCAAATATATTAGCATTAAAAGAATACCTCATTGATTTCGTAAATTTTTATGACATCAGTAGGGTTAGCCAGGTTGACTTTCTACAATCAACCCTAGCATAAACCATAAATATTAATATAATTGACATAATATCTGGACTAATGTTCAGATATTATGTCAATTCCCATTGCCATGTGACAGTGATATAACTCAACATCGATTTCATTCATTTTTAGAGTTTCTAATCTCATTGGTCTACAGCAGTAAGTGCCTTATTACAAAAAAAAAGGGAATTTATAATTGGACCGTGTCATTGTGCAGAAATGCGATGGGGAAAAAAGGTTCTCGAGTGGCAGCCTCGTACCGGTAGGCGAAGTGTAGGGCGACCCCCTCTAGATGGAGTGACGACCTGGTAATAAGACATGCAGGAAGTCGATGGATGCCGGTGGCTTATGACCGTGCTTTGTGGCATTCCTTGGCGGAGGTCTATGTTCAGCAGTGGACTTGTGGACTTGTGAAGGACTGTAATAATGATAATGATAATGATGATTGTGCAAAAATGTTACAATCCACAAAAACAGTTGTTGAGATTTGAAAGATAAATGTATTTATCTTATGGCAGAAGATCTATTTTATCATGTTATGTATATAATCCTAAAGAAAATAGAATGTAGATTTTGGGATATAAAGTAAACTAACAAAGATATAAAATAAACTGAAAAACTGAGCGGCTGGATCATTATTTTGGTCAGTGCGTGTGATCCAACCTACTTCTGCACAACACAGTCCAATTAGGCTTAGGTTTAAACTAGTCTGTTTCAATAAAGGAGTCCCATGATGAACTAAAATGAAAAGCATGGAATTTGACAACAAATGTCAATTTCTCTTCTTTCTGTCTTCTTGGCTCGTTTTTAAACCGGAGACTATTAATAAACCGCGTTTAATAATATGACTGAAACATAACTGTCTTACCTTTGAGCAACATCACCATAAGATTGAAGTTCTAGCATGGTGTTCCTGTCAAATCCACTATAAATGCCATTGTTGTTCACAATTATAATTATCACAGGTAATTTGTAACGGAACATTGTTTCAATTTCCATTCCTGGAAAGACAACACAATATCAATATACGAAACATGTTATTTTATTTAAAACCAACGCGTTTAATTATTTATTTCTAGTGTAAAATGTAAAATAAGTACAACGCGATAAAATCCGTAAATTTGGTTTCAATATTTTTATTTTATTTTTTATTCAATATAGATTACATGTAATTGTTATTGAAAGTAATTTTTTACTTTTACCACTGGTTCGAAAAAAAACCTTTGTCCCGGGAAGCACTAGCAAGAAAACCAGCGGGATATTTTTTCAAAGTAAATTATACAAATAGAAAGGTTGTACAAATTATTTACAAAATTTATTTTAGAAACACTGGAAGCGACCACTGGGAATGAGCCCAGGGTTTATTATCAACCATGTATTAATTTATATTATAATAACCCATTTTATACAGTTTTTATTTAAAATATTTAAACTTGGTAATAGAGGGACCTTGTATATTTTCTGTGACTTTGTACATTGCCCCATGAATGAATTACTGACTATGGTTATGGAGTTGAGAAACTGGTATCATTAGCTTGCATTTGTTCCTAGTGTTTACCGAGTGTATATCACTTTTTACTAAAACGACTTTTGTTTTTGTGAAAATACATAAAATTTTCCTAAACATACTAAGAGGCCAAAGCTAATATACTTATTACTTGTTTTAGCTGTCTCGATACTAGTGAGACCTCTAATCTTTTTTACAGCATAAGCTGCAGAGCTCAGTCTGCTTGCTAGTTTAGATATATGGGACCCTCACTGAATCTTTGATTCGAGAGTGATGCCAAGAAAAACTGGATTCATCAGGGCTCAGTTCTTCCTCGTTTAAAAACACATTGGTAGGTAGTTAGATTTTTAATATTCGGTGTTGCAAATTTTATACATTTTTTATTGCCGTTTAAATGTAGATTATTAATGTTAAACCAATGTACTAATTTTGATACAGTATTATTCACACATTTAAATAATTGCTGTTTAAGTTTAAAAATCAAGGAAGTATCATAAGCAAATTACACAAATATTTATCATGACTATTGTAGGGGTATAAGGGAAAGGTAAGTCATTAAAGAATAAATATAAATTATTATTCAGTATATTATTCGAGTAAATTTATATCATTATTAAAAAAAATCTCACAAATGTATTGGTACCATGAAATAGGTTTTTTTTAATCTAGATTATTCTGCTTAAATAAAGGTGGTGGTGGTGTAAAATCCTTGAGAAAAAGACCTCGTTGCCTTCTTAGATGGCTATATACCATCTTGTATATGCCAGATGTACAGAACCCTGACTGGCAACGTCCAAGGTGGACTTTGGTCTTACTATCGCTATGATAAATTTTCCTAAAATAGGAGAGGCTAATGTCCGACTGTTACAGACTGATCATACCATTACCGTTACAGCCTATTAAAGTCAACTGGTGTACATAGGCCTCCCCCATAGATTGCCTCATGGGGGAGATATTTGCCGTAGTTGGCACGCTTGGCAAGCGGGTTGGCAACCGCAGTTTTTTTATTTTTAGTCGTTATTAGTGAGACGCTTTTGATTTGTTTCCCTCTGTCGCCTCTTACGACACCCGCGATGTGATATGTGATAGTGGATATTCTTACATCACCACTACACGGCAATACTATATATACAAACTGGTTATAAAGAGGAGAAACTCACAGAGTATGACGAGAAAAACTAATTCTTAACATTTAATATAATTGAATCTGAAAACACTTATGAATGTGCCTTGATAATTGTTAAAGAGAGACACATTAATTTTTGTGGTGGAAATATGATATCCGGGTGACAAAATGAACAAACCTGAAAATCCAAAAGCAGAATCCCCTTCCACACAAATAACTCGCTTATTTGGAGCGTAGTCGCGACACCACATTGCAGCAGCTATCGCAAATCCAGGACCCACCTAGATAATAACAGTATAACTGTTTAACAGTTGATTTTATAGCAATAGAAATGTTTCCTAATTAGGTCGAACAAGCGCACTGTTGGCACTGCTCTTAAAAGTGCACACCATTGAGGAAAAAAATGATAGTTACGCCTATGCCCGCCATTAACAAAAAACGTATATATTCGTTTTTCGGATTGTATTTTGAATTATGGTTTAATTAATTTATATTAAACATAAAATTTATGTGCTTCTGCTGTTCTAGTGTCGGCGTAAGAGAATCCACTACTCCATATCATCCTGTAGGTGTCGTAAGAGTCGATAGAGAAGAACTGAAACTGATAATAAAGCAATAATAATTTAAAAAAAACTGCGGTTGCCAACCCGCCCGCTAAGTTTTGCAACTATGGCAATTTATCTATGAGGCAACATGTGGGGATGTCTATGTTCGGCAGTGGACTTTTGTAATAAATAAAAGAAAAATTACATTTATAATGTTTACTAGCGATCCGCTTCGGTTTCCGATTTCTGGATTTCGACAACAGCCCCACCTACCGGGTTCAATTGTGAAGATAAACCATTCAGGGACCCACTTAAATGCACCAAAACATCAAAATCGTTCGAGCCGTTTTCGAGTTATAGCAAGATTAACGGATAGCAATGGATTTTTATATATAAAGATAACGTGTAATAGAAGAGTAAATGATGTCTTCAATTTTTTTTCTATAATGCTTTTTTTTAAGTTTAAACAACGTGTTATAAAATATTATTCTGTTTTAGCTTCTGATTGTTTTTATTTGTATTATATTTTAATTACAGCTCTTATAAACCATACTCTATCAGTGTTCATGTATGATTAAAGGTATTAAGGCTGGGTTGGACAAAATATCGTATTTTAGACACGATTTTAACACTCGAGAATTAATACTTCTTGAAATAGTATAAACTCTGGAAAAAAAAAATGCGCTTACATGAAATACTCAATTAAATTCTTAATAAAATAATAATGATTTTTAAAGTAGGTACTTTATATTAGGTCCTTACATATGAAATTGGTGTTTTGTACGGGAGGAATATAAAGTCAATTTTTTTTTGTAAAATATTTTTAATTAATCAAAGTATGCACCGTTGTTATCTATGCACTTTTGCCATCTCATAGGTAGTTCATTGATCCCTTTAATAAAAAAACCATGGGGGCGAGAATCAATAAGCTCTTTGAAGGCGGTTTGGACTGCCGCATCGGAGTTGAATTTTTTTCCTTGTAAGAAGTCTAAATTCCGGAAAAAATGGTAATCTGTTGGAGCAAGGTCAGGGGAGTACGGTGGATGTCGCAGACATTCCAATTGTAGCTCATCTAACTTAGTAGTTGTTTGTTGTGCAGTGTGTGGGCTTGCGTTGTCGTTAAGCAGCAGTGGCCTAGAGCGATTGACCAATCTCGGTTGTTTAGCAGCTAGTTCTTCCTTCATGGTTTGCAGTGGCTGACAATAGAGATATCTGCCGTAATCGTTTGGCCAGATTTTAGAAAGCTGTAGTGAACGACACCGGCGCTAGTCCACCAAACACTCACAAGTAACTTTTTCTGAGTCAATTTTCGTTTAGGACAGGATTTGGCTGGGTCTCCAGGGTTCAGCCATTGTGACGAGCGCTTCCGATTATCGTAAAGTATCCACTTTTCATCACAAGTAATGATTCGATTTAAAATCCCTTCATTATTGTGTCGGTTGAGCAAAGTAACACAGAGTCGCGTGTTTGCAAGTTCGATTCACTCAATTCATGAGGTACCCATCGTTCAAGTTTTTTTACTTTCCCGATTTGCTTCAAGTGGATTAATACAGTTTTATCACTTGCCCCGACGCCTGCAGCTATCTCTGAAGTGCTTTGTAATGGATTCGCTTCCACAATAGCCTTTAATTCTTCATTTTCCACTTTGGTCTCCGGCCGTCCACGGGGTTTTTTTTTTATAGAATAGGGTGACAAACGAGCATACAGTCTACCTGATGGTAAGTGGTTGCTGTGACCCATAGACATCCACATCTATCTTCAGTAAAGAATCAAAATGCAGATGCGTTGTCACCCGTGAGTACTAAGATGGAATGCCTCTTTAAAAAGGGTCTCCGGTTCTCTACACTCATCATACGAAACACAGCAGTGTTATGCTGCTATTTTACGCTGGTATTCTGTGAGAGCGTGGTCCTTCCCCGGTCGAGCCGACCCATTCGTGCTACAACTATACTACTAATATAGCTGCAGCATGGCTCTACCACGTATAAAAGTTCTGAAGGTCGAAATTTCCAGAACGAAAACGTTGAAAACAAAAACGTACCGTGCTTTCTTTTGCGACACCAGCGCCGTACACATCGTTAATCCTTCGAGCTGTTTTTGCAGCACTGGTGCCACGGTAGAACTCGTACTCGTAAATATACCGATATTTCAGGTTTTCCATTGTGCGGTAATAAGCGCCGCCAAAGAATATAATAATGAGGAAAAAACAAATGAATGACTGTTTTCAAAACTCAAATGTACCAGCTAAATGAATTTATAAATTTGAATTTGGAATTCTTAACCAAAGAGGAGATATTTTAGATCAAAGTGGTCAGTACGACAAAACGCTATGTAAGGACCTAATATTAATAGAGATAAAAATTATAATTTAATCACCGGAAAGAACTTTGACGTTTGAATTCTCGTTTTTATAAGCGATAACCATATCATATTTTTCGATGATATGAAAGGCATGATAGTGAATTAGATTCTTAATCGGTTACATTTTTATTTTATTAATTCCTGATGATAAAAAAAAAACGTTTAATATAAAGTAAGTTTTTGTCCACTGAATGTCGCACGCTTACTTCGTGCTGGACAAATATACATGCAGCGGAGAAGGGAGCGCTAAAAGCCTTTTAACGTCGGAAATCCTCGCCTTAAAATTAAGACATTGTTAGATTTTTTTCTTTAGACGCAACCTTTTTAGATAAACTTTGAAAGTATTAACGTAAAGTAAAATTATGTGTAGTAGTTAGAAGCAATAAGGAGTTTGTGTTAACATAATTAGCAGTGTGGTGGTAGTAGTATTATCTACGTGGTGTGTAGTATATATACGTGGTAGAGCCACGCTGCAGCTAAATTAGTTGTGGCACTAATGGGTCGGCTCGACCCGGGTAGGACCCCACCCTTACAGAATACTAGCGTAAAATAGCATCTAATGGCTGCTGTGTTTCGTGTGGTGAATGTAGGGAACCGGAGACCCTTTTTACTGGAAATGAGGCATTCCATCTTAGTCCTCAGGGGTGACAACGCAACTGCATTTTGATTCTTAATCGAGGATAAATGTAGATGTCTATGGGCCACAGTATCTACTTACCATTAGGTGGACTGTGTGCTCGTTTATCACCATTATTCTATATAAAAAAGAGTTTTCTGTTAAGTGGTGCACTCTGATTTTCATGTAGCCGTCGTCAATCAGCCTGAATATTAATAACTCATACTTACACCCATTGTACCAAATGTACCCGCATCAAGACGATGTCTAGGTTCATTATTAAGCAGTATGCCGCGACCAATGTCCATAGTGTTGGCTCCCTCGCTTACAATTATAGAATCCTTTGGAATGTTCGCTTGCACCGCTTTAAATACTGCGTAATAATTGAGAGGTACAGTCTTATCATTTGCCTGGGCCTGAAAAAATTTAAATATATATAAATAATGTAGTAGCCTAACGGTCGCAGTACCCTGCAATCGCGTAGCAAGTTATTGGGTTCCTTCCGGAACCAATGTAATGTAACAACACAAATTGTACACTAGCTATATGATATTGCATCTTCGTCATCCTCCGATCATATTGTATACTAGCGACCAGCCCCGGCTCCGCTTGGGTAGGTTTAAGATAATCAAAGACCAATTATAGTCGGAGAGCTGGCGACGAATTTTGGGAAGGTCGTTTTGGCAAGTTGAAATTGTGAAAAAATATAATCTCGTCAATTGGCGAATCCAGTCCCGCGAGTCTGGCAGATCGTTTACGGTTATTTCGTTACTGCGCAGTATATAACATTTGCAAAAAAATATCGAAAAAAAATGTTTTTCTGGCAACTTGATTTCTTTTTTATCTTTTAATTTAGTTTTTATATAATTCAAAAAAAAAAATCCCAAATGTTTTTGTCGGTTATATAGTACATATTACCAGACCTCTCCAAAAATATTTTATTAAAATTCCCAAAAAATATAGAATATAATAGAATCATTTTTATTCAATATAGATTACAATATATAATACTTATGGAAAGTAATTTTTTACTTTTACCACTGGTTCGCAAAAAAAACCTTTGTCTTGGGAAGAACCAGCGAGAAACACAGCGGGACTTTCTTTTTAAAAAGCACAATTTACAATATAATATTTTATACAATTGTTATGAAAACATTTAAAAACAGCATGGTAGCGATAACCTCATGCCCAGGGGTTATTATCAGTCATGTACTCTTCAGTAGTATAATAACCCTTACTAGACAATTTTTGCTTAATAAGTAATTTAAACCTTTTGATAGAAAAAGTATACTTTT
Organism: Parnassius orleans; assembly: GCA_029286625.1. NCBI lineage: Eukaryota > Metazoa > Arthropoda > Insecta > Lepidoptera > Papilionidae > Parnassius > Parnassius orleans. The sequence continues at coordinate 1,231,229 of JAGSMP010000093.1, forward strand.
GGCAATCTCACATTTTAATCACGTATTTATTGAGTAATTTTAATAATACCTGCAAATCGCCAAACAAATTTAGCGGTTTTAAACAATTCCCAGACGTGAATAAAGTTTACAAATGAATACGACAAAAAAGCCTTATGCGCAGCCATAAGTACGAAAAAGATAGCTTATCGAGGCATGCCGGCAGCTGATGGGGACCCAAGCTCCTCGCGCTGTGATTGGTTATTGAGATACCGCGTGTTTCCAGTATAGTTCCGGCTCGGCGTTCACACCAGAGTATTTTGTATGAGAGCAATCGCAACATCGTGAAAAATTATCTAGTGTTTTATATCCATGTAAACATCTGTGTATAAGAATGAAATGAAATGAGTTAAATGAAAGATATTAGAGAACATACTTTTATTATCAATTACAAAGAAGAGACTAAACAAAATCACATCACTATTATCATCAAATAGTGTAAAAAACTAAAACGAGATAATTGACTTTTAAATTAAACTGAAACCTCATAAATTATAATATTTGAGTAAAACACTTTATACACATTGCCCTTTTTTAAGAACATGGGGCGGTAATTATTAAAATATATTTTTTGCCAAGCCCAAGCCTTACGAGGTTAAAATTAATAGCTATTATACAAATTATTACAGCACTGATCTAAAACAATTCAAACTATATACACAGATATTTACATGGCCATATATGCGCATACATACATGCTAAATCCCAAAATAAGAATTTAATTTTAAAATCTTTAAAATAATTTTTCACGATGCTACGATTGCTCTCACACAAAATACTCTGTTGTGAATGCAGAGCCGGAACTATACTGGAAACACGTGGTTTCTCAATAACCAATCACAGCGCGAGGAGCTTGGGCCCCCATCAGCTGCCGGCATGCCTCGATAAGTTATTTTTCTCGTACTTATGGCTGCGCATTATATTTTTTGTCGTATTCATTTGTAAACTTTATTCACTTTCTGGGAATTGTTTAAAACCGCTAAATTTGTCTGGCGATTTGCAGGTATTATTAAAATTACTCAATAAATACGTAATTAAAATTTGAGATTGCCAAAAGTATATTTTTTGGGAATTTTAATAAAATATTTTGGAGAGGTCTGGTAATACTTTATAACCAACAAAAATGCCTGGGATTATTTTTTTTGAATTATATAAAAACTAAATTAAAAGAAAAAAAAATCAAGTTGCCAAAGAAACATTTTTTTGGATATTTTTTTTGCAAATGTTATATACTGCGCAATAACGAAATAACCGCAAACGCTGTACCAGACTCACGGGACTGGATTCACCAAATGACGAAATTATATTTTTTCACAATTTCAACTTGCCAAAAGGACCTTCCCAAAATTCGTCAGCTCTTGGACTATTGTTTTATCAATTTTTTGTTTGGCTTTTCAAAAAAATAGCCTAGCTCATTCCTGGCATTGCTCTCTATCTATTCGTGAGTTTTACAATCGGTTTATCCATTTCGAAGATTAGCCCGGACAGACAGACAATAAGTTTAAGGTAATTTATGTCTTATTGACATGCAAATAACCCCTTCAGCTCAATGTAAGGTAGTTATTTCAATATTAAAGACAGACACTTTAACACAACATAAGACAATCAACACAGGTAGATTCAAATAAGTAAGTGCACATTTATACACTGCACTGTAATAATATTACGTCCTGCATAGTAAATAGCATGCGGAAACCTGAAATATACAAATGTTAGCGTCGAATGGTTTTGTTTTCACAAACATGAAGAATTATTTGATAAACTATATTTATTACTCCTAAATATGCGTGCTGCAGCTATAATGCCATAATACCCTTCCGACTGAATTTCTATCACGGCTGTCAGTGTTAACGGAGATTAGCCATCTGCGCAAGATAGAATAGAATATATATTTTGCATGCCGTAAGCGCTAGCGTGCAGGTATGCTCTACTAGGGCTTAAAAATTAAGATTCCAACGTTTTGTCGCATGAAATTCTATCTAGCAATCATTTTTGTACATATAAGTGATATAAAAAGCACATTGTCAGAAAGATAAATGATTGTTGAACTTATTAATATTTTTTTTAATCGATTTATTGCTATTTTTACATTAAAAAGTGGTTTTAGTGGCTTATGGTGTGGATTTATGAAGTCCGCATGGCTTCGTAAACACGATAACTTTTGAAAATATCAATTGTTCAACTCAATCTATTTTTAAAACTCTTCATCTATCATGTGGGAAGCCATTGAATGTAAATGGAAGTTTAATTTTGTTTAGTTTAGTTATAATTAATTTATTTCGGCTGCGAAATGTCGATATATTCGGTGTTTTAGCAGCCTTGTGTGAATTTATTTTTTACTAAATTGAGACTGCTTCACTCACTCACTCAGTTAGTTCGGCGTCAATCGCCGTCGTGAGTGGACACTGTATCGGTTGTGTTAATTTAATCGGTTAATGTCCCTCTGCAAGATGCAGGAGTGTACAAGCTTGATTGTGAATGTGGTCTCTCTTATATAGGACAAACTAAAAGATCAATAAAAACCCGCGTTAAAGAACACATAGCTGATGTGAAGAATCGACGCTCCGGGAAGTCTGCAGTCTATGAACATGTACAGGATCGCCCCCGTCACTACATTAGATTTGATAGACCATAAATCCTTGCTAAAGAACACCGATTCCTTCCAAGGTTGATTCGCGAGGCTATTGAAATCAAAAACATCCTAATTTCAATAGAGAAGATGGCTGGGTGCTCCCATCTGCTTGGGATTCTATAATTAATAAAATTAAATCCCAACCCAAGCATACGACTGCAAGACTTCAAGATATAAGTTCATACTGCGTAGATCGGAACAAAAATTAATAATTTTTAATCTGGAGGTAACCGTGGTTAACTATGACATTGGGACGTCAAATACCTCAGTCCCCATGAGTGCTGTAAACTACTCGAAACGCCGGGAATATAAAATAAGTTAATATACGCGATAAAATCCGTAAAACTAGTTTTATTTAAAGGTGCAAAACTACTTCCTCATCAGCTATTTATCACCCACTGCAGGGCATAACTAAATAAACCTACTTATTACCATTCTTTCAACTATTATTTATTCTGTGTTATTACTAAGTATTATGTGTAACACAGTAGATAATATTTAATCGTACTTCCTAATAATATTATAAATGTGAAAGTTTATTTAATTGTTACACTTTCACGTAAACACTACTAGATGGATTTGTATGAAATTTTAGATATAGCTTGACCTGGAATGGACAGGATATTTCATCCCGATAAAAGGAATCCCGATGGATAATTTTCAATGTTGGTCAATGCTATGAACTGTTATAGATCCCTTTATAGGGATCCGCTGACACAAAGCGCACGGTCAGCACCTCTTAGTAGCTTCAGTACTTTCTCATTTTCAAGATTAGCAATACCAGTCAGTCCGTCATACACTCTCATCCGAAATACTCGCCTCAAATTCAATTTAATTTGTGTCTTTCTATAATAAAATACAGTTGTAATTTCTAAATAGTTTTTAAAAGACATTTCGTGAAGCCCTGTATAACATTGGTGGCAGCGGTGGATCTATAAAAGGTCCTTGGTGCCTCTGAGGACTCAATTGTGCAATTACTAAAACATTCTGTGTTGTGATCTCTATAAATACTTACCGCTTAAAACTCGTTTCTTCGCTGAACTTCCGAAAACGATACCCGCCTGGCCGCATGAAAATTTATGCTAGAAGTCATACAACTGAAAGAAAAAGAAAAGAAAGTAGAAGAATACCACCCAGCATCTGCATCATTCGCAAACCGAGTCTACGAAGTCAGCAGTGCTGCACACTTTCGCTGTTTTCTACGCTGTCGCCGTGTTCCTGAATCCTGATCAAAAAAAAAATACAAGTACATAAACCCGACATGTTCCTGTAAGTCCGCTCCAGTTTTATACGAATATTATAATGATACAGTCTTAAATATTGTGAATAATACTGAATATTTTATAAACTTTACAAAATATAAGTTAATTTATTTAAACAGTCAAATCAAAAAAAAAAAATAAATACAAAATTAATTCATATTTCAATTACACTGTCATTCATTCATTTTAGCATAATTCATTGTATATCAAGTGTCTTTTAAATATTATATTTTAATTGTGTGCCATTGCTTGTATTCGAGACCAGTGCAACGCCTTATCGCTACTACTCCCACGCGAAACGCCGAGTACCTTATCTTTGTTTTGACTAACCTCGTCCGTCACAATGCCTAAAGACGAACCTACACCGGTTATTTCGACACCAAACATAGATCTCAATATTCTTTGTAAATTTATAAGTAAGTTTGACGGCAACCGAGAAAAATTAATGCCATTTATTAATAACTGTAGTAATGCTATGAACCTCGCGTCAGATCAACAACAGGATATTCTTTTAAAATACATACTTAGTCAATTAGAAGGACGCGCTGAAAGTGCGTGCTCGATTAAAATATTTGAATCTTGGTCACAGTTAGAAGACTTTCTTAAATCCCAATTCGGTGACAGAAAACATTACGCTGCACTGCTCTCAGACCTACAAGAATGTCGTCAGTCCAATAACGAAACGGTCAACCAGTACGCCCTACGAATAGAGACGTGTTTGTCTAAATTATTAACAGAAATAAATATATCAATACCTACTAAAAAAAAGGGAGAACTGGCAGGCTGTCTCGCGGCAATGCAGGACTTAGCGTTACACACTTTCGTGGTTGGCTTAAATCCTCGTCTATCAACAGTAGTTCGATGCCGCGATCCCGATACGCTCAATGATGCTATTAATTTTGCCGTGTCTGAAGAAAAATATTCCAGGTGACTCGACGCCATCTTAGTCAAACAAATACCCAGGATTCAAACCAAAGACGCTTTACTAGTCGTAATTTTCAACAAAACCAAACAACCACGCGAGAGAGGCCTTTAATAATTCAGCTGGGTCTTCCTCTATGTTCAGAACTGATTATCCAGTGTGCCGATATTGTAAAATACCCGGTCATACATTAGAAACATGCCGCAAACGCGAGTCTAATAATCGACGACGATTTGGTAATGTTCAAAACAATTATAGTAATAATGTTAATCGCAATAACTACAATAATAATGGTCCACCGCCTCACACTTTCCCGAATCGTAATCAGTATATCAATGCTGCTATTGCAGACGATCAAAATGTCGATAACACCAACCATCATTTAAACGCGGAGGATTTCCGTCCAGTATCGCACGGGAAGACTAAATAGCGAAGCCGATACTCACCCCATTGCCAATCATAACACAGCATTTCGCTCATTTTCTATTCCGTTCCAACTCAATCTAACTGACAGGGTATCCAGCCCCAAACCGACAGATTGAAAGTTAATAATGCTACTTCCATTACCAAACAGCCTATCAACGGCGTCATATCGAAGAATATTTCGTCTCCTGCATCTATTCCGTTCCAAGTCAATCTAACCGACAGGGTATCCAGCCCCAAACCGACAGATTGAAAATTAACAATTCTACTTCAATTACCAAACAGCCTATCAACGGCGTCATATCGAAGAGTATTTCGTCTCCTGCATCTGAAAAGAAAGAAAACAATATTAAAATATATAACATCTCTACAAATCCATCAAAAAATACTTACCTTTATAAAAGTTCAAACTTCTGTCTCGTCGAAACCTTATCCTTGCTCGTCGATACGGCGCAGCTATCAGTATTATTAAAGATTCTGCTGTAGAAAAATGCCTGAAATAAACAACAATACTATAGAAATAATTGGTATAGAAATGACTCTGTTACATCCTTGGTCACATCCCAATTGAATTTTGTTCCTACCAACATAACTTCTACGTACTTCCGGCGTTTGATTTGCCGTATGATGGAATCATCGGTAGCGACTTTATCAAATTAAATTGCAAAATTAATTATGACAACAACACCCTAAAATATATAAAGATGAAATAGAGCTCTGTTTCACTGCCAGTCTATACTATTGCACCTCGATGTGAAACTATCATAGAGTGTTCTGTTAGAAATCCGGACATTAAAGAAGGACTTGTTCTCGATCAGAACCCCGTAGACTCGCTCCTAATAGCTAACTGCATCAAAAGTGAAGTCAAATTCAAGAATTAATATTTCCGTTGTAAATACTCCGAAAGCGAATTAATCGTCGATTCCGATCTAAAATTAACGCTACAACCTTTGGAAAATAAATATAATCATCAAATCTTTATACTTCGGACGGTTCACGAAATAACGCCCTTACTGCACCGATCAAACTCTAAATCTCTTAAGATTGTCACACCTAAACAAAGAAGAGAAAGAAGCACTATGATCTTTGCTGTACTTACTCCGATATTTTTCATCTGCCTGGCGACAAATTAACTAACATAAACGTCTTGCAACACGAAATTCCTACTTCATCTTCTATACCAATTAACACTAAGTCTTACCGCTTCCCTGACATTCATAAGCCAGAAGTAGAACGCCAAATAAATAAAATGCTTGACGATGGCATCATCAAACCTTCGACATCACCCTGGTCATCACCAATTTGGATAGTACCAAAGAAAACCGATGCGTCCGGGCAACGTAAATGGCGCGTAGTCATAGATTACCGTCGTCTGAACGACATCACTATAGGAGATTCCTATCCGATACCCAACATAACAGAAATTCTTGACCAGTTAGGGAAATGTAAATACTTTAGCACTTTAGATCTTGCTTCTGGCTTCCACCAGATAAGAATGTCCGAAAAGGATGCTCCTAAAACTGCCTTCTGTCCTGCAAGGACACTTTGAATTACAAGGATGCCTTTGGGCTAAAAACGCCCTTCAACATTCCAAAGGTTGATGAACACTGCCCTATCTGGCTTACAAGGACCCAGTGCTTCGTCTACCTAGATGATATCGTTATTTACTCATATGATCTTCAAACACATAAATAATCTTTCTAACGTTTTTGACAGACCCGACACTTCAATCTTAAGCTCCAGCCAGATAAGTGCGAATTTCTCCGAAAGGAAGTATCATATCTTGGTCATATCATTACCAACGAGGGGTAAAGCCAAACCCAGAGAAAACTAAAGCTGTTCAACAATTTCAACCTCGATGTCCAAAAGACATCAAATCTTTCATGGGACTAGCGTCATACTATCGAAGATTTATACCAAATCTATCCAAAATTGCAAAACCTCTTACAAACCTTCTGAAGAAAATGTTCCTTTCGATTGGCAAAATGAGCAACAATTAGCCTTCGAAACTCTAAAAATTGCTTGACTACTGCTCCAATATTAGCCTACCCAGACTTCACAAAACCTTTCGTGTTGACTTGTGATACATCAAACTTTGCTATTTCGGCCATATTATCACAGGGTCCCATAGGGAATGATAGACCTGTCGCTTATGCTTCAAGAACTTTAAATAAAGCAGAGTGTAACTACAGTATAACAGAAAAGGAATGCTTAGCAATTCTTTTTTAAAATTATTACCGACCACCGCCCACTTAAGTGGTTATTTAACTGCAAAGACCCGGGGTCAAAATTAGTAAGGTGGAGGCTAAAATTAGAAGAGTTCGACTACGAGGTCGAATACAAAAGGGCAAAATTAACAGTAACGCAGACGCATTATCCGTTTCCTGTTAATCCGGTTGTACAAAATGATACTATCTCAGATCCGCAACCTTCCACCTCCACGAAGAACCCCAAACTACTCAAGATTCCGAACTTCCTTCAGACATTCTCGAAGAACTCATTGAACTGGGTGACTTGGATCTCAGCCCATCGGAACTCCTGAATCCCGAACACACTGATTCAATTCCATTAGACGCAAAATCCCCACAAAATTCCTGTAATGAATCAAATAAAGACTCTGAAAATAACTTGCCCACTGCAACGACGATTACTCTATATTCCTTAAAACGTTTTCTAAAAGGATGAGACATTTAATACTTATATAAAGAGTATAATGAGAGCCTTTAAAAGTGACTGCAAAACAATCCTAGTCCCTGTATCTATCGATTTTGACGAATCAAATCCCTACCTTGAAGATATTCTTTCCGGTTTAAGTGACACAAAGGTTTAAACGAAGAACGAGAACTTCACTCGTTTAAAAGATAGAGTCTAAAGGCAAAATTTATTATCTTCTCTTCACAAAAGTATATTATTTTGATGACTGTTCTATCCCGAAATCTTCAAGACCTTAAAAGCCGCTAGGGACGACATTATACTTTCAGGTAATATCAGTGAAATCGCAGTTTCTGATTTTAAGAATCTGTTCGAACAACATTCGTTTGTCAAAATATACGGCATGCTTATGTATTTATATAACAATACAAATATAACAATAAATATACATCATAACTCCATAATATACCCTGTACCAACAGAGATATCGAAAATTCTAAAAGAAAATCATGATATACCAATAGCCGGTCACTTAGGATCAAATAAAATGTATAATAGAATTAAAGAACGTTATTATTGGAAAAACATGCGCAGATATAGAGAGGTATGTACAAAATTGCAAACTTTGCCAAACAAATAAACCATTACGCAAGATTAACCGGTCTCCTATGCAAATCACAACCACTTCTACTCGCCCATTTGAGAAAATAAGTTTAGATATAGTAGGCCCCTTACCCGAAGCGGGTTTTCACAAACTCCGATTTATACTCACTCTCCAAGATGATCTAACCAAATTTTCTACAGCCTATCCAATTTCCAATGTCACCGCAGAAGAAACATGCGAAGCTCTAGTTCACTTCATTTCACAATTTGGGATCCCTAAATCAATAATCACCGATCAAGGAACAAATTTTACGGCTGACCTTTTCAAACGCACATGTGAATTTTTAAAATAAGACAGATATGGTATTCTCCATATCATCCCCAGACTCAAGGTGCTCTCGAAAGGAGCCATGCCACTTTGAAAGAGTATCTTAAGTCCTTCGTGAACGAAAACCAAACCGATTGGCACAAATACGTCTATACAGCAATGTTAGCCTACAACAGTAACGTCCATACAACAACTCAGTTCACTCCTTACGAACTTCTTTTGGTCATAAGCCGTATATTCCTGATGCTATTTTCGAATCAAAAGGTAACGTTACCTATCCTGATTACATCAAAATGCTCCAGCATCGATTAAAGATTTCGAGAGAAAGCCCTACAAAATATACAAATTTCAAAAGAAAGGTCTAAAACATACTACGACAGAAACTCTCGCACGGTCAAATATAAAATAGGAGATTACGTCTACATCAGAAATCATCTTCGTCTCGCAAAGCCTCTCCCTATTTGGAAGGGGCCTTACAAAGTCGTCAAGGTCCACAGTAATAATACCTTACTCCTTATTAACAGACGCCATGTTAAACACCACTTGACGAAGTAAAACTCGCTCATGAGATAAGTTCTTAAATATCAAAATTACATCGTTTTAAGACATATATTTTAATACTTACAATTAATTTATACACTTTGCTTTTTACATTATATACACATTATTATACAATCTAGACTTAGTAAGATTTTAATTATTATTTACAGAACCACCATCGCATTTTGTGCTATTATTCTTGCAACCGGCAATGGTCAATATGTTGAACGCATCGACAAGAGCCCTGGTATATTCTTCGACCCTGTTGGTACATTGAGGATAATTAATGATCAATTTCACATCGTTATACCAGTAGACGTACATCCAATCCAACATCATTTGAAAACATTCATGAAGTATTTAAAATAGTCCGATTTCAGTGTCGTGAGAGTGCCGAAATAGATTATACTCAGTGTGAAAATATGTTACAACCCCTAGAAGCACTTTACAACGACATCCTAAGAGATTTTAATGCGATTTCCCATATTATCTTAAACGGTATGTCCAAGAGATCTGCCTGGTTCTCAGGTATTGGCACGGTATTTAAACACATTTTCGGTACACTGGATGAAGATGACGCTGAAAACTACAACAAAGCTATTCATGCTCTGTTTAATAATGAAAATAAACTAGCAGAATCTATCAAAAGGCATATCTTAGTTTCTAAATCCGCTATTTCTAATGTTAATAAATCCTTGGAGGAACTAAATGACAATCAAATAAAGTTAAATAGCGCCACTGAACTCTTATCTTCTACTGTTAAAAACGCATCTGAAATGTTAAATATACTCAGTTTTCAAACGAAACTATCAAATGTTTTAAATACCTTGCTATCTAATTTACTTACAATGTCCTTCAAAGTTGAAGATTTGTTAAACTCAATTTTATTTGTAAAAAACCAACACCTTACATCCATCTATACTAAGCCCAACTCAAATGTATAATGATATAATTAGTAACCTAAGAATTATGCCAAAATACAAAGATTTTCCAATATCTCTAGAATTAAGCAACATTCATACTTTAATTAACATTGCTGATTTAGTATGTTATTATTTAGACAATAAGCTTATTTTTATCATAAAATTACCCTTAGTTAGTTTGTTAGAATATAATATATATAAAACCTACCCTTGCCAACTCCACATGCTCAAGATCGAGCAAACTTTTGCCATGATCATCCCTTCTGAAAAGTTTGTAGCGCTAGCAAAGATAAAACAAGTTATGTTTATCTACAAGACATAAATAATTGTAAAATATCCCGACAAATACCTACCTTTGTGATGTTATAGATGTAGCTACAGTATCCAATAATGTACCCTGTGAAATAGAAATTATGACGAAAGCCTTGATATCAATCCCAGATAACTGTCCATTTAGACTTATTTCCGTGATCTGGATATATGGCATAAACTATACAACAACAAATGGATTTTGTTCAAACCAAACCCACTAAGTTATCAATGGAGTGTAGTAACAATTTAACTGAATACACTCTATCCGGTACGGGTTTACTCACAATTCCACCTGATTGCGTAGCTTTCCATAAGAATCTGAAATTAGAAACTAAGCTCTACCCTAGTATAAATGTTCCCGGAATATATTCGGATTTTAATATAATTAATGATAGCTGTTGTAAGTTAAGTAACTTTAACAAATTTTCAGTTAACCTTACGTCTTCTATAAATGTAAAAACCTTGAATTTAGAAAATTTAAAATCGTACGACACTGATTCCGATCAGATTATCAAACGACTAGACACCCTAGAAAGTCCAAATTTGTATAATGTTAGTTTCTCTATAATAAGTCTTATATCTGTAGCACTTTGCATATCTTTTATAACCTATATAATTTGTAAGAGAGGAAAGTCTTTCAGAGAGCATTTTAATTTTAACAAAGAAAATACAGAAAGTCATCATCACGCTGATCAACCACAGCTACGCATAGAGTAGCCGTAAACTCACTCAAGGGTGAGTTTCTCTTAACGGGGTTGTTATAGATCCCTTTATAGGGATCCGCTGACACAAAGCGCACGGTCAGCACTCTCTTAGTAGCTTCAGTACTTTCATTTTCAAGATTAGCAATACCAGTCAGTCCGTCATACACTCATCCGAAATACTCGCCTCTCAAATTCAATTCTTAATTTGTGTCTTTCTATAATAAAATACAGTTGTAATTTCTAAATAGTTTTTTAAAAGACATTTCGTGAAGCCCCGTATAACATTGGTGGCAGCGGTGGGATCTATAAAAGGTCCTTGGTGCCTCTGAGGACTCAATTGTGCAATTACTAAAACATTCTGTGTTGTGATCTCTATAAATACTTACCGCTTAAAACTCGTTTCTTCGCTGAACTTCCGAAAACGATACCCGCCTGGCCGCATGAAAATTTATGCTAGAAGTCATACAACTGAAAGAAAAAGAAAAGAAAGTAGAAGAAGAATACACCAGCATCTGCACATCATTCGCAAACCGAGTCTACGAAGTCAGCAGTGCTGCACACTTTCGCTGTTTTCTACGCTGTCGCCGTGTTCCTGAATCCTGATCAAAAAAAATACAAGTACATAAACCCGACATGTTCCTGTAAGTCCGCTCCAGTTTTATACGAATATTATAATGATACAGTCTTAAATATTGTGAATAATACTGAATATTTTATAAACTTTACAAAATATAAGTTAATTTATTTAAACAGTCAAATCAAAAAAAAAATATAAATACAAAATTAATTCATATTTCAATTACACTGTCATTCATTCATTTTAGCATAATTCATTGTATATCAAGTGTCTTTTAAATATTATATTTTAATTGTGTGCCATTGCTTGTATTCGAGACCAGTGCAACGCCTTATCGCTACTACTCCCACGCGAAACGCCGAGTACCTTATCTTTGTTTTGACTAACCTCGTCCGTCACAATGCCTAAAGACGAACCTACACCGGTTATTTCGACACCAAACATAGATCTCAATATTCTTTGTAAATTTATAAGTTTGACGGCAACCGAGAAAAATTAATGCCATTTATTAATAACTGTAGTAATGCTATGAACCTCGCGTCAGATCAACAACAGGATATTCTTTTAAAATACATACTTAGTCAATTAGAAGGACGCGCTGAAAGTGTGCTCGATTAAAATATTTGAATCTTGGTCACAGTTAGAAGACTTTCTTAAATCCCAATTCGGTGACAGAAAACATTACGCTGCACTGCTCTCAGACCTACAAGAATGTCGTCAGTCCAATAACGAAACGGTCAACCAGTACGCCCTACGAATAGAGACGTGTTTGTCTAAATTATTAACAGAAATAAATATATCAATACCTACTAAAAAAGGGAGAACTGGCAGGCTGTCTCGCGGCAATGCAGGACTTAGCGTTACACACTTTCGTGGTTGGCTTAAACTCGTCTATCAACAGTAGTTCGATGCCGCGATCCCGATACGCTCAATGATGCTATTAATTTTGCCGTGTCTGAAGAAAAATATTCCAGGTGACTCGACGCCATCTTAGTCAAACAAATACCCAGGATTCAAACCAAAGACGCTTTACTAGTCGTAATTTTCAACAAAACCAAACAACCACGCGAGAGAGGCCTTTAATAATTCAGCTGGTCTTCCTCTATGTTCAGAACTGATTATCCAGTGCCGATATTGTAAAATACCCGGTCATACATTAGAAACATGCCGCAAACGCGAGTCTAATAATCGACGACGATTTGGTAATGTTCAAAACAATTATAGTAATAATGTTAATCGCAATAACTACAATAATAATGGTCCACCGCCTCACACTTTCCTGAATCGTAATCAGTATATCAATGCTGCTATTGCAGACGATCAAAATGTCGATAACACCAACCATCATTTAAACGCGGAGGATTTCCCGTCCAGTATCGCACGGAAGACTAAATAGCGAAGCCGATACTCACCCCATTGCCAATCATAACACAGCATTTCGCTCATTTTCTATTCCTGTTCCAACTCAATCTAACTGACAGGGTATCCAGCCCCAAACCGACAGATTGAAAGTTAATAATGCTACTTCCATTACCAAACAGCCTATCAACGGCGTCATATCGAAGAATATTTCGTCTCCTGCATCTATTCCTGTTCCAAGTCAATCTAACCGACAGGGTATCCAGCCCCAAACCGACAGATTGAAAATTAACAATTTACTTCAATTACCAAACAGCCTATCAACGGCGTCATATCGAAGAGTATTTCGTCTCCTGCATCTGAAAAGAAAGAAAACAATATTAAAATATATAACATCTCTACAAATCCATCAAAAAATACTTACCTTTATAAAAGTTCAAACTCTGTCTCGTCGAAACCTTATCCTTGCTCGTCGATACCGGCGCAGCTATCAGTATTATTAAAGATTCTGCTGTAGAAAAATGCCTGAAATAAACAACAATACTATAGAAATAATTGGTATAGGAAATGACTCTGTTACATCCCTTGGTCACATCCCAATTGAATTTTGTTCCTACCAACATAACTTCTACGTACTTCCGGCGTTTGATTTGCCGTATGATGGAATCATCGGTAGCGACTTCTTATCAAATTAAATTGCAAAATTAATTATGACAACAACACCCTAAAATATATAAAGATGAAATAGAGCTCTGTTTCACTGCCAGTCTATACTATTGCACCTCGATGTGAAACTATCATAGAGTGTTCTGTTAGAAATCCGACATTAAAGAAGGACTTGTTCTCGATCAGAACCCCGTAGACTCGCCCTAATAGCTAACTGCATCGTAAAAGTGAAGTCAAATTCAAGAATTAATATTTCCGTTGTAAATACTTCCGAAAGCGAATTAATCGTCGATTCCGATCTAAAATTAACGCTACAACCTTTGGAAAATAAATATAATCATCAAATCTTTATACTTCTTCGGACGGTTCACGAAATAACGCCCTTACTCACCGATCAAACTCTAAATCTCTTAAGATTGTCACACCTAAACAAAGAAGAGAAAGAAGCACTATGCGATCTTTGCTGTACTTATCTGATATTTTTCATCTGCCTGGCGACAAATTAACTAACATAAACGTCTTGCAACACGAAATTCTACCATCTTCTATACCAATTAACACTAAGTCTTACCGCTTCCTGACATTCATAAGCCAGAAGTAGAACGCCAACAAATAAAATGCTTGACGATGGCATCATCAAACCTTCGACATCACCCTGGTCATCACCAATTTGGATAGTACCAAAGAAAACCGATGCGTCCGGGCAACGTAAATGGCGCGTAGTCATAGATTACCGTCGTCTGAACGACATCACTATAGGAGATTCCTATCCGATACCCAACATAACAGAAATTTTGACCAGTTAGGGAAATGTAAATACTTTAGCACTTTAGATCTTGCTTCTGGCTTCCACCAGATAAGAATGTCCGAAAAGGATGCTCTAAAACTGCCTTCTCCGTCCTGCAAGGACACTTTGAATTACAAGGATGCCTTTGGGCTAAAAACGCCCTTCAACATTCCAAAGGTTGATGAACACTGCCCTATCTGGCTTACAAGGACTCAGTGCTTCGTCTACCTAGATGATATCGTTATTTACTCATATGATCTTCAAACACACATAAATAATCTTTCTAACGTTTTTGACAGACTCCGACACTTCAATCTTAAGCTCCAGCCAGATAAGCGAATTTCTCCGAAAGGAAGTATCATATCTTGGTCATATCATTACCAACGAGGGGTAAAGCCAAACCCAGAAAACTAAAGCTGTTCAACACTTCTAACCTCGATGTCCAAAAGACATCAAATCTTTCATGGGACTAGCGTCATACTATCGAAGATTTATACCAAATCTATCCAAAATTGCAAAACCTCTTACAAACCTTCTGAAGAAAATGTTCCTTTCGATTGGCAAAATGAGCAACAATTAGCCTTCGAAACTCTAAAAATTGCTTGACTACTGCTCCAATATTAGCCTACCCAGACTTCACAAAACCTTTCGTGTTGACTTGTGATACATCAAACTTTGCTATTTCGGCCATATTATCACAGGGTCCCATAGGGAATGATAGACCTGTCGCTTATGCTTCAAGAACTTTAAATAAAGCAGAGTGTAACTACAGTATAACAGAAAAGGAATGCTTAGCAATTTTCGGTACTAGTATTTAGGCCATACCTGTATGGCCGTCGTTTTAAAATTATTACCGACCACCGCCCACTTAAGTGGTTATTTAACTGCAAAGACCCGGGGTCAAAATTAGTAAGGTGGAGGCTAAAATTAGAAGAGTTCGACTACGAGGTCGAATACAAAAGGGGCAAAATTAACAGTAACGCAGACGCATTATCCCGTTTCCCTGTTAATCCGGTTGTACAAAATGATACTATCTCAGATCCGCAACCTTCCACCTCCCACGAAGAACCCCAAACTACTCAAGATTCCGAACTTCCTTCAGACATTCTCGAAGAACTCATTGAACTGGGTGACGGATCTCAGCCCATCGGAACTCCTGAATCCCGAACACACTGATTCAATTCCATTAGACGCAAAATCCCCACAAAATTCCTGTAATGAATCAAATAAAGACTGAAAATAACTTGGCCCACTGCAACGACGATTACTCTATATTCTTAAAACGTTTTCAAAAGGATGAGACATTTAATACTTATATAAAGAGTATAATGAGAGCCTTTAAAAGTGACTGCAAAACAATCCTAGTCCCTGTATCTATCGATTTTGACGAATCAAATCCCTACCTTGAAGATATTTTCCGGTTTAAGTGACACAAAGGTCTTAAACGAAGAACGAGAACTCACTCGTTTAAAAGATAGAGTCTAAAGGCAAAATTTATTATCTTCTCTTCACAAAAGTATATTATTTTGATGACTGTTCCTATCCTGAAATCTTCAAGACCTTAAAAGCCGCTAGGGACGACATTATACTTTCAGGTAATATCAGTGAAATCGCAGTTTCTGATTTTAAGAATCTGTTCGAACAACATTCGTTTGTCA
This sequence comes from Parnassius orleans, assembly GCA_029286625.1. Taxonomy (NCBI): domain Eukaryota; kingdom Metazoa; phylum Arthropoda; class Insecta; order Lepidoptera; family Papilionidae; genus Parnassius; species Parnassius orleans. Next base: position 1,247,595 of record JAGSMP010000093.1, read on the forward strand.
AAATATACGGCATGCTTATGTATTTATATAACAATACAAATATAACAATAAATATACATCATAACTCCATAATATACCCTGTACCAACAGAGATATCGAAAATTCTAAAAGAAAATCATGATATACCAATAGCTGGTCACTTAGGATCAAATAAAATGTATAATAGAATTAAAGAACGTTATTATTGGAAAAACATGCGCGCAGATATAGAGAGGTATGTACAAAATTGCAAACTTTGCCAAACAAATAAACCATTACGCAAGATTAACTGGTCTCCTATGCAAATCACAACCACTTACTCGCCCATTTGAGAAAATAAGTTTAGATATAGTAGGCCCTTACCCGAAGCGGGTTTTCACAAACCCGATTTATACTCACTCTCCAAGATGATCTAACCAAATTTTCTACAGCCTATCAATTTCCAATGTCACCGCAGAAGAAACATGAAGCTCTAGTTCACTTATTTCACAATTTGGGATCCCTAAATCAATAATCACCGATCAAGGAACAAATTTTACGGCTGACCTTTTCAAACGCATGTGAATTTTTAAAATAAGACAGATATGGTATTCTCCATATCATCCCCAGACTCAAGGTGCTCTCGAAAGGAGCCATGCCACTTGAAAGAGTATCTTAAGTCCTTCGTGAACGAAAACCAAACCGATTGGCACAAATACGTCTATACAGCAATGTTAGCCTACAACAGTAACGTCCATACAACAACTCAGTTCACTCCTTACGAACTTCTTTTGGTCATAAGCCGTATATTCCTGATGCTATTTTCGAATCAAAAGGTAACGTTACCTATCCTGATTACATCAAAATGCTCCAGCATCGATTAAAGATTTCGAGAGAAAGCCCTACAAAATATACAAATTTCAAAAGAAAGGTCTAAAACATACTACGACAGAAACTCTCGCACGGTCAAATATAAAATAGGAGATTACGTCTACATCAGAAATCATCTTCGTCTTCGCAAAGCCTCTCCCTATTTGAAGGGGCTTACAAAGTCGTCAAGGTCCACAGTAATAATACCTTACTCTCCTTATTAACAGACGCCATGTTAAACACCACTTCGACGAAGTAAAACTCGCTCATGAGATAAGTTCTTAAATATCAAAATTACATTCGTTTTAAGACATATATTTTAATACTTACAATTAATTTATACACTTTGCTTTTACATTATATACACATTATTATACAATCTAGACTTAGTAAGATTTTAATTATTATTTACAGAACCACCATCGCATTTTGTGCTATTATTCTTGCAACCGGCAATGGTCAATATGTTGAACGCATCGACAAGAGCCCTGGTATATTCTTCGACCCTGTTGGTACATTGAGGATAATTAATGATCAATTTCACATCGTTATACCAGTAGACGTACATCCAATCCAACATCATTTAGAAAACATTCATGAAGTATTTAAAATAGTCCGATTTCAGTGTCGTGAGAGTGCTGAAATAGATTATACTCAGTGTGAAAATATGTTACAACCCTAGAAGCACTTTACAACGACATCCTAAGAGATTTTAATGCGATTTCATATTATCTTAAACGGTATGTCCAAGAGATCTGCCTGGTTCTCAGGTATTGGCACGTATTTAAACACATTTTCGGTACACTGGATGAAGATGACGCTGAAAACTACAACAAAGCTATTCATGCTCTGTTTAATAATGAAAATAAACTAGCAGAATCTATCAAAAGGCATATCTTAGTTTCTAAATCCGCTATTTCTAATGTTAATAAATCCCTGGAGGAACTAAATGACAATCAAATAAAGTTAAATAGCGCCACTGAACTCTTATCTTCTACTGTTAAAAACGCATCTGAAATGTGAAATATACTCAGTTTTCAAACGAAACTATCAAATGTTTTAAATACCTGCTATCTAATTTACTTACAATGTCCTTCAAAGTTGAAGATTTGTTAAACTCAATTTTATTTGTAAAACCAACACCACATCCATCTATACTAAGCCCAACTCAAATGTATAATGATATAATTAGTAACCTAAGAATTATGCCAAAATACAAAGATTTTCCAATATCTCTAGAATTAAGCAACATTCATACTTTAATTAATATTGCCGATTTAGTATGTTATTATTTAGACAATAAGTTTATTTTTATCATAAAATTACCCTTAGTTAGTTTGTTAGAATATAATATATATAAAACCTACCCTGCTAACTCCACATGCTCAAGATCGAGCAAACTCTTTGCCATGATCATCCCTTCTGAAAAGTTTGTAGCGCTACAAAGATAAAACAAGTTATGTTTATCTACAAGACATAAATAATTGTAAAATATCCTGACAAATACCTACCTTTGTGATGTTATAGATGTAGCTACAGTATCCAATAATGTACCCTGTGAAATAGAAATTATGACGAAAGCCTTGATATCAATCCCAGATAACTGTCCATTTAGACTTATTTCCGGTGATCTGGATATATGGCATAAACTATACAACAACAAATGGATTTTGTTCAAACCAAACCCACTAAGTTATCAATGGAGTGTAGTAACAATTTAACTGAATACACTCTATCCGGTATGGGTTTACTCACAATTCCACCTGATTGCGTAGCTTTCCATAAGAATCTGAAATTAGAAACTAAGCTCTACCCTAGTATAAATGTTCCCGGAATATATTCGGATTTTAATATAATTAATGATAGCTGTTGTAAGTTAAGTAACTTTAACAAATTTTCAGTTAACCTTACGTCTTCTATAAATGTAAAACCTTGAATTTAGAAAATTTAAAATCGTACGACACTGATTCCGATCAGATTATCAAACGACTAGACACCCTAGAAAGTCCAAATTTGTATAATGTTAGTTTCTATAATAAGTCTTATATCTGTAGCACTTTGCATATCTTTTATAACCTATATAATTTGTAAGAGAGAAAGTCTTTCAGAGAGCATTTTAATTTTAACAAAGAAAATACAGAAAGTCATCATCACGCTGATCAACCACAGCTACGCATAGAGTAGCCGTAAACTCACTCAAGGGTGAGTTTCCTCTTAACAGGGGGTTGTTATAGATCCCTTTATAGGGATCCGCTGACACAAAGCGCACGGTCAGCACTCTTTAGTAGCTTCAGTACTTTCTCATTTTCAAGATTAGCAATACCAGTCAGTCCGTCATACACTCTCATCCGAAATACTCGCCTCAAATTCAATTCTTAATTTGTGTCTTTCTATAATAAAATACAGTTGTAATTTCTAAATAGTTTTTAAAAGACATTTCGTGAAGCCCCGTATAACAGAACGAACTCGCGGGCGGAAATTAGTAAAAAATAAACAATGACAAAAAAATGATGTAGATAATTTTATTTTAACAATGTTATGTTTATTCTCCAAAGGTGGGAGAAATTTTTATGATTTCAACTCGAGCCATTCGAGGTTTGTTGGTGCTGGCCAAAAAGTTAAAAGTCGAAAATTCTTTATTCAACTAGGATATTATATAAATTTTTCAACGGTCGTTTATGGAGGCTGAGGGGTTCCTTGCGCTAGGCGGGGCAGTGCTCCCCCCCGGGGCACTGCCCCGCCTAGCCTTACTTTAACTACGCCACTGACCTAGTGAATACATGTTATAATTTCCCTTAGTCGATCAATACTGACATATGAAACAAAATGGGGTGACCGATTTTTTATGATGCTTTACACAGTATAAAACAAATAACCAGGTATAAAATACCCAGACCAATTACAGCAATAGCGTGTAAGGTACGAGATGTCCGACGACTCGGTCATCCTACTATGGAGATGCTTATGTCTTATATGTGCCCAGCAGCCCTGTCTAGCAGTGACCTATTTACGGGACAATGAAGATAACAAATAATGTCAAAACTAAAACATCCAGGCGAGCGACAAAAAGCAGTACCAAAGCTTGGCGATTCTAGAACATCCTTCTACAACGTTTGAGCTATAATAGACAGTTTACAGTAGCGATGGGCGATTGTTGCAAAAAAAAAAAAAACAATCGACTGAATCGAAAATTGCACTATTGCGCATTCGATTGTCGATTTAGTAGTTCCTCGCCATGATTATTCGAATAACAATCGACAAACTACTAACTGTACGCACATCGCATGCGAGTGTGCGCTGTGCGTCAACGCAACGACGTGTGCTTGTGCGTGCGGGACAGTGTTGAATGCGTCGATTGTTTTTAAGTATTACATAATACATATTTTAATTTGTTTAATTTAGTTGGTTATTGACTTTTTTAGAGAAAGGTCACGCGCGGGTTATGAATGACCGGCTTGACGCGATGCCTAAAATCATAATATAATGTAAATATTGAATTAATAAACTTTTAAATACGCTTAGCTTAATAAGACTTTTTTAATACTGGAGAGTCCTGTACCTATTAAAGTATGAAGAAATGTTTATTGAATTGAAATTTCATGCGTAAAATTTAAGCAATAAAATTAACATCAACAATTTAAAAATAAAAATTCAATACAAAAGTAAGTAATATTTTTAACTGTTAATTTTATCTGTTAAAAAAATTAACAAATAACTTTTAACAAATAAATAAATTTAACCATTAACGCCATGTCTAGAATGGATGTTCCCTCAATCGATGGTTTCGATTACAATACAAAACAGACAATTGAATAATCTATTGGCGCCAATCGCATACCTAATAACTGCAGTCGTAACGTAAGTAGTGGGCACAGACTTAGCGCAAGCGCACCGCACGCCCGCCGCACCATCTTTTGTAACTACTTATTTAGTAGTACGCATAATGGGTGCGCTGCGCTACAAATTAGTAGTTAAAGTTGACACGATAACCGTGTCAGTCATTGTCGCCCGCCGCACGCCGTCCATAACAATCGACTAACATGGATTGTTATCGAATTTTATCGACTAAACTGAACAATCGACTAATTCGATTAGTTTTAGTAATAATCGCCCATCGTTAGTTTACAGGCTGACGAGATATTAAAGGTTAATATAAATATTAAAGGCTCTCTTGTTTCAACTCTGGTTTGAACCCAGCGTTATTTGATTTTCAATGCTCGTGTTTTGATATCTATATACTTCGGAAAATCCATGTACCTTTAATTCATTTCTGAAAGAGTTATAGAGTGGGAAGCACATATCCTGAAAATCTTTATATTACTTAAAGGGGAAAACTTTGTACCCGTTTTTAAGCATATTGCGCGCACGGATAAGTGTGAGATTTGGCATAGTTTAAATTCATACTGCCAATGTCAATTAGCAAACATAATAATCTATGATAAAACAATGGCACAGAATAGAGATTGTCGTCATAGACTTTTAAAATGTTACCAACAAAATAATTACCGACAGTTTGACTGAATGAGCTGTGAATTTTGTGTGATTTCAAATGTTTCTATTTCAATAGTGTGTGGAGTGTATGTCAAGGTAAATAAGCTATAATTTTATATTTGAATTTTATAGTTGAAATTGAAATACAGCTTGCTTGATATACAAATGTCGAATTTCAACTACTGGGCTACCAATAGTATTTTTAATTTATCAAAAACGTTGGCTATCTCGCGATATTTTCTTTCATTAACCTTTCAATCCACCTTTTTCTGTTTTCCTGCCTAAAATGAAATTAAGACGTAGCGCATAGCTCTTATACAACCACGTCTCTCAACTATAAATTACCTCGACAAACTCAGCATTTTTCTTCTGTTTTTCTTGTAATGCTTGCCACCAGCTGTTCTTTGCTGGTTGTAGGGTAATTTTTTTCTCTGCCAACTTCCGCGTCAGTGCTTCGACGAAAGGTTTAATATCGGAATGTATGGCCACTTCCGACTTGATTGAGTTATGAAACTCTTCGGGAGATATGTCCACCTGAGAAAGTAAAATTAAGACATGTTGTATTCTATATTTAGAGTACTATAACTATATATTGAATACTACACTTTGAATAAAACAAATTCTACTGATTTTATCGCGTTTAATTTGACTTATTTTACTTATGTTAATTTTCGACGTTTGCGTGCTTTTTAGTCATGGTCATGGAGGAATGGGGGGGGGTCACATCAAAGGCGATAAAACCCGTAAATTTAGTTTTATTCCATTAAAAATGGTTATTCATGTCTTAATGGTATGTAAACAACCAAGTCAACTCAAGTCGGTTAAAAATAAGTAAAGTTTTGGATGTTGTAATGTACTCAACTTACCTGTATAACTTTAACACCAGGTGAGTATCGAGGTGGTTGTCCGAAATGTAACATCCAATTAAGACGCGCACCCAATAGAAGGATCACATCGGCTTTAAGTAGGGCTTGTGTACGCGCCGACGAGACACACTGTTTTGATTCGTCAGGTACAACTCCTTTGCCTGTCACAAAATTAAAAAAAGAATTGAATAGTATATTGTTTTTATCTTTGTTGAATTCCAAATACTACAATAGTATACTTGCACACTTTCTCTCAAATTTACGCACGAAAGCATGTTGTATGTTATTCTTGCCGATTGTTACATACGAGAATAGTCAGCCCAAATAAAATAAGCGGGTAAAACTACTACGATATTTTCAGGGGTATTTGAATAAATTACTATACAATTAGATACGTGTTAGAGCCATGCTGCAGCTATATTAATTGTATAGTTGTAGCATGAATGGGTCGGCTCGACCGGGGAAGGACTGCTCTCGCAGAATACCAGCGTAAAATAGCAGCTTAATGCTGCAGTGTTTCGTATGGTAAGCGTAGAGAACCGGCCGGAGACCCTTTTTTACTGGAAAAGAGGCATTCCATCTTAATCCTCACGGCTGACAACGCATCTGCATTTTGATTCGCAGACGAGGATAGGTGTAGATGTCTATGGGCCACAGCAACCACTTACCATCAGGTGGACTGTGTGCTCGTTTGTCACCCTTATCCCATAAAAAAAACAATTTATTAGATTTTGTACACGTGTCATATTTAAGAAAGTGGTGCTAAACCAAAACACTCCTAGGCAGAAAGGTTTATATTGCTTCAAAGAACCTAAAAGCAAAAAGACTGGGAAAAGACAAAGGAAAAGAAAGAGACTGCATCAAGCAGTCTTTTTCTTTTACAAGAGTAGATAAATGATAGATTTGGAAAGTGTGTGAAAAGAGTTTATTTTAACAGATTTCACAGCAAAAGGTTTTGAATTCCTCTGTATTTTCTTAACCCTTTCGCTGTCCCGTGTACTACATATAGCTCGTTGCTATTGTCTTACTATTGTGTCTGAAAATCGGACAGTGAAAGTGTTAAAGTGTGTAACAAAATATTTGCGAGGTAAGGTGCGAATTTTACGAAAGAGTATAGTTTCACAGTTGTTCCATGTAAGTTCAACCAGTTCATTCAATTTTCGCATGACGCGGTCGCTCGCTACTTAAGTGGGGAGCGGTTGCGTCGGCGAGTCTTATGCTGCTGTTTTTGGCTCGCCGCTCACTTAGCGGTTAGCTACCGTAGAGTCTACTACACCTGAAGATGCCTCGTGTAGAGGCGAAACACGTGTCGTGTTGTCGTCGGTGGTGTGTCTTTCCTAGTGTAGTGGTGGTGGGAGTAGTGGTGCTGGGATTAGTGATGACGGGGATAGTGCACGCAATTGAGGGAGGGCGGGAGGTGCTCTTCAAACTAGGTAAGACACATCATTTTATTTTATTGAGCGGATATTGGCAAAGTAAATTTTTCCAACTTTAATATAATGGATTTCCGCAAAGTAACGCCTGATTCTATTAATTATTTTAATATTTTTCGAAAGTCTTGTCTGAAAACGTATCCAAACCCAGTTTTACACAGCCTGTTTTTCGTTCACAATGATGAAAATACTTTTGCTACAGTAACATTAATTCATCAAAATATCGCGGGATAATTGAACAAAATTGATCTGTTATAATTATGTGTCAATAAATTAACGGAAAATGGTAATGAAATTACTCTTATCTGTCTCAGCGAAACCTTTGTAAAAAAAAAAGGAGAAGAATCGAACATTAAACTGAAAATCTTCAAAGTTGCTTCCGTACTCTGCAGATCAAAAGTAAGACGTGGTGGAATGTGTACACTCACCATAGATATAAAAAAAGAAGGAGATATGCCCGGTAGTTGAAAATGTATCGGAACCTGGTGTCTCCAGTTGGCTCCTACCACACGCCAACTACTACACATGCAGATCAATAAAAGCAAATAGATACAGAATCGCGCACACACTCGCATTTTATAAATCAGAAAATACTACACAATCAATTATAAACCTTATTCCTACAATCAGAGCGTGCATTTACCACGCACCATACTACTTACTCCTTTAGCTATAGATAGCCTATGTAGTGGAGCACATCACTAACTCGTCGCAAGATACAGCGGCCGTACTACGCGATGCATCCGCATAAATAAAGTATCGATTGTGATATTTACATTGCTTGTTCAGTCACTTAGCGACATACTTAGGTAGTGATTAAGGAGCAATGTATTAAAACAAAAATAACGTAGTAAGAGCAAGAAATATTTTACGATTTGTTGTTTTTCATAATTTTAAAGATAAATATAGTAAAATACATATGGTAAGTGACTCCATGATTTACAAAGTTTTTGTTTTGGCTTCGGTTTTTACAAGAAACCACTGAACAACGCGGCATTCTGGTAATGTTTCAACGACGATGTTTAAATGACGGTCGAAAGCGTACTACTTCGCAGGAACGTCCATTTGAATAGAACATGAGCATTTTGATCATAGCGCGCGGATACAGACACGCCCCCTTGCCACTTCTCCTCTTTTTTATATTTCTATGACACTCACAGATAAAACACTTCTCTCTAAGCCCATCAATTTATGTAATGATATATCGGTTGAGAAATATTTTGAATGTTGTGGAATTGAAGTACCAGCCTATAAATGCAAAATAGTCTGCGTGTATAGGATACCGAAATCACTGGGTTCTATATTTTTTTATAAACTAGATACTCTACTCTTTAAGCTAACGACTAAGAGCAACATGAAATTTATTCTATGCGGTGACTTCAATATTGATACACTAAAAGAAAACAGCACAAGCGAAGAGTTGGCATACTTAATGCATAACTATAATCTTAAACTTCACATTAATAAACCGACTCGTCAACACACGTGCATTGATCATATAGCTAGTAACATAGAACGTCCCTATAGTTCCTTATATGAGTTTAACATGTCAGACCATAATACTAGCCAATTACTAAGTTTTCCGATCGTAAAACAAAGAAAACTTAAACATATATTGTATGTTACCAAAAGAAATTATAGCAAACAAAAAAACATTCAGAAGTTTAAAACGTCCATGGCAGCGCTTTCCTGGAAGGAAATCGACGTAGAAGACCTTAATTTTTTTTAAATTAAACAATTTTCATGAGATGTTTTGCTTACTATATTTTTTTTTTATAGGAGAGGGGGCAAACGAGCATGCGGTTCACCTGATGTTAAGTGACTACCGCCGCCCATGAACAACTGCAACACCAGGGGAATTGCAGATGCGTTGCTGCCTTTTAAAAAGAAGTAGGCTCTATAATCTTTTCTTTCCTATTCAATGGTGTAAGATAAACTTTAGCATTCAAGCATCTAATTGGATTACTACGGGTATAAAAATATCAAGTATTACCAAAAGAAAATTGAGATACATCTATTATAAAAACAAAAATACTAATAACAAAGAACGGTATACTAAATATTTATTATTACTCAAATCTTCTGTCAGCTATTTCTGGTTGTCAGAAATCAACCAGAAATATATCTAATACTACACTTTTGGACAAAATCTGCACCAATGTTGTAAATATAGGTTATGTTAGTATGTTTAATTGCCACAGTGTCTGATGAACTCCCTCTCCTTGAATTGCTTTAAGTATAGTTTTAAAGAGATTTTATTGTTTAAACTCACCCATTGGAGTAGGCAGGAATGGTATTTTTGTATTCTCTACTAGCTTTCTGACGGCCTCTTCCGCTCTGCCATATGCTGCGCCCTTGCCTACAATAATCAAAGGGCGTTCGGCTTTGGAAAGCAAATCTACTGCTTGATCCACTAAAGTTGGGTCAGGATGTGCTAGCTTGATAGGACCAGCATTGTAGTAGTCCAGAGGCACCTCATCTTCCTCTGCTTCAGCCTAGGAAATAAAAAAAATACTATACGATTCTGTGACTAAAGATCCAAGAGCAAGTTTTATCTGACTCTATTCCGATAATATCCCGGAGTCCCAGGCGTCAGTTTGAGTCTGATTAGGAAGGCTCTCTAGCACTTTAAAAACGTCAAGGCCCAGGGCGAGAAAATTATAGTAAAGTGAATTTGAAGTAGAAATTGAAGTACAGTGGAGCTACTGAAAGCGGGGGAAAAAATTTCACTTAAAGTCTATCAGGAGCCTTTAAATCCGACCGCCATTGTGGCTCTACCCTGGAGGCGTGGGTCAGAAGTCAGAAGGTCTTATTCTTTAATAAAGGCAAAAAAGCTATACTGAAGAATTACAGACAGATTTTCCTTTTGAGCCGCATCTACGTGCTGCTTTCCAGAATCATTACGAATTGTCTCGCACACAGACTTGACGTCTTCCTAACTCCGAAAAAGGCTTTTGTCTCACAAATAACAGGCAAAATGTACAGAAGACTAAAGAATGCAATCTGCTACTTTGTCTTGCGTATGTGGAGAAAAAGGCAACTATGGAAATTATCCTTTGAAGCAATCTATAGGGCAGGCCTATGTTCAGCAGTTGACTTTGAAAGGCTACAATGATGATAATGATACTCTATGGTTGCTTACTGCTGAGTAAATTAGTTCATCACAACTGATGGATGGTGCTTTTTTTATGCGTCAGGTTAACAAATGAGCATATAGTACATCGGATAATAAGTGGATGCTGTGGTCCACCTACATTTTTGCTCGATGAAGAATCAAAATTTAGATGTGTTGTCACACTTGAGGACTAAGATTGAACAGTAAAGTCTACAATGTAACGCTTATGCGGTAAGATCGGGGGCAGGCTAGGATGCATTCTTCAAACACAAACAGACCTAACCAACAAACTAGAATATTTATACTTTTGTATAATTGCACAAATAGTGCTTCCAACTGAAGTCTCAACTCAGGATTCAAAAAATTATAATTATGTAAAATCATTCATTAGGTTACGCGGTATATTTGATTCGATTACAATAACAATAAATTATATTGCACATTATTTTAATAGATTTCTGGACAGTTACCGTGAGCAGCGTTGCAGGCATATCGAGATAGGCGACTCCGGGACGTCCAGCCGATGCAAGACGAACTGCTTTTTCTACATGAAGCGGTATGAGGCGTGGCGACGGCGGCCTAGCTGCATATTTGCTGTACATACGACTTGATTCAACCTAGATAAATGATGATAAAATTATAATATTTTGCGTACGAGAAGGAGCAGTTGTTGGTTTCCACTGGAGAGCTTAGATGTGAGAGAGAGAGAGAGAGTTCATAAGTTTACAACATTTAGGACATTATGATTATTACTGGTTCAACAACCAACCTCTAAAATGCCTTTTAGTAACATTTATCAAAATTTTAGTGTTAACAGAATGACTATTTTTTTACATTGACCTTTGCAATGTGTGTACAACAAGTGTGAAATACAAAACTTGGCTATTTACAGTCTTTTAAATTTCCTTTCAAATTTAGAAATTTGCATTACTACCATACGCATAAGTAACTTAAATCACAAAATTTAACTTTTTATAGAATAAAGGCAAACAAGCATGCGGCTCATGTGATGGTAAGCGACTAACGCCGCCTATGAAAAACCGCTTTTTATGTTTAAATTACCTCTGGTTCGGAAAATACATCTGTCCTGGAATGAACCACCAAGACAAATAGTAGGTTTTTTTTTAATAAAAAGAAGAGTTAACAATCATGTATTTTGTATTCTATTTCTAATTTGATTTGTAAAGTTGATTGTGCAATCAACTTTACAAATCAAATTAGAAATAGATTGGTAGCGACCATTACCTTATTTTCAGGGGGTATTATCATCAACAAATTCCTTAATAGTATTATAACTTATAAGCCATTTTATAAAATCTTTGTTTAATAAAGTTTTTGAACTTGACGATGGACAAATTTTATATATTTTCAAGGATTTTTGTGGTAAAAGCATATATGCCCCAAGAATCAATTTCTGACTCAGCGGAGTCAAGTAACTGGTACTTGCTTGTGTCTATTCCTACTATTTTTAGAAAATATATTTTTTTTCTATAAATACTATGAATAGAGAATAAATAATCGATATAATTATTTAAAAAAAACATTATATCATTTTTTTAAAACTACTTAATATACTTTTATGATTATTATATTATTCAACTGATTACATTTTCGTAAATGTATTGAGGCTTAAATTTTTTGTTTTAGAGGCTTTTAGGTTTTAAATTGTAGATTGTTCTTATCACCCTCTTCACTTTCTGTGTCCTTTGCGTTTCCCATAGCAAACTACCGTAAGACATTATGCTATTGAAATAGCCAAAATTAACTAACTGGTAAGATTTCTATTTTCTTTTCAGCATACCTACGCAGCAGAACCAAGTCTGCTTCCTTGTTGAGATGTATGGAAGATCCATTGAAGCTTGGCGTCTAGAGTGATACCAAGAAAAACGGTGGTATCAACAAGGCTAAACTTTTCACCACTTAAAATTACATTAGTATTTAGAGGTTTATTAACATAAAATTCGCTTTTATGAATTAAATTAAACCGATGAAGATTACCATTATTCACTTCGTCATATTTTAGTAATTGTCATTTCAATTTTAACATTAATGAACTATGAAATTGAGCCCTGACAAGAATGCTCGTTTAAAGGTATTAGTTTTGATTGGAAAGCCAATCAAAACTAATACCTTTAAACGAGCATTCTTGTATATATATATAATCGGAATCTCAGAAACGGCTCCAACGATTTCATGAAATTTAGTATGCAAGGGGTTTCGGGGGCGATAAATCGATCTAGCTAGGATTCATTTTTAGAAAATGTCGTTTTATCCGTGTTTTCAGGCAATGAAAAACTACTACAATATCATTAGAATAAGAAAGTAAATTTCGCCCTTATCTACAAGGTTATAATAGCTCAGGTGGGAAATCGGGCGTTCCCGAATTCAGAAGACCCCGGATCGAGTCCATGTTTCCAGTCCAGTTTTTTTTTTCCCCTTTTTTTTTTAAGTTCCTTCTTTTGTGAGAAAAACTATTATTGGGAGCCCTTTATCAACGCATCTAATTTGTATCTAAGTATATTAAAAAAAAAAACACGAAAAAACCGACATTGTGCAAATATGTTTATCCTATTGGCGATGTTTCGGTACAAAGATAAAAATCAAATCAATAACTCTTTATCGATAATTAACTTAAACATAAACTGAAAAATATGACTCTTCCTGATATCTATTGGCGAGTAATCATACTATTATTTTATCTATAATTTGAATTTGAATAATTTCCAAAAACACGATTTCCAAAAAAAAAAAAAATACTGAGCAAAGCTCGGTCATCCAGGTACTCAAATATAACTGGAAGAAATTTTAACGTTAATAACAATTTTTTTGAGTTCTATTACTTAAATATGTGATAAAATGTTGTAGTTTTCTGATTAATCTTTCATGGTGAACACAACCGAAGGCTTTAAATAGGTCACAAAATATACCCTAAGCATCCTGTGAATTCTCCCGTGCATTGAAAATATGTTCATATCAGCATCAGTTGTCGAGCGACCACTTGTAAAACCGAATTGATGTTTATAAAGCAAATTATTTATTTAAAACATGGACATTTTATAAAGAATATTTTTTTACTGTGTTGGCAGTTTAGAAATAGGTCTGAAATTTGTGGGTTCTACATTACTACTTTAAGCAGCACCGCTGACGGACGTGTTGAGAACCAACATTTATTAAGCAGCTTGTTCGACTGGCTTGCTAGCCTGGCTGCTGGCGGCTAGCCGTTTAGTGGCGGTGTAAGAATATCCACTACCCCATATTATTCTATGAGTGTCGTAAGAGGCGACAGAAGGAAACAAATTAGGAGATGGTCAGCAGCTTTAATAGGCTGTAACGGTAACGGTAATGTACCACCAGATTTAAATAAAGATCATTAGATTCAACACTAGTATTAAAATGATAGTAGAGGTGCAATTGTAACTATTGAAGTATATATTAATATTTGTATTTATTATAATCCCATTAATATTAGGTCCTTACATATGAAATTGGCGTTTTGTACGGGAGGAATATAAAGTCAATTTGTTTTTGTAAAATATATTTAATTAATCAAAGTATGCACCGTTGTTTGCACTTTTGCCATCTCATAGGTAGTTCATTGATCCCTTCACTAAAAAAACCATGGGGACGAGAATCAATAAACTCTTTGAAGGCGGTTTGGACTGCCGCATCGGAGTTGAATTTTTTCCCTTTCTGGTAAAAATGGTAATCTGTTGCAGCAAGGTCCGGGGAGTACGGTGGATGTCGCAGATATTCTAATTGTAGCTCATCTAACTTAGTGGTTGTTTGTTGTGCAGTGTGTGGTCTTGCGTTGTCGTGAAGCAGCAGTGGCCTAGAGCGATTGACCAATCTCGGTTGTTTAGCAGCTAGTTCTTCCTTCATGGTTTGCAGTTGCTGACAATAGATATCTGCCGTAATCATTTGGTCAGATTTTAGAAAGCTGCTTTGTGAACGACACCGGCGCTAGTCCACCAAACACTCACAAGTAACTTTTTCTGACTCAATTTTCGTTTAGGACAGGATTTGGCTGGGTCTCCAAGGTTCAGCCATTGCGACGAGCGCTTCCGATTATCGTACAGTATCCACTTTTCATCACAAGTAATGATTCGATTTAAAATCCCTTCATTATTGTGTCGGTTGAGCAAAGTAACACAGCAGTCGACGCGTGTTTGCAAGTTCGATTCACTCAATTCATGAGGTACCCATCGTTCAAGTTTTTTTTACTTTCCCGATTTGCGTCGAGTGGATTAATACAGTTTTATCACTTACCCCGAAGCTTGCAGCTATCTCTGAAGTGCTTTGTGATGGATCCGCTTCCACAATAGCCTTTAATTCTTCATTTTCCACTTTGGTCTCCGGCCGTCCACGAGGTTGGTCCTGAAGGTCGAAATTTCCAGAACGAAAACGTTGAAACCAAAAACGTACCGTGCTTTCTTTTGCGACACCAGCGCCATACACATCATTAATCCTTCGAGCTGTTTCTGCAGCACTGGTGCCACGGTACTCGTAAATATACCGATATTTCATGTTTTCCATTGTGCGGTAATAAGCGACGCCAAAGAATAAAATAATGAGGAAAAAACAAATGAATGACTGTTTTCAAAACTCAAATGTACCAGCTAAATGAATTTATAAATTTGAATTTGGAATTCTTAACCAAAGAGGAGATATTTCAGATCAAAGTGGTCAGTACGACAAAACGCTAATTTGATATGTAAGGACCTAATAGTTGTATCTTTTATTAAAGCAATAACGTTTAGAAAATGCCCCACAGAGGAATTCTGTGACTTTGTTGTTAAGATCGGAATGTAAGTAAAATATTTCTCAAAAACCATTCATGATCTGATTTAGTAAATTTATTGTTAACAATATTTTGGTAGTTTTAATTGGGTGACTTGACATTACCAGCTTAACTATTATACTTCCTGTCATTTTAATTTTATTAGTATTTTTAATGTCATAAAATTTATACAGAAAATGAACATACACATACATATTTTTATCAATACGAAAAGATAACAAGGTAACAGTATCATTTTAATATACATAGGTAGATATTACAAATTTATCTTTCATAATATTCGATAGGAATATGTATACAAAATATTGTGCAACTTGGGTTGAACAAAAATTATATTATAACTATTGATAACTAATCATGTTTAACCTATACAGTGGCTTTAATATCCAATTATCTTAGTATATGACAAAAAAAAAATATAAAAAAAACATTTTCTATAAGTAAAATATCGTGATGGGAAGCAGCGTCAAAAGTGCAAGACATCTAGACATATATTATAACTTTTGTTAGGCATCTCTTCCATCTCTCTGCACAGGGAGGACAACTCACTGGCCCATGCCGCAAAGGAGAAAGCCGATCTGCTAGGATCTCTCTTTGCATCCAACTCGACTCTCGATGTCGGGGGCAACACACCGCCGACCATCCTGCGGTGTGTTGCTCCATGCAGGATGTGCTGTTTACACAGCGCTCGGTGCGCAAAGAACTCTTCTCCTTGGACGTCAACAAGTCGAGTGGGCCTGATGGAGTCCTATTGTGCAGAAGTGTGATCCGGAATTGGCACCGGCTTTTACGGGTCTTTTCCGGTACTTCTAATCCTTAGGCGTAGTCCCGAACCCATAGAAAACAGCTTTGGTGCACCCAATCCCTAATAAAGACGACCGCTCAGATCCGTCCAACTACAGGCCTATCGCCATCACCTCCTTGTTTTCCAAAATAATGGAAACCATTATAAACTGCCAGCTCATGAGGTACCTTGAGGACCGCTCAGCTGGTGATCTTCTGGCTTACCTCACTCATAGATGGGCTGAGGCAGTAGAGTCAAAGGGGAGGTTCTGTTTGGACATTGCGAAGGCCTTCGATCGGGTTTGGCACAAAGCGCTTCTTTCAAAGCTCCCATGGGCTTCCCGAGAAATTGTGCAATTGGATCACCAGTTTTCTTGCAGATTGAAGCATCACGGCCGTGTTAGACGGTGCATGCTCCGATTACAAGCCTATTAATGCTGGTGTTCTACAAGGCTGCGTGCTATCACCAACGCTGTTTCTTCTGCATATCAATTATATGTTGCAAACCGGTAACATTCATTGCTAGGCGGACGACAGACACGGTGTGCTGTCTCATATTTATCGGGAAAATATCGCCGAGCACCGGAACAAACTTGTGTCTGAAGTCGAGTCTTTGTTGCACAAAGTCTCGGATTGGGGACGACTAAATCTAGTCCAGTTCAATCCCCAGAAGACACAAGTTTGCGCGTTTACCGCTAAAAAGAACCCCTTTATCGTATCTCTTCACCTTCAAAGCACTCCCCTTGTTGCCACAGCCAGTATCGGAATCCTCGGCGTCGACATATCAAATAATGTGAAGTTTTGTGGTCACTTGGAAGAGAAGGCCAAATTGGCCTCTAAAAAGCTTGGCATGCTCAGCAGAGCGGGTCAGTTTTTCATGCCAGCACACCGCTTGCAACTTTACAAGGCGCAGGTTCGGCCTCACATGGATTACTGTTCCCATCTCTGGGACGGGGCTACCCAATGCCAGATCCTTAGACTTGACCGCATCCAGCGCATAGCAGCTTGAATCGTCGATAACCGAGTTCTTTCCGATCGGGCCGATTCACCGGCGCTGCGAAAAGATGTTGCATCGCTTTGCATTTTCTATTGTATTAAACACAGGGAGTACTCTGAGGAATTGTTCGGATTAATTCCAGCCACCAAATTTCACCAACGCGCATGGCGACAAAACTTGTTACTATCCACATCAACTGGATGCTTGGCGGTCCACTACTATGAGATTTACTAGGAGTTTTCTTTCTTGCACGACTACTTTGTGGAATCATTTACCACCAGCGATTTTTCCGAACCAATACAACTTAGGGACCTTCAAAAAACGAGCTTACTCCTTTTTAAAAAGCCAGCAACGCACCTGCAATTCCACTGGTGTTGCAGTAGTTCATGGGCGGCGGTCGACGCTTACCATCAGGTGAACCGCATGCTCGTTTGCCCTATAAAAAACTTCTATAAAAAAATATCTAGTACTGCAATTTCAATCTGCCTGCCAAATGTTACATTAAAGGCAAAGGCACATGCCCAGCAATCAACTTGTAGTTTAGTATGATGATGAATAGTAATAAATACTATAAGGAATTAAACTTTAAATAAAAACAAAAAACTTTGAGAGGGACTCCTGTAATACATACAGAGTCAGGGACTTCATTAGGTTTTCAAAACCCTAGTTATAAGTCACTAAAGAATTATTTTTTATTATAAAGGTATAATACTATAATTATTAATTATTAATATATAATACTAGTTGGTACCCGGCGCGTTGCTGCCACAGAAATAATTGTCGAAATATCGTTTTAAATTTGGAAGAGTTATATTGTTTAATTAGGAATGATTATTAAAGTTGAGTGATGTATAACTTTCAAATTAATTTGTTGGTACGATACGCGCGCCACCTATTGTTAGTTAATTATACTATGCCTATAACCTTCTCACAAGTACAAGCAATAAGTAGACAAAGTTGTCAACGAATAAACGGAAGTAATCTGATGAACGGTATGGCAGCGCATAATATATAAGAACAAACAAAAATAAATTTTTATATATTAGATTATTAATTAAACATACAACTGTACCTGGAGCCATTCTTGAAAACCTCCTATACCTTCATGGTCTTCTGGACAAGACCCAGCGATGACAAGTAATGGCCAACAATTCACTTGGGCATTGGCCATACCTCCGATGCAGTGAAGGAGACCAGGCCCTGAGACAGCCAAGCATACGCCTGGCTTTCCTATAATTAAATATAAATTGTATTCACACTTATCATTTAGTGGTATGGTGGTAAGGTATGGTGTGTAACGTCCATGTCACACCTATGCCGGTAGTTGGTGTGAGCACTAAGTTCGAAGTTGTTGAAGAGTATGTTTACCCGGGGCAAATAGTCCTATTAGGTAAGTCCAACTTCGACCGAGAGATCAATCGACGGATTCAACTCGGCTGGGCAGTGTTCGGGAAATTACAAAACATCTTCTCGTCAGGTATACCTCAAAACTTGAAAACGAGATTGTAAAACCAGTGCATGTTGCCAGTGATGACTTATGGATCTGAGACGTGGTCTTTCAATGCTGGCCGTATGAGGAAGCTCAAGGTCGCTCAGCGAGCTATGCTTTAGGTTGCTTTGCGTGATAAACTTAGAAATGAGGATATCCACAGTAGAACCAGAGTGATCGACATAGCTCAACGGATTAGTAAGCTGAAGTGGCAATGGGCCGGCCATATAGCTCGAAGAATGGACAACCGATGGGGAAAAAAGGTTCTTGAGTGGCAGCCTCGTACCGGCAAGCGAAGTGTAGGGTGTCCCCTCACTAGATGGAGTGACGACCTGGTAAGACATGCAGGAAGTCGATGGATGCAGGTGGCTCAGGACCGTGCTTTGTGGCATTCCTTGGGGGTAGCCTATGTTCAGCAGTGGACTTGTGAATATACTTAAGAAAGATAACCTGAGATATAAAGAGGTGACTTAGGGAAATTTAATTGTATCATGTGGCTTCCAATAGATGGCAGTATCCAGTATTTAGATCAGATGTAAAATATCAATGCATGTGCAAGATGTCTAGTATTGCAGTGTAAATTTGCCTGTCAAGAGTGGTTCAATTTTTTTCCTAATATGGGCTTATGACCAGTATATTTATGCTGTCAAAAATTCTAAACAGGCTAGTTTGATTTTATTCAATCTCATTAGAACATGTTATTATATCACAAAAGGCAATTTTAAATTAAATTGTTGACCATTTTTGTTTATAAATGAGTATAGTCAAATTTAGTGTGGTGTGTAAACCTCTATCTTAATTAACACCACCATACCATCAGTTTTTCAGAATTTTTAAACCTGTCATAAACTGCACTGAACATAATTATTGAGAATCATAAGTGTAGATATCACTACACTTACTCACAATGCCTCAGTAAGCTTAAATACACACCTTAGCAAAGTGAAGTAGTAGAAAATAATCCAATGTAAATTATGGGTTAAAGTTAAAGGTTTCTTCAGCACAAATAAAAGAGTAGTTATTTCCACTACTAATGCAGTTTGCATTATCTTTTTTAATATCTGAAATAGTCCCATTCAAAAAAAATCTCAAAAAAATCACTTAGGTTTTTATATTAGGTTACATATTTAACATTAATATGCACTCAATTTTCAGGTGAACAGTGTGCTTGTTTGTTTCCCTATATGAGAGACCACATTCACAATCAAATAGGGCAAACAAAACGATCTATCAAAACCCGCGTAAAAGAACACATAGCTGACGTGAAACACCAACATTCCGGGAAGTCTGCAGTTTGTGATCATATCCTAGACGGCCCCCACCTTTACATTAGATTTGATAAACCACAAATTCTCGCGAAAGAACATCGATTCCTGCCAAGGATGATATGTGAGGCTATTGAAATTAAAAAACATCCTAATTTCAATAGAGAGGGAGGCTGGGTACTACCACCTGCTTGGGATCCTGTAATTGATAAAATTAAAACTAAACCTAAGCATACCACTGCAAGACTTCAAGACACAGTAAGTTCATTCTGCATAGATTGGACCAAAACTAATAATTAAAAAAGCTGAAGGTACTCCGGGTTAACTCTGACATCGGGACGTCAATCACCTCAGTCCCCCGTGACCATGGGTACTGTAAAGCACCCGAAACGTCGGGAATGTAATAAAAATAAGTTAATTAAATACGATAGAATCTGTAAAAGTAGTTTTATTTAATGTGTAGTGTTCGCGTAAATATAAGAAATCATTATAAAAGTGAATATTTTAAGAAATGTGTTATTTGGTGCATTTTTAGTATGCCCTATATTCGTTAGTAGATTCAGAATGCTGGTTACAAAGTATAAAGAACTTACCAGTAAGATAACCAATTGCTTGTGCTGCATAACATGCTGCTTGTTCATTGCGCATTCCTACATATTTCAATCCAGCAGCTTGAAATGCTAAAGATGTTTCAATTACCGGTATACCCACTATGCCGAACACATATTCCACACCCTGTCAATTAAAGGTATAAGTCTGATTGCATTATTAAAATAGTGAAAATAATAGTCATTTATTCAGTATAAAAACAATGTAAAAAACAATATAAAAACAATGTAAAAAAGGAACTGGCGTTCTAATGACTAATACCTGTTTTTTTAAACTTTCAGCTAAGATGTTGTTACCGTCAAGTCCCATTGCTTGATTTAATTTTGTTGATACGTGAAAAGATCTTTTAAAAGTCGATTGGGCAAGATATCTGAATAACATTTTGAAAATTATAGTATATTAAAACTTATCAAAAAGAAGACGATGCAAAAAAACTAAATCATTAATCAGGTACTTTTACGAGAGACCTGGGCCCGAGCAACTGAACATTAAACGTTGTTAAAACTACGATAATTTACCTCAATATTTGTACGTATTTTATATTACGCTATAAATTTTATTTTTTTCAAGCAGTGTAGCACTGTTTATTAATTTATGTTAGATTAAAAATTAGATAAACAATTATTTTATACACGAACACATCTACCTCTTACTTTGCTTGACAAAACTGACAGTGATAAATTATTTTTGACATCTGAAAGTTGAACTTTGGAACAACTTAACTTCTGAACGTTTAAGTAGTTACGTCTATAGATTAGATACGAGACGACACGACACACGAATCGAATAAAGCCGGCTACTCACTTGCCTGCCGCAGGGGCAAGCTAGGGTGTAGGAGTGGGCATGACGCTTAATTGCCTCCTTGATTGTGATGTGTGTATACAAGCAGGAGCAATTTTCTAAGTCGGCCCTGCGGCAGGGCGGCAGGGGCGCAAGACCTTCCTTGCTCCCTAGATCGGCCCTGCCGCTTTCCCGATGTATTACTTTCCTCTATGTGTCGCGTGTGTAGCGCAATTGGGGCAATTTCAATCAGTTCGTTGCGAATATCGTGCGGAGCACACGTGTGAGTACAAGTCAGAATGGATACAATAAAGAATATGAAATTTGGACACTGGTGATAGAAGTGTATAAAGAGCGGCTTCTTCGCTCAGTATCTCCTTTTTATCTTTTTTGGCGGTAGTACCGCAGAAAGAACGTTGTAACTTACAAGTAACATTACTGGGATTTGTTACCGAGTAGATATCTACCTAACTTATCATAAGGGCCAGTATGGGAAAGAAAATATTCCAATAGTAGAAGTACCTAACTATCTATACAAAATAGAGGGAATTTTTCATCACTACACCGCTACCTACTCTTAGTTTAATTTATTTTTGTCGAAATTATGAATTTCATGTGAGAACGTTTGCTTTCTTTATGATTACAAGGAATAAACTATCTGGCTATCAAATTGCCATACATAACAAACATATCACAAGTTTCGCAAAGCTGCTGATGCAGTATTACAATTGCTGAAATATAAATAAAATGTCATTAACTAAATAATTAAATAATAATACAAATTTTAGTAATTAAATTTATTAAAAGTCATCATTAGAAAACTATCCTGGCTATTTGTAACACTAGTTAAATTATAGTTACTAAGCACTAGTTAGTTAAGTTATATCACAGAATAAATTGGTTATATTAAATTATGACGAGTGAAGTTAGTCACATTTAATTATCTTTGATAACCTAAAAATAGCGTGGCAGAGCTATGCTGCAGCTTATTAGCACTATATTATGGTTTTAATTATTAATTAATTAGTTGTTTTATTGATAAATGTGGGTGTCTATGGGCCACAGTGTCCACTTACCATCAGGTGAACTGTGCTCATTTGTCACCATATTATTGGGAAGGGAAATCTAGATACAGATACTTATATTTAGGTACACTATTATAAAATTATATCAAACAATTTAAATAAAATAAAAGTGGTGCTTCCCTAAGTGCATAAAGAAAAATAAAGAAATTCTTGTTTTTATGTTTTCTTTAAATGTTAGACAAACCATCATCTGAAAAATATAAAATTTTAAATTGGAGAGAAGTTTCGTGTGATAAAGTTAGAGATGAGGATATCCGCAATAGAATCAGAGTAACTGACATAGCCCAACGGATTATTAAAGTGAAATGGCAATGGGCTGGCCATGTAGCTTGGAAAACCGATAAACAATAGGAAAAAAGGTTCTCGAGTGGCAACCTCGTACCAAGTGCAGGGCAACATTCCACTATATGGAGGGAAGACATGGTAAGATATGCAGGAAGTCGATAGATGCAGGTGGCTTAGAACCATGCTTTGTGGCATTCCTTGGGAAGGCCTATATTCATTCTATAAATCTTATTATTCTATAAATATATATCTGTATATATGTTACAGTTAAAACCAGTTTTTAGATAGAACGCGTTCTCCCTAGTTAAAACTAGTTTTTACTTAATGCCTTTGTTATAACTAGAATTAACTAATGCACAAAATTGAATATCAGGTAAAATTAGTTCTTACTAGATAAAACGCGTTTTTCCGAAGCGAGTCAGTTAAAACTGTTTTTATTGAATGATTTCTGAGAAAAATCGCTTTAATAGGGAGGGGGGGTCCCCCCTCCGCCGAAATAATACCAAAGTGTAGTCGACGGAGCCCCGCTAAGCGGGGCTTCTATTTCTGGATGGTTTATAAGGAAATCATCCCCTTCTAACCTAACCTGTGCGAGTCGGGGTGCACCAAGTCCCGAGTTCGCTTCGTTCGCTCTTGCACCAAATAAAACACCAAAATGTTAACTTTTATAATTATTTTAATAAGTAAACATATTTTATTACTTCCATCTTTTCCAAAAATGGATCTTTATTATATTTCATAATGTTCCGCCTCCACAAGTACTCCACTATTCCGTCACCAAATTCTTTGGATTATTTTAATTATCTTTAAAAAAAAAACGCTTCACGGCTCTCCATTGTGAGTCAATCCTTTGTGTGTGAGTCCTATTAAGATTCAGGGTAATTTAAGTTCCGTTTCAGGTATTAATTAGTGATTTATGAATATTTTTAGAAAATGATTTAAAATATTTCGACGCAGCTCCGGCAGCTAAAATTGCATGGGGGTACTTGAGGTAAGGCCCCTTGACCCTCCCACAATGACAGCCTCCTCAAATTCAGGCGAGTTGATTCTAAACCCAACCCTTCTCTAGTGCTAGTTTTAACTGAAGCTCGGAGTAATAACTAGTTTTACCTGACAATCAAATATATCAGTGGTAAATTCTAGTTTTGACTAGGTATATCTAGTTTTCACAAAGACAAGTAGTAAAAAATAGTTTTATCTAGGGAAAACGCGTTCTATCTAAGAACGGGTTTTAACTGTAGCATATATATATATATATATATATATATATATAGGCCTTGTGGAGGGCTGTATTGATGATGATAATGAAGCCTAATGTACTTACTACAAATACTCAATCTTTATTCGTCTTCACATATTCTCATACGCTTTTTTCACTCTCTCTCTCTCTCTCTCACACACACACACACACACAGACACAAATAGGTCGCAAATAATACTTACCTACTACTATTAGGCAAGAGTGAATACGCTTTTGTTAAGTCAGTGCGCTTCACCATCTTAGGCTACATAACCACTTACTATCAGGTTTAATTGTAGTTAGCGCTGGCTAAGAATAGAAAAAAAAATACCCTGAGAAAGTTTTCACGTAGATATTATTTTTCTAACCAACCATAAAAATGTATTACATGTGATGGGAATATGTATTTAAGAATAAAGGTTGTCTCACACGGGACAGTAATAATATAATATTATATTTTTCAGTATCTAAGCATAAAAACTTTTAAAATCTCTGAATCCCGAGGTATGTCCATATTAAAAGGATGAATAGAGCTAAATTGATCTGCATGGGGATCGTTTTGTGATTTCACATCGTTATCGACAAAAAATAGTACTTACAATTGAGCGTTTTCCAGGTGGTGGTTTTCAAAACACGATCCCACAAAATTCACTCATATTCACTTTAATTTAAATAATTTATTTTGCCCTTCTATACCAAGTAGCGTTTTTTCTGTCACTCCTATTGAATTTGACAGTGCTCGCTGAAATTTTGCGTCTCTAAACGGATCTGAATCGCGCGCTAACCCGGCTGTTAAGGTATTGCAAAAATAATTGAAAATATTTATTTTTACTTTCATGCCGAAGATTATCTTGTTATATTTCTATCTTATTACTATCTTATTACGGTTAAATCAGTGTCTTACGGTTAAATGTTGTAAAGCAATTATTTACAAATGTTTTCATTATTTTGTTATTCAATTGTTTACATATATTGTCACAATTTAGCTTACATTAGAAATTCTTGGTGAGATGAGATGTATAAATAGGTACCTTATTTTCGTCAACACAAAGCTTCAACACAATCTTAACAATGTTCAATTAATTTAAAAAAATTAACTACCAATAATTATTTGATTTTCAGTCGGTGTTTTAGATTTCAAGATCGGTTATAAAGAGCCATTAACGGGACATTTTGCAAAAGCGAAACCTATCCTACCTAGTTTTTACGTCGTTTCATCAGCGTCATTCTTAGTTTTGGGTAAAACAAACCTTGTCAGTTTTAAAGAAACACGACTAAGTTCATATTAAAAGAAATGCACGTCATTACAAGATTTCTATGTAAAAGGAAGGCTACCGATAATACATGTTAAGAAGTCCAAATTTTTATTTTGTTTACTTAAATTCGAGACTAAAATAAATGTGAAAGGTATTTTATCTGCAATAATAATTTTCATCAATAATAGCATAGACTTATAAAATTCATACACACGGTCAATCATACTGAAGATGATTAATTGTATTATAAAATATTTAATAGACTATTTCCAGTACAATGACCTAAATATCATCATTAATGTACGACTAGCACACTTAAAAGGTTTCAGATCAGATTGCTAGATATTAACTAACATTTTATGATAAAGTCATGCTTTTCTGTAAAAAGTAGCAAGAAATTTTAAATCACGGATCTCTTGGTTTGTTTTACTATTCACTTAATTAGCGAAAAACAAGATGGTCTGATCTCAAAGTTTACTTTCTTGTGTAAGAAGTGCTATTTAGAATTTAATTTAATAAAATAATTAAAGTTTCTATGTAAATAGGTGTAACATAGCAGGTATTATATTTATCGGTAGCGGCCATTCATATTTGGGACAGTTTTCTGCAGCACTATGCTTACGAATTATTTCAAATATGAAATACCAAAGCCAGCATCATTCTTAACACGCTTTTATTAGCGTGATATGTATCTATGTAACGGAATTTTTGAGTGTGATTTTGATCCCCTTCAAAACGTCACATTGGTTTGAAACTTTGCACACTTATCAAGGACTGATGACAATGCAATAATTTAAATAGTTTGTCCCATTATCCTTGCCAGGATCCTCAGGATTTGCAATTAATTCATAAAACAACAAAGATTTCTGCCAGTTCAATCTACTGTAAGCCGCGTAAAAGAACTTCGGTCCAATAAAACACGCTTTTGTTGTTTGCCGCACTAAAAAATAGAAAATAAATAATGGTTTATAAAACTAAATTAACATGCTTTTGTAGATAACCGAACTAAAAAGTAGAAAATAATTATCAATAAGTTTAAAATAAGAAAATAGTGATTAACATAAAAAATCATTTTATTGTAAAAAAGCATGGGGTGCTTGATGTCATTTGTTGTAAATATTTTTGTGGATATTTATAAAATTAGCGTCATCATAAAAATATCTGAAAAAGCACGCGGTTATCTATAAACGCCTGTTTATTTTTATTTTTTTAAACTATTATTTTCTGTAGAGAACCCGGCAAAGTGTTGCTCAAGGCACTATGAATAAAGCAGCTGATAAAAATGTTACACTCATAACTGTTAACAAAAATTGTTATTGGAAATGGTCTTATAGCAAAAATTATTCTGCCGTGTCAGGTGCAGGAGCTACTGCAGTCACGCCAAAACTAAGAGGAGAGAATCACTGTACAAAAAGTAATAATTTATCGCAAAAATTTTGTGATAAAATAACAAAATATACAAACTAATCCAAGATACCTAATACGTTACAGAAAAAAATATAACAAATAATAAACTAATGAGCTTGTGTCAGTTTTTAAAAGGGTTACAAGATATAACAAAAAGACACAAAAATAAATGTCAAAATAGTTCAGGATCTGATTGACGATATAGAGCTGACACTTAATCATGTTTTTGGATACCACACCAGTTGTAAACAATACTTATGTGAAAATTCTTTTCAAATTTCCGCCGAGTTTTAAGTAGAAGGCCAAATACGCTATGTGCCAATTTAATTAAATATATCTTATATAAAGTAATCTTGACTACGTTTCATCAATTCACCATTGATAAAATGAGAACAGCAATTTTACAATTGTGTTTACAAGAAACACTATCAGTTGAACCTTGCAGCTTGTTCATTATTTTTATTATAAATGCAAATGTATATATTATTAATAAATAATTCCCATAATATTTTGTATTATTTTTGCGCTATCTGAAACGTTCTAAACTCTATAGAAAATGTGCTGTATGAAATGACTGACAATCACTAGAACATTTTTATCAAGGTACAAAGATGTTTTACGTTTTCGTGGCCTCCATATGATATTTTTGTCAGCATTAGGTACCCTTATGTATCTGAAACGAATATGAATATTGCATATGTATACGATACAAAAGTAAAGTAATAGGCTATGTAAGTTGCTATGCTAGGCACAGGCCTCCTTTTACTTCTGAGAGGGTTTTAGGGCAAGGAAATATCCGCCGCGCTGCCCCAATGCGTGTTGGCGAACTTCACATGTCTTCGAATTTTTTTTTCTTATTCCTCAGACATATGCAGGTTTTCTCATGATGTTTTAACTTCACCGCCGAGCATGTGCTTAATCAGCACTTAAAATTGCAATAAAAAATTTCATTGGTGCTGCCGCGGATCAAACCCGGGCGAAATTTACAGCGAGCGCTTAGACCCAGAGACCATACGACACAAATAAGTACGATTCAACGAATATAATAAAAACTCTTACGTACTTAAAACTTAAACACTTGATAGCTCGTGATGCCTACCGGACGAAGCTACAGCACCACAACAAGCAATGTAATTGAAGATGCTTAACCGCGACCTAACTCTCAGTGACGCGCAATCATAATATCACTTCACATCACTTATATACTTGTTACCTCTTCAGTCTATTAATCGTTGCACTTTTCTAAGTAATACAGAAAGTAGTCACTAGTCGGTGTTGATGTCAGCTAAATCTCTGCGGTCGCCGTTTCATCAAGGTCATTCACGCTTCTTAAAGCCTTAAAGAAGGGTGAACGACTAAGATTAAGTGCCCCGCTTTATCGCTCCCGTTCTTGACGCCTATCGTATGAACTTGTAAATGGACTGTATCTTGATTCCATACGCTTAAAGTGAACACTGGAAGTACTTGAAAAAAACACCAATTTAAAACTAATTAATTTTCCCAAAAAAATTTTAGGAAACATTGTATAATTTGTTCCCTAAAATAGTGTCGGTACCACCAGAGGCGCACTTATTACTTTGCTTTTATTTTATTATTTTTTATTGTGTTTGTTAAATAAAGGTTTTTATATTCTAAGAATAAAACAGAATACTATTTTATTCCTATAGTTATTGTAATAACCATAAGAATAAAATAGTAACCACAAGTTAGAACGACGTCACCCACTTTTGGTTCCATAAATCTTCCGTCGCTGCCGGTGCGAGGTAATAAAGTAAGCGTGTACTCCAACTGGGTTGACCTACTAAATCTCGTTCCATCCCGAAACATTGCGTTTGAACACGTTTCAATATCATAATTTTCGCTTTTCTCAAGAGCACTATATCCAATGAATTGTTGGGACCTTTAACTGACTTTTTAAATTTTCCAAAAACTAAGGACTTTAACCTTTCCACTTCTTGCAGTGTGCGTGCGGTCGCTCTGAGAAATCGCTTGGAACTACTGAAACGTGCGTAGTCGGGTAAGTACGCTAATTCCGTTTTCCTTAATGTGTTCACGCATTTTAGTGACTTTTCTTCACTGGTTTCAGTTTTTCTATTTATTTCCACTTGTGTTTGCCAAAACTCTGGACCGCGCCTGAGGAATTCTGGGCCTCCAAACCATCAATGGCTCTCGTCGAAGGTCGATGTTGCGTCCTGGTAGCATCATTTGCCACGTTTTCCGATGTTGGCACCAATTTCCATTTGAAGGTGCGTGGATCCGACCAGATCCAAGCCAGCACGGTACGGGAGTCAGTTTAGAAAACGCGCTCTACTTTTGCGTATTTTATCTCCTTCTGAAATGAAGCAGCAAGCCTGCTAGTTCTGGCTGCAGCTCGAACCTCGGAATCAATGTCGGCGCGATCCGTGCCTTTGCGGCTAGTAAGGCAACCTGTATTTCCTCGCCTTCAACCTTGGTGACGTAGTACACCGCGGCGGCGTACTACTTTTCGGTAGCCTTTGCAAAAATGTGTAATTCCCCCTTGCTGATGCCCCAACGGGTCTAAGTTCTTCTAAGTTATCCAGCTTTTTAATTTCACATCCATTTTTTAATTTCGCACATGGTTATTGTGCGCCATAACACATCCAAATCGTATGGAACCTGGTTATTCCACGAGATACCTAATCGCCACGCTTGTTGTATCATCGATTTCCCTTGTACAGTTATGGGCGATGCGACACCTAACGGGTCCAAAACTGACATCACCGTGCTCGTTATCTCCCTTTTAGTTGGCAGTTGTAACCCTACGATTACTTCCGCAGGCGTATTGTGTAAAATGGAGAGGCTTAACGTGTCGCGGTTGATGTTCCAAATTAGGCCCAGTGTGCACTCGGCGTGATCTCGGTCACCTAATTTGTACTATCTCTCTTGTTCTTATTTTCCATTGCACGCAATACCTCGGGGTGGTTACTGGCTCATCCTCTGAGCTCGAAAGAAGCATGTATATGCAATTTATATATGTTCTTAACCATTTTTTTCGCCTGTAGGTAATCGTCCATGTAAAAGTTGCTTTCTGTCGCAGCGGCTGCTTACGGGTATAGGTGCGCGTGCTCCTGTGCATTTTTATTTTTCACATAAATGGCGGTGCACGGAGATGGCGCCGCTCCGATCACGATTATTTCGCCATAACATTCGGAGCCTGTCCCTGTCTTCTTTGAGTATTTTGAATTGTAGGAACATTTCTTTGATATCCGCCATCACCGCTACGCTCCCTTCCTTGAATCTTAGTAGCACACCGAATAACGATTGCAGCAGTTCAGGGCCGGTTAATAACGCTTCATTTAGACACCGTCCGCCCGTTCTGGTTGTTGCATCGAAAACAAGTCGTATTTTCTTTTTCTGTGGGTGTGTTATCGCAAAATGGGGAAGATACCACGTGCGTTTCTCGGCGTAACCATTAATGATGAGATTCTCGATTTGTCTCTCGTATTCCTTGTTTATATTTCCTAGTTAATAAGGCGGCGTTCAGCCTGCGCTCTGTTTGCTGGCATACACTCATCACCCGTGCGCCACAACAGACCAGCTTCGTATCATAATTAATAGAATCAGGCGTTACTTTGCGGAAATCCATTATAATGAGGTTTTTATATCTTAATTTGCTAAATTCTGCGTAAAGAAGGAAAATTATGTGTACTACCCATTTTGAAGGGGACCTCCCACCCTCCCTCAATTGCGTGCACTATACCGAATGGAGCAGACATATTTTGTTTAGTATTTTTGGGACTTGGGTTGGTAAGGTAGTAAATAAGGCATTTAACGAATAAAATTATAGTAACTAGGCTTACGTGTCATATTTAAATAGCTATTTTTAATTTTGTCAATGGTAGAACAACGTATATTCTGATACGGTTATTCAAACAGCGTCTTTACTTCGCATAAAGAATATCGTAACATTCCTAGTATTATTTCACACTAAATCTTTGCAATATCGGGAAAATGCAGCAAAGTTTTTAAACGTAATTATAAATACACTATTATTTCAAAAACGATTCTCTGTATTTGAGTGAAAAAACATGCACGTACAATAATAACTTTTTTATGATAAACAATATATAAAATATAAAAATACAGTTTGATGCGTCTTTTTTACTGATCAAGTGGTTATAAAATCGCAAAATAGTGCATTCTAACTTATAAGCGTCACACACGGTCAGTTAAACTGATCAGTTGAACTGACGTACATTCAAAAACTGATCGTCAGTGTGAAATCTTAAGTTAGAACTTTTAACTGACGGCAACTGTTTCCGGGCGCAGCGTAATCCGCTGACTTCAGTTCGTTTGCATCAATCATGACGGCTCCGTCACTCGCTCAAGGTCTCGCGTTATATAACTACCGCCTAACGTACTCCGGGTGTACACGTATCAGTGGGGTGTCGTACGCTCTAAAGATGGGTAATTTAATTTTTAATCATTAAAATAAACAGTTAAAAATAAATAACACATTTATTAAATAAATCAAATTAATCATAATGAATAAAATATCATAATATCTGATCCAATTATTAAAATTGTCTTAATACTTATCATGATTGAAAATATCTTTTGAATTGTTAATATTCTTTTTATTTAAATAGATATATAGAAAATTATAATATTAAAATTATATATTATAATTTAAAAGTTAAATTTATATCGTTTTGGCTTACATTAGTTTTAACTGATCAGTTCAGTTCAACTGCTCCCTTGGGGGTTTGCTTCTCGCCGGATGATCCCAACGTTGTTGCTGATTCTGTCGCTGATGTGGTACTTCAGGGAATGGAATTACTTATTCCATCATCTGTGGTGCATATCGGAGGCAGAACTCAGCCATGGTTTGGTCACTCCTGTAAAATTGCATCACGCTATAAGCAGGAGTGCTACCGGGCCTGGGCTGACGCATCAACGTCCCGGGATGTAAACACCAGCGCTCTTAAAAAGAAGTATAATTCCGCCTCCAGGTCCCTTAAAGTGTCATTGCCAAGGCAAAGTCAGAGCACATCGGCAGAATTGGCGAGAAACTAGTTCGCCTCCCTTCGGGAAAACGTGCATTCTGGTCTCTCGCCAAGGCTGCCCAAGGGAACTTCTGCCAGCCATCTCTGCCATCTCATCAGGGTGGACGACTCAGTGGCCTATGACGCAAAGGAGAAAGCCGATCTGCTAGGCTCTCTTTTGCTTCCAACTCGACTCTCGATGACGGGGGGAACATACCGCCGACCATCCCGCGGTGTGAGTGCTCCATGCAGGAAGTGCTGTTTATACAGCGCTCGGTGCGTAAAGCACTCCTCTCCCTGGACGT
Source organism: Parnassius orleans (assembly GCA_029286625.1). Classification (NCBI taxonomy): domain Eukaryota; kingdom Metazoa; phylum Arthropoda; class Insecta; order Lepidoptera; family Papilionidae; genus Parnassius; species Parnassius orleans. Next base: position 1,279,633 of record JAGSMP010000093.1, read on the forward strand.
CAACAAGTCGAGTGGGCCTGATGGAGTCCCACCTATTGTGCTGAAGTATATTGTGCTGCTATTCTCACAAACTCATGGAAGACAGCTTTGGTGCACCGATCCCTAAAAAAGGCGACCGCTTAGATCCGTCCAACTACAGGCCTATCGCTATTACCTCCTTGTTCTCCAAAGTAATGGAAACTATTATTAACTGCCAGCTTATGCGGTACCTTGAGGATCACCAGCTGATTAGTGACCGCCAGTACGGTTTCCGTCGAGGTCGCTCAGCTGGTGATCTTCTAGGTTACCTAACTCATAGATGGGCGGAGGCAGGTGGGTCAAGGGAGGCGTTGGCCGTTAGTTTGGACATAGCGAAGGCCTTCGATCGGGTTTGGCACGAAGCGCTTCTTTCGAAGCCCCCTTCCTATGGGCTTCCCGAGAAATTTTGCAATTGAATCACCAGTTTTTTTGCAGATCGGAGCATCAAGGTCGTAATAGACGGTACATGCTCCGATTAACGCTGGTGTTCCACAAGGCTGCATGCTATCACCAACGCTGTTTCTTCTGCATATCAATGATATGTTGCAAACCGGTAACATTCATTCCTATGCAGATGACAGCACTGGTGATGCTTTATACACCGGCCGTGCTAATATTTCTCGGGAAAACGTCGCCGAGTACCGGAACAAACTTGTGTCTGAAGTCGAGACTTTGTTGAACAAAGTCTCAGACTGGGGGCGACTAAATCTAGTCCAGTTCAATCCCCAAAAGACACAAGTTTGCGCGTTTACCGCTAAAAAGAACCCCTTTGTCGTATCTCCTCAGTTTCAAGGCACTTCCCTTGTTGCCTCAGCCAGTATCGGAATCCTCGGTGTCGATATATCGAGTGATGTGCAGTTTCGTGGTTAGTTTTTTTTTTATGGAATAAGGGTGACAAACGAGCAAACAGTCCACCTGATGGTAAGTGATTGCTGTGGCCCATAGACATCTACATCTATATTCGTTTGCGAATTTAAATGCAAATGCGTTGTCAGCCGTGAGGACTAAGATAATCTCCTCTTTTCCAGTAAAAAGGGTCTCCGGTTCTCTACACTCACCATACGAAACACAGCATCATTAAGCTGCTATTTTACGCTGGTATTCTGTGAGAGCGTAGTCCTTCCCCGGTCGAGCCGACTCATTCGTGCTACAACTATACTATTAATATACCTGCAGCATGGCTCTACCACGTATACTCGTATCGCACTTGGAAGAGAAGGCCAAATTGGCATCTAAAAAGCTTGGCGTGCTCAGTAGAGCGGGACGGTATTTCATGCCGGCACACCGCTTGCAACTTTACAAGGCGCAGGTTCGGCCCCACATGGAATACTGTTCCCATCTCTGGGCTGGGGCTCCCCAGTACCAGCTCCTTCCATTTGACCGCATCCAGCGCAGAGCGGTTCGAATCGTCGACGACCAAGTTCTTTCCGATCGGCTTGACTCACTGGCACTGCGTAGAGGTGTTGCATCTCTTTGCGTATTTTATCGCATCTATCACGGGGAGTGCTATGAGGAATTGTTCGGACTAATTCCAGCCGCTCAATTTCACCATCGCACATCGTATTTTATATTTGTTTGTGTCGTATTAGTAGCTCTGGGTCTAAGCGCTTGCTGTAAATTTCGCCCGGGTTTGATCCCCAGCAGCACCAATGAAATTTTTGTGCAATTTTAAGTGCTGATTTAGCACTTGTTCGGCGGTGAAGGAAAACATCGTGAGAAAACCTGCATATGTCTGAGGTATAAGAAAAAAAATTCGAAGACATGTGATTCCTTAACACACGTTGGGGCAGCGGAGGACATTTCCTTGCCCTAAAACCCTCTCAGAAGTAAGAGGAGGCCTGTGCCCAGCATAGCGACTTACATAGCCTGTTACTTTACTTTTGTTTCGTATACATAAGCAATATTTATATTCGTTTCAGATACAGAAGGGTACCTAATGCTGACAAAATATCATGTTGAGGCCACGAAAACGTAAACCATCTTTGTACATACCTAAATAAAATGTTCTAGTGATTGTCACTCATTTCATACAGCAAATTTTCTATAGAGTTTAGAACGTTTCAGATAGCGCAAAAATAATACAAAATATTGTGGGAATTATTTACTAATAATATATACATTTATAGGTATTTATAAATGTATATTTAAAAAAAAACTAAAACTAGTAATTTAATTATCAAACAGTCCTACTCACGCGGTATCGTGCCAAGAACGCTGGCTGCGTTTCCCGCTGAATGGCTATACTAGCCTTTGAGCGAGAAAAGAAACCAGCCTCTTATCACCAGCAGCAACAACCAGCCGCGGATGGGTTCCTTTAAGAACTTCATCGCACGTGGACCCCACGGACCGATAGTCTCTACAGCAAATGGCACAAATATGTAGTCATCTCTCAGAGACTCATATTTGCGCCACTTCTCAGTTCAGCTGCCTCTGATGCCGCTCCGGCTCTGAACGAGGTACCCTGAGATGAGAGGCCGCCAAAGTGTCTACGCAAGTAGCATCCCACACTAGGCTTTACCTCTCTCCCAAGGGACCAATGTCATACCGTCAGGTCTCCTGCCATCGTCTCTAAATATTCCACAAGGCTCTAAAACCGAGGAACATTTATAGAGACAAGAGTCCTTCGGATGACATCGTTCAAAGAACCGTGCCGTGAAAACCTACCAGCACTTTTCTTACAAGAAAGTCCGTGGAGCCCAAACTTGTCGACGCTGCTGCCACAGGGGCACTGATGGGGTTGACAAATCGCCGCTCTAGTCAGTTCCTACAGCGATGCGCAAGCTTTCCCCATCAAGTAATGTGCCGAGATTATTTGATGGTAAAGCGTGTAACCAGTGACTAGATTCCTTAGTCGAAACAGCTAGAGGCGTGCCTTATCTTGGTTACTATGGAAATTATGAAACAAATCTTTCTGCACCCTCTGTACCAACGGAATATCCCACTGTTTTTGTTGGTTAACTTCCAATGGAATATTTTCATAAGGACAGAGCGTTTGCCATGCCTGCCCTGCCTCCGTAGCAAAGCACAGGTCTACTTTATTATTTAAAATTATGTTACATAAATTACTGACACTATGCACGGAAGCAAAAGGAAAGCAGGCAATGCAACGCTAGAAAGATTTCTACACCAATACCACCAAATTTTATAGGTAAAGTAGCTTGAGTCAGGCTGTTGTATTTAAAGTTAAATTTAGAATTTTTCTATAGCTATTTTAAGATTATTATCAATATCTTTTAAAATATCGAACATTTCAGACTGGACTCGAGCGGAGTAAGTATGTAAATCTAGGTACAAGGAGACAATATTTTAAGATAGTAAGCGCAATGTGGGGCTTAATTTGTACAATTTATCAACGTGGTTTAAAACTGATCAAATTTTGTTTTAAAACAGGTTTAATACTATCGAAAAACAACGGGCACCTAGCAGGTATAGTGATTCCGTATTGACAGTTTTATTCCTGGAGAAATATGATTGAAATTTTGAATTAAAGTGTCTCTGTGAGAAATAGATAAATTATTGGAAAAAATATTTCACATTTATTGCTATTTGGTTCAAGACCAATATTTTTAAAATTTCGAAAAATATAAGTAGATCACTGAGGACGTCATCTGCTCTACCTCCCAGTGTACCGTCGTCCAGGTACCAGATATTCAGCTTGGTTTCAAATTTGAAATAATGGGTTGAATTCCCAAACTGAAAAGTGCTGGACCTAGTGGGTCACCCTGCTGAACACCGACTGCAGAATCAATAACATGGTTATCGTAAAACAAGTTAGTATTTTGACTGTAACATTGCCAAACGTAGTGATAAATTTCGGGGTATTGTTAGCCACTTCTTTCAGCAGGGTTACCCTATCGATAGAGTTAAAAGCATTCCTTAGGTCAACCTTCACAAGAACATCTGCATCAGAGTTTGTTAAAAATGTACGCACTGAATGTACCGCCGCCTCACAGCCACCTCTAGTGCCAAAGCCTAGTTGAGTAGGCTGAAATTTTGTCTTAAGGTTAGAGTTATGTGCCTGCAAGCTAATTTTGAAGTTAAGCGTCGAAATGTGGAACCAACGGCAATAGGACGGATACCGTTATCCTTTTTTTTGAAGGCACATAATCTTGCCCCATATAAGAATGGAATGAAATTTGGATTAACATTACCAGAAAGCATAAAGTTACATAATTTTGTAATGTCATTAAGAAGTACTCCGCCGGCGTCACCGGCAGAAGCGCTTACAAGATCTTTAAGATGTTGAGGCGTAATTCCGTCAATGCCGCCAGCAGAGCCATTCGAAAATGACATAATTGCTTCTAAAGTGTCTTTTCAGAAATTTGTAAGGTTGCATAGAAGTCTTGGGAGGCAGCGGTAAACCCTGAGAAGGATTGACCGAAGGATGCTTCTGACGAAGGCTTTCAAGAGTTTCGACATTACGAGGCCAGGATATCGTCTGAGAATAAAATACGGGATGCATTTTAAGTCGCCATCCATTACTTTCGACTCAACTACTTTTAAATCAAATTTAGGACGTGGTCGAGATAAATGAGTATTAATTGGGTAATCTAAATTTTGAAAGATGTCTCTTTAGTTGAGACGTAATTGATTTATTTATTGTTTTATCAAAATGAAAATGGGAATACGCGAAAGTAAATAATTTTGCCAACTCTTTTCACTATTAGTGAAACAATTTTGAATAGTGCATGATTACTTTGTAAGCACATCCTCGCACCTCTAGGAATTCTTTAACCACTGGTACATTACGATGATAATTGTAAATTTGCTCGAAAAAGGGAAAATTTGTGTCATTAGAGGAATTACTAATAGAGTTATAATTTCTACGGTAGGCTGTGAAGCCGAAATACTTTACTATGGCATCGTTTGATATGTATATTTAATCCCTTTTACCTTTAAACAGCCTACCGTCGGTACAATTTTGACACTGTAGGAAATCCGGCTGTAGAATGTGGCGGAGCGGAGATATTCATAAAAATCTAAACAGATCTGACACTCAAAGTCTTTATATTATATAACTTCATATTGACTTGAAATCTGCTGTACCCCGCATCTTTCCTGAAACACAATCGTTTTGCGGCCTAAATAAAAGCACTTTACTCTATAAATAAAATATTATCACATTACTTCCTGGATTTATTCCATATTGATAAAAATTGTATGTAGTTGTTATGCTTTGACAGTTGACAACGACACAGCAGAAATAATTTCCTTTATAAATGAGTATTATGTCTGAAATCATAAAATAATTATTACAATAACTGTCTTATATATTTACTGATCTTTTGTTGAAATTTGTAAGCCAGAACAGCTGCAAGGTTCAACTGATAGTGTTTCTTGTAAAAACAATTGTAAAATTGCTGTTATCATTTTTATCAATGGTGAATTGATGAAACGTAGTCAAGAGCACTTTATATAAAATATAATTAATTAAATTGGCGTATTTGTACTTCTACTTAAAACTCGGCGAAAATTTGAAAAGAAAGTTTTTGTCTGTTCTTAATTCTCTTGTGTACACCACTTTTCACAGAAGTATTGTTTACAACTGGCGTGGTTTCCAAAATCATGATTAAATGTCAGCTCTGTATCGTCAATCAGATCCTGAACCTTTTTGAAATTTATTTTTGTGTCTTTTTGTTATATCTTGTAACCTTTTTAAAAACTAATTATTTTATTATTTGTTATTTTTTTTTATAACGTGTTAGATGTCTTGGATAAGTTTGTAAGTTTGTTTTATTTTATCACAAAATTTTTGCAATAAATTTTTTGAAACCTGGTAAAATTATTTTTTTTCCATACCATTTGATGGGCCTGAGTATAATGCCAGTTGTGCACTTTGGCTGAAGTATTTTTTATTTTATGCACAACTGCAGGCAAAACAATCTCTAAAACAAAATTTTACCTCTTCTCCTTGTAATAATAACTCCTGCACCTGACACGGCGGAATATTTTTTTCTATAAGACCATTTACAATACAATTTTTGTTAACAGTTATGAGTGTAACATTTTTATCAGCTGCTGTATTCATAGTGCCTTGAGCAACACTTTGCCGGGTTCTGTACAGAAAATAATAGTTTTAAAAAAAACTAAAAAAACAGGCGTTTGTAGATAACCGCGTGGGGTGCTTTTTCAGATATTTTTATGATGACGCTAATTTTATAAATATCCACAAAAATATTTACAACAAATGACATCAAGCACTCCACGCTTTATTGCAATAAAATGTTTTTTATGTTAATCACTATTTTCTTATTTTAAAATGATTGAAAATTATTTTCTACTTTTTAGTGCGGCAAACTACAAAAGCGTGTGTTTTTGGACTGAAGTTCTTTTACGCGGCTTACAGTAGATTGAACTGGCAGAAATCGTAGTTGTTTTATGAATTAATCGCAAATCCTGGCAAGGATAATGGGACAAATTATTTAAATTATTGCATTGTCATCGGTCCTTGATAAGTGTGCGAAGTTTTAAATCAATGTGACGTTTGGAAGGGGATGAAAATCACATTCAAAAATTCCGTTACATAGATATATCAAGCTAATAAAAGCGTGTTAAGAATGATGCTGGCTTTGGTATTTCTTATTTGAAATGATTCGTAGGCGTAGTGCTGCAGAAAACTGTCCCAAATATGAATGGCCACTACCGATGAATATAATACCTGCTATGTTACACCTATTTACATAGAAACTTTAATTATCATCGGCATAAAATTCTAAATAGCACTTTTTACACAAGAAAGTAAACTTTGAGATCAGTCCATCTTGTTTTTCGATAATTAAGTGAATAGTAAAACAAACCAAGAGGTACGTGTTTTAAAATTTCTTGAAACTTTTTGTAGAAAAGACCCCATCATGAAATGGTAGTTAATATTTAGCGATCTGATCTGAAAACTTTTGTGTGCCAGTCATACATGAATGAATTTGGGTCATTATACTGGAAATAGTCTATTAAAGATTTTATAATACAATTAATCATCTTCAGTATGATTGACCGTGTGTATGAATTTTATAAGTCTATGCTATTATTGATGAAAATTATTATTGCAGATAAAATACCTTTCACATTTACATATTTTAGTCTCGAATTTAAGTAAACAAAATAAAAATTTGGACTTCTTAAGATGTATTATCGGTAGCCTTCCTTTTACATAGAAATCTTGTAACGACGTGCATTTCTTTTAATATGAACTTAGTCGTGTTTCTCTGAAACTGACAAGGTTTGTTTTACCCAAAACTAAGAATGACGTTGATGAAACGACGTAAAAATTAGGTAGGATAGGTTTCGTTTTTGAAAAATGCCCGTTAATGGCTCTTTATAACCGATCTTCAAATGTAAAACACCGACCGAAAATCAAATAATTATTGGTAGTTAATTTTTTTAAATATATATATATTGTTGACGAAGATAAGTTACCTATTTATACATCGCATCCCACCAAGAATTTCTAATGTAAGCTAAACTGTGATAATAACCGTAAACAATTGAATAACAAAATAATTAAAACCTTTGTAAATACTTGCTTTACAACATTTAACCGTAATAAAATAGAACAAGATAGTCTTCGGCATGAAAGTAAAAATAAATATTTTCGATTATTCTTGCAATACCTTAACAGCCGGTTTAGCACGCGATTCAGATCCGGTTAGAGACGCTAAATTTCAGCGAGCACTGTCAAATTCAATAGGAGTGACAGAAAAACGCTACTTGGTATAGAAGTGCAAAACAAATTATTTAAATTAAAGTAAAATCACTTTATTAAAAATCAAAATAGCCCAATAGCTTTATCAACCGTCACCTGGAATACGCTCAATTGTAAGTACAATTTTTTTCGATAACGATGTGAAATCACAAAACGATGGGGATCGATCAATTTAGCTCTATTCAGTCTCTTAATATGGACATACCTCGGGATTCAGAGATTTTAAAAGTTTTTATGCTTAGATACTGAAAAATATAATATTATATTATTACTGTCCCGTGTGAGACAACTTTTATTCTTATATACATATTCCCATCACACGATTTTTATGTCTGGTTAGAAAAATAATATCTACGTGAAAACTTTCACAGGTTAAATTTCTTTTTTTTTTCTATTCTTAGCCAGCGCTAACTACAATTGAACCTGATGGTAAGTGGTTATGTAGCCTAAGATGGTGAAGCGCACTGACTTAACAAAAGCGTATTCACTCTTGCCTAATAGTAGTAGGTAAGTATTATTTGCGACCTATTTGTGTGTGTGTGTGTGTGTGTGTGTGTGAGAGTGAGAAAAACGTATGTGAATACGTGAAGAGGAATAAAGATTGAGTATTCGTAGTAAGTACATTTGGCTTCATTATCATCATCATTACAGCCCTTCACAAGGCCTATATATATAGATATAAATATAGGCCTTCCCAATGAACGCCACAAATCATGGTCCTAAGCGACCTGCATCTATCGACTTCCTGCATATCTTACCATGTCTTCCCTCCATATAGTGAGAGGCTGCCCTGCACTTTGCTTACCGGTACGAGGTGAGGTTGCCACTCGAGAACCTTTCTTCCTACTGTTTATTGATTTTCCAAGCTACATGGCCAGCCCATTGCCATTTCACTTTAATAATCCGTTGGGCTATGTCAGTTACTCTGGTTCTATTGCGGATATCATCATTTCTAACTTTATCACGCAGAGAAACTTCTCTCCAATTTAAAAGTTTTATATTTTTCAGATGATGGTTTGTCTAACATTTAAAGAAAACATAAACACAAGAATTTCTTTATTTTTCTTTATGCACTTAGGGAAGCACCACTTTTATTTTATTTAAATTGTTTGATATAATTTTATAATAGTGTACCTAAATATAAGTATCTGTATCTAGATTTCCCTCCCCAATAATGTTCTAATAAACTCATACTCATAAAAACAACGTTTTATTGTAATACATAATTATAAAATTCAGTATCACCTAATTAATAAAAATATGCAACAATAAAATTACATAGGTATTAAAAACTATCGAAATTTAAGTAACGAGAGCATGTTGGTCGTTCCACATCTAAATTATATAAAAATGCATTTTTCAATTTCAGTAATCAACGTCGCCGCGAAAATTTCTTCTTTGGACACTTTAAAAATTAATTTATTTAGAAAACAATATTTACAGTTACGAATGTACAGATATTAACTAAATTAAGTATTTCTATTCATAAAAATATTTATAATTGAGTATAAACTCTTAAAAAACTAAAATATATTTGATCGAAGTCGTTCCAACACCGACGCGCGGTCCACCCTCGACGATGTCCGAAAACGGACTGCAACAGAGCTCGCGGGTGATTACAGGGCGACGGAGCAGGCACGCTCGCGCGAATGTATTCAATTTCGGGGAAAAATGATATTTTCTCGAGTAAAACGGGGAATAAAAATAAAACTCTCAATTAAAAATATTAATATTTTTAAAACCTTTTTTTTTAGTGTAAAAACTATTTAAAGAGCTTGTGCTGTTTTGGAGAAATTTCCAAAATATGACAAAGATAGGTACACTTTGGGGATATTTTTTCTAATAAAGGGTTGACAAAAATACAATTTTGTTCAATTAAAAACATTTATTATATCCTCTTCTGTCACCATGTATTTTTTCTTTGCGGATTAAATGAATAGTTGTGATTTTTTTACTTATATATCCAAGAAATTAGGCATTTCAACCGCACTTAAGGCCTTAATGAAAATTTGCAAATACTGGATGTCTATGAAAATATACGAAATTATAGGGTGATACCCTATGAATGAACTTTTTTTAGGGTTGCTAAGACTAGCGACTTTTGGAAAAAAGCTGAAATAAAAGTGATCTTAATATCATGATCTACATTAGTATCTGAATTAATTATCGTCTAAACTTTAATATTAAAGTGTGAAAACGATAATTTTTAAAAATATGTGTTATTTCAATGACAATAAACAATTGCAATGGCTATGGCTATTTCTTCTAAAACGGCCATAAAAGTAGATAATGAAGATATTGAATATGTTAAAAGCTATACTTACTTAGGGCAATTATTATCATTTAGAGGTCAGACAGACATAGAAATAGAAAGAAGAGTGGCTTGTGCTTGGAAAAGATACTGGTCTCTTAAAGATATACTTAAAAGTAAATACTTTCCTATGGCAGGCAAGAAAAAAGTGTTCAACTCTTGTATCTTACCATGTCTTACATATGGATGCCAAACTTGGGCGTTGAATCAGAAACATCTTCTTAAACTGAGAACATGTCAAAGGGGAATTGAAAGAAGCATGTTGGGCGTGATGCTAAAAGACCTCAAAAGAGCAGAAGATATTAGATCTACTACAAAGGTGGAAGACATAATAAAGAAAATTAGACAGTTGAAATAGAGATCTGCCACGTTAAATTTACAAAACGATGGCATTACCTTTCATATATGTCATTTTTAATCACATTATTGCTATTAACAGGCCAAGGATTGTGGGCACCCTCATGATGGAGTTTGCTGGGACAAATATCAGTTTATCCCAGCCGGAAATAACCCAAGAACTGACGGAGTATAGACGACCTGAAGCAGAGAATTGCTACTTGGGGAAAGCCGATTCGGCGATATACCAAGAGGTCAACACGGTTCAAACAGAACCATCTCTTCCAGTGATCAGGAGAGGCTCTGTAAATCATTGGAGCGATCAATGATACGTCGAACGGGCCCATCACCGAAACAGGCCGTCACTGTCGCATTCTGGTCATTAAGCCACAGCGAGGGCCCTTGGACGGAAGTTGTGGCGAGTCAGTGTGCGAGTGTTACGCCCATGGACCCCGTTATCATAACGCTGGATGACGTAGCTGAGGCGGTCCGTAGGGCCCCGAACTGGAAAAGTCCGGGGCTCGACAAACTTCATCACTACTGGCTGAAGGGGTTGGTAGTGTGTCACGCTGTGCTCGCCCAACAGTTTCAAGTGGCTCTGGACCAGAAGTCGCCACCAAGCCTCTTCACCACTGGGATCACTCATTTGGTTTCTAAAGACCAGGATACCTCAGACCCGAGCAAATACCGCCCCATTACATGTCTACCCACCATATATAAGACACTTACATCTATTTTGAGCGCTCTCGAATCACTCGTCACCTGGATTTAAATCAGGTGATGTCGCGCGCACAAAATGGATGTCGGGACGGTGGTCGTGGAAACAACGAACCTCTCCTCATAGACGCGGTCATTGGCAAAGTGGTTAAGCGCAACCTTTGGAACTTCTCCGCCGCCTGGATAGACTACAAAAAGGCATTCGAGTCGGTGCCTCATACATGGCTAAAGAGCGTCCTCAAGCTGTACAGTTAGAGACTTCCTCGAGCAGTGGCAGTGGAGCACAAAGAGGATGCGCAAAGCCACATAAGGATAAGAAGGGGTATCTCCCAGGGCGATTGTTTGAGTTCAATCTGGTTTTGCTTCTCCCTGAACTCTCTCAATACCTTGCTGGAGGATTCTGGGAAGGGATTTCAGTTTCGAAAAGGAGGTACAAAAGTGATCCATCTTTTCTATATGGATGATCTCAAATTATTCGCATCCAGTCGCTCCCATCTTATGGAATTGCTAAACATTACTTTTGATTTTAGTTATTTTATTAGAATGTTGCTGGGGACGGATAAGTGTGCGGTCTTCCATGTTGAGAGGAGTAGGGTTGTTAATTCTGAGGGCATAGACTTATCTACACCGATCAACATAAGGCTGAAACATACCGATAGCTGGGTATATCACAATATACGAGTATAGCTATTGATGAGGCGGACATGAAACAATCAGTTTGCGATCTTGTTTTTGCACGCTTGACAAAAGTGCTTCACAGCCCCTTGTCAGGCGTGAAAAAGGTAGCCGCAAAAAACTGTTGGGTCATGCTCGTTCTCATGTATACCTTTGGCATACTCAAGTGGACTTAGACTCAACGCTGTGGATAGAAAAGTCCGCACTGTTATGACGTCGCACAGGATGCATCACCCAAGATCGTCAGTAATGAGGCTGCATTTGTTGCGGAAACATGGTGGGCGTGGCTTTATAAGCGTTCTCACCATGAATAATCGCGAAGTGTGCAGCCTTCGTACATACTTCCTGGTGACATCTAATCATCTATTCTACATGGACGTCATTTCATGTGATAAAGGGCTTATCCCTCTATCCTTAGCCCACGAGCAATGGCAAGACCCGGCAGTACAGAGTATTTCCGACTGGGAGACCGTATGGAAGGAGAGACATGACGCTACTAGCATCGGATAGTCTCACGTTCGTCAGGGACGCTCACACCTGCCGCCACTGGCCCGATCACTGTTTGGTGACCAGTGCCGCGTTGGACTCGGTAGTCTATGTATCTGTGCTTTATGACACTTATTGGTTCGATCACTATCCTGTCTTAGTAAAGTGTGATTTTATTTATTTATTTATTTAACAATTTATGTACACGCAAAGTAATGTTACAATGAAAACTAAAAAAATATATTTTTTTGTATTAAAATCTAAGATATATTATTTTAATGTATTAAAATCTAAGATAACTACAATAGACAATAATTGTATGAATAAAATCACATTGCGTGAACGTGATACTGTTCAAATATTAAAATATCGCAGTGAATATCATTCTAGACTAAGAAACTTAGATTTTCCTGCAGAATTTATGTATTGTTGTGGCAGTATGTATAATAGTAGTAATCACAGAAAATTGTTGGATGACTTGTATAAAAATATCGTAATGATTTCTTATATTTACGCGAACACTACACATTGAATAAAACTACTTTTACGGATTCTATCGCGTTTAATTATCTTATTTTTAGTTATTAAAAGTGAAGCAGGTGCTTTACAGCACCCATGGGTGAACGTCGGGAATTTAATAAAAATAAGTTAATTAAACGCGATAGAATCCGTAAAAGTAGTTTTATTCAATAAAAATATCGTGTTTATACTTTCTTAGGCTGCTGTTTGCAGTCATAATGTAAGAAAAAAGTGAAATGCTAAGTACCTACCAGTTTGGAATAGACACGTCCGTCATCCCCCCCGAACGGGTTCCCGCCTTGTCGTGGCGGGAACGCTTAGTAGCCGTGGCTTGGTCACCCGCGGTGAACTAAGAGGAACCCACTTGGCAGGCCCGTGGTGTAGGGACGGCCCGAGGTGGCTACTCCGAGTGGGCTTGGCGAGCCCACTTCGGATGTGTGTTGGTGTGCTGCGGCGAGAGGGGCGTCCTCTCCCCCTACCGCTGCAGTCGAGGTGTGAGTCGCGGGGGAAGACGAGTGTTGGTATCTCCTCCGCGACTCCGGCGGGGTCGCACCGTTGATGCGGGGGTGGTGGGGCCGCGGGGGTAGAGGAGTGTCGGTATTGCGGAGCCGCTCTCCCTACCCTCCGCGGCCGAAATTTAGTTGGCAGTGGAGCCAGAGAGCAGATCCGCCGCTGGGGTCGGGAAGGCTAGTGCTTCCGAGTGCTTGTTTTTCCTGGCCCCATGGCCTCTACGCAGATAAGTGCGCATTACCTGAGAAGAAAATGGCGGAGGAGAATTCTTCTCCGAGGAGGGGTTGCTATGGGGCGGCCGGCGCTGGTAGGGCCGCGGATGTGTGCGAAAGCATTCCCGTGGCCCTGCCAATATGCGGCGAAGGTTTTGTCGGGAGGGTTTTAGTCGGTGGGAGTCCGACATAACCCGTCCTTGCCCCCGCGAGGCGGGTATGCGTAATCATTTCCCCATATAAAAAAAAGACACGTCCGTCATGCTCTGTCATGGTAGGGCTCGATTTTGCTTTCAGATGTGGTGACTGTACGGCAGACCCGGGTCTGGCCGAGTTTATAATGAAATGCGTAAATCCAGGCGAATTTTTAAATCAAAACTAAAATGGTGTCAGAAAAATCATTAACGAATAAAAATTGATATAATTGCTGAGCATCACAAAAATAATAAATTCGGGCAGTTTTGCAAAATACAAACAAACTGAACTATAAGCCTGAGCCTTCCTGTGAGCGTGGCGGGTCTTCATGAGCTACGTGATATCGCCAATATGTTCCGGCGGCGCTTTAAGATGGGTCTCCACTGGGGCTGATGCGGCGGGAGTTTGATACTGAAGTGTACAGTACATATCGTAATGTGAAATTCACCGCGCAAGAATTAAAACAAATAATTAAAGCCATGGTGCGGGGCAAATCACCCGAATATGACAGTCTCAGCATCGAGCGCCTACAGCACGCAGGAGTACACTTGCCAAGAGTATTAGTTCTGTTTTGTAATCTTTGTGTAAGACAATCTTATCTACCTGAAAGCCTAAGCATACTATAGTTGTACCTGTTATAAAAAACAAAACTGGTGACTCATCAGATATGTCTAATTATAGGTCAATATTCCTGGCTACGGGGATTGCGAAAGTACTGGACGGTGTGCTTAGTCGGCGCCTAAATAAGTACGTCTTGCTCAATGACTCACAGTTCGGCTTCAGACCTGGCATTTCTACCGAGAGTACAAAGACACCAGTATATGCGTGTTATTTAGATTTGTCGAAGACTTTTGATCTTGTATCCTATGAGATCTTGTGGAATAAAATAATTTTTGAGCCAGACCTACCTCGAGAAATTGCATCGCTTTTCAAGTATTGGTAAAGTAATCAAAAGAATAATGTAAGATGAGCAAGCTCCGATTATATCTATAGGTTAGATTGCGGTGTGAGGCAAGGGGGACTAAGCTACGCTCTTCAACCTTTATAAGAACGGGCTGATTGACGAGCTCAGCGACACCGGTATCGGTTGTCATATAGACGAAGTTTGTGTCAACAATATCTCCTATGCAGATGATATGGTGTTGCGGAGCCCATCTAGTGGTGCTTTGAATGAATCCTATAGTAGTCGTGCAAAACTTGCTTGACGTGTTGGAGCTCGGCGGCCAGGTGTTTACAGTGAAGCCGACCACAGTCGAGCGAGTGCCTGCTGTACTGCCATATAGAGGTGTCACTGACAAGATTGGCTACATCCTGAAGCGTGCTTCTATTAAAACATACTTCAAGCCGCCGAAGAAGATTAGTCAGTTTTACCATCAGTAAAGTGTAATGTCTCTCTGCAAGATGCAGGAGTGTACAAGCTTGATTGTGAATGTGGTCTCTCTTATAGGACAAACTAAAAGATCAATAAAACCCGCGTTAAAGAAAACATAGCTGATGTGAAGAATCGACGCTCCGGGAAGTCTGCAGTCTGAGAACATGTACAGGATCGCCCCGTCACTACATAAGATTTGATAGACCACAAATCCTCGCAAAGAACACCGATTCCTTCCAGGATGATTCATGAGGCTATTGAAATCAAAAACATCCTAATTTCAATAGAAGATGGCTGGGTGCTACCATCTGCTTGGGATCCTATAATTAATAAAATTAAATCCCGACCAAGCATACAACTGCAAGACTTCAAGATACTGTAAGTTCATACTGCGTAGATCGGAACAAAATTAATAATTTTAATCTGGAGGTAACCGTGGTTAACTATGACATTGGGACGTCAAATACCTCAGTCCCCCCATGACCATGGGTGCTGTAAAATACTCAGAAACGTCAGGAATATAAAATAAGTTAATATACGCGATAAAATCCGTAAAACTAGTTTTATTTAAATATGTAATAACTTATTAGTTTTTATTTTTAGATTAGAATATTATATTACTATTATCTATTTAAGATTATATCTATATTGTTATCTATTTATGTTTAATTAATTATAATTATTTGTAAGGGTGCATTCAGATGCACCGTTACAAATGCGAGATAAACTTGTTGACTCATAAAGTTACTATCAGTTTCACTGAGGAAATGCTTTAGATTAGATATAACTTACTGGTGCTATATAAGACCGAGCAGCTACAGTCATGGAGTCAGTGTGCGGTCGTTTGACCGCAGTGAATCTACCAATACTATGTTTGTGTTACTTCAACGCATCAATGGTCATGGACGTAAGTGCTTATTCTATTGAAAAACTTACTTTTCTTTCTGTTGTTTTCTTACGTGTGTGTGTGCGTGTGTGTGTGTGTGTGTGTGTGTTGTTGCAGAAATCATTCAGTTTCGATGAAAATACCTATAAAACAGTTTTAATACTCGCCACTCTCCCTCAAGAAGAGAGTGATGACATCGAAATTAATAATAACACATGCGATGGTGGAAAAAGAAAATCGCAATCGATTGATCATTTTTGAAGCTAAATAAAAATAAAAAGAGAAGCTATTATCGTCAACCGTAGCACGAGCCGCTAGAGATTGTGTATCATACATTTCTACTAATTCTGACGACGGAGATCAAGCGACGCATCTCATAAAAATTGAAATGTACGATATGAAGAAGCTATCAAGATTCCAACTACTGATCATTGGAAACATGCTTCCAGGAGGATTAAATATTATGTAAATACTAATAAAGATAACATCTACGACAACACAAACGCCCTCGTATACAATATTACAAAGACAATAGCAGAAAGTGAAAAGGTAAAAATACTTTTTAACAATGACAATTATTAGCTGATCATTAGTGAATGTGATTTTGTTTACTTAAATTACTTCTGTGTACTCATTATATTCTATTTCTAATCCTTTGCTAGACTATAAATATCAGACATTATTTGAAATTGGGTGAACTATTTTTAATTCTATTAAAGATTATATTTTATTTTTAATACAAAGTATATTCATCAACATATAATTTTTAAAGTAAATTTCATATTGCATGCTGATTTTGTTTAACAAACTAAAGATATTCATGATACGTTCGATTTTCAAACATTTAAATATATTATTTGTCAAGGAGATGACTTAAATATTTTTCTTTCATCTTTAAATGATACAATTACTAGTAAAATTAGTGCATTTGAAAAAAAATATAGTGGATGGAGTCTAAAAACATAAAATCTATAGACATAAATGTTAATAAATTTAACCCCTACGCGGTACTTCAGACATAGATCTTCCGGGTGACATAAAATTAAAAAGGCTGTTATAAATGTAAAAACAAAGATTATTTTGTTTTAAATGGGCGTTACTCTCAGCGTTATATCTCGTAAACAAAACGCGGATCAGGTATCATCATACGTTAAACATGCAAATAAACTTAAATTTGATGGTATTTACTTTCCAGTTAAAATTTCTGACATAGCAAAAGTAGAAATTAAATGATATTAGTATTAATGTTTTGGGTTAGAATATAATAAAGAAAAACGATGTAATTCTATAGTAGGTCCATTATTTTTAACAAAGTGTCGTAAAGATAGACATATCAATTTATTATTTTTCCAAGGATACGAAAAATCATTATTGTAACATAAAAAATTTATCATGATTAGTTAGTAAACAAGTTTCAAAAGACGGTCACGTCATGTACATTGCAAGCATGTCTTCTTCATTTTCCATCTCAGGAAAGATTAAATAACCATGAACAATACGATTGTGTCCACATTTGTACAAGTGCAAACACTGAAACTTTAAAAATAATTGGTTTGGCAACCTATTTCAAATGATAAAATTAAATTTGATAGTTATGAAAAGTTAAAGATACCATTCGTAGTTTATGCTGATTTTGGTATTTTTTTAAAACCAATAGAATCATGTTCTAACGATCCATCCAACCTTTCACCCATAATATTCAGAAACATGAAGTGCATAGTTTTGGTTATTATATAAAATGTTCATATGATGATAAATTATCAAAATATGTAACATATTGCGGACCCAACTGTGCACAAGTGTTTATGGAAAGTTATCTAGCAATTTAAAAAGTAAATAGACTTCAAAAATATCCAGTTCCGCTAACAAATGAAGACAAAACCAAATTTCAAATGCAACCATTTGTCATATTTGTGAAACAGAGTTAGCAGAATTTTTATGATTTTGATTGGTACACTGGTAGTTTTATAGGTGTTCTCATGAATTATGTAGCTCGAAGTTCAGAACACTACGTCATATACTCGTACAAATATTTTTACACAACCTTAGTCACTATGATGTTCATTTTATTGTTCATGCATTAAACTTTTGTGATGGTGAAGTCGAGTTATCCTCAAAATAAAGAAAAATATTTTATAATTCTTTTCAAAATTAAAATGAATAACCATGAAGTTATATTGAGATTCGTAGATTCATTTAAGTTTTAGGCAAAAATCTCAGTAATGATCTATTTCAAAATTACGTAGAAATTACCCTAATGATGAAGATTTCATTCGTTTAAAACGGAAGGGTATAACCATATGAAGTTATGGCTAATTATGATAGTTTAAACTAACGTCGCTCCTGAACAAAAAAAATTTTATAGCTCGCTCACAGATTCCCATATTTCAAATGATGATTACAATCATGCAAAAGATGTTTGGGAACACTTTGGGTGTTGTAATATGCTAGATTATTCAAACTTGTATTTAAAACAGACTTTTACTTTTATCCGACGTATTTGAAAACTTTAAAAAGCTATGTATAAATACTTATGATTTAGACCCTGTCCATTATTACAGCTCCCGGTTTAAGTTGGGATGCAATGATAAAATATACAAAAATATAATAAGAACTTTTAACGGATTATGAGAAATTACATTTATTAGATCAAGTATCAGGTGGTGTATCTCAATGTAGTAATCGTTATGCTAGAGCTAATAACAAATACATGGGGATTATGATGCAGGAAACCAAATTCATATGACATATTTGATGCCAACAATTTATATGGTTGGGCTATGTCTCAATATCTTCCTACTGGTGGATTAGAATGGGTAAATCCGAATACAGATTTTAATGTGTCTGGGACATCGGACTTCGGTTTTATTTTAGAAGTTGATTTGGAATATCCAGATGAACTTCATGATTTATGCCCAGAAAACATTTGTGTAGAGAATAAACTAGTCCCAAATTTAAATAATAAAGATAAATATGTAATTCATTACAGAAATTTAAAACAGTGCATAGAAATGGGGGTAAAATTAACTAAAATTCATAGTTTTAAAATTTAAACAGTCTCCCAGGTTGAAAATGTACATAGATCTAAATACAAAATTAAGAACGTTAGCAAAATCAGTTTTCAAAAATATTTTTATAAATTAATGAATAATTTAGTCTTCAGTAAGACTATAGAGAATATTGAAAAAGGGTTAACGTAAAATTAGTTACACGCTGGGAGAACCAGGGTACAGCTTTAGGTGCTCAAGATCTAATCGCTAAACCACAATTTCATTGTCTTTCAATATTTTCGGAAGACCTAGTTGCGGTTCAGCTTTAGGTGCTCAAGATCTAATCGCTAATCCACAATTTCATAGTCTTTTAATATTTTCGGAAGACCTAGTTGCGGTTCAGTTGCGAAAAACTAAGTTAATATATAACAAACCAATTTATTTAGGGTTTTGTATTTTAGATATTTCAAAACATTAATGTATAATTTGCATTATAACTATATGATTAAAAAGTTTAGTAAAATCAATTATTGTATACAGATACGGATAGTACTGGGGATGAGTCGCTCGCGTCCGTAGGCTTCGACCACCTAACCCTAGGCCCACCCTACACGTGTCCCCCGGGTGGTGCTAAACAAGCGACAAAGCCGAAAGTACAGAATTGGCTCCTCGCCGTGTGGTAACGGCGTAAAAAATACCACCCCCTACTTTCGCACCATGAGGCACAAATTAAAAGAAATGGCCCCGAGTTCCCGGCGCCCCTTTAATGGGGCAGGGGTGCGAAGAATCTCCGGGAGGAAAACCGGCGACGAGGTTCGCCACCCGTCACGTCCTGTCTCCCGGAGAACGAAAGTGGATTGCGGAAGCACATCTGGTAACGCTGAATGTATGAGGAGCAATGAATGATAAAATGGATGAAGTATGCGATATGATGTATGATAAGGGAATAGCTGTATTATGTGTAAATGAGACGAAATGGAAGGGAAAGGATGTCACTACACATGGCATGTATACCGCGTACTGGTCTGGTGTAGACGAGACTGAGCGGGCATGCCAGGGAGTCGGTATCATCCTTTCAGAAAGAATAGGTCAGTGTGTGTCAAGAGTATGAATGTAAGCCGAGACTGCTATGGATACGAATGAAAGTGGGCTTAAAGTTGTTTGTTCTGGGGTCTACGCCCCAGACATGTCTAAGCCCACTTATATCCGAGAGCAGTTTTGGGAGATGGTAAGGATGGTGCTAATGAAATGCAAGGGTAATGAAAATATTGTTATATTAGGAGATTTTAATGGAAGGGTTGGCGTGAAGAGGCTTGGTTATGAAAGAATATTGGGAACGTTTGGTGATGAAAGTATAAATGAGAATGGTGAAAGCCTCCTCACCGTATGTGTGGAAAAGAATCTTTTTGTGACGAACACTTTCTTTCGTCATAAGAAAATTCACATGTATACATGGGAAAGAGGTGATGATAGAAACATGATAGATTTCATAATTGTGGATAAAAGAATGAGAAGCGCAGTGGTAGATACAAGGGTTTACCGGGGGCCAACGTAGGGACGGATCATTACTTGTCTTATGCCGAATTAATGGTATATTCAGACATTGGCGGCATCGGACATCTGTGTCTACCATTGCGTTACAGCGTATAAGAACAGAGGTTACAAGATGTAGATGCAAAGAAAGTACAAATGTAGACTGAGAGAAAATATAAGTGGTATGGATGAATTGTGTATGA
This sequence comes from Parnassius orleans, assembly GCA_029286625.1. Classification (NCBI taxonomy): domain Eukaryota; kingdom Metazoa; phylum Arthropoda; class Insecta; order Lepidoptera; family Papilionidae; genus Parnassius; species Parnassius orleans. The sequence continues at coordinate 1,300,295 of JAGSMP010000093.1, forward strand.
ATGATTTAGACTTGGAGACTGTGTGGTATAATGTCAAGAAAGGTTTGGTGGATGCAGCTACCGAAGTATGTGGTGTAAGAGAACGAATGAAAAGAAAAATAACACTTTATGGTGGGATGATGAGGTACGGATGGAAGTAGAAGCAAAGAAGAGAGCATGGTTAGATTTACTAGCAACCAAGGCTAGTTATTCTAGCGGTATGAATGATGATATTGAAAGAAAAAGGCAGTCTTTAGACATCTAAATAAGAGTAAAAGTAGTTGAAAGGAAAAAGCAAGAAAGAATGGATAAGAATGATAGAAGAATATCGGATAACTTCCAGGCAAATATTAAAATGTTCTGAAACTCGTAAGAACTGCCAGGGACATTCAAAACAGCCTAAAATGGATGCTATACGAGACCAGAATGGCTGTATTCTAAATGACGAAGTGTCGAGTTTAAGGAGATGGAAGGAATACTTTGAAAGCGTGTTTATGAGTGATGAGACGTTTGAATTAAATGAAATAGAAATTCCGAAGAAGAGGAAAGAAATAGAGATAAGTATAGATGAAATAATGAAAGCAATGAAAAGTATGAAAGCAGGTAAGGCAGCCGGATATGATAGAGTATCACTCGAAATGCTAAGGGCTGGAGAGGAAGTGGTGGCAGACCTACTGTACACCTTGTTTAATTTGTGTTGGGAACTTAGCGGGTACCGGGAGACTGGTGCAAAGCCGTGATAGTCCCACTATATAAAGAAAAGGATCGCAACAGGACTGTAAAACTACCGTGGTATCAGTCTTCTTAGCATTGTGGGAAAACTGTATGCTAAGGTACTAATTGAAAGAGTTATGAAAGATACTGACGGAAAAATCTGGGATGTGCAAGGGATTTAGAAAGGAATGGGATGTACGGATCAGGTGTTTTCCATGCGCATGGTCATGAAAGTTTTGGCCAAAACCAAAAGGTTTTTGTGCGTTCGTGGACTTGGAAAAGGCTTATGATAGAGTGGACAGGGGTGTATTATGGCAAACACTGAACTCATTTGGGTTGAGTGCTGGGTTGATACAGGCATTGAAGTCTCTGTATAGGGACTCCAGTGCTTGTGTCAGGATCAACGGGGCCTACTCGGACTGGTTTGGCATCCATAAAGGGGTCAGACAGGGCTGTGGCTTTCCCGTGGCTGTTCAACCTATTTATGGACAGTTGTTTGGAAAATCTGAAAGTTGAAGAATGCGGGTTAAGAATGGGTGAGTTAACCGTCAAATGCCTTTTGTACGCCGATGATCAAGTCATATTTGCATTGTCGGCGGCCGAGTTGCAAATGATGGTTACATTAATGAACATTTCATTAAAAGAAAGGGGAATGAAAGTGAACGCAAGTAAGACGAAAGTTATGGTCTTTGAAAGAGAAGAAAGTAAAACAATATGTGAAATAAGAATAGAAGAATTGGTCGAGCAAGTAGATGAGTTTGTGTATTTGGGATGTGTATTTAGCAGGGATGGTAGGTATGATAAGGATATAGAACGACAGTGAACGCAGGAAATAAAGTAAATGGGGCTCTACACTCTGTCGTGGAAAGTCAGAATGTGTTCAAAAGGCACGTATGGCAATTCACAATGCTGTGTTAGTCCCTACTTTAATGTATGGTAGTGAAAGTTGGGTGTGTCAGAAGAAGCACGAGAGTAAAATAAATGCTGTAGAAATGCGGTCATTAAGGGTATGTTAGGGCTGAATCTGAATGACAGAGTGAAAATGTGTGATAAGAGAAGAGTGTGGTTTGCAAGATGATGTTGTGACCAGGATTAAGAAAGGAATGCTTCGGTGGTTTGGTCATGTAGAAAGAATGAATGAGGAAAGAGTGACAAAGCAAATTTATGTGGCAGAGGTGAACGGCAGAGTCGGGAAGGACGCCCTAGACGAAGGTTTATCGACCAAATTGGCGATATACTGAAAATGGGCCAAATTAAAGTACCCTTAACCGACGAGCGTGTATGCGTAGGTATATGGATGTGGAGGAGGCGAGAGGTGTGTCAGGATCGTGCCAAATGGAAGTCCATAATCTCTGCCTACCCTCTGGGTGACAGGCGTGAGTGTTTATGTTTTTATGTAGATACGGATAGTTTAATATATATTTACAGATGATTTTAAAGGAATACCATCAAATTTAAGTTTATTTGCATGTTTAGCATACGATGATACCCGATTCGCGTTTTTGTTTACGAGATATAACGCTGAGAGTAACGCCCATTTAAAACAAAAATAATCTTTGTTTTTACATTTATAACAGCCTTTTTAATTTTATGTTACTGGGAAGATCTATATATGAAGTACCGCGTAGGGGTTAAATTTATTAACATTCATGTCTATAGATTTTATGTTTTTAGACTCCATCCACTATATTTTTTTTCAAATGCACTAATTTTACTAGTAATTGTATCATTTAAAGATGAACGAAAATATTTAAGTCATCTCCTTGACAAATAATATAGTTAAATGTTTGAAAATCGAACGTATCATGAATATCTTTAGTTTGTTGAACAAAATCAGCATGCAATATGAAATTTACTTTAAAATTATGTTTTGATGAATACACTCTTATATTAAAATAAAATATCATCTTTAATAGAACTTTTGATAAATATATGACACGTTAGACATTCCACTTGATCATCGTTACCGACACTGTTCCCTGCAGAGGTAGACGCTTCTTCTTCCGTTCTTGGTTTTTGGATGATCTTGGGTTCTTCGCTGCTCGTTCACTTCATTCCTCTTCCAAGTTGTAGTGGTTGACTGTTAAAATGTTTAAATTTATTAAAAACGATATAAGACAATGTGTAAATTATGATCGAAATTTATGTTTATTTTACTTACCGTGTTAAAACCTGGCAACTTTGCCATTTTTGGAAGGACTTAAAAGTTTAAGACCAATTTTCCAACAAAAAAGTACTAATGATTTAAACAAATACTAATATTAAATAGACAAAATACTCAAAAATAGAAAATGGCAAAGTTGACCTCACTTTCTGGCAACTTTGCCATCAGGATTTATAATGAAAATAATAGGATTTGACTTCAAGGTTGAAGGTAAGTTTACCTCATAATATAATTCACAGCACCCAGAGTTATGATTTGCTTCTTTAATTGTGTTACAAATAGCAAATTTTACGGTTGTGGCAAAGTTGCCCTCCCATTTTTCAATATTTCATACAAACTTGAAAATATGTGTCAGGGTTGTCAAAAATCCTTGATTACATACTTAACTCAATTTTTGTATTTAAATCTTGTCACAATAATTTCTTAAGAAAAGATCTAAAATATATCAAACAAAAATACTATCGCCTAATATTAAAAATAAAATTGGTGCAATAATAAGCTTAAACCAATTATACTATAGAATAAAAAGCTTGTTACAATCATTTTTATCAAGTATTAATTTTTTTATTCGTCATCATCACCATTTTATTACGGGTCGTAATAAATTGATGTCAGGTCATCATTATTGTAATCAATCTAAATATTGTTTTCCCACAATAGCAAAACATTAATAATCATTAAAAATGACAATTAATGTTTTAATTGTCAATTTTAATTGAAAGATCTATCCAATGATACTCATATGATGAATAGACGGGTAAAAAAAATCATCCTCCATTTACTTGTATGGGAAGTACCTACCCAAAATAAAAATGTTTTTAAAGATTTTATTTCACAGTTTTCTAGGCGTGATTAATATCTACAACTATGCCAAATTACAGATTTGTAGCACCTAGGGTCTCTGAGCAAAACCGCGAACGGACGGACGGACGGACATGGCGAAACTATAAGGGTTCCTTGTTGTGTGACTACGGAACCCTAAAAAACAAAGTGATAGGTTCAGTTTTTCGAAAGATATCTTGTTCACATCCATACCGCCCAACTGACGTCCAAGTGAAATTATTTTCAATTAACTTTTTTTTATAATAATCGAAATTAATAATCTTATAACTACGTCAGAAGTATTAATTAAAATCTCCTCTTGCTATTGGTGGACTTTTTTTAATTATATGTATATGTGCAATATAAAGCTGGTGGAAGTGATTAAAGATGAGTGGATCGCGATTTTTTGATTTGGTGACAATAGAGCAATATATCTCCGCATAACGTTCAATATGTGCAATAGTCAATGTTAAAATCTGGTGTCGCAAATCATATTAATACAATATTATAATGTAATTAAAATGAATTAACAAATAAGAAACGATCGCCGATAATAACCCCCTATATCATTCCGGGGGTGTCGTAAGAGGCAAAAGAGGGAAATGAAATAGAAGAAGGACAGCAGAATCTTTCTGATAATAACTCAAAAATAATAAAAAAACCGCGGTTGCCAACACGCTTGCCAAGCTATGATATGATATACTATGATAAATTCCCCCTATGCGGCAATTTATGTCGGAGGCCTATATTCAGTAGAGGACTTTTGACAGGATATAATGATGACGATAATTAAAAACAATGAAATACTAATAACATATTGGACACTAGCATAAATTATAAATTAACAAATTACAAAAGGTCAATACAAAATATAATATTATGTTTATATGTATATATATAAATATATAATATGTAGTATATTTAAATATGTTTATTGTATATACAAATTTAACTCCGTGCGTTATAAATCGTCGAAAACGGGTCTCTGATTCTGTTCGGTCCCTAGCCGTAAACAGATTGTAATGCTTTTGCCCCATACATAAACGATTTTTAATGTCAAATTATGCTACCAAAGACAGTTTTGGCGCATCTTAAAGAGGTAGAAGTCGAAGTTTTAGAGGGGCCAAAATTAACCTATAGAACATGTTTGACATAAACTGTTAAGAAATCCATCGCGAGGTAACTTATGAGGTCCTAAAAGCGCATAGATAGATAAAGTAATAACACAGTTTATTACTAAATTATGAGGGTTTCATTTAATAAAAAGTGTGCTCTTAAAAAAGTACGGAAGTAGGCAGTTTTGACACCAAGTGGAGGCAGCTTTTAATAATGATTATTCCATCCTTTAAAAAAAATTGTCATCTGAACTTAATTTTCACTATGATAGGATCTTTTATATAACGGCAGCTTACTGTCTATAATTAATTGTATACAAGAAGTTCAAATTTTGCTTTTAAAAGGAGCGGTTAAAATTAATCACTCTTTATAAAAGCTCACTACCCGTGCTCAGTACGTACAAAAAATGTCAGTTTTAGCCGGCTTCAGGAGGAAGAGGTTATCAATTCGACTGTATTTTTTGTACATATATGTTACACGGTATCTTTGTCAATTATAAACCACTTTTAATGAGTTTTTTTTTTAAATTAAATAGCCCATCATATACCCCAAGAGGTTTTCAATAAAAAGTACCCATCTCAAGGATGGATGAAATTTTTAATGTAACTATTTAGACGAAATTGTTGTTACGCGCATGGTATATGACCGAATGTATTAGCACTTCAAAGGCTAATAAATTATTTTATTATTTTTAGTTTTTTATGTGTAACATCTTTCCTCACGCTTTCCTGCAGTCTGTGGGAGTTATTTCGTGAAAAGGGACGGAAGTGTATAACAGGAAGCCGGGCAAGCGCGCTATTTGATTTGTCCAGTGAGCGCGCGCGGTGGTATAGTTGGCCGTGAGATAGTACCAATCCATTTTTCGAGAGGGTGGTACTGTCAGCAAACAGTGTGTGTGTGTGTGGGTGACGAGAAAGAGGAAGGGAAATAGAGAAGGAGAACGCATCAGCTGTGCTCTTAACCTACACTTTATATACAGTGTTGTCTATAAAGTGTGCTGTTATATAAACTAATTTGTATGTGTCATCATCATCATTACAGCCCATCACAAGTCCACTGCTGAACATAGGCCTCCCCCAAGGAATTTCACAAAGCACGGTCCTGAGCCACCTGCATCCATCGACTTCCTGCATGTCTTAACAAGTCGTCACTCCATCTAGTGGTGGGACGCCCTACAATTCGTCCGCCAGTACGAGGCCGCCACTCGAGAACCTTTTTTCCCCATCGGTGGTCTGTTCTTCGAGCTATATGGCCGGCCAATTGCCACTTCAGCTTACTAATTCGTTGGGCTATGTCGGTCATTCTGGTTCTACTGCGGATATCCTCATTTCTAAGTTTATCACGCAGGGAAACCCCGAGCATAGCCCTCTCCATAGCTCGCTAAGTGACCTTGAGCTTCCTCATACGGTCAGCAGTGAAGGACCACGTTTCAGTTCCATAGGTCATCACTGGCAACACGCACTGGTTGTACAGTCTAGTTTTCAAGTTTTGAGGTATACCTGACGAGAAGATGTGCCGTAATTTCCCGAACGCTGCCCAGCCGAGTTGAATCCGTCGATTGACCTCTCGGTCGAAGTTGGACTTACCTAGTCGGACTATTTGTCCCAGGTAAACATACTCGTCAACAACTTCGAGTTTAGTGCTCCCAACAACTACTAGCATAGGCGTGACATGGACCTTATACATGATCTTCGTTTTGTCCATGTTCATCTTAAGACCTATCCGTTGGGAGGCACTATTGAGGTTATTGAGCATAGTGCTTAGGTCCTCCAGCGATTCTGCCATAAGGACTATATCGTCGGCAAATCGAAGGTCCAGTAGCTTGAAAACGTCTTCCAATGCAGCGGTGAAGAGTTTCGGGGATATAACGTCACCCTGTCTTACACCTCTCTGCAGATGGATAGGTTTCATACTCTGGTTCTGTACTCGGATAGCCATCGTAGCTCTGCTGTACAAACACTTCAGCACTTTGATATACCGACAGTCAACTTGGCACCGCTGAAGGGACTGCAGCACCGCCCAAATTTCGACGGAATCAAAGGCTTTCTCATAGTCCACATACGCCAGACATAGTGGCAAATTGTACTCCTCGGACTTCTGTACAATTTGCCGAAGGGTATGTATGTGGTCTATGGTGCTAAAGCCTTTTCGTAAACCGGCTTGTTCCGGAGGCTGGAAGTCGTCGAGTCTGCATGCGAGACGATTCGTAATGACTCTCGAAAACATTTTGTATGTATAAACTATATTAATAAATGTATTTACTGTTGATATTCTTGATTTTTCTTCCTAGTTGTTGCTCTGTTGAGAGCTGGAGTGCGACTGATACAATGTACCCCTAAACCTTACCATTTTTATCACAGGTATTCCCTTATGTTTGTATTTCTTTATTATATAAAACAACAACATATTTTATAATTACTACAACTAAAAAGTTTCTAGAACATAAACTTTAAATAATACAGGTTTTCACATATTTTCTCTTATGCTGATATCTTCTAAACGGGTTATCCGATTTTCATAATTCCAATTGGAATATTGGTTATAGACCTAAACCTATCTTTTGAGACTAAAATTATTAAAATATATCTACAAACAAAAATTCACATTTTAAAGCTACGTAATTAAACAAAATTCTAAGAACATTTCAAATTCTCTTCAAACTTACTTTGGTCAGCCTGATTAGATTACAATAGGAAATCCAATAGCAGATTTAAGTTAAATATTCTAATTAAAATAAAATTAACTTAATATCCAACAAATCTCTTTACATTCTAATTAATCTTCTCTATATATAAAAATCAATTGCTGTCCGTTGCTTTCGCTAAAACTCAAAAACGGCTCGACCGATTTTGATGAAATTTTTTGTGTGTTTGAATGGGTCCCTAGATGGTTTAGATCAGAGATTAGCAAACTTATTTCTTTTACCGCTCCCTTTGAAAATAAATTATTTTTCAGCGCCCCCAATTTTTTATACACTCCTAAAACTTACAAACCAAAATTTCATTACTTTAATTAATTTAGTTATGGTGTGCTATATTAGTTGGTTCTGGTGTTTAAACTTACATTCTAAACTAGACATTATTACCAGTGAGAACAATTAAAACGCATCTTTATAATATTAAGAATATATTTTAATCAAATTAAAAGAAACAATATATATACCTAGGTGATCAATTTTAGTTTAAAAACTAATCTAATGAGATGATTATTAACAAGTTTGTTGATATCAGGTTCGATTTTACTCAAAAACAGTCGTAAATCGCCGCGTTCGGTAACATGCAAACGATTTCTTTTTTTAGTAAGCAGCGTTGTCACAGCGCTAAATCCACGTTCACACAAATATGACGATGGGAATGCTGTCAAAAATCGTTGAACGATCGACCACAATCCAGGGTACAACCGCGGGATTGACTTTTGTAGTCAAAATTCTTGGTAGCCATTTTTGAATTTGATTTTTATTTCCTCGTTCGTTGTCAGTTCTATAAGTTCTTCTTCCAGTTAGGGTGATACTGCTATGTTGACATTTGAAAAAGGATCTAACACCCAGTCTTGTATTTCCAAATTTAAAATGTCCTGGAATCTTTCAATGAAATCACTGTGGAGATTTTCCAAATGTTGGCAGAAGATAAGCAAGTCGTCGTTGTTGCAGGATACTGATAAATTGGCAAAATTATGGAACTTACGTCTGCCGATATTCTTCTTGTGTAAGAGCAGCTTGGCTACGAAAGCAGCGACGACATTTTTTGTTTTTATTAAGTTCAAGTCATCGCCTTGAAGTTGGAGATTCATATCGTTAAGCAATTTATAAAGGTCTGTCGGGTATGCGATATCATTCTTTGATGTGATGAGGTTGTCGCGCAATTCTGTGTCTTGGTTTGTTATGCGATAAGTTTTTATAAATTACGACTCGGCTTGAACAACGGATATCGATACCCTTCTTTAGCGACCTACCTGGCTGACTTTAACTTTTCATTACTCACGGACTAACAAAACTAAATGAGAGTGTATAAGTTGTATTTATTTGGTATGAATGAAATAAACACCTAATCACAACCTGAGTTTTATTTTCCGTATAAGTGCTAGGCTAAGACTGAACTGCTTACATTAGCAATAACATAGTAATGTTTCATAAAAATAAAACACAACCTCAAAATCTCTATGATAACTGCTAATATCTATGTTTTCAGAAGTGTCCGCCAGGAGTAATTGTTCTTACATACAATTATGTGTAATTTCGGACTTAAAAAGGTATTTTTTTCACTGTTGGTTCTTAGGCGAACATTGTATGGACGCAGAACAATGTCATTTCTAGCAAATAATAGTTCTTGACATATTTTTTCATCTTTAATAAACCTCACGTAAGAAAGCAACAATGCTTTAATATAATGGATTTCCGCAAAGTAACGCCTGATTCTATTAATAATGCTTCATTAGTTGGTAAAGTGGACTCATCCAACTGAATGTCAAATCATGAAAATTTACTAGTCTTCAGATGATTGCTCAATGACTCTTGAATGTTTTCAGCCATTTCATCAATTCGTCTTTGCACAGAACTATTGCTCAAAGGAATTTTTCGAATTATGTCTGCCGCAGGTTTATGGAACACAGTGGTTATAACTTCTTTTATTGCCGGCAAAATTAACGTTTCTCCGATGGTGTGTGGTTTACCTGTTTGAGGAATTAACAAAGAGATATTATATGATATATTATATGAGAGATATTATATGATGGTGTGTGGTTTACCTGTTTGAGCAATTAACAAAGAGATATTGTATGAAGCTCGAAGTCTGTCATCGTCTTGCTTAGCAGCCACCGAAAAAAGTTTTGATACACTTGGCTAAGCATTATGCTTCTTTTCCAGATCTTGAAAATAGGCTACATTTTTGTCCTTCTTATCTGGATGCATTTTATTCAAATGATCTTGAAGTCTTGGAGGCTTCATCGCTTCGTTTAAAAGTTTTTAGAACAAAGAAGGCACAAAGGCAAAGATGGATTTGTCGAATTTTATATGAATCCATATTTAATATATTCTGCACTATATTGCCGTCTCTTCTTTTTTGCTTCCGAGGTGGCTTTGTTGAACTTAAATACTTGTTTAAAGATTGCGCGCGAAATTACTAATGACAATATAAAAATTATTACGAGCTTTTATATAGGATTTAAATACAGCACGCATAAGACAAACACGCACAAACTCGTTTATCTCTTTCGACGCTCAATCGTACTGAGCAAGTTAAGACAAGCATCGATGAACCAGCCGATTGCTACCGGATTGCACCAATAGCGTTATTTAACAAAAACTTGTTACAACTTGACTGCGTACGGCGTACGGGCTATCCTACGAAATCTATGTTAAGTATTTCTAGTTTATAAATAATCATACAGGTCAGAAATATAAACTAATTATTCGATATTGAGTAGTAGGTAGGTTTTGATTTTAGTAAATTTTAAAATATAAAGTATCTAAATGAAATTACAAATCAACCATCGCCCCCCTAAACCACGCCAATTCCCCCCATTTTTTTCTGGGCCCCTTAACGCCCCTCTAGGTCTCCAACGCCCATAAGGGTGCGTTATCGCCCACTTTGAGAAAGACTGGTTTAGATTCACATTTGGACCCTGTAGGTGGCGCTGTCGAGATCCAAAAATCACCCGTGCAAATCTGGGGCGAATTGCTAATAACTTATAAAACTTTCTGATTCGATACGTTGACATTAAAAACGCGCAAGTAGCGATCTTACTATTACTTGCACCCTGGAGCGTAGATACGGTCTCGCTGTCGATACTACTTTGACTTTTTACGAAATACAACTTATTTCTATCCTATTCTACCACACAAAGTAAACAATCTTAATCTAACGTTAAATAATGTTAATGTTGCTTATTACCAAGGTGAGATGTCAGATGTTACACATAATTATGCGACTACTGTAAGGCTCTCTCGTTTTCTTGAAGTCGGTTTCTGTTTCTCTAAACATTATTTAGTTGAAATAATGAGTGTACTTAAAGACTTACATATGTATGAGGGGCGGCTGATAAGTCCGCAGCCTAAGGTACTTAATGAAATAAAATATATGGTTTCTTTTTTTTAGTTTTCAATATAATCTCCCGCAAGTGAAATACATTTCTCACATCTCGCATACAATGACTTTAACCCACCCAAAAAATATTCTGTGTCTTTCTCTTCAAAATGACGATCAACTGTAGCTTTCATTTCGTTGTCATCTGCAAATCTCCGGCCCCGTAAGTCCTTTTTCAAATTGGAAAACAGGAAAAAATTGCTAGGTGCTAGGTCTGGGCTATAGGGTGGTCAATCTCTGAGGTCAAAATCTGTGTCTTTCAGGGCTTGCCTCGCAACATGTGCGGTGTGAACGGGCGCGTTGTCTTGCAGAAAGAGCACTGCGCGCGTCAGTTTCCCACGTCGTTTCTGTACAATAGCCTCACGAACCTGAGTCAATAAATTGGCGTAATATTGGCCGTCGAGTCGTTCTATTTATCCAACTGTTGTTCGGTTTGGTGTGGTTTCACCACTACACACATATACAAGACGTCCTATTCAAACGCGAATATTATTTAAATTCGTATTCGTCTTCCGTTCAGACAGAGAAAACTATAATTTTTAATATTCGATGGCGATACGAACAAAATTATTTAGAATACTTAAAATATGTATAAGGGTTAATTTAAAATTCGGAAAAACTTACAAAAATGGTGAGGATACACGGCGACTTGACTGACACTCGAAACAAAAATGTCGGCACTGGCACAAAAATAAAGCTGGTGTCGGTGAAACAACATAAAATATACACTTCACGTTCACATTTGCACTTCGATATTAGGTCTACACTGTCTGGTGTCGTTGTGTATTCTTCATTAAAGTTTATATTTTAAATTCATGATGTAATTAGTGTGACTGATGGTGAAAATGATGTATTACAAAAGATAATGTTTTTAAACACAAGTGCTGCAAAAATGCTTCGAAAATTTATTTGCAATTGTTAATTCCAGGTAAAAAAAATGTTGCTGTTCGGTTAATAATGATTGAATCGCCGGAAATTTAGTGACAACAAATTAGATAGACTTCTTTAAGTCTTCTTTATGTTGCCTCCATACAATGGTCAAACTGTATAAATGCGCAAATATTCCAAGGCTAGAAAAGTCGCAAAATGATTACACGTTTCAAATGAATTATTCATAAGCGATAAAATATTCGTAGCTTTCGTTTTTCCGTCTCTCATCAAACATCCTCTTCAAATTATAATAGATTTTTACCTATGAAATTGCCGTTCTGCAGTACTGGCCATTTTAAATCAAACAATTTTTGTTTGGCTAAGAATTCTAATTTCAAATTAATTTTATTTTAAAAACATGGAATTCTTTTTTCAAAATTAGTCATATACAATAATCTGTGATTAGTCATTTGTTTATTGATTAGCGTTATATTTTCATCGTATTTGAATCTTTTTCGACATTATGGATATGTTAAAAATTCGAGTAATTATGGAATATGAGTGCCGTCGTGGCAGCAACGTGGCACAAGCGGCACGCAACATCAACGACGTTTACGGAGCGAATACTACAAACGAACGCACCACCTTTATTGGTTTGCTCGCTTCCGTTCTTAAAATTTCGAGCTGAAAAATGAACCCCGTGGTCGACTTTTTGGCGGGAAAAAATTCAATACCCGAGAGGCAGTACAAAATACCTTTGAAGAATTTTTTGTCTCTCGTTCAGCTGATTTCTTCAAGAAGGGCATCGATAAATTGCCACTGCGTTGGCAAAGATGCATCGATTGCATGGGTGATTTATGATTACTTTTATTAATAAAAATAAAAAATATATTGAAAAAATTACGTTAACTTATTTCATAAAAAACGGCAACTTCATAGGTAAAGACCTAATATTTCGTTAGCCTATTTGTTACTACCATTAAATAAAAAACTAAAATAAAAATTTGTAACTAAGACTGATTGAAATGTGAAACTGAAAATACAGAAGGACGAAAACATGCACACGAGCAGGCATTCGCACACAAATTTTCTATCGTTCTACTGCATATGTTCGGTCATGTGTGAAACCGAAGTGTAGCATAATAGTTGTTGACGTTTTAACGTCCGCTACTGGTTGCAGAAGCTGTAGTGTCGTCGCGGTGATTTTACACTTAGCATTCAGTCACTAACACTCCATGCGTGCCGATTGTTTTAAAAATGAACGAGATATGAACAGCTTATAATTACTATTAAAAAATCAGTGATAAAGTTTACCTTCGCTATTATCAAAATATATAAATAAAAAATGGCAGTGATTAGTATTAAAGTTTTTGGTAAGTATTTGAATATGTATTTTTTTTTTGTGTATGAGTAATTTATTTTAGTTTAAAAAATTTAATCCTATATACTAAAAAATTGTGAACTTGTGAATCCGTTGTATTTAATAACGTATTATTCAATTTTGATTTCATTTTACAACCCAATAAAAATGCGAGGGTACCATACCCTCGCATTTTTTATTTTTTATTTTATACACTTCACTTAAGTTTTTATAAGGGGCATGAAGTCATTTGAATTTTCCTTTTTGAATGTTGAAATTTGAATTTTTCTTTTTATTAAAATGCAGGACAAAGTGAAAAGGGCTTTTCACTCAATTGTGGGAAGTCAGAATATATAAAAAAGGCTCGTATGGCAATACACAGTGCTGATTTGTTTCTACCTTAATTTATAGTAGTGAAAGTTGGGTGTGGCAGAAGAAGCATGAGAGTAAAATGAATGCTATAGAAATGCCATCATTAAGAAGTATAGTGAATGAAAGGGTGAGAAATTGTGTGATAAGAGAAAAGTGTGATATTGTGATAAGGACAATGCTTACGTGGACACGTAGAAATAATGGATCTGGAATAAGTGAAAAAGCAAATTTATTCTGCAAAAGTGAGTGGCAGAGTTGGCAATAGATGCCCGAGATGGAAGTTTGTCTATTAAACTTAGTCGACAAGCATGTATCCGTGGTTAAATAGATGTGAAAGAAACGAGAGACAGATAGAGAGAGAGGGAGAGAGAGAAAGAGGTATGTCAGATCTGCGCCAAGTGTGTTCCTAGTCGCTGCCTATCCCTCTAGGTGACGGGTGTGAGAGTTTATGTTGTTATTTTATGTGTTATGTTTGCACTCATCAAAGGCTTAGCTGACAATATGAATAAGTCAATCCGCTTAAAGTTAAAAGTTACAGCCTATAAACGTCCGACTGAGCTGGGCACAGGCCTCTTCTCATTTCTGAGAGGGTTTTAGGGCAAGGAAATGGTCCACCGCGCTGCCCCAATGCGTGTTGGCAAACTTCACATGTTTCCTCACGATGTTTTCCTTAACCGCCGAGCACGTGGTAAATCAGCACTTGAAATTGCAATTAACAATTTCATTGGTGCTGGCGGGGATCGAACCCGGTTTGCTCGCGTAATATGAAATTTACAGCGAGCGCTTAACCCTGAGCTATTACGGCTCCGCTTGCCAAGCAGCAATGGCAAGATATCGTTGCAATTTATACCTATTAGGCCCACATCCAATATGTGTTACAGGCTGATAACGAGAACTATTTATGCTAAGTAAACTGAGTTCATTCTCATTTTCGAAAAGGAATGAAATCGCGATTTAAATTATCACGCTCATACTAACACTAGATTTTACATTATGCATAAAAAATGTCAGTTTCCATAGCTATCGTGTTATGGTAACTAAAGTATTTCGTACAAATTCAAATAAAATCTTTTTAAATAAATGTTACCTTTAGCTCCTTATAGTAATCTGTACTTGCGTAATCAATGTGTTAAGATTTTTGTATATATTGTATATAGTGATTAGATCTTAGCTCTAAAATGAACATTTTAACGTAGTTACGTAAATTGAACCGATATCGGGTCAAAAATATGCGGCAAAATTCAAAGGTAATAAAATTAAAGAAAATCTTAGTAATATCGTCAGTCAGGTAGTAACAATAATACATTAAATACATATCCATTCAAACGCTTGGACGTCAAAGTTATTTTTGCGTGGCTGACAGATTGTATGTACCAATTAGTCTGTTAGCTTTGAGCTGGTTTTCACTACATTTAAGTTGCAAATTTTTCTTTATCTTGTAGTCAGTGTTATTATGTTATTCTAATTAGTCAAACTGGAATTTTATGCGTATTTATAAAGGGAAACGCTCAGATTTTAGATTAATGTTACTGTTGAATAGCGAAGTTGAAAAACTGGTATATTTTTTTTTTGCAGATATCTATTTCGTCGAATTAATGATGTTTTGAATTGATTTTATGTTCAATTTAAAGCTTTAATAATTATTAATATATGAAATACATGCAATTTATTAAACATTTTTATTTATATTTGTTGTTGGAAACTTTAATGATTAACAAAATAAATAACTGTTTATCATAAGAGATACTTTTCGTTTTACTATGCTAGTAGGTTTTATTACGCTTTTTGGCTAATACGAAGGCTTGCTTGTTTTGTTAGTGTACTCGGAGAGTTACTTTACAGCTATATTATATCGTTGTAGCACAAATATGTCAGCTTGATCTTTGGAATGAGAAGGAATTACCACAGGGATATATGACATAGTTGCCACGTTTCGTGCGGATTGGTAACCGCTTTTTTAAATTATTATTAAGCTGTTACCAGTAAATAATCTTTAATCTTACTAACCATCTCTTGGATCTGTTTCCCTCTATCCCCTGTTACGATATCCATGGGATGATAAGGGTAGTGGATTCTCTTACGCCACCTCTACACAGCACTGGATATAGGACCGTGCTATTTTTTATAGAATGATGATGACAAACAGGCACACAGTCCACCTGATGGTAAGTGAATGCTGTGTTCCATTGACATCTACAAATATCCTCAATTAAGAATCAAAATGCAGATGCGTTGTCACCCCCTGAGGACTAGGTTGGAATGCCCCGTTTACAGTAGAAATGGTCTCCGGTTCCCTACACTCACCATAGGAATCATACCAGCATTAAACTGATGTTTTACGTTGGTATTCTGTGAGAGCGTGGACCTTCCCCAGTCGAGCCGACCCATTCGTGTTACAACTATAATATAGCTGCAGCATGGCTCTATCACGTATATTGCAGCATGGCTTTACTACGTATACCATTACCACGTACACACGTGCTTAGTGGCAATTTATGGGGGAGAGCTACGTTAAGTAGTGGACTTGTAATGGGCTGTATTTTGTTATAAGTACCGTATATACTTTCATATGCATTTAGTAAAAAGCTGTAATTTAAACATTACAAACAGACTTTCAATTTTATTTATTTGTATAGATAATTTGCATAGAAATGCTTAAGGTATGTTGATATAAATACAGATACTAAGTCAACAAAAGTAACCAAAAGCCTTGAAGACCTGTCAGGCATGCTTAAACATAATCTAAAAATAAATAATAGGGAACAGAATTTAAATAAATACAGTTCCTAGACAAGATTTTTGAAATACTCTGCATTACTAGTTCGTTGTGAAATACTCTGCATTACTAGTTTCATTGTGAAATACTCTGCATTACTAGTTCGTTGTGAAATACTCTGCATTACTAGTTCGTTGTGAAATACTCTGCATTACTAGTTCGTTGTGAAATACTCTGCATTACTAGTTCATTTGTTCAAAGATACCATATTTAAATATAGCATTAATAGTTATACGTGTTGGCAGACTTCAAATGTCTTAGAAAATTTTTATTCTTCAGAGGTGCCGGTTTTGTCACGATGTTTTCCTTCAAAGCCGAACACTTAACCTTAAACCTGCAGTAAGTTTTTGAAATTAAAAAAAATCGAAGACGTGAAGTCCGTCAACACGCACTTGGGTAGCGCGGCGGACACTTCTTTGCCCTTAAGAAACGAGATGAGCCCACCAGCGGGATGTTTGACGGCTGTAACTTTATTAGGAATTTAATATTGTAAAGGGCTCTTTTCGGGCATAGGCCTCCTTCAATTTTTGCCATTTTTTTTCGGTTTGGGCTTAGTTTAACCAATTCCCCTCCCCCACCCCCCGCAATTTAGCGATCTAGCGATCCATTGGGCGACCTCTTCATTATTCTCGCATATCCCAGGTACCAAGCAACGGTGAATAGTGGGAAATGCGAAGCATGGTAATTTTTGGCAAATCCTCCCCAAAATACTGGGGAAGGGGGCTCCTTGGCCAGCAATGAGCTTTGAAGGGCTAATTAAGGGTAGCAGGTAGGGTTACCAAATCTCGAAAGGACCAACCCGGGAGAATTTTATGAAATCGAGTGGGGGGATTGAAAAAATCTCTATCATTTATTAATTTTTAAATTTATATGTACTTTGCTTTCGAGCAGCATCTAATATTTGTCGGTTTTACACCACAAAATCATAAAAGTTTTTACATGAAAAATCGAAGTGTGTTAGTACATACTTGTAACTGCTTTTACTAAAGAAATACTCATTCGGTTTCTTTCCTTGCTCCATGCTTGTTCCATCATGCTGAATTTTTTTCACTATCTAAGTCAATATTTAATAATTCCTGGAGTCTAGTAATGCCTGTCCATGCGATTGGTTCTTTTAGAGATAAATTATTTATTGCTTGGTATTCCTGATCTTCACCGGACCGGACAGACCGCCGAATCAGCGAGACGAACAAATTTACACCGGCAGCGGCGCGTTATGTGTGTGTGACCGCAAAGCGAGTGAGTAGCGACACGTGCGAGCTAAGGATGCGTATAATTTTTAGAAAAACCGGAGAAATTATTGCACAGTCTCCCGGGCAATCCGGGAGGGTTGGGAACCCTAGTAGCAGGAGATATATCTTTTTTTATAAATAAACGTTACCACACTAGGATTTCTCCTATATCGTAGAAGCAGTTTACATACATAAATTTCACAAGGACCAACAGCCAGACCCGGAACGAATATTTGTAGGTTATACAAGCCGTCGCTTCCAGTCGCCTTTTCTCACTTTCTCTCTGTATATATACAGGGTTATTTTTCAAAGAGTAGCCAAATTTTAAACTTAAGTTCAAATATATAAATAATGATACACCGTTATTGCAGTTTTTGAAAATACGAGTATATAAGGCTTCTAATTTTATTTGAAATTATTCCAAATTGATGTAATTTATGGGCAACAACGTTTTTGCCTACGATCGACCCTTACAAACTTACTTACTTTATACGAATGTGTGCGTGCGCAGTAAAATTACAAATTAGTTAAAATAATGAATTACCACGCATTTTGAATTTAAAAGATAAAAAGGACAGAATGTTTGAGATTTTTTAATTAATTTTTCTTACCATTTGCCTATATTACTTATCCTGAACCTTCTCTGCAAATTTGGCCGGTTATTGCAAAATAACTCTGTATATATAATCGTTGGTTACTTTTTTGGCTATTAGTTATCGCGTAACTTCTAAACGACTCTACTCATTAAGGTCATATTTACTCAGGATACGTTTGTGTTTTATCGAGACGATAGTTCATAATTTTATTAAGATCCGGCACCGTGGACAAGTTATTAATAAATTTTATATTTTCACTGTTAAAAGAGTCGGAATAAAACTCATCGGGCCACCTAACGGAAATGACATTATATAAATACTAAGGTATTGGAAATAATTATTTAAAAAAGAGAATATAATAAGAAAACAAACTTTTACAATTATAGTTTAATTAGAAACTATTGTTTTTTGTCTTATTTTATATTAATTTCACAATTTTATTGGCAAAATATTAAGCTTATGTCATAATCACATTTGAAAAATATTCGCTAAAATTTTGATAATGTGAGTTTTAAACGTTACGAATGTCAAAAAATATGCATGATTAATAAAGTGTATAAATTTACGAAAACTAACCTGTTTTTAATAATTAATTTATTAATATATACAATATTAAAAAACTATAATAAAAAAAACAAAACTAGTAACTTAATTATCATACAGTCCTACTCCCCGTGGTATCGTGCCATGAATCTTCCGAATTTACGAAAATTTAATGTATGTTTACAAAAACAAAGGTATTTTTAGTAAAAAAAGTGATATACACTCTGTAAACACTAGGAACAAACACAAGCTAGTGATACCAGTTTCTCGAATCCACAGAGTCAGTAATTCATTCTTGGGGCAATGTATACGCTATTACAACAAGGTCCCGGAAAGTGTACAGGCTCTCTCTATTGCCAAGTTAAAATGTTTTGTTACGCTGAAACTGTATAAAAAGGGTTATTATAATATAAATGAATACATGGTTGATAATAACACCTGGGAATGAGGTGGTCGCTTACAAGCAGTTTCTAAAATAAAATTTGTAAATAGTTTGTACAACCATTAATGTAAAATTTACTTTTAAAAAAAAGTCCCGCTGGGTTTCTTGCTGGTTCTTCCTAGAACAGAGGTTTTTTTTCGAAACAGTGGTAATGGAATTACACATGTGATCTATATTGAATAAAAAATTATTCTATTCTATTCTATTCCAATGACGAGAGACAGAACTTTTAGCACCAGCTCGTGCAAAGGCACGCCCGTTAACTCCAAGGAGTTGAGAAACTCGACTGGGTATGCAGTGCTCTCATAATTGGTAGAATTATACTATTTATCAATGAGTAAATACTTTAACTCGCTAAACACCTAACAATGATTATTTTTTTGGCGACAGCGCTGCCCTTTTACGTAATAAATCTTCATTATGGATATTATTATTTAATATCCAGGCGACCGAGCTTTGCTTAGCGATAGAAAAAAAATATAACTTTCTCAGCGATTACATCTATAGATACATATATTCTAAGTTTCATCGAAAGCGTTACACCAATTTTCGAGAACGGGATTTCAAAAAAATATGTTGCTCGTATAATTATACAAGATTTGGGAAAACGTCTAAAATATGTTCAGGTTCTGGATTCCGCCATTGGATGACAAAGTTCATGTGAAAATTGAATTTTGCTTCAAAAAAAAGCATTAATTAATTTCTTCTTCTACGAATTAAATGTTGCCTTGGTCTATAAATAATGTCCTCCAGACCGAATTTCGGTCACGGCGGCCAGTCTCCGTTGAGATAGCTATCTGTGCAGGACAGGATTATAGTGCCCAAGTGTATGCGCAAGCACAGGGTGCACTCTCTATTCCCTCACTCTCATAGTCTGATGGGACGGTAATACGACACGACCGGAGAAAGCTTTGCTTTCCGAGGAACACCGCCAACTTCCCGACTCCGGACTGCTACTGAGAATTTCTTGACAGAAAACCCAATAACTGATTTTGGTCCGACCCAGGATTCGACCAACGAGGCAGTCTATAAATATATACTTACTGAGGTCGAAAATAAGATTTTTTTAAATCTGCTTTGTAACGCGGTCTACATGCACACTATAATAATCCTTGTTTAAAAGAAGATGCAATCGATATAAAGTTTTCAAAGAGCATTGTGTTATGTGTTTGTGAAACTCGACCGTTACATTTGTATTTTGTACCGACGTACTAACGTCAACATAGCTGTAGGATGAAGCCTCTCCATGTTATTAAATACAGCCCGATGTTGACGCTCAAGAACGCGGACGATAAAAGAATGTACAACCGCGCGCCACAAGTACGTGATTTTATTGGATTTTTATCTTGGCGCTCAAGCACAATTGATTTGTTTTCTTCTTTTATTACTTTCTTCTACATATTTGTTTGCTTACGTAATATTATGTACAAAGGTTTTATTGATATTAAATTAAATGAAAAATTTATCGTATTTCTTATCGGATGAAAGTTGCTAATGGCTACGGTTTAAGAAAGCATAATAAAGGTGCCATTAAACATTAAAGGATTCGAAAAGAAACGAATCAGCATTAATTTGTTAAAACCTTTTTCTTGTAGCAGTTATTTTTGTAGGCAGTACCACTCCTTTTCTGGCTGGGAGTAGCCTCCGTCTTGGTAATCACCTATTTCTGCCACCAAATATCGGTGCTTGCACTGCTGTGTTCCAGTCTGAAGGATATAGGGAGCCGGTATAATTACAAGTAGCAAGGCATTCCATCTTAGTCTCAGAGGTGACAAGACATCTGTAGCCTTATTTGTTTGAAGTTGACTGCAGGTGTCCATGGATTGCAGTAGTTACTTACCATCAGGAGGTGGACTGTAAGTTCATTTCTCACTTCAGTTTATAAAAAAGTTAGTTAAGTTACTTTCAAGCCTTTCATAGCAACCAATAGCAGAAAAGTTTGATTTGTGTAAAATGACAATTGTAAAACCTACTCTTTACTCTGATACATAGAAAGGAAATGTGTATCGTAAAGTAATGAAGAATATAATATGAAGGTTGACTTAACTATATATATTATTATGAAGACATAATTCATGAGTACCGGTAATTGACTTGAGTTGTTCGCGTACTTCGTAATTTATGATCGCCTTGTCACTGAAATACTCTGGACCACGGAATGAAAACATTTTTAGCAATACGAATACTACATGTACTTAACTATTAATTAATCTAGAAGATACATATTATTACCACACTAAAGTTATTTTAATCTAGAGACATTTAAATATTCAAATTCAAAACAACTTCAACCTAACAATATTTTTTTAAGACAATTTTACGATTGGTTAAATTACTTGTATGTTATTTGTATCTATTCTGTGGTTAAAGTAATGTTATAAATGAGGACTTGTAAGCGTTGCCGAGGTCATTCTATAAAACGCCCTGACAATGAGTTACGACCAACGTAACCTACCTATCGTGTTTGTGCGTATTCATTTCCTCAATAAAGTTAACTTAAATTTTGTATAATTTTGAAAGATTATATTATTACTAGTTTTTCTCGCGGCTTCGCTCGGGTGGACTTCGGGTTAACAACATCATTAGTATTTCGTGTCATAATTTGCAAAACAGAGTATTTACGGAATCACCTTGGTGTATGACTAGGTATGGACAATGGTATAGGAACTAAATTCAATTAGAATTTGGCATAATAAAATATAGGATTTTATTTTTTCACGTTTGAATAGGCCCGAGTCCTGGCTCTGGCAAGTGAATTTTTAATATTTCAAGATTTAATTTCCACTCATCGTTAAAATAAATATAAACTGCCTTTAAGTAAAATTCATTATCTTTTATATTCACGGCAATTTATCTTCGTATCTTGCTCTTTTGGAATTAAATTCACATGCAAATAAAGTGTCGATCACAATTATCATAAAATATGTCTGAAAATATGAATGCTAGTTAAATGGATATATTTTTTTAATTGACTCATAAAAAAAGAAGTAAAAGAGCAGCCCACATACGTTTCCCTACTGGGTATAGATCTTTTTCCAATGCTGAGAGGGTTTTGGGGCGAACGGAATTGAACAGCAGAATCATTTTTATTGAACACACTTTGAATGACATCTTTTGAAAGGATTTTTTTACTTTACTACTGCGTCGGAATAATCTCTGTAGGTACTGGAAAGAATCAGAAAGAAACCCAGCAAGACTTTGACAGGAAGATTAACCGTGACGAATTTTCTTACTTTTCAAACTTGCAGGTTTCCTTACGATGTCTCCCTTCACCACCCAAGCACGTGGTGAATCAGCACTTAAAATTGCAATTAACAATTTCATTAGTGCAAGTGGGGATCGAACCAGGGTTGCTTGCGTTCTGTAAAATTTACGCCAATCTGTAAAATTTGTCTACTTGTCTACTGAACTAATCTTCTGACTTTACGAATTGATAGAGACCAATGCCAGAAGTGGTCTAGGCTATATTTTCCGGAAAAATATAGAGATTATTTTTTGGGAAATCGAAAAACTGGTAAAATAATTGGTCTTTGACTATTATCTTAACCCATTCTCTGTCCCGTGTACTACGAGTACATATTATAGTTCATTGCTGTTGTCTTACTCTTGTCTCTGAAAATCGGGAGGTGAAAGTGTTAAATCTAAATACAAGTCGCGGCATGTAAGTCTAGCGCTGAACGAAACGTGGAGGGGTGGCGCACGAATTGAATTGCACTAATGCGACTGGAGAGCCAATCAGCGCGTGCGAACGATACGTACGAGCCAATCAGCGCGACTTATGCGCAATAAGCCAATCAGCGCGACTTATGCGCAATAAGCCAATCAGCGCAACTTATGCGCAATAAGCCAATCAGCGCAACTTATGCGCAATAAGCCAATCAGCGCGACTTATGCGCAATAACGGTCACCGCTAGACTTTCGTGGCGCTATTTATAACGTGGCATTAATAGGTCGCTAGTTCTTTCATAAAATTAGTGCCGACGATGTGGAATCCACTTGATGATAAGCGACCACTGTAGCCTTTTGATTCCTGCAAATAAGTTTAGACAGAGAAGGCTATAGAATGCTTGATGTAGATGTTATCATCCATCTATATACTGTAATAATAGTAGCTACTATTTTACAATATTAAAATGATTTTTTATACTATATAGTGTACCTGAAGTTAGTTGGCTAGTGCAGCCCATGGACATCTGCAAACAACTTTTTTTTTTATAGGATAGGGTGACAAACGAACACACAGTCCACCTGATGGTAAGTGGGTGCTGCGGCCCATAGACATCTACATCTATCAAACACTATAAAAGGTAAGAAAGTGGTCCCTACTGAAACGGACTTCTGGTAGAAAAGTAGTTCTACTCCTTAGTTAATACGATGACAACTATATGAGAAATCTTAAGTCCAGGCAAACGGTATTCCTGATACTGAGAACTTGTTTCTGAAATTATAAGGGTCAATAAACCTTATATAAGAAATTTCTTCTTAATATCACATCGATCATTTATCTGCAGCTGTAGTTTACGACCATCTTACGACAATGTTGTACTTAACGGTAATCTTAATTAGATCATTCGTTATTTAAAACTACCACTTTTATCGTCGTAAGCAAAATCAATAATCGTAAATCTAGTTATAATTGCAAAATAGGATGGGCACGTTTGCACGTACTACGATAGTATATTGATAAGAAAACTATATAATATGCTGGATACGATCATTGCAAGTTATGTGTAAAAATATATCTATATACTTATGATGCGCGAACTATTTTTGCATAACTATCCCGTGGCTCGCAAAGCCGCAGCCAAATGCTTAGCTTAGGCACTGTGCTACCTAGCCGTTATAAAAAGTTTTCACTCAGAACTGTCACAAGAGAAACGGAAAATTATTTATGCTACTAAGCACCACTGTTATAGGAAAATATATCTAAGTGTAACTAAAATGACCCACATCACAATCGATGAAAGAAATACGTTTTAACACGCACTCATGAGGTGTGAGAATAGATACAACGCTCGTCATTATTGACCTTTAGAGTAATACTGTTTTTATGTCTTTATTAATTAGCAACGATTTTAGGATGCTGATATCGTAATGAGAGCATATCAAATGATTACGCACTAGACTTCGTATTTGAGGAACGTTTATTAATACGGACCTAAGCCGTAACTTGAGGTATGTTTATTAATAACATCATAACCTAAAGATTGTTCCCAAGTGCGTGCACTTGAGCTGAGGAACGTTTATTAATACGGGCCGGCACTAGCAATAATGTGAGTAGTAAATACTTACATTTTTTTACGTTTATTCATATACATGCCACAGAGAAGTGTATGCGTAGAAAACAGTCCCTGTTCTTACCTAAGTACCCGTAATCGTTGTAACACTAATGCAAAAATACCGGTCTGAAACCCAGCTAAAAATACATCCAGATCCTAAAGTTAATTTAGTTTACAAATTATTTTTATTTGCTTTTTGTTTTTTGTTTGGCTTTGCACGAGTGATTTCTCGATCTCGACAGCAGTGCCACTGGGTCGTGGGTCCAATTAAGTTTTTAAACCATCCACTCAAATACACACAAAAAAATCATCAAAATCGGTCGAGCCGGTTTCGAGTTTTTGCGAGACTAACGGACAGCAATTGATTTTTATTTATCCGCTCAAATGTTACCACTACCCTATGTGGCACGATCCCACTATAAAAAAAAACAAAATGGCGCGGCACATGAATAGAGATAGGATTGGCTTGGCGAGAAGTCAGACTCATAAACTACGATCGGTATACTCGTATGTCAGTTACCTAGACCGTTAAATATCTAAAACACATAGACTTAGAATATACTGACGTAAGTCTATGCTAAAGCACATGTTTTGAATTTGAAGGTCAATTAGTTAATTTCAATAATATACTAATATCTAATATTGATGAAATATAAAATAATGAAAAGATTTCGATACTGTTTTCTGTTTAGTTGTGCTGTGTAAAATTCCTTGAATTTTTGGCAACTAGGTACTTTATAACGCTACAGTAACGAAAAAATATTTTGTTTGTTTGAATACGATCTTGAGCTACCTCATATGACCAACAGAGAAGGACCACGTTTCAGTTCCATATGTTGCACTGGTTGTACACTGAAACAGAATTTTTTATAATCAATATAGATTATAAATAATACCTACTTATTGAAAGTCACTATTTTCTTTAATTTACCACTGGTTAGGAAAAAAACCTCTGTCCTGGGAAGAACCAGCAAGAAAACCAGCGGTACTTTAAAAAAAAATAACAGCTTACAATCATTTAATATGTTGCACAAATAACAACATAAAACAAATTAGAAACAGCTTGGTAGGGATCACCTCATTCCAAGGGGTTATTATCATCCATAAATTCCTTAATATTCTAATAACCCTTTTTATATAAACTTTGTTTATTAAAGTTTTTGAACTTTGAGCAGGTCGAATATTGTATATTTTCTAGGATTTTGTTGCAAAAGCGTATTCATCGCCCCAAGAATGTATTACTAACTGGGTGGAGGCGTGTAACTGGTACTACTAGCTTGTGTCTGTTCCTAGTATAATTTACACAATGAATATCACTTATTTTTTTAAAACTACTTTTATGTTTGTGTACACTCTTGGGGCAATGCTCGAAGTTTCTTTGCGCCATTGAATACGTATCGATGATATCTGTAGCAGTACCAGAGTAATCAGTAAGTGAAAGTTGAAGTGGCATTGGGGCATATATCGGCAAGCGAAGTGTAGAATGGCCATCCACTACCAATACATGGAGAGACGACTTGGTAAGACATGCAAGAAGACGATGGATACAAGTGGTTGAGGGCCGTGCTTTGTGGCATTATTTTGGGGACACCTTTAAAAAAAGAATACACAAACAGTAAAAAAAATAATCTCGTTAACCATTTTAAATCAATGATGTGTTCGGAGTGGTTCACGACAGCAGTCGAACGGTATTCGTTCCAACCATTTCCCGAATTTGCAGTTAGGATACTGCCGCGTGACTTGTTCAGCAGTTGACTTGTGAAAGGCTGTGATGATGATGATCATTACTATTATTTTGTTAATTAAAAGTTATAAATGCTTTAAATCAAAAATTGGCTAAGTGCGTATTGGGACATGTAACCGTGGCGTAACGTAACGTGGGTTGCTGTCGCCCAGGCCCGTTGGGGCAAGAAATGACGCCCCTTAATTCCTCATTTCCACATTTAAAAATATTAAAAAAAAATATTATAAGTCCTTATTCCTATCCTTGGCAGGTTTATGTGTAAGCTATTTTCAGAAATTTACCGTTGTTACCGTGCCCATTATATACTAATTTAAAAAAAAGTACCTATAAATTTTATGGAGTAGTGGACGAGAAGCCAAAGTCGCACGACTTAGTCGGAATTGAACGGACTTTGTCTAAGTTGGTATTTTAGGCCTACTTAAAACATGGAATTATCCCTGTACAAATACTATGAATTTAGGTACAGTAATTAACCTAAAAACTGTTCAAAATGATCTTCATCTTTTGCAATGCTCTCTTCAGTACGTTTACGTTTACGCATATTATCTGTGTCGCGATTAAAAGCAAAATTATTCATTTTTCACTTTTGGGTACCATCGAGTGGTAGCGGCGATGGTGCATCTATTATCTTTACCTCTATGGGAGAAGTCGTAACTCGTGCAACGTAGCCTCGTACAACTCTTTAACAAATAGGAAAAAATATTGAGGGTGCCATTATATGGTGAAATGTCAACGTCGATTACAACAAGACCTTAAACAGAAATACCCAGCTTGATAATAGAAGAGCAGCGTCAAAGTATTAAAAAAAAATCTTGGTGATCCGATTTCCAATTTGCCTTTTAGTGTGGCGATTAGAGAGGCCTAGCTGTTAGCTGTGACGTTTTATAATTTTATTAGATACAAACTCTAAATAATTCCAAAACAGTAAGTAAGCGCTTTTAAAATATGTCTTTATAACATTTTTTACGTAAACAATAATAATTATAGTTATTATTATGAGCTGATTGTTAGGTGCGGTCGGACAACTCACATAATGTGCACTTACATTATAACAGCATTTCATAAAACTAAATACATGTGACACGAGAATGACGTATTGTACAAATCATAACTTACGTTGCAATTACTTATCTAAGATGTTTGCAGACAGCATTTAATCCGAGAACTGGTGATAAATTTCGGTGGACATATTATTTTTACTTGTTTATTTTTTAACCAGTGCTTGACCACAACCACCTGGTGGTAAGTGGTGATGAAAGTTAAAGTTACAGCCTATATACGTTCCGCTGCTGGGCACAGGCCCCTCCTCATTTCTGAGAGGGTTTTAGGGCAAGGAAGTGTCCGCCGCGCTGCCCCAATGCGTGTTGGCGAACTTCACATGTCTGCGAAATATTTATTTTTTCTTTATTTCCCAGACATGCAGGTTTTCTTACGATGTTTTCCTTCACCGCCGAGCACGTGGTAAATTAGCACTTAAAATTGCAATTAACAATTTCATTGGTGTCGGCGGGGATCGCACCCGGTTTGCTCGTGTACTGTGAATTTGTACAGCGATCTTTTTGAGTCGCTGCAAACAACCGATACAGTATCCACTCACGACGGCAATTGACAAACTAACTGAGTGAGTGACGCAGTCTCTATTTAGTAAAAAATAAATTCACACAAGGCTGCTAAAACACCGAATATATCGACATTTTGCAGCCGAAAAAAATTAATTATAACTAAACTAAACAAAATTAAACTGCCATTTACATACAATGGCTTCCCACATGATAGATGAAGAGTTTTAAAAACAGATTGAGTTGAACAATTGATATTTTAAAAAGCTATCGTGTTTACGAAGTCGTTAATCGATTAAAAAAAATATTAATAAGTTCAACAATCATTTATCTTTCTGACAATGTGCTTTTTATATCACTTATATGTACAATATGATTGCTAGATACGATTTCATGCGACAAAACGTTGGAATCTTAATTTTTAGGCCCTAGTAGAGCATACCTGCGCGCTAGCGCTTACGGCATGCAAAATGTGAATTCGTAAGAACCGGTTATACATTGTTTGTAAACTTAATTAGCCGCGTTGGCAGCCGTCAGTTCTAACGGCTCGCGATTGATGGGTGACGGTTTTTGATTGTTTATGACAAATTCAATTGTTATAAACAATGTGCATTAGTATAAACCGATTTTTACGGTCTCTTTACCGACTATCATTCCGGAAAACGTTATGTATTAATCGAAGTGTAGTGTCAGCGAAGATTGTTTGGTTAAAGAATGATTCAACCAAACAATGTCCCAGCAAATCAAATAATTATTATAGATCTGCAGGTTTTTTTAGTTTAACTTTAACGCGGACGAAGTCGCGGGTAAAGGATAGTTTATAATTATTTTTAAAATAAGTTTGAATAAATTTATAAAATTTATGGATATATGATATTTGTTAAAAAATTGGCATTAATAATCATAATATTATATATATGATTATTATTATGTATAAAGATTTGAAAAAAAACCCATGGCTATTATTATTATTATTATATTTAAGTTATAGATAAATTTATTTGAATAACATGCCTTTTACGGGAGATAAATATAATTGCGTAAAGGAAGTATAAATACGATAGTCATCAAAAACTAAAGATAAACAAAAGAAACAAGTGGTAAAATTAAAAATTTTGTTCAACCGACTTCAATATAAATAAAATGAGAACACAATCAATGTAGTCGAAGTCAATTAAATACGCATTATAAAGGAAAACTCAAAAACTACTGGTCAGATCTTGATCAAATTTATTTGGGAACACATGAGAAGCACCAGCTTTCAAATAAAAAAAATCATCAAAATCGGTTCACCTAGAAAAAAGTTCTGAGGTAATACACATAAAAAAATTCTGTCGAATTGACTACCTCCTCCTTTTTAGAATTCGGTTAAAAAGGAAAAAATCAACGTAGTTATTAAATACTTTTTGGTAATAATTTTGACAGGGATGATGTGTTTTCTGTTTTCCAACGTTTTAATTATTACAAAATAAATTATAAATACTCGTATACACAGAACACAATTACTCTCAGCTCGTATACTTAATTGTCAATTTTAGTGTATGATTAAAAATATTAGTTTCATGATGCAGTATATAAAAAAATCTTATAAGTAGTTATAAATATGTAATTAAATATTAAATATGTAGTTATAAATATGAAAAGAAGTATTATTATTGTAGCAGGCATGAATTATTCAGAATATTATATCAATGAGGAAGTCGGATAATATATGATAATAACATTTGTCAATTAACAGTGTTCGCAATCTTATTCGCAATTAAACAAGCCTAGAATTAAATTTTCTTCATAAATTTCTACGTGTCGAATCAATTATTAAATTAATATAAGGATTCCTTTTGCTATGCACGTGTTTACAAAAGCTAATGAAGCTGTAATCTATGTATATAAAAAGATGACCTGAGTGACTGACTCATCTATTTACGCACAGCCCAAACCGCTAAACGTAGAAATCTGTAATTTAGAGTTTTGGACAGAAGCTGCCTGATATGTAGGCATCCACTAAGAATCGATTTTAAAATATTCAACCCCTAAGAGGATGAAAAAGGGTTTTACAGTTTGTTTGAAACTTTTTAGTTTACAGGGCGATTGACTCGAAACTTCTTTTTAAAGTAATAAAATTTTATAAATTAATTCTTGCTTTTCCTTACATACAATTTTAAAATTTGTAGTATAATTTTATTTTTAATTAACTTTTGCATTTACCTAACATATTTATAAATTTTTATGTACATATTTCTTTAATTTTCTTCTACTGCAAGTATTTCTTTCTGCATGTGACAAAATCATTACCAGTCCGATTTGACTGTTGTTGTAGAGGGTTGCAATGTTTTAGAAGATTCACATTCTATGAGCTCATCGAACAGACTGAGTTTGGGACGCTTTCAAGTTATCAATGTATTGTTTTAATTGCACAATCCGCTTATTAGCTTCACTTAACTGTAACTGATATGCAGCAATTAATTTTTTATAGGATAAGGGTGACAAGCAAGTACACAGTCCACATGATGGTAAGTGGTTGCTGTGGCCGATAGACATCTACATCTATCCTCGTTTGCGAATCAAGATGCAATTGTCAGCCGTGAGGACTAAGATGGATTGCCTCTTTTCCAGTAAAAAGAGTCTCCGGTTCTCTACACTCATCATACGAAACACAGCAGCAATATGCTGCTATTTTACGCTGGAATTCTGTGAGAGCGTGGTCCTTCCCCGGTCGAGCCGACACATTCGTGCTACAACTATACAATTAATATAGCTGCAGCATGGCTCTACCACGTCAAATAGGTTTAAGGTTTTAGAATGTTTTAAACCTGGTGTATCAGACCAGATCTTAAGTGATTTATTGTGATAAAAATTTCAAGAGTTAATCGGGTTAAGCTTTTTGAGATTCCACAAAATGGCTCGGGTTCAAATTGTGTACTCTTTGTCTTTGAGCTTTCCCGTACGAGCTTGTCGGTAAGTTTATTGCCTGAAATATCCGCATGACCCGGAACCCACCTCAAAACGACCCCGTTGTTACACCCCAGGACGTTTAGACGGTTCACACAGTCTCCAACTAGCTTCGAATTCACTAAGTTTGATCTCAGCACTACCGAAGTATGGCGAAAATTTCTGCTTGGAAGATAGAGACGAATTTCACCAAATTCATACTAAGCTTGAATTTGGGGCGCCCTCCATAAATTTCAAAGCGAACTTCGAGGCCTATTTTGGACCCATCGGTATACCATATAAGGCTACCGCCCTCACAGATAACCTGTCCATTCAACCAGTTATCTCTAGAGGGTAGTTCCACTATATACTTTTATTAAAAGTGTATAGTACGACTGCACGTACCTAAAGCAATTTTTGCCTTATGGCATACGTTGCTATGGTGAGAGTTCCACGTTAGTTTTTGGTCGATTGTTACGCCCAAATACTTAATTTCAATGAAGAATGGTACTTCCTTACCATTAAGCTTCGGTGTAACTAATTTGTCCAACAGTCTCTTTTCGGTAAGGGGTATTATAACAGTTTTATTAGCATTTACCTGATAAACTGTTATCCCTACACCAGTTATTTATTGTGTTTGAGGCTTTTTGTATGATTGATAGCATTTTGTGCAGTCTTGTACTATCCCACTCTTTAATTTACTTGGCCATATTGAATAGTTTCCTGGTTTTTTCCCTAAGCTCCTTCAGCTTAGTGTTTCACCAAGGAACTTTTCATGTTGAGGTCTTGGTTTTGACGGGACAACTGCCTTCAAAGGCTTCACACATTCCTACGGTTACAGTCTCCGTCGCTAACTCTAGACCTCGTTTTGATGCTTTTAGGCAACGATTCCAAATTCCTCCTTAGCTTGTCTCTATAGACATCCCAGGAGGTCACTTTTGGATCCCTAAAAGCAACAGTTTCATAAGTTGGTGATGCTGTAATTACAAACTTATTGTATTTGTGATCAGACATCGAATTTTCACTACTAACATGCCAGTAAGTTGTCCGCCTGGATATGTTATTAGCAGCAAAGTTTTATCTAACACTTCTTGCCTAGCTCGCGTTACAAAGATTGGTTTACACCCTAAGTTTAGGCTTACCAGGCGATTAGAGATGAGAAAATTATAAAATAACTGACCTCTTTCGTTGATGCAAATGCAAATAAATAAATAGATGTTAGTGCTTCCCCAGGCTGTGTGGCGGGCATTAGCATCACAACCAACCACAAGTTCGGCGTTGTGTTTTCGGGCGTATTCCGCCACACGCTCTAACTCGATGGTAGGATCTGAGGTCTCTCCGGGAAGATAGGCTGAGCAAATGATTACTCTGGACCCTGTCCATCCCTTGAGATTTACGCAGGCTGTTACCAGGTCGTCGTTGCAGTACTCTGGAACAGCTAAAAGTTCAATGTTTTTATTGTAAATTATACAACCTCTGGGTCTACTACCTTTAGTATTGACTAAAATCTTACCAGCAGCCGACAATCCCAGAACTTGACCGTTAGCCACCCAAAGCTCTTGTATGAGGGCGAGCTTAATGTTGTGCTCTGCAAAGAAAACCTCCACCATGGATAGAAGCAGCTTTGATTTTGAAGATTTTAAAAATTAAATTGCTAAGATCCGCGTAATAAAATAAAATGATGTGTCTTACCTAGTTTGAAGAACACCGCCCGAGCTCCGTCAATTAAGTGCATTATCCCCGTCACCACTAATCTCTGCCCTACAACTCACAACACCAAAACACTAGGAAAGACACAACACCGTCTATAATACAACACGTGTTTCAGAGTACGCGAGCAACCCGGGTTCGATTCCCGCTGGCACCAATGAAATTGTTAATGGCAATTTTAAGTGCTGATTTACCACGTGCTCGACGGTGAAGGAAAACATCGTGAGGAAACCTGCATGTCTGAGAAAAAAAATAATGTGAGGTTTGCCAACACGCATTAGAGAAGCGCGGCGGACATTACCTTGCCCTAAAAAACCCTCTCAGAAATGAGAGGAGGCCTGTGCCCAGCAGTGGAACGTACGCTGTAACTTTTAACTTTTAAAAAGTTTAAAAATTTTATTTAGCCATAATTGTTTAATACGGATTATTATACTACTAAAGAGTACATGATTGATAATAAACCCTGGGAATCAGGTGATCGCTATCATGTTGTTTCTATATGTTTTCATACTAATTGTATAAAATGTTATATTGTATTTTTTTTAAAGAGTCCCGCTGTGTTTCTTGCTGGTTCTTTCCAGGACAGAGGGTTTTTCCGAACCAGTGGTAAAGTTTTGCTAAAAATGTCTTAGCAAAAATTGCTAAGACCGCTAAGAGCACTTAGATGCTTCGTTTAGAGGCAAAACTCGTGCCGTATTATTGGCGGTGGTGTGTCTTTCCTAGTGTAGTAGTGTTAGAAGTATTGGTGCTGGGGTTAGTGGTGACGGGGATAGTGCACGCAATTGAGGGAGGGCGTTAGCGGTAGGTGCTCTTCAAACTAGGTAAGACACATCATTTTATTTTAATACGCGGATCTTAGCAAGTTATTTTTTAAAATCTTTAATATACCTAATGGATTTCCGCAAAGTAACGCCCGATTCTGTTAATTAGTATGGTAGAAAATATTAGAGTTCCAAAAAATAAGCTTCGAGTAGATTTTGTGGCAACTGCTTTTCACGTGCGTACACATGTTACAGAAAATGATTTATTTATACGAAGAGAAGATTGTTATAGTGGTTTTAACTATTCGAAGGGCTTTAGCATGTACTCGACCTCTAGCTGAGAGAGCTCAAGCTTATTATGAGGTCGCATAATACGGATTTTGATTTAAAATAGAATAAGGGTGACAAACGAGCACACAGTTCACCTGATGGTAAGTGGATGCTGTGGTCCATAGACATCTACATTTATCGTCAATTAAGAATCAAAATGCAGATGCGTTGTCACCCCTGAGGACTGAGATGGAATGCCTCGTTTCCAGTAAAAAGGGTCACCGGTTCTCTACACTCACCATACGAAACACAGCAGCATCAAGCTGCTATTTTACGCTGGTATTCTGTGAGAGCGTGGTCCTACCCCGGTCGATATTATGCGATCTCGTAATAAGGTTGGGTGGGTCATGATCATAACTGTCTGGAAGTTATATTTTGGACGCAAGTAACATCGCTGATCGAAAAGCTAGCATTAAAATAATCTTTCATAGCGTACAAAACTTATTAAAAAAATATTTGTGTTTCTTTAAGTGTTAGTTTTACAACCGACAGGAAGAAAGGTTTTAGTAGCTTCGTACTGGAAAATGTAGGGCACGGACCTGGTAAGGGTTACTGGAAGTCGATAGACATTTATTCTTTAAAACTGAAGTGAAAAACAGACTCACAGTCCACCTGATTGTACGTGGCTACTGTACTCTATGGATACCTGCAACTAACTTCAAACAAAGAAGGCTACAGGTGCGTTGTCATCTCTGAGGACCAAGATTGAATATATCATACTGGCAATAATTTGATTCGGGATCTAAACGTTTGTCCACTTAAAAAAGTACAACTCTGCCTCTAGATCTTAAAAAAGTTTTTGCCGAAGCAGAGTCCGAGCGCAATGCAGTACTAATAAGCAATAAGATTGACTTTTTTCGGGAACCCGTGTATTTTGATTTATCACCAAGGCTGTTTAAAGGTATTTCTGTCAGGTATTGCATCCATCACTACAGGTCGGACTACTCCCTAGCCAATAGCTTAAAAGAAAAGGCCGATTTTTAGGACCATCCTGCCGTGTAAGTTTACCACGCTGGAATTCCGTTTTTTTTTAAATAGAATAATGATGACAAACGAGTACACAGTCCACCTGATGGTAAGTGGGTGCTGTGGTCCATAGATATAGCTTATTTTTGCTGCACTACCTACCATAAGTTTATCTCTGCTTAGCCTAATGGTTGACTAGGAGAGAATGCCTTAAGGCATTAATTACACCATAGGTAAGATTTTATTTTTTGCATAAAAGATTAAATAAAATTAAATAAATAAATAAATATCTACATCAATCATCAAAATGCATCTGCATTGTCACCCTTGAGAACTAAGATGGAATGCCTCATTCCAGTAAAAAGGGTCTTCAGTTCCCTACTCTCACCAACTCACCGTACGAAACACAGTAGCGTTAAGCTGCTATTTTTCATTCGTGTTACAACCATAATATAGCTGCAGCGTGGCTCTACCACGCTTCTGCATACGTTTCTTCTATCCTCTTTTTTTCTCTGGGTATGCAGAAGGCGAAAGGGTTCTGTTGGAATCTTAGCAATAGAGTTTTTTCTATTGCGGACTCTGAACTACGGTATTCTAATTATCTAAGAATCGTACTGAACTTCTGGAAAGAGGTTTAGTGCATCATCTTTCAAAAATGCTGCCAAACAGACCTGTTCAAATACAGGCTTACACGAGCACCTTCTTAGTTTTCTAAATAAATTACTTTCGTACAAAGCCTTTGTATCGAAGTTTCCTTTTTATGGGATACTCAGAAACAGAAATTATTTAATCCGATTACCAGTTTTCTTGCTATTCGGACCATTAATGTTTCATCTTCTAATATTAAAGACAGTTTAAAGCATAGATGCACAAACCGCGGCCCGCGGGCCGCATGCGGCCCGCCGGTCGAATACTGGTGGCCCGCCGACAGCAAAAATAATACTCTCGTACATTCGAAAAATATTGAATTATATTCCAGAATAAAACCAAAAAAATATGTTCGAAAAGTAATTTGAATCTCGCGCGCGCTCTTAAGTGCGCTTATTGGTGCGCCGTGCATGCGTCGGTAACAGCGGTCGGTAATGTTCGTGCTGATCTCGGTTAAATTCGTTTTCTTGAGGAACCGCCGCGGCCGGCGGCGCGGCGACGACGGCAGCGCGGTGGCGGCTTATCCACGGGTTATATTGTTAGAGCAAGCGAGATAGCAATAGTCCAGAATTCCCGATTGCTCGCGTAGGTAGATACACGAAGCTTCCAGAGTCGGTTTCGTGATTTCTCCAGACAGTTTTCGACTCTATACGCGCGGTATAAAAGCCACGCTACCGCAGCAACCGACAGTTCGGTTTTAATTTGAGTGAAGTGTCAATAGTTCTAGTGTAGATTTTAACTCGACTAGCCGGTGTCATATATTTTGATCCACATTCAACGTAGATTTCCCCGTCAAGTGCCGTGTATAATTGTGTTGTGAAATCGTAAGTAAAACTCTGTTATTAATAAGTGTTTCCCTACCTATTTAATCAATTATTTTTGGTAATTTAAAAAAGGATGGGTAATTTAAGTAGGTACTGTAATTGTTTTTAGGTGCTGTGTTAATCCTAGCCAGGATTAACACAGCACCTAAAAACAATTACAGTAAAAAACGTAAAGTTAAAGATGAAAATCGGCAGTTTCAAGAAATTTGGACTGAGAAATATTTTTTTGTATGGTCGCATAACAAAGTCGTTTGTTTAATTTGCAAGAATTCTGTTGCGATTGCAATGTAAAAAGGCACTATGAAACGCAGCATCCTACTTTTACCAAGTTTACAGGCGAATTAAGGAAGCAAAAAATGTTGTCTTTAAAACAGGAGCTTATTGGTCAGCAAGCTATGTTTACAAAACCCATTCAAGATTCAGAAACAGCTACAGAAGTTAGTTATGAAATTTCTGGAATGATAGCAAAGCGAAGTCGCCCTTTCAATGATGGGAATTTTGTAAAAGAATGCATAGAAATTGCCGCTAAGAAAATGTGTCCAGAAGCAGCAAAAAAGTTTGAGAAAATTCAACTGAATCGTATGACTATCCAAAGACGAATTATGTGTTTGTCAGGTAATATTGCGGAACAATTAAATAAAAAAAACTAAGATCATTGAATTTTTTTCATTAGCACTCGACGAATCCACTGATATTAATTCCACAGCTCAACTTCTAATATTCATACGAGGTGTTACTCAAGATTTTGAAGTCTTAGAAGAGTTATTAGGAATGTGTTCATTGAAAGGTCAAACCAGAGGAGTTGATATACTCAATGTACTTTTGGATGAGTGTTCAAAAACTGATTTGGACTTATCAAAATTATCGGGAGTTGCGACTGACGGTGCTCCTTCGATGATTGGTGTCAATTCTGGGCTAGTTACTTTGCTGAAAAAGCATCTGCAAGAAAAAAACGTAAACGCTGAAGATCTCATGCAGTTTCACTGCATTATACACCAAGAAGCCCTCTGTTCTAAAAAAATTGAATTTCAAAATGTCATAAAAGTGGTAGTTTCGACTGTAAATTTCATAAAATCACGAGGACTCAATCACAGGCAATTCAAACAATTCCTTGATGACATCGAAAGCTAATATGGAGATTTACTGTATTATACAGAAGTAAGGTGGCTAAGTCGTGGATTGACACTGGAACGATTTCTAAATTTAATAGAAGAAATTGGAATATTTCTGGCGGAAAAGCAAAGGATGTCCCGGAACTTAAAATCCTGATTGGTTGTGTGATTTGGCTTTTTAGTTGATATTACAAATCATTTGAATGTCTTGAACACACGGCTTCAAGGCAAAAAGCAACTGATATCCCAGCTCTACGCTCATGTATCATCCTTTCAATGCAAGCTGACACTTTTCAGATCGCAATTGAATTCTGGAAATTACACTCATTTTCCGAATTATAAGAAAATAGCTGAATAATTCAACAAAACTGCGATTAATTTCAGTTATGTAGAAAAGCTAGATATTTTGATTCAATCTTTTCAAGACAGATTTTCGGAGTTTAAAAATGTGAAACCTCTGTTGGACATATTCAGCAATCCTTTCACGATTTCAGTTGAAAATGCGCCAGAGTCAATGCAGTTAGAAATTATCGACATTCAAAACGACCAAGATTTACGCAACAAATTCAACGAAGGAGACTTGCTGAACTTTTACCGCTGCATTGATAAAAATACGTACAAAGAGTTGCGCATAAACGCTCTGAAATGTGCCAGCTTATTTGGTTCTACCTATATATGTGAACAAACCTTTTCAATACTAAATAATAATAAAACAAAAAATCGAAACCGCCTTGCAAATGAAAGCTTGGAAGTAGTTTTACGTGTTGCTACAAGTAAATTTGAGCCAAATATAAAAAAGATTGTAAGCACTATGCAGTGCCACGCTTCAAATTAATAAATTCTTTTTCAATTTTAATACATTATTATCAATTCTTTATTGTCTTTTATTACCTATACTTCTGGCGGCCCGCCATCAGTTCATAATTTGCCCGAGTGGCCCCTAGTCTTAATAAGTCTGTGCATCACTGGTTTAAAGTATGTAACGCAATTCCCGACTTTGGCATATCTCACATCGACAAACGTTCATTCGGAAATCAACCGCTAAAAGGCTTGGTATACTTCGTAGAGTGGGAAAGTATTAATCGTAGCCTATCGCTTGCGCTAGGCGCAAGTTTGTTCGAATGGATTGAATTTCTGTCCTTTTCCTGAGCACGTCAGTAATCGGTCTTTACATTTATCAGCAGTACAAGAAGTGCGGTTAGAATCGTCGACGACAGAATCGGCGTGACTAAATGGCTTTGCGCCATTGCATCTCTTTCTGTTGGCATTTTCATTAGAATTTACTACGGGAGAGTTTTAAGGAATTGTTCAGATTAACTTAATCTACAAAGTTCCTCCATGGTACTTTTTGATGCAGTTAAAAATTCCATTTACAACGTTGTTGACAATCTACAACGTGCGATTTACTAGAAAAGTGTTTTATTTCTGCGGTTCAGTTCACGCTTTTTATCTGTAATTTACACAGCTAAAGGTGGTACAGAATAATATAATCAAAACAATAATAAAATTACAAGGTAGTAAGATTGTAATGTAAAATAGACTTATATCTCTAGTATAATATGATAATAATCTATGATCTTATCACACCATCTAAGCTGGAGTGTATAAACTAAGGTGGGTAATTCTGTGGTTGGTTCCAGAACAACTATCTGCCATTCTTATTATTATTATAAATATTTCACAGTTGGTCTGGTGCATTTTCCTTTATAATTACATTTCACTGTTACAGTTCAGCAGACAGGGTGTCTGCTGAACTGCCTGAAAAGAAGGCAGTAGTTTTTTACTTTTCCCTCTGCCCCTCTGCTTCCTTTTGCACCACGCCTGTCTATTGTATTTTCGTTTTAGCAAATAACTATTATATGGTTGTTTTGCCTTCTGTTCCTCTTTTTAGATTGTATTTATAATTTGCAAAGTAAATGCAGGGCAGAGAGTAATTGGGACCCTTCACTCTATTGTGGGAAGACAGAATGTGTCACAAAAGGCACGTATAGCAATTCACAATGCTGTGCTAGTCCTTACCTTAATATATGGTAGTGAAAATTGGGTGTGGCAGAAGAAGTATGAAAGTAAAATTAATCCTGTAGAAATTCGGTTATTAAAAAGTATGTTAGGGCTGACTCTGAGTGGGAAATAGAAAAGTGTGGGTTGCTAGAAGATGTTGTGACCAGGATCAATAAAGGAATACTTCAGTGGTTTGAACACGTAGAAAGAATGAATGAGGAAAGTGTAACAAAGCAAATTAATGGTGTCAGAGTCGGGACGCTCTAGACAGAAGTTTATCGGCCAAATTGGTGATATATTGAAGATGGACCAAATTAAAAGAACCCTTAACTAACGAGCATGTATGCGTAGGTATATGGATGTAAAAAAGCGAGAGTGGTGTGTCAGGATCCAAATGGAAGTCCGTAGTTAGCCCCTGGTACCCAGGCGTGAGCGTTTATGCATGTTTGTATGTAATAATTTGCTTGTTATTTCAGACGTGGTGCCCACGAGACTAAATGTGTGGTTAATGATTTTCACAAGTTGCTGGGTTTCGTACATGCTCCGAGTAAATATGAGCCTGAATCTGATCGCCATGGTGCCATCACCATCTAAAAACGTCTCGTAAGTACAACGTTTATTAAGAAAAAAAAATCTTTCCGCGACTTTTTTTATTAGATATTTCATCAGTAAAACCAAAACTCCATAAATGCTTAGTCGTGAAGTCATTCCTCTTTTTTTGAACATTTACTTTGTACTAAGCAAATGAGGAAAACAAATCGTTTTTTAGAGTTGTGTGCTCAAAACGGTAAAAATAGCTTAACATATTTAAATTTATACCAATTTTATCTAAAGTATATGTACATTTGTTGTTCGTTTTTCGTGTTAAGTAGAAATATTTTAATGATATAGATAAAGCTCAGGTGGATGACACTAAAATAGACTTTTGGACCATCGCTTTTACTATCATAATATGTGCATGATGATTGATTATTATGTTGTGTAAGGTCGTATAATCGTACCTTTAGGTTCTGCTGACTCATAATATAAATTTTGTTATAGTAACTAAGGTTTTTTACCTTGTGGCGGCTAAGTAAAAAGAAAGGAATCAGTTTACTTCATTTTGTTCCGTACTCCTTAGGTGTTCCGGTTCCGGTTCCGAAGTTCTCATCATTTGGAATAATAATTTACCATTACCATTCCCTATGATGAAAACCATGTGAAAGTCAAAACAGATAAGTTGTCAACATATTTGGACCTGGCTCACATGGTAACCGATATGTGGTGTGGTCTGCCGATAGAAATCATCCTGTAGTCGTTTCTGCGAACGGGTTAATCACGACGAACGGGTCATCAGATATGAATCTAACTCCGTGATGGTCCGCTTCGGACTCAAACACTGAAGATGGTGTTCCTCGATACCATCCACATCGTCCGCCAGTTTCTTTCTCTTTTTCCCTAACCCTCGGTCGTATGGTAGTTTTATTTTTAATCTATTTTATGTTTGGTATTTCCTATGTGAGAGAATGGTATCGGTATTAGATTGCACTGACTAAAAGATTACCAGGCCCTCGTCCACTGGACCAACTACTGTTTCTAAAATAAGGAAATAAATGTTAAAATGTAAACAAAATTTAACAAATTACAGAATATACTATTATATAACATATCTAAAAAATAAACGTGCTCAGTGCGAAATTTTCAATTTGTATGCTCTCACAAGAGCTCTAATATTTGGCCGGATATTTAAAGGATGTGACACAAATACAAAGACAAATATGCCAAAGTCATATAACTACTTTATATCACGATTAACAAAAATACTAAGAATAATTACATACATAGTAAAAAATATCTAAATTATTTTATGACTTTTGGCATTTGTCAATAGCCGTGATCTCAAAAATATAGTAAGTGGTTTTACTATAATTGAGATCAATTACAAATCAGGAACTGTGCATTTTTCTTGGATAAAAAGTATTTCCTGTCATTCCAAGACATAAGAAATCTTCATACAAAATTTAGCTCAAAGAATCGACAACCGATAAGGAAGACAGTTCCCGAGTGGCAGCCTCGTACCGGTAAGTGGTGTGGTAGTGGATGACCTAGTAAGACAATAAGAAAATCGATGGATGCGGGTGGTTCATGACCGTGTTTTGTGGCATTCCATGAGGGCGGCCTATGATTAACAGTGGATTAGCAGTGACTAATGATGATGATACTGGGTATCATGTTTGTTACGTATAGTATACACTACTGCAAAAAATATATAAAAAATGACTATTAAATGTTTGAAATTTTTCTAACAGGGTTCGTTCCCAATGCGGTCCACAGAATGATGTGGTGGTCAATAAGAGTATTCATAACGCCGATATTGCAGAAATCAGAGAAGCTCCGAGACAGGTAGTATTATGTTTCTTCTTCTTCATCAACCCGTATAATTTCACAGCTGGATATGGGCCTCTGCCCGTTTTATGGAGGATTTTCCTTAATGTTCACGCATAGGAGGCGGATTGACAATTGTAGTACCAAAGTTGTCGCAGCTTTTACTCGGCTGCCCATCGTTGAACTGGGTATTTTATATCTGGCGCAATCAAGATATTTATACCGCCATCCTTCGGAAGCCATTAGATTTTTCTCTGGCATTTTCCTAGTCGCCTCTTACGCGATACCCACGAGAAGAAATTGAGTGATAGGTAGATTCTCTAACGCTTTATAACAACAATAAATAATACAATTTCGTTTTTTTTTTAATGTACCTTTGAAGGTAATTTTCGAATCATTACTGTTTTAGCATGTTAGTGTAAAAAGGGAAAATAATTTGTGTATTATGTACATAAGTAAGTATAATGTGTATGAAGGGGTTATCTGAGTTAGAACACAACATAAGTTTAAATAGTTTGTTTTGAGCTAAGGTTTTGTTGTTCAGAAACCGTTTCAATCGCAACGCTTTATTCTCGGATCACTTCGATAATTGATTCGTTTAAAGATTTAAGTTATTATTTAGTAGTTTTTTATTTATTTATGTAACAACACAAAAAATAACTTCAAAAGCAGCAGAAAATGTACGGCAAAATTCACATAAAAGGCAAGGTTACACTTCGTAATCCGGTCTTGATTATCGCACTCATAGAAAAATTTACTATCTGTATTTGCTTTAAATTATTCTCCGTATTATGTTCGTATCCTTATTTGGCAGTGTGTATGTTAGTTAACCACTCTCGTATTTATACTCTATTATCTATGTGATCCACAACACAAAGGTTGTGTTAAACCATTTGTTTGGGTCCTTCATTAGACTGCTTTTTACATTAAATTTTTTGTAATTTTAATATCCGTTTTAAAATTATTCTTTTAAATGTTACACTTAAATATTCATTAAAACTTAGAGCTTGTTCTTTGTAATCAATTCATTTTAACGTTTTTAATGAACAGACCAGATTACGTTAATTAAGCTGCTTTGTTATTGTTCTAAAAAATACCTAGGCCGTTCTCACGACTTGTGCGTTCTTTCAATAATTCGCCAGTATAGGATCTATTAATGCAAAGAGATTTAAATATATATGTAGGTGTCTTAAATGTATTTGTATTAATGTGACGTTATTTAGATTGAAGACGATCAAAAACTTTCTTATTCGTTTTTTAAAGAAAAAAAAAACGTTCTTAACCTTTCTTTTTTTTTTTCTTTAAAAATTAAAAAATGCTTAGGTATTTATGTCTTAATTGCATGCAAATAACCCCCGATCTTAATAGAAGCCAATTATTTTAATACTAGCTGATACTCGCGACTTCGTCCGCGTTAATAATAATAATAAATATATAAATACGATTGTAAGAAAACGAATAATATGAAAATCTGTTATTTAACGGTGAAAAATTACTGAGGTAAAACTATAGGAAGCTACGGCGGGAAATTAATCAAAGTACAACTGAAGAGCATCAGGTCGCTCGCGCAAATAATGCGCGGCTGGCCGTAACTTTATCATGAGGCAGAAGTAGAAGAGACTTCCATTCTCCTACGCATGCGCGCTACACCGCTTGCCCCACATCTCCGCGGCAAGAAAACACACATCACTGAACACGTAGTGCTTATAAAATCGTTGTTTTTAAAACTTCAATAACTTTATATTAAATGAAGATATCGCAATTTTTTTTAGATATGGGCCAAGTGTCTAAGAAATAAAACTTAGAAAACATAGATTAGAAAACCTAATTGAAATCTATTCAGTAGTTTTTCCGTGATGCGCGCACAACTGCAAACCTCTATCATTTTATTTATATAGATTACAGATAGACATTTAAATTTTATTTATTACTAGAATTAATAAAAGAAATTCGGAAGTCGTGATTGTTGCAAAATTCTTTTATTCAAGAAGCTGCAAAATAGTACTTGTTCTTATTATAAGGTGCAAGATGTCTTGTTATAAGAAACGCGGTAATGTCGGCAAATTCTTCTAAGTTGGCCAATGTGATTAATAATATCTGTAAACTGATAAACGTTTAAAACGCTTAAGGGAAGAAAAGGTACAATCAACATAAAGCAGTTTTATGAACAGTCAGCTATTAATGATTTCTTATCTGGGTCAGCTATTAAATTTTGCACCTACCGTGAAAATTATAAAGTTTCAAGAATGTATATTGCTGATCGCTTATGAGAATTTCTCATTGAGAAAGTGGAGTCGAGTGACTGTCACTGTGTTGACATAAAAGCAAAAAATATAAAAGCCGTGGAAATGAATATTTCAGAACCTCTCTACCGACTCTCCAGTCCTGGATGATGTTGCTGTAAGACTAAACTACTGTAACTACCTATATGGTAGCGTGGCGAGAGTGTATATAAAACAAATAATTATGAGAATAGAATAGAATTTTATTTTATTAGAATTGTGTGCTCAATAAATTGTAGACAATCACAGTTAACATTTTTAATTGAATAATTTTTATTCTTACGGGCCTTTTTAAAAATTGCAGTTTACTCTAAAGAAAATTATAAATAAATTAAGAAAAAAAACAGATACTTAGTTGTACGTTGTCTTATACATACGTAGATATACATAAATTATCAGTTATTATTCATTTAGAGAAATAAAATCTAAAACAAATGTTTCTAGGTTTCTGGTGATGTAATATTCGATTGGTCAACGGAACAACAGGCTACGATCCTCGGTGCTTATTTCTGGAGCTACATCATTACGTCTCTGGTGGGGGGTACAGCTGCTGAGCGTTGGGGCCCAAGATACGTAGTCCTTATCTCAACAATTGCAAGTGCGGTGTTGACCGCTTTGGCTCCGGCTGCTGCGAGATTGGATTATGTGGCCCTTATAGTCACACGCTTCTTACTTGGATTTGCTGGGGTAAGATTTAAAAAACTTGTTTTGTTTATTTAATTTCTTTTTATTTTGTTAATATTTTCTTGTTATTTTGCGAACCACTAAGCGACACGTCTTCGTGTCGCTTCGGCCATATGTTGTGCAGTCGCGCAGCCTTTGCAAATTGAAGAGTTTAATGAATTTCTCATGAATAAAACCATCTTATTTTGACTAATTTATATTATATATGCTGCAGCTATAGTCTAGTCAACAAGTTCAAAAACGTGTTAATTCTTGTCCCGATCTTAAAAATATGTGCGATAGCTCATTTCATTCGTAATGACGTCTAGAAAAATGTATCTCGACGATTTATTAGCACATAAAAAATTGCAATTGTTATTAACAAAATAAGATGAAAAAAGATAATTAGTTTTCTTTAATAACTCAAAAACTATTAATATTTAAGAAAATAGGACTCGCGCGACCGTTACTAATTAAAAATAGTAATTATATTGCTATTTTGCATCCAACAATGACATTAATAAACGCAGGAAAAAATATTATGTCATTTTTTAAGAATTTTTTTATAAACAAATAACTAAAAACAACTTTAATATTAAAAAAACAAAATTTTTACCATTTCATTGTCATGG
This sequence comes from Parnassius orleans, assembly GCA_029286625.1. NCBI lineage: Eukaryota > Metazoa > Arthropoda > Insecta > Lepidoptera > Papilionidae > Parnassius > Parnassius orleans. The sequence goes on from JAGSMP010000093.1 coordinate 1,345,164, forward strand.
CAAAATGATGATTTAAAAAAAACCTGAAATATATTTTTTAATCGTTTATAATCGTTTTTTTTTTAAATTTCAATTGTTTAAATAATTAAGTACGATTTTTTTCTTCAAAACTCATAATTTAAATTTTTTTATTAATAGTTTTTGAGTTATTAAAGAAAAACTAAATATTTTTTCATCTTATTCTGTTAGTAACAATTGCAGTTTTTATGTGCTAATAAATCGTCGAGATACATTTTCTAGACGTCATTACGAATCGAATGAACTATTGCACATATTTTTACGAGCGGGAACAAGAATTAACACGTTTTGAACTTGTCGACTAGACTATGGTATGGACTAGACTGCTCGCCAAGCGTGGATGAAAGTTACGAAGAGACGGCCACCAGTCCCCGGCGGCCCCGCTATTCCTGGCTACGGTGGCGGCCATGGTAACGGCGGGGCAGGGGTGCTAAGAATCTCCGGTGGAAGTTCGGTTGCCACCTAAGACGACTCGACCTGGTAACATATAACGCACGCACCCTGAGGACTGACGAGAAGATCCTGAGCTGGAAGAAGAGATAGACAAGTTACGCTGGCATATTATAGGATTATCCGAGGTCCGAAGAGAGGGGAGGACACGGTAATCCTCGAATGCGGCAACTTATTCTATCACCGGGAGGCGACCATCTCTCCCAAGGAGGTGTCGGATTTATCGTCCACAAGTCTCGTTAACAACGTTGTAAAGATTGCGAGTGTGTCGACGAGGGTTGCATACCTTATACTCAGAATCACCAAACGGTATTCGCTGAAGGTCATACAGGTTTACGCACCAACCTCAGCACACCCCGATGAGGAGGTGGAGGAAATGTATGAGGATAACTCTAGAGCCATGCATTCCTCCAAAACCCACTATACCGTGTTAATGGGAGACTTCAACGCAAAACTAGGCACAAGAGAGAACGGTGAGATGAAAGTAGGGAAATTCGGAATAGGGCAACGGAACCCAAGGGGCCAGCAGCTAGCCGACTTCATGGAGAAAGAGGGACTCTTTATGATGAACTCTTTCTTCCAGAAGCGGCCCCATAGGAAGTGGGCCTGGTCGAGCCCCGACGGTTCGACAAAACTTGACATTGACTTTTTTTTTCTTAAATTTTTTTTGGGTTTTTTGACAAAATGACATGCCAATCCCATCATACCTTATAATAATTACTGCTAACATTAGAACAAAATAAAAATGTATAATTGTGAGTACTAGTTAAATTACTAACCTAAAAAGAAACTTATACTGAAGAAGAGACGATAATTATTCCGTCCTAGAAGCAAGCCGGAATAACTCTCTTGACTTTGATTTGGGGTTTGATAAAACCATTTGCACTAGATCGACATCCAAAACATTTGCGTTAAATTCTTTCAACACAGCCTGTCTATCTTTTTCGTTCTTGACACACTCCATCAACAAATGGTAAACATCTTCAATTTTGTTGCATACACATTAATGTCGTCATAGACTAGACGGCAACTGTTCAGTGATGTCTCAGTGATCGCGAGGGTGAAAACTGGCAGCGATCACCGAATGGTTAGAGGCACACTGAACCTAAACGTTAAGTTGGAGAGGTCTCGTCTAATGAAGTCAACGCTCCGTCCCCCTCGTGCTCTAGTCCAAAGTCCCGAAACCGTTTTCAGTGCCTAGAAGACTGCAATGCAGTGGACAATATGAATGACAAGCTCGTGGAAACTGTCCATGCGGTCGGAGCTAAGTTCTGCAAGACCCGCCGCAGAAGAACACAAAAACTCTCCGATCACACTCTTAATCTCATGGCTGTTAGACGGGAAATGAGGCTGCAGTCTTCAACAGATTTGACAGTATACAGGCAACTGCACAGACAGATCTCCAAATGTATGCGGCAGGACTTACGCAACTTCAATACAGCTTGTATTGAAGAAACGATCGAGCGGAACCAAAGCTCCAAATTCTTTGCCAGAGATCTGTCTGCCAAAAAGAGCCAACTGTCAAAGTTGAAGACCGAGTGTGGCAGCATCGTTTTCGGGACACCTGAGATTTTGAGTGAGATTGAGAGGTTCTATGGGCAGCTGTACACATCATCGTTGGAGCCACACGCAAGTGTGAGTAACGATCCAAGAGCAAGTCTTATTCGACACTATTCCGATGATATGCCGGAGGTCAGTCTGAGCGAGATTAGAATGGCTCTCAGCACCTTAAAAACGGCAAGGCCCCAGGCGAGGATGGAATTACAGCGGAGCTTCTGAAAGCGGGTGGAAAACCGGTACTTAAAGTCCTTCAGAAGCTCTTTAATTCCGTCCTCCATGGTGGGACTACTCCGGGGGCTTTGAGCAGAAGTGCAGTGGTCCTATTCTTCAAGATAGGCGACAACGCTCTCTTGAAGTACTACAGACCGATTTCCTTCTGAGCCGCGTTTACGTACTGTTTTCGAGTCATTACGAATCGTCTCGCACGCAGACTCGACAACTTCCAGCCTCCCGAACAAGCCGGTTTCCGAAGAGGCTTTAGTACCATAGACCATATACACACCCTTCGGCAAATTCTACAGAAGACAGAAGAGTACAATCTGCCACTTTGCCTTGCGTATGTGAACTATGGAAAGCCTTTGATTCCGTTGAAATTTGGGCGGTACTACAGTCCTTCAGCGGCGCCAAGTTCACTGTCGGTATATCAAAGTGCTGAAGTGTTTGTACAGCAGAGCTACAATGGCTATTCGAGTACAGAATCAGAGTACGACACCTATGCAACTGCAGAGAGGTGTAAGACAGGGTGACGTTATATCCCGAAACTCTTCACCGCTGCATTGGAAGACGTTTTCAAGCTACTGGACTGGAAAGTATACGATATTAACATCAATGGCGAGTACATCACTCACCTTCGATTTGCCGACGATATAGTCCTTATGGCAGAATCGCTGGAGGACCTAAGCACTATGCTCAATGACCTCAATAGTGTCATTTAGCATAGTGCTTAGGTTCAGCAGCGTTCGGGAAATTGCGACACATCTTCTCGTAAGGTATACCTCAACACTTGAAAACGAGATTTGTACAACCAGTGCGTGTTGCCAGTGATGACCTATGGAACTAAGACGTGGTCCTTCACTGCTGGCCGTATGAGGACGCTCAAGGTGGAGAGGGCTATGCTCGGAGTTTCTCTGCGTGATAATCTTAGAAATGAGGATATCCGCAGTAGAACCAGAGTAACCGACGTAGCCCAACAGATTAGTAAGCTGAAGTGGCAATGGGCCGGCCATATAGCTCGAAGAACCGACAACAGATAGGGAAAAAAGGCCTCGTACCGGTAGGCGAAATGTAGGGCGACCTCCCACTAGATGTTGTGACGACCTAGTAAGACATGCAGGAAGTCGATGGATGCAGGTGGCTCAGGACCGTGCTTTGTGGCATTCCTTGGGGGAGGCCTATGTTCAGCAGTGGACTTGTGAAGGGCTGTAATGATGATATATAAAAAATATTCCGATAAATTGAGAACTTCCTCCTTTTTTGAAGTCAGTTCAAAACATTACGTAGGTACATTAGCATTGAGAATTTTGAAAATAGATATAATCTTCACACGCTTACTAAGGCTAGTTATAAGTATAAAATACATTATAGTTTTCTATTAACTTCTAAATAGTTAATATAGAGACGTATAAGTGTAGAAGACATTAACTGAGCGTCATTTTTGGCTCTGGTGGTCCCGAGCGACAGTAACTCATGCAACGCCTCTGTACATTTGTTACACAGTGTTCGAATTTGAATGGTAAATATCCATAATGGTTTATTAGTATGACGTATCAATTGTTTGCAGCGCCATTTAGCGTTAGACAAGTGGATACGAGCATTGTTCATTGCTCGAGGACAATATTCTTTGTAATTTAATACGATAATCTGTCATCCCACTTATTTGTCTTGTTACCGTTATTAGGTACATTAAGTTTATTCTCCATTTTTTCTGAATAATGTTTATTATGTTCTATGAATATTATTCTGCATTTACGTAGTAGAGCCAAGCTGCAGCAATATTAGGATTGTAGCACGAATGGGTCGGCTCGATCGGGGAAGGACCACACTCTCAAAGAATACCAGCGTAATATAGCAGCTTAATGCTGCGGTGTTTTGTATGGTGAGTGTAGAGATCCGAAGACTTTACTGGCACGAGGCATTCCATTTTATTCCTCAGGGGTGATAACGCATCTGCATCTTAATTCTTAATCGAGGATAGATGTATGTAGAGCCCTATGTATGGCCCACAGCATCCACTTACCATCAAGTGGACTATGTGCTCGTTTCACACCCTTAAGGAGATAGGTTTTTACTTTTAAGGTTTAATTTTAAAAAGTAAAACTGTCAATGAACCTTTTGTTCCACAGAAAAAAGTAAAAATATATTGTCGTATTGTGGCGGCTTAAGTGAATTCCAATTTTTTACCGTGGGTAAGAGGCGACTTTGGGAAATTCGAGAAAAATCTTATGGTTTCCAATAGATGGGTTTGTAACCATCTCGTTTACGCCAGACTTCTAATACCTAGAACGGCAATGGGCTGCAGCGTCAAAGGTGCGAGGCGTCTGGTACTGCGATCATTAATCCACCTGCTCAGCGTGACGATAAAGGCGAATCCTACCTACAGCGGGAGATGCCTATGTTCAGCAGTATACTCTTAGGTGTGCCCAGAAGAATAAGATGCGGAGACAATGAAACAAGCTCAAGGCCACAAATAGAACTTTGTCTATATTTTGTTGTATTTTCCACCCTTTAGAGTGGAATTTTTTTCTTCAAATGTAGTTTGGCCCGCTCTCGGGGTATGTCTCGTATCAAGACATAACAAAAGAATCATTAAAATTGATATACAATCGACGAAGATATCGCTTAATATATAAACATAAGAACATACTCTAAAATTGTCTAATCGTCTTCTGTGTTCCTACACCATTCATCTGATTTTTTAGTTAGATGTGCGCGCGCGCCCGTAAAGTATTCTGACAAAAAAGGCATTGCATCGCTAGTATTTATTTATTATGTCATGTTGCTGATGTTTTTATCATAATCTATTGGAGACCAATAGATCATATTGTAATTTCCTTTTTTTTGGGATTTCTCTTTTTAATGATACTAACCAATCTTATGACATCAACGGGACTTATTAGGTTGACGAATTTTCGTATTCCGAACCATTCACTTCAGTCCACCTTCCTTTAAAGATGACGTGCAATACGGATACTTAACAATTAACATTGCAAAATTAGAGTTTTATTAGTTATTATTTTTTACTTCACTTGTTATTAATTTTTGGTGGAATTTAAGTACGGATTTGCTATTTAGTACGCAGCTGAACTTAATCATTGAGTCTTGTGTAATTTTCTGTTTGATTTTATTTGGTCGTAAAATAAACTATAAATAAATAATAAAATTTACTATAAACTTTATTATTTTACGACCAAATAAAATCAAATAATTAAATTTGTAGTAAATTTAATTATTTATTTATAGTTTATTTTACGACCAAATAAAATCAATTTATAGTAAATTTAATTATATTACGACCAAATGAAATCAAACAGAAAAATTACACAAGACTCAATGATTAAGTGCAGCTGCGTACTAAATAGCAAATCCGTACACTTAAATTCCACCAAAAAAAAAAGAAGTGAAGTAATAAAACTCTAATTTTGCAAAGTTAATTTTTAAGTCTCCGTGTTGCACTTCATCGTTAAAGGAAGGTGGACTAAAGTGAATGACTACGCATGTTGCTGACAGATGACAACGTTTCCTTAGTTTATTATAATATATAACCTTAGAATACACAATACACAAAATAGTATTTAAATATTTTCTATTTGTGACGTTTATCATTTAGAGGAGTTAGATTATAAGATCTAACGAGCTTTTAGGTAAGAGGAGACAGTCGAATGTATGAAATGCTAGAAATATATTATGGCTTCCAATAGATGGCGATATCTCTTAACGCCAGGCGTAAAATACTCAGATCAGCCACTGGGAGCAGCGTCAAAGGCGCGAGACGTCTGGAACTCTGATCGACCGTCAATCCACCTGCCAAACATGACAATTAAGGCAAATGCTTTCCACAACCGATAAGGCTTAAGTCCAGCTGTAGATTTTTTTAAACCTAATGATAATATTATAACAATGAAAAGTAATTTTATTTGCGTTCAAAAATTAAAAAAGACGAAGAGTATCACATCTTTTGATTTTTAGGGCTTCATATATCCGGCACTTCACTCATTAGTAGCTAGATGGGCGCCACCAGCAGAAAAGGGAAAATTCGTGAGCGCTATGATGGGCGGTACGTTGGGCACAGTATTGACATGGTCGTTAACTGGACCCCTCCTGGAGAAGTATGGGTGGGCATACGCCTTTTATGTCCCAGCTGCCCTAACGCTTGTTTGGTGTGCCTTTTGGTGGTACTTAGTAGCGGATACGCCAGCAGAGCATCCACGCATATCAGAACAAGAGAGGAAGTATATATTAGACGCTCTCGGGGACAGGATTAAAAATTCAAAGGTATTATTTGTATTTGTTATATGTACATCACTTTTAGATTGTTCCTTATTAATAATGCTGACAGCATCAGCTTGTTCTTTATTGTCATGACAGTATGATAATAAAAAATAAGACAAACTTACACAACTTATGTTATAACTTTTTATTATATCTTGTATCGAAAGTGTTACACACATTGATCTGATCGGTTCTAAATCTTTAATGCATATTATGTATATCATCACCAGATTATACCTATTATGTATTATTATTTTATACACGGTAGTCATGCTACAGCGATATTGTGGTTGTAGCATGAATGGGTCGGCTCGACCGGGGAGGACCACGCTCTCACAGAATACCAGCGTGTTGCGTTTTATATGGTGAGTGTAGAGAACCGGAGACCCTTTTTACTGGAAATTAGGCATTCCATCTTACTCCTCAGGAGTGACAACACATCTGCATTTGGATTCTGAACCGAGGATAGATGTAAATGTCACAGTTATTTGTTTGTCATCCGTATTCTATAAAAAAAGTTACTGATCGAATAACTTCGGAACGACTTCACCGATTGAGGTCAGTTCTATACTACATAATATTTGCTTTGCAAGAATCCGATAGATAGTGCTGATGGTAGATGTCCTGAAAAAAAATATTAATTTCTCTTATATGCCGGTTTCTTCGCGATGATATTTTCCCTTGGGCTGAGCACGTGATGGTCATAATTCAGTATTTTAAAAGCGATGTCCTAATAACTAGGACTAAGGCACTATAACATTTCTGTACTGATATTCATCATCATCAAAATCATTATATTTATACTATAATAAAACACTCTATTTATTTTTCAGAGTTTGCCGCCATTTAAGAGCATTTTAACGTCACTTCCATTCTTAGCCATGACAGTCCTTCATTACGGTAATATGTGGGGCTTGTACTTTATAATGACTGTTGGACCAAAGTTTGTATCAAGTGTACTTGGCTTTGAATTATCTGCCGCTGGGATTATATCGGCTTTGCCTTACCTTGCAAGACTGATATTTGCCACTATATTCGGAGCAATTGGTGACTGTATATTATCAAAGAAACTAATGACTACAACCACTATAAGGAAATGCTTCTGTTTGTTCTCACACATTTTACCCGGAGTGTTGCTTATTCTTTTGGTTTACACTGGCTGCTCAACAGCATTATCCGTAACAATGATTACGATGTCAATGGGGATGAATGGAGCCGCAACGCTAACGAATCTACAAAATCATCAAGATTTAGCACCAAACTATGCCGGAACTTTATACGGAATTGCTAATTTTGTTGGAAGTACGGCTGGTTTTATCACACCTATGATAACAGCCTATTTTACTCGAAACGGGGTAAATATTTTATAATTTGGTTTCATTTATGAAATAAAATGCGAGGGTTTTTTTTATTAAATTATTATATTTTCTTTTAGAATACTTTTGACCATTGGAGGCCAGTATTTTTTGTGGGGGCATCAGTTTACATTTTATCGGCAGTTTTCTTCATTTTGTTCGGTACTGGCAATATACAGCCCTGGAACTTTGTAGACAACGAGAAGCATAGTGATAAAAATAAGCAGAATGAACACAAAGAGATGAGTGAAATGACAATCAAAACCGATAACTTCCAAAGTAAAGACACACCTTTGAGCGTTTCGTCGTAAATTCCCTTTGGTCGATGGAAGATAGCAAATTAGTAAAAGGGAAGTTTTGAAACAAAATGTATCATTAATTTAAGCGAAAAGAGAATTTTGTTAGGAAGTTATATACCGTTATATACCTTCGGCCACTTTTTAAATGCCAAGAGGAATAACTGACGAATGATAGGTACTTAATTTAAAACACAAATTAATATTTTAATATTAGTATATTGACTTGTGAATGTGATCGCATGAATAATAATTAATAAACCTTTATGAATATTATGTAATTTATAGAATTTATTATTGCAGACATTGTAATTATGACTGTGATTATTACCAAAAACTGTTTGAAATTATAAATGATTTCATCATATATCATAATATAGTAAGTAGCAGTAAAATATTAGTTTAGTAAACTTAATAACTAGGATTTTCCTCGGTATTTCCGTCCATTACAATAAAACTATTTATGAAAGCAACGAAGATATACGAAGCAGAGCAATATTCTAAACATAGGTTCTGCAGACTGATGTTAATTTAAAATACTATTATTATGTAAAACTGTGCTAATGTTTTTGTCATTTTTATCAGTTCGGACTAAAATTATGATATTTTTATTCACATACTGTCGTTTTATAGTTTTAAAAAAGATTTGTTTGTATTTCGAATTCTAATCTCCTTTGAATGCGTATAGTCGGCGCTTAAATCAGTGAATATGTATTTCTAAAACGGTTACACATATTAGTAATATTACAATTTTGGAAAAAAAACACCCGTTTTTCGAATACAGTATAAAATTTTGTTCGTAAATTAGAACCTTATGACTTTGATTGTTTGATCTGATGTTGCTCGCCGTCGCCAGATTGGAAGAGAGTACGGATAACGTGATATTTAGTACTGCTGTGCTGACGCAGGCATCGCGTTGTTTTCAGTTGGGTTTCGCCAGCAACGCAAAGTCAGGAATTTGCATGTAGAGGTTTTGGGTTTCTGGGGAAGCCCCCCTGCCCTTCACCCCTTGTGGAAATGTATAGTTTATGAGTAATAATATTTTTTTGTAAAATCATAATCTCACTTTTTACACAGGAATATTGACACAGTTACTTCTGCAACAGCTTCGGCGCTGCGAGTAGTGAAGCCCTTCGCCTTTGCGTAGCAAATCACAGGCACCCATGCTTACTTCCGCAGCAAGGCGACCAGCCTCAGCCGCAACGGCTCGCACAGATGCCTGCGATTTGCTACAGCGGGCGGGGCTGCTCTCCCTCCACTACACGGCTTTACAAAAGCACTCTAGGGGTAGGACAGACAATACTACGTGGAGTCGGGGCGTTCTGGTTCGGTTTTAGTAGAGATTCGACCTATCTTATCTGTAATATACAACTGATAAAGAACAAAAAATGCCGTTCATACCTTATAGTAAGGTAATGGTGGTCCTGGACCCGATAATTTCCAGAATATTACCGTCATCTACATCCGACCTCAATAATCTTTCAGCACTTAATTAGCACTCAATTCCTTGCTATTAATATTTATCGTATATCTATTATCGTCACTGCGTTGTTAGCAATACGTTTTGTCAGCAACGCAAATTTCAACAGTTCGTTGCGGTGAAAATTTTAGAGCACCTAATTTTTAAACTTGGCACCTAATTAGCACCTAAAAAGCCCCTAATTTTGGCTTTTTCTAAATGCAAATTCCTGACTTTGCGTTGCTGGCGAGACACAGCTGTTGTTTTCTCTGTATGTGAACCCCGTGCTTGTTGCGTAACGTTATAAGACTCTTGTGTAGCTTTCGTACTTTGGTTCACTCTGGCGATTGTGTGTTCAAAATTTTGATTGTGTGTTTCTTTTTTGAACTCCATTAAAACGATGGTCTTGTGAATTAGTTAATAAATTAAAGAAGAAATTGTATAAAAAATGATGTGATGTTATCTAAAGATTATATTATGTTTAACTCAATTGTAGCTTTTTTTTTAATTTACCGATTATTCAAAAATGTTAATACAATATTTACAGTTTTAAGAGCTATGACAACTTAAATTATAACCTTATAACCTTTTCAGCTAATCACTGAGGTCATGCTACTCAATTGAGACTTCGAAAATTATCCTTGACTTTTCAACGATGTTCAAAATCAGAGTTCGTGTGATAGTAAGTGCATGATACTATTTAAAATTATAGTAAGTGTAAAGTCGTTGTATTGTAATATTTATTAGTGATTGAAGGTTGGAATTATGATATTTTTAGGTTACTTCTTGATATATATCGTCCGATACAACCTTAGCGTTCATATAATTGACATGGTGCACATTTCAAACAGGGAGATACTTAAAAAAATAATAAACATTAACGAAACTAATGAAACGCTTCGATACGATACGAGGAAAGGGGTTAGTTTATTGTTTAAACTATCCTTGAATATTTATTGATTATGAACAAACGGATTTTTAACAGCAGGGACTTTCTTTCCATTAGTCGATCCTCGATGTAATGCATTGGAATGAAATTAAAATGGCGCAATTGTTCTCCGCTTACCACATAGGGTATTGCGTTTGTTTCCCCATTTTTCACAATATTGGTGACAGGTAAGTAACGTAAATTAAGAGAAAAAAAAATTGTTCCATTAAACCAATTCCATACCAAAATGTACGACCGCTTAGGCTTGTTATCTTGGAAACGAAATTATATGAGTTTTATGATAGCGTAACGAACGCGTAAAATAGTAATTAATAGATGTCATAGCTATTTTAGCCCTTACTGAAAAGTAAAGACTACTGATTTTAAATGAATCTAAAATAATATCAATCAATCACGCGTTTAATTTCATGGCTGTTAAACGAAAATTAAAACTGCAGTCTTTAACAGATATGACAGCATGCAGGTAATTGAACTGTCAGATCTCCAAATGCATGCGGCGAGATTTACGCAACTTCGATGCAGCTCGTATTGAAGAAGCGATTGAGTGGAACCAAGGCTCGAAAGCTTCTGAAAGAAGATCAGTAAAGAGACAAATCTCTCAAAGAGATCTATCTACTGGAAAGAGTCACCTGTCTAAGTTGAATATTGGCTGTTGCAGTCTCTTTAGCGGTGTCGAATTGACTCGGTATATAGGGGTACTGAAGTGTTTTTACAGTAGGATGCAAATACGTTATACTCCTGAGGAATAAGATGGAATTACTCGTTTTCAATAAAAAGGGTTTTCAGTTAACCCACAGCATATTTTACGCTGATAATCTGTGAGAGCGCAGTCCCTCTCCGATCGAGCTAACCCATTTGTGCTGCAATATAGATGCAGCGTGGATATACCACGTGGTTGCTTAGCGAGAAATTGAAATGAAGGTATTGGCAGTAGAATCAGTGTAACCGACATAGCCCGAGGGATTATTCACTTCGCTATGCTGGCCATATAGCTAGAAGAACCAGCAACCGATGGGTAAAAAGTTCTAAAGTAGAAACCTCGTACCGGTAAACGAAGCTTAGGGCGGTCCTTCACTAGATAAAGTGACGACTTGGTAAGACACTGCTTGTTTCACCAGACAATGTATACGAGAACAAGTGGCTCAGGATCGTGTTTTGTAGCATTATTTAGCAGTGGACTTGTTGGTGGTGGTGATGATGATGCTGATAATAGCATATCTGAAATTTGTCTCTTTCTTAATCGTTATTGATGTTCAATAAAATATTTTAAGATTTAGTATGTTAGCATACTAAATTTTTAAACAATTTACATTTAGCAAAGATGTCGACACCGACGGAAAGATATTTGCCGATAACAACTTGTCACCAGCCATATTTCTGCAAAAATTAGTTTAATTTTAATTAGTTAGAGCTGAGCCCTGAGCTACCACGCCTTCAATTAATTAAAAAAAATCTTCAGATTGGGACCAACTTGGGTAGTAGGCATTGCTGGTATGGTGTCAGGTATTTTGAACTGCCTTACTCCTGCGGCGGCTTACTACGATTTCTGGGTGTTGTTTGTAGTGCGTGTCATAAAAGGATTCTGCGCGGTCAGTATAGCAATGAACTTAATATTTAGTTAAGTAATAGATACATATTCCGTACGATATTCGATTTATATCGCCTATAGTACGTGAGGGTAATATGGTCATCCGGTTAATATGGTTACTTTCTTATAACTCAAAAACTACGGCTTTATTTGCATAGATGACTTTGTGATACGATAGCTCTTCATCAGTCAATCAAATAATAAAATGTCAAAAGGGCGCTGCTTTATCGACGCCATATTGACAGTTGAAAATATTGTAAATATTTTAGTCGATTTTAGTATTGTGTAGTAAAGCTATTTCTTTTTAAGTGGATTTTCCAAAGTGTTCTTAATTATTGCCAAAGCTTGTTTGCTATTTTTTTTTTCTTAATATATTAGTTATAGTATACGACTTTGTGTTTTTTCTCCGTCCTCCTCCTAGTTTTGGTTTTATGGGGCGATAAAGCTTAAGGTGACCATATTACCCTCACCTACCTTAGTATATAAATAAATTTAACTTTAGTACTACGTAATAGTAAGAATCCTATATACTCATTGTTTTTATTGAACATTCTTTGAGGTTGTAATTGGCTTAACGTTTAAAAAAATATAATCTGCTTGATTTTTTGTTAACAACAATTGGAAAAAAGGTTCTCGAGTGGCATTCTCGTAACGGTAAGCGAAGTGAAGGGCGCCTCCCCCAACTAGATATTCAAAACCGCATTTAGTGGCATTTATAATGTAGGCTTATGCTAAGCAGTGGCGTTTTGTATGGCTGTAATGTTGATTATGATGATGATGATGAAGGCAAGCTGGATAAGAAAATTAAAAAAAATTTAGATTACTTCCAGTTGCAACTTGTGTCACAAAGCTTGCTAAATTATAATTATAAAAATTACATATTTACATAATAAGGCATTTTTTGAAAAAGAAAGCTGTGTCAAAGAGTTGTGGTCAAAACTGGCTAAAACATCTTCATCGTTATTATAAATTGATATCTTAAGTATCTATTACTTAATCTGTGCCTTTAAAGTATATAAGGTTCTACCCGTAGCTCCATCCTCTTGAAATCAGAAAAAACTTCGTGTTCATTTTCCCGTTATAACTTTCACTATTTTTACACAAAAACACTACGACATGGTTTATTTTTATGTTAGGCGTGATTGAGTCACAAATACTTATCTTAATACATCTTCATTAACTTTCATATTATGTTATTATCACATTGAAATAAGTTTGAATAATTTTGTCCTTTTAGGGCGCTATGTTACCAAGTATGGTTCAAGCGCTGCGACATTGGGTGCCGCCAATTGAAAGAAATCATTTTATGTGGGCGTACTGTGGTTGGCTTTTTTTTTTGCGACCAAATGCATTTCAGCCGTGGACGAAAAAGGGAAATTTCCAAAGGTTGAGTGTTCATATCACGTCGGATAGTCACCACTTTGGCCGTGGAAGGAAAAGGAAAACACTCCGTGTGGTAGTACGGAACTATTCTATTATATACTGGAGTACTTTGATAGCGTGATTTTGGCTTCGGTTGCACTTGTGGCACGACTGCGCCGCCACAAGCAATAAAAGTTTTTAGCTATACAAAATTAAATTGATTATACGTGACGTTGCTCTATTATGAATTGGCAGACTTCAAATTTTCTCGAACTATATGTACAGGGTTATTTTTCAGAGTATCCAAATTTTATATTTAAGTTCAAATATATAAATAATGATATTACGTTATTGCAGTTTTTGAAAATACCAGTAAATAAGACTTCTACTTTTATTTGAAATTATCCCTTGAATGTGATTTATGGGCAATAACTACGCGTACGCGCGCTTCTCTGTGTGCCATTCAATTCACAACGCTTTGCCGACCGAGCGACCCTTACGAATGCCTGCGTGCGTAGTAAAATAGTAGGCGTTAGATATTTATGAATGACAATCAGTTAAAATAATGCATTACTACGCATTCTGAATCTAAAAGATAAAAAGGACAGTGTTTGAGACTTTTTTTTAAATTAAGTTTTCTTCGCCTTTCGTCTATATTACTTATTCTGAACTTTCGCTGCAAATTTGGGCGTATATTTCAAAATAACCCTGTATCTGATTTTTAAATCTTAAGATCTTCACAGTGTTTTCCTACATCAACAAGCATAATATGCAAATGGACACATAAATTGCGATAAAAAAATTCAGTCGAGCCGGCGGTGATCGAACTTATTTTGCTCGCGTTTATAGTGAAGTCTGCATACTGTATTTTTGATTATGAAAAACGATCTAGAAATAAGTTAACAGTCCAAGTGAAAATCAACATAAATACCTTGTGGTGGCGACGTGAGAGAATAATACATACACCCAATTACGTCCTTTGGGTGTCGTAAGAGACGACTATAGGAAATTCCAGAAGAATGTTATGGCTTCCTATAGATGGCAGTACTATGATATCGTTTACATTACACGTAAAATACCCAGACCGGTGATGGGCAACAGCGTCCAAGGTGTGAAATGTTTGGGTCTTCAAACATCATTCCGCCTGCCAAGTGTGATAATTATTTGTCTTAATCATCACCTAAAGCGGAAAGGCCCATTCCAACTTTATACTTACAAAGAAGGCCACACGGTATTACCACTGAGGATTGGAATAAAATGTCTCAGTGTAACTCATATATTTCGATCCGAAAAGAACAGGAACGCACTGCCACTTAGCGATCATGATTATTAATTAATGATATGTTACAAATTGTTTCTATGAATTACGAAACAAAAATATTTGTGATTATTAGTAAGAACATCAGATTAAAGAACAACGTTTTATTGTATAAAAGTAGATAGACAGCATATTAAAATTAGTAAAAGCTATTTTTCTTCCAAAGGAATTACGACTGGAACTTGTTCTACATTCCTGATTTGTGCTGCTGTTCATTTCTATTCTCGATGGCCGGTAGGGTTTTATGTTTGCGGGGCAGTGCAAATTTTATGGGCAACTTTGTGGGTACTTGCTGTCAGCGATTCTCCAAGGAAACATCCGTGTATATCCAACGAGGAACTAGAATATTTAATAAACACAATTGGTACTGTGTTCACGATTAAAGTAAGTCTTCATACATATTTTGTATATCAAGGCTCATATTGATAAGGAGCCTGCTTTGGTAACTACCATATTCTATAACCTCTCGCTTATCTGCATCACACCCACTGTTGTGTTCGGTTTGAAGGGTAAGAGAGCTAGACTAAATATTGTTGAAGTTGGTTTCATTTCACCCGCACTTTTTACTAGGTAGTAGGACTATTTTTTAACCAACTTCAAAAAGGAGGAGGTTCTCAATTCGAGTGTATGTTTTTTTGTACGTATGTTACGCGATATCTTCGCAGATTGTGAACCAATTTTAATGATTTTTTTAAATTAAATAGGATATACTTCAAGGGTGGTCCCATATAAATTTGGAGAAAAAATCCCCCACCCCTATTGTCCGTGATACATAATCGGGGAACAGGAGCTATGGTGCAAATCTCCACCTGCGATTGCACCAGATCTAGTTTTCCTTCTTGTCTGTTTTAGGCCAGGCGCACGGTTCTACACATTTCGTAGCTCTATGGTGATATTTATAATGATAACTACACAGCCAGTCCGGACTATCAGGTGAGCGCCGTGTCGTATTACGAGTACGGCCGTGTGAGTTAGATCGCGGTCTGGAGCGATATTGATAATTATTTCTACGATAATCACGATGTCTATCTCTCCAAATCCTAATTTTAGACTTAATTTGGCAATCTCCGCCAGAATTAACGCAGTCTCTGTGTTCGTACTACTTTGTGTAGCTTGCACTTCTGTCACTTGTAAGGGTCGCGCAGTCTCCACAACCTTGTCCGCGATTGCTGATAAATGCTCCAGGTCTTTTACTTCACACACTGCTAATACACTTCTCACAGACGCCGGCAGATGACCTTGCCACATTATCCGAAGTGTTTCGTCGGGTATCTTTTCTCGAGCCAATTCCTTCATCCGCCTAAGGAGTTGAGAGGGTTTTTGATCTCCCAACTCCATCTCACTCAAAAGTTTTTGAAACTGTCGAATCTCGGACTCTTCGTAGACCTTTAACAATCGCTCTTTCAAAGTATCGAATTTCCTTCCCTCGGGCGGCTTGATAAGAATGTCGCTGACTTGCTGGATTACATCCTTCCCCAATTTAGTGACTACCATGTTGTATCTCGCTTCATCGCTCATCTTCTGCGGTGCAAGGACAGCTTCGCACTGGATGAACCAGAGCCGCGGCTGATCGGCCCAAAATTCGGGTATTCTCGAGGAAACACTAACAACTGCTACTTCTGCTGACCCGCTAGTACTTGCTTTATTTTGGCCGTCTTGCTGCGAAGTCATTGTGGTTCTTCTTTCCTTTGTCAGGTTAGTGAAACGCACTTTGATTCTCGAACGTGTTCGCGTAACTTGAGATCACGTCGGGTCACCACTGTACATGTACACGTTTGGTTGCGTACTAATCGGAGAGTATCAATAAAACTTCAGGAGCCCGATATACGTGTGTTTATTATGATACAGATTGATACTGCTTAAATATTGATTAAACATAATGTAGGCACAACTTTACCTAATTCCGCCGTTAAGTCCGCCAACACACATTATAGCAGCGCGGCGGACACTTCCTTGTCTAAAACCAATAAAGTGAAAGGAGGCTTGTGCCCAGCAGTGAGACTTATATAGGCTGTAAAGTCAAAGTCAAAGTCAAAATCTTTATTTGCAGAATAAAATGTTTAGGTAATACAGGTACTTAGTATTAGAGTAAGTCTCAATAATATTCTACCGGGAGTTGTACCGGTGTGCAAATATATCTTAAAATAATCAAATTAATTTGTAGATAATGTCAAAAGCTTGAATAAATTACATAATACATTAAATAATATTGTAATCAATTAAAATATTCCTTAACACTATAATAACACTTGTCAAGAAGCCATTTATTAATCTTAATTTTAAATTTATTCAAAGGCATGTCTTTTAAGTTATTGGGTAATTTATTATATATTTTAATACTCTTAATAATTATGAGAATTTTTAAATTATCCCGGCAAAAGTCAATTAACTTATACAAAAAAGATAATATCAATTAAGTACTTAATAATATCAGTAAATAATAATCTGCTCTATACTTTACCTAATTCCGCCGTTAAGTCCGCCAACACACATTATAGCAGCGCGGCGGACACTTCCTTGTCTAAAACCAATAAAGTGAAAGGAGGCCTGTGCCCAGCAGTGAGACTTATATACGCTGTAAAGTCAAAGTCAAAGTCAAAATCTTTATTTGCAGAATAAAATGTTTAGGTAATACAGGTATTTAGTATTAGAGTAAGTCTCAATAATATTCTACCGGGAGTTGTACCGGTGTGCAAATATATCTTAAAATAATCAAATTAAATTTTAGATAATGTCAAAAGCTTGAATAAATTACATAATACATTAAATAATATTGTAATCAATTAAAATATTCCTTAACACTATAATAACACTTGTCAAGCCATTTATTAATCTCAATTTTAAATTTATTCAAAGGCATGTCTTTTAAGTTATTGGGTAATTTATTATATATTTTAATAGCCATCATAGGATCACTGTTTGCATAAAATCTAGAGCTGCATTTGGGATAAAATAATCTATACAAGGCATAAATGTTTGCCTTTCGAGAGATTCAGCGTGGGTTTTGAAGTAGTTCGGGTGTCGCTTTACAAACATACATTTTTCTCAAATATACATGCATGGCAAAGGCAATACGTGTATATTTTTGAACAAGGGCTTGCAGCTATCAAGAAACTACGCACTACATACCGCTCGCACACATTTCTTTTGTAATTTAAACGCTCTAATCACATCAACAGAATTCCCCCACAAAGGCAGACCATATAATAATACTGAAGACACATAACCGTGATAAGCAGCTAGGGCTGCTTTTTGTGATATTGTTTTTCTCAATCTTTTTAGAGCATATACAAACCGGTTTAATTTTGTACAAACCTGGTCAATGTGAGGCTTCCAGTTTAAACTTTTGTCAATTTTTATACCTAAAAACATAACTGATTGAACATTTTCTATCTTCGAATTTTCATATTTTATATTCATATTTATAGGTTCCATTTTGTAATTTCCAATTTGTATTATTTTTGTTTTGTCAATATTAAGTAAAAGATTATTTGAATTAAGCCATGTCACAATAGTATTAATAGAATTATTTATTTCGGTTTCATATATGTCTTTTTGGTGCATTTAAATATAAAAGTTGTGTCGTCTGCGAACAAGATGCATTTGTGCTTTATTTTAGGCAAGTCATAATATATAGCAAAGATTAAAGGTCCTAAAATACTTCCCTGAGGATACCGGTCATTAGATCTAAACTGTGAACGATGTAGTTCTTTGGTAAATATGCTGTCTTGCCGTGCTTGCGTTAGCTGGTGATTACTGTGCATTGTTTTCGGCCTTGCAAGTAACTGTAGCCATGTATAAAGCACACCTCTTGTCCCTATTTCAATTTTGTTTAATAGGATTTTGGGTCAACAAGATCAAAGGCTTTGGTCACATCCAGCATGAGCAGTTACTGGAGTTTTTCTATCGATATTCTCTGCTATGTCTTTAACAAAGTTAAAGCACGCTAAAGTTGTGGATCTGTTTTGCGAAAACCGAATTGATCTTCAGTTAAGATACAAATCTTTGTATAATTTACTTATCTATCGTACATAGTTCTCTCAAATATCTTTGATATTACGGGGATCAAAGTTATTGGTCTATAGTTATTGAGATCCTTTTCATTTCCTTTTTTGAACTGGTTTTATTATAGAAATCTTAAGATGTTCCGGGAATGAGCCCTCGACAAATGATAGGTTTATAAGAAACTCAGTGGTGTACAGATAACATGACTTTAGTATTTTGGTACTAGGTTCGTCGTAGCCAACTGAATCCGTTTTTTAATTCTTTGATTATATTTTGATTTCTGCTGGTTCCGTTGGTTGTAAGAAAATTGTATTTGGTTTGTATCTATATTTGGTTGAGCAGAATTGTTACCAGACTTATTTGTATTATTAATGTTACTTAGGTCAATAATTTTTTAAATAATTCACATATCATGTCAGGTTACTAATTCTTTGGTCATTAAATTTAATTACGTCAATGTTATTAATTTGGGTAGTTTGATTTATACTTGAATTTACCGAATTCCAAGTAGCTTTGCAAATATTTTTACTATTTAGAATGTATTTTAAGTTGTTTTTTTGTTGAGATTTATATATGCACTTTTTCAAAAGATAGTTATATTTTTCGTATTTCTTTTGTGTAACATTTGTTAGTTTTGAGTATTTATAGGTTAGGTAAAATTTTCTTTTCGTAATACTTGACTTTTTATACCTTTTGTTTTCCAACTACCTCTATTACACATGTTATTTCTCTTAAGTTTAATTATAGGAAAGCACAGTCCATGAAATAGAGTTAACAAGTTATGGAATGATCTATAGGCCTCATCAACACTGGTCTGATCGTATACTTCCGAAAAAGAGAGACGCGATAGACAGTCAGAAAACTTTTGAATGTTTTCTTTACTGTAGTCTCTGTGAAATTCATGCCAGGTTGTTACTGTAGGTTTTCTTTGAATTTGAAACGATATGACTTGGCCTGTTTCATAGTCTGATAATGCCAGGTTTAAAACTTCGGCATCTACCTTGCTTACATTGCTGGCTACTTGATCAATAAATATATAATAAAATAAATATTTTTCCTAGTAGGGGTTTTAATATGGATAGAGACATTGTGATTTTCTAATATTTCAAATAGCTTGCACGTATTTTTTCCTTGTTTGAGGATACATAAAATAACTTTTGCATGTTTTTTGTTTGTTAAATTATACATATAAAAGCTCATTTAATTTGTAAAAATAGATTAACATTGCTATCCGGTGTTCTATAAATGCAAATAATAGTAAGATTATATTGCGCGATTTCTATTCCACAACATTCAAGTAGTAGGGACAAGCAAGTTGGTTAGCAATATCTATAGGTTTGCATTCCAATCCTTTTTGCTGAGAACACAAACGCCACCCCGTCTCTGTTTCGGCCGACAGAACGACGCAGCTAGCCGTTTAAATTCAAATTGGCCTCGCAACCTCGCTGTACAAACGTTTCAGTTAAACATAAGATGTCAATAGATTTATGACATTGTGATAATTCTGTTAGCGTTAAGTCTATGATGTCAATTTTGTTTAGTACACCAGCTATATTTTGATGAAGAAGTCGAAAAGAGTTGTGTTTATTATCGTTCCCAACGAAAAGCTAATCAGTGTCTTTTGTGTACAGATGTATTTTTACTGTGTTAAAGTAATATGGAATCGTGCCTTTAGGAGGTTCCACTTTTTGTTAATAGAGATTGACCCTCATTAGCTGTTTTATGATTTCTAAGACTTCTAAAATAGAAAGGAATTGTGCCTGGCTTTGCGGTTACATTGGTTTCCAGTGATCTGCACTCAGGTTTTGGTATGCCATTATTACTTTTGAATTATATAGAAAGTACTTTTTGTAGTCAATGGTGTCAATTATTAACTCTACGATACGGATATATACAATTATAGCTTAAATCTAGGTAGTTGACATTTTGAAACACTTTAATAGAGTTTGAATATGGGGATTGAGTCCTTATTTTGTCTCTTAAGTAATGATGACAGCTCCACGCCTATTTTAAGGCTTCTACAATGATCAGTAACCTTGACGATTTAGACTTTGTTTAAATTTAGCGACACCTACCAAAAGACGCTTACTACAATGGCACTACGTAAATAGTAGACAAAGATTAACGATGTAAAGATATGACAACTTATTTGCATAATTTTATTCGATCTCTGAGAGACCTAGTTGTGGATTGACTTATTTTTTACTTTAGACCTTGTAACAATATTCACTCCCATGTTCAGCACGGACGCTTTTACGTGACACATTGTGAAGGTATGTGGATGACCAGGTAAGTACCAAGTGGTTCTCAGCAATGGAAATGGTTAGGAAGATTTAGTTTTCAGAAACTCTCATATTCAACACAGACGCTGCTGCGTGACACTTTGTGAAGATATATGGATGACCAGGTAAGTACCAAGCGGTTCTCAGCAATGGAAATGGTTAGAAAGATATAGTTTTCAGAAACTCTCATATTGAGCACGGTCGCTGCTACGTGACACTTTGTGAAGGTATGTGGATGACCAGGTAAGTACCAAGTGGTTCTCAGCAATGGAAATGGTTAGAAAGATTTAGTTTTCAGAAATTCTCATATTCAGCACGGACGTTGCTACGTGACACTTTGTGAAGGTATGTGGATGACCAGGTAAGAACCTAGTGGTTCTCAGCAATGGAAATGGTTAGAAAGATATAGTTTTCAGAAACTCTCATATTCAGCACGGTCGCTGCTACGTGACACTTTGTGAAGGTATGTGGATGACCAGGTAAGTACCAAGTGGTTCTCAGCAATGGAAATGGTTAGGAAGATTTAGTTTTCAAAAACTCTCATATTCAGCACAGACGCTGCTGCGTGACACTTTGTGAAGGTATGTGGATGAACAGGTAAGTTATAAGGAGTTCTCGGCCATGGAAATAGTGAAAAAGATTTAGTTTTCAGTTACTGTCATATTTATCACGGACGGTGCTACGATAAATATTCTGAAGGTCTAATGATGATCTGACTCATATATGTAAGTGCTAAATTAAGTAAAAGAGGAAATAAAATTTGCGTACTTTTTTAATTATTTTATCTTAACATGTTAGGCACACCATAAATCTGTCAAGGTGCAAGTTAAAATTCATTATAATTTAAGTATCGTGAACAGGTTGGTTGTTCTGCTTCTGGAATTACTGGTGTTGACGACCGTATCGATTCTTGATATAAGGAAAGCATTGTATTTTCTTCCTGCTCAGCAATTGGAATTATGCGTTGTAATTTCCTCTTGGAGATTTCAAGTTGTTTTTCTCTTCTTTTTTTTTTATAGCTTCAATTATATAGATTGGATTACGTATTTCCATATTTCTGGTATGTCTTGGGTCTAAAATTTCAGGCAATATACAATTTAAATAAAAATTGCATAATTTTGACTTCATTTTATTTTCAAAACAATCATCATCCCTATAAATGACTTCCGTTTTCAGTGGTTGTGACTCACTGAACCATACAGCGAATACACATTTTGCTTTGCGAGTCACGTGCAACTGCCCTTGTACCTGGTAGAACCAGTTGTGATTTTTATTTATTTCTAAATTACCTGATTTGTCTTTAATCCAAAAATTTACTTTTTTTGTAATAGCTTCCTCTAGCCCTGTCTTAAATGCCGTTATTGGACACTTAACCTCCACTATTGTTTCTTCGTCTATAATCCCATCTGGTGTGGCCCCCAAATACGGAATTTCGGGATCTATATAAAGCCCGCAAGGTCTTATATCCACTGCTTCTTGCGTAGATAATTGTTGTAGCGCTTTTTTTCATATTCTCTTCCGTGCTGCAAAGGAACAGCATCTATATTAATTTTGTATAGCAAATGCTTTACTATATTGGCACAACTAGTATCTGGCCTCACTTTGATCACTT
Organism: Parnassius orleans; assembly: GCA_029286625.1. Lineage (NCBI taxonomy): Eukaryota > Metazoa > Arthropoda > Insecta > Lepidoptera > Papilionidae > Parnassius > Parnassius orleans. The sequence continues at coordinate 1,367,906 of JAGSMP010000093.1, forward strand.
TGCCAAAGTTCGAAGCTGTCAACAAAGATCGTCTAAGTTCAAGCCATTCGCTAGACTCGCTTTGCAAAATGGTTTGCCGCTCAATCCGTGTTCTTTCTTCTTCACTTTTTTTTAAAGTGGATAGAAAAGTTTCCTTCATTAAATTAAGGACATCATCACCACATCCGGCTTAGAGCTTTGTTCACGATAATCTTTATTTTGAGTTATAGCGTCACACGTCTTCTGTGGCTTTTTATAATTGGCGCGTTTCTTCAAGCCTCTGAGTTTCCGATACTTATTGTAGTGCAGCATAAGGTAAGTGAAATCATCACAAACAGCTAGGTGACTGCGAGCCCTTTCAAATGAGTACAAACACAATAGTTCTACTCTACGTGGTTCCGTCACTGAGATCCTGTACCCACCTTCGGAATACTTCGGAGTGCATCATCAGGTAAGTGAAATCATCACAGACAGCTAGGTAACTGCGAGCCCTTTCAAATGAGTACAAACACGATGGTTCTACGTGGTTCCGTCACTGCAATCCTGTAGCCACCTTCGGACTACTTCGGAGTGCAGCATCAGGTAAGTGAAATCATCACAGACGCCTAGGTAACTGCGAGCCCTTTCAAATTAGTACAAACATAATAGTTCTACTCTACGTGGTTCCGTCACTGAGATCCTGTACCCACCTTCGGACTACTTCGGAGTGCAGCATCAGGTAAGTGAAATCATCACAGACAGCTAGGTAGCTGCGAGCCCTTTCAAATGAGTACAAACACGATGGTTCTACGTGGCTCCGTCATTGAGATCCTGTACCCACCTTCGGAGTGCAGGACTGTAGCATCAGACCAGCCAAAAATGGTCACGTTCATATTACTTTATATTTTTTCACTAGACGTTTTTGTAGTACCAAGCTTATTTGCGGCTCAAGAAATTCCCCGCCTATACAATAGAAGGAACACAACAGTTTTCGGAACGCTGCCATACCCTGTATAAGCATTTACGAAAAAAATCAAGGATAATTTATTTACCAATAATTTTGAAGAGCTTGGCCACGCTTCACTTTTGACTTGCTTTTGTATTTCGGCATTGTCAAGCTTAGTCTATTCTATGATACGATTATATACAAAACTAAAACTAAAAACAATTTTATTTACATAAATTAACTTAATTACTAATTTTTTATCGACTATTACTAATGTACGTTTTATTTACAACAAATCTGTTTTTATAAATTTGAAATATTGCGAACTTTTTAATATTTTTATCAGAAAATAACGCGCGCACAGTCCACCCGTCGGAAGAGTCTAATCGACACTGGTGATTGGTGAATATCCGTAAACGGCCATAGCGGGGGAGCTTCGGGGGGCGGAAAGGGGCCGAATTATGTTTTACTATACTTTATGAAATATATTTAACAAAAATACAATAAAAACAATACATCTTTTTTATTATGACTTAACAAATATTTTAATATAAATTTAATCTTAATCTGTTGAGCCGTTCTTGAGGAAAAATACAAAATAGGTTTAAAACAGCCTTTGTATTTGATTTTTTTTTGTAATAATGGTCAAATATTCAAAAAATTTAAACAATACAAATAAATTGTGACGATCTAAACTATAAAACATAATTTTTTTGTAGCAAATAAACAAAAGGATTCGGCTATAACTTTTTGTAAACCTGGGCGTTTTTCACGATTTGAGCAATGTAAAAGCCTTAATTGGGTTCGAGTCATTGGATCCTAGACATAGAACAAGCCAGTCGTTTTCTTGTAGTTCTTCAAGCATAATTTTAGAACACTGAATTACATATTCAATACTTGCATTTGGATATACTCTTCCACTGATCAAATATTTCTTTGGATTTTCGTAATTAGATCTTCTTTGTGCTAAAGATGTTGCCATGTTACGTGCTGTTTGATCGCCAATAATAACAATCCTCTGGCTTTGTTCATTGATAGATACTGCGAGTGTCGTCTCTATGGAATTGTTTGCCATTTCATGCAGTCTTATTTCCTTTGTCCTAGGCACAGTTGTCAGTTCAGAGTTCGCTATATCTTCGTCACAGGGGTTGTTTTCTGGGGAGGATGCTAGAGCAATATTTTTGAGTGGTCTGTGCGTGATTTTGACAGATTTCGATGGGCGTGAACTTTCGTGAACTAGGCTCGGAAAGCAGTTGTTTAAATATTTTGCTCTTGTTTTGTTGGCTTTCTATTACCTTTTGAAGGTTGATAACCTGTATATTTAATCGTTCAAGTTCCGCATGGGCGCTAGCTAATTGAGTCTTAAGCAGGTTGATTTCCTCAATAAGCTCTGAGTCATCATCAACTGATAAATTTGGTAAATTTTTGTTACTTTACTTTACTTTACAATACCTTAATTTGTCTACATAATCCAACGTTATTAGTTTATATTATTAAATTTATATTTATATTGTGTTAAAAAACGTTACCTCCACACTAGGATTTTCTCCTGTATCGCGGGGGCAGTTTACATACATAGATTTCACAAGGACAAACATCCAGACCCAGAACAATTATTTGTAGGCCATACAAATACTTGTTCCGTGCGGGATTCGAACCCGCGGCCTTAGCACTGCAACTCATTGCTAAGCCACTGCACCACGGAACCGTCTTTACTAATTTTCTTTATACAGTAGAACCTAGATAAAATAAAGACCAAGGGAAACGTTAAATAATTTGAGTTATTGAGGTTTTTACTTATTAAGGGTTTAAGGTAAGGAGTTTTTATTGGTTTATGTTTGTACTTACAGAAGTTCGTTTATGAGCTTTGTTTAGGAATTATATACATAGATAGACGAGCTAGGTTAAATGAAAATGAAACTTTTAAATGTTAATACATATGTACACACGTATTTTATTTTAGGTTTAATGTTAGGATACATTTATTAAGGTTTATTTTATTCTACATAAAAAAGTCGGTATTTTTTTTTGTTTCAAACTAACGCTGCGGAACGAAGGCTAAAAGCTAATGATACAAATAAGTTACTGTACTTAGACCTTAGTCTATTGTTTACATTTGAAGCCATTTGCTAAACACGTGTAAGCAATAACAACGGCCTACAGGCTACAGGGAACCTTTATTGTTTTCACATTCATTTAAAATGACTCATTGATAGATGATTGAAGTTACAAAGGTCGTCTTCGTTACAACTTTGAGTTACTGAGGTGCGATGCCCAAATTATTCGTTATAGAGGGTTTGTATTTTAAGTAAAAAGGTTTTGGACTCCGAGTGGAAGGGAACACAAAATTTTATGAATTTATAGAGGTTATTACGTTGTCGAGGTTTAAGTTATCAAGGTTCTACTGTATTACTAATCTTTTTTATATATGTAATTCTTCTGTGCGTGTGTATGTGACTGAACTCCTCCTAAACGGCTGGACCGAGTTTAATAAAATTTTGTGTTGTATTCAAGAATGGTTTAGATTCACAATTGGACTTGGTAGGTGGCGCTGTTGTCAAGATCCAGAAATCACCCGTGCGAAGCCGGGGCGGATCGCTAGTATATATTAGTATTCTTCTAGAAAATAATCATTTAAATTACACGCACACTTTTAAACAAGAAATTGAAATATGAGCAAATCGAATTACAGTCCACCTAATAGTTGTGGGGTGGCTACGGCAAGAAGACAGCAGGTCCGTTAACAGTAGCACCCTTCAGATTTAAATATAATAGACGGTGCACTGCTCAGGTATAAGGGTTGTACGCACGGACGTAAAAAAAATTGTTGTACTAAACTTGGCGAATATACAAAACGGAGATCATTTAATAAGTTCGCACATTCAGTCTCTTATTATCAATTTTCAGTTGACAAACACTCAAGCTCCGTGGAAATTGATCATAAAGTCGACAGCGTTCTGGGCATTGTGTATTTTAAATTTTGGATACTCTTGGATAATAATATCGCTTTGTATACATGGTCCCCTTTATTATACACAGGTGCTCGGATATACGATATATCAAGTTAGTAATGAAATATGTTTTATATAAAATTATTTTTTATTATGTATCTATTACAATTATTTCTTTTTCCATTTGTAGGCTTCAGCACTGACGGCATTACCCTTTCTTTTACGATTAATATTAGGAACAATCGTTATTCAAACATTTTACTGGTACAAGCATAATGACAAAATCAAAAGAATTAAATATATTAGAAAATACTTCATATTTGTGTGTAAGCAAAAAATATAGTGTATGATTAGTATTCTTATATGTTAATATAGTTTTATTTCACATTATATTTACTAATAAAGTTTTTATATGAATGTTATTAGCTCACGTTATTCCTGGAACTTTAGTATCATCTTTATGGTTGTTTCGTGCAATTCCGGACCCTACTATTCTGACTTTCGCTGTAGCGCTCACAGCTGCGGGGATGGATCTAACATTTGACATTTGTTATGTTAGTAACATATTAGTACCTATGTATTTTAAATTTAAAGGTCATTAATAATTTTAAGTAATTTATATAAACTTTTGTTAGGAACTTACGCCAATGTACGTCAACTCTGTAAATACAGTGATCAAGATTATTGGTAATACCTCTGGAATCATTGTTTCCTTATGTGTGGGAGAAGTGACTAATAAATTTAAAGTAAATTATTTTATTCATTGTTGAAATTGTATATTCTATGCAATATTTACTAATTCATGTATATTTAATGCAGAATACCGTATATGTTTGGAAGAATATTTGGTGCTTTCACGCAACTGTGTTATTGCTGTGCGGCATATTTTTTTTAATTTTCGGTCAGACTCATATGCAACCTTGGAATTCAGTCAAAAACAGGTAGTATCACTTAATTTTCTGTTTTAAATATAGAAGTAAGACTCTATAACTACTGTTTTATGTTTACATTGATTAAAAACGTCAATAATAATATTTAACAATAATTTTCATTTAAGGCCACATCGTAAGATTCATGCCACTGTAAGACCCTCTGTTATGTCGAATATAACTGAAGTAGAAGAAGATGATTCTTTGTTAGTATATCAAATGAAATACAATTTTTTTAAATATTATAATCACATTAATAATGTATTAATTCATATTTTTAACTTCTAGGTATCATGTTAATCAATCACAAAATAAAAGAAGTTTTTAGCACACGTACTTCAGCATTACAATCGGAGCTATGAACTAATGACAAATAAATGTCGAATCTATGAATATCAAATGTTATTTATGTAACATCAATAAAATATTAAAATTATTGCTCATATTCACGCGAAAACTTCACATTGAATGAATTTTGTGTTCAGTTCTTTGAAGCAACCATGGTTTTAGAATTGTTATAATTCAATGTTACATGTTTTTATAATAACACACTTTCTGTTACCTTTCTAAACAATTGTGGAGAAAAACAAGAGCCTAAAATAGAAAGCACCGGTAGAACAAAGAAAAAGATACGTATTATTATAGCATTACTTAGAATAATTTTTATTGTAATTGTTAAGTATGTAGATGCCATAAATAATGTTTGCTTTAACATGAATGCAAAGAAGTTCTGAATAGAAGAAACAGAAAATATATTGCTTTTTCATTTTATTTTAAACAGAGAAAGAATTTCAGCAGCTATTAGAATGATATCCAGTACGAAACAGCAGCATTACTACAAAACACGATGAACGACATCGATGGATCCAGGTGATCCTGACCCAATTGGATTCACATCATACATACCTCGTCTATTCAAAATTTATTTGATATTCGAAATTTAACAACAGAAATTTTATTTTTCTATTTTACAAAATATTTTTTATCACTTTTACATTCGGCAATTTCTTTCCGTATTTATCCTTTACTGGGCCAGCTATACACTGAATTATTATTAAAAAATGATCTCTATGACATTATTTAACGTAACTTTTTATATGAGCCGTGGTAGCTCAGATGGTTAGCGCTCGCTGTAAATTTCACAGTACGCGAGCAACCCGGGTTCGATCCCCGCCGGCATCAATGAAATTGTTAATTGCAATTTTAAGTGCTGATTTACCACGTGCACGGCGGTGAAGGAAAACATCGTGAGGAAACTTGCATGACTGAGAAATAAGAAAAAAAATATTTCGAAGACATGTGAAGTTCGCCAACACGCATTGGGGCAGCGCGGCGGACACTTCCTTGCCCTAAAACCCTTTCAGAAATGAGAGGAGGCCTGTGCCCAGCAGTGGGACGTATATAGGCTGTAACTTTAACTTTTTTTTTAACTTTTTTATATTTTAGAAGTTTGATTTTACTTATTACCTAAAAAAAACTGGCCATGTGGCGGTGTAAGAATAAGCACTACCCCATATAGTCCCGTGGGTTTCGTAAGAGGCGACAGAGGGAAACTGAAATAGGAGATGGGCAGCAGCATTTACCTGATAACAACTCAAAGTAATAAAAAACTGCGGTTGCCAACCCGCCCGTCAAGCGTGGCAACTATGGCAAAATCAACTATGGCTCTATGAGGCAATCTATGGAAAAGCCTATGTTCAGCAGTGAACTTTTATAAGCTGTAATGGATGGATGGATGGATGTGTTGATGATGATGTGTGATGTTGAGGCATTGGATTATATTTAATACTTTTAATTTAATATTATTTCTACTTTGTTCGTTGGGTACGAAATCTTTAAGCAAGCTACCTTTCACATTTTGTCCTTATTAACCGACGGAAAAAAAGGAGGAGGTTCTCAAGTCGACGCGTGTATTTTTTTATGTATAACCACGCATAACTTTTTACAGAGTAGTGCGATTTTGATAATTCTTTTTTTATTGAATAGGGTATACCTCGAAATTGGTCCCATATAAATTTGATCAAGATCTGATTAATAGTTTTTGAGTTATCTTTAATAATAAATATTGAAGTCGGTTGTACAAAATGTTTAATTATTTTAGTTAATATGTTTTTTTAAAGTAATATTATGTCCCACATTTTAGGCTACTTTGAAAATTAGGTTTAATTGCTAAAAGTGATATACCTACTCATCCTCATTTAAAAACATACTACTCATACTATTAAATTGGATTGTCTCGATTTGGTTACCGCAACTCCATGACTAAGCGCGTATTTTGCATGTAATAAATTGGAATAATTACGGTTATTCGAGCCAACTTAGCACCAAGTGGAATTCCAGCTATTTCTAGATTTTGCTTATCTCAGTAAACCAGCTGACAACCTAATGAGCCGACATTTGTATAAAGTACTGCAAGCCGCAAGTCGTTAAGTGAGTTCTATGTTAGTATAAAGTTTATTAAAAAGCCATGTCCAGTTATAGCGAAGCGAAGCGAAGTTTTGTTATAAAGTTAGTAGACAGCTGTGCGTGTAAGTGTGTGTAACTTTATCAGTTACTGTGATGTCAGGTACGGACCTTACCTGAGATCTTACAAACTCCAATGGAAGTAAACTTATCGGTTTTAGTACTTTGTGCTAAACAACCACGCGCAATGTGTAAATCGTTTACAGTGTCACTGTCTCTACTATGACTTTTGGAACTAAGTTCCTTATCGGACGGTACGAATTTGGCGGATGGGGGCTAGGCGAGAAAAAGTGTAAGATTTTTCCGTCACGACCCCTTTGACGTAGTGTAGACGGCCTTTGCGGCTATAAGGAAGCGAGATGAAATAATATCCGTCTCACTCGCACTTTTTCGTATCTTGCCATGAATTAAATATTATTTTATATAGACAACAATGCGTGGAAATATCTAAAATCGATAAATACAAAAAAGTGTTATATAGAAGTGACTATCAGTCAAATGATTTTGGCGTGCCACAAGGCAGTGTATTGGGACCATTCTTATTCCTCATGTATATTAACGATCTCCCTAATATCACTCGCCATAACACAATCTTGTTTGCTGATGACACAACCCTTATCGTGAAATGTGAAAATGCAGATACATATGAACTAGAGGTAAATAAGACAATTAAAAACATAATAGACTGGCTTTATTGTAATAATTTACAAATTAATATTGAAAAAACTAAAATGATCCAATTTCAGACATATAAAAGAAAACCATTGAATATTAATGTTAAATATAATGATACAATCATCGAACAAGTAGCGAGTACAAAATTTCTGGGTATAATGTTGGATCAAAATTGCGACTGGAAAACTCATGTCGATTACGTTTGTGACAAACTCGACAGATTTGTCTATGCAATAAAAAGACTACGAGTCACGGTATCAACTGAAGCTGCTCTATGTGCATATCACGGATATGTTTCGTCCGTACTCTCATATGGTCTTTTATTGTGGGGCAATTCGGTGGATATAATAAAAGTGTTTAGAATACAAAAGAAATGTGTGCGTGCAATCTATGGAGCCTGGTGTACGGATAGCTGTAAGCCCTTGTTTAAAAAGTACAATATCTTGACATTGCCATGCTTGTACATTAAAGAAGTATGCCTATTTGTAAAACAACATCCGGAACACTTTGAAAAGCATATAGATGTAACTAAACGAAATGTAGCTCCTAGAAATAAACATAAGCTATGTTTACCTCAATGCAGGCTCGAATTGTATAAAAGGAATTCTTTTGCTAATGCTATAAAGGTATATAACAAATTGCCCAACTCCTTTAAAGAGTTACCTTTAAACATGTTTAAAAAAAAGTTGACACAATGGTTAAAGGAAAAATGTTTTTACGACTTCAAGGAATTTATAACTTATTGCGAAAAATAAATCTGACATCAGTAATATTGATATATAGGTAAATAATAATTATTTTATGCTGAACAACCATGGAAATATGCACATTAACAATTGAGTTCGTTTATTACGTAATCTAACATTTTAAAATTTATCACTTGAATTGACATTATAAATCTGACATCAATTAATTAATTTATATTTAATAATCATATTTGTACACAATTGCGTTCCTATTTGTTGCTTAAAAAAAATTTGCATGAACCTATAAAATATTTGCACACCATATGTAGTGGTAGAATGTAAATGGGCCATTAGATATAATTTAAGATCATACTTTTTGTACACCTACATTCTGGCAAATAAATGAATTTGAATTTGAATTTGAATGACGCTTCATTTTAATAGACGCCAGTAATTCATTTATTTGTATTTGTTAATCAATAATATAATAAGTTTATCAATAATAATATATTACGAAAGGAACTTTGTTTCAACCGAGTGTTCCACGACACTCACGCATGTTTTTTTTATTAAATGTTTTTGATTTATTAGACCTAAACACTTGCAATTTTGCATGTCTAAAAACATTATTTGAATACCAAAATCCCAAATTTTATGAGTAAACCTGTTATATATCTTGAGTTATTAAGGACAGAAAAGTAACATTATTATCACTCACTGACTTATCCATTCACCAAAAAGCCTAGACTACTTCTAGATGACTTAAAAATCTTGAAATTTGGTATTAAAATAGATCATTAGGCGTATACAAAAGCAAAAATCTGAAAGCTAGATACAAATTTATTAATGACCTGTGTCGTCAAAATTATTGGTGCGGTGCGGTTAGTTTCAAGACTTAAAATTTAAAGAACTTTTCAAAACAGATTATGAATTTTTCTTTTGCTACGATGATGCCAAACCACATCTAAATTCACAAGCATTTTGGCACTTGCTAGATAAAATGCTATTAAATATCTTGGTGTCACCATGGGCGAAAGCCTAAAAATCACATTGACCCTCTATGCAGGTACTTGAACCTAGCCCCACTTGGATTTTTTATTTTTGATTTTTGAGTTTTTTTATACATAAATACGTCTACTACTTAAGAATATTGAATAATTAACAATTGAGTTGTATTTATGATCGAAAAATCATCAGTAGCGATCGGACAAACGATATTTAGTTAAAATTAATAAATTCAAGGGATAAAAGTTAAAATTTACAATAAGGGGGCCAACCTAAAGATGAAATTTGTTTAATTAATTATAAATAATTAAAAGACGAACAATAACGAACAAACCACGAACAATTAATTAAAAATAAAAAAACTCAAAAATCAAAAATCCAAGTGGAGCTAGGTTCAGGTACCTCTTCTATGCCAGGGTGATCCATCTTTGTATGAAATCCGAGAAATTTGCACACAATCATAATTTTGTCTATGTGTGAGTTGGGCGTATAAAAATAAAGCGAGGAAAAGATATCGCTGTTTCTCCCCATCGCGTTGCTTCAGATTGCCATTTTAAAAATTAAATACAAAAATACATATTATATCAGAAGAAACTGAAAATGTTAATTCTGTTTTTTCGATTTGAGAGTATTATTACATACATATTACTCTGAGATTTGCACAATTAATTTACCTATTAATTGATTAAAATTAATTTATTAAATATTAGCAGAAGTCTATCAAAAGAAGCCGTGAATTAAAAGAATAAAAAAACGACATTTGTTTGTCAACGTCTTTCATATTGGAAATATTTTCTTTCATAGGTTTAGATTTTAATATTTATTATTGATTTTTGCTTGAATTTAGTTATTATCGGTTCAGAATACATTTCCCCGCGAATACACAGTAGTAATATCATCGTGAATATACAGTAAAGATCTTTTGTGAGATGTTGACTCTGTATGAGATATTGACTATAAATTAATTCATTATTTTAAAAATTTTGCACGATGTGTGATCAGAATCGAAACCAAGTTAAGTGTAATGTGCTAACAAAAAGCACAAAATCATCTTATCACTTTCCGCAGGTTTCCTATAATAGAACAAGAAAAACTTATGAAAATATTGTGGTAAGTCTTTAAATATTTTGAATTTATTGACCGTTATTTGTAGGGATTATTACTACATTGATTCGAATCTTATCTGTTTCAGGTCATTTATTTGGGTTGAATTAAGTTTTCACCATGAGAATTTTGCTAATTTAAATTTACGTTAATAGTATGTGAAGGATAACTCTCTGACAATAACATATATTACATATCAATAACATGCGTGGAAATATTATGTGCAAAAGCAATATAAAACATCAATAATAATGTATAGTTTATAAAACAATCTGTCTTCCAGAAAATAAAATTATATAACTATACCTATTTATAGCTTTTTTATTCCACGTGCTAATCTAAAGTATAAAGCCTTAAATAAAAAGTTTAAAGTTACAGAATACAAAGCTTTGAAATTCCCACGAAAAAGTTTCATATGGCGCCCACTGTGGCGTTAGAAGTATAAACTTATAGCATTTATTCATTTTTTTAGCAGTGAAGTAGTAGGCAGCTTATTGAGCGGACGCGTACAAATTTGTTTCTAAAGTTATTTAATTCACCGCTAGTGCAAATAAGATCTTGCGCCGAATTGAAAAAGTGCAAAATAAATCTAATACTTTGTGTTGTGTTATGACATAGTTCTTCTGAGCAACTCCGTTCACTTTTGAGGTAACCGCTCTTCACTCCCTGGGGTAAAAGAATTAGACTGTTATTATTTTAATCGCTCAAACAACAAGAATACTTAAATAATATTGAATTATGTTGCGCTCACCTACTGGAAGTGGCTCGATAAGTCGGACGCAGTGGTTCTCAAGCTAACTTATCACGTAGAGATGTACTTACGGAAACGTCTGATACACGCGTTCCTTTGCGAAAGCAAACTAATGACTGATTAAATTAAAATAGAGCTAGGCGAAATGCGGAAACAAATGACTCAAATGATGGACATGCTTTCATCACTCACTTTATTTAAATCAGAAAGAATTTATAAACAAAATAACAGAATATATCGCAACAATTAAAAAACAAACCCAATAAATAAAACATACCACAGATGCACTTGCTACAGAACAGTTCTCAATGAAGTCAAAAATTACAACTTTGAATAATAATAAAACCATCACACTGAAAATAAACTAAAAAAACTTGCTGTAGAACAGTTAAAACAAATCCATCTTCTGCTCCTATTGGCAATAAGGTTATTGCACAAGATATTATTATGACCGAACTTCACGAGTGAATACTAAGAAGCTAGAATATAATAGTAACTTCATTCCAGAACCCTGTACTATTATTTAAATTAAAATTAATATTTGACAGGGGACTTCCCCGCTATGAAATCTGTCAAATATTACACCTCATTTTTAAGTGACGCCGCCCTGGTGGCAGAAAAAGTCGTGGATCCCGATCTACAATCCCCCTCATTGACTATCAAAATTTCCAAAAATTTTACAATGTTGTGACGCATACGTGTATTTTTGTTACAAAATACGTCAAACTAAGCTGTATGGGCATAGATCCCTTTATCTTGAATACAAAACATCAATGTCAATCAAAGAGAATATAATCACTATAGTGCGTTCACCGTAAGATGTCCCTGCCTTGGGAAATGGCAGCATTGTCTACAGTGCTGCCAACAATATATAGAGCATTTACCCCACTTGGTGGTTGCTGGCAAAATTATCTAAACTTGAAAACCCTGATTAATATGTTTTACTTGCTTATTTAAATAATATACAGTTAGTTATAAGACTAGTAATGTTGTGAATGATAACACAATTTAATTTTTAAATTATTTATTGATTTATTTTTTCCGACAATAATTATGGTCGAAAGGAACAATTCCAGACATACTCGTATCACTGTCACTTTCATAAACGTCGTTATCATCATCTGTCGTATCCGAATCTGTGCTGCTGTCATTTCCTAATTCAATTATGAATTTATCAGTAATATCATCCAAACAGCCATCAAGTACATAAAACTTGTCTTCTAAATTTTTTACGTGTTCACACTGCTTTTGCCAATCCTGAGGGTTATAGATGAAAAAGCTTCTTCAGTTAACTTCACGATATTCCCAGCTTGGCCGACATTATTGCTGGCTACTCGTCTCTTTAAAAGACTCACATAAACTCAATCGCATTTAAATCGCAGTGGTAAGGGGGCAACCTAACCACTTTATGGCCATGAGAAAGCAATAATTGGTCAGCCTCATAAATCGGCGCTTCTTTGTGCTCTTTTATAATTTCATAAAGTTCTGCTTTCAGCATTGTTGGTATATAAGACAATCCCTTATTTGTTATCCAATTTTGCATTTGAAGTTTTGAGGAACTCATAGTAGGTGCTTTATTTACTTGTACGGTATGATAGGGAGCGTTATCCATCACGACTAAGCAGTTCGGAGGCAAATTGGGTATAAGTTTCTCTGAAAGCCATTTTATAAAATTGGTTCTGTTCATGTCGTCATGGTAGTCCCCTGATTTACTCTGTGATTTAAAAATCAATTGAGCATTAGGAATAAACCCTGTTTCTCCACCTGCATTAATAATTATCCACCGCGTTCCAACAGAATCTATTATTATTACTCCGTCCTCGTCATCTTTTGCCAACATTTTTCACTGCATACGATGCGTGAATGTATGTTTCATCTAAAAAACTATTGGCCGACCATCTGCTCGATTTTGCCTCATAGTAACGATATACTTGCGTCTCCATGCAACTATGTCGTGCCTTTCCATTAAAATTTTCCGTTTCGAACCACACTTTTATACTGAAATCAATTTGTTTTAAAATTTTCCACAAAGTCGTTCGACCTCCACCAAAGTTTATGTCATTCTTTAATTCTACAAGTAATTTATTTAAACTAGGAACAACTTTTCTTACAGTATACATTTCATGGATTTTGTTTCTTATTGCGCATAAATCGAAATCATCAAGATCCACCGTTTTACGTCTTTGACGGTGTTTTCCAGGAGACTTGAGTTTTTGAGATGTAGAGGCAGCAGCTTCACCTTCTTTAGATATTCTACTCACGGTTTTCTCTGACATGCCTGAAATAGACACCAAAGTACCATTTTATAAAATTACATATTTATAAAATACATATACAGACATTATGATAAAAAAGTAAATTAAATTAACTGAGATACGTACTTTTTTATTTTAATTCGTAATGTTAGTAATTTCTTATTATTACCCATACTAAAGGCATTTTGCATGAAGCTGGCATCCCTATTTTACTAACCTGTCATGGCGGCGACGCGAGTTCGCACTTGATTGAGTGGAATTAACAGGGCTTGATTTGCCTTTTCTCTCTCACAAAAGGCACGCACCTTCAACACAACCTCTCTTGCACTGCTTCTAAATGGTTTCGGCATAATTAATTCGGAATATTTTAAATAATAACACAAAAACGAGCGCAGCTAATCACAAACTGACAACAGATTGACAAGCAATAGTGCCAACATCACAGCAGGGGACATCTTACGGTGAACGGTCTGTAGGTACGTTTAATGTCAATCACGGAATATAAAAAACACATAGATATAAGAAAAATAGAGGATAAGCAGTAAATTGCATATATATTTTTTGGTTATACAAATATCATGCAAAAATGAACCTTGCCAACAAAAATATATCCGTCTCATTCTCACACGTCATAATTTTCAAATGTAAAAAAAGATAAGTACATATCTTAGACTTCAATTTTCTGTTGAAGCTCCACCTTGAAGCATGACGCCATTTTAGGATGACGTCTATTTGTGATAGTTCGTCTGTCATCTAAGCCTTGTTCGGAGTTATTTTTCAATGTTACAGTGATTTTTGACTATTTTGGTACTTTTTTGTTGATTAGTAAAGGGTAATTGAGCAAAAACAAGATGACAAAGTGTTGCATCAATAGATGTAATTCAAATTCTTGTAAAAATGAAGAAGGATTGTCATTTTTCAGGTTAGTTGTTATTTTTTTCCATAATCATGTATATTTTTTCGTGTGAATTGCGTTTCGTGTTCATATTATGGGTTCTTAATCGTGTTTTCCGCTATTATCTAGAATTTCCAATGACTATTATCATGTAAAATTAAACAAGTAAACATTTTGTTTGTTAACATTTTTACATAGTGTTGCCCTTACGTGCCGTCGTGTTTTGAAATTATCGATATAAAGTTTAACAATATTATTAATATAGTCCTATGATCAAATAACGTTTTAGATACGTAAACTGTATATTTAATCAAATGATCGATTGAGAGTCTTTCATTTAAGGAAAGAACTTGAAAATAGTGTAAATCGTAAATTTTCTATAATAGTTTTTTTAATGAAAAGATTTGATGAGGTTAATATTATTTCATTGGTACTTAAGGATGCATAATATTTATTTTAGGTTACCAAAGAATGAAGGCCTTCAAAAAATGTAGATTGATAATATAGGCCAGGAAAACATAAGCCCTGCAGTAGAAAGAAGAATATGCTCCTTGCATTTTGAAAAAGAATGTATTAACAGAACGCTGGATGTAGTTCGGCTTAAGGGTGATGTGGTTCATGTGTCTAAAAGAAATTTTCTGACTAAATAATATTATTTCGTCACGAATAAATGATTTTAATCAGTATACATTATTGTTATTTTATTTATTTTTAATCCTTACTCTCTCGTTTACCTCCAGTATCCACCACCAACTACGCTACTGGTGGAAGTCATTACAATTTGCAGGTTGTAAATACTGTTTATAAAATTGATCTTTTGTGGTGTTACACAAATAGGATATAATTAGAAATGAGTATGTAAGAGGAAGTCTGAAAGTGGCGCAGCCACCGCTATTGACCGAGATGTTGCATGGAAATTGGTTGTCATATGGTATGAACATGTGATGCTGAAGATTGAGGAATACGCTAGGATAGTTAAAAGAGAAGACGACAGTCAATGAAATGATTAATGGATTGTGTGAAAGGTGATATGGTTAGAAAGGGGCTGCTCAACTCGATTAGATTACTGAGATAAATAAATAAATAATTTTTATTATCAAAAAAGAGAGAGATGACCGCCAGTAACTATGTATGAAAGAACACATGCTCCACAAACTTTAAATAAATCAAGATAAAGTTAGAAGTATGATGAGGTTTCCTGTATTTAAATAAATAATAAAAAGTCAGTCTACCGCACGTTCATAGTAACTTGAACTGGTAACCGACCATTACGACGAAAGAAAGGTCAATGTCAAATCTTTATGGCGGCTCGAAAGTTAGGTGCGAGCGCTAGTCCGTGCATATATAGTTGAAAGAAAACTTGATGGTGGCTCAGATCACTGTACGTAAAGCGAAGCTTGGAGGTACAGGACTAGCGCTCGCAACTAACTTTCCAGCCGCTATAAAGTTTGCCTCGAAATATACACTAGCTTGATTCTCACTTTAACAGTTTTTTAATATTTATTTTTATAATTCATGCAACCTAGACGCATACCGTGGGGGCTGGTTCGATGTGGCGTAGGACAAAACCACTTGGAAAAACTTGGGGGAGACCTCTGCCCAGTAGTGGGACAACATGGACTGGACAAAAAAAAAATCATACAAAACCTAATACATTGCCTATAGTGGTGGTTTCGTTAATCTCTGCAGAGGAGAAAAAAAATGCATGCGTCGACCCAGGGACGCACGGATGGAGTTTTAACTCTGCGTTGTCAATCTGTTTTCTGTCACTATAGCGCGGCGTTGTATGCCTATGTTCAGACTGGTGTCGGTACGGAAAAACGTTAGCTCATCGCTCGAACGCAGTATCATATTCCGGTGCACGTCGTTTACGTGTTCTGAAAAGAAAGGAGTTAACGCTCCAATACATGGTGCACTTTCCTTGATCTCTTCGCTCATTTTTGACTGTTGCTTCACCATATCTTAAAGCAATTACAGTTTTAAAACTTTCCAATTCTGAGTTGAACGTAAGATTTATTTATTTATGATCTCAATACAACTATTATTACAGGATTAACCTAATTGAATAGTGTAGTGATCTAATATTTGTTTATTTAATATATACCTATGAGATGGACAATACATCATAATTTATATAACATCCATACTGAAAGTATCGATAAAAGTACAACACTATTTTTTTTGGGCGGAGTCGTCGCCATATTTGAGAAACACTTGACTTCAGATCACGTGACCACATCTGATATCCTCTATTTTTTTATATCTATGAAAAAACAAGACAAAACAACAACAAAACTTGTTTTTTATTATATACTTCAATCATCTATCTACGTTCTTTAAATTATGTACGTCAAAGCCAAAGTCAAGAGGAGTTTTGGCGGGAACTTTACCGGCGGCGGTTTGCTGCTCCTGTATTATTGTTTAAATAATGGTTTGAAGTGGATTTTGATATGTAATAGTGGTGCGATTTTGTGTATTAAATGTCTGCGCATGTGAACTATTAGTGGAAACGGTGAAACAAGTGCTCTGATGGTGATGTGATTCTCAAGATAATGTGTCTGTCTGCTTAGGCGCCTTGAGATACCATCGCCAACTGTCAGCTGTCTGCTGGCTCAAGTTGCCGTCAAAATCTCCCAAGGGCTGCACAATGTGACGCATCAACATATTGTGAAGCAGTGTACTATGAAGGATAACTATACATTGAACTTCAGGCTCAGAACCCAAAGCCGTAAAGCCAGTTATAAAAAAAATTGTTTTTGTTTACCTGTCACCCTGTCACTGATCACTCAACTCAATATAAAAAAGACTTGGCTTTAGCCTTTACGGTTTTTGAAAATATGAAGAATTAAAGAAAATAAGACTTGGCTTCGGCCTTTATGGATTTTGAAGAGACGGAAAGAAGAAAAATAAGACCTGGTTCCGGCCTTTACACCTTAAAATTCTATATATTCAAAATAAAAAAGACAAGGCTGTATGGCTTAGTTCCTTTGCCTGCTCTTTCGAGCGAATAATAAAAACAACAACAACAAAGTCAAGAATGTCATTGTCAAAAATGTCAAACTGTCAACAAAGGGCAGAAGTTTGTTGAATTTGCGCTGTTAAGTACCTACATGATAATACAGCCAAAGGCGCTATTTAAAAATCTATTTTGTTTATTTAAAAGTGGAAATCATAATGATGTCTTGCAGCATCATTGAGTATTATGCAGAGCACGAACGATATAAGTGTGGTTATTGTAAGAAATCTGATACGAGTTACAGCCATGGTACGACTTAAATTTTCTTTTGCATTTTAAAAACGAATGATTTTAGTGTCCCAACGCACTTAAAAAAGTACTTCATTCACAATAAATTTTATTCTAGGTCTATGGGCACACACAATGACTGTAAGTGATTACCAAGACCTAATAGACCGAGGTTGGAGACGGTCAGGAAAATATTGCTATAAGCCAACATTGGATGTTACTTGTTGTCCTTCATACACAATAAGGTTTGTTTTTATATTATTTGCAGATAAAGTTAAAATTTATACTAGCTGTTTATTTTTAAATACATGACATTATAGAGTTAATTGCCAAATTGGATAATTGGATAAGTTTTCATTTATTGAAAGTCGATTTGTAGTTAACCTGATCATGATCGAAAGGTTTCTTTACCTCAGTGATGGCCACATTCATGTGATGAGGATTAATCTTTATACCTTTGAGTACATTAATATATGAGCATAAACAAGAGTTCTCAATACTTATTGTAATATGGAAATTTCCAATAAAATTATACAGGTTTTAGTGCAATAAAATGTCATCATGTAAACAGTTCAATAAAATTTCATGAACTTTATAAACTTTAAAATTATAGAATCTCAATGATCTAAGCAGTTATGAATAAAAAATAAGATTTTTATTAGTTCAGTGTCAATTATCGTGATCTTATAAAAAACCTACTTAGTATCTATGGAATAGTGTTAGTGCAAAGGTATGTTATAAAATTAAATGAATGTTATTAAATATTATTATAAATAATGCCACATTCTGGAATTTTTTAGAGTAACTTTATTGTGATATAACAATTGCAGATAAGATAAGTATGATTTCAATTCAATATGTTGCCTTTAACCTTTTTCTGTTCTTATGGATGAAAATGTTAGGTACTAACAAATGTAATATTATTATCAACAAGAAACCTTATAACATACCAAAATTGTTGACCAGCTTCCTAACTAGTTCTGTTATAATATGATATGCTATAAACGTCCGGTACATGTTTTTAATTATGTTTTCAGGGTGGGAAGTTTGTCAGGGTTAAGCTTGAACCTTTTACACCGTTTTTGGATTTCGGAAATGCATTTTGAATTCATTACGATAAAAATAAATTTCACTAAAAATTCCATATTATGAAAAAAAAAGGATCCATTTAAAGAAATTATGCGAGCAATAAAGCATGTATATACAATAAATTAAATAATTAAAACAAAAACTATATTGTTTCCTTAACCACTATCATAGCAGAGTTTAGGGCGACCTGACATTATAGATAAGATAGGTTGAATCTGTTCTAAAAACAAATCACCATGCCCCGACTCCACATAAGTCTTCTCTGCCCTACCCTAAAGTAAATTAGTTAAGTTTTTGTAAAGCCGTAGGCCGGGAGGGAGAATAGTCCCCACCCGCCATAATACTCTACTACAAATAATAAAAATCATTACTCATAAACTATACTTTTCCGCTAGGGGGGAAGGGTAGGCTTCCCCTGCACCTGTATTTTTTTTTATAAAACTTTAAAAGTGACAAAAGGCTACTGCAGTCCATGGACACCTATAGTCTACTTCAAACAAAGAAAGCTACAAATGTGTCGTCACCTGCGTGGGCAAAGATAGAATGCCTTAGAAGCCTGTAATAACACTGGCTCTCTATATCCTTCAGACCGGAACAGCAGTGCAAGCACTGCTATTTGGTGGCAGAAATAATAATTGTATATTCGATATGGGATGTTTATGTTTGCCTATGTATTTAATTTTAGTAATATGTATATGTAATATATATCGTTGGTTAGCTTTTATAGTATAATAGCTAGCCTAGATAGAGACTTGATTAGTGTCCTGTGATATTTATTTATTTTATAGATGTAAAGCACTGGAATTTAAGGCAACTAAATCACAGAAAAAAATATTGAAGAGAGTAAATAAGTATTTAGCAGGTGATGCACAACAATCAGAGAGTGACGGAAATAGAAAAATGTCGACAAGTCAAACTAATGAACACATAGTGGAGAATTTAGAAGAGGAGTCGAACAATTTATGGAAACTAAGAGAGATCCAAAAGTTATAAATGTAAAAGATATTGTTAATATCAACTCTGTAGAGTTATCTAATATTAAAAAGGGATATGATGCAGCCCATCCAGGTGAGTAATTAAATAAGTAACTAAATATAATAAGTAAGTAAATAAGTAAATTGGCATCTGTAGAAGAAGTTAGCATATTCCACCAATACAAAATATATACATACAAAGCATTACCACAACCAAAATTCCATTTATCCATCAGCCTATAAAAGTTGATTGTAGGATGTGTCTTCGACCAAAAGGGGGCTTTGCTATAACCACCAATGCTGTGTTGGTGAATACTTGGTATTTTTACTTAGGTTGTTCTGCAAGCCATAACCTGGTATAAGAGTAACCCGTAGTAGACCCAGCTTGTTAAATGGTTATTACACTTGCCAAATTCAAGCTATATAGCCAGAATTGAACACCTGCATATTAAGCATCAACAATAATATTATACCATTTCATAAATGTGCTAATTTAGTAGAAATAATGTATATTGAATTTGGAGCTGTTTACTAAAGTATTTTTTATTGAGCAATGACCTTCATTGAAATGTGTTTAGTGAATCTATGATATGTAAATAAATTATCTACGTATTTTGTTTAAAAATTATTTATTTACTTGCTTAACTTCAAACAAATTTTAATTATACTTTGTTATTTATTTTACTAAACTAACAGGTGATGAGTCATTTAGAAGTCCTACAAGTGATGTAATACCTGGTTCGTCAAATGTTTTTTCTGTAAGAAAAGGTAGTACATTATATATATATATCTTACCACACTTGTGTAGTTAGGCATAAACTAAATATGGTTAATATTGTACAGATGCTGGTATAGACCCAACAAAAACACCTTGTAGAAAAGCGAAGGTTTTGAGGCGTGAGAGAAGATTAGAAAAACTTAAAGACAAGGGTATTGACATAACTATGCTAACAAATACAAGCAAAAACAAGGAAAAACAACTTGAAGATTTGATAAATGAGTTACCAGACAATGTCAAACACAAACTTGAGGTATTCATTTTTAAATGAAATACGAATAGAAAAGATCCTATGACTTTTTACAATAAAGTTAATATTTTCGGAGTTATGAATTTTCAAATGTTTGAAAAATCCCAAATTCAGATACTTTTGACTCATTAAAAATATATAAAGAAAAGAATAAATATAAAAGATATTTTTTTAAATATTCTTTGATGAAACACAAATAAAAAAGGACTTTTTACAATAAAGTTAATATTTTCGGAGTTATGAATTTTTAAATGTTTGAAAAATCCCAAATTCAGATACTTTTGACTCATTAAAATATATAAAGAAAAATAATAAATATAAAAGATATTTTTTTTATATTTTTTGATGAAATACAAATAAAAAAGGTCCTATGACTTTCTACGAGAAAGTTAATAATTTCGGAGTTATGAATTTTCAAATGTTTGAAAAAT
This sequence comes from Parnassius orleans, assembly GCA_029286625.1. Classification (NCBI taxonomy): domain Eukaryota; kingdom Metazoa; phylum Arthropoda; class Insecta; order Lepidoptera; family Papilionidae; genus Parnassius; species Parnassius orleans. The sequence goes on from JAGSMP010000093.1 coordinate 1,389,290, forward strand.
CCCAAATTCAGATACTTTTGACTCATTAAAAATATATAAAGAAAAATAATAAATATAAAAGATATTTTTTTTAATTCTTTGATGAAACACAAATAAAAAAAGACTTTTTACAATAAAGTTAATATTTTCGGAGTTATGAATTTTTAAATGTTTGAAAAATCCCAAATTCAGATACTTTTGACTCATTAAAAATATACAAAGAAAAATAATAAATATAAAAGATATTTTTTTATATTTTTTGATGAAATACAAATAAAAAAGGTCCTATGACTTTTTACGAGAAAGTTAATAATTTCGGAGTTATGAATTTTTAAGGTTTGAAAAATCCCAAATTCAGATACTTTTGACTCTAAAAATACATAAAGAAAAAGAATAAATATAAAATATTTGTTTTATATTCTTTGATGAAACACAAATAAAAAAGGTCCTATGACTTTTTACAATAAAGTTAATATTTTCGGAGTTATGAATATTTAAATGTTTGAAAAATCCCAAATTCAGATACTTTTGACTCATTAAAAATATATAAAGAAAAATAATAAATATAAAAGATATTTTTTTTATATTTTTTGATGAAATACAAATAAAAAAGGTCCTATGACTTTCTACGAGAAAGTTAATAATTTCGGAGTTATGAATTTTCAAATGTTTGAAAAATCCCAAATTCAGATACTTTTGACTCTTTAAAAATATATAAAGAAAAATAATAAATATAAAAGATATTTTTTTTATATTTTTTGATGAAATACAAATAAAAAAGGTCCTATGACTTGACGTGACAACGTCTTATAAATTGGTTTGCCGGGTGACACTTCAAGAAACTGCGTTACGCTCCGCTCACGTTATGCGCTCACAATGAGAGCGAGTGAGAGGCACGCGTCCCTTCCACTCGGGCATGGTTAGCCCGCCTAAGAGCGAGAGAGACAGACATAATAAAATTATTTTACCACTCAAAGTCGTTGTCACGTAAAACTTTCGCCCGTATACCGACTTTACAGGCAACCAATTTTTTTACGAGAAAGTTAATCATTTCGGAGTTATGAATTTTCAAATGTTTGAAAAATCCCAAATTCAGATACTTTTGACTCATTAAAAATATATAAAGAAAAAGAATAAATATAAAATATTTTTTTTTTATATTCTTTGATGAAATACAAATAAAAAAGGTCCTATGACTTTTTACGAGAAAGTTAATATTTTCGGAGTTATGAATTTTTAAAGGTTTGAAAAATCACTAATTTGGAAACTTTTGACTTATTAAAAATATATAAAGAGATGTATAAAAAAATTGTCCCGTTTGAAAATAACAATTCCTTGCAATTGAAAAAAAAATCAGTTTAAACAATATGGGACCGAGTCACCCCATGGCAACATGCATTTAATATCATCAATATGTAGAGAAGATCAATTTGAAGAGAACTGCTTAAAAACATTGAGGGAATAGTTTTCGGTACACATGCACCGATTCCTTCTGGACTATACAGGATTATTTTTCAAAGAGTAGCCAAATTTTAAACTTAAGTTAAATTATATAAATAATGATATCCTGTTATTGCAGTTTTGAAAACACGAGTAAATAAGACTTCTACTTTTATTTGAAATTATTCCAAATTGAATGTGATTAATGGGCAACGACGTTGTTGCCCACCGAGCGACCCTTACGAATGTGTGCGTGCGCAGTAAAATCAGTTAAACGAACGCATTACCACGCATTACCACGCATTTTGAATTTAAAAGATAAAAAGGACAGAATTGTTGAGACATTTTTATATAAATTTTTCTTCACCTATATACCTATATTACTTGTTCTGAACCTTTTCAGCAAATTTGGCCGGTTATTGCAAAATAACCCTGTATAATGTATTTCAATTTTCGCAGGTTAAATTGGTGAGAACTACTCCTCCAAGTGCAGAGTGGTTAGCAACAGCTAAGGAGACACATGAAGTGTATGTAAAATATCAGATGAAAATCCATGGTGACACACCAGAAAAGTGTACAGAACCAAAGTTTAGGGACTTTTTGGTTCAAAGCCCATTATTGGTAATTTTTGATACACATTTTGACATTTTTGGATGGGCGATTGTCACTAAAAGCAGTATGATTTTTTTTTAAATTTCATTCACTCAAAGAAAATTGAATAGCAAAAATAGTGTTTTGTTGGCTCTCTGCACATCTAAAGTGTAAGGTCAGTCTGCTGCTTAATTGTGCATCAGCCATATTGTATTGGATTGTAAAATTCATTACATTTTTATTCAATGTTGATGAGTTAATTATTAGTAGATTTATTGGAATGTTTCCCAGTAACAATCACCTATCAACGATAAACATTTGTGTTTTTATACGTGATAGAGCCATGCTGCAGCTATATTAGTAGTATAGTTGTAGCACGAATGGGTCGGCTCGACCGGTGAAGGACTCACAGAATACCAGCGTAAAATAGCAGCTTAACGCTGCTGTGTTTCGTATGGTGAGTGTAGAGAACCGGAGACCCTTTTTATTGGAAAAGAGGCATTCCATCTTAGTCCTCACGGGTGACAACGCATCTGCATTTCGATTCTTTATTGAGGATAGATGTAGATGTCTATGGATCACAACAACTACTTACCATCAGGTGGACTGTGTACTCGTTTGTCTTTGTTAATAAAATGTTTTAAAAACTAACTTTATCATGTTCGGCATATGCCACTCACTGATGATAAAGTAGCTGTGTACAATTAATTCTAAATGGTTTTTAGGAGGAGTATAGTGAAATTGGCCCTCCCTCTGGTTATGGCTCATTTCATCAACAATATTGGCTTGATGGTAAAATAATAGCTGTTGGGGTCATTGACATATTACCGAAGTGTGTATCATCAGTGTATTTCTTTTACGATCCTGATTATATGAATTTAACTTTGGGAACATATGGTGCGCTCAGGTAATATTAATTGCTTTTGTTTATTACTGTTCTTTTTAGATTACCGCATTAATTACTTTTTGTATTTTTAGGGAAATTGCCTTTACGAGACATTTGCATTCTCTATGTCCTGAACTCAAGTATTACTATTTAGGATTTTATATACATTCATGCCAAAAAATGAGATACAAGGGAAACTTTCATCCATCAGATTTGTTATGCCCTGAGACTTACAAGTGGTTTCCGATAAAGGACTGCCTTCCCAAGTTGAATGTTACACCATATTCAAGATTAGATCCTGATATAGATAGTGTTGATGAGAATTATCCGAAACCTGGTGATATCAACTACATACCTATTCTTTTTAAGGGGTCAGTAGTACCTTACAAGTTATATAAGAAAAAGGTATCAATAACCAGAGAGAAGACTGAAGAGCTTATGGATTATATACGATTAGTCGGTTCTAAAACGGCAAAAAAATTAGTTTTAGTTAGATAAATATTAATCCATATATAAAAGTATACCTCATTATTTAATTTTGGTTCCCACCATGGAACAAGGCGTTGGTTACTTTTAGCAACTTACTTAAATAACTAGTCATCATTAGCACTAGTGACTGAATGCTTTCTATAAAAAATCGAAAAATACTACGCAAAGATTTAAGTATTGCTACAGACAATCATTTTTGGGCCCACTAGAAACTTTAACGTAACTTAATTTTATTATACATAAAAACTATACCAAAATATACCAAAATGCGTATAAAGAAGAACGAACTACTAAAAAAAATTTCCATCAACCTTAAAGTACCTATAAATGCTGAATGTACCTACAACTTTCTTTTATACTATTAATTATTGACCAGTGCACTATTTTAACTTATAATACCGGTGAAAACTAGACAGTCGCTTCTAGTTTGTTTTTAGGTTATTGTGATATTCATATTTTAATTGTTAATTTCTCAGTATTCCCGTTAGATACGGTAAAACTAATATTACTATTGTAATCTATTGGTTATAAGGAATAAATCGACATGTGTTTTATTAAGTTACGCCTGGTTACGGTGGTGTGCCCATTCTTAATACAAAAAGAAATTGTCTCCTTTGCGTTTGCTTTGAGTGTGAAAGTTAGAATTTTTTCCCTGAGTTTGTTTTGTCTACAAAGTAAACATAAAATAACTTCCTAGTAAATTAATAGTACTGTGTACAAACCTACGGTTAATACTAGTATTTGTAAATCGGAAATGTGGAAATTACATTTCCGATTAACAAATAGTAGTATTACTTGTAGGGCACTAACTATAATAGTACTGTAAATACGAGATAAAATGTGAAGGCGCCGTTGTCACTTCTGATCCAACACTTGTGTGATAAGGTTTGAGAAACATAATTTGTTCGAGACGTTATTATAATTTCAATACCTAAAAGCCAGTAATTTGTGTGTTGTTTAAATCTTGGGTATTGTTTAAATTCCATTTAAATAACTAATATGAAATACTTAGTTAATTCCTATTATTAACAATATTAATTGTTTTAAATATGTTCTTCATAGTATAATTACTTCAAAAAAAAAAGGCTGTGTTGTTTTGGTGAGGTAAAGTAATGAAAAAAAAAATTAAACATTTAAAAGTATTTATAATAATAAGAGTGACAACAAGCTGTGGCCCATAGACATCTACATCTAAAAGTTTTCAGTAAAAAGGGTCTCCAGTTCCCAACACTTACCATACGAAACACAGCAGTATTAAATATTCTGTGAGAGCGTGGTGCTTCCCCGACCTTGTCGTGCTACAACCATAATATAGCTGCATCATGGCTCTACCACATATAAAGTGTAATTTTTATAATATTATAGTCCCATCTTCACCGAAACATAGAAGCCATTTTACTTGTCGTCCTTTTTCTGTTTGTTCTACAAATATATTGGAACTACCAATCAGATTTTAAAGCAGTTGATAGATTAGAGTATATGTGTAGACCGTTTACACACATTGGATTACCAACATCCATCCGTCCATTACAACCTATAAAAGTCCTCCCCCATGGATTGACTCATAGTCTTACGACACCCACGGGACGATATGGGATAGTGGATATTCTTACACCGCTACTGGTTACTTTGCCACTTTTTATTTGAAAATAACTGATGAGGTTAAAGTGGATTATTAGGCCTGCGTGGAAGACGCACAACAACCCCGGAAACTTGGTCTACGTGCAATACGAAAAAGCATGAAGCGGGCTTATCATGGGCTAAACACACAAAAATTTTCGCATATTATACTGTCTTTGCCCTTAGTGGTTTGCTAGGCGCAGGGAGTCAGGCGAACTTTAGTACGCGGCGCTTTTAGTGCGCCGTATGCACTATGTAATAATATTTTGTTGGGGAAATCCATGTAAACTTAGTAAACAGTAATTATATTTAAAACTAGCAGATACCCGCGACTTCGTCCGCGTTGCTTGATATATTATATGAAAATTAGTTATTTAACGGTCAAAAATTACTAAGAAAACTTTAGGAAACTACGGAGGGCAATTGATTAAGCTACAACTGAACAGCATCAGGTCGCTCCGCGATACACCGCTTGCCCCACATCTCCGCGGCAAGAAAACACGCATCACTGAACACGTAGTGCTTATAAAAATCGTTGTTTCTTAAAACTTTAAGAACTTTATATTAAATGAAGATATTGCAATATTTTTCTTAGATAAGGGCCAAGTGTCTAAGAAATAAAACTTAAAAAACCTAATTGAAATCTATCCAGTAGTTTTTACTTTTAGTTTTTACTTTTACGTTACAACTGCAAACCTCTATCATT